>CM030360.1:38135750-39465750 GCA_017893485.1 Hemerocallis citrina
GCCCTATGGACTCCACTACAAAATCTAAACGTAACTTTGAATGTAGCAACCATGTGGTAAAAACAGGGACGCATGAAGTGCTACCTATATAGTAATAAATACTAGACTTGACATTACATAACTTGACATACCGGACACGTGTTACATGATACCTGTTACATGCTTTTCTGATACATGTTACCTGTTTACCTACTACATGTTTACCTGTTTACCTGCTTGCTTGACACTTGATACATGTTTACCTGTACCTGTTAGTATATCGTGTTACTTAATTCTATTTCTTGATTCATGTTAGTTATTCCATTTTTGTTATCATGCCTATTCTATGCTATTTGCTTACCTTTCCCTGTACTTGTGCCTGCACTATAAGTGGCCCGTAACTTGCATTGTCGGGCATTTTGTTTTCTTTTTCCTCTTCCTGCAATTTATTAAACTGCAGATCTTGGAGATCAGCTGCCCGATGGAGTAGGTGATCTGAGATACTAGTTGTTGGAGTTTTGCTATTACTATTTTCTGCTATTATTCTTATGTTTTCCTGTTGCTACTTGAATAATGTATCTGTTACTTGGATTATTTTGTATTTGGGCAATGTGACCCAAGATTATTGACTTATTCAGATCTGGTTTATTTGAGATTATTATATTTTGGTTTCAAGTAAATTCCTGTTGGTATATTGATTCATATATGCATGCGTGGTAGACTTCTCTTGCTTCGTACTCTGATTTTTCCTGTGAAATGTTGTAAAGATCCTGACAGCTTACGGATGATGAAACTCATTCGCTGGCCTTAGTCACGTATCCGTTTTCTATATTCATTTTTGGGAAGCGGGGCGTGATAGTTACACTAATGGTATCTTCCAGTCCAATAGGGACGACTCCAAATCGCAATCAGGTTGTGTGTTTTGCCTAAATGGTGGAGCTGTGAGCTGGAAAAGTTCGAAGCAAGAGACAGTAGCCGATTTCACCACAGAGGCTGAGTATATTGTTGCCTCCAATGCAGCAAAGGAGTCTGTTTGGATCAAAAAGTTCATTACTGAAATTGGCAAGGTTCCTAGCATTGTGGACCCGCTGGACCTCTATTGTGATAACAATGGGCCAATTGCACAAGCTAAGGAGCCTAGATCTCACCAGTAATCCAAACATATACTTAGGAGCTTCCATCTGATTCGATAGATCATCGATTGAGGAGATGTGAAGATATGCAGAGTACCAACAGATGATAACATCGCTGACCCACTGACAAAGCTTCTTGCACAGTGCATGAGGGTCACACTAGATCTATAGGCATTAGATATATGCCTGATTAGCTCTAGTGCAAGTGGGAGATTGTTGGTGTATGCCCTAGAGGCCAGTTATGTATTGACATTACTAGTTTACATTGTATCATGATATTTATTTCATATATGAGGCATTTCATTTATTGTGTTGTTTATTGTGATTAAATGAACATAATAAAATATTTATAATAGTAGGTTCAATACCATAGGATATCAAGTGCATGACTTGATTGTGAAATCCTATTGGTTGTAATCAGAACATTATTCTTAAATGTCCATAGTCAAGTATTATTGTGAATTAGGACAACAATAATGGAGAAAGACTAGTATGTGCGTAGACTGATGACATATCTCACGGGTGATGGATATGAGATATCAAGTCTTTACACAGGTACATATTAGAGTAATAATATACTGGACTGACCCACCATGAGAAAGCTGCATGGATCATTACGTGAGTGTCATAAGCGGTTTTCACATTGACCATGGATTATGTAGTTCTTTGACTTGAAGTCACTACGGTTCCCTACATGAGAAGTTATATGTTTTAATGTCGTCAAACGTTGCCTGTAATAAGGTGATTATAAAGTCGACTATTGGATATACTACAAATTATGCAGAGGGAAGTGAGTGATTTAGATAGGATTTGTCCCTCTTATATAACATGAGAGATATCTATGGGCCCCTTGATTGAGTGAGACTACAAAATGCATGATCATGCTCAAATGAGTAAATATGAGATATTGACCTCATTTGTTTTAGTAAGTATACTCAGATATCAAGAAACTAAAGATTGAACTATACAAGGATGACACGCTCTATGCCTTGTGGTCAATTAAGATATCTGGACAAATGAACTGGACTACATGGTAACATTGGTCACGAATAGGTTATGTCTAATCACTGACATTCCCGTTACTTGAGTAGCAGTGATGTATTGCTAGATACCGCTCACTGTTAGTAATACTAGAATATGATTTTAGTATTATTGTCAATGTAACGAGAAATTGTTTATTCTTGGTTTTGATGACTGCAACACAATACAAAGTTTGCCTATCATATATCTCTTGCAGAGTGTATCACAGTTAATACCATGAGGCAAAACAATCTAATGAAGATTTGAAGAGTAATTGATTTAGCCACAAAGATTTAAGCTCAAGCCACATTGATCAAGCAAGCTTCAAGACAAAAAGACAAAGGCTCAAGCTCAAGTCAAAGACACAAGTTAAAGACAAGATTCAAGTGCTTCAGATGTTTTGTAAAAAGTGTCTTGTAATTTTGTAATTTTCATTCTTTAAGTCTTAGAAACTTGTAATAGCCTTGTCACACACACAATCACACATACTTTAAATAATATGAGTGTTTTACAAAATTAAAAGGTCAAAACAAGCTTGAATAAGTTCCGGTGTTGAGTACCAGTCGACCATTCCTTGGAACCAGTTGACTGTCATAGTATGAAACTATATAAACTCATACAAGCTCTGGCCAGTCGACTCATTATGGCAACCCAGTCGACCGTTCAAGCCATTTCGACAGTTTTCTGATTTTAAAACTTGTTTTTCAAAATCAAATCTTTTTACTGCCGTTGTATGGTAGTTGGGATTCAACCTCTCAACATTCAAACGTCTTTAACTCTATAAAAAGAGTATGGAGGTCATTTGGCAAAGGTTCACAACATTTCCAAGCATTTCTTTAAGTTTCAAGCTTTTTTGTTTTCAACAAGAACAAGTCTTTCAAAAGCATACAAACTCTAAGTCTTGGTTCTCTGAAATTAAGTCTGGTATAACATCGAATTCGTTTTAGACTGATTTCAGAAGTTAACCTAATAGCCACTATACAAAAGCACAAACCACAAACAAGGCTATATGTTATTGTAAACTACTTTTGTTGTTGTTTTTCACTCTCGGGTTGTGAGAGTGGTCCACTCGGTTGGAGAGTAGGGCTCTTGGTTGTAGAGTCGATTTTTCACTCTTGAGTGTAGAGTAGGTTTGCTCTCTCTAGTGGTGAGAGAGGTCTACGGGTTTGACATAGTTGTTGTCAAAATGTCGTAGGGTATTCTTGTACTTTTTCAAGAATAGTGGAAATTCTCAAGTTGGTTGCTTGGGGACTGGATGTAGGTAAGGAGGACCGAATCAGGATAGATCGCTGTGTACTCTGTGCTTGACTCTCTATGGTGGTTGTATTTTCTCAACTTGCATTTCTATTTTTCTGTGTTTTATTCGTAAACTTGTCTGGTATGTCGACTGAAGTTCCGCTATAAGTAGACTGATCAGACTTGTATAAAATACTCTTCTTTTCTGACGCTACAGTCGACTGAACTTCAATTTTCAGTCGACTGGATAGTAAGAAAAGTTCAGGTTCTTAATTATTTTTTTATACAACACTATTCACCCCCCCCCCACCTCTAGTGTTATTTGCCTTGCCTACAGGATCCAACAGTTGGTATCAGAGCCTGGTTGAGTGCAATGACATCTACTTCAAATGCAAACCAATACCATGAAGGTCAATCCACACAAAGGCCATCCTTATTCGATGGAAAAAATTACAACTCTTGGAAGTGTAGAATGAAGATTTACATTCAGTCCATCAACTATGAGATATGGAACATGACTTAGACAGAATACACCGCTCCTACAATTCCTTATGCACAATGGAACGATGAAATGAAGGGCAACACAAGGAACAATGCAAAGGCAATGAATGCTCTATTCTATGCTCTTACCAAAGAGGAGTTCAATCGTGCATCCAATGCAACAACGGCGTATCTAATTTGGCACACACTCGAGGTAACTCATGATGGTACTAATAAGGTTAAAGAATCTAAGATATCTGTTCTTGTTCACAGGTTCGAGATGTTCCGTATGAAGGAGAACGAGAATGTGTTGGACATGATAACACGGTTCACGGACTTTACAAACTCTCTTGTGGCCTTTGGAAAAATGTACACTCAAGCAGAAATGGTGAGGAAAGTTCTTCGTGTCCTAACTCCGAAATGGGAGAAGAAGACCACCGTCATAGAAGAAGCGAACGATTTATCACAACTCTCTCTTGAGAATCTTGTGGGAAATTTTATGGCATATGAAGTATAACTTGAAGAATGCAAAAGGATCTAGAACCTCAACAAGCAAAGAAGAAGACACTCGCTTTCAAGGCCATGTCGGACTCCGAAGATGAAGAAGAAGATGAAGAAGAGATAGCCATGTTCACTAGAAAGTTCAAGAAGTTTCTTAGAAAAGGTAAATTTAATTCCAAATTTAAAGATACTAATGAACTTCCCACTTGTTTCAAGTGCAACAAAACAGGTCATATGAAGAAGGATTGCCCACTAGAAAATGTGAAATCAAAAGGAAAGGCTCCTAACTTCAAGAAAGACAAGTACACAAAGAATAAGTATATGAAGAACAAGAAGGCATATCAAGCATCTTGGGACGATAGCGACTCTTCATCGGAAGAAGAGAATGAGGAGTCAAACGAAGTTGCGAACGTATGTTCCATGGCCACACAAAACGAAGTAAGTGATAACTTTGATTCAAATGAATTATTAGATGCTTTCAATGAGATTTTTCAAGAACTCAAGAAGAAGAAAATTAGAGTTAAAAACTTAGAGAAAGTCAATCAAACACTTTCTCAAGAGAATCTTGACTTCAATGTTGAAGTCAAGTCGTTAAATTCTCAACTTTCTAATTTGGATATAGATCTTTTTTCTCTTAGGAAAAATTATGAAGAGATATCCAAGAATGTATCTAAGTTTAACAAAGTAAAGGAGAATTTAAATAAGGTTCACCAAAATCAAGTTCAATCCAATAAGAGATTTGGACTTGGTTTTCAAAAGTCTCTTGAAAAACATCATGTTTCTAAGAATACTAGTAGTAATAAGACTGATTTTATTTCTAATGTTAAGAACAAATTATATGAGTTTTTTGAGAAACCAAAAACTATTGTTTTCCATGAAAATAATTCTGTAGTTCAGACCAGTCGACTGAAACCTAATTTCAATCATCTGTTCAAAGGTTTGGATTCTTATTCAAAGAGACGAAAACCTCAGATAAGTCGACCTATTTCACCTTCCAGTCGACTGACTTCTCATAACAGTCGACTGAAAGGTACAATAAAGTCGACTGGACAGAGTAAGAATATTTGGGTTCCAGTCAATCTGAATCTAAACGATAGAATTACTTATATACATTCTTCTGTTCTTAATATGTAAGTCTATTAATTATATTCCTACTTTTGGTGGTAAATCAAACTCACTTTGGGTTTGGTTTCCCAAAAACTAATCCCTTTCGGACCCAATAAAAAGGGTACCATATTCCAATGATTATTTTATAGGTACCTAAAAGAGAACGTTGGATATTTGACAGCGGATGCTCCAAGCATATAACTGGTCATGTTAACCTTCTTTCTTCCATACAAAAAATAGATGGAGGAACAGTCACATTCAGTGACAACAAAGGGAATGTTATTGGAATAGGCATGGTCGGTAAGAACACTACCCCTACTTTAGAAGAAGTTTTTCTTGTTAATGGTCTTAAGTATAATATGTTAAGTATTAGCCAATTGTGTGATAGGGGATGTAAAATTATTTTTGAAAAATATGCATGTTTAATTTATGGTTCTTCCATGCAATATGTAATTTTTCAAGGATTTAGGAAAAACAACATCTATAATTATGTTTAAAAACCCATGAATTCTCTAATAATTTTTGTTTAGTAGCTTCTAACAATGATTCTTGGGTTTGGCATAAGAGATTTGGCCATGTGAATATGAAAATTATTGCTAAATTGTCTAGGTAAGACTATCTTTTAAGAAAGATAAGTTATATGATGCATGTCAACTAGGAAAACAAGTCAAATCTACTTTTAAGACAAAAGAAATGATTTCTACTAGTAGGCCTCTCGAATTAATTCATATAGATTTATTTGGTCCTACTAGAGTCGCTTTTTTAAATAAAAGTAGATATGTATTTGTTTTAGTAGATGATTTTGTCAAGATTTACATGAGTTTTCTTTTTAAAACATAAATATGATGCTTTTGAAGAATTTGCAAATTTTTGTAAACAAATTCAAAATAAAAATTCTCTAACCATAGTCACTATTAGAAGTGATCATGAAGGAAACTTTGAGAATGAAATGTTTTCAGAATATTGCAACAAGAATGGTATAACACATTCGTTTGCATTTTCTGAAGCTTCACCACAAAATGGAGTGGTCGAAAGAAAGAATAGGACATTGCAAGAATGTGCATGTACTATGCTTGTTGAAAGAAATTTTCCTAGATACTTCTGGGCTGAAGCTGTTTCATCAGCATGTTATGTTTAAATAGAATTTTCATTAGGACTAAGCTTAAGAAAACTTGTTATGAACTATTTTTTGAAAAAATTCCTAAAGTATTTGGATGCAACTGTTTCATTTTAAACACTAAAAATAATTTAGATAAATTTGATCCTAGATCTAATGAAGGTATCTTCATTGGATAGTCAAATAGGAGTAAGGCATATAGAATTTTCAATAAGTCAACCTTGACTATTGAAGAATCTATGCATGTTTAATTTGATGAATCCTTGCCTTCATCTACTGTTATTGAAGATGATGAAATTGATTCATCACCTTTAAATAACGTTATTAAATCACTAAAGAAAATTACCCTAGACAAGCCGACTGATAAGGATATTAAGTCGACTGATGTGAATCAGTTGGCTGATGGACTTGTTAAGTGGACTGGTCCAGTTGTGATGACTCAAACTTTACCAAAATCGTTTGTGGAAGTTAGAGATCATCCTCATGACTTAATAATTGGTGACATCTCACGTGGTATTCAAACAATATCTCATGTTAACATGATTTCTCATATGGCTTTCCTGTCGCATTTTGAACCGAAGAATATACAAGAAGCTTGTGAGAATGAATTTTGGATGAATGCCATGCAAGATGAATTAATCCAATTTATAAGAAATGATGTATGAGATTTAGTTCCACGACCTCCTGACCATACTATAATTGGTACCAAATGGGTATTCAAGAATACGTTAGATGAATCGGGATAAGTCGTTAGGAACAAGGCTAGGTTAGTTGCTCAAGGATATAATCAAGAAGAAGGAATCGATTTTGATGAAATATATGCTCCTGTTGCTTGACTAGAATCAATTAGGATCTTATTATCTTTTGCATGTTTTATGAATTTTACACTCTTCCAAATGGATGTCAAGAGTGCTTTTCTTAATGGTTTTATTAAGGAAGATGTTTATGTTAAGCAACCACCGTCTTTTTCAGTCGACTTATAAAGTATTTTCGTTGTTCTTATTACTATTGAATATTGTGTTCTGAACAGTCGACTGTATGCGTAACTAGTCGACTGACATCAAGTATTTACTTGATGTTTCTTTTGGTTTAATTTTTTTTTCTCGACTAAGTCGACTTATCTTTAAAACCAGTCGACTGTCACGACATCAGTTTGTTTTTCTGATTCGAAATGTCACACTTTTTGAAGTAATTTTCTTTATTTTTTTACCCGTTGGCTGATCCCCAACCCTTGGTTCACTCCAGACTTGATCTCATCCCTCCATATCTTAGTAAAACCCTAGCTTTTACCCCTCTTATTTCACTTTCCCTTTTTTTCACTTTCTATCTCACAAAAAGAAGACCGGTCGGCTGCACCCAATCTTGAAGATTTCATTACTTTAAAGCTCGAGTTTGAGGATTTCATCCAAGTTTGAAGTCTATTTCCGAGTTCTTTTGAAGCTTTGTGCTTCTCTTTCTCTCCATTGTTGGGTAAAATTTCTTGATTTTTTTAATTTTTTTTTGTTTTCTAGAGTTTCCCCATGCCTCCCAAAAGGGCTAGAGGTTCCAATGTAGAAGAAGGTTCATCTTCACAAAATTACCTTCAATATCTTAGGAATCCCAACCTAGTTAAGAAATTCTTTCTCATTGGTCAAATTGCTATATTTCCGGGGAGATTTGTCAATTTTCCTGATTTAGATAGGTTCCCCTTAGCCCATTGTTTGAACAATGTCGGTTATTTGACTTGCTGTCTCTTGTCAATCAACCTTATTACTATCCACAATTTATCTGTTTGTTTTACACAAATATGAAGGTTTCCACCTCCGAGGATGGTAACGAGATATTTTTTACTACTACGATAAAAAATATTCGTATGAGGTTAACTCCTAAAAAATTGGGAATTATTTTGGGTATCCCATATGAAGGCTTAGATTTGGGTGAAATTGAAATGGAAGATTAATCTATTTTTTCAAAAATCTTTTTGCCTAATCGAGGTCCTCCAATGACCAAAAAATCGATTACTCCCCTAGCCAAGCTTGTTGCCCAAATATTGTCGTATAACATTATCCCTAAAACGGGTAGCTACGACCAATTCTCTTTTGAATTGCAACAAGCGGTATATGCCATTTTCGGCAACATCTAAATAAATTGGAGTCGAGTCATTTTCTATCGTTTCCATAAGGCTCACACCTCTTTCCCCATGTCTTCAACTTCTATGAAGTTGATCTTACTTTTGAGTCTAGTGTTGTTACTCACTATGAGTCTTTTGATCGTACGAGTTTAGCTTGTACGAAGATCCTTAACTCTCCTCCTCGGTCTCCTCAAAGGAATGTACCTCCTATTCCTTTAGCCACTTTTGGTCGTCGATCTTCTGCTTCTAGTTCTTCTCGTCCCAGAGCTATCTTTGCTGATCCCGAGAGTCTTTATACTTCAGTAAATATCTCATGGATCGTACTAATCTTATCCTCTCTAGACAGGATAATCTTGAGGCTAGTCTTGCTAACCATACTCACTTGTTCACTCAACAATTTCCACAACCTCCTCTTGCCTCCACAGGTGATGACGACGAAGAAGACGAATAAACTTGATGTATTTTCTATTTTTTTTGTATTTTTCCTGTTTTATGTATTTCACTTCTCTGTAGTATTTGCAACCCTGTACTTCATTTTCTATGTATTTATTTGTTATGGTTATGCAATGCCCCTCCTTCTGTTTTTTTATTGTTTTGTTGATGACAACGGGGGAGAAAAGGCTTGTTTGTGGAGAAAAGGCTTGTTTGTGGTGAATGTTTTGTCTTGTGCAAGTTTTTGTGCATATTATTACTTGTGTGCTTGTTGTACATTAGTGAGTGGGTGCATACATGTTTATATTTTATATATCTTTCAATTTTATATGACTTCATGATATGTAATTGTTATTATTATAAGTTATTGTGTTGTCATCATCAAAAAGGGGGAGAATATTCATTCTTGGTTTTGATGACTAAAACATAATACAAAGTCTTCCTATCACATATCTCTTGCAGAGTGTATCACAGTCAATACCAAGAGGCAAAACAATCCAATGAAGCTTTCAAGAGTAATTGATCTAGCCACAAAGATTTAAGCTCAAGCCACATTGATCAAGCAAGCTTCAAGACAAAAAGACAAAGGCTCAAGCTCAAGTCAAAGACTCAAGTTCAAGACAAGATTCAAGTGCATTAAATATTTTGTAAAAAGTGTCTTGTAATTATGTAATTTTCAATATTTGAGTCTTAGAAACTTGTAATAGCCTTGTCACACACACTCTGAAACATACTTTAAATAATCTGAGTGTTTTACAAAATTAAAAGGTCAAAACAAGCTTGAATAAGTTCAGCTGTTAAGTACTAGTCGACTGTCATAGTACGAATTGTCTAAACTCATACAAGCTCTAGCCAGTCGACTCATTATGGCAACCTAGTCTACTTTTCAAGCCATTTCGACAGTTTTCTGATTTTAAAACTTGTTTTTCAAAATCAAGTCTTTTTACTGCCGTTGTATGGCGGTTGGGATTCAACCTCTCAAAGTTCAAACGTCTCTAACTTAATAAAAAGAGTTTAAATGTCATTTGGCAAAGGTTCACAACATTTCCTAGCATTTCTTTAATTTTCAAGAATTTTGTTTTCAACAAGAACAAGTCTTTCAAAAGCATACAAACTCTAAGTCTTGGTTCTCTGAAATTCAGTATATTATAACATCGAAGTCGTTTTAGACTGATTTCAGAAGTTAACCTAATAACCACTATACAAAAGCACAAATCACAAACAAGGCTATAGGTTATTGTCACGCCCCACTTCCCGAATTACGGGAATACAAGCACGTAACGTAGGCCCAGCAAATGATTATGCATCATCTATAAGCTGTACCAGTCTAACTCAACAATATACAAGAGAAACAACCACGCAGGCAAAGAATATAATCACATAAACAATGAATAAACTCAAAGATAATCATGAAATAAATTCACTAAATAATAATCCAACATCTGGGATAAAACAAACTTCGGGTCATAAAGTCCAAGAATACAAAGTATGATAGAAAGAAATACAATAAGCAAATAACAAAATATAGCTAAGTAGTCTAATAGTCCAGCTCCGATCTTCAGAGAGTTTGCTCACCAATTTCTTCCTGTATTACTCCTTCGATACCTATTAATTCTTGATCTAAAAAGAAAGAAAAGATTGCCCTTAGAGCAAGTCATGGGCAGCAAGTAGAGAAAACAGAGGATAAAGGAAAGCATGAATATCAAAGAAAAGGAACAGGGTCAAAGTCAAAGTGTAACACCCCGAATTCCAGAATACAACTGAATTCGAGTTCCACAGGATCTTTACACCTCTTTGGAACAATTTTATAAGGAAATAAAAACTTTTCTTTTATCAGAGTTACATTACACTTGTACATTATCATAGCGGAAGCAATATTATATTAAATTACATGAAACAACATTAAAATAGTCTTGCGCAGCATATATACTTCAATTGTCAAGCATCTTTACCCTGCATATAAAACTATGGGCGCGTCAGTTCATTCAACTGATGAAATATTATACACAGCCATCCTCTCTATGCCGGAAACAGTATAATGATTCTCATTTCTTAACAAACACAAACTTGTCACAAACAAAGCTAAAGGGGACTATCTTATTGATGTCGTGTTGTGAATGTGCACTTAGTCCTTAATGTAATTATTTATAATATATGACACTAATGCGCACTTATTCAGAGTCTATGCAGTCCATACTACATAGGTCCGAGGGCAAGCCCTTAATCGTTATTCATCTTGTAGGGTTCAATCCCTCGCCATGACTTAATCTACTACTGTAACTACGGTAAGTATCCTAGATATTTTCTGACCTATGAACTCATGTCTAGGCACCCTGGAAGGAATCCCAACGCACTGACACATGACTCATCATGAAAGCTTCCTTTGGTAATTCAGCTCTTACCATAGACATGACACCACCCGCAGTCGTCAAAAACCCCACGAGCGTCGCCACCGGGACGGTACTCTGGAGCAGTATCCACGCTCTATCATGACTCATCATGGGACATCCTGTGAATACTCTCACGCCGCCAATCCAATGGCCCTCATACTCAATATTTTTCTCTTACTTTCATCACATATTCACTATGTATCTAATCCTTAGTTTAATTGAATCATGAATAAAAACCAACTCTTAGAGTGGAGCACTTCCACTATACCGGTCTTATTCATTTAATTTCACATGACCCAACCTTGGTCTTCTTATTTTAAATAATCATTTCACAATTCTTTTATTGCCGGTATAAGGCTTGACTATACCCAAATTCTCAATTTCAACTCATAATCACAATGTCATACTCACAAGATTTTTTTTTGCATGATTAATCACAATTCATGTTTCAATAGCATAGTATTCATGTATTCACATCTTCCATAACTCATCATGTCAACTATTTCAATTTCTCAAGTAAAATATCATACATAACAATGAAAATGCAACACGTCACATTCGCTAGTTTATAAACCCACATAATTCTATTTTAATCTATACAAATTCCACAGTTCACATTTTCAATTGGTTTCACAATTCACACCTTTCAAACTTCTCATTACCAAAAAAAATCTCAATTTAAACTTTGTAAACACTCCATTCGATTTCCTTTAAAAAGAAAGTTAGTAATTAAAATAAGTTCCCCTTTGTAAAACAGTCTCAAATTCTCATTTATACTAGGACAATGATCATAGAAATTTTCTCACAAAAAATTTTACGGATTTACTTGAAACTTCGGGAAAGTCGACTGTCGCATATGGCCAGTCGGCTGGTCTGCGAAGTTCTAAAGCTCGAAAATACAAAATCAGAGTAGTCGACTGTCACATATGACCAGTAGGCTGTTCTGCGATGATTTCTAAACTCAAGAAAAATTAAATGAAGAAGGCAGTCGACTGTTTCAATAGTCGGTCGACTGTGCTACTGGTTTTCAATTTCAAAAAAAATGTTTTTTGTTCATTTTCTTCTCTTTTTGAAAACAAAAAAATGTCTAGAATAAAACTACATTTAATTTAACAGTAACCAGTATTTTGAAGGTATTTTTCACTCCTTTAAAACATGTAGTTAGCCTTAGTTTACATTTTATGAACACTATTTCGTCATTTGAAAACTATTACATAATTGTTCATAAACAAAGATGATTTCTCATACAAAGTTCACTACAATGATGTTTGCTTACGCATTGATAACTATGATATCTTTAGAGCACAAAATCAACTTTATAAGTGAGAAAAAAACTTCCATTTTATTAGTTAATCTACACATGATACATGCAATTATTTGAATGCAAAAGGACATTCTTTTTCATTTATTCAAATCTTTCACATGATAAATATATAGCAATGGGGAATTTCATCACATCTATTAACAATCATTTCTATCAGTTCATATTTAGCACATTATTCTACTTTAGCATTTTTAATCAATAAGCATGGTTCAGCGAATTTCACATAATTGTAATTTAATATAATCAACATGCATTCTAATGTTCATAACTGTTACCGCTGAATCTGGTGTGGGGGCAAACAGATAGTATTTGTGGATTCTCAGAAAACTTTGAATAGCAAACCTGTTACCTGTTCCGCCAGAGTTTGACCGTTGACTCCCGCCGTTCACCTGCAAAAAGTGCGAGACACAGGGGTTGATCCCGGCGACGCACCCTCCGACGCTCAAGTCAGTAATCGGGAAGATTTATGAAAGAGCGTGAATTGGTAAAAGATTGATTACCTCTTAATGGTGGTGGATGGGGGGTATTTATAGTCGCCGTTGGGATCAGATTAGAAATGTAATCCCTGTGGAAAGATAAGGAATGTAATCCCTATTTCCGAGTGAGAGGATAGATATGACGGCCGTTGATTTGGATTAATCAGAAACCCTAATCCTATCCTGCTGGACCGGGTTTGCTGCGGGTTGCAACCCGCACCCAGTTGAGGTGGATCCGTTCATGGGTTATTGGATTTTTGGGGAGGAGATCCAGTACCCATTTCAGACCCGTTAGTAGGTGAAATTACCATTTTATCTCTAGGCTTTAAGATTCGTGCTCGATTTGGACGATCCCGATTTAACCCTATTTTTAGCCATATCAGGAGCCCCCCACTCCCGAAGACTGAGCTTGATCAGTCTTTGAGGAGTAGTTTTACTGTTTTCATGTCTTACGGGGTTGTATCAGAGTCTAATGGGGAGTTTCGAATCTTTGTATGAGGCAGTATGGTAATTTTTCGAGTTGGATGTGCGCTCTGAGTTGTTCTTGAACTCTTCTGGACATTTGGTGATTTTTATCTATTTTTTCGGGTTATTTATTTAATTTTGCGAAGTGTCGATTCGTCATTCGGGGGTCTTAATAAATTGTCCTGGGCAATAATTATTTACTCGGGGGCTCAACAATATTTCCCTGATTTTATAATTATTTTCCGAGATTTTTAATTAATTTTCCCGAATTTTTAACCATTTTTCGCAACTTTTAAATAAATAAAACGATTAAAATAAATAAAAACTAATTTTTAATACCGATTTATGGCGTGTCGCGATCTAGGCCCTACATCAGCTTCGAGCGCGATTTTCTGGGGGATCGGATGATCCAAGTTGCTCGGCAGATAGTTTCTCCGTATGAGAGGGTCGGTGCCTGGTTGCTCAGCTCAGCTCCTCGGCAGCTCGGCTCGGTACCTCGGAATCTGCCGAACTACGTGGCAAGATCCTGCGCGTCCATCTCAGCACGGATCTCGAAAAAATGCTATCTTGTCGTTTAGTGAACGTGGCAAGATCTGAGCCGTCCATCGCGTCGAGCACGTTTTTTGACAAGATCCAACGGCTGAGGAGGGTCGGCTTAAATTTTCACCATATGTGGGGGTCGGTTCCTCGGCACCTCGGTTCGGCTCCTTCTGCAGCTCAGGTCCGGAGCCTCAGGATCTGCCGAGCTACGTGGCGCGATCCTGAGCATCCATCACGGCGTGAATCACGAGGACGGGGTTCAGATCACGAGAAAACGTTATCTTGTCGTTTTGTGGGCATGGCGCTTTCTGAACCGTCCATCAAATTTTGACACGAATTTTGGAATGATCCGACGGTGATTCAGCCTCGGCAGAATTTTTTTCCATATGTGGAGGTCGGTACCTAGACACCTCGGTTCGGCTCCTTCTGCGGCTCGTTCTGGAGCCTCAGGATCTGCCGAGCTACGTGGCGCGATCCTGAGCGTCCATCACGGCGTGAATCACGAGGATAGGGTTCAGATCACGAGAAAACGTTATCTTGTCGTTTTGTGGGCGTGGCGCTATCTGAATTGTCCATCAAGTTTTGACACAAATTTTAGAACGATCCGACGGTGATTCGGCCTCGGCAGAATTTTTCACCATATGAGGAGGTCGGTACGTCGGGGTGTTGATTGCCAAGGGATGGAGTTAGGTGTTTTGAAGAGTCCTTTTCTTAGCTCGGTAGCTCGGTTGCTTAGCCAAGCTGTTCGGTAGCTCGGCTATGTACACCGGTGGTCGGGTGATGGAGTTTAGTGTTTTGAAGAGTTCTGGTTTTGAACCGTCACCATCCTCCGACCCAGTAGCTCGGTTGCTTAGCCAAGCAGTTCGGTAGCTCGGCTATGCACACCAGTGGCCGGGTGATGGAGTTAAGCGATTTGAAGAGTCTTTGTTTTGAAACGTCGTAACTCTCTATTTTGGCGTTTTGCCTTCTCTTAGTGGGCAGTTAAATGCCCAAGGAAGCCCAAACGTCGCTTTGAGGTTATAAATCCTCACCCCCTTCACCTCTTGGCTCATTCTCACTTTTACACTCTAGTTTTTACTTTCACTGTCAGTTTGCTCTGCTATCGGTGATTTGTGCTCTAAGGTGGTTGCGCTAGCTGTCGCGTGGGCCAAGCGATTTCCGGTGATCTAATTCTGGTCGTGAACGTCACTTCAAGGATACGTCACCTCAAGGTCAGTGTGTTTGCCTTATACTTTTTTAGAGATATCAAGGGGAAACTCGTGAAGTGAGGCCTCGTCCTCGGACGATAGTAGTGCCGAGGAGAGGAGGCAAGTGGCGAGCCGGAGAAAGGGGAAGGAGGTGGTAGGACCTTCCGTGGCCGTGGAGAAGAGGAAGGAGGTAGTGGCCCGGTCTCCTGTAGTCGAGGAGATCGTGGAGACTGAGAGGCAAGCCCCTGAGTCGGGCCGGTACCCTAGCGTCTTGTCTAGCCATGCCGGTATTAGGCGGTACGAGGGTGATCTTCTGAAGAAGGCGATCGTTGGTAGGTTGCCAGTTTACGTGGAAAACAATCCGAGAGAGACTACCGAAGTGGACGAAATTGCCTCGGTATTGTCTGAGAAGGACTTGCTCCGGATTAGAAAGGGGTTCACCATCCCTCCGGTGTACAAGCTGATCCTCCCCGACCCTGGGATGCGGGCGAACTCCGAGCTGTCGCTGGATACGTGTGTGTTTGACGTCGACTCTTTGAGAGCCGGCTTGCGGTTCCCCCTGCATCCCTTCGTGTTGGATGTACTTCAGTGGTATTGCCTGGTGCCGACCCAGTTTATGCCGAACTCCTGGCGCCACGTGCTCGCCTTCTTGTTGCAGTGCCGCAATGCCAAGGTCGAGCCTGACTTGGTGGTCCTCGGAGCTTGTATCGAATCCACCGGATGAATAAGGCCGAGCCTCGCTACTACCTGTCACCTCGGAAAGGCGTTAGGCTCATAGAGAATCCGGATTCGATAAAAGGTTGGAAGGAGAAGTTTTTTCTGTTAAAGGGGCCCTCGACGTTGGACTTTCCGAAGCGGTGGAAGGTAGAGGTGCCGAAGTTCGCAAGGGTCGACCCAGTGCTGACTGCGGCCGAGGAGGAGGTGGCGGCGAAGCTCATTGCTCTCCCCATGTTGAGTTGGAGAGAAATGACCGGGGAGGTGCTATACGGGTCGGGCCTTAGTCCGATCGACCCGAGTATGCCCCTGACATCTTGTAGCAAAATTTTTTTCTTGAAGTTTCTTGTTCGTTTTTCTAACTTGTTGTTTGTTTGGTTGTCCGGAACAAAAGCACCGAAGATGGATTTTCTGGGGATGATGAACGAGCGAGGCAAGGTTGCCGACGGTAGGAAGAGGAAGAGGACGGGCAAGGGTCCCTCGTCCGGCCGCCCTACCAAGGCTGCTTCGGTAGTCGCCGACCCTGCCCCTTCTACTCATGCTCCATCGTTGGTGGTGGCTATTCCCGCCGACCCTTCGGCTCCGGCTTCGTCTGTCGCGGCCAGTGAGGTCTTTTCTGTTTTAGCAGCGCTGTCGCTCGAGGCACCTCCCCTGACGACTCAGGCCGAGGAGATTCTAACCGAGTGGCACAAGAAGCTGTTCGTCCCCGACTGGTGGGTGAAGAACCATGACGGCTTCCTCGGTGACTCACAGATGTGTATGCAGGCCGTCAAGCATCTCGCGACCCCCAAGGACCGGGCTGCCTTGAAGGCGGGGACGACTGGCGACGACACCTACGAGGTTGCCCGGTCGCTTATGTCGGTAAGTCTTGATTTTCCTCTCTTTATGATTTTTGCCTAAGTTCACAGTTCGGCTCTAACTCCTTACCACAGGCCACCTGTCATTTCGGCCATCTGATTCAAGAGTTCGCCGAGCAGGAGTGGGAACTGAAGGCTGCCTGTGACAAGGACAGGGCGGAGAAGGCAAGGGCAGTTAGGCAGCTCGAGGCGGAGCAATGCCGCTCGGAAGGCTTGGAGGTCCGAGTCGCCGACCTCGAGGCGGACTTGGAGCAAACTAAGCAGCAGCTCGCCATGGAGGTCGCCAAAGCTGCTAAGGCTGCAGAGGAGTTGGTAGAGTCGTCGAAGGCCCTGGAGGCGGCAAAGGCGGAGAAAGACGCCGTGGCGGCAGTGATAAGGGCGGAGGTCGAAGCCGAGGCGAAAAAGCATATGGCGGAGAATATGGAGAAGTCCTATGCCAGGGCGCTCGACCACGTCGAGGCTCGAGTCCCCGACTTTCAGAGGGTCGGGTACCGGTAGTGGCCTGTCGTCGAGGATGAAGGCGAAGAGTTCGAAGAAGACGACGAATGGGATGAGGAGGATGAACCTCGGGATGGAAAGGCGCCAGCCGACCCCAAGACCGCATCGACCGATCCTTGAACCGAGGTGTCGAGGGGCGAAGGGCCATCTGGCGAGGCACCGGTATATCAGCTGCCACCCCAGGTGGACCCCTGATTCTTTTTATTTTTGTAATTTTTTCTTTCTTCTTCTCTGTGTAAGCCTTATAGCAGACTGGCCACCGCTCTTTTGATGTGAATGAAAAGGCTTCTCTTTGAAAATTTTGTTTCAAATTTGTCCAAGTGTCTGGCTCGGCTATAGTCTTTCAATGTGATGCCTTCGTCTTTCAGATCGTCGAACTTGATTCGGACACCGTAGCAGCTCAGCGCCGTATGGAACTGTTCAAGCGGTCTCGCGAAGCTCGTCTCGAGGGTGAGATCGACCTGATCTGAAGAGTGTTGTTCAACGTCGAGAAGAAGAACAACGAATTACTGGCCGAGGTGCATCACTTGCGGATAGTCGAGGAAGAACTCTCGGCTAAAGAAGAAGAGTTGGGCGCGGCGCTGGCCAAGCTAGATGAGCTCGCAAAAAAGGTCGAGAAATTGCAGAGAGTTACAGTTCACAAGAGCATCGAGGTGACGAACTTGCATCGTATCATATCTGATAGCGACGAGTACCCGGGCTTGGCAAAAGTTCCTCGGCTCAAGATATCGGTGAAGGACGACACCTTGAAAGATAGGATCATCGAGCTCGAGGAGGAGGTTGCTCGCCTAAAGCCTCAGCCCGTGAGGATTAACATCAGCAGTACCTCGTGTACCCACGAGGAGTGCGAGCGAGGGATCTACCTCTACGAGCTCGCGACTCGTCCCCCCGTCACAGGTCGGACCGCGGCCGATGCCCAAAGTGGCGTAGCAGTTTCCTCGAGCAGAGCCTCAGTCGAAGCCACCATTAGAGTTAGCGGCGAAAAGGCATCTCGATTCGCTGGCCTAGAGACGAGCTCGGAGGTTAAGCAACGCCGACCCCGAGTGTCTCTGAATCGAATGTCCCCGTTCCGAAGAGGCATTGAAAAAGTTGTACTGGTCTCTCGAGTGTTTGTAACCCCCTTTTGTGGCAACTTTGCCTTGTAAAATTATTAAGTTGTTTTAATAAAATTGGAGTTCTTCTGCTTGCTGTTGTGCCGTAGCTACTTTACTTTTGAAACGATCCATAAGAGCCAAAAGTTGGCTCCTTTTATTCGCCCTAGACGTAAAACTGTCTTTTGTTCGGGATGTGCCAAAGTCTTTTTGCGCTTCGGTAGTTAGGTAGCTTTGATTTATGGCCGAACTACGTGGCGTGATCTGGCGGTGGATCATGATCAGGGCGCGAATCACGAGACAAGAGGCTCAAATTTCGAGAAAACGTTGTCTTGTCGTTTTGTGGAGACATGGTGCGATCTGAGTCGTTCATCGCATGTTAGCACACATTTTTAGGCGATCAGACGGTGAAGCTGGCTCGACGGTTTTTTTCTCCATATGTGGAGGTCGGTACCTCGTCCGCCCGGTTCGGCGACTCGGTAGTTCTGCCTCTGCCCAAAGTAGCTTGGTCGAACCAAGTGTTGAACCCTGAACTAGTCGTTAGAGTTGAGTTCGAAGGAGTTTGTTCAACGGTTGTGGGAGCAATTCCAAATGGCGAACCACTTCTAGCTCGCTTAAGAGAGAGCTCGTGAAGCGAAGTCGAGCCAAGTGTTGGACTCCAAAATCGTCATTAGAGTTTGTTCAATGGTTGTGGGAGCAATTCCGAATGGCGAACCACTCCTAGCTCGCTTAAGAGCGAGCTCGTGAAGCGGAGTCGAGCCAAGTGTTGGACTCCGAAATTGTCGTTAGAGTTTGTTCAATGGTTGTGGGAGCAATTCCGAATGGCGAACCACTCCTAGCTCGCTTAAGAGCGAGCTCGTGAAGCGGAGTCGAGCCAAGTGTTGGACTCCGAAATCGTCGTTAGAATTTGTTCAACGGTTGTGGGAGAAATTCCGAATTGCGACCCACTCCTAGCTCGCTTTAGAGCGATCTTGCGGAGCAGAATCGAACCAAGTGTTGGACTCCGAACTCGTCGTTAGACTTTGTTCAACGGTTGTGGGAGCAATTCCGAATGGTGACACACTCCTTGCCCGCTTTAGAGCGAGCTTGCGGAGCATAATTGAACCAAGTGTTGGACTCCGAACTCGTCGTTAGAGTTTGTTCAACGGTTGTGGGAGCAATTCCGAATGGCGACCCACTCCTGGCTCGCTAAAGAGCGAGCTTGTGGAGCAGAATCAAACCAAGTGTTGGACTCCGAACTCGTCGTTAGAGTTTGTTCAACGGTTGTTGGAGTAATTCCGAATGGCGACCCACTCCTGGCTCGCTTAAGAGCGAGCTTATGGAGCATAATCGAACCAAGTGTTGGACTCCGAACTCGTCGTTTGAGTGAAGAGTAAAAGCAGAGAGATGCAAGCAATTTTACAAGTAAAATATGAAAAAACTTTCTTTATGGATAACTAATTGTTAGCTGCTTCTAAGTTGCGAGCCGTTATTACATGAGAGAAATAAAGGAAAAAAACACAAGTAAAAGGAGAGGAACGGTTCAACATCCCAGAATACTCAGAGAGGCGTTGAGGCTCTCTCTTGGTATTTCAAAAGATGGTCGGCATTCCAAGTCCTGGGGATCTCTCTGCCTTCGAGGTCTTCTAGTCTATATGTCCCAGGCCGAACTACTTTGGCGATCTTGTAGGGTCCCTCCCAATTTGGAGCTAGTTTACTCTTTTGACCAAGAAAAGAGATCGCTAACTTTCTGAGGACCAAGTCCCCTTCTTTGAGGTCGGTAGGACGGACTCTCTTATTGTATGCCAACTCGATCCTTCTTCGGTAGCTTTGTTGACGAATGGCAGCTCTTTCACGGATCTCATCAATCAAGTCTAGATTTGCTCGGAGCTCTCTGGCATTTTGTTCTTCTTCATAAGCCGTTAGACGAGGAGAGGGTATACCAACTTCTAGAAGGATCATAGCTTCGGACCCATAGGTGAGATTGAATGGGGACTCTCCTGTGGGGGTCCGTTTTGTGGTGCGGTAGTTCCACAACACGTTAGGGAGCTGATCGACCCATAAGCTTTTAGAGCATTTATCCAACCTCTTCTTAATACCGGAGAGAATCTGTCTGTTAGCATTCTCCACTTGGCCATTCGACTGTGGATGGGAG
Organism: Hemerocallis citrina; assembly: GCA_017893485.1. Taxonomy (NCBI): domain Eukaryota; kingdom Viridiplantae; phylum Streptophyta; class Magnoliopsida; order Asparagales; family Asphodelaceae; genus Hemerocallis; species Hemerocallis citrina. The sequence goes on from CM030360.1 coordinate 38,156,542, forward strand.
ACGGAGGAGAAACGTTGTTGGATGGCGAGGTCTTCACATAGAGCTCGGAAGGCAGCCCCGGTAAACTGGGTTCCGTTGTCTGTTATGAGGACTCGAGGGACACCGAATCGGCAGATTACGTTCTTCCAGAAGAACTGAAGTACTTTGTTCTCGGTGATTGTGGCCAAGGGCTCGGCCTTTATCCACTTCGAGAAGTAGTTGATTGCCACGACTAAGAATTTGAACTGGCCGGGAGCTGGTGGGAATGGCCCTAGTAAATCTACCCCCCACATTGCGAAAGGGATAGGACTTGATAGGGAAGTGAGTGGAGCTTGTGGGAGGCGACGGATGTTGGAGTACTTCTGACAAGAGCTGCATTGCCGAACGTGCAGTTCGGCGTCTTGTAGGAGAGTGGGCCAGAAATATCCATAATTCAACACTTTGCAGCTAGGGATCTGGACCCTGAATGTGCCCTGCCGATGCCTTCGTGAAGTTCTTACAGGGCGTAGTCAGCTTGTTCCGGGGAGAGGCATCTCAAATAAGGCATGCCGTCTACTTGTGTGAAGGAGCGCTTGTATAGGATGCCCTCGATAAGTGTGTATCACTCTGCTCGGGTTCTCACTCAGCGAGCTTCCTTAGGATCTTCGGGGAGGAGCCCATTCCTTAGGAACTCAATGAGGGGTTTCATCCAATTATCTTGAAGCCTATGGGTAGGGACTCCATAGAATCGGAAGTTTCGTCTTTTATACTTGGCTTCAGGAGCACCTCAATCAAGATGGTCCGCTCGAGACCTTGGAGGGAGGAGGAGGCTAGCTTGGAGAGGGCATCGGCCTGGGAATTCTCTTCTCGGGGGATTCGCTAGATGAGAGCTTCTTCAAACAGGGCCATGAGATTTCTGACCTTGGCTAGGTACTTAACCATTCGTTCATCTCGTGCCTCATACTCGCCCAGGACCTAATTTATGACCAGCTGAGAGTCTCTAAAGATCCGAAGGCGCTATGCCCCTGCATTTCGAGCCATTCCGAGGCCGGCTATGAGTGCTTCATATTCTGCTTCATTGTTCGAGGCCTTGAAGTTGATGCGGAGAGAGTATTGGAGGATGAAATCATCTGGGCCGGCCAGAATGACCCCGGCTCCGCTTCCCTCGTTACAAGAGGACCCATCCACATAAACCGACCAGACAGGTGGTCCCTTCATTGCTTGGCTGAACTCAGGGATGGTACTTTCAACTATGAATTCTGCTAAGGCCTGTGCCTTGATCGCGGTCCGAGGCTGATATGTTATATCATGCTGGCTCAGCTCAATAGACCACTTCATGAGGCGGCCGGAGGTCTCTGGCTTGTGGAGAATTTGCTTCAGCGGTTGGTCGGTAAGAACGACCACCGAATGGGACTGGAAATATGGGCGAAGCTTTCTTGCGGCCATGACTAGGGCGTATGCCATCTTTTCTATCCTCGGGTAGCGGAGCTCGGCATCCCGAAGTACCTTGCTTACGTAATAGATGGGCCTTTGAGTCTTATCTTATTCCCTTACGAGGACGGCGCTGAGGGTCTGCTCGGAGGCGGCCAAGTAGAGGTAGAGGGTTTCCCCGGGGACAGGTTTGCTGAGGAGAGGAGGATTGACTAGGTAAGCCTTCAGCTGATCGAATGAGTCTTGTTGCTGCTGACCCCACTCGAAGCCTTTGGCCCCCCTGAGAGCCTTGAAGAAGGAAGGCACTTCTCCCCTGACTTGGAAAGGAAATGCCCTATGGCTACCAGGCGACCCGTTAGCTTCTGAACTTCTTTAACATTTTTCGGTGGAGCCATGTCTAATATGGCCTTGATCTTCTCGGAGTTGGCCTCGATTCCTCTTTGGCTGACCATGAAGCCTAGGAATTTCCCCGACAAGACTCCGAACGCACATTTTTTTGGATTGAGCCTCTTGTTGTGTTTCCTAATTACGTCGAACGCCTCTTGCAGATCGGCCACATGATCGGCCCTGTGGATGCTCTTCACAAGCATATCGTCAACATATACCTCCATATTTCGGCCAATTTGAGCTTGAAAAACCTTGTTGACGAGGCGTTGATAAGTGGCACCTGCATTCTTCAAACCGAAGGGCATTACCCTGTAGCAGTAGAGGCCCTGATCGGTTACAAAGGAGGTCTTCGGGATATCCGGGGGAAACATACGAATCTGAATGTAGCCTGAGAAGGCATCCATGAAGCTGAGGAGTTCATGACCCGAAGCGGCGTCAATCAAAGTATCGATACTTGGGAGAGGGAATGGATCTTTAGGGCATGCTTTGTTGAGGTCGGTAACGTCGATACAAATCCTCCAGGTCCCATTGGACTTCTTCACCATTACTACATTCGAGAGCCATTCGAGATAGTTTACCTCTTGTATGAACCGGGCCTTCAAGAGCTTGTCCACCTCCTTTTTTATAGCTAGCTGGCGCTCGGAGGCGAACTTGCGCCTCTTATGTTGGACCGGTTTGGACTCCGGAGCGACGCTGAGGTGGTGGACTAAAAGCTCTTCGAAAATTCCGAGCATGTCTGGGGCCGACCAAGCAAAGAGGTCGTGGTTCCTATGGATGCACTGGACTATGTCGGAGCATAGGGCAGATGGGAGGGTCTTGCTAACAAAGAACTTTCGGCTCGGATCCTGCTCAGGGAAGAGCACTTCCTCCAACTCATCCACCGGCTTGGACGTTGGTCGAACAACATCTTGGGGGATTTCAAGAGTTTCGAGGGAGAGGATTGGACCCATAGTAGAGGTTATGTAGCACTTGCGGGCCGTTTCCTGATTGCCTCTTACTTTGCCTACTCCTGCCCGAGTGGGGAATTTCATCTTGAGGTGATAGGCGGAAGGAACGGCTTCGAGGGCAGCCAGGCCGGGCCGACCTAAAATGACATTGTATGCTGCGGGGACATCCACGACCATAAAGTCCATCGGCTCCGTTCGGATAGTAGGAGTTTTGCCAGCAGTTACGTCGAGGGTGATCACCACTTCAATAGTCACTGGCACTCCTGTGAACCCATGGAGTGTGTAGCCGGCGGGTTTGAGTCTGTCTCGGTATTGTTTGAGGCCTTTGAAAGAGACGAGGAAGAGAATGTTAACGGAGCTGTCATTGTCCACTAGGATCCTTTCCACTTTAAAGTTCGCCATATGGAGGTTGATGACGAGTGCGTCACAATAAGGCGTTCGGACACCCTCAAGGTCTTCATCTGAGAATGTGATGGGCACTCCAAGGCCTTTAGGAGGAGGTGTGGCGCGGACCGAATTAACTTCCCTAATAAACGCCTACCGAGAGGAGTTGGAGGAGCCCCCCATTGGGCCTCCATGAATGAGGTGCAGGACACGCTCCTCTTCGAATTCGGGCGTTTCATTGCGTTCAGGAAGCTTGTTAGCCCCCCGAGGCGGCGGAGGAGGATCGGTTCGGTCCTTTCTAACGAACCTGTTTAGCTGACCCCTCTGGATGAGGGCTTCTATCTCGTTCTTCAGGGCACAACAATCATTGGTGTCATGGCCATGGTCCCGGTGATAACGGCACCACTTCTCTTTGTCCCTCTTCTTGCCGGGGGTGTTCATTTTTGGTACAGGAGGTATCACCCCCTCCTTCTCAACTTCCATGAGAATTGTGGAGATGTTGGCATTAAGGGGAGTAAAATTTTCAAATCTGGGAGGAGGTCGGTGCTGGCCGCCGTTATCCTTCTGGAGCTTCTTGGCTCCTTCCTCTTCCGTTCCCTTTCTCTTAGACCCGGAGGAAGACCCCTCCAAGTTGGGGCGGTGCTCAGCTTCTTCGGCCCGAATATACTTTTTGCTCTGGAGGATGAGGTCAGAGAAGTTCTGTGGGGGCTTCTTGGCGAGGGAGGAGCGGAGGCTGGAGTTGAGGACATTGGACTGAAATGCTGCTGCAGCGACCGACTGGTCGAGGAATGCCATGGACCTGGCTTCTGCTGTGAACCTTTTCACATAGTCTCTCAGCTTTTCACCCTTCTTCTGGTTAAGGTAGAGTAGCAAAATGCTTGTCTTCTCAGTTCAACGGCTACTCACGAAGTGGGTGACGAAGAGGGTCTCAAATTGCTCGAAGGAGAATATTGAGGATGGGGCAAGGCGAGAGTACCATTCTCGAGTCGGACCCTTGAGAGTTGCGGGGAAGGTCTTGCATAGCAGAGCATCGGAAGCTTGATGGATGATCATGAGGGTCTTGAAGCTTTCGATGTGATCGACGGGGTCAGTCTCCTCGGAATAAGTCTCGAATTTAGGAGGTTTAAAGCCAATTGGTACGGGCGCCTCCATTATGGTTCGGGAGAAAGGAGGTCGACTAGGGCGAAGGGTCCTTCCTCTAAGCTCTTCTTCTCGGTCTAACTGAACCAAGCGCCTCTCCATTTCGTGGAGACGGCTGTAGATAGCGTCATCCCTTCGACGGTAATCAACCGAGCCTCTAGACTCGTCTTCGTTCGAGGGTGAGCGGGGGCTACGACGACGGCAGCTCCTGGAGCGGCGAGGACTAGGAATGTGCAGGGGGTTGCTAGGAGCTAGGGGGAGGAGTTAGGAACCGTCGGCGAGGACTTCGGACTAGAGGAGGAGTCGGAATCCTTGGAGCATTGGTGTTGTTGGGACGAAGATTGAGAGCTTGTAGGATGGTTACTTGGAACTGCTGGAACTCGGCACGGGTGATGGGTGCCTCATCGTTCCTTGGATATTGCCGACCGGCAAGGGAATGGGGTCTTCTCCTGTGATGCTCGGGGGACTCTCTCCGCCCCCTTCGGGTAGGGGACCTTCTGTAGTCTCGGTGGTGAGGAGATCGCTCATCCGGCCGTTGTTGGCAGTAGGCTCCCTCTCGAGCCCATTTTTCATCCAGACGGCGGCGAAGATCCTCGTCTTTCTGCCGATTAAGGATGGTGTTGCGAAGGTCGGAAGCTCGGAGATTGTGGGAGGCCATAGAATCCGAAGAGGCATTGTGGATTGAGACGTGGTCCTGATGGAGAGGTTGTTTCTGCGGGTTGGGACGCGAGACCCCTGCTCCAGCATTTTGAGGACCGAGGGAGACCTTTAGGAGGTTGTTGATTCTGAGGAGGAGGCTGGTCCTGTTGAAGAGGGTCCTCGGCTTGAGGTGGAAGTTGCCCCTGCTGCTGAGCGGGTTGGATGGGGACTTCCTGTTGCTGATCGGGGTTGGGTCCACGGTTGGACCCTCTGGATCTTACTTTCCTAGGAGGCATGGCTGGAGAAGATCTGACCAACGGGAAGAGGGGAGGCTGCTATTCGTTTGTTTCCCACAGACGGCGCCAATCTGTTACTGCTGAATCAGGTGTGGGGACAAACAGATAGTATTTGTGGATTCTCGGAAAACCTTGAATAGCAAACCTGTTACCTGTTCTGTCGGAGTTTGACCGTTGACTACCGCCATTCACCTGCAAAAAGTGCGAGACACAGTGGTTGATCCCTGCGATGCACCCTCCGACGCTCAAGTCAGTAATCGGGAAGATTTATGAAAGAGCGTAAATTGGCAAAAGATTGATTACCTCTTAATGGTGGTGGATGGGGGGTATTTATAGTCGCCGTTGGGATCAGATTAGGAATGTAATCCCTGTGGAAAGATAAGGAATGTAATCCCTAATTCCCAGTGAGAGGATAGATATGAATCAGGGCCGTTGATTTGGATTAATCAGAAACCCTAATCCTATCCTGCTGGACCGGGTTTGCTGCGGGTTGCAACCCACACCCAGATGAGGTGGATCCGTTCATGGGTTATTGGATTTTTGGGGAGGAGATCCAGTACCCATTTCAGACCCGTTAGTAGGTGAAATTACCATTTTATCTCTAGGCTTTAAGATTCGTGCCCGATTTGGACGATCCCGATTTAACCCTATTTTTAGCCATATCAATAACAATGAGAAACATACACTTTTACTCATAGGCAATAACTCTAGTAATCAATCAACCATTTGCTAATTAACAATTTTCTTCTAATTAAACAAATATGTATTTCATTTCAACTAGTAGCTTATAATAATAATTAAATTTCATTTTCTAGCATGCTTTCTAGTCTAGAAGTCATGAGAAACATCCACCTTTTGAAGAAAACCAATGAGAAATATCCTAGAGCCTCCTAGATTGCGATGCACGACTCCTCCTTGTTTCTTGCCAAAAACCGAGAGCTCCTTCTTGTAGTGATAGCCGGCCTCCAATGGGGGTGGACACACAAACACTCACACTCACACACTAATATGTATATATATCCTATATAATGTCTCCTTTAATATTTGCTTTAGTGTAGATTACAAGTCGGAAGGGTGGTATTTACAATAATTTTAGAATAGATTAGAGAGCTAGGATTTGTTGGATAGTTGTAGAATGGAGGCCTAGGATTTGTTGGATAGTTGTAGAATGGAGGGCTAGGATAGGAGAGGAAGTTGTAGCAACCACCCACACACAAAGTAACTACCCATGCACACACAACCACACTCTCCACCTCTCCTAGCACAACTCGGCCTACCAATATTGTGCATTGCATACTACGTGCTTCGCACGTGCCACCAAGTACCCCTATGTAGAAGTTTGTACAATTTAATTATTCAAAATGTTCACTTTTTGTCTCTACATGACAAATGTGACCCTTTAATTGATTTATTAAATTGTTGGGCTTCACAATTAGTGGGCTTGGGCTTGTGGGCCAAGACAATAAATTAATTATTAAATAAAGTGGGCTAAAACAAATAAAATAGTGTTTTAGGCTTTAGAAATAGGCTTTTAGAAAAATAAAGGAAAATAATTGTTCATACTAAAATGAGATCTTATATAAAATAAAATAAATAATATACACATGAAGTTTGCACGTGCACAACATGTGAAAAATAATATTTTATTAAAAATGAAATTTAAGGATATTACAACACTCCTTTCTTAGAATAGTTCTGTCCCCGGAACTACAATTAAAGAGTGAGAAAACAAAACACAATAAGAAAAATACAATCAAGCAAACTGCTCAGGATGATCTTTCATCATCCTCTCCTCAGATTCCCATGTAGCCTCTTCAACCAACTAGTTTCTCCGAACTACCTTGACCATCGGTATCGTCTTATTCCTCAAGACTTTCTCCCGACGATCAACAATCTCAACTGGAAGCTCAATGTAACTCAGATCCAACTGCAAATCCTCTGGCACTTCGGGCAAATGATGACTTGGATCTGGAATGTAACCTCTCAGCATAGACACATGAAAGACATTGTGCACATGAGACAACTCTTCCGGTAACTCAAGCTGGTAAGCAGTTTTTCCCGATCCTTTTCAATATCTTATACGGGCCTATGAACCTCGGGGCTAACTTTCCACCCTTGCTGAATCGGATCACGCCTTTGCTGGGCAATACCTTCAGAAAGACAAAGCCACCAACCTCAAACTCAAGGTCCCTTCTCCGGTTGTCTGCATAGCTCTTCTGCCTACTCTGAGCATCCACCAACCTCTTCCTGATCAGATCAATCTTTTCAGAGGTCTGTTGCACAATCTCAAGCCCAAACATCTGACGCTCCCCAAGTTGGAACCAACAGACAGGCGTCCTGCACTTTCTGCCATACAGAGCTTCGTACGGCGCCATCCCAATGCTAGTCCTGAAAACTGTTGTTGTAGGCAAACTCCACCAAAGGTAAATGCCTTTCCCAACTGCCTCCAAAGTCTAGTACACAACATCGAAGCATATCCTCAAGAATACGGTTGACTCTCTCGGTTTGCCCCTCGGACTGGGGATGAAAAGCAGTGCTAAAATCTGTCTTGCTACCCAAAGCTGTCTGAAGACTCCTCCAGAAATGCGAAGTAAACTGCACATCTCGATCAGAAACAATGGTCAACGGAACACCATGAAGCCTGACGATCTCACCAACATACATCTTAGCTAACTTGTCCATCGAAGCAGTGAGCTTTATTGCCAAAAAGTGAGCGGACTTGGTTAGTCAATCGACTTAACCCAAATCGCATCATTGCCTTTAGGACTCTTAAGCAAACTCGTGAAGAAATCCATACTGATGTTATCCCACTTCCATCCCGGAATAGGTAACGGTTGCAATAGACCTCTGGGTTTTTGATTCTCGGCTTTGACTTGTTGTCAAATCTCACACCTCAACACGAATTCTGCCACATCCCGCTTCAAACCTGACCACCAGAAATGCTGTTTAATGTCTTTATACATCTTGGTACTCCCGGGATGTACAGACAAAAGAGTAGCATGTGCCTCCTGAAGAATACTTTCTTTCAAGTCCGACTGATCCGGAACACACAGCCTCTCTCCAAACCACAGCACTTCACTCCTGATTTAAAAACCGGGCAACTTGCCAGCACCAACCTGCTCCTTCATCTTCTGAATTTCTGCATCTTCCTTCTGACTTGCAATAATCCTTTCATTCAGCATCGGTTGAAGCCTCAATTGAGCTAAAGATGATCCCAAGCCTTGCAGAACAACTTCAATACCAGCCCGATCCAACTCCTCTGCCAGCTGCCTCTGAGTTGTAACTAGACTGCTTTTGCGGCTAAGTGCATCAGCAACAACATTAGCCTTCCTAAGGTGATAATTAATCTCCAGACGAATGTCCTCAAGTACCTCCAGCCATCTCCTTTGCCTCAGGTTCAGATCCTTCTGCTGATAGATGTACTTCAAGCTTTTATGGTCTGTATACATGTTCAGCTTCTCGCCATACACATAATGTCTCCATTGCTTTAAGGCGAAGATGATCGCAACCAACTCCAGATCATGAGTCAGATAATTCTTCTCATGTGGTCTTAGTTGCCTAGACCCATAAGCGATCACATTTCCTTCTTGCATTAAGACACAACCAAGCCTACGATGTGAAGCATCGCTGTAGACATCATATTCAACACCTGCTCTAGGCAAAGTCAAAATGGGTGCAGTAGTCAGCCTTTCTTTCAACTCCTGAAAGCTTGCCTCGCACTGCTCGGTCCACTTGAAGTTCACATTCTTCTTGGCCGGACGAGTAAGCGGCACGGCTATCTGAGCGTAGCCCTTAATAAATCTCCTGTAATATCCAGTTAGCCCAAGGAAACTCCTGATTTCTTTCACTGTAGCAGGCCTTGCCCAATCTATCACTGCCTCTATCTTCTGAGGATCAGTTGCCACTCCCTCCTTCGAAAGGATGTGACCTAGGAATGCCACTTCAGATTTCCAGAAATCACACTTGGACAACTTGGCATATAACTCCTGCTCCTGAAGCTTCCTCAAAACTACCGCCAGATGCTCCGTGTGCTCCTCCTCCGACTTGGAGTACACGAGAATATCATCGATAAACACCACGATGAAGGAATCAATGAATAGCCTCAGAACTCTGTTCATCATGTTCATGAAGATTGCAGGCGCATTCGTCACTCCAAACGGCATAACTAAGAATTCGTAATGCCCGTGTCGAGTTCTGAACGCAATCTTATGCACATCTTCAGCTTTCAGTCGAACTTGATGATATCCCGATTGAAGATCTATTTTGGAGAAAACAGCTGCTCGTAGATGATCGAACAAGTTATCAATTCGTGGAATAGAATATTTATTCTGAACAGTGATCTTATTCTGCTCTCGGTAATAGATGCACATCCTCATCAAACCATCCTTCTTATTTACCAAAAGCACCGACACTCCCCAAGATGACGCACTCGGTTGAATAAAGTCTTTCTCTAACAGTTCCTCAATCTTCCGTTTGATCTCATCCTGCTCCACAGGTGCCATCCTATACAGTGCCTTGGAAATAGGTGCACTCCCTGGCTGAATGGTGATGCTAAACTCCACATCACGATGCGGGGGTAACCCAGACAAATCTTTCAAGAACACAGTCGTATAATCCCGAACCACAGGAATCTGCTGCACCTTTGCAGGAATTCCTCTCTTCTGGCTGATAGCAGCAACCAAATCTGAACATCTTCTCTTCCCTTGGAAAATGACTTCAGGTCCACCTGGAGCCTTCACTGTTACTGTCTTTGTCTTGCACTCGATGTTCGCACTATACACCGACATCCAATCAATGCCAATGATAACATCGACTACCAAAATATTCAGCTCGATCAGATCGATCTCGAAAATTCGATCTCCAATCATGATCTCGCAGTCAGCATAGTACCAATCAGTGGTTAGAGTCTCCCCTGACGGAGTAGCTACTGCTAAAACCTTGCCTGGAAATATCTTCGGTTCGACTCCCAGAACATTAGCAAATTTAGGTGATACAAAAGTATGAGAAGACCCAGTATCGAACAAAACAACAGCTTTCTTTCCATTCAAAATAAGTTCTCCTATTACATAACATACACTCATCATATAACAGTTCACTAATTAACCGGAAAAAGAGAAACAACAGATACACTCCTAAACATCCACCTCATCAGCGTCAGCTTCAGTCAAGGCAAATACTCGCCCCTACTGGTACGGCTTCTTCCCGGTCTGCTGAGTAGGTCCATTACGGACGACATCCTGCAGTTTGGGGCAATGAGACTTGTAGTGGCCTATCTCTCTACAGTTGAAACAAGTCACAAGTCCCAGGTCTTCCTGCCACTTGAACAGCATTCCCAGGTCTTCCTGCCACTTGAACAGCGTTCGCACCCGTAGGCTTGAACCTTTGAGCCGGTGGCTGTCCCCTGACATTGCCAGAAACTGCGGCCCTCTTCTCCGCATTCCAGTTGTTCCTCTGATTCTGAATAGTGTGGAACTGCTCCATGTCCGCCTCTGTGGCTGCCGCTCGTTTGACCAGCTTATCAAACCTCCCGATACCGAGGGGTATCATCCTGGATCTCAAACTTGGCCTCAACCCATGCTCGAACTTATGAGCCTTCTTCGCTTCATCCATCACTAATTCGGGTGCATACCTTGAGAGCTGAGTGAATCTCGTCTCATACTCCCTAACCGACATGCCACCCTGCTGCAGCGATAGAAGTTCCATGGCCTTCTTCTCCTGGACATCTGAGGGACTGCAGAAATCCTCCAAGAATTCCTCCCAGCCATGAACCAAGCCTCCCATCGTCCCCTTCATCGACTGACACCATACAACCGCATCCTTCTCGAATTGCAGAGTCGCCAACTTCACCTTACTACCTTTCGGGGTCTCCAGGACTTCGAAGATCGTCTCTACCTGTCGGATCCAATTGTCAGCCGTATTAGGGTCTGACTTCTCCTTAAACACCGGTGGTTTCGTTCGTTTAAATGATTCCACGAGTTTGATTGCTTCCGGTACTGGATTTACAGGCACCCTTCCTTGATTCTGATTCATGGCAACGACATTGAGTGTCTGATAGACCCTCGCTAGCTCCATTTCCAAGTTCAGACCTTCACCATTTTGAGCTCGTCTTCCAGCCATACTCTGATGCAAAAGATCCATTAAATTCGAAGTATAAAACACGAATTTTAAATCAACTTTTCCTTTCATTGAATTTCAAACTTTATACATTTGAATTTAAAACATTTCTGACATCAAAATGAAAGCAGTAGATGATACAATGATCTAACTGCTACAGTTCCTTTTGGCTTCACGAAGCTCTCCCCGTAGTTCCTCCACTTCCTCCTTCTGTACATCGGTCTTGTTTTTCCTCTTCTCGAGTTCCCAAACACGATAACTGAGAACTGCAAAATCATCCTTGCGCTTCGCCAATTGAGCTTCTAGTAGCCCGACTCTCTCCCGTAGAGTCTCAACCTGCCTCTGAAGAGACACAATGAGATTACCCGGAACTGGTTTCTCTTCGTCAGAAGAATCATCAGATGAATCCGGAGGTGGAGTGATCTCTCGGGACTTAGGCCATTCCTCTTCCACTTCTTCGAGATCTTCCTCATCTGAATCAGCTTGCCCGAGATAGTAATCTTCCTCAATGATGTGCCAATTTTCATCTCCAGCTGGGTCGAAGATGGTCCGCCATCGTAAAGAAGAGAAGGAGAAGCATAAATCATAGAGCAACACAAATGTAAGTGACTTACTTTAAATCTTTAGACTCAACACATGCTCTAATTGTTAGGGTTATATACTGAAAGCATCACTTTTGTATTAACTTTATTTCCTTATTTTTTTTTGAATGAGAATCATATGGGCACATGTTTGCATATTGTGTTTATTATAATATTAATGCAAGTATCTGATATTCTATAAGGTTGATAATATGGTGTGAGGTGACACACAGAAGATCATATTATCAGTTCCCTATGGAATATATAAATAGTTCACAACCTAGACGGACTTGGATAATCCATTGGAAAGGTTGTAGTGTATTCTGGTATTAGTCTATCTTGACTATAGGTTTACACTAGTACACTTTGTGTGTATTGAACAGGACCACTTGAGGTTGTTCTCTTTGTACTGACTATAAAAGAGAACAAACACCTCTGTTATTATGGATGCTTATGCTCTTAATCCAGATATAATAACAGACATGTATATGCAGTGTGCATTACTTTGACTCATAAAAGAGTGAGATTCATTATGGATCAACAACCTCTATGAATTGGGTAATAGCATTGTATATATGATGGGCTGTTGATTGTAAAAGAAATCCATGTCCCGATACGTCGGGTTGATGTTGTCCCCTTAAGGAGCTCATAAGGATTGTCATGTAAACCCTGCAGGTGGATTACATCCGACATGACAAATAAAGTTGAGTGGTACTACTTAAGGACAAAAGATGTTGATCAATATAGTTGTCAGTAACTTAATTTGATCGATGGACATTCGATATCTTAACATGGAGAGCTCAATGAGCATATAATAAAAGGAGCCCATAAATATAATTTGGGATTAGGAAGGTAGTGCAACAATAGCTCCTTAGTGGACCGAGCTATTGTTAATGGGCCTGGGTTGTGTGTTCGCGCTGAACACGGGATACCCAGATTCGTTAGGAGACCTAACCCTAATTTCTCCTCATGGTCCCTGCCGTAGCCTTATATATATCCTCTATTTCTCTGGCCGTCATTGACAATCTGAAATATAAGATTTTTTCTCAAAATTCGTGATTCACGTAAGGAGAGAAAGAGAGGTCAGCCAAGGAGAAGAAAGGTTGGGAGATCGTCGCCCACATGACGTCCAACTCGAGGAAGGAATACGTGCAGAAGATCTTGGGGTCGCTGTCGTCTTCTTCTCATCGCAGGTATAAATCGTGAACCCTAGATTCCGCTATATAGGGTTAGATCACGTATTTAATCTGTTAAATTTTTAACAATCGATACGCACACCAATCCGTAGTCCTGGGAATCATCTCAGTTCCATCAATTGGTATCAGAGCCGATGTTGGATCTGCGTATTGATTGTTACATCCATGTTGTCCAATAAAATTTGTGTTGTTTGATAGTCGGTAGATGTAGATCTGTTCTAGATGTAAATCTGTTCTAACTCGGTTTTGCAGGCATCTTAGATCCAACTATTATGGTCCAATGCATGTTTTGTTTTTGTTGTTGTTGTTTTGTGGATGTAATTATTGTGTTGTTGTTGTTTTGTGGATGTAATTAATATCACGAGGGTTGATCGTGCTTATAATTTTAATTTTTCAATCTAGATTATGTGTGAACTCCTTCGGGAGGCATAGGATTGATGTAATTTTAATTTTATTTTAATTTTTTTTTTTCGATCGATCGTGATGGCGGTGGTGGCTGTTTCTGACGCCGGAGGAGATGCTGTTCTTAGGCAGTCCGGAGATCGATAGATGGTTTTCGATGAAGAAATCGGGTAGCCAATCCTTAAAGAAAAAGGCCATAATAGCTCCGCGCAGGGTCAGATTTGGGATTCGCACAGTCGGGGAAGAATCAAGAAAGATGGCCATAATAGTTGGATATTTATTTTCAAATTTATTGCCATTATTGCTTATTCTGATTATGCATGTTTATTATTTTGTGATTTTTTTTCAAAAACTAGGATCACATTAATAATGGACAACATGGACATAAATTAACTAGTAGAAAAACCCTCATTGTTAAATAACTAAGTGGGAGAGGGAATTCATTTAACATGAATCCCACGGTTTCCATTGCTGGTTTGTAGGTGATATAATTGCACTTGCGTGTTGGCTTTAGTGCTTTCCTCCATATCGGATGAGTATAATTATGGATCACCAGTACAAACTTCCTTAGGGATAATTGTAGAAAGTTACCTAGTATGTGTTCACTCTCCATCTGAAGGAACTCAATACAAGATAATGGACTTAGTATTAAGCAATGGTATACACTTAGATACAAATAATGGTATCCTCCCCATCGGAGTCACTGCTATTATTTGTAGGACCAGAGCAAGACCAACAGATTAATTTTATTTGTCATAAAGTTGTGTTGATATGATAGTAAAATTAATAGGAAAAACCTACTTGAACAAATATTGAATTTGTATACGTCCACACTATCGTAGCATGCAAAATTCATGGTGTTTAAGGTGTTGGTGAATTTTTTTATTATTGTTTTGAGGGAATCAATATTTAATTAATTCAAAAAGTTTTGCCTTACATAATTTTTTTTTATGTTATTCTCAGGATTTCAAAAATGGGTTCTTTCAGTCCACTTATGGTGATTCTTAAAGAAAACAAACTTACTAGCCCTAATTATATTGACTGGAAACGTAACTTGGATATTGTCTTAATTGCTGAAGAGTACAAATTTGTACTCAATGAAGTATGCCCACCTAAGCCTGATGGTAACTCTGATGAAGAGGTCAAAGAGGCTTATAAGAAGTGGAATAAGGCAGATGAGATGGCGCGGTGTTACATTTTGGCATCTATGTCAAATGTACTGCAGCATCAGCATCAGGCCATGCCCACAGCTTATGATATGATGTACAACCTTAAGGAACTCTTCGGACATCAGAGTAGAGCAGCTAGGCAACTTGCTATGAAGAGTTTGATGAATGCATCTATGGCTGAGGGGACACCAATAAGGGATCATGTTCTCAAGATGATGGGTCATCTAAATGAGATGGAGATCCTTGGTGCTGAAATCGATGGGGAAACCCAGGTCGATATCATTCTCGGGACTCTGCCTAAAAGTTTTGACTCGTTTTGCCTTAATTACAACATGAACAAAAGGTTGTATACTTTGTCAGAACTTGCAAAAGAACTACAGGATGCTGAAGCTCTCTTCAAGCAGAATGCCCATGTTTATGTGACTGAAAAGGACTCTACTTCTAAGACGAAAGGTGGTAAGAAGAAGAAAGTTCAGAAACAAGTAAACTCAGCAAAGAAGGGCATGGGACCTCAAGGCGCTGTGAAAAAGCCGAAAGGCAAGTGTTTCAAGTGCAAAGGGTCAGGACATTGGAAGACTGACTGTCCACTTCTCAAACAAAAGAACAAAGAAGGTATATCTCATTTACTAGTTGTTGAAACATGTTTAGCGGTGCTATCTACCGGCACCTGGTGTGTAGATACAGGAGCCACTAATCATGTCTGCAATACATTACAGGGGTTCCAGGAAACCAGACGGCTCAGTGATGGAGAGATATACTTGTTTATGGGTGACGCTACAAGAGTAGCGGCCGTTGCAATAGGAGATGTTATTTTATCTTTTGGTAGAAATGAGTCTTTGACATTGAGAGATTGTCTTTATGCACCTTCACTTAGAAGAAATTTAATTTTTGTTTCCATGCTAGTTAAGGATGGATATTCAGTTTATTTTAATGACAATATTGTTATTAGAAAAAATAAGCATTTTATCTGTTCTGGTGCATTGGTTGATAATCTTTATGTCATTAATCCTATTTCGCTCACGATGCAACTTATGGAAATGAATAATATGTCTTCTAACATAAATAAGAGAAAAGAACCTTCTTGTATGAACCAAACATATCTTTGGCAATTGCGATTGGGGCATGTTAACCTAAGAAGGATTCAAAGACTGGTTAAAGATGGACCTTTGAGTTCATTGGAAGTGGAGGCACTACCAGTCTGTGAATCCTGTTTGGTAGGTAAAATGAGCAAAAGGCCTTTCAAGGCAAAGGGGTATAGGGCCAAAGATGTGTTGGAATTGGTTCATTCTGATTTGTGTAGGGCCCATGACTGTCCAGGCTAGAGGTGGCTTTGAATATTTTGTCACATTTACTGACGATTATTCAAGGTATGGATACATTTATTTGATGCGCCGTAAGTCTGAGTGCTTTGAGAAATTCAAAGAGTATAAGGCAGAAACGGAGAAACGTCATGGAAAATGTATCAAGTCATTACGTTCAGATCGTGGTGGCGAGTATCTCTTTAGGGAGTTTAGGGACTATTTGTCAGAGGCTGGGATTACATCCCAATTATCAGCACCTGGAACACCCCAACAGAATGGTGTAGCAGAAAGAAGGAATAGGACTCTTATGGAGATGGTTAGATCAATGATGAGTTATTCAGATTTACCAGATTCGTTTTGGGGATATGCCTTAGAAACTGCAGCTTATATTTTGAACTTGGTTCCTTCTAAGTCAGTACCAATTACTCCCACAGAACTGTGGACTGGGCATAAGCCTAGTCTGAAACATGTTCGGATTTGGGGTAGTCCAGCACACGTGCTGAATAGGAAAGCCGATAAGTTGGAATCTCGTACAGAAGTACGCTTGTTTGTAGGCTATCCAAGAGGAACGAAAGGTGGTTTATTTTATAGTCCTAAGGATCAAAAGGTCATTGTTAGCACCAATGCTCGATTCTTAGAGGAAGACTATGTAATGAACCATAAACCCATAAGTAGAGCTATTCTAGAAGAACTGAGAGGTGAGACGCCAAATACTTCTATACCAACAGTACAACAGGATGTACCACCAATAACTGCACAACGTGTCACAAATGTTGCACCACAACCGATAGTGCCTCGTCGTAGTGAGAGGGTTGTGATACAACTTGATAGATATATGTTCTTGGGAGAGTCGTCGGACTTTGTCCCTGAGGAACAAGATTATGATCCCTGTACCTTCAATGAAGCACTCCAAGATAAAGATGCAGAGTCTTGGCAAAAAGCAATGATATCTGAAATAGAATCTATGGATTCTAATCAAGTCTGGGAGCTTGTAGAAACACCTATTGGTGTAAAAGCCATTGGATGCAAGTGGGTCTATAAGAGAAAAAGAGGATCAGACGGTAAGGTTGAAACCTTTAAAGCTCGGCTTGTTGCAAAAGGTTTTACTCAAAGAGAGGGTATTGATTATGAGGAAACCTTTTCGCCAGTAGCCATGCTTAAGTCTATCCGGATTCTTTTATCTATTGCAGCTCATCTTGATTATGAGATTTGGCAAATGGATGTCAAGACAGCTTTCCTTAATGGAAGTCTTGAGGAAGACATCTATATGCAGCAACCAGACGGGTTCATTGAAAAGGTCCAAGAGCATCTTATTTGTAAGCTCAAGAAGTCCATTTATGGACTTAAGCAAGCTTCCAGATCTTGGAACATATGTTTTGATCAGGTGATAAAATCCTATGGATTTGATCAATGTCAAGATGAATCGTGTGTATACAAAAAGTGTGACGGAAACGTAGTGGTATTCCTAGTACTTTACGTGGATGACATCTTGCTCATTGGAAACAATGTGAAGGTATTATCTAACGTAAGGGTATGGTTATCCAAACAGTTTGATATCAAGGACTTGGGAGAAGTAGGTCACATCCTTGGGATCAAAGTTCTACGAGATCGCAAGAAAAGGATGTTGGGCTTGTCCCAAGATTCCTATATCGATACTATACTAACTCGTTTTAGCATGAAAAATTCTAAGAAAGGTTTCTTTCCTTTTAGGCATGGAATTGCTCTATCAAAGGAGCAGTGTCCGAGGACACCTAAAGAGATAGAGAACATGAAAGCAGTTCCTTATGCTTCAGCAGTAGGAAGCTTAATGTATGCAATGCTATGTACGAGACCAAATATCTGCTTTGCCGTTGGCATGGTTAGCAGATATCAGTCTAACCCAGGACAAGAGCACTGGACTGCCGTAAAGCATATTTTGAAGTACCTGAAAAGGACTAAAGATTACATGCTAGTTTACCAGGTAGATAGTTTAGTTACATTGGGGTATACAGACTCAGATTTTCAGTCAGATAGGGATTCTAGGAAATCAACCTTAGGTTATGTATTTACTTTGGGAGGTGGAGCCACTATATGGAGGAGTATCAAGCAAAAATGTATTGCTGATTCTACCATGGAAGCCGAGTATGTGGCAGCCTCTGAGGCAGCCAAAGAAGCGGTTTGGCTCAGAAACTTCCTATTGGACTTGGATGTGGTACCTAATTTGCCTAAGGCTATTACACTTTATTGTGATAATAATGGTACAGTTGCAAATTCGAAGGAACCACGAGCCTATAAGGCAAGTAAACACATTGAGTGCAAGTACCACCTGATACGAGATTTCGTAAAGAAAGGAAAAGTTGCTGTGATCAAGATAGCATCAGCAGACAACCTAGCTGATCCCTTCACTAAGAGCTTACCAGCTAAGGCTTTGGATAGTCATGTTGAGGGAATGGGAGTTAGATGCGTAGCAGCATGGCTTTAAGTATAAGTGGGAGATTTGTAACAGTATACTGAAAAGCAATGCTTTGAGTATAAGAGGGAGATTGTTAGGGTTATATACTGAAAGCATCACTTTTGTATTAACTTTATTTCCTTATTTTTTTTTGAATGAGAATCATATGGGCATATGTTTGCATATTGTGTTTATTATAATATTAATGCAAGTATCTGATATTCTATAAGGTTGATAATATGGTGTGAGGTGACACACAGAAGATCATATTATCAGTTCCCTATGGAATATATAAATAGTTCACAACCTAGACGGACTTGGATAATCCATTGGAAAGGTTGTAGTGTATTCTGGTATTAGTCTATCTTGACTATAGGTTTACACTAGTACACTTTGTGTGTATTGAACAGGACCACTTGAGGTTGTTCTCTTTGTACTGACTATAAAAGAGAACAAACACCTCTGTTATTATGGATGCTTATGCTCTTAATCCAGATATAATAACAGACATGTATATGCAGTGTGCATTACTTTGACTCATAAAAGAGTGAGATTCATTATGGATCAACAACCTCTATGAATTGGGTAATAGCATTGTATGTATGATGGGCTGTTTATTGTAAAAGGAATCCATGTCCCGATACGTCGGGTTGATGATGTCCCCTTAAGGAGCTCATAAGGATTGTCATGTAAACCCTGCAGGTGGATTACATCCGACATGACAAATAAAGTTGAGTGGTACTACTTAAGGATAAAAGATGTTGATCAATATAGTTGTCAGTAACTTAATTTGATCGACGGACATTCGATATCTTAACATGGGGAGCTCAATGAGCATATAATAAAAGGAGCCCATAAATATAATTTGGGATTAGGAAGGTAGTGCAACAATAGCTCCTTAGTGGACCGAGCTATTGTTAATGGGCCTGGGTTGTGTGTTCGGGCTGAACACGGGATACCCAGATTCGTTAGGAGACCTAACCCTAATTTCTCCTCATGGTCCCTGCCGTAGCCTTATATATATCCTCTATTTCTCTGGCCGTCATTGACAATCTGAAATATAAGATTTTTTCTCAAAATTCGTGATTCACGTAAGGAGAGAAAGAGAGGTCAGCCAAGGAGAAGAAAGGTTGGGAGATCGTCGCCCACACGACGTCCAACCCGAGGAAGGAATACGTGCAGAAGATCTTGGGGTCGCTGTCGTCTTCTTCTCATCGCAGGTATATATCGTGAACCTTAGATTCCGCTATATAGGGTTAGATCACGTATTTAATCTGTTAAATTTTTAACAATCGATACGCACACCAATCCGTAGTCCTGGGAATCATCTCAGTTCCATCACTAATGTCTACTTCTAGGGTGTCGTTCCTTATAAACTTGTACTATTTAGAAGCGTGGCTCTGATACCACTCTGTAACACCCCGAATTCCAAAATACAACTGAATTCGAGTTCCACAGGATCTTTACACTTCTTTCGTACAATTTTACAAGGAAATAAAAACTTTTCTTTTATCAGAGTTACAATACACTTGTACATTATCATAGCAGAAGCAATATTACATTAAATTACATGAAACTATATTAAAATAGTCTTGCGCAGCATGTATACTTCAATTGTCAAGTATCTTTACCCTGCATATAAAACTGTGGACGCATCAGTTCATACAACTGACGAAATATTATACACGGCCATCCTCTCTATGCCGGAAACAGTATAATGATTCTCATTTCTTAACAAACACAAACTTGTCACAAACAAAGCTAAAGGGGACGATCTTACTGATGTCGTGTTGTGAATGTGCACTAGTCCTTAATGCAATTATTTATAATATATGACACTAATGCACACTTGTTTAAAGTCTATGCAGCCCATACTACATAGGTCCGAGGGCAAGCCCTTAATCGTTCTTCATCTTGTAGGGTTCAATCCCTCGCCATGACTTAATCTACTACTGTAACTACGGTAAGTATCCTAGATGTTTTCTGACCTACGAACTCATGTCTAGGCGCCCTGGAGGGAATCCCAATGCACTGACACATGACTCATCATGCAGGCATCCTGAGGTAATTCAGCACCTATCATAGACATGACACCACCCGCAGTTGTCAAACACCCCACAAGCGTCGCCACCAGGACGGTACTCTGGAGCAGTATCCATGCCCTATCATGACTCATCATGGGACATCCTGTGAATACTCTCACGCCGCCAATCCAATGGCCCTCATACTCAATATTTTTCTCTTACTTTCATCACATCTTCACTATGTATCTAATCCTTAGTTTAATTGAATCATGAATAAAAATCAACTCTTAGAGTGGAGCACTTCCACTATACTGGTCTTATTCATTTAATTTCACATGACCCAACCTTGGTCTTCTCATTTCAAAACATCATTTCACAATTCTTTCATTGCCGGTATAAGGCTTGGCTATACCCTAATTCTCAATTTCAACTCATAAACACAATGTCATACTCATAAGATTTTTTTTCATGATTAATCACAATTCATGTTTCAATAGCATAGTATTCATGTATTCACATCTTCCATGACTCATCATGTCAACTATTTCAATTTCTCAAGTAAAATATCATACATAACAATGAAAATGCAACACGTCACATTCGCTAGTTTACAAACCCACATAATTCTATTTCAATGTATACAAATTCCACAGTTCACATTTTAAATTGGTTTCACAATTCACACCTTTCAAACTTCTCATTACCAAAAAAATCTCAATTTAAACTTCGTAAACACTCCATTCGATTTCCTTTAAAAAGAAAGTTAGTAATTAAAATAAGTTCCCCTTTGTAAAACAGTCTCAAATTCTCATTTATACTAGGACACCTGACCATAGAAATTTTCTCACAAAAAATTTTACGGATTTACATGAAACTTCGGCGAAGTCGACTGTCACATATGGCCAGTCGGCTGGTCTGCGAGGTTCTAAAGCTCGAAAATACATTATCAGAGTAGTCGACTGTCACATATGACTAGTCGGCTGTTCTGCGATGATTTCTAAACTCAAAAAAAAAAATGAAGAAGGCAGTCGACTGTGCTACTGGTTTTCAATTTCAAAAAAATGTTTTTAGTTCTTTTTCTTCTCTTTTTGAAAACAAAAAAATGTCTAGAATAAAACTACATTTAATTTAACAGTAACCAGTATTTTGAAAGGTATTTTTCACTCCTTTAAAACATGTAGTTAGCCTTAGTTTGCATTTTATGAACACTATTTCGTCATTTGAAAACTATTACATAATTGTTCATAAACAAAGATGATTTCTCATACAAAGTTCACTACAATGATGTTTGCTTACGCATTGATAACTATGATATCTTTAGAGCACAAAATCAACTTTATAAGTGAGAAAAAACTTCCATTTCATTAGTTAATCTACACATGATACATGCAATTATTCGTATGCAAAAGGACTTTCTTTTTCATTTATTCAAATCTTTCACATGATAAATATAGAGCAATGGGGAATTTCATCACATCTATTAACAATCATTTCTATCAATTTATCTTTAGCACATTTTTCTACTTTAGCATTTTTAATCAATAAGCATGGTTCAATTTCATACTAGCGAATTTCACATAATTGTAATTTAATATAATCAACATGCATTCTAATGTTCATAACAATGAGAAACATTCACTTTTACTCATAGGCAATAACTCTAGTAATCAATCAACCATTTGCTAATTAACAAATTTCTTCTAATTAAACAAATATGTATTTCATTTCAACTAGTAGCTTATAATAATAATTAAATTTTATTTTCTAGCATGCTTTCTAGTCTAGAAGTCATGAGAAACACCCACCTTTTGAAGAAAACCAATGAGAAATATCCTAGAGTCTCCTAGATTGTGATGCACGACTCCTCCATGCTTCTTGCCAAAAACCGAGAGCTCCTTCTTGTAGTGATAGCCGGCCTCCAATGGGGGTGTACACACATACACTCACACTCACACACTAATATGTATATATCTCCTATATAATGTCTCCTTTAATATTTGCTTTAGTGTAGAATACAAGTAGGAAGTGGGGTATTTAGACTAATTTTAGAATAGACTGGAGGGCTAGGATTTGTTGGATAGTTGTAGAATGGAGGGCTAGGATAGGAGAGGAAGTTGTAGCAACCACCCACACACAAAGTAACTATCCATGCACACACAACCACACTCTCCACCTCTCCTAGCACAACCCGGCCTACCAATAGTGTGCATTGCACACTACGTGCTTCGCACGTGCCACCTAGTACCCCTATGTAGAAGTTTGTACAATTTAATTATTCAAAATATTCACTATTTGTCTCTACATGACAAGTGTGACCATTTAATTGATTTATTAAATTGGTGGGCTTCACAATTAGTGGGCTTAGGCTTGTGGGCCAAGACAATAAATTAATAATTAATTAAAGTGGGCTAAAACAAATAAAATAGTGATTTAGGCTTTAGAAATAGGCTTTTAGAAAAATAAAGGAAAATAATTGTTCATACTAAAATGAGATCTTATATAAAAAAATAAATAATATACACATGAAGTTTGCACGTGCACAACACGTGAAAAATAATATTTTGTTAAAAATGAAATTTTAGGATATTACACAAAGAACAAAGTAAAGAGCAGGTAGTAATATCAAAGGTTTACAATAATCACACATGTAAAGCGTGATGTCAAGTCAAGTTCAATACAGGATCAAGTATAAAGGCTATTAGTTATTTTATTAATCTATCTAGTGCACGTACTACTGCATCCCAATCCACAGGTTCTGCACAAACACACAGTGAACGATATATAATGATGGTAAATTCATGGACTGTGTACTCCACGTAACTAGATAACGTGATAACAAGATAAAGAGATAATGAGATAATGAGATAACGAGAAGGCCTTTACCGAGTACATTTTTCGATCGTTCACTACCAAGTCTACCCATAATATCCCAAATTGTTATTAATTTATTTTCATCCTATGTGACCATACAACAGGGTGTCAATGTTGTATAATATTAACTAATTCTATGCGTTACAGACAAAGCAAGAAGCAAACAAGTGAAATCAACACACATCACATGACCTTGTTGTACTAAAACATGGATTACTGCCACTACAAAATAGCAAATCTGAATCCGTTGGAAGGTATAGAAAGTAGACTTCCACACGGTTCCAGCGAATATAATTAAGGCATATAAAAGATACAGGAACTAGGGTGAAAACTCTATTCTATTCAAGTTTTATGTTTAGGCAACATGCAGTAAATTGTGTTCAACTATTTATTTCAGGTCAGAGAGCTCATTAATAAAATCTACAAAAATTCCGGGTGATTCCTACATGTGTCTAGGTTCAACTAGATTTATTTTAGATTTTTCTTTTACTGTTAGCATGGTCAATTAAATTAAGAAACAGCAGGATACGCATGCATTTGTGAATCTGGAATTACTAACATGGCTGTACTAAAATGATGATATCTAGCAGGTTATACATCGGAATTCAAATCCACAAAAAGGGAAAGTGAACTAGACATCCAGGACTACAATTTATATTCAGCAAGTTATCTCAAATTATGACATTAGCATGGTTGAAAATCTGATTCAAAGTGAAACAACTAGCAGTCCAAAAATTATTTTAACATAAAAGGCAACAAATAAATCATACGATCACATGTAGCATGCAAATTGGTAATCAAAGTGATCTTGGGTGTCAACATGCAAATTTTTAAGTTTAAGATACAATTATCACAGGCATGGTATTCTAGCCATACAATTTAACATGTCCAACTTATCAAGTAGTCCTATGCATGAATCTAGTTATTTAAATGTGCATATGCATAAAACAATAAGGACTAGGTTTTAGATCAAAAATACGGCACGATGTTAAGAGTATGTCGGGTTAGCTCGTGAAAATTCTCGATAAACTTAACAGAATTGTCAAAGCAGTATGATAACGAAATGGATGGGATCTGCTTGCAGGAGATCAAATAAACTTGAACAGAATAAAATGCTAGTTCAAGAAGAGGCTTGCCTGTTAATTTGTAGATTCAAATAATAAGAATAACGGGATTAGAATCCAGGACAAATTCCCAAAAGACACGTGCGAAATACGTGCAAAGAAATCCAAGCAAACAAGCAACAGCAACACAGCGAAATCCCCACACAGATCGGCCCAAACACAAAACAGCGATCTCGTATCCACTGTGCCAAAACACAGAACAATGGATCGGACCAATCACCTTCGTCTCCTTCTTCTTCAACCTTCGACAGAGAGAGAGAAAGAGAGCGCAGGACTTTGGCGACACGACGCTGCGGCGATTGGTGGCGAGGCACTCAAGACTACTGGCGGCAGCAACGAGTGGCGGTAGTAGGTCGGGAAGCGATGCAACGACGGCTTCGACGATGGCTCTGTTTTTCACTGGCAAACAGAGGAAGATGCCAACGGGGAAAATGAACGGGCTTGGACGATGGCAATTGACGACGATGAGGGCTGGGTTCTCCGGTGGATGCGAGGGGTGAACGGGGAGATGATCGGAGCACAGGATGGCGGAGGCGAGGAGGAGATGGCGACGAGGCGAAGATGGGTTGATGGGTTGGTTTGGGTTGATGGGTTGGTTTGGGTTGTGGTGGATTCTTGGGCGAGGATAGGGACGATGACGGGGTGTTGATGGTGACGAGGTTGACAAGGGAATGGGTCGAAGGTGGTCAGAGGGAGGACGGTAGAGCGACGAGGAGAGGGGCTGGTTTGGGTTTGGAGGCGGAAATAGGGAGAGGGAGAAGGAGCAGGTTGGGGAAACAGGGAGAGAGGGTAGAGGAACAGTAGGCGAGGGGGCTTAACAGTAAACTACGGTTAGGGAAATGACGGCTAGGGTATAATAATAAGATTAGGGTTAAGTAAATTAGATTAGTTTTTATAATAAAAGATAGTATATTGAGCTATTGGGTATTTGGGTATAGATCCAATAATTAAAGTATATTGTACATGAATATAATAAGTTAATGTAAACCCAAACACACAAAAGAGTAAGCTATCCGATAAAATATGATTCACAGCAAAAATACAATTTGTATCACATAAATTATTTGAAATAATTATAAACACAATTATAAAAAAGAATTGATTTGTTTTAATAATCAATAATAATAATAAGTAATCTCAGTAACCATAAGAATAATAAAATAACCATGTCTATAAAATAATAATAATACTAATAATAACAATTAGTAAGAATAAAACAATAAGAATAAAATACTAACAATAATAATAATAGCAAGCATCAGAATAATATCAACACATAAAAATAGGAACTTGTGGAAATACTCAAATAGTAACAATATTTTTTTTGAAGTCGTATGCACATGTCCGAGGGAAAGCCAAGAAATATATCACTACTGTACGAACAGACATGAGTTTAATGTGAATAATTGATCAAGTAGAAATAGAGACAAGATTTATTCAAAATAATTATAACTATTGTTTACAAAATGCTTTAACATTAAATTCAAAACGGATTTAACAAATAAGGAATTTATAAATATCAAAATACGGAAAACTACCCAAGAAATACATACTGACAGAAATGGGGGTTACAATTATTGTAAACTTCTTTTGTTGTTGTTTTTCACTCTCGGGTTGTGAGAGTGGTCCTCTCGATTGGAGAGTAGGGCTCTTGGTTGTAGAGTCAGTTTTTCACCCTTGGGTGTAGAGTGGGTTTGCTCTCTCTAGTGGTGAGAGAGGTCTACGGGTTTGACATAGTTATTGTCAAAACGCCGTAGGGTATTCTTGTACTTTTTCAAGAATAGTGAAAAATCTCAAATGGGTTGCTTGGGGACTGGATGTAGATCGGGAGGATCGAACCAGGATACATCGCTATGTACTCTATGCTTGACTCTCTGTGGTGGTTGTATTTTCTCAACTTGCATTTTTATTTTTCTGTGTTTTATTCGTAAACTTGTCTGGTAAGTCGACTGAAATTTTGCTATAAGTCGACTGATCAGACTTGTATAAAATACCCTTCTTTTTTGACGCTACAGTCGACTTTACTTCATTTTTCAGTCGAATGGATAGTACGAAAAGTTCAAGTTCTTAATTTTTTTTTATTCAATACTATTCACCCCCCCCCCTCTAGTGTTATTTGCCTTGCCTACAGGATCCAACAGAACCTACAGCATCAGACATTTAGAATTGATCGAAATTGGAATTTAAATTCATAAGATGAATTTAATTGGGGATCCAAGTAAGACTAGGACTCCTGACATTTGTTTGACATTTAATTAGATTAAATGGACTGACTGAAAGCCCACACACGATCTTAATCAGGTCAGATTGTGAGTCCAACAGCCTCATTACTCTGTTAGAGTTGAATTTTTGCAACTATATATATGATACGTATCTGTGAAAAAGGGTTAGATGAGAAAATCGTAGCCGTCATAGAAATTGTGTGTGAGAGAGAAATCGTAAGGAACATCCCCTTCTCGATGCTAGCACTGTGGCGTGAGGAAAAGCTTGATTTGATCAATTCTTGTGGATACCGTAGAGGCACCGTAATATTGCAGTGCTGTGATTGGCATATTGTGGAGACAACAGATCTATCTTCAAGGTATAACTCCTAAACACGATTTATGATTTTTGCATGGATTCATGGCTAGGTATCGATATTTCTTTGTAATCTTTCCGCTTAGTATTTGATCTGAGGATACCATCGAAGCCTAACACTCCGTTCCAATTCGAAGGAATCATAACACTAGATGTGACTGTTGGAAAAGCCCCTATAACTCGAACAGATGCATTAGACTTTATGGTAGTCAACATTAGAGCCACGTACAATGCCATATTCTGCCGTCCAGACCTAGCAGCTTTTCATGCAGGTGCCTCTTCATTTTACATGAAGATGAAATTTCCCACATCATAAGCCGTAGGCCAAGTCGCAAGATGCCAAGAGGCAGCGCGAGCATGCTACACTGTCACAATGGGGCTCAGTTCTTCCGCTCGATGCCATCTAACTACCGCCAGAAAGAAGTCACGTAAACTCAAAGCCCATGGATGAATTGGAAGAAATACCTTTCTCTCAAGAGCATCAGACTAAGAGTTTTCGTGTCAGCAAGACCCTTCCTCTACAACTAAAGAGCACTTCATTGCCTGCAAAAGAAAGAATCAAGACTTATTCTCCTGAACCACAGCTGACATGCCTGAAATCTCTGGAGACATGATCATGCACCACCTAAGTGTAAGCCCGGATGACAAGCCTGTACAGTAGCGACGCCGCAAATTTTCCCCTGACAGGCTACAAACAGCCAAAGAAGAAGTCGAAAAATTCATAGTCGCACGCTTCATCCATGAAGTTAGCTACCCTGAGTGGCTAGCCAATGTGGTAATGGTTAAGAAAGCCAACAGTAAGTGGATAATGTGCATATACTTTACATACCTCAACAAAGCATTCCCCGAAAGATCCATTCCCTCTCCCCAGCATAGACGCACTATTGATGCCACATGGGGGCAAGAACTCAAAACATTCATGGATACATTCTCTGGGTATAACCAGATCCAAATATTTTTGCTTGACTCCTCAAAGATGTCTTTCATAACAAATCAGGGTCTATACTGTTATCGAGTTATTCCTTTTGGCCTGAAAAACACTGGCGCCACTTACCAGTGTTTGGTAATTAAGGTCTTCAAAAGTCAAATTGGTAGGAACATAGAGGAGTACGTGGATGATATGTTAGGCAAAAGCCTCTAAAAAGAAGACCACGTCACAAATCTCCACGAAGCATTGGAAGAATTATGCAAGCATAACATGCATTTGAACCTTTCAAAAGGTGCTTTCGGAGTATCCTCTGGTAAATTCTTGGGTTTCATGTTTAGTTAAAGGGGAATCGAAACCAATCCCGATAAGATCCAACCAATTCGCAACATGTCTCTCTCAACCACATTCAAGGAAGTGCAGAAACTCACCGACCGCTTGACTGCCATCGTCCAATTCCTCTCTACGTCTAGGGAGAAATGTCTACCATTTTTCAAAGTCCTAAGGTGAATGAAAGGTTTCGAGTGGGGGGAAGAACAACAAATTGCCTTCAAACAACTAAAAGCATACCTCGTCAATCCTCCGCTCAAGAGTAAGTTAGTGTCAGGTGAAACCCTCTACCTCTACATAGCCACCTCAGACCAAACTCTCAGCGCCACCCTGATTAAAGAAGAAGACACGGTTCAGAAACCGATCTACTATGTGTAAGACCATACAAAATAGTATATATCAATTTTGTATCTTTAATCCGTGCACGATTAAGAGTTACACGTAATAATGGAAATTCCCAATTTTTATTAAGTAAGTATTGAAACATATTATTATTCGATATGTTTTGAACTCAGCGAAGAGGTGCAATTGTAGAACCAGAGATGAGATATTTTCTTAATTAAATTGTATATTAATCTTAACTATAATTGAGTTAGGACGTATTATATTGAATTATTATTTTGTATGGTGATAATACGATTTTATGTGTATTATTACGAATTGTGTTGACATTATTTGTGAGTATTTCAATTTCTATTTGATTGAAATTGTGTGTGAGATTGTTGTGATTTAAATTATCTAATTAAACCCAATATGATTCAACTAGACCCAAATGAACTCAATTGACCATAACTTGACTTGCACACTTGTAGTGTAACATGTCATGAACACAAAAAAAAAATTTGAATGAAGGATGGCCGGCCAAGTATGGAAGAGGAGGGAAAAAGCTAGGTTTGGGGGATTCTACCTTAAATTTGAAGAGATTCTTCATGATGGAGTTTAGGAACCCTAGGGGTTTTGTTCACTCAAACACTCTAGGACACCACCCCACTCCTCCAATCCCCGCCAAGTAATCCACCAGTCAATCTTCTCAAACTCTCCCCTTCTCACTTTATTTAAACTTCTGGTACAAACACGAGCTCCATTTTCTCATTCTACTATCTCCAAAATATCGTCTACTATACTTATATACGACCTATAAGGAGCTAGCCACTGAATTGGAGGAAGAACAAGGAGCCAAAGAGTAGGACAAGGAGTCAAGTAAGCAAGGAGTGCATTCAAGGAGGCCAACATGAAGAGTACATTTCATTTACAAACAAAAGGTGAATGTTTCTAAACCTTTGTGGTGTTTAAATTTTTTTGGTGAAATCTTGATGTGGTCTTGACAGCATGAGTGGATCATGAAATGTGTGATTAAGTGTAAAAATTTGTTGCATGCTAGTTTTATTTATGGAAGTCTATAAAAAAAACCTTGAATCACTGATCAGAAAAGTGTGTTAGGTCTGTATGCGATAACTCGAAAATTACTAGGAGTTTGAGTTTGAAATTTTAAATGTATGTTATAAACCTTGATTCCAAATTTCATAATGTTTGGTATTTAAATGCGAACTTAAACACTGACTATGTAGAAAACAGATTTAGCATTGGTTCTGACTATGATATTCTAAAGCTCATAACTGTGTAACCACTTGAGATATATTGCTAAAATTTTGGTATGTTCTTTTAATATGGGTTCAATGCTTAAATATAAAAGTTTATAATTTTTGGACATCGTTTGTTATTTTTATTAAATCCGAAACTATTAGCTATTGTGAAAAGAAAAGACAGAGTGAAGATTATCTATTCTGTTTTTAGCTAATATTCAAGAACTCATAACTTAAAAAATACTTGGTAGAATCACTTGAAATTTAATTATGTTCTGTTACCATGTATGAAGAACTTATGTTTCAAATTTTATGAAGTTTAGAGATCATTTGATATTTTTAAAGTATTTTTATGTAAGCACTAGTTAGTTGTTGCTCCGTTCTGGAAATTATTGCAAGCATGTTAAACAATAACTTATTTGATCACTTTAACGAATTAATCTGAAGAAGAATGTAACTAGAAAGTTGTAGTATACACAGATCTTTTGTGATGCCTAAGAACTCAAGATTTAGATAAGTACACCAATTATAATGAATTTTTCAAGTGATAAGAGAAACACAGAGATTTTTAAAGATCACTGTTTGGCACTATGCCTATGAAATTGAGTTAGAACATGTAGATTTAAGTTTTTAGTTGTTGTTTGTGAGTTATAAATTATGTTGTGGATGTGGGAATGAGGTCAGGCTTTAATTTACTAAGTTTTATGTTGTGAGTAGCTCACATGTGCTCTGTAGAGCTACATTTC
Organism: Hemerocallis citrina; assembly: GCA_017893485.1. Lineage (NCBI taxonomy): Eukaryota > Viridiplantae > Streptophyta > Magnoliopsida > Asparagales > Asphodelaceae > Hemerocallis > Hemerocallis citrina. The sequence continues at coordinate 38,187,098 of CM030360.1, forward strand.
AGACATACTTGTTCAATGTTTTGAAGTGGATGTTGTGTTAAGTGACTGTGTATTGATGTGGACCATTTTGAGATTAGATTCTTGCTAAATTTGTGCTTATACTTGCTGTCTACTTTGAGTAGAAGCAGGGGGAGAACCGGATTGCGTTTCTCCAATGAAACGATACCAGGAACGACTCCGTTTTGGCATGAATGCCAATTTTATGCTTGCTGTTTGGAAATGTAATTTTCCATTATTAGAGCATTTTAGCACTCTTTTGGGTATTCATGGTGTATATTCCTAGAGTAGTTTACCCATGTTGAGCTTCATTGGTTGAGTTTGATACTTTAGCATTAAGTCCTATGGTATATCTAGACGAGTAGAATAGGAACCCGTGTCACATCGAACGCGTATGAGGAGACGATGTGCACCAACGTTCTCACCGTGCTGGGAAGGATTCCATAGTTGTGTTTGATGCTACCACTTGTCGTGGACTGTAGAGCGTGAGGATAGCGGGAGCAAAGTGTTTGGGAGCGGCCGAGGTTGCGATTGAACTCAAGGCGTAGATAGTGGTTGCGGCGATCGACTGAGTCGATTCATCGTTGGTTCGGGCCAAGTGTGGGCCGAGGCGGGCCAACCCTTGGGCCGAGGCTAGATTGAGTCCTATTGTGGGATGGGTTAAGTCCTAATAGGCAAAAGGTAATTTATTTGAAAAGAGTTTACAAGTTGAACTTAACTAGTTGTTCATCATAAATAAAGTTGTTTACTAGTTTAGGGCTTGAAAATACTTGATAGATCGCCTAACTAAGAGAATTGGTTAAAATCAAATAGACCTAGACTCGCCTAATAATTCATACATCCAAGGAGATAATGAAAAATGATTAGAGTTTGATTAGATTCTTGGAATTCAGATAATCAGATAAACAGATAAAAAGCTAGTAATCGTCTAATTAACCTTATTCTTAATCTTGGTCCTAGAGTGGGTTACCACATATACCTTGGGTTTGTAGTGTTGTAGGATTAGTTCGAGTCATTGTTGAATGTAAGGATAGACACTAGTGGGTGTTGTGTTCGCCTGTCAGGAGAACGCATGGTGTCTCATGCCTGGCCGAATCTTAGGCTCGTTTAATGCGGACATGGGACTTACGGACAACCATGTGAGTGAACTCTTTGGGGCTCTATTATCTTCGGTGTGAGTGCCTTCATATCCATAACAACCTTTGGCGAGGTTTGGAGTGGTGACGTCGTCTCGACTGAAAGTTCTGGTCTAGTGTAAGGACGAGTGCAGCGGAGAGTTGGGAAAACCCTAATATCTGTCAGGTCCTATGTTGATCAATGCGGGCAGAGGACATAGAGACTGACCTGAGAGTGAACTCTTGGGGGCTCTAAAACAATGTCCTCGGCGAGGAGCTCTAGTTTCTTGAGGTACGGGGTTATGGAATTACCGTGACCTACTATGGGTTTTAGCCGCGACAGAGAAAGCCGTGCGACTGCGATCCCGGGCGCAGTGGATAAAACATGAGGAATTGGACACCATTAGTGTGGTAGCAACTGGAGTAAACCGGATGACTACAACCTCATCATCACTAGAGTATCAGAGATAAGAGAGAGCACAAGAGTAGGATGCATAGTAGGGGATCGAACTCCATCAATTGAAGTAAGTTGTTTGATTAGGAAACGTGTAGTATAAGATGCATATCTCTCCAATCAGGCGTGCATGAGAATAAGAGGATCATGTGCATTTGATCTTGGCCATGGCATACACCAACACTTGGTTTGACATCACTTTTCCTTTTGCATCAAATTTTGGTTGCTGAGGTTTGGAATCACTATATTATAGCATAGTGAGGATCGCTGTATTATAGCATTGCGTCAGTTGTATTCAATTGACGTGCCTACAGTTTATTAGATTTGCATGACTGCTGATGTGGCGCGGGGGACTCGAGCTGTGGAAGGCATTTAGTGGAGAGACGTTGTCAAATTCGTTGACGAGGTTCCTAACTATTGTACAATGTAATGGAGAAGGGTGAGACGATGTTTACGAAGGAGCCGATGACCGTGGACGAGAGGCCGGAGGAAATTCCACCATGGGCCAGACATGGGGTGAACTCACCTCCACCTTCACCAGAACCAACCGCGGAGGAGCGAGCAGCTGCCTGACTGCATCTGGTAGTTAGGAAGCTGGGGAAGTACACAGCCAAGGCAGATCGTCAAATTAGATGATTGGTGAACATTCACAGGGTAGAAATAGCTCGCCTGGAAGAGGGGCAAGGACAACTTCAATTGCATATGGCACAAATATTGGAGCGTGTGGGGTGACTCCGGAAAGCTATTGGGGAAACCACCAAACTGATAAGGTGCTTCCATTATAGAGAGCTAGGACATTGCAATAGCAAATACCCAAAGAAGACTCAAGTCGAAGTTTTACAACTGAGGGAAGCCTGGACATATCAAGCCAAATTGTCCACAACTGCACGGAAACCCCTGCGGGCAAATTCAGAATCAGGAGGCCAACGAGTAGAAGGCTACTGCTAGTATGGATGTATCTGATGAGTTTTTTGTTTTTCAGGGATTTAGAGCAGAAGAGGAAGTCCTAGAATGATGTAATCTTCTTTTTGTATCTGGATATTGAATGCTTGACCGAATTATGAAGTTGTGTTTTGAAAATTTGGTCTGCTATGATGTTTTCTGGATGTCGATTCACGTTAGAATGCTAGATAAATTAATTGTGATGCAACCGGATATTAATGGAGGCAAAGCTGCAGCCGAACATCGATGGAGGCAAACCTGCAACTGGATGTTGGGGAGGCAAAATAGCAACCGAATGTGTAGAAGGCAAACCTGCAACCGAATGTCGAGGAGGAAAATCTGAAACCAGATGTCCAGGAGGCAGGCATGCAGCCGGGCATCGATAGAGGCGAGCCCGCAATGCAAAGTCTAGGAAGAAGGTAGAGGTGCCAACGGCGGTGACAACGATGTCGAGGCGTGAATTCAACAAGATGTACCAACTGAAGGGAGCATTCATGGAGGTCGGCTAGAACAAGATGCCTCAAGCTGAAGCCACGGGCAGAAATCCAAGAACCGATGTTTCAGATCATCAAGTTATTCATGCACCATGCAGATGGAAGAACTACTGATGAAGTTCATTAGGCCTAGTGCCTCGCCTTGAGAAGCACTGTTTTTTTTGCTTATAAGAATGAAGAGTTGACCGAGGGATGCACATCAAGCACCATGAGTGAACCAAGCCTGACTCGAGGCAGTATACATCGACGACATGGTCAATCGACTCCAAGAAGCGGCAATATTCTCCATGATCGACAAACAGTTGTGCTGCCACGAGGTTTGCGTCAAAGAAGATGAAGTGCCAAAGACAGAGGAGGATCATGCCATGCATTTAGCAGAAACGTCGGTAAACTGCAAGGAGACTAAAGTGACATTTCTTGGCTTCACACTTTTTCTAAGGAAGGATTTGCCACCGACCCGAAAAGGAAGTATCAAGGCATGAAGTAGCATTGCTGGTGGATAGGAACGAAGCAAAACATTGCTAACCTTGTGGTTAGGTATTGCAGGTACTAGAAGGAACCAGAAAATTAAGACCTGAAGCCTGATGACTGAAGCGGCCATTACCTACTCCATAACAGAAAAGTGGATATGACAGCAGAAATCTCATCGGGAAGCGGACGAAAGTACACATCGAAGGATTCTGAAATTTCGGGAGTACCAGTATCGACAACTTTCGAAGGGATTGCAAGTTTACATCCCGGTGCCGGGGGAAACTGCATGAGAATCTGGGGATGAGAACCAACTTCAGCACAACTTTTCATGCATAGGCAGATGAGAAAATGGGTGGGGTAACACTATGTGCGAGGAGGCGCTGAGGGCCAGTTCATCAAGGGAGCCAACTTGGGAATCTGAAGGCAGGTGAGTAAAAAAAATTCCTTTACGTTTTAATTGGTGGGATTATTTTACCTCTCCACTTAACGTCGTTCTGAGGAAGGAACAATTCTAAGGTGGGAGTAATATAAGACCCCGCAAAATAGTTATTTTGTATTTTTAATCCGTGCACGATTAAGAGTTTCATGTAATAATGGAATTTTCTCTATTTCAATTGAGTAAGTATTGAAACATATTATTATTCTATATGTTTTGAACTTAGTGAAGGTGCAATTGTAGAAGAGGAGTTGAGATATCTTCTCAATTAAGTCATATATTAGTCTTAAGTATAATTAAATTAGGACGTATAATATTGAATTATTATTTTGTATGATAATAATACGATTTAATGTGTTATTACAATTTGTGTTGACATTATTTGTGAGTATTTCAATTTCTATTTGATTGAAATTGTGTGTGAGATTGTTGTGACTTAAATCATCTAATTAAACCTAATATGATTCAACTAGACCCAAATGAACTCAATTGACACCAACTTGACTTGTACACTTGTAGTGTAACATGTCATGAACACACACAAAAAAAAATTTAAATAAAATAAAATAAAATAATAATAATAATAATAATGAATGAAGCATGGCCGGCCAAGTATGGAAGAGGGGGGGAAAAGCTAGGATTTAGGGGGTTCTACCTTAAATGTGAAATGATTCTTCATGATGGAGTTTGGGAACCCTAGGGGTTTTGTTCACTCAAACTCTCCAAGCTACCACCCCACTCCCCCAATCCCCGCCCAGTAATCCACTGGTCAATCTTCTCAAACTCTCCCCCTCTCACTCTATTTAAACTCCCCTTGCAAACACTAGTTCCATTTTCTCATTCTACTATCACCAAACTATCTTCTACTATACTTATATACTACCTATAAGGAGCTAGCCACCGAATTGGAAGAAGAGCAAGGAGCCAAAGAGTAGGACAAGGAGTAAAGGAAGCAAGGAGTGCATTCAAGCAGGAGGAAGAACAAGGAGGCCAACTTGAAGAGTACATTTCATCTACAAACAAACGGTGGGTGCTTCTAAACCTTTGTGGTGTTTAAATTTTTGTGGTGAAATCTTGATGTGGTCTTGAAAACACGAGTGGGTCATGAAATGTGTGATTAAGTGTAAAAATTCGTTGCATGCTAGTTTTATTTATGGAAGATTATATAAAAACCCAGTAAAAACCTTAACAGAAAAGTGTGTTAGGTCTACATGCTATAACTCAAAAATTACATGGATTTTGAGTTTAAAAATTTAAATATAAAATATTATGCATGTAATACACCTTGCTACCAAATTTCATAATTTTTGGAATTCATTTATTATTTTAATTAAATGCAAACTTGAACACTGACTGTGTAGAAAACAGATTTAGTATAGGTTCTGACTAAGATATTCCAAAGCACATAACTGTGTAACCACTTGAGATCTATTACTAAAATATTAGCATGTGCTTCTAATATGTGTTCAGTGCTAAAATATAAAATTTTATAATTTTTGGACATAGTTTGCTATTTTTTTAAAATCCGAAAGCATTGGCTATTCTAAAAAGAAAAGACAAAGTGAAGATGATATGTTCTGTTTTTAGCTAATTTTCAAGAAATTTAAATATGTCACTTAAAATTTAAATATGTTCTATTTCCATGTATGAAGAACTTATGTTTCAAATTTCATGAAGTTTAGAGATTATTTGATATTTTTCAAGTACTTTTATGTTAGCACTGGTTAGTTATTGCCCTGTTTTGGAAATTATTGTAAGCATGTTAAACAATGACTCATTTGATCACCTTAACAACTTAATCTGAAGAAGCATGTAACTAGAAAGTTGTATTAGAAATATAGATCTTTCTGTAATGCCTAAGAACTCAACATTGGATAAGTACGTGAATTATAAAGAATTTTTCAAGTGATAACAGAAACACACAGATTCTTAAAGCTCATTGTTTGCACTATGCATATGAAATTGAGTTAGAACTTGTAGATTTTAAGTTTTCAGTTATTGTTTGTGAGTTATAAATCATGTTGTGGATGTGGGAATGAACTAAGGCTTAAATTTACTAAGTTTTATGTTGTGAGTAGCTCTCATGTGCTTTGTGGTGCTACAATTTAGACATACTTGTTCAATATTTTGAAGTGGATGTTGTCTTAAGTGACTCTGTGTTGATGTGGACCATTTTGGGATGAGATCATGCTCAATTGGTGCTTGTGCTTGTTTTCTACTTTGAGTAGAAATATGGGGAGCACTCGATCACGTTTCTCCAATGAAACGGGATCGGGAACCACTCCGTTTTGGCATGAATGCCAATTATTTGCTTGCTGTTTGGAAATGTAATTTTCCATTTTTAGAGCTTTTTAGCACTATTTTTTGGGTATTAATGGTGTCGGGTTTATTCCTAGAGTATTTTACCCTTGTTGAGCTTCATTTGTTGGGTATGAAACTGTAGGATTAAGTCCTATGCTTATCTAGACGGGTAGAATAGGAACCCGTGTCACATCGAACGCATGGGAGGAGACGACTCGTGCACCGATGTGCTCGCCGTTTAGGGAAGGATACCATTGTTGTGTTTGATGCTATCACTTGTTGAGAACCGTGGAGCGTGAAGATAGCTGGAGCAACGTGTTTGGGTCGGGCCGTGGTTGCGATCAAACTCCAAGCATAGAGGGCGGTTGCGGCGATCGATGGAGTCGGTTAATTATTTTGGAATAGGTTAAGTCCTAATAATGAAAAGTTAATTAACTAGAAAAGAGTCTACCAGTAGAACTTAACTAGTTGTTCATAATAAACAAAGTTATTTACTAAGTTAGGGCTTGGAAATACTTAATAGATCTCCTAACTATGAGAATTGGTTAAAATAAAATAGACCTAGACTCGCCTAGTAATCCATACATCCAATGAGATAATGAAAAAGGATTAGAGGTTGATTAGATTCTAGGAATTCAGATAATCAGATAAGTAGATAAAAAGCTAGTAATCGTCTAATTAACCTTATTCTTAATCTTGTACCTATAGTGTGTTAGCACGTGTACCTTGGGTTTGTGGTGTTGTAGGATTAGTTCGTGTCATTGTTGAATGTAAGGACATGCACTAGTGGGTGTTGTGTTCGCCTGTCAGAGGGATGTGAGACATCTTCACGCCTGGCCGAATCTGCGGTTCATTTGATGTGGACGGAGGATAGTGTCTGCCATGTGAGTGAATGCTTTGGGGCTGTATTGTCTTCGACGTGAGTGCCTTCATGTCCATAACAACCATTAAGGAGATTTGGAGTGGTGACTTCGTCTCGACTGCAAGTTCTGGTCTAGTATAAGGATGCGTGCAGCAGAGAGTTGGCAAAACCCTAATATCCATCAGGTCCTATGTTGATCACTGCGGGCAAAGGACTTAGAGACTGCCTTGAGAGTTAATTCTTGGGGGCTCTAAAACAACGTCCTCCATGAGGCACCCTAGTATCGGTACATCATCTTTTGGTGTGTAACGCCCCTGCCCCAGGCTCAGACAATTTATACAATTTATCAGACAAATTATTTATAGTATAGTACAACTACACACCACAGGCTAGCTCTCAAAATATGGTTAACCGGATTGGTGACTCTTGATCATAGGCTATATTATTTGTAGTTAGTTTATTCAAGTTCAATTCCCGATATTGGGCTATTATTAATCACATTCTCTTCTCTATCTTTTTCTTATGTATAGCCGAAGTCTTTTCTTACTCACGTGGGCCCCTGCCACGTCATGAGCAACCAGAGAAGACAGTGGCAACAGCACATCTCGGGTGGGCCCCTACTTACGTCATCATGACCTCAACGGGCAACAGTACCACCCGGCTGTTTCAACTCAAATGGTGGGCCCCCGATTACCACTTAATTACCAATATGCCACTCTTTATATATATATATATATATATATATATATATATATATATATATATACACACACACTACTATATATGCCTTTAGAAATTACGGGATGTTACATACACCCCCCTTCAGAGATCAGCGTCCTCTTTGAGCATGGGGCATGCACAATCTAGTGCAGGATCCACTTTATAGCGGATGTGGAGCATCTGCTCTCCTATTCTTCCGACTAATCTTGGTCCTAGAATCCACCCCCGATCAATCATAGTCCCGGATTTAATTGAGCTGCCCTCCTATCTGCCCGTCTAATCATGATCCCGGAATCCACCGTCCTACTGGGTCTATAGTCTCAGAATCTACCGCTCGACTATATAGATATGCCCCACACTCAGTGTCGAAAGTCGGCTCTGATACCATTTTTAACGCCCCTGCCCCTGGATCAGACAATTTATACAATTTATCGAACAAACTATTTATAGTATAGTACAACTGCCTACCACAGGTTGCCTCTCAAAAGGTGGTTAACCGGATTGGTGACTCTTGGTCATAGGCTATATTATTTATAGTTATTTTATTCTAGTTCAATTTCCGATATGGGACTATTATTAATCACATTCTCTTCTCTCTCTTTTTCTTGTGTACAGCCGAAGTCTTTTCTTACTTACGTGGGCCCCTGCAACGTCACGGGCAACCAGAGAAGACAGTGGTAGTATCACATCTCGGGTGGGCCCCCTGCTGATGTCATCATGACGACAGCGGGCAACAGTAGCACCCGACAGTTTCAGCTCAACTGGTGGGCCCCCCATTACCACTTAATTACCAATATGCCACTCTCTCTCTCTCTCTCTCTATATATATATATATATGCCTTTAGAAATTATGGGATGTTACATGGTGAGGTCCGGGGTTGCGGAATTACCGCAACCTACTATGGGTTTTAGCCGCGACGGAATAAGCGATGCGACTGCGACCTCAGGCGCAGTGGATAAAACACGAGGAATTGGACACCACTAGCGTGGCAATGACTGGAGTAAACCGGACGAATGCTACCTCATCATCAATAAAGTATTAGAGACAGGAGAGAGCACAAGAGTATGATGCAGTATGGGGGGTCGAACTCCATCAATTGAACTACATCGTTTGATTAGGGAATGTGTAGTATGGGATGCATATCTCTCCAACCAGGCTTGCATTATAATAAGAGCATCATGCGCATTTTTGTGTGCATTAGATCTAGGCCATGGCATACACCAACACTTGGTTTGACATCACTTTTCCTTTTGCATCAAATTTTGGTTGCGGAGATTTGGAATCACTATATTATAGCATTGTGAGGATCGTTGTATTATAGCATTGTGTCAGTTGTATTCAACTGACGTGCCCACAGTTTACTAAATTTGCATGATAGCTGATCGTGGAGCGGGGGACTCGTGCTGTAGAAGGCATTTAGTGGAGAGACGTTGTCAAATTCGTTGATGAGGTTCCTAATTGTTGTACAGTGTAATTTGTTGATGGAAATGATCAATGTAAATTCATGATGTAAATTTTGTTGAACAATTTTGTACGTTGTAATAACTATGTGAGTAAAGTTGTCCATGATGCAGAACTACCTTACTTTAAGATGAAAAAGATGGCCTAAGCCATGGTCACAGCCGCTCGTAAACTCCCCCCCAATTTCCCAGCGCATTCCCTATGCATCTCACTGATCTGCCGCTCAAGCAGGTGCTCCTCAAACCTAAAATCTTTAAAAGATTAATGAAGTGGTCCATTGGGATCATTCAACTATCATGCCCCGCTTCCCAAAGGAATACGGAATACGAGTACATGACAAAGCCCAGCGAATGATTTTCATCATCCATAAGTTGTAAGGATCAACTCAACAGTAAACAGAAAGGTACAACCACACATGCATGAAACAAATCTCATAATCAAAAGATTTATTTGAATTCAATTACATAATCCTCAAATAAAACAAGATCTGGAAAACAAAACAATAAAACATCGGGTCAAACAAGCCCAATACAAAGTATCAAGTAGTAACAAGGGAAATTGATAAATTCGATACAGAAATAAACTAAAGCATAAAAGATATCAGTCAAGCTTAGGACACTTGATCTCTTATTCTTGCAAGTTACTGGTCTCAGAATTCTATACATTTAAGTAACGCCATGAATCCCCGTTACCGGACATCCGTGACACAACCAGAATCTTTGCCTTCAAATGCATCTCAACACAGTAATAACAGGAAAATTTAAAAACATTTTTATTGCCAAATAAAATCATTACATCATTAATTACAATCATTGTCTTGTTCTTGAACAAGGAATACAAATTAAATTAACTCATTAAAACTTATTAAAAATATTTACAGACTCCACTTGTAAAGTTATCAGCTGTCTTCCAGAATGGAAATCAACTGATCACTGCCGAAACCCTGTTGAGTGGTCAATCTGCTTCCCTAGGACGTGCCCCTCGGCTTGAGTCTTCCGCTGCGCGACTCTGATATTTCTGCACCTGCTCGAATGGTAGGTAAGTACACTGCTCCTCTACTTGGATGCCTGCATTCCCGATGTGGTTTCTAGCTCCTAATTAAGTGGGCACGTCAGTACTTATACTAACGCAATGTTGATAAGAAATAGCGATCTCCAACTAGCAACCACAACCAGCCTTTAATGAAAATAGAAACGTGCATCCTAATTTCCTGATGTCAGTGTATGTCATGACCTGAAGTCTAATGCACGGTACATAAGTACAGAAAAATAGATGCACTTAGTCTAATGTTAGCAAGACTTTGGACACGCATGCATCTTATAATACATACGCTCCAAATCAAGCCGTCTTCTCCAGTTTTAGGGTTTCGAACCCTCACTATGCAAATACATTCTACTATGGTACTCAACCTGTTCCTGACAGATACAATCGTGGTTGGTGAATCCTGCAGTTATCACTACTAACATAGTGATGTCCCGGTTTAACACTAGTGCCCCAATCCAGTCTGGATCACACCAAATGTCGTAACGATCTTACAAATACACAACCGCATATCTATGGCATCGAAGATCCATGGGACAGCAGCTCCATGGTCCGTTCGTGTCCACTCAACATAAGAATATGATGGCCTCGAAGGTCGAAGCCCCCTATCCGACAGGAACCCTCCCATTCTTACCACGGCACTTCAGGAATTAACAGTGCGAGCTACGCACCGCAGCACATATCCCTAATGACAAGAAGAGACAACCCGTGTTATCACCGCCTAGTGTTGGCCCTTAGAACAAGTAGAATTATAGGGAATCATCTATAACATCAACTCGATCTTCAAGCAAAAAGTAAAGAAATGCAATATGAAATAACATTGGTTTGCTAAAACATGCAAGTTGTCAAATCATGCATAGTGTCTAACGAATGATTGAGCCTAAACGGTTTTGTCAAAAATGACTAATCACGGCGAACCGACATTCATCGATGGCCAAAACCTCTATAGGTCTTCGACCTAATATCCCTGGTGCGCGACCCTCAGCGAGCTGTACAACGACGCCCAAGGGAGTGCTTCATACCCGGCAATAGAGGTAGAAACACACACAATTTCTAATATCCATTCATTCACAGACCTAGGCATCAACACAATTTAGACGAGGCAGATAACCTAGCCTATCAACCCCAAAACACCGGCAATCCGATCTCCATCGGTCGCCACCACCTCCGTCTCGAATCTCATCCAGTATCCCAGCCCGCGGTCAACCTTCCTTCGATAAACGATCCGATGGCGAACAAAAAATTCACTATCTGTGGAGGTGGAAATAAATCAATCACAATACTTACCAACTGGGTTGATAGTCCTAAGTATCACAACCTAGACTAGCTCCAAGCTATACTAGCTACGAGCCCACATACAACAATCGACCATATAGCTATTCTCCCAACTTACTCATGTGTCCACCATGAGTACAAATGTAACCCCCATTTCCGCTAATAAGTATTTTCCGTGTATTTTCTATAAAATGATTTTTTTGTAAATTTATTTTGTGCTAAATTCTTTCGGATCTTTTATTAAAGTGATTTCTAATTGAAAATTTTATTTATTTCGAATAATGATGTATTTTGATCTTATTTTCTACATCTTATTGATCGGATATTTATATTTGAGTCCAAAAACAAATATATTATTTTGATTAGATTATTTTAATAAATTTTTTAAACCTGAATACTATTTTTTTTATAAGATCCTATTATTATTATTATTATGATTATTAATTGTTATTTCTTGATTATCTATTTTAAATTTATCTATTGAATTATTTTATTATTATACCTGATCTGATTTTCTTGGCGAATTCTAATTTATTTTCAAGCCAAATTGATAATCTTCTTACTTCTATTATTTATTTATCTAATTGGTTTAAATTTTCATTCATGAATGGGCTATCTATCTTTTGAATTTTATTGTATTGGATTGTCGGTATTTTTATTTGAACCCGATTGATTTAGATTTATCTCTTATTGAACCTTAAAACCCAATTTCAATTGTTCTTGACCAAAAACCACTATTATTTGATCCTAAACCACTAACCCAATATCCTAATTGTACCCTATAAATACAACCCTAATACAAACCCTGAAAAATGTACATTTTAAAATCCTAGCCGCTTTTTCTCTCTCCTATTCTCTCTCCTCTCTATTTCTCTCTCCCTGTAGGTTTCCCACCCAAATTGCCCTGAACCCATCGCTGTCTTCCTTCCTTCTCCGGCCTACTCCAGTGCCTCCTTGTCTCCGACGACTCCCAACCCCGTCGCGGCCCTCCACTCGTCACCCCCATCTCCGGCGACCCTCTCCACGTAGCCATCTCACTCTCCGACCTATCCTCCTCTCCTGCTCTCGTCGACAGCATAACCCAAAACCCCCCTGTCCTCCAATTCGTCGTCCAGCACCACAGGCACCTGCCCTACCTCCGTCGCGCCCTTCGCCGTCAACGTCGGTGATGCCGTTTGTTGCTAATGTCTCTTTTGCCATTGCTGCTGTCTCTTTATTTGTGTGTGCTTTTATTTCTCTTCGTATTTTATTGCATGTATATTGCATGTGTGATTGTGTGTTCGTGGATTCGTCGTCCGAGATTCTCCTCCCGTTATTCTAAATATTCGAAATTTATCGTCTAACAGGCAAGTCACTGTCCTCTTGAATTGATAATTGTATTAAATTCAAGTTTCATTGAAATTCTTGCAAGTAGATCCCTTTGTTATTGTATTATACATTGTTCTTCTCCCTCGTTGGGTTTATTGAGGGTTTACACAAGCTAACCTCAATATTCTTGACATCGTGCCACTTTAACTCTAAAAATATTGAATCTTGCATACATCATATAGTATGGATGATAGGAAATTTTCACGCATCTCATAACACGATTAATTATTGTAGAGACAATTGCTAGGTTGTATGTTGTTTGATCGATTGATGGTTGATTGATGATAAATTACAGTATTTATGTGTTCTTAACCTAAATTACCATGTTCTTATACCCTTCATGCTGATTGAGAAGTTTATCGACCAGTAGAATTGATACCCATATAGTTAATTAATTTTATTTCATGAAAATACCCCAAAACCTGTATATTGCTTGCTGACCTGTATGTTGACTGCTATTTTTGAACCAGTAAATGATCTTAAAACGAATTGCTTTCTGAACAAGAATTGTAGCCTTATCTTTCTAGTTTCCAAAACATCTTGAAATTTTGAATTCTGAGTTGTGTAGAAAAAGTTATGCCCGTTTTACTACAGTAGTGTTTTTAATTCCAGATTCTCAGATTATTATATATTCCATATTCAAACAATAAATAGGCTGATCAAATGATAAGATCTTGCTCTAAAATTTTCTAGATTGTTTCTTAACATGTTTAGGGGGCTAGAAAATATTTTTATTGAATTTATTATGGAGTATTCGCTGTTTCTAAAATTATAATAACATAATGTCGAAATTCTGTTTGAACATGAAATCTGTAAAAAACAATGTGTTTGATCTAGCTACTGTTATCGGATTTTGAACTTTAAATATGTGTTGGAACCGTGTGGAAGTCTAGTTTCTATAATTTTTGATGGTTTTAGTTTTCGAGTTCTGAAATAGCAGGAAACTATATTTTTGTACAGACCACTCTTGCTGTCCAGAATTTCACTTATTAATTTTTAATAGTTTAACTATTCCTATATCGTACTATTGCATGAATTAGTGTATGTATGTTGCATTGTATAATCCTAATGTCTTATTGTGATCTTTCCAATTGTCCTACTGCATGTTATCAGTTATTGTTCCCCTATTGTTACCAACACCCAAAGTCTCATATTTACATATTGTATTGTTGCATTAGTAAAATAATTAATAAGTCGGGGTTTAAGGGAATGACTTGAGTAGTGAATAATATAGTGGCTGTGTCGGCCAGTGTTTATCGATTGATTGTGGAGCGCTGAATACGACACCTCATTCTTTCGTATATTGCATCAATGTATCATTGTATCAATGTATCAATTTATCAATGTACCAATGTACCAAGGAATCAATGAATCACTGTAATGTATCAAGAAACAATATTGTATCGTATCAGTGATTACCGTACTGACACATGATCTATAGAATTCACCACTTAGTCTAAACGAAATTGATTATATGCATCGAACCTGTAGTATGAGATGCAGTAGTACGTGCATTAGTTAGGATTAAAATGAATAATAGACTTAAGAGTTGCATCACATCGACATTGCATATTATTCACCATTGTTCCTATTGATACCAAATATTGTCTAAGTGTTATTGGTACCATTGAATATTATTACCAAATGTTAAATCATTGTTTATAACCATTTCATTAACCATCGTTGATATTGATTATTGCTATCGTGCCATATTATTGATTCCTATTGATTCATTGATTTCATTGTTATACCGTTATTCCATTGTTCTTTACTTTCTCTACTTGCTGTCCATAACTTGCTCTAAGGATAATTTTCTCTTCTTTTTAGATGAAGTGTTCACAGGTAAGGATGGAGAATTACCTGATAGATTAAGAGAACAACATTGGTGAAGAAAATTGATAGCACGCCGCTTAATAAATTATTGCTTTGTCATGAAGACTTAATTATTGAACTATTGTTATTTCATTGTATTATGGGAATTTGATCCAAATATTGCTATTATTGTTTCCATATGTTGGATTATTATTATATTTGGATATTTTTATTGCTTTATTCCAAGTATTATTGTTCATGAGATTATTATTATTGCCTGCGCAGTTGTTCTACATTGATTATATTGTTGAGTTGATCGAATAAACGGCTTATGGGTGACATTAGTCATTAGCTGGGCCAATGTCATATACTAGTATTCCATATTTTTGGCATGCATGGCGTGACAACAAAGCACAAGAACCTCATATAATTCCCAAATGAAGTGCTTAAATAGGGACAATCATCCAATATCATAAAACTCAAATTAACTTAGTCATAAATCATGTAGCATGCAGAAAATTTCATAATTTATGCTCCACTTATCAGAATCCAACAAAATAAGATTTTCTAGAAAAGTAGGAACCTCTAATACAATTTTCTAGTGGAAAATTCTCTCAAATTCCTTATAGAACTCAAGTTTCCTGATTTCAAACACATGCTTGAAATCGAACAAGACATTAGGTTTGCTGAAACTTCTAACATCCATAACTTTCATAATACAACTTGGAATTGCATGATATTGCCCATTCTGGAAAGCTAAGAGCCTATACTACAAGTTTCTAGTGAACCATTTCTTCAAAGTCAGCCATCCAGAAGCTATAAAAACCCTATATATTCTCAGCTGTGCATTCCTGCATACAATTGCTGCATTTTGCCATTAACATAAAAACTTGTTCACTTATCAGAATTACTTGATTCTGGATTCTATGGAAATCTAGGAGTATCTACTACAACTTCCTAGTTGAACACATCCTTAGATTCATCCATTAAAGCACTCCGAAACTCCAATTTCTATCAGTATACACATAGGAAATAAGTTTCCTTTACAAAAATCAAGTCCTTCAATTTAGACTGGTTCTGCCCCAATATAAAAAAATTCATAAATTTTGCTATGAAAATTGGAATTGCATGATTCAAGATATTTTGGAAAGCTACGACTCTCTAACAAATCTCTAGTTGATCATTCTTCCAAATTCTTAACACATAATTCCATAATTACACAAATTCATAGACTAGCTAACCTGAACCTGGTCTACTTTAAAATTTAATGTCAATTCAACCACCAGTCAAATACTCATGAAACTTTAGAATCAGCAACTAGACATATACAAGTCTAATATATTCGAAAATTGCATTAAGATTCAATACACAGGGAGTTATGGCTCTTCACACTTAGCATAAAATTCTCTTCTGTTTTCAGATAGGGTGTCTACCTCCTTATACAAATTATTTTCAAAACTCCATCAAATGTTGTCTAACAATTATAAAATTTTAGAATCATTATCTAGACTCATACCACAAGCTACAGTAAAAATTTCACTGCATGATCATGCAACCAAAAGTAGTTACGAATTAATGAACTTCACTTCCCAAACAAAGCTGAACCAGCTTTTTATTCTGAACTAGTCGTAAAACTATATTTTTTAGGTATCAAACGAACTCAAATAAATGCAAAATTTAAAACTATAGTTTGACATAGTCAAGAGTACCCAGTAAAAATTTGAGCTTAAAATACTTTACAATTTCTGAGTTATGATTTTGGAAGAGCACACAAATGTCATACACACAGCAAACTTTCCACTATTCACTGCCCGAAAATGAAGAAATTGTTTGAGCTACTAAAAAAATTCAGAAAAATATAGAAAACATAGAGGATACTCTAAACTCATCATAAAACATGCCACAAAAATTTCATGATCAAATTCTAAGCCATTTTTATAGTAGAAATTCCTAACTCACAATATCACATTCATTAAAAAAACTAAATTAGAGTTTGAGAACACCCACCTTCAAAACTGAGACAAAGCCTAGTCTTCAACTCTCCTTCTCCTTCCTTCACCAATCTAACCTCCACTTGATTTAAAACCTACAACCAAAGAGTAAGTGTTTTGGTGGCTAAAACACTATATTTTCTCACTTTCTTTCTCATATATATATATATATATATATATATATATATATATATATATATATATATATATATATATATTGAACTCAAGAACATAAAGAAGAAATGGAGGAAATGGTGAAGTGTTGGAGGTTAAATAGCAAATGGAGGTGGAGGTTTCTAGGGTTTTGGCCGGAAATTGAATGGAGGGTGGGATGTGGTGGTGAGGTGGTGATTGGAAATGAAGGATGTGGATGTGTGCCAAGACCAAAGTTGCTAGAACATTCCATGATCTTATCATTCTTCCATGAAGAAAATCTTCATGGCACAAGGTAGACCCTTGGATCTCATTAATCTCATCAAGCACAAATCATGATGATGGGAGGGTTAGCTTTTAACCCTAGATCACCAAAACCCTAGGTCAAAATAGTAACCCTAACCTTAACTCATATGCATAAATATGAACATCAATTCACTTTATTTATATACTCAATCAATTGTTGATATATATATATATATATAGAAAAATATATTTAAGTATTTCAATTGTAAAATATATATATATATATATATATATATATATATATATATATATATATATATATATATATATATATATACACACGGACATATACATTCAAAATAATTATAGATCGTATTGTATCGTATATGTATATATATATAATTGGATCGTATTGTATCGTATATGATATACGATCTATAATTATTTTGAATGTATATGTCCGTGTGTATATATATATATGTATATATATATATATATATATATATATATATATATATATAAATAAGATACTTTGAATTTATAAAAATATAAGGTTAGAAAATTATTACTTTCCAGAAGATTGTCTTGTTAAGACAATCGGGGGAAATCGATAATTTAATTGAGAAGACATCCCGAATCTATCTTATTAGATTCAGAATACACAGCATATCTGAAGTTTCTCAATTAAAGCTAATAATTATTAAAAAAATATGTAATCGTGTACAATTCTCAACTGTGCACGGATTACAATGCAAAATAGCTATATGCTATTTTGCGAGGTATTACAATTTATTATTTGAAAGAAACAGAGAAACAGGAAAATAAATTGCCCATTAGTGCAAGCTACGGATCGCCAGAAGTACAAGCAAGGGACAATGATAGGAATATAGCAAGGGACAATGATAGGAATATAATAAGAGAGTCAAGTATAAAGAACTGAATCATATAACAGGAAGATACAACATGTAAATGAGATCATGCAATTTTAACTTACAAACAAGAATCATGAAAACTGGTACTGAGTAGATAACATGTAATCAGGAATCATATACTTGTAACAGAAATGGTAACATGTAATAGGAATATGCCAGTGCTCACTGTCAACTTAAGTCTATTCATTTAATCCATCATAGCTAATGCACGCTGATATGGCTAAAATAGGGTTAAAACGAAACAGTTCAAATCGGGCACGAATCTTAAAGCTCAGGGGTAAAATGTTAGTTTCTCCTATAAACAGGTCTGAAATAGGAACTGGGTAAAGCCCAAGAACCAATAAACGGATTTGTCCTGCTGGGTACGGGTTCCAACCCGTAAGAAACCCAGTCTGACTGGATAGGAGAGGATTCAGATTTATGATTATCCTCAAATAGCGGTCTTAACCACTTCTACCCATTTACATCAGGAAGTAGGGATTTGATCTTATCCTGAAACTGATTCCTAAGGCGTCTATAAATACCCCCCTCCCCCCACTATTACCAGGTAATCAATCTTTCGCCAATTAAAGCTCTTTCTTAATCATTCAGATTACCGACAAGAGCATCGGAAGGTGCATCGCCGGGATCAACCCCGGTGTCTTGCACTTTTTGCAGGTCAACGGCAAAAGGATCTCGGCCAAACTCTAGTGAAGTTCGTTCAGGTTTGACTATTCAACTTCCCTCGAATCCACAAATCTATCTGTTTGCCCCCACACCGATTTCAGCGGCAACAGATTGGAGCGTCTGTGGGAATACGTATAGCAGTCTAACCTCTTCCATCGGTCAAGACCGTCTACAGCCATGCCACCAAGGAAAGTAAGGTCTAGAGGGTGCAACCGTGGGCCCACTACCATTCCTCCCCAACCACAACCGGACGCTCCCCTCCAACCCGTCCAGCAACAGGGACAACTCCCTCCTCAACCTGATCCGCCGCTACAGCAGGGCCAGCCTCCTCTTCAAAATCCTCAACCCCAGCAGGTTCAACTCGGGCCCCAGAACGCTGGTATAGGGACCTCTCGTCCTAATCCTCAGAAGCAACCTCTTCACTGCGATCATATCTCGGTACATAACCCTTCCACCGACTCCATGGCGTCCAATAACCCTGGCCATCAGAAGATATCTGCAACATCATAATCAATAGCAGAAGGAGGAAGATCTTTGCCGCCATTTGGATGAAAGGCATGCCCGAGAGGGAGGCTCCCGCTCAGAATGTCCAAATGCGCGATCTCCTGGCCGCCGCGACTGCAGGAGGTCCCCTCCTCCTAGGAGGCGAAGGGAGTCCCCCGAGTACCGTCGAAGGGGAAACTGTTCTCCCGCTAGTCGACAGGCCCAGAGGGATCAGAACGGACCCATCACCCGAGCAGAATTCCAAGACTTTCAGGCAATAGTCTTGCGGTCCCTCAATGTCCCGCCAAACAACAACAAAAATATCCCGAGGGTCCCAACTCATGCGGCAGTTCGAAGTCCTCACCATCGATCCCAAAGTCCAGCTCAAGCTCTGAGCCACCGCCCTCACATCCCCAGTCCTCACCAGTCTCCGAGCTACCATCATCGTAGCCTACGTTCCCCTTCGTACGAAGACGAGTCCAGAGGCTCACCAGGATACCATCGAAGGGAGGATGCTGTCTTCCGTCGTCTCCACGAGATGGAGAGGCACCTTGGTCAACTTGACAGGGATGAGGAACTAAGAGGAAGGACCCTTCATCCAAGCAGACCTCCATTCTCACGTACCATCATGGAGGCCCCTGTTCCGGCAAAATTCAAGCCTCCGCAATTCGAGACATACACAGGAGAATCAGACCCTATGGATCACATCGAGAGTTTCAAAACTCTCATGATGAACCATCAGGCCTCCGATGCCCTCCTATGCAACTCCTTTCCGGCCACTCTTAAAGGACCGGCTCGGGAATGGTACTCCCGCCTCGCCCAGTCCTCCATCTTCTCTTTCGACCAGTTCGAGACCCTTTTCATAACCCATTTCGTGAGCAGTCGCCGCTCCGAATAGACGAGTATTTCACTACTCTTCCTTATTCAGAAGAAGGGCGAGAAACTGAGGGATTATGTCAAGCAGTTTACCGCGGAGGCCAGGTCCATCGCCTCCCTCGATCAGTCGGTCGTCGTGGCTGCCTTTCAATCCAATATCCTCAACTCTGACCTCCGGTCGTCCCTAGCAAAGAAGCCCCTGCGAGATTTCTCCGACCTTCTTCTCCGAAGCGAGAAGTACATCTGGGCTGAGGAAGCTGCGCACCGCCCCACATTCAAGGGATACTCTTCAAGAAGTAATAGGAAGGCTGCTGAAGATGAAGGAGCCAAAAAGCTCCAGAAGGACAACGGGGATCAGCGACGTCCACCTCCCAGATTTGAGAAATTCACCCCTCTAAATGCCAATGTCTCGGCCATTTTGATGGAGGTTGAGAAAGAGGGAATTCTACCTCCTCCCCCAAATATGAACACTCCTGAAAAGAAGTGGGACAAGGAGAAGTGGTGCCGCTACCATTGAGACAACGGCCACGACACGAATGACTATCGGGCTCTGAAAAACGAGATCGAAGCCCTCATCCAGAGAGGGCAGCTTGCCAAATTTTTAAAGAAGGACCGAGCCGATCTTCCTCCACCCCCCAGGGGGCTAACAAGCGGCCCGAGAGGCACGAGGAGACTCCCGACTTCGAGGAAGAGCATATCTTGCACCTCATCCACGGAGGTCCAATGGGAGGAACCTCTAACTCCTCCCGAAAGGCTTTCGTCAAGGAAGTCAATTCGGTGCACAACCTCCCACCTTCCAAAGGTCTTGGAGTCCCAGTTACTTTCTCGAATGATAATCTAGAGGGTGTCTAAACCCCCCATTGTGATGCACTGGTGATCAACCTCCACATGGACAACTTCAAGGTAGAAACGATTCTAGTGGATAATGGCAGTTCTGTCAACATCCTCTTTCTAGAGGCCTTCCGAGGGCTCCAATTATCGAAAGACAGGCTTAAGCCTACCGATTACACTCTCCATGGGTTCACGGGAGTGCCAGTGACGATCAAAGGTGTTATAACCCTCGACGTAACCGCTGGCAAAGCTCCTACTACCCTAACGGAGCCAATGGACTTCATGGTTGTCGACGTCCCAGCCACCTATATTGTGATCCTAGGTTGACTGGGTCTGGCTGCTTTAGAAGCCGTCTCATCAGCTTACCATCTAAAGATGAAGTTTCCCACTAAGGTGGGCATAGGAGAAGTGAGGGGAAGTCAGGAAACGGCCTGCAAATGCTATATGACCTCGACTGGAGGACCCGTCCTCTCCCTCAAGGCCCTTGAAAATCCCCAAGGGAACACCCAGCCTATGTCGGAACCGGTAGACGAACTTGAGGAAGTGCTCTTCTCTGAGAAAGATCCGACCCGCAAATTCTTAATCAGCAAAACCCTCCCTTCTGCCCTCTGCTCTGACACAGTCCAGTGTATAAAGAGAAACCGTGACCTCTTCACATGGACAACAGCCAACATGTCGGGGATTTTCGAAGAACTCCTCATCCATCATCTAAGTGTCGCTCCGGGGGCCAGACCGGTCCAGCAGAAGAGGCGTAAGTTTGCCCCCGAGCGCCAGCAGGCTATGAAGGAGGAGGTGGAGAAGCTCCTCAAAGCCCGGTTCATGCAGGAGGTCAACTATCCAGAGTGGCTCTCCAACATTGTGATGGTCAAAAAGGCCAATGGAAGTCGGAAGATCTGTATCGACTTCATAGATTTAAACAAGGCATGCCCCAAGGATCCCTTCCCACTCCCCAGCATCGACACCTTGATCGACGCCACTTCGGGCTATGAGCTGCTGAGCTTCATGGACGCATTCTCCGGATACAACCAAATCCGAATTTTTCCCCTAGATATCCCGAAGACATCCTTCATCACGAATCAAGGCCTCTACTGCTATAGAGTGGTGCCCTTCGGGCTTAAAAATGCTGGTGCCACCTACTAACATCTCATCAATAAGGTCTTCAAAAATCAGATCGGGCGGAACATAGAGTTTTACGTCGATGATATGTTGATAAAAAGCATCAATGGGTCTGACTATGTTGTCGACCTCCAAGAGTCCTTCGACATGCTAAGAAGGCATAACATGAGACTAAACCCGAATAAATGTGCATTCGGGGTCTCATCGAGTAAATTCTTGGGTTTTATGGTCAGCCAGAGGGGGATTGAAACCAACCCTGAGAAGATAAAAGCCATATTGAATATGGCTCCCCCCTCAAACGTGAAAGAAGTGCAAAATCTCACTAGGTGCCTCGCGGCTATAGGGCACTTCCTCTTCAAGTCGGGGGAAAAGTGTATCCCTTTCTTCAAAGCCCTCAGGGGGGATAAAGGCTTCGAGTAAGGCCAGCAGCAGCAAGAGTCGTTCGACCAACTCAAAGCCTACTCGGTCAACCCCCCACTCCTCAGCAAGGCGACACCCGGAGAAACCCTTTACCTCTACCTCGTCACCTCCGAACAGACCCTCAATGCTGTCCTAGTGAGGGAAGAAGATAAGGCATAGAAGCTTATCTACTACGTGAGCAAAGTCCTTAAAGATGCCGAGCTCCGTTATCCGAGGTTGGAGAAGATAGCCTACGCCCTGGTTATGGCTGTCTGTAAGCTTCATCCTTATTTCCAATCTCATTCGGTGGTCGTCCTTACCGACCAACCGCTCAAGCAGGTCCTGTATAAGCCCGAGACCTCCAGACGTCTAATGAAGTGGTCAATTGAGCTGAGTCAACACGACATATCCTATTAGCCTTGAACCGCTATCAAAGCTCAAGCACTAGCCGAGTTCATAGTGAAAAGCACGATCCCTGAGGTCAGCCAAGCAGAAAATGGGCCACCCATCCGGACAGTGTATGTGGATGGGTCTTCTTGCACTGAAGGGAGTGGAGCCAGAGTTATCCTGGCAGGCCCAGATGACTTCACCCTCCAATACTCCCTCCGCATCAATTTCAAGACTTCCAACCACGAGGCTGAGTACGAAGCCCTAATAGCGGGCCTGGGCGTGGCTCACAAGGCAGGGGCAAAGCATGTTCAAATATTCAGTGACTCTCAGCTCGTGGTGAATCAGGTCTTAGGAGAATACGAGGCACGAGATGACCGTATGGCCAAGTACCTTGCCAAGGTCAAAAGTCTCTTGGCTTCACTCGAGGAAGCACAACTCCAGCGTATCTCCCGAGAAGAGAACGCCCAGGCAGATGCCCTCTCGAAACTAGCCTCCTCCTCCCTCCAAGGCCTCGAGCAGACCATCTTGATTGAAGTTCTACTAAGGCCCATCATCGAAGAAGAAGCCCCCAACTCAATGGAGTCGTTACCGGTCCAACTCGAAGATAACTGGATGAGGCCTTTAGTAGAGTTCCTCCAAGATGGGAGCCTTCCCCAAGATCTCAAAGAAGCTCACTAAATCTGAACAAGAGCGGAGCGGTACACCCTCATTGAGGGAGTCTTGTACAAATGCTCCTAAACCCAAGTAGACGGCCGACCCTATTGAGATGTCTCTCTCCAGAAGAAGCCTTATATGCTCTGAAAGAACTCCACAAAGGGATAGGCGGAGCCCAATCTGGATCAAGGTCCCTCACCCAAAAATTCTTGAATTACGGGTACTTCTGGCCTACCCTCCTTCGGGACGCCGAGAAACATGTTCGACAATGTGGCCCCTATCAACAATTCTCCACTATCCATCGCCTACCGCAAGCTCAGCTCTCTTCCCTCAAGTCCAACCGCCTTCATAATGTGGGAAATGGACCTGCTAGGTCCATTCCCACCGGCTCCAGGCCAGCTCAAGTTCCTAATCGTGGCGATCGACTATTTCTCCAAGTGGATTGAGGTCGAACCACTAGCAATAATTACTGAGACTAGGGTGCAATAGTTCTTCTGGAAGAACGTGATCTACAGGTTTGGCATACCTCGAGTCTTGGTGACAGACAATGGAACACAATTCGCAGGGGCAACATTCCGCTCTTTCTGTGAAGACCTCGGCATTCAGCAGCGGTTCTCCTCCGTCTCCCACCCTCAATCCAATGGCCAAGTAGAGAATGCCAACAGGCAAATCCTCTCGAGCATCAAGAAGAGACTAAGCAAGTCGGCTAAAGGATTGTAGGCAGAGTAGCTTCCTAACGTACTGTGAAACTACCGCACTACAAAAAGAACCCCCATAGGAGATTCGCCCTTCAACCTCACCTACGGTTCCGAGGCCGTAATCCCCTTAGAAGTTGGTTTGCTATCCCCCCGCCTAATTGCATATAATGAAGAGCAGAAAGCCAGGGGGCTCCGAGCCAATTTGGACCTTATCGATGAACTTCGTGAAAGAGCCTCGATTCGCCAAGAGAATTATCAAAGAAGGATCGAGCAATCCTACAACAGAAGGGTCCTGTCCCACAGATCTTAAGGAGGGGGAATTAGCCCTCAGGAATCTAGCCATCTCGTTCCCCAGCCAAAGGAGCAAGCTAGCCCCAAATTGGCAAGGACCATACAAGGTCTCCAGGGTAGTTCGCCCCGGAGCGAACCAGCTTGAAGACCTCGAAGGCAGGAAGATACCAAGAACATGGAATGCCGATCATTTAATGAAGTACCAAGAGGGTGTTTGAACACCTCTCCGAGCACCATCAGTCTTTAGGCTATTCTATTTGTTTTTTTATTGTAATAACGGCCAACAACTTAGAAGGGGCCAATTAGCAATAATTAATGAAAAGTTTCTTTTGAATAATAATTCTCTTGTGATCGATTTATCCATGTTTAATACCCCAATTGTATGGTTTTAAACGACGAGTTCGGAATCCAATACTTGGCTCGATTCCGCTTCGCAAACTTGCTCATAAGTGAGTTAGAAGTTGTTCGTCATTCGGAACTGCTCCAGCAACCGTTGAATCTCTCTTAAACAACGAGTTCGGAGTCCAACACTTGGCTCGATTCTGCTTTGCATACTTGCTCATAAGCGAGTTAGAAGTGGTTCGCCATTCGGAACTGCTCCCGCAACCGTTGAATCTCTCTTAAACGATGAGTTCGGTGTCCAACACTTGGCTCGATTCCGCTTCGCAAACTTGCTCATAAGCGAGTTAGTAGTGGTTCGCCATTTGGAACTGCTCTCACAACCGTTGAATCTCTCTTAAACGATGAGTTCGGAGTCTAGTACTTGGCTCGATTCCGCTTTGCAAACTTGCTCATAAGCGAGTTAGAAGTGGTTCGCCATTCGAAACTGCTCCAACAACCGTTGAATCTCTCTTAAATGACGAGTTCGGAGTCCAACACTTAGCTCGATTTCGCTTTGCCAACTTGCTCTTAAGCGAGTTAGAAGTGGTTCGCTACTCAGAACTGCTCCTACAACCGTTGAATCTTTTTAAACGACGAGTTTGGAGTCCAACACTTGGCTCGAATCCGCTCCTACTATTCGCTCATCAGCGAGTAACAAGTGGCTCACCATTCAGGGTGCCCCTACAACTATCTACAACCATAGGTGTTAACAAAACACACAAGTGCGCAAAACCAATATCATCTCTGAAAAGTTTGAGGAACAAATCAAGTTACAAAGCCAACTACTCATCTTTACAACGAATTACAAAACTTGAAACAAAAAGCACAAAAAGCTACTTCAACGCCTTCTAGGGGCAGGGATACTTCGGTTTAGAGACACCCGGGGATGACAAGCATTGTACTGCCGATGTCTTACCTCAGCGCTCGTCTCTAGGCCGGCAAGCTGAGACGCATCTTCTGCACTACTTCTAACGGTACCCCAATGGACGCTCCGCTCGACGAAGCAGCCACCCCACTTTTTGCGTCACCAGGGCTCCGACGAATAACGGGCGAGCGAGTCGCAAGCTCGTAAAAAGAAATCCCTCTATCACTCTCTTCTCGCATGCAAGAGGTGCTCCTAACGTTGACATGCTCGGGTTGGGGCTTAAGACGAGCAACCTCCTCCTCAAGCTCTATTCGTTCCTTCAGTGAATCATCCTTCACGATTATCTTCAAACGAGGCAACCGCGTCGAGCTCGCACCACCAAAGTTGTCTGTGACAATCCGACGAAGATGAGTAACCTCAATGCTCTTGTCGATAGTCACCCTCTTTAGCTCGTCTCTCTCTGTCATCAGCTTGTCCATCGCTACTGTCAGCTCGTCTCTTTCCGCCGTAAGTTTGCTCCTCGTTGCCATCGGTTCGTCTCTTTCAGCCACCAGTTCATCTCTCTCCGCCATCATCTTAGTTAGAGAATGACGGAGTCGCCTAAGCCTCAGACCTTGGTTAACGACTGTCGACGAACCATAATTATCACCTTCGGGGGTCGTCTCCCTGGGCCTCTCTTCTAACCGCCGAATCTCGAGGTCTCAACGGCCTAAGACTAGCTGCAGATGATTCTGCTCACGTTCGGCTCTGCAAAGATCCCACTTAACTTCGTAAAGTTGCTTGTGGATCCTAGTGAGGCACAACTTCATCGCCCCTAGCCCGGTCTCTGGACGAGTCACCTCGGTTACGTAAAGCACTTCGGCAAGCTACATCACTTCGGCGACCTGAAAATTTCAAAGTAAAACCACGGTGAACACTTAGCCAAAACTTCAAGCCAGGGCGACCTCAACACTTAGCCAAATTTCGAAAGTTTTCCAAACACATAGCCAAAATTTCAAGGCTCAAGAGTTAGATAACCAAGGAATTCAAAATGTCCCCAACACTTAGTCAAAATAAGAATTTTTCATTCATACAAAAAGTGGTGGCCAGTCCGCTATAAGGCAGTACAAGAAAAAAAAGAAAACGAAAATACAAGACGACTAAAGTCAAGGGGCCACCTTGGGTGGTAGCTCGATGACAGGCTCTTCAGTGGTCACCTCCCCTTCCTCCGCCGCCCCGGCTTGGGGGTCGGCCACAGCCTCGTCACCCCCTCTTTCCACCATCACGGCCTCGGGATCGGCCACAGCATCGTCCCCTGCTTGCTCCTCCCCCTCCTCGCCTTCAGCCTCTTGGTCGGCTTCGGGGTCCTCCACGTCAGCCGGACCCCACAGCCCGTATCCCGACCTATCGAAGCCGGGGACTCGAGCCTCGACGTGCTCAAGCGCAGTGGCGTAGGACTGCTCCATATTCGCCATCATGTGCTTCTTCACCTCGGCCTCTATCTCTACCCTCGCCGCCTCCACTGCCTCGTCCTTCTGCCGCATCACCTCCTCCAGGGCCTTCTTCACCTCTGCCTTCTCCTCGTCCGCCCTGGCCGCCTCCGAGGCGACCTTCTCGTTTGCCTGTGCCAGGGCCACCTCCAAATCGGCGACCTGTGTTGCCAAAGAATCCGAGCGGCGTTGCTCTGCCTCGTAGAGCTTCGTGACCCTCGCCCTCTCCGCTCGGTCCCTGTCGCATACAAGCTTCAGCTCCTTCTCCTGCTCAGAATATTGCTCAAGAAGGTGGCTGAAGTGGCACGTGATCTAAAGAAAATAGTAGTACAAACGATGAAAACCAAGAAAAAAACTTAGAAAATTTTCGAGTTATCAAAATTGACTAAGTGACTTACCGGCATGGTCGCCCGAGCTATCTCGAGAGCATCGTCTCTCGTCGTCCCCACCTTCATCGCTGCTCAGTCCTTTGGGGTCGGGAGATGGCGCAGGGCCTGCATGCTCATGGCCTGCATGCTCATGGCCGTCGTGGTTCATCACCTGCCAGTCGGGGACGAAAAGCTTCTAGTGCCCCTTGGTCAGAATTGCCTCGGCCTGCTCGGTGAGGGGTGGGGCCTCGAGCACCAAAGCTGCCGAGACAGAGAAGCCTTCACCCAAAGAGTCAGATGGGGTTGGCACAGCCGAGGCCGACCGCTGAGGAGATGCCTGGTCGATGGTCTCGACCGCGGTAGAGGACATTTTGGCAGGTCGGCCAGTCGAAGGCCCCGCGCTCATCTTCTTTCTCTTCTTGGCGTCAGAAGCCTTATTTCGCTCGGCCATGATTGCCCTGAAGTCCATGTTCGGAGCCTCTATCAAATAAAGAAAACAAAGTTAAGATAAAAATACATAAGGAACAGAAAGTAAACAAAAGAACAAAGATGTCTGGAGCATACTTGGGTCGATCGGACTAAGGCCCAACCCGTGGAGCACCTCCTCGGTCATGTCCCTCCAGCTCAGGGTCGGGAGGTCGACCAGCTTCGCCACGACTTCTGCCTCGGCCGGACTCAACACCGGCTCGGCCTTAGCCCATTTCGGCACATCCTCCTTCCACCGGGTCGGAAAGTCCCACATCGAGGGGGCTCGGATCAGAAAAAACTTGCCCTTCCACGTAGAGTCCGGATTCACTATCAATTTGATGCCTTTCCGTGGCGACAAGTAGTATCGGTGTTCGGTCTTGCTCATCCGGTTGATCCGATGCACGCTTCGGAGAACGACGAGTTGAGGCTTTACCTTTGCCGTTCGACACTGGAGTAGAAACCCGAGCACATGTCGCCACATGTTCGGCATGAACTGGATCGGGCTCAGTCCATATCACCGAAGCACGTCGGTCACGAAGGGGTGAAGGGGAAGGCACAGGCCTGCATTTAGTGCATCGTAGGCGAAGATGCACATGTCGGGCGTTAACATCGTGCACGCTCGCACCCCGGGTCCGGGGAGGATTAGAGTGTACTCCGGGGGAATCACGAAGCTCTTCCGTATCGGAAGCAGGTCCCTCTCTGTCAGATCTGAGGTGATCTCGTCAACCTCGCTAACCTCCCTCGGCTCGTTCTCTTCGTACGTCTATGACCGACCGTAGATGGCCTTTGTCAACAGGTCGCTGGTATACTGCCTGATCCCCCCATGGCCGGATATCTCCGTCGGCAGCCGACCCATTTCTCCTCCCCGTCTGACAGACTCTACCACCGTCTCGACAATCACAGATCGAGCCACCTCCTTCCCCTTCTCCTTGACGAGCGAAGAGACCGGCTCGACCGCGGACGACCCTATTATCTCCTTCCCCCTCTCTCGGCACAGCACTTCTGCCCCCTCCTCGTGAACGGCCGGACATACTAACCGCTACTCACTCTGCCCTCTCGAGGAAGAAGCCTTGCTACCCGAGGATGCTCTAGACATCTCGGAATGTATATATATATATATGAAAATATATATACTTACCTTGATGTGATGTTCTCGGTCGGAATAGTTTGCCGGAAATCGCCTTGCCACGCCACGACAGCTAGCACAACCACCCAAGAGCAAAAATCACCGCTAGCAGAGCGACTCGAAAGCAAAAAGATTTCTGAGAGTGAAAAGTGAAAGAGTAGGAAAAATGGTGGGGGGGGGGAATTATAGTAAAAGAGGGCGACTCTTGGGCTTCTAACGTATTGGGCCCCACTCAAGCCAGTTAAGAAGGCTAAACGGCAGAACGCAGAAGGGCGGGGACACCCAAGGTACTGACCGTGTAGCTCGGCAGCCTAAAAAGTGCCGAGCTACCGAGGAAAAGCCACCAAGCTACTCTGCCCTACCGAGCTACCGGGGCACCGACCTCCACATTTGGAGAAAAATGCCACCGAACTCCTTGGGCCGTCAGATCGTCCCAAGATTCGCGCCAAAAGTTGATGGACGGCTCAGATTTCACCACATGCACAAAACGACAAAAAACACGTTTTCTCGTGATCTGAGCCTCATGCATCGTGATTCAAGCCATGATGGATGCTCCAGATTTAGCCACGTAGCTCGACAGCCCACGAAGCGCCGAGCTACCGGGGCACTCTGCCGAGCTACCGGGACACCGACCTCCAAATTTGGAGAAAAATGCCGCCTAACTCCTTAGGCCATCAGATCATCCCAAGATTTGCGCCAAAAGTTAATGGACGGCTCAGATTTTGCCACGTCCACAAAACGACAAAAACACGTTTTCTCGTGATCTAAGCCTCATGCATCGTGATTCGTGCCCTGTTGGATGCTCTAGATCTCGCCACGTGGCTCAACAGCCCATGAAGCGCCGAGCTACCAAGGCACTCTGCCGAGCTACCGGGGCACCGACCTCGACATTTGGAGAAAAATGCCGCCGAACTCCTTGGGCCATCAGATCGTCCCAACATTCGCGCCAAAAGTTGATGGACGGCTCAGATTTCGCCACGTCCATAACACGACTAAAACACATTTTCTCGTGATCTAAGCCATGTGCATCGTGATTCGCGCCGTGATGGATGCTCCAGATTTAGCCACGTAGCTCGGCAGCTCACAAAGCGCTGAGCTACCGAGGCACTCTGCCGAGCTACCAGGGCACCGACCACCATATACGGAGAAAAGCGCTGCCGAGCTACTCGAACTGTCAAATCTCCCCAAAATTCGTGCCCGATACTGATGAGAGCCCAGATTGCGCCACGCCATAAATGGTTATAAAAATCTATTTTTTATTTATTAAATTCAAATTATTTACTTAAAAGTTGCGAAAAAAATGATTAAAAATTCAGTAAAATTAATTAAAAATTATAAAAATAATTATAAATTCGGGAAAATATTTTTGAACCCTGGGTAAATAATTATTGCTTAGAATAATTAATTAATGCTCTCGAAAAATAAATCACCACTATGCAAAATTAAATAAATGATCCGAAAAATAATTAAAAAATCAAGGAAAATCACCAAAAAATCCAAAAGAGCTCAAGAACAATCTTGAGTGCACTACCAACTCAGGAAAACATCATAATGCCTCGTATAAGATCCGAAACCCCTTATTTAGACTCCGATACAACCCCACAAGCCATTAAATCAGTAAAACTACTCCTCAAAGGCTGATCAAATCCAGTCTTCGGGAGTGGGGGGCTCGTGATATGGCTAAAAATAGGGTTAAATCGGAACCTTTCAAATCGAGCACGAATCTTAAAGCTCAGGGGTAAAATGGTAATTTCACCTATAACGGGTCTGAAATGGGAACTGGGTAAAGCCCAATAACCCATAAATGGATCTGTCTTGCTGGGTACGGGTTCCAACCCATAAGAAACCCAATCTGACAGGATAGGAGAGGATTAAGATTTATGATTATCCTCAAACAGCGGTCTTAACCACTTCTATCCATTTACATCGGAAAGTAGGGATTTGATCTTATCCCAAAACTGATTCCTAAGGTGGCTATAAATACCCCCCTCTCCCCACTGTTACCAGGTAATCAATCTTTTGCCAATTAAAGCTTTTTCTTAATCATTCTGATTACTGACAAGAGCATCGGAGAGTGCGTCGCCGGGATCAACCCCGGTGTCTCGCACTTTTTGCAGGTCAACGGTAAAAGGATCTCGGTTAAACTCTGGTGAAATCGTTCAGGTTTGACTATTAAACTTTCCTCGAATCCACAAATCTATCTGTTTACCCCCACACCGATTTCAGTGGCAACACACGCGATCCTGCATCCCATACCACAGGCCGGGTGCATACAAACATGTTATGTTTAGACTTTAGTGGTGTATTATACAGGGTCAAGTACTCTGGTCTTGCAGGAATATGAGCATGTAGTCAAACCATGGGCACTAGTGGTGGCCCCCGTCAACCCCTGACGCGGCACTTAGTTCCAAATAACTGCAAATACATATCATGTAATCATGTAATGGGCACTAGAGGTAACTCCCACAGGTCCTAGAGGTAACCTCCGTCAACCCCTAAAGTGTCACTTCGTTCTACGTGGCACTTACTTCCATTTAACTTGTAATCTTATCATCATCACGGGAAACACGGGCCCCCTTCCGAGTACAATCTCCTATATACCCCACTACTAGGTCTTTCCCTTAAATCTTGGCTTGATTACTTATTCTTTTTATCAATACAGACATGAATGTGGAAAATCAAGGACAGGTAAACATGATAAGGGACAGAAAATAGGTTCAAACTGGGAGAAAAATATGTTTGGGTGCCATAAACAAAATTGCAAACATTGAAACAACATTAACTCCAATTCAGCACAACAGGACGTTGTTGCACCAAAACTGGAATTCCCGCTGCTACAGAAAGAAAATCTGGATTCATCAAAAGTTCTAGAAACTAGACTCTCTGCCGGTTCCAGCGCATATACACACGATATATAAAAATTACTGAAATGAGGTTCAAATTTTTATTCTTTACAGATTACATGTTCAAGTAGCAGGTAAGAGTTGGATACTTATAAACAAAAGTAACTTGTAAAATCATTTAAAAATTTAATAAAAATTTAATAAAAATTATATTTAAACTCCTAACAATATTCAATATCAATACAATTAATCTCATATTTTAATATTTAAATTAATCTACTATTTCAGCTAATTAAGCAAGGTGATGTATGCTTTAAGGTGCATTCTGGAATTTAGACATCGCTGTACGAAAATCTGAATATCTTTCAAATTGTAAATTGAATTGGAAAATTGTGAGATGTTCTCGATTCCAGACACACAGAGCTATGATTCTCATTCAATAAATTTCAATCAATGTCAAATAGAATCAGGTAAAAACTGAGGTTCTTTACTGAACAGGCATACATGCAGCAAATCTATAATTATGCCTGCATAAATATATTAAGTCTGAAAAATTCTACAAAAATTTTGGGTCTCCTAATCATGTCTAGTCATGTCCAAATTAATACCAAGTCTGAATTTTAGCGTTAGCATCGATTTTAATCACTAATTCATGCCAAAAATCTTGTAATCAGAAATCTGAAAATTGCGATACAACAGTGTAATAAGTGTGATATCTCACAAGTCACATATCATATTTCCGATCCGTCAAAAGTTCTGAAAACTGAAAACAGAGGCCTACATTTCTTATTCACAAACTTACTTATTATTCTGAAGTTAACAGGGTTTAATCTATAGTGCCAAATCAGGACAGCAATAAATGAAATCACTTTTGCATGAATTATAAGATCAATAGTAATTACGATGGATCCAAGATGGTGTATAATATAAATCAGAATATAAAAGATATTCAATCAGAAAACCATGGCTATTCTCAAATTCATCAAAAGGAAAATATTATTAACATGTCTAGCATACAACAAAATATCTATAACTCATAGTGATTCATGGACATGCATTCATATAGATAAATAACTAGATCTAATTCATGTTTATGTGATGAGTAAAATGAAGAAATGTTTGTGATCCATTTTTCGATTATGGAGTTGATAGAAACAAATCAAACGAGTAGGGCCAAGATCATCAATGGGTAAAACACGAAGAATGAGTCACAACAAAGATCTACTTGCAGTATTTCAAAAAAATGCTTGTACGGAGAACAAAAGAGATTCGTACAAGATACTTTCCTGATAGACAATGAACGACGATACCGACTGAAAGTGTCACGCCCCGCTTCCCAAAAGAATACGGAATACGGATACGTAACAAAAGCCCAGCGAATGATTTTCATCATCCATAATGTAATATCCCGGATGGATATTACCTTATATAAATTATTATTTTATTATTATTTTATTTTAATTCCAAAATTAAAATATTTTGGTGATTTTTATCCGGTTTGCTCATAAACATTATCTGTACCCAGATACCGGTTAGTATACATCCGTATTGTATCAAATTGATACCGTGACCTTCCGAACTAATAATAGAATTTATTTTATTATTATTTCCGAGATCAAATTAATTTTATACGGATTATGCAAAGATTTTCGGTATACGTATATATATGCACACGTGTATGTAGTATGTCGATTAGTACATGATACAAATTGTGTGTTGTGTATTTTTGGACAACACTTGTCTTTGTAATGACAAAACCTATTAGATTGTTAGGGTTTATAAGTGGTTAACCTAGGTTAAGTGTGCATGAGGAGGTTAAGGAAACCCTCCTAGAAACCCTCACATAACACCTCCACCACATAACACCATACCCTCACCATACCTCCACATCATCCCTACCACTCTAGGAGTATGGCCGGCCCCCATTTCATGGGGGGAGGTTTTTGCAAAATTGTGTGTGCACATTTGCACTCTCCACCCTTCTCTCCACTTACAAATACCCCCTTCCTCCACCTTTGTCTCATTTTAGAAAGATCAAAAAGAAAGAAAGAAAGAAAGAAAGGAAAAGAAAGAGAGAACAAAGACTAACTTGAGAGTTCTCTTTGTAGGTATTCTTAGGAGTTCTTAGAAGCTAAGGGGAAGGAGAAAGAGCATAGGCTAGTCCTTCCTACAAAAAGATTAAGGTGGGGGTTTCTCTTTTATTTGATTGTTTGTTTGTATTGTTGTTTTGATGATTCTTCTTCTTCTTATCCTCCTTGTTTTGTTTCTTTTGTTCTTTGAGAATGGTTTATTGTGATGATGTTATTGTATGTGGTACTTATTTTTGTATGTTTGTGAATGGTTAAAGGTAATAACCACAAAAAAAGAAAAGAAACAAATGGTAGTGTTAAATACACATAAAGATTGAATCTTTGTAGTAGTAAAGTAGTTGTTTTGTGGACTAAAATGACATATACATATGGACTTGTACATACAACCATTTTGGGGTTGTAGGACTTAAATATGGACTTATACATAAAGCATATCAACATTTTTATACAACCATTTTTGGTTGTAGGACTTGTATTGAACTTGGACTAAAAAGATAAGCATATGTTGGTTGAACCAAATGAAGGTTCTTACCTTATTTTTATTATTGTTATTTTTCTTTAATAATCTTAAGTAAAAGAACCTAAATTAGATGTTAGTTTTAATTAATGGAAAAGAAACTAACCTAAATCACTAGTTGTAGAATGAATAAAAAGATCTTTTCTTTTATGTCCACTAGTAATAATAAGAAACATATGCTAATAAAGATTTTTAGTAAATAATTTAATTGTAGATGTTTTATGTTCCTATTAAAATAAAGTAGTAGTTGTAGTAGTAGATGATTAAAAAAAAGTAGTGTAGATGTTTATGTTCATGTTTAAATAAAGAAGTAGTAGTATATTAAAATAAAGTAGTAGTAGTTGATGTCCATGTCTTAAGTAAAGTAAATGTTCATGTTAAATAAGTAGCATTAGTAGATGTTTATAAATTTTGTATTAGATAAAGTTTTAGTAGAGGTTTATGTTCAAATAAAATTGTAGTAGATGTTATGTTTCAATAAAGATGATGGATGTTCATGTTTCATGCTAAGTTGGTAAGTATCATGCCTAGAATGTTGTAGGATTTATTCTAAAAAATACCTACCATGTTTAGGAATGAGGTATACCATGCTAAGTGTATATTTATGCTTAGAATATTGTAGGATTTATTCTAAAAATACCTACCATGTTTATGAATGATGTATACCATGCTAAGTGTATATTTATGCTTAGAATGTTGTAGGATTTATTCTAAAAATACCTACCATGTTTAGGAATGATGTATACCATGCTAAGTGTATATTTATGCTTAGAATGTTGTAGGATTTATTCTAAAAATACCTACCATGTTTAGGAATGATGTAAACCATGCTAAGTGTATATTTATGCTTAGAATGTTGTGGGATTTATTCTAAAAATACCTACCATGTTTAGGAATGATGTATACCATGCTAAGTGTATATTTATGCTTAGAATGTTGTGGGATTTATTCTAAAAATACCTACCATGTTTAGGAATGATGTATACCATGCTAAGTGTATATTTATGCTTAGAATGTTGTGGGATTTATTCTAAAAATACCTACCATGTTTAGGAATGATGTATACCATGCTAAGTGTATATTTATGCTTAGAATGTTGTAGGATTTATTCTAAAAATACCTACCATGTTTAGGAATGATATAAATGTTGTTGGATAAATGCTAAAATTACTTACCATGTTTAGAAGTATATATATATATATATACTTAGGAATGTTGTATGTTCATACTAGTAGTTATCCATGCTTAGTAAGACATTCATACTTAGTAGTCATTCATGCTTAATAAGATTCATGCTTAGATGATAGTAGGAAAGTAGTATACCATGATAGATTAATTTGTCTATGCTGAGATGATAGTGGGAAAGCATATACCATGCTAGATTAATTTATCTATGCTTAGATGATTGTAGGAAAGCATATACCATGCTAGATTAATTTATCAATGCTTAGATGATTGTAGGAAAGCATATACCATGCTAGATTAATTTATCTATGCTTAGATGATTGTAGGAAAGCATATACCATGCTAGATTAATTTATCTATGCTTAGATGATTGTAGGAAAGCATATACCATGCTAGATTAATTTATCTATGCTTAGATGATTGTAGGAAAGTAGTATACCATGCTAGATTAATTTATCTATCCTTAGATGATTGGAGGAAAGCATATGCCATGCTAGATTAATTTATCTATGCTTAGATGATTGTAGGAAAGTAGTATACCATGCTAGATTAATTTATCTATGTTTAGATAAGTGGTATATAATGCTAGATTAATTTATCCATGCTTACATGCTAGTAGGAAAGTTGTATACCATGCTGGATTCATTTATCTATACTTAGATTGTAGTAGGAATAATTATACATGCTTGTAATGTTGTAGGATTGATGTTTTATAAACCTACCATGTTTAGAACATTGTAGGAGTGTTATGGTTGGTGGTTATGTTATGTACCATAATTAGATTGTCATGGATAGATGTTTGCAATTGTATGCCATGCTTAAAGTGCAATAGGTTGAAGTAATAAGGATTTGGGAGACCACTAGTAATAGTTAGTTTGATAAAGATTGTTATGTCGCCTTCGGTTTTTCGTTAGTAGAATACCGATCATAGACTATTAGTAGATTCTTCTATTGCTTCTAATAATAGAAGATCAAGTTTGCTAGTAAGCACGTTTGGTTGCTTCTAGGATTGATTACCTGTATGGTTGTTTGCATATGGTTGTGCTCGTACGTGGCTCGACTGGCCCGTATGTAGCCGTGAGTCTCATACGTAGTTTATTTGGCTCGTATGTAGGTTGTTGTCTCGTACGCGGCTCGACCGGCCCGTGCGTAGCTGTTGGTCTCATACGCGGCTTATTTGGCTGGTATGTACGTTGTTATCTCCTACGATGCCCGCCTGGCTCGTAAGTAGTTATTGTTTCATACGTAGCTTATTGGCTCGTATGTGGTTGTTACTCGTGTATAGCTTGTTAGCTAGTACACAGTTTGTTGTGCTCGTCTAAGGTGATATTACCACCCTAAGGGCTATCGACCATCAAGACATATGTTTTCTACCCTAAGGAACTGTGGAGGAGTCACTCCTTGTGTACCGTCGAATCTTAACCAGGGTAGGTTGATTGAGGAACGGAGTATAGACGGAATCCAAGTTTAGGGTAGCGGCATGCATGTATATTCGCACGGCCGAGGTCTTGGATCGATGGGTCAGGAACCGGATCCCGAAGGATTCTGGTGTGTCTAGGTTGAGCAGCCTAGTAGAGTTGTCTTGCGAAGCCTAATTTAAGGCCTAGCATGTTATGTTTATAATATTATCGTCCCTAGGATTGTCAAGTCAGGGACATCATTAGGATAGTGACTTATAAAGATCATTTTACTTAAATCCTTTTGCCGGGAGAGGGGAGTCGGTTGTAGGGGGCCCCTTACAACTAACTCGTCCCTTGAGGCAAATCATAGGTGGTGTATTGGGTTGCGCCTTCCTGTCAAATGGATACGTACGGTGCCGTCTCACAAGTTGGGAGCACGGGTTGCGTATCTCGCGCTGTTAATTCCTGAAGTACCGTGGCTTGGGGTGCCACATGATGCGTTGGGCAGTCCTGCGCTTGCGAGACCCCAGGGGTGCCACAGGGTAGGCTTCGTGCTACCCTGCGCTTGCGAGACCCTATGATTTGGATTTTGAAATGACGCCCGATACTTTGGGTTCGTGTAGTTTTGAGTGAGGTCCGGTTGGTCGGGTAGCAGTGGCGAACATAGACACCACTGGCGTACTGCATCAGTGGCACATGACCACATCTGCAACCTCATGAGTCACGTGTAGGTGTCAGGAACAGGTTGTGTACAATTAGAAGTTCATAACGCGGGTTCAAATCCCTATTTATGGATAAACGGCTTGAGATGGGGTCGCATGTAGTATGGGCTGCATGTTGCTTCGGAGACTCGCTGACGTTAGAATAGGAAGCATCCTAGTTCTATTTAAATATCGCATTAGAGTCTAGTCATAGCACTCACGAACACTTAAACTACACCAACACCATTGCTATATTTTGTATGTTGTTTGGGAGATTCGCTGCTATATGATCAGCCTTTAAGCGTCAGTGAATACTGGCGTCCCCACTTCCATAGGTACTGGATCGCCGAAGTACAAAGGCGAGATTCAGGAGGACTCAGGTCAAGGAAAGCAAGGAGTTAGTGTTATGTTTAGTTCCGCTGCAGTATATGTATTGATTATCTATTAGTTGAGAAGTACTCAAGTGAGAGTTACCAAGTGTTGTTTTTCATTCCTTGTACTCTCATGTAATTTGTTGAAGGTTGTAATACTTGGGATTGTAAAGGTATTATTGTAACACTATTGTAATGTATTGCAGTTGTATGACATTCAGACTTGTAATACATTGGGTGTTGGAAATAAAAGTTTTAAATTCTCCTGTTTTTCTGTGTATTGTGACTAATTGAAGAAAAGATCTTGGCTCGTGTCACGGTTTCCCAGTACGTGGAAATCGGGGCGCTACACATAAGAAATCTTAACAACATTCTCAAGAAACATCAGAGTCGGAAGCAAATTTATCAACCACATGCACAGAATGAGTCAAAATACCAACAAGAATACTTGAAACCAAATACATAATTCTCAAATAGTCATGATCTGAATAAAACACATGTCTTGGGTCACATCGCCCAAATACAAGAAAAAATCCAAGTCTTATAATAAAATATTGTTCAAGCAAGATACTAGAAATAATAATAATAAATTGCAGCACTAGTACTTCATGTCTCCGATACCATCTGGAACCTATTCTCCAAAATCTGCAATTCAACAAATGCAGGAAAGAGAAAAAAAGAAAATACAAGTACCCTTCAATTGCAAGTTACGGGCCACTTATAATGTAGGAAACAAGCACATGGGGAAACTAACTAGCACATGATATAAGTGTGATGTCAAAATAAATAGCTAGCATGGTAATGTGATCAAGTGTACATGGCATAAATCAAGTGTCAAGAAATCAAGTGTCATGTAAATATGTGTCAAGTGTCAAGTGTCAAGTGTCATATATTCATGTAAACAAGTTTCAAGTTTCAAGTCTCATGTGATCAAGTCTCATGTATCATGTAGTCAAGTATCATGCTCAAGTAGCAAGTATCAAGTCTTGGGGTGAATTACTATCTAGGTAGTACTTCATGCAGCCCATACTACATGGTTGCTACAGCAAACAGTTTCGCTTTAGATTTCATAGTGGTCCATAGAGGACAGTATACTCGGGGACAAGTCAAGTAATCGAGCTCCAAGCTCCAAGTATCAAGTATCATATAATCACGTGTCAAGTTGTGCAAGTGGCAAGTATCGTGTCTTGCATGCAAGTATCAAGTAATCACATGTCAAGTATCATGTCCCAAGTAATCACAAAGGATCAGTGGATCCGCTTCCGTGTACACATTTCTGAATTATCCACTATTAGATCTGTCCCTTAAACCCCGGCTTGATTATTTATTATTAATGTCAAACAAGCATGTATATGTGCAAAATATATCAAGAATAACATGGCATGATCATGTGACAAGTGCAAGTAGCAAGATAAACATGTACGAGTGCAAGGTATCTCATAAAAGACTAAAGTAAACACATCTCAAGTTCAGGACAGCAAGACCATACTGTAGTAAAACAGTGATTCCTAGTGTTACAAACAAACAAATCTGGATCCGTCAAAGGATATGGAAAATAGATTTCTACACGAATCTAGCAAGTATAAATAAGTCATATATTAATTCACAAAAACACATCTCAAAACTTATTTGAATACAGAAATTAGGTTTAGCTAGAAATCAAGAAAACGAATTCAAGAATAGGAAAAAAGCATGAAAACAAATTAAATAAATCCACAAAAAATCTGGGGTATTCCCCTATATGTTCAGTATCTAAATATAAAATTTTAGAAATTTCCAGTAAAAATAGATCAATCATCAAAATTAAGAAAGCATCAAGAAAACATAGTTTGGCAAATCTAGAAATCCCAATACTGATGTACGAAAACTATGATATCTCACAACCAGTGAAACGAAATCCAATTCCGCCGAACGGATATGAAAGTAGATAGAATATACTAACTTTCACATTTCACAAACATTTTTCATACAGTAAAAGGAATCATAATGAAAATAAGATTATTTACAGAACAACGAGTAAAATACAACACGTATAGATTTTATAAACGAGCATGGAACATCACATAAAACTTATCAATAAAATTCACCAAAATTCTAGGTAATCCCTAACTAGATAAAGAAACACTGACCAAAGTTTTGGGTCAAAATAATATGTGTAGCATAGTTTTTTAAAATCATTTTTTATCAAAATTACCGAAAAACAGAATCTGGAAAAGACCAACACCTCTGTACTAAAACAATCATAACTCAGTCATACAAAATCAAAATCAAGCAAGGTCAGAGGGGTTTGAAAATAGACAAAATTCTCTAAAAATCATGTTTTATACCGAAATTAAGTTACTGAAATTAAAACAGTCCAAAACAGCAAACAAAACAGAACAGCGACCAAATACAGATTTTTCCCTTAAAAACAAAATCAACATAGATTCAAGAAAATTGATCCAAACACATTCAAACATGAAATCGAGTCTACCAAGTGTCTAAACATCATGATTTAGGGTATTTACTATGTCCACGCCAAGAATTTTCATATGGGTCTCAACCAAAACACGAATTCACACAAAAGTCTCACATACACGATCAAAAATCAAGAACGGGCGAATCCTAGGTTAATTCATGTCCAAATTGTGTCGTGAGTCATCTATGGTCATATTTTCACAATAGAGACAAAACCCATCAAGGAAAACACAAACAAGAGTCGTCTCTAGACCCAACTACACTATAGGTGAACTTTTTGGACTTGTATCAAACAAATGAATTGGAGTACAAGTTACTTGCCTTAAATGGGGATGAAGAATGATGCAATCAAGAATAAGAGAAAAACCCACAAACGAAAATCTGTTAATCCACGAATCCAAGCAACTCAAGTAAGAATCTCCACACGAACGAAACTCCCAAAAGCGAAAGATGATCAAAGTGGCTTGCGGCCACAAGAGAACACCAGAAGAGAGTAGAGGGATTATATATGGTGCAAGAGAGTTGTCATGGTGGTGAGTAGGAGGTGCAAGGAAAGGTGAAGTGGTCGATCGGGTGTGGGAGATGGGGCTCGGCCTTGAGGGGTATGCCAGAGTGGTATTGGCCGGAGGTGGGTGGTGTCGGCTTGGGTGGATGAGGTCAGAGGTGGGGTTGTGTCGGCCTGGGTGGATGAGGCCGGAGGTGGGTGTCAGCCTGGGTGGATGAGGCCGGAGGTGGGGTTGTGTGCGGTCGGGATGCAAGCAAGCAGAGGGAGAGGAGGCCGGATGTGAGGGAGAGAGAAATTAGGGTTAGGGTTTAGGGTTTGTG
This sequence comes from Hemerocallis citrina, assembly GCA_017893485.1. Taxonomy (NCBI): domain Eukaryota; kingdom Viridiplantae; phylum Streptophyta; class Magnoliopsida; order Asparagales; family Asphodelaceae; genus Hemerocallis; species Hemerocallis citrina. The sequence continues at coordinate 38,228,640 of CM030360.1, forward strand.
AAGGGGGAGTTGTTATATATAGGGTTTAGGGTGTAGGGTTTGTGAGGGTGAGTGTTTATATATAGGGTTTAGGATGTGGGTTAATGGGTATTGGGTTGTGGGTATTAAGAATTAGTAGTAGGTTTACAAATGGGTTTTGGATTTTGGGTCAAATAAAAATTTGGAATGAAAATAGGATTGGGAATTATAGGACAACCAAAACTCGACCACAACACCAAGAAAAATAAAAATAAAGATAACGAGACCAAAAATGAAGGAACGATCAAATAATGAGACAAAAGAGTCACTCAATCAAACAAAGAGCTCGAAAAGAAATAAAACGGATATATATATATTGAAAACAACTCCAATATACGGTTCCAAAAAAAATACAAGAGAGAAGAGTACCCCAAAACGAAAAATACAGTCAAAAATACACAAAATGAAAAATAGGGATTACAAAAAGAATAACGGGAGTACGATCTCGGGCAATGAATCATGTGCAACTACGTGCTCAACCACAAAACAGAAAATGGTGAGATCCTAGCCAGCAAAAAAGGAAAACAGTGGGGGGGGGAGTTTGGCTGCGCGTTGACTGACAAGGACGGCGAGCGGCGGTGGCACTCTGGTGGACTGTGGCGGTGTAGCCGACGGGGGATCTGCAGTCACTGGTGATTGCGGTAGAGCTTGACAGTGGTTGGAGGCTCGGGGGTCGCAGGTGGCGTGGTTGCTGCGGATATAGAGGGCGATGGGGGTGGTGATGGCAGGGGCTGTTGTCGAAGGTGGTCGACTGGCAGAGGGTGAGGAGGATGGTGTAAGGGTGGTGGTTGGTTGCTCGGGGTGGTGGACGGAGAGACAGGGGAGCGGGATGGGGTGCAATTGATGGTGGAGGAAGGCGATGAGGCAAGGGGGTTAGGTGGGTTCGGATGGAGATGAGCAGAAAGAAAGAGGTGCGGAGTAGGGGTGATGAGGCGGCTAGGAGTAAAAACGAGATTAGTCTTAAGTGATCATTAGGGTTAATAGGGTATATATAGGATTAGAGTTAGGGTTAAGATGTGGGTTTGGGTAGTGGGTTTGCGGGTTGAGCTCCAAATCCAATAGGGAAAAGAATAATTAAATAAAATATGATTTATAATTAGATAAAATTGAGTGTGACAATATTCAAGAATTTGAATTAGATGAACAACAATATTTTAGTCAACAGAAAATAGCAATTAAATAGATTGGTAGACAAAAATTTGTGTCGAAGACAAAAAATGAATTCCATTAAGAGAAAATCAGATACTAGGGTTCAGAAAAGACGACGAAGAATACAATGAATAATAATACCAAGAAGAAGAAAAAAAATAAATACAATAATGAAACAGGGGTTACAAATCCTACCCACCTTACAAGAAGAATTTCGTTCTCGAAATTCATACAAGTGGTACATAGGGCAACTCCAAAAGAAAAGAAAACAAAGCAAGCTAATCGAACATATGAGGGAACTTCATCAGGATCTCCTCCTCCAACTCTCAAGTCGACTCAGTCGGCGAGTGAGGATTCCAAGAAGCTCGAACCAACATGATGACCTTGTTCTTCAATACCTTCTCCCGCTTCTCCAAGATGGCAACCGATTGGACTTCACAAGATATATCTGGCTGCACAGACAACTCCGAATAGTCGATCACATGGCTTTCATCTCTGCTTCCTCAGCTGCGAAATGGGGAACACATCATGAACCCCTAACAAGGCTGGTGGCAGTACGAGTCTGTAAGCTAACTTGCCTACTCACTCCACATTGCCGAACGGCCCAATGAACCTGGGGCTTAGCTTGCCCCCACCTCCAGAGCTGATGACACCTCTCCACGGTGAAACCTTAAGAAAGACGTGATCTCTTGCTTCAAATTCTAATGGTCTTCGATGAAGGCCCACTTCCTCAGCCTGTCCTGAGCTCCCTGCAAATGCTTCCTAATCTGGGCCACTGCATCAATAGTTTTCGTGATCAACTCTGGCCCCAAAAGTTTCCTCTCGCCAATGTCGTCCCCACATACTGGCAGTCTACACTTCCGACCGTAAATTGCCTCGTACGACGCTACCTTGAGACTTGCTTGGTAACTATTGTTGTACGAAAACTCCATCAAGTGCAGATTGTCCTCCCAAGAACCTCCAAACTGAAGGACACAAGACCTCAACATGTCCTCCAGAGTCTGAAGTGTTCTTCAGACTGTCCATCTGTCTGAGGATAGAAAGCAATAATGTAGTTCAACTTGCTCGCAAGACTCCCCTGAAGACTCTCCCAGTACTAAGACCTGAATCTTATATCCCTGTCAGATACAATGCTGATAGGAACGCCATGAAGATGCAAAATCTCTTGCATGTACTTCTCGGCTAGACTTTTTGTAGACTGACCCACTCTAAAAGGGATGAAATGGGCACTCTTCAACAGTCTATCCGCAATCAACCAATTCGCATCGTGACCCTTGAGACTCCTGGGTAATGCAGTCATAAACTCCATGGTGATGTTCTCCCATTTCCACTCCGGAATAGGAAGAGGTTAAAGGAGTCCAGTCGTCCTCTGATTCTCCCTTCTTTTGCTGACAGATCAATCATTGGGAAACGAATCTTTTCAAGCCCTCTTCATGTCGTGCCACCAAAAATGTTACTTCAAGTCCCTGTACATCTTCGTGCCTTCAGGATGAAGAGAATAAGATGACTGGTGGGCTTCTTCAAATAACCTCTGCTGGACTTCACCCTTTGGGACACACAATCTAGCACTAAAGCGAAGTGATCCATCTGAGTGAACAACCAAATCAGTCCTTCAACCTTGTTCCACTTCATCTCGGAACTTCTGTACATGCTCATCGCCCGATTGGGTCTCCTTAATCTATTTAACCAAAGAAGACTGCAACTGAAGCATCATACACTGCCGCTCGGCACTGGGAAAAACCACATTCAAATCTCGACTCCTCATATCTTCCCACAGTTCTCTCTGTCGAGTAAGAAACACGACAGCAGGTCTCCTAGTCAGTGCATCGGGTACCAAGTTCACCTTACCGGGGTGATACTTTATGTTGATATCAAAGTCGGCCATCAACTCTAACCATCACCTCTGCCTCATGTTCAGCACCTTCTACGAGAACACGTACTTGGGGCTCTTGTGGTTAGTGAAGATCTCCACTCTATCCCCAAGAAAATAATGCCTCCATAACTTCAGGGCAAAAACTACGGCGACAAGCTCCAAGTCGTGCGTGGGATGGTTCTTCCCGTGCAGCCTCAACTGCCTAGATGCGTATCCCACAACTAGACCTTTCTGCATCAGCCCTACACCTAGGCCTCTGCTCAAAGCATCGCAGTGAACCACAAACCCTCCTATACCATCTGGAATAGTCAACACAGGTGCTGATATCAATCTGCTCTTCCGCACAACAAAAGCTTCATCACAAGATACATTCGAAACAAATTTCTGCTCCTTCCCAGTCAGTTTAGTCAAAGGTCCAGCAATCTTAGAAAAGTCCGGGACGAACTTCCAATAGTAATATTCTAGACCAAGAAAACTCCTCACTTCAAAAGCTGACTTAGGTACTGGCAAATCGCTAACTGCTTCAATCTTGAACGGATCCACATAAGTTCCATCACCTGATATGATGTGGCCCAGAAATGCAACACGATGAAGCCAAAACTCGCACTTACTGAGCTTCCCGTACAGCTGATTCTCCCTCAGTGTCTGTAAGGCCAATCTTAAATGTTCAGCATGTTCTTCCCGGTTCTTAGAATACACCATGACGTCATCGATGAACATGACCACAAACTTATCCAGGAAAGGAGATAAATACCATGTTCATCAAGCTCATGAAGACTGCCGGTGCATTGGTGACTTCGAACGGCATTACCAAGAACTCTTAGTGCCCATACCTCATCCGGAAAGCTGTCTTCTGGATATCCTCAGCCTTCACCTTGACTTGATGGTACCTAGAACAAAGATCCAGCTTCGAGAAGACTGAAGCACCCCCCAGTTGGTCAAACAAATCATCAATCCTTAGTAGTGGGTACCGATTCTTCACTGTAACATTATTCAGCTCCCGATAATCGATGCAAAGCCTACGGCTTTCGTCCTTCTTGTTGACGAACAAAATCGGAGCTCTCCATGGTGAAACGCTGGGTCCGATAAAACCCAAATCTAATAACTCTTGGACTTGCACTTTCAGCTCTTCTAGCTCGACTTTTGCCATTCTGTAGGGACTCTTCGATATCGGTGCGGTACCCAGCTGAAATTCAATACTAAACTCCACTTCTCGGTCTGAGGGTAGCCAGGGCAATTTCCTCAGGAAACATATATAGGAATTTCTGCACAACTAGAGGCGCAGCCTCACTGATCGGGTGCAACTCCAATGCACTAGTTCCTGATCAACTGCATTCTTGACACGCCCAAGGGGTGTCTCACTGGTATGAAACTCAAACTCCTGATGATCCAGAATCCTGAACACAACCTTCTTAGCTCTGTAATCAATAACAGCATGGGAACCACCCAACTAATCCATCCCGAGGATTACATAACATCCAAAATTCCCGATCACAATCAAATCAACCTTGAAATCTGCACCACTGTTACAATAGGGCTCTGTTTGCATTCCCTAGAATAGACGACACCACCACCACCTGTAGTAATATTCCAAGCTGTCGGCATAATACTACATGCCAATTGATGCCGATCTACGAAGCGAGAGGAGAGGAAGGAATAAGTCACACTAGAATCAAACAAAACATGGGCAGGGAGAGAGTGAACTAAGATAATACCTATGATCGAGTCAAACACGTTGGTAATGAATGATGATGCAAGTAAGAATACAAGAATAGATAATGCAAGAAACGACATAAAGCAAAGAAATAACAGAACAATAATATAAAAAAACACTATATACCTGCAACAACATCCTCAACAGTCTCAGCCTCCTCCACAGTTAGATTATAGGCCTTGCCACGACCTCCAGTCTGGCCTCTCCCAGGAACTGCTCCCCTCTGATTGTAAATCTGCCTCTGAGGTAGGAGCGGTGGCTTGATCTGACCACGAGAAGGTGCTCCCGGCTGAACTGGTCCCCAGCTGGTGGAGCCTGTAGCACCCCGTTTTCCATATACTGGGAAACCGAGACACGAGCCAGGACCTTTTCATTCAATTGGTCACAATACACAGAAACAGGAAAATTTAAAACTTTTTATTAACATAATTGTTACCGCTGATTTCGGTGTGGGGGTAAACAGATAGAATTTGTGAGTCCGGGAAACACCTGAACGATTGACTCGATCTCCTTGCTCCTGGCACAACCTGCAAGGAAGTGCGAAACACCGGGGTTGATTCCGGCGACGCACCCTCCGACGCTCTTGTCAGTAATCAGGAAAAGATCAAGAAAGAGCTTAAGTGGTCAAAGAGTGATTAACCTGGTCTCGGTGGTAGAGGGGTTGTATTTATAGTCGCCTTTGGAACGATTTGGGGCCTAATTTCCTGCCTAACAAATAGGAGAAAAATCCTCCTATTCTATTTTGGGAAGTTAGGCCTTGATTCCCTGGTGAGAGCTAATCAGGTTTATTGATTTGACCAAATCAGTGGCCTGATTCTCTTCTTGGTGGATTGGGCTTGTATCGGGTCGGGACCCGTACCCAATTGAAGTGGATCTATTCGCGGGTGGTTGGTTCTGTGAGAAGGAGGCCCAATACCCGTTTTGGATCCATCTGTATGTGAAATTACCTTTTTACCCCCGTGCTCTAGATTTCGTGATCGATCTGGACGGTCTCGATTTAACCCCAACTTTAGCCATATCACGAGCCCCCCACTCCTAAAGACTGAGTGTGATCAGACTTTGAGGAGTAGTTTAGCTGTTTTGGTGGCTGATGGAGTTGTATCGGAGTCCAGACGTGGGATTTTGAATCTGAAAAGGGGGTAGAGAGGGGACTTTTGACGGCGCTGGCGGTTCTCTGGTGACATCGGGTATTCAAGAGTTTTTATCTATTTCTCTCGGACTATTTGTTTAACTTTGCGACGCGTTTGCCAATCATTCGGGGGCCTTAGCCGTACATTCTGGGCGATAATTGTTCGTTCAAGGGTTCGAAAATGTGCCCCCTAAATCTCAATTACTCTCCAGAATTTTTGGCTAATTTTCCCGAATTTTTTACAATTTTCTCGCAATTTTTAAACAAATAAAACAAATTAAATAGATAAAAAATGATTTAAATACCGATTTATGACGTGGCTCGATCTGGGCCGCTGATCGCGGAAGGGCGCGAATTTCGTAAAGATCTGACGGTTGCTGCTGCTCGGCAGCGTTTTTCTCCGTTTACCAGTTCGGGAAGGCCTCTGCTCGGCAGCCGACCGAAGGGATGGGGGTTCGGCAGCCGACCGCAAGCTTTGAGTGACGTGGCGTAATCTGGGCCGTTGGATGCGGGCACGCATCTTGAGACGGGAACGGTTCCCAAGAAAACGTTATCTTGTCTTCTAGCGCACGTGGCGCAATCTGAGCCGTTCGCCCTTGGGAGCGTGAATTTCTGAGAGATCCGACGGCTGAGGTAGCTCGGTGCCTTTTTTCCTCCATTTACCAGTTCGGGAAGGCCTCTGCTCGGCAGCCGACCGAAGGCGATCTCGTGGCCAACCTGTTCGGAGGCGATCTCGCTTCCGAGGGTATTAATGGCGCTCGGGGTTTGTGCTGCATTCCTCTTCCCCAGGCCATTAAGAATAACTCCTTTGATTAATGCGTGTCGTTCCGACTTCCGGGGATCAATAATTCCCTCAATTAAAACGCGGCGCTTCAATTTCCGAGGGTAGTAATGGCTGGTTATAGGGGGCAGGCTATAAGTACCTCATCCCTTTTGTCATTTTCGTCACAACCAAATTGGGTTCCAGACCTCGGAGGCATCTGCCTTGGGTAGCTTCTCTCTTGAAGTTCGGAGTGGTGGTTGCTCTTCTGTCTGGTTTTCCCTTTGTTCCTGACGGCCCCAAAGTGGATGTCAGGAGCGAGGGGGAACGAGGCAGTAGTGGTGACGACCGTAGTCCGCACTCGGGGGATGAGTTATCTCCGAAGGACGGGTGGTTGCTCTCTTACCTTATTCTTCTCCCGTTCCGGACGGTTCCTAAGTGGTTGTCGGGAGCGGAGGAGAATAAGGCAAGAGTGGCGACGACCGTAGTCCGGATCCGAGGGATGGGCCTCCCCGGAAGGACGGGCGGTCGCCCCGCTGTCTTGTTGTTTCCCCATCCCTCCCTGCTCCGAAGGGGTGTGAGGGGTGGGGGCAACAAGACAGTAGCGTCGACGGCCATGGTCCGGACCCGGGGCGCGGACCTCTTTCGAAGGACGGGTCGCCGTTCTCTCACCAAGATCTTCTGCCTTCTTCGGTTGCTCCGAAGTGAGTGTTGAAGTAGGCAGGGATCTTGGTGGGAGAGGGACGACCCCTGTCTGATGTCGATCTCCGGGCCATCTGAGTCCGTTTGTTGCAACTGTGAAGGCGCCGCTGTTAGAGTCTTTCGACAAGCCGAGCCTTCCAGTTGCAACCAACTAGCTCGGGATGGTGCGTCTCTTTCGACCTCTGAGTGTTGGTGGGTCCCCTCCCATCTCTGTCTTCCTTCTCGGGCTGATGGCTTTTGACGGAGGTCAGCCCGGGGGAGTTAGAGATGGGGGAGTGCCGATCTGCTTCTGACCGGGGCCTGTTGTCGGGGTTATACCAACCGAGGCACGGGACCCGGGGGGCGCCTGCCGAGGGCGGCGCCTTAAAACATAATCAAAAATTCTCCAGGTTCTTTTATGCATAGGCGAGGCGTCCGAGGTCCCGATCGTCCGAGCGACGTGGCGCTATCTGAGCCGCCGGATGCTGACACGCATCTCGAGATGGGGCGCGTTCTCCAAAAAAAACACTATCTTGTCGTTTAGTGCTCTCGGCGAGATCTGGACCGTCTGATGAAGATCAGGCGCGGAAATTGAGGGGGAAAGGAGTTTCCCCCATTTACCAGCTCGGGAAGGCACTTGCACGGATACCGAGCGGACTCTATTGCAGCCACGTTCGGTTTTGCTCGCAGCTCGGATTCTCGTCCCATCTTGCCGAGCTGGTTGACTTTGTGGTGGGCCTTCGAGATGCTTCGAGAGTAGCCCAAAAGTCGCTCTGGAAGTCCAAGAGGCGCCTCATTTTCACTATAAATCTTTACCCCCCCTTTGACCAAGTCTTCACTTTTCACTTTTACTCTCTCTCTTTCGTATTTACTTTGCTTCGAGGTCTTTAGCTCCCTGGTGGTGTCGCTAGCTGTCGCGGTAGCGTTCCTAGTTCCGGCGAAGTTTCCGACCGTAGCTGTCAATTCAAGGTCAGTCTCTTTCCCTTCTCTCTTTAGGAAAATATGGTTAAGATTTCGGTTGAGACCCCCGCCTCGGAGCAAGCCGTTGGCCGAGGGGAGAAAGAGAAAGGAGTAGTGGAGCCGAGCGAGCAGGACGTTGTTCGCCCGGACGCGGAGGGTGGAGTGGCCGAGGTGCCCCAGGAAGTCACAGCGGAGTCCCGAAAGGGCAAAACCGTAATTACTATAGTGGAGACACCGAAGAGAGCGGGGGAGTTCGGTCGGCAGCCCATCGCCGTGTCGAGCGTGGGAGGAGTCCGGGATTATACTGAGGACATCTTGGAGAAGGTCACCCAAGGCACGGCTAAACTGGTGGAGGAGAACGAGCCTAGGGAGCTATCCGAGGTCGATCGCAAGATCTCGACTCTTACCGAAGGGGACCTTCGTCTGGTCCGAGAGGGCTTCCGGATCCCTCTCGAGTACACGTTGCTCCTCCCTCGGCCGGGGTTCCGAGCCAACACTGGGTCCTCTCCGGACATGTGCGTCTTCCCGGTAGACTCCCTCATTGCCGGTCTTCGCTTTCCCCTCCATCCGTTCGTGGTTGAGGTCCTGGTTTGGTATGGTCTGAGTCCCGCTCAACTGATGCCGAACACCTGGAGGCAAGTTGTGGCGTTCCTCCTCCGATGCCAAGAGATCGGCGCCAAGCCGACCATGTACCTCTTTCGGAGTCTCTTCCGACCCGTCCAGCCGAGGAAAGACGAGAAGAGGTTTTATCTTTCGCCCCGGCCGGGCGTGAAACTGATCGAGAATCCAGACTCGATCAAACACTGGAAGGACAAATACTTCCTCGTTCGGAATCTGACGCCATGGGTGATACCGACAGTTTGGGCGGACGGACTACCCAAGCGTACAAAGAAGGACGCTCCGCTGAACGCTGCAGAGACCGAGGTCCAGAAGAAGATCCTTGCTCTGCCGACGCTTAGCTGGAAGGATATCACCGAAGAGCATCTGTTCCGTGGGGGTCTCAGTCCGATCGACCCTCGTACGCTTCTGGTATTTATACTTCTCTCCGTAAAGTTTGCATTCAATTTTTCTAAGTTTTTTCGTTCGACTCTTGCAGAGACCATGAAGCTCGATTACAAGGCCCTGGTGGCGAAGGGCAGGTCCGAGCAGGAGAAGAAGAAGAGGCCGTCGGCAGCGCCTCAGGACAGCCGAGCTTCGAAGAAGGCCTCGGTAGTGAAGGCAGCCGATCACCCGAAGGTTGCGGTCCTGAAGGAGGGAGAGGTTGAGGTTCTTGTCCCTTCGGCAAAGGTGGCGGTCCCCGAGCAGGGTGGGGTCGTGGACCTCGATCCTTCGGCCCCGGGTGCTACTGCTCCTACCCCGGAGGCGGACGCTCCTGGTCCGTCGAGCAATGAGTTCGGAGTGGCCGATGCGCTGTCCCTCCAGGTTCCCCCACTCACCCCCGGCGCGGAGAAGATCTTGACCGAGCGTCATAAACAGATCTTCGTCCCTGATTGGCAGGTGATGAACGTCGACGGCTTTTTGGGCGACGGGAACATCTGCATGGAGGCAGTGAGGCACCTGCCGACCCCGAAGGACCGAGCGACCCTGAGGGCCGGGATGGCAGGGGACAACGTGATGCAGATGGCTCGGAGCACTATGTCGGTGAGTGTGTCGAACCCTTCTTCATTCATAGTTCTTGGGCTCGGATTTTAACGCGTTGTTCTCTTCCAGACCCTCTGCCACTTCAGTTGGCTGGTCGAGGAGATGGCGAGGAAGGATCAGGAGAAGGAGAAGGAGAGGACGGAGCGCGTTCGGGTGGCGAAGCAGCTTGAGTCCGAGCTGCTTCTTTCGACGAAGAGAGTCGCCGAAGCGGAGGACCTGGAGAAGAAGCTGGCCGACGCTATCCAATCGTCGAAGGATACGGCGGCCAAGTTTGAGAAGGAGGTGGCCGAGCTGAAGGAGGAGCTGGCCAGCGCTCGGTCGGGAGCCGAGAAGGAGGTCACTGGGCTGAAGGATGAGCTGGCCAAGGCTCGGTCGGAAGGGGAGGCTGCTCGGAAGAGAGCTGAGAGGATCAAGGCCAACCACCTGAGGAAGCTGAAGGAGGTGAAGAAGGCCGTGCAAGAGGAGGCCGCGCAGCACATGATCCAGAATATGCTGGACGCCTACGGCCGCGCCCTGACCCATGTAGCCGCGAAGAACCCCGGCTTCGACTCGTCCTCCTATGACTTTTACGAGCCCGTGGAGGGGGAAGAAGGGATCACCGAGGGTTTACTCGGACCCGATGGTGAAACAGAACCCGCCGAAGGTGATGGTGAGACCGAAGCCGAGGGCGAGGGGGAGGAACTCTCCGAGGAGGAGAGCTGGAGCGAAGGCGGGGACGAGGGTGACGGCGACGGCAAGGCCGAGGGGTCGACGAATCCGAGTGGCAAAAAGGTCGACCCCTGACTCGGTTGTCTTCCTACTTTCAGTCTTTTTGGTTTTGTTTTCTTTTTGTAAGCCTTATCGCGGACTGGCCACCGCCCTTGTTTTGAATGAAAAAGTATTTTGTTTGGCCAAAAATTTGTCCAAGTGTTGAGCCTCGGACTTAGCGTGCGTTTCGGGTGTTTTGGGCGTAAATTTCTCCAACTGTTGGGCCTCGGATTTATTTCCGCTTTTCAGGTGGTGTTTGGTCCGGTCACGGAGCTGGTCTTCCTTCGGAAGGAATTGGCCAACTTGAAGCGTGAACTCTCAGACAGCCGACAGAGGCGGTTTCTCCTGCTCGGCCAGGCAGAGGAGGTCAGGGCAGTCCTGAGGAGGAACTGTCGCGAGCTGCATCAACTCCGGAAGCGCTCCTTGGGTCCTGGTTCCGAGGGGGAAGTTGAGCGGCTTCGCGGGGAGCTTAAAGTCGCCGAGCGGAAGAACGACGACCTTTTGGACGAGGTACAACACTTGGAGCTATCGGAGAGAGAGCGCTCTGCGGAAAGGGAGAAGATGGCCTCCGAGCTGGAGGGGGCTTTGGCTGAGCGTAAGAGACTATTGGCTGAAGTCGACATGCTCAGGAGGATCACGGTAGATAGGGGGATCGAGGTCACCCACTATCGGCGGCTTGCAACTGATAGTCCCAATGCCTCCGGGTCGTTGAAGGCCCCTCGATCAAAGAAATTGGCGAAGGACGTCGTCCTGAGGGATCGGATTATCGAACTGGAGGAGGAGATCGCGTCACTTAAACCTGCGCCGGAGAGGGCTAATGTTCGTAGCACGTCGTGCACTCGCGAGGAAAGTGCGAGGGGGATCACGTTTTATGAGCTCGCGACGCGCCCGCTAACGACCAGGCGGAGTCCGACTGACGCTCAGAGCAGCGCGGCTGTCTCGTCGAGCGGGGCATCGGTCGGGGCGGCTGTTAGGACTAGCAGCGAAGGGGGGTCGCGCTTCGTTGGTTTGGGGTCGAGCCCAGAGGGTCGGCCTCGTCGTCCTCGCGTTTCCCTAAACCGAAGCATTCCCCTTCCGAAGAGGACTTGATTGCGTCGCTTTCCCTTTCTGTTGGCCGTTGTAATAACTTAGTTGTAGGGTCGGTCGACCGTCTGTAACACTATTATGTCTGAATGCAAAACTTTCTGAAAAACTTTTTAAGTGTTTGTCTTCGCCACTGTATTGAAAACGCTTTGTTCGTTTTTTCTATTTTTCAGCTTGTCGCGGCGATCCATGGGTCGGACTCAGGGCGTCCGAATGATGACACCGCATCCGAGGCGACTTCTGGGACGGTGGTTCTGAGCCCCAGGAGTGTCGATCTGAAGCTACGCCGATCCGAGGGCGAGTGGAATCATCTTTCGTTGGTTCTCAGCCTCCGGGAGGCCGAAACACAACGCTTGGAGAGCAAGATCGTCGAGTTGAGCCCCGTAGGCGAGGACGAGGACTCGCAGACCGCATTCAGCAATGCTCTTCGGGTCAAAAGTATTCGGCACATTCAGTCGAAGCTCATCGCCGAACGGGACGACTTGCTCTCGGAGATGGGACAGCTGCGGGCGGAAATGGCGAAGCTTCGAGGTGAGGCGGAGGAACCGTCTGCCGAGGAGAGCGAACAAGATGGAGAGGATGCATTTTTATGAAAGACAAGTGTAGTGGGTCGGGGGGTGTATGTTTTGCTTGCCGACACTTTTGTAATGGTCTATTTTGTACTGTACGCCGATATTTAATAAAATCTCCTTTCGGTGTTCTTTTGAACGTCTGTCTTTGTTTATAACTGTGTTGGCCGTGCCGAACTATCTGAACTGAGTGTGTCTATTTAGTCGAATGGATCCCCAGGGGTACGGCGATTTGTCGCTTAGTGGGTCTGACACGGCGATGTTCTCGAGAGTGCTATTTCGCCGTGGCGAGATCTGAGCCGTTGAATGTAGGCGCGGATCTCGAGGTGGCTCGTTTTCCAAGAAAACGTTATCTTGTCGTTTTGCGCGAGTGGCACGATCTGAGCCGTCTGATGAAGATCAGGCACAAAAGTTGAGGAGGAAGTGTGTTTTCCCCGTTTACCAGCTCGGGAAGGCACTTGCTCGGATGCCGGCCGGATATGTCCGCCTTCGACCTTCGGCTGTCGGTCAGGAGTGGTCTGGATGCGTGTTCCGGACCTTAGGCATAGTTCAACGGCTGTGGGAGCAATTCCGAACGGCGATCTACCCCTGGTTCGTCCGGAGACGAACCGAGGAGGTAAAGTCGAGCCGAGTGTTGGACTCCGAACCATCGGTGTAGTTCAACGGCTGTGGGAGCAATTCCGAACGGCGATCTACCCCTGGTTCGTCCGGAGACGAACCGAGGAGGTAAAGTCGAGCCGAGTGTTGGACTCCGAACCATCGGTGTAGTTCAACGGCTGTGGGAGCAATTCCGAACGGCGATCTACCCCTGGTTCGTCCGGAGACGAACCGAGGAGGTAAAGTCGAGCCGAGTGTTGGACTCCGAACCATCGGTGTAGTTCAACGGCTGTGGGAGCAATTCCGAACGGCGATCTACCCCTGGTTCGTCCGGAGACGAACCGAGGAGGTAAAGTCGAGCCGAGTGTTGGACTCCGAACCATCGGTGTAGTTCAACGGCTGTGGGAGCAATTCCGAACGGCGATCTACCCCTGGTTCGCCCGGAGACGAACCGAGGAGGTAAAGTCGAGCCGAGTGTTGGACTCCGAACCATCGGTATAGTAAAGAGGGGAGGAAAAACAGGCAAATCCAAAAACAAAATGGAACTTTCTTTATTTGATATTTGACGGCGAACCGTTTTACATAGTGGGATTCATAGAACAGGTTACAAGTTAAAGGAGAGGAATGGCGCGACACCTCGAATTACTTAGAGAGGCGCCGGGGCGCTCTCTTGGTATTTCAGGAGGTGATCGGCATTCCAGGTCCTCGGGAGCTCTCTACCATCCATGTCCTCGAGTCGATATGCTCCAGGCCGAACAACCTTTGCGACCCGGTACGGCCCTTCCCAATTCGGAGCTAGCTTGGCCTTCTGACTGGGGAGGGATATGGCTAGCTTTCTCAACACCAGGTCTCCTTGTTCAAGGTTGGCGGGTCGGACTTTCTTGTTGTAGGCCAGCTCGACTCTCCTTCTGTAATTTTGCTGCCGAATCGATGCCCTTTCCCTCAGTTCATCTACCAGGTCCAAGTTTCCTCTGAGTTCCCTGGCATTCCGTGCTTCGTCATAGGCGATGAGCCGAGGGGAAGGAATTCCGACCTCGAGGGGTATTACGGCTTCGGCCCCATAAGTAAGGCTGAAAGGGGACTCTCCAGTGGGCGTCCGCTTGCTTGTGCGGTAGTTCCACAACACATTAGGGAGTTGATCGACCCACTGTCCTTTGGAGCACTTGTCCAACCTCTTCTTGATCCCCGCAAGGATCTGCTTATTAGCGTTCTCGGCTTGTCCGTTCGACTGGGGGTGCGAGACGGACGAGAAACGCTGCTGAATGACGAGGTCATCGCACAGGGTTCGGAATGCTGAGCCGGTGAACTGGGTCCCATTATCTGTCACGAGGACGCGCGGGACGCCAAATCTGCATATAATGTTCCTCCAGAAGAACTGCACCACTTTGTTCTCGGTTATCGTGGCGAGGGGCTCGGCCTCGACCCACTTCGAGAAGTAGTCGATAGCTACGACTAAAAACTTGAGCTGACCCGGAGCTGGAGGGAAAGGCCCTACTAAGTCCATTCCCCACATCGCGAAGGGGATAGGGCTCGATAGGGAGGCGAGGTTGGCTTGAGGGAGGCGTCGGATGCTGGAGTGTCTCTGGCAGGAGCCGCACTGCCGAACGTGTCGCTCGGCGTCTTGGAGAAGTGTCGGCCAGAAGTACCCATAATTCAGAGCTTTTCGGGCCAGGGACCTAAATCCCGAGTGTGCCCCGCCGATCCCTTCGTGAAGCTCCTGTAGGGCATATTCGGCCTGTTCCGGAGAGAGGCATCGTAGATATGGTCGGCCGTCCGTTTGGGAGAAAGAGCGCTTGTATAGGATGCCCTCGATTAAGACATAGCGCTCGGCTCGGGTTCTAACTCGGCGAGCTTCTTTGGGGTCTGAGGGCAGAACTCCATCCCTTAGAAATTCTACCAGTGGCTTCATCCAGTTGTCTTGCAGCATGACTGGCAATGACTCCGCCGAGCCTAGTGCCTCGTCTTCGATGCTCGGCTTAGTGAGGACTTCAATTAGTACGGTCTGCTCGAGTCCTTGTAAAGAGGACGAGGCCAACTTGGAAAGTGCATCGGCCTGTGCGTTTTCTTCCCGAGGGACCCGCTGGATGATGGCTTCTTCGAACCGACCCATGAGATCCCGGACTTTGGCGAGGTACTTCGCCATCCGCTCGTCCCGAGCTTCATATTCGCCCAAGACCTGGTTCACGACCAGCTGGGAGTCACTGTGAATCCGGAGACGATGCGCCCCAGCGGTTCGCGCGAGTCCGAGGCCGGCTATGAGTGCCTCGTACTCCGCCTCGTTGTTCGAGGCCTTGAAGCTCATGCGGATCGCGTACTGTAGGACGAAGCCATCAGGGCCGTTCAGGATGATGCCGGCGCCGCTTCCCTCACTACAAGAGGATCCGTCCACAAAGACTGTCCAAATGGGGGGTCCGCTCGGGACGTGGCCGACCTCGGGGATGGTGGATTCTACAATGAAGTCGGCGAGGGCCTGCGCCTTAATTGCCGTCCGAGGTTGATAGGAGATGTCGTGCTGACTCAGCTCTATCGACCACTTCATTAGCCGGCCCGAGGTTTCGGGTTTATGGAGGACTTGCTTGAGCGGTTGATCGGTGAGGACGATGACTGAATGAGATTGGAAGTAGGGCCGAAGCTTTCTTGCTGCCATGACGAGGGCGTAGGCTATCTTTTCTATCCCCGGATAACGGAGCTCAGCATCCCGAAGTACCTTGCTCACGTAGTAAATTGGCCTCTGGGTCCGGTCCTCTTCTCTGACCAGGACAGCGCTCAGGGACTGCTCGGAGGCTGCCAAGTAGAGAAAGAGAGGCTCGCCTGGGACCGGCTTACTGAGCAGAGGGGGGTTCACCAAATAGGCTTTCAGCTGGTCGAACGACGCTTGCTGTGCCTCGCCCCATTCAAATCCCTTAGCGCCTCGGAGTGCCTTGAAGAAGGGAAGGCACCTTTCCCCTGACTTGGAGAGGAACCGACCGATGGCTGCGAGCCGACCGGTGAGCTTCTGCACTTCTCTGACGTTCCGAGGCGGGGCCATGTCTAATATGGCTTTGATCTTTTCGGGGTTAGCTTCAATCCCCCGTTGGCTCACCATGAAACCGAGGAACTTGCCTGAGGAGACTCCGAACGCACACTTGTTCGGGTTCAGCCGCATGTTGTACTTCCTCAACACGCCGAACGCCTCTTGGAGGTCAGCTACATGGTCGGTACCGTGGATGCTCTTGACGAGCATGTCATCGACGTACACCTCCATATTTCGGCCGATCTGATGCTGAAAGACCTTGTTAACGAGGCGCTGGTAGGTGGCTCCCGCGTTCTTCAAACCGAACGGCATTACTCGGTAGCAGTAGAGGCCTTGGTCGGTGACGAAGGAGGTCTTCGGGATGTCCGGAGGGAACATCCGGATTTGGTTGTAGCCCGAGAAGGCATCCATGAAGCTGAGGAGCTCATGGCCCGAGGTGGCGTCGATTAGGGTGTCGATGTTCGGGAGAGGGAAGGGATCCTTCGGACACGCTTTGTTGAGGTCGGTGAAGTCGATGCATATCCTCCACGAGCCGTTGGACTTCTTGACCATCACAACATTCGACAACCACTCGGGATAATTCACCTCCTGGATGAACTTGGCCTTCAACAGCTTATTCACTTCCTCCTTGATTGCCTGCTGTCGCTCGGGAGCGAACTTTCGCCTCTTCTGCTGAACCGGTTTGCACCCCGGCTCGACACTTAGGCGGTGGACGAGCAAGTCTTCGGAGATGCCGGGCATATCCGCGGCCGACCAAGCAAATAGGTCGCGGTTGCCCCGGATGCATCTCACAAGGTCGGAGAATAGCACGGTCGGTAAGGACTTGCTGACGAGGAATTTCCGGCTCGGATCCTCGTCGGAGAAGGGTACTTCTTCCAACTCGTCCGCTGGTTCGGACGTTGGGCGAGCCTTCGGCTCGGGGATCTCGAGGGTCTCGAGCGAAAGCACTGGTCCCCCGGTGGAAGTCATGTAGCACTTCCGGGCTGTTTCCTGGCTCCCCCTGACTTCCCCTACTCCCGACCGAGTGGGGAACTTCATCTTCAGATGGTATGCTGATGGGACGGCCTCAAGGGCGGCCAGGCCGGGGCGACCGAGGATGACATTGTATGCTGCCGGGACGTCAACGACCATGAAGTCCATGGGCTCGGTCCGGGTAGTAGGGGTGCTCCCCGCAGTAACGTCGAGGGTTATTACCCCTTCGATGGTTACCGGGACCCCCGTGAACCCGTGTAGAGTGTATCCGGCCGGTTTGAGACGGTCTCGGGACAGCTGGAGGCCCTGGAAGGCCGAGAGGAATAGAATGTTGACCGAACTCCCGTTGTCAACCAAAATCCTCTGCACCTTGAAGTTGGCCATGCGGAGGTCGATGACGAGGGCATCACAGTGAGGGGTTCGGACTCCTTCGAGATCAGCGTCGGAGAAGGACACGGGCACACCGAAGCCCTTGGGAGGAGGAGCACCGTGGACCGAGTTCACCTCTCGGACGAAGGCTTTCCGGGACGTATTAGAGTTGCCGCCCATGGGACCCCCGTGGATCATGTGCAGAACCCTTTCTTCTTCGAACTCAGGCGTTACTTCGCGCCGCTTGTTAGCCCCCCGAGGGGGAGGAGAGTTCCGATCTGTCCGATCGTTAGCCTTCACGAACTTCGCCAACTGCCCCCTTCGGATGAGAGCTTCGATCTCATCTCTCAAAGCCCGACAGTCATTCGTCTCGTGCCCGTGGTCCCGGTGATACCGACACCACTTGTCTTTGTCCCTCCTCTTCGCCGGTTTGTGCATCCTCGGGGCTGGAGGGAGGACCCCTTCCTTCTCTACCTCCATGAGGATGGTGGAGACATTAGTTGTGAGGGGCGTGAATTTCTCGAACCTGGGGGGAGGACGACGCTGGCCGCCTCCGTCCTTCATAGTCTTCTTGGCCCCCTCTTCCTCCGTTGCCTTCCTCTTCGAGCCGGAGGAGGGTCCTCCGAAGTTCGGGAGGGACTCGGCCTCCTCGGCTCGGATGTATTTCTCGCACCTCAGTAGGAGGTCGGCAAAGTTGGTAGGCGGCTTCTTTGCTAGGGACGAGCGGAGGTTGGAGTTGAGGACGTTCGACTGGAACGCCACTGTTGCCACGGATTGGTCTAAGGAGGCGATCGACCTGACTTCTGCGGTGAACCTCTTCACATAGTCACGCAGCTTCTCTCCCCTTTCCTGTCGGAGGTTCAGAAGGGAGAGACTCGTCTTCTCGGCCCGTCGGCTGCTCACAAAGTGAGTTATGAACAGCGTCTCAAACTGCTCAAATGAAAAGATGGAGGCGGGGGCAAGCCTGGAATACCATTCCCGAGCCGAACCCCGAAGGGTGGCCGGGAAGGTCCTGCAGAGTATGGCATCGGACACTTGGTGGATCAGCATCAGAGTCTTAAAACTCTCGACGTGATCTACTGGGTCGGACTCGCCTGAGTACGTTTCAAACTGTGGAGGTTTGAAACCCCTCGGTATGCGAGCTTCCATGATTGTCCGAGAGAAGGGCGGTCGGTTTGGGCGAACAGTCCCTGCTCTGGACTCCTCTTCTCGGTCCATACGGACAATGCGCCTCTCCACCTCATGGAGGCGGCGGTCAAAGGCATCGTCCCCTCGCCGGTAACCGTATGACCCTTCGGACTCTTCATCATAAGAGGGAGAGCGTGGACTTCGGCGCCGGTATCCCTCGGATCGGCGGGGACTGTAATGTTGCTGACGACTGGGAGCCTGGAGAGGACTTCGTGACCGGCGGTGAGGACTGGGAATCCGAGGGGGTGTTGGGACCCTCGGGGGGTTTTGGTTGTTGGCACGGGCGTTCAGGGCCTGCAGTACAGTCTCCTGAAACTGGAGGAACTCGGCACGGCTGATAGGTACCTCACGGTCCCTCGTACGATGCCGATCCTCGGGGGAACGGGGCCTCCTCCTTCGGTGTTCGGGAGATGCCGCTCGGCCTCTCCGGTACGGAGATCTCTGTCTGTCTCGGCGACGAGGTGACCGCTCGCCCTGACGCTGTCGGGAGGCCTCCGCTCGGGCCCGCCTCTCGTCAAGGTGCGTGCGGAGGTCGTTCTCCTTCTGGCGGTTCCGGTCGGGGTTATGGGAGGCCATCGAGTCCGAGGACCCGTTATGGACCGAGACATGGTCCTGGATGGGCTGCTTCAGCTTCTGGCCGTTGGGACCGGCGGGACCATGGTTCGGTTGCTGCTGAGGATGAGGAGGCTAGACCGGTTGGGTCGGCGGAGGAAGCCCAGATTGGGGAATTTGGTTGACGGGGGTATCCTCCGTAGGGTCGGCGGGGTTGGCCACCCGGTTGGATCCTTTGGATCTGTTCTTCTTCGGAGGCATGGCGATGGGAGGCGATGAAGGAGAAGCTGAGGTCGTTCGTGTGGTGGTTTCCCACAGACGGCGCCAATCTGTTACCGCTGATTTCGGTGTGGGGGTAAACAGATAGAATTTGTGAGTCCGGGAAACACCTGAACGATTGACTCGATCTCCTTGCTCCTGGCACAACCTGCAAGGAAGTGCGAAACACCGGGGTTGATTCCGGCGACGCACCCTCCGACGCTCTTGTCAGTAATCAGGAAAAGATCAAGAAAGAGCTTAAGTGGTCAAAGAGTGATTAACCTGGTCTCGGTGGTAGAGGGGTTGTATTTATAGTCGCCTTTGGAACGATTTGGGGCCTAATTTCCTGCCTAACAAATAGGAGAAAAATCCTCCTATTCTGTTTTGGGAAGTTAGGCCTTGATTCCCTGGTGAGAGCTAATCAGGTTTATTGATTTGACCAAATCAGTGGCCTGATTCTCTTCTTGGTGGATTGGGCTTGTATCGGGTCGGGACCCGTACCCAATTGAAGTGGATCTATTCGCGGGTGGTTGGTTCTGTGAGAAGGAGGCCCAATACCCGTTTTGGATCCATCTGTATGTGAAATTACCTTTTTACCCCCGTGCTCTAGATTTCGTGATCGATCTGGACGGTCTCGATTTAACCCCAACTTTAGCCATATCATATTACAGGCCGAGTGTTTCTACTAATACAATAAGTTACATCAGAGTATACATGAATGTAAAAGATAGACATTGGCCTCTTCACTTGTGGATCACGCCTCAACTAGAGCCCTTCCGATTCGTGATCTTGTATCCACAACCTATTAAAGTGGGGACGTCAGTATTCACTGACGCTTTAAGGCTGATCATATAGCAGCGAATCTCCAAAACAACATATACAAACAGGGTAAAGTATGTCGGTGTAGTTTAAGTGTTCGTGAGTGCAGTGATTAGAATCTAATAAATTTCAATTAAACTGGAATACCAATGCACTGTCAACTAAACTAGAATACTAATGCACTGTCAACTAAGCTAGGATACTAATGCCAGGTCAACTAAACTAGGATGCTCATATTCTAATGTCAGCAAGTCTCCGAAGTCAACATGCAGCCCATACTACATGCGACCCTTCTCAAGCCGATTCTCCATATATAGGGATTGAACCCGCTTTATGAAATCTAATTGTACACAACCTGTTCCTGACAGATACAACGTGACTGATGAGGTTGCAGACATGGTCATGTCCCACTGATGCAGTCTGCCAGTGGTGTCTATGTTCGCCACTGCTACCCGGCTAACTGGACCTCACTCAAAACTAGACGAACCCAATGTATCGGGCGTCATTCCAAAATCCAAATCATAGGGTCTCGCAAGCGCAGGGTAGTGCAAAGATAACCTTGTGGCACCCCTGGGGTCTCGCAAGCGCAGGACTACCCAATGCATCCTGTGGCACCCCAAGCCACGGTACTTCAGGAATTAACAGCGCGAGATACGCAACCCATGCTCCCAACTTGTGAGACGACACCGTACGTATCCCTTTGACAGGAAGGCGCAACCCAATAACACCACCTAAGATCGGCCCCAAAGAAAGGTTTGGTCGTACGGTGCACCCTACTACCAACTCCCCTTCTTTCTGGCAAAAAGGTTAAGTAATGATTTTATAAGTCACTACCCTAATGATGTTACTACTGTTAGGGTTATATACTGAAAGCATCACTTTTGTATTAACTTTATTTCCTTATTTTTTTTTGAATGAGAATCATATGGGCATATGTTTGCATATTGTGTTAATGCAAGTGTCTGATATTCTATAAGGTTGATAATATGGTGTGAGGTGACACACAGAAGATCATATTATCAGTTCCCTATGGAATATATAAATAGTTCACAACCTAGACGGACTTGGACAATCCATTGGAAAGGTTGTAGTGTAATCTGGTATTAGTCTGTCTTGACTATAGGTTTACACTAGTACACTTTGTGTGTATTGAACAGGACCACTTGAGGTTGTTCTCTTTGTACTGACTACAAAAGAGAACAAATACCTCTGTTATTATGGATGCTTATGCTCTTAATCCAGATATAATAACAGACATGTATATGCAGTGTGCATTACTTTGACTCATAAAAGAGTGAGATTCATTATGGATCAACAACCTCTATGAATTGGGTAATAGCATTGTATGTATGATGGGCTGTTGATTGTAAAAGGAATCCATGTCCCGATACGTCGGGTTGATGATGTCCCCTTAAGGAGCTCATAAGGATTGTCATGTAAACCCTGCAGGTGGATTACATCCGACATGACAAATAAAGTTGAGTGGTACTACTTAAGGATAAAAGATGTTGATCAATGTAGTTGTCAGTAACTTAATTTGATCGACGGACATTCGATATCTTAACATGGGGAGTTGAATGAGCATATAATAAAAGGAGCTCATAAATATAATTTGGGATTAGGAAGGTAGTGCAACAATAGCTCCTTAGTGGACCGAGCTATTGTTAATGGGCCTGGGTTGTGTGTTCGGGCTGAACACGGGATACCCAGATCCGTTAGGAGACCTAACCCTAATTTCTCCTCATGGTCCCTGCCGTAGCCTTATATATATCCTCTATTTCTCTGGCCGTCATTAACAATTTGAAATATAAGATTTTTTTCTCAAACCTCGTGATTCACGTAAGGAGAGAAAGAGAGGTCAGCCAAGGGAGAAAGGTTGGGAGATCGTCGCCCACACGACGTCCAACCCGAGGAAGGAATACGTGCAGAAGATCTTGGGGTCGCTGTCGTCTTCTTCTCACCGCAGGTATACTTTGTGAACCCTAGTTTCCGCTGTATAGGGTTAGATCACAATTAAGCAATCTGTTTATCTTTAACGATCGATACGCACACCAATCCGTAGTCCTGGGATTCATCTCAGTTCCATCAACTACTCCTATACAATCTTACATAATTTCCAACTTAGATTATCATGGTCCAACTCGTGGTCCCTCGATCCAAGACTCGAGTAACGAGATCACTCTCACTCATCCCTACCCCTAACTCAGATTCTACCAACACTCTCGGCCCACAGTCAACCTACATCGGTTAAGATCCGTCGATGCCCAAGGTGAGATCTATCCATTTACTCTAAGGGGGTAGGATGTGGTCTTGATGGTCGATGACCCTTAGGGTAATTTGAAGACCCTAGACTAGCTTTTTATCAAGCTAACAATTATTAGAACTTTCCAACCTTTATTACCTTAAATGAAAGTGCTCACATGCTATGATTCCATTTTAAAGTAGAACCTTACCCGACTAGAGTCCATGGATTCTTTTCCCAAACAACATAAGACATGGGTGCATTTCCACATGTAACTAGGATGCTACGCTATACCATTCAAGCATGTATGGCTCCTTACTAACATTAACTACAACGAGGTAGTTACTACTACAATTTCTACATGACTCTTTCTTATTACATAACCTATGGCAATTCAAGCATGGTATGCGATTGTAAGCATCAACCTACAACAATTAATCATGGTATATATGACATAACCATCAACTTACCACATTCTTAATTATGAATGCGATTTAGCATGCACTTGTAACAATCTTCAGCATGGATAGTTACTACAATCTAAACATGAGACTTACTACAATTTGAGCATAAGTTACAACTTAAGCATGGATGCTTACTACTTATCATGATTAATCACCACAACCCAAGCATGGGTATATAACTAGTATGAACATACTGTTAGGGTTATATACTGAAAGCATCACTTTTGTATTAACTTTATTTCCTTAATTTTTTTTTTGAATGAGAATCATATGGGCATATGTTTGCATATTGTGTTTATTATAATATTAATGCAAGTCTCTGATATTCTATAAGGTTGATAATATGGTGTGAGGTGACACACAGAAGATCATATTATCAGTTCCTTATGGAATATATAAATAGTTCACAACCTAGACGGACTTGGACAATCCATTGGAAAGGTTGTAGTGTAATCTGGTATTAGTCTGTCTTGACTATAGGTTTACACTAGTACACTTTGTGTGTATTGAACAGGACCACTTGAGGTTGTTCTCTTTGTACTGACTACAAAAGAGAACAAATACCTCTGTTATTATGGATACTTATACTCTTAATCCAGATATAATAACAGACATGTATATGCAGTGTGCATTACTTTGACTCATAAAAGAGTGAGATTCATTATGGATCAACAACCTCTATGAATTGGGTAATAGCATTGTATGTATGATGGGCTGTTGATTGTAAAAGGAATCCATGTCCCCGATACGTCGGGTTGATGATGTCCCCTTAAGGAGCTCATAAGGATTGTCATGTAAACCCTGCAGGTGGATTACATCCGACATGACAAATAAAGTTGAGTGGTACTACTTAAGGATAAAAGATGTTGATCAATATAGTTGTCAGTAACTTAATTTGATCGACGGACATTCGATATCTTAACATGGGGAGTTGAACGAGCACATAATAAATGGAGCCCATAAATATAATTTGGGATTAGGAAGGTAGTGCAACAATAGCTCCTTAGTGGATCGAGCTATTGTTAATGGGCCTGGGTTGTGTGTTCGGGCTGAACACGGGATACCCAGATTCGTTAGGAGACCTAACCCTAATTTCTCCTCATAGGTCCCTGCCGTAGCCTTATATATATCCTCTATTCTCTGGCCGTCATTGACAATCTGAAATATAAGATTTTTCTCAAAACTCGTGATTCACGTAAGGAGAGAAAGAGAGATCGGCCAAGGAGAAGAAAGGTTGGGAGATCGTCGCCCACACGACGTCCAACCCGAGGAAGGAATACGTGCAGAAGATCTTGGGGTCGCTGTCGTCTTCTTCTCACCGCAGGTATAATTTGTGAACCCTAGATTCTGCTATATAGGGTTAGATCACAATTAAGCAATCTGTTAATCTTTAACGATCGATACGCACACCAATCCGTAGTCCTGGGATTCATCTCAGTTCCATCACACACAACATTCCAAGGCATGGTAGGTATTTTTAATTTAAATCCTACAACATTCTAAGCATGTACATACACTTAGCATGGTATACATCATTCCTAAACATGGTAGGAATTTTTAATTTAAATCCTACAACATCCTAAGCATGTACATACACTTAGCATGGTATACATCATTCCTAAACATGGTAGAGATTTTTAATTTAAAACCTACAACATTCTACGCATGTACATACACTTAGCATGGTATACATCATTCCTAAACATGGTAGGGATTTCTAATTTAAATCCTACAACATTCTAAGCATGTACATACACTTAGCATGGTATACATCATTCCTAAACATGGTAGGGATTTTTAATTTAAATCCTACAACATCCTAAGTATGTACATACACTTAGCATGGTATACATCATTCCTAAACATGGTAGGGATTTTTAATTTAAATCCTACAACATTCTAAGCATGTACATACACTTATCAACAACACAATCAACTCCACCATTCCTCCTTCTTATGCCATTGTTCCATATGCTTAGTGAATTAGTCCAAGTAGTTAGTTCTTTTATTAGTCAAACAATAACTACTAACAACATTCTTTCCTTATGTGTTCCATGAAAGTTCTTATCATTCTTTTCCCTTTTTAGGTGGTTATACTACAACATACAAGATAAGAAACCCATAAAACCATACTACTACAAAAACAACCACACCAAAAGAAAAGTAAACAAGGAGGATAAGGAGAAGAAGAACCATCAAAACAACAATACAAACAAACAAACAAACAAACAAAAGAGAAACCCCCACCTTCTTTTCTTGTAGGAAGGACTTGCTATCACTCCTACTCTTTCTCCTAAGCTCTTAGAATTCCTACTAAACCTACAAAGAAAACACTCAAGTTAGTAGTTCACTCATTCTTTTCCTTTCTTTCTTTATGATCTTTCTAAAATAAGACTAAGGTGAAGGAAGGGGGTATTTATAGGTGGGAAAAAGGGTGGAGAGTGCAAATGTGTATGCACACAATTGCACAAAAGCCCTCCCCCAATTTTGGGCCGGTTTCTACTAGGGAATTAGAGGATGAGGTGGAGGTATGGTGAGGGTATGGTGCTTAGGTGAGGTGGAGGGTGATGTGGAAGAGAGAGTGTTCTAGAAGAATTCCTTAATCCTTTGTGTCTTTTAACCTTAGGTTTAACTATTCAACAATTCCTAATTATCAACTAAGTTGTCATGGCTAAAGATAATTCTATATGAAAAATAAAAATAATCAACTAGTTGAATGCTAATAAAATAATATTATTAATAGTCGATCGGGATATTACAATACTCCCTCCTTAGAATAGTTCTGTCCTCAGGAAAAGAGAGCTTCATCTGGCTTTCCGTCTCCCAAGTGGCTTCTTCCATGAACTTGTTCCTCCAAAGAATCTTGACCATCGGAATAGTCTTGTTTCTTAGTACTTTATCCCGACGATCGATGATTTTCACCGGTCGCTCCTTATATGTAAGGTCTACTTGTAGGTCTTCAGGGACATCTGGCAGCTGATGACTTGGATCTGGTACATATTTCTTCAGCATTGAAACGTGGAACACATCATGTACCTGGGACAATTCGGCTGGTAGCTCTAGTTTGTATGCCGTCTTTCCAATCCTTTTCAAGATCGGGTAGGGTCCAATATACCTTGGTGCTAGTTTGCCGCCTTTTCTGAACCGGATCACTCCCCTTGTAGGTGAGACCTTCAGGAACACTGAATCACCTTCCTCGAATTCTAGGTCTCGCCGGCGGTTGTCAGCATAGCTCTTCTGTCTGGTTTGCGCTGCTTGCATCCTTTTTCTGATTAGTTCGATCTTTTCGGATGTTTGTTGCACTATTTCAGGTCCGAACATTTGTCTTTCACCTACTTCAAACCAGCACACAGGGGTCCTACACCTCCTTCCATACAACGCTTCATATGGAGCCATCTCAATACTTGCTTGATAGCTGTTATTATATGCAAACTCTACCAATGCTAAGTGTCGTTCCCAGCTTCCTCCGAAGTCCATTATGCACGCTCTCAGCATATGCTCGAGAATTCTATTAACCCTTTCTGTCTGCCCATCCATTTGCGGGTGGAAAGCTGTGCTAAAATCAGGTCTCGTTCCTAAGGCCTCTTGCAGACTCTGCCAAAATCGGGACGTAAACCTGGCATCCCGGTCGGAAACGATTGACGCTGGCACCCCATGTAGCTTTACAATGCCTTCTATGTAGACCTCTGCTAGCTTTTCTACCGACCAAGTTGTCTTTACTGGGAGAAAATGTGCAGACTTTGTCAAGCGGTCCACTATTACCCAAATCGAGTCATTCCCTTTTGAACTTCTGGGCAGTCCCGTGATGAAATCCATGCTGATGTTCTCCCATTTCCACTCCGGAATGGGTAGTGGCTGTAGTAGACCTCCTGATCTCTGGTTCTCCCGCTTTGACTTTCTGACATGTAAGGCATTTGGCCACAAATTCTGCCACTTCTCGCTTCATTCCAGCCCACCAAAAATGTTGTTTTATATCCTTATACATCTTTGTGCTTCCTGGGTGGACTGTTTGTAAGGAGGAGTGTGCTTCCTTCATGATATCTTCTCGCAACTCGTCGATTTTTGGCACACACAACCTGCTCCCAAGCCAAAGCGACCCTTCCCTTATACTGAACTCTGATGCTTTTCCTTCGTTGACTAGCCGCTTTTGTGCTTCAATCTCTGCATCCCCCCATTGAGCCTTCTTGACTTGGTCATTCAGACTCGGGTGTAATTCTAGATTTGCCAAAATGGTGCTTAAATCTTGAACAACTAGTTCAATACCGGCTTGTCTGATCTCGTCTTTTAGCTCTCGTCTTATCACAGTGAGCATGGCTACAATTCGTTTTCTGCTGAGCGCATCGGCCACGACATTGGCTTTTCCTGGGTGATATAAAATTTCTGGTCTTATGTCCTCCAGAACCTCCAACCATCGCCTTTGCCTGAGATTCAGATCCTTTTGTTGGTAGATATACTTCAGGCTTTTATGGTCGGTAAACATTTCCACCTTCGATCCATAGACGTAGTGCCGCCACAATTTCAGAGCAAAGATTATCGCAGCCAATTCCAAGTCATGTGTCGGGTAATTCTTCTCGTGTGGTCGAAGTTGCCTTGATCCGTATGCTATAACTCTTCCCTCTTGCATCAGAACACATCCGAACCCCAAAAGTGAAGCATCACTAAAGATTACGTATCCCTTGTCTAGTTGAGGCAGAACCAAAATTGGTGCAGTAATCAGTCTGTTCTTCAGCTCTTGGAAACTATCTTCACACTTCTCAGTCCAATCAAAACTCACGTTTTTCTTGGTCAGGGCAGTAAGTGGTACGGCAATTCTGGCATAGTTCTGGATGAACTTCCTGTAGTACCCTGTCATGCCTAAGAAGCTTCTGACCTCCTTCACAGTTCTCGGCTGAGGCCAATCTTTTACTGCCTCTATCTTCTGCGGGTCTGTAGCCACTCCCTCCTTAGATAGGACATGGCCCAAGAAGGCCACTTCTGACTTCCAGAATTCGCATTTCATCAGTTTGGCGTACAGCTGATGCTCTCGTAGCTTGATCAATACTGCAGTTAGTTGCTCAGCATGTTCTTTTTCTGTTTTTGAATATACCAAGATATCGTCTAGGAAGACCACCACGAATGAATCGATGAATGGCCGCAAGATGCGGTTCATCATGTCCATGAAGATTGCTGGAGCGTTTGTCACCCCGAATGGCATTACTAAAAACTCGTAATGACCGTGCCGAGTCCGGAACGCAGTCTTGGGTATATCTTCTTCTCTGACCCGAACTTGATGGTAGCCTGAATGCAGGTCAATCTTTGAGAATACAGCCGCTCCCTGAAGCTGATCAAACAAGTCATCGATCCTGGGAATGGGGTACTGATTCCTGAATAGTAACCTTGTTCAACTCTCGATAATCGATGCACATTCTTGAGGTTCCATCCTTCTTCTTGACTAGTAGCACGGGTGCTCCCCAGGGTGAAGCACTTGGCCTGATGAATCCTCTTTGCAGCAGTTCTTCAATTTTCTCCTTTACTTCCTTCTGCTCTACTAGTGCCATCCGATAGGGTGTTTTTGACACTGGTGCGCTGCCTGGCTAGATAGTAATGCTGAACTCAACATCCCTACGTGGTGAGAGTCCAGGTAATTCTTCCAAAAATACGCGGGGAAATTTTCGTACGATTGGTATCGCCTTGACTTCACTTGGCACTGGTACCTTAGTCGCAGCTGCAAGAATTTCCACATTCTGTTTCTTCCTTCCTTGGAACACAAGCTCCGGTCCTCCGGATGGGGTAATGGTTACCCTCTTCTCCTTGCAATCGATGCTAGCATTGTGCCTGGACATCCAGTCCATCCCGATAATCACGTCTGTCCCTACAAAGCCCAACTCTAGCAAGTCTATACTCAGGGTCTCTCTGTCAATCCGGAGATTGCATCCCTTGTAGCATGAATTTGCAGGGAGAGTTGCTCCAGACGGGGTACCTACTAGCAAAACTTATTCCGGAGTTGCCTCCTGGGTGCATTTCAACTTCTTAGAGAATGCTCCAGACACAAAGGAATGAGATGACCCACTATCAAATAAAACAGTTGCCTGGATTTCATTTATATTAATCCAACCTGTTTACAAAAGTGGTTACATCAATACTATCTTATGCCAAAATTTTCAAAATACTACAAAAGTTTAGCCATACTCCTTCACCTACCGGTGATAACTCCTTTGTCTTCATTGGAGTCTTCCTCTGTGAGTGCAAATACTTTCCCTCAGCGGTTTATCCCCTTTCTGTTGGCCTTGGGAGCCAGCCCACCGTTGCCCCTGTGAAGTTGGGGACAGTCTGGCCGAACATGGCCAACCTTTCCGCAATTGTAACAGGAGTGGGCATCATTCTGAGGGTTCCCATTCTTGGGGCATTGGTTCCTGAAATTCCCTGGCTCACCACATGTAAAACAGTTCCCTGGCTTGATGTTGCTGGTGTTGCTAACCCTCTTCTGAAATTTTTGGTTCCCACCCTGGCTTCTGAATCCTGACGCTGGTGCATGCCTCTTTCCCTTGTTCCACCTCCCAGTGTTTTCTTGCAGTTCAGGCCCTTTATTCATGTCTAACTCCGTCGTAGCTGCTCGACGGACTAGCTTCTCGAACCTCCGGATGCAAAGCGGTATCATCTTGGTCCTAAGCGCGGGCCTAAGCCCCTGCTCAAACCTCTTGGTCTTTTTGACTTCATCTTGAACCATTTCTGGAGCATAGCGGGAAAGCTGGGTGATCTTGGTCTCGTATTCTCGAACCGTCATGCTTCCCTGCTTTAGGTTGTGGAACTCCATGGCTTTCTCCTCTTGCACGTCTAGCGGAAAATAGTGTTGTCTGAATTCTGCTAGGAAATCCTCCCAGGAAATGGGCCCTTCGCCCATGCCTCTCTTCACTGATTGCCACCAGACTCCGTCATCTTTTTCTAGCAGAACGCTGGCTAACCTGACCTTGTTGTCCTTTGGCATCAACATCACCTCAAACACTGTCTCGACTTGACGAATCCAGTCGTCAGCCGCTGTCGGGTCTGCCTTGCCTTCAAAAATGGGCGGCCTCATCCTTCGGAATGACTCGACCATCTTAATGGGATCGGTAGTTGCTGCTCCTCGGTTACCTCCGGGTGCTCCTGGTTGCTGCACATTGTTTCGGCTCGCTTCTGCGAGGTCACCCAAGGCCTGGTACATACGAGCGAATTCCGTCTCCAAATCAAGACCTGCGCCATTGCCTCCACTGCCCTCGCCTTCCAGATTGTCGGTCCTACCACTCCTGGTCCTGTGAGACATCTGGTAGAAGAGAGTAGCGAAATACACAGGGCATCGTATTTGTTACAAAAATAGTAATAATAATAACATCCATCCAATTTAACATGCACATAAGATTTGCAGAAAACATAAAGCTAACTTCATTTTATCATAACCCCAGGTCCTACATAGCATTACCTTCCTTACATTTATATCATACAGTAGGAAGCAAAATATCCAAAATAACAAAATAGTCTAGGGCACCTAACTGCCTAGTCAGTACTACTAGAGGTCCCGTCCCCTTCAGCAGGTGGTGGTGCCAACAGTGCAAGTAGTTGTGAGACCTATGCCTGCAGCTCCGCGCATTTGCGCTCCAGGCGCGCAAATTGCACACGGTGGGTGTGCTTTAGGATTACTATCTTGCAGGTCTGCCCTTGCCCTTGCCCTCCTTAACTCCACTATTTTTTTCTCATTGTTGAGGGCTACGAACTCACATGAGTCCATCCTGTTTTCCAGGCAGACATGGCACCATCCCCATGTCTCAAGATCCTGAAAGACCTGGTCCAAAGCTTGTTGTACTGGGTTATGCGGGGGAGGTGGTGGGGGTGGTGGTGCCAGGATATGGCCATTGGCAGGGGCACCCCCTACTGCCGCAGCTACGGTGGCTCCATTGGCCAATCCGACTCCAACCGGTGACCCGTCCCCATCTGTGATGGGCTCCAGGTCCGAGTCCACCTCGACTGCAACTCCGTGTGCTCCTCCAATTCCTGGGGGAACTGCTCCGTTCGACATCCTGTACGGAGTGGACACGAAAATTAGCATAGATATAGAACATCATAATACATAAGTTGAAGGAACAATAGTATGAATTATAATTATCTACAACTAGCTAAAAGAAAGCCTAACCCCTACAAGGCACCTAAGTAAATTTTCCTTCTATGTTGGACTATAAATTGAAGTCGGCTCTGATACCACTCTGTAGCGCTCCGTTTTCCATATACTGGAAAACCGAGACACGAGCCAGGACCTTTTCATTCAATTAGTCACAATACACAGAAAGAGGAAAATTTGAAACTTTTTATTAACATAATATTACAGGCCGAGTGTTTCCACTAATACAATAAGTTACATCAGAGTATACATGAATGTAAAAGATAGACATTGGCCTCTTCACTTATGGATCACGCCTCAACTAGAGCCCTTCCGATTCGTGATCTTGTATCCACAACCTATTAAAGTGGGGACGTCAGTATTCATTGACGCTTTAAGGCTGATCATATAGTAGCGAATCTCCAAAACAACATATACAAACAGGGTAAAGTATGTCGGTGTAGTTTAAGTGTTCGTGAGTGCAGTGATTAGAATCTAATAAATGTCAATTAAACTGGAATACCAATGCACTGTCAACTAAACTAGAATACTAATGCACTGTCAACTAAGCTAGGATACTAATGCCAGGTCAACTAAACTAGGATACTAATGCCAGGTCAACTAAACTAGGATGCTCATATTCTAATGTCAGCAAGTCTCCGAAGTCAACATGCAGCCCATACTACATGCGACCATTCTCAAGCCGTTTCTCCATATATAGGGATTGAACCAGCATTATGAACTCTAATTGTACACAACCTGTTCCTGACAGATACAACATGACTGATCAGGTTGCAGACGTGGTCATGTCCCACTGATGCAGTCCGCCAGTGGTGTCTATGTTCACCACTACTACCCGGCTAACCGGACCTCACTCAAAACTAGACGAACCCAATGTATCGGGCGTCATTCCAAAATCCAAATTATAGTGTCTCA
This sequence comes from Hemerocallis citrina, assembly GCA_017893485.1. NCBI lineage: Eukaryota > Viridiplantae > Streptophyta > Magnoliopsida > Asparagales > Asphodelaceae > Hemerocallis > Hemerocallis citrina. Next base: position 38,260,481 of record CM030360.1, read on the forward strand.
CAAGCGCAGGGTAGCGCGAAGCCTACCCTGTGGCACCCCTGGGGTCTCGCAAGCGTAGGACTGCCCAATGCATCCTGTGGCACCCCAAGACACGGTACTTCAGGAATTAACAGCGCGAGATACGCAATCCGTGCTCCCAACTTGTGAGACGCCACCGTACGTATCCCTTTGACAGGAAGGCGCAACCCAATAACACCACCTAAGATCGGCCCCAAAGAAAGGTTTGGTCGTACGGTGCACCCTACTACCAACTCCCCTTCTTTCTGGCAAAAAGGTTAAGTAATGATTTTATAAGTCACTACCCTAATGATGTTACTACTCCTATACAATCTTACATAATTTCCAACTTAGATTATCATGGTCCAACTCGTGGTCCCTCGATCCAAGACTCGAGTAACGAGATCACTCTCACTCATCCCTACCCCTAACTCGAATTCTACCAACACTCTCGGCCCACGGTCAACCTACATCGGTTAAGATCCGTCGATGCCCGAGGTGAGATCTATCCATTTACTCTAAGGGGGTAGGATGTGGTCTTGATGGTCGATGACCCTTAGGGTAATTTGAAGACCCTAGACTAGCTTTTTATCAAGCTAACAATTATTAGAACTTTCCAACCCTTATTACCTTAAATGAAAGTGCTCACATGCTATGATTCCATCTTAAAGTAGAACCATACCCGACTAGAGTCCATGGGTTCTTTTCCCAAAAAACATAAGACATGGGTGCATTTCAACATGTAACTAGGATGCTACACTATACCATTCAAGCATGTATGGCTCCTTACTAACATTAACTACAACGAGGTAGTTACTACTACAATTTCAACATGACTCTTTCTTATTACTTAACCTATGGCAATTCAAGCATGGTATGCGATTGTAAGCATCAACCTACAACAATTAATCATGGTATATATGACATAACCATCAACTTACCACATTCTTAAATATGAATGCGATTTAGCATGCACTTGTAACAATCTTCAGCATGGATAGTTACTACAATCTAAACATGAGACTTACTACAATTTGAGCATAAGTTACAACTTAAGCATGGATGCTTACTACTTATCATGATTAATCACCACAACCCAAGCATGGGTATATAACTAGTATGAACATACAACATTCCAAGGCATGGTAGGTATTTTTAATTTAAATCCTACAACATTCTAAGTATGTACATACACTTAGCATGGTATACATCATTCCTAAACATGGTAGGGATTTTTAATTTAAATCCTACAACATTCTACGCATGTACATACACTTAGCATGGTATACATCATTCCTAAACATGGTAGGGATTTTTAATTTAAATCCTACAACATCCTAAGCATGTACATACACTTAGCATGGTATACATCATTCCTAAACATGGTAGGGATTTTTAATTTAAATCCTACAACATCCTAAGCATGTACATACACTTAGCATGGTATACATCATTCCTAAACATGGTAGGGATTTTTAATTTAAATTCTACAACATTCTAAGCATGTACATACACTTAGCATGGTATACACCATTCCTAAACATGGTAGGGATTTTTAATTTAAATCCTACAACATTTTAAACATGTACATACACTTAGCATGGTATACATCATTCCTAAACATGGTAGGGATTTTTAATTTAAATCCTACAACATTGCATGAGTTTCTACACAATTCTAGCATGGGTAGAACATAACATAAAAATTTACTACAACTAACCATGGATAGTTACCTTAACTTAAGCATAAACAACAATTAAGCATGGTATTTTCTAATCATCTAAGCATGGTTAATTAGTTACTAGCTATTACAAGGACCATTTATCTTTCCTTCTTTCTTTCTTTCTTTATGATTTACAATTACCCATAATGAGTTGCAAACCTACTTAGCATTCCTTTCCTTTTTCCTTTTTCTTTTGTAACCACAATTAGCATTTCAAGTAGAGAGTAAAAATAGCAAAAGAATAAGAGTTTATTTGTTGAGTTTACAACTTTAATGCATATAAAAATTCTACTATGCTTATGTCAAGTTTGAGTTCTACATCCCAATGGGTACGTACACACATATGCATATGTTTATGTCAAGGTGTTCATTCAACAACACAATCAACTCCACCATTCCTCCTTCTTATGCCATTGTTCCATATGCTTAGTGAAGTAGTCCAAGTAGTTAGTTCTTTTATTAGTCAAACAATAACTACTAACAACATTCTTTCCTTATGTGTTCCATGAAAGTTCTTATCATTCTTTTCCCTTTTTAGGTGGTTATACTACAACATACAAGATAAGAAACCCATACAACCATACTACTACAAAAACAACCACACCAAAAGAAAAGTAAACAAGGAGGATAAAAAGAAGAAGAACCATCAAAACAACAATACAAACAAACAAACAAACAAAAGAGAAACCCCCACCTTCTTTTCTTGTAGGAAGGACTTGCTATCACTCCTACTCTTTCTCCTAAGCTCTTAGAATTCCTACTAAACCTACAAAGAAAACTCTCAAGTTAGTAGTTCACTCATTCTTTTCCTTTCTTTCTTTATGATCTTTCTAAAATGAGACTAAGGTGAAGGAAGGGGGTATTTATAGGTGGGAAAAAGGGTGGAGAGTGCAAATGTGTATGCACACAATTGCACAAAAGCCCTACCCCAATTTTGGGCCGGTTTCTACTAAGGAAGGAGAGGATGAGGTGGAGGTATGGTGAGGGTATGGTGCTTAGGTGAGGTGGAGGGTGATGTGGAAGAGAGAGTGTTCTAGAAGAATTCCTTAATCCTTTGTGTCTTTTAACCTTAGGTTTAACTATTCAACAATTCCTAATTATCAACTAGGTTGTCATGGCTAAAGATAATTCTATATGAAAAATAAAAATAATCAACTAGTTGAATGCTAATAAAATAATATTATTAATAGTCGATCGGGATATTACAGAGCCAACCTCCTCTGTGGGCATTCTCAGGAACATGTGGTCACTAGCTCCGCACGCGAAACACTAACGATTGGCTGTCCAGCAGTCCTTGCGAGCTTGACCAGTCTTGTGACAAACATCACATCTCACGTCCTTCCTCAGAGCAGCATGTGGGTTTGGCAGTACCCTTGGTGATGGAGCTGGAGCTGGCCTCCAGATCGGTCCTCCAGTGGACCTGTAGTAGCAGCAGGGTACTGTGCAACCCGCTGAGAAGGATCCCTCCTATTGCGAGTCTGCTCCTGAGCTCGAGCCATCTTAAGGGCATCAGCATACGTGCAGAGGCAGAGAGCAACCAAGTGCTCTTGGATATCATGATCAATCCCAACAGAAACCTTCGGGCTCCATCTTCCTCATTCGCCACCAAAGTGGTTGCGAAATGGCTAAGCCTGGTAAACTCCGCAGCATACTCACCCACAGATTTAGCACCATGTGTTAAGAAAGTTTTCATGTTACGATACCACATATATAATACGTAACAAAATTCAAAACACCAGCATTAACCGACCAACCTGCTCCAAGGAGAGAAACCTGCTGCTCCATTTCAACCTTCCTAATGCTGGGGAAAAACTTCTCCAAGAAATCCGGGTGAAGGTGGCCCCAGAAATAAGCTGCTCAAGCCTCTCAGTTTCGGCTCTCCACCAAACGTGGGCAAGATCCGTCAGTTGGATGCTCACGACATCCACACGTTCAACATCGGTAACCCTTGCTGCCTGCAGTAACTCTTCTGTCCGAATTAACCACTGTTCAGCATCCAGTGGTGTCTCTATGCCTGAGAACTTGTCGCGGTGCAGCCTCATAAAATCTGCAATAGTACCAAGGTGAAGGGATTCCTTAAGTGAGCACAGCAGGGTTCCGGTTGGCAGCTTTCAACGCAACCCCCATTAGCTCACTATGCTCCTGCCGCATCTGAACCAACTGTTGCAGCACCTGAGTGACAGCCGTAATTTTTGATGTTCATCTCAGAGGTGGGAAGTAGAAGCACTTCTGCGAGACATGGTCTGCACAAAACCATATCAGTTAGTATCCAGATCGAGTTGATTATCAATTGTTCATGTGGTTTGCTTGGCCCTGCTTATTGTTGAGTTAAACCTGGTTATGCCAAACTTGACTAACATACTAGCCAAACATGACTAACACATCAGCTGAACCGGCCTCTAATACCACTAAAAACCTGTCACTCCTCGCTTCCTAAAGGAATACGGAATACAAGTACGTGACAAAGGCTAGCGAATGATTTTCATCATCCATTAGTTGTAAGGATCAACTCAACATTAAACAGAATAGTACAACCACACATGCAGGAAACATATCTCATAATCAAAAGAATTATTTGAAATCAATTGCATAATCCTCAAATAAAACAAGATCTGGAAAAACAAAACAATAAAACTTCAGGTCAAACAAGCCCAATACAAAGTATCAAGTAGCAACATAGGAAATTGATAAGTTCGATACTGAAATAAACTAAAGCATAAAAGATCCCACTCAAAGCTTAGAACACTTAATCGGTTACTCCTGCAGGTAACTGTCCTCCGAATCTTGTACATTTATTATTTGAAAGAAACAGAGATCAAGAAAATAAAGTGCCCGTTAGTGCAAGCTACGTGTTGCAAGTAGTACAAGCAAGGGACAAGGATAGGAATATAACAAGAGATTCCAGTATAAAGAAAAGAATCATGTAATAGGAAGATACAACATGTAAATGAGATCATGCAATTTCAACATATAAACAGGAAGCACAAAAAATGGTACTGAGTAGATAACATGTAAACATGAATCATATACTTGTAACAGAACAGGTAACATGTAATAGGAATATGCAAGTGCTCAGTGTCAACATAAGTCTATTCATTTAATCCATCCTAGCTAATGCATGCGATCCTGCGTCCCATACCACAGTCGGGTGCATACAAATATGTTACGTTTAGACTCTAGTGATGTATTATACAGGGTCAAGTACTCGGGTCTTGCAGGAATATGATCATGTAGTCAAACCATGGGCACTATAGGTAACCCCCGCATGCACTAGAGGTGGCCCCTGTCAACCCCTAATGTGGCACTTAGTTCCATATAACTGCAAACACATATTATGTAATCATGTAATGGGCACTTGAGGTAACCCCCGTAGGTACTAGAGGTAACCCCCATCAACTCCTAACGTGGCAGTTAGTTCTATTTAACTTGTAATCTAATCATCATCATAGGAAACACGGCCCCCTTCCGAGTACAATCTCCTATATACCCCACTCCTAGGTCTTTCCCTTAAATTCCGGCTTGATTACTTATTATTTTTACCAATACAGACATGAATGTACAAAATCAGAGACAGGTAAATATGAAAGGGACAGAAAATAGGTTCCGACTGGGCGAAAAATATGTTCAGGTGCCATAAACAAAATTATAAATATTGAAACAACAAGAACTCCAATTCTGGACAGCAGGACGTTGCTGCACCAAAACTAGAATTCCTGCTGCTACAGAAAGCAAATCTGGATCCGTCGGAAGTTCTAGAAATTAGACTCTCTGCTGGTTCCAGCGCATATACACACAACATATAAAAATCACATAAACTAGGTTCAAATTCTTATTTGTTAAAAATTACATGTTCTGGTAGCAGGTAAGAGTTGGATACTTATAAACAAAAGTAACTTGTAAAATCATTTTAAAATTTCATAAAAATTATATTTAAACTCCTAACAGTGTTAAATATAAATATAATTAATCTTTTAATACTTAAATTAATCTACTATTTCAGCTAAATAAGCAATGTGATGTATGTTTTAGGTTGCATTCTAGAATTCAGACGTCGCTGTACGAAAATTTGAATATCATGCCATTCGTAAATCGAATTACAAAATCGTCAGATGTTCTGGATTCTAGACACACAGAGCTATGATTCTCATTCAATAAATTTTAAACAATGTCAAATAGAATCAGGTCAAAACTGAGGTTCTTTACTAAACAGGCATACAGGCAGCAAATCTATAATTATGTCTGCATAAAAATTAAGTCTGAAAAATTCTACAAAAATTTAGGGTGACTCTTAATCATGTCTAGTCAAGTCCAAATTAGTACCAACTCTAAATTTTACTATTAGCATCTATTTCAATCAATAATTCAAGCCAAAAATCTTGGAACCAGAAATCTAAAAATTGCATCACAATAGTGTTAAAAGTGTGATATCTCACAAGTTACAGATCGGATTTCAGGTCTGTCAACATTTCTGGAAATTAGAAAAAGGGGCCTACATTTCATATTCACAAACTTACTTATTATTCTTAAATTATTATGGTTTAATCTTTCGTGCCAAATCAGGATAGCAGTAAATAAAATCACTTTGTAATAACATCAATAGTAGTTACGATGGATCCAAGATGGTGTATATTGTAAATTAGAATATAACAGGTATTCAATCAGCATACCATGGTTAATCTCAAATTCATTGAGAGGAAAACATTATTAATATGTCTAGCATACAACAAAATATCTATAACTCATAGTGATTCATGGACATGCATTCATATAGGTAAATAACTAGATCTAATTCATGTTTATGTGGTGGGTGAAATGACGAAATGTTTGTGATCCTTTTTACGATTATGGAGGTTATCGAAACAAATCAAACGAGTAGGGCCAAGATCATCAATGGGTAAAACTCGAAGGACGAGTCACAACGAAGATCTACTTGTGGTATTTCAAAAAAAATGCTTGTATGGGGAACAAAAGAGATTTGTACAAGATACTTTCCTGATAGACGATCAACGACGATACCGAATAAAAGAATAACGGGACTGAGATCCCAGGCAACGAAGCACGTGAAACAACGTGCTCAACCAGAAAATAGCAAACGGCGAAATCCTAGATAGTAAACAGCTAAACAACAGGGGGGGGGTCTTCGGCTTCAACTGGTGGCGCGTTGACTGACGAGGACGGCGAGCGGAGGTGGTGCTCTAGTGGAATGTGGCGGTGCAGTCAACGGTGGATATGCAGGCACTGTCGGTTACAGCAGAGCTTGAGCTGGTTGGAGGCTCGGGGATCGCAGGTAGTGTGGTTGCTACGGAGATGGAGGGCGACGAGGTGGTGATGGCAGGGGCTGCTGTCGAAGGTGGTCGACTGGCAGAAGGTAAGGAGGATGGTGTAGGGTGTTGGTTGGTTGCTTCGGGTGGTTGATGGGGATACAGGGGAGCGGGATGGGGTGCAATTGATGGTGGAGGAAGATGATGAGGCAAGAGGGCTTGCGTGGGTTCGGATGGCGATGGGCACAAGGAAAGAGGTGCGAGGTAGGGGTGATTAGGCGGCTATGAGTAAAAACGAGATTAGGGTTAAGTAATCGTTAGGGTTAACAGGGTATATATAGGATTAGATTTAAGGTTAAGATGTGGGTTAGCGGGTTGAGATCCAAATCCAATAGCGTAAAGAATCTATATAATAAAACACAAAGAAAGCTATCAAGTGGCTCTCCTTCAATTCCCCCAAAATTAAAGGCCTAGATCTAACCTCAGAAAACACATTCCCCCCCCCCCCCCCCAAAAAAAATAAAAATAAAAAATAAATAACAACACCTTTATTTATTTAATTATCTCTCTCTCTCTCACTCTCTCTCTTTATATATATATATATATATATATATATATATATATATATATATATATACACATATGGAAACATGGACTTTATACCGCAATTTATAATTATTTTTCAACATGTACTAATGAGAACATGGACTTTTATTTACAACTAATTATTCTCATACTATTCAAACTTGAGCTATATAATTATTGATTTACTGTTTACAAGAATTTTCATATGCTGTATCGTTCTGAAGACCTGCCGCAGGCACGTGCCCACGGGCAAATCTAGTATTTAAATAAAATAGAATTTATAATTAGATAAAATTGAGAGTGACAATATGCAGGAATTTGAATAAGATGAACAGCAATATTTTAGGCTGGCAGGAAATAGAAATTAAATAGACTGGGGCACGAAAATTTAAGTTGAAGAAAAAAAAATGAATTCCATTAAGAGAAAATCAGATAGAAGTGTTTAGAAAAGACGAAGAAGAGTACAATGAATTATAATACCAAGACGAAGAAAAAAATAAATACAATAATGAAAACATGGGTTACATCAACACGACATTAGCTACTGCCCATGAATGACCATCAAGGCCCAGGCCTTGGCCAAAAATTCATTGTGGAAACCGCCATTCAGACGAAGAAAAAAATAAATACAATAATGAAAACATGGGTGACATCAATACGACATTAGCTACTGCCAATGAATGACCATCAAGGCCCAGGCCTTGGCCAAAAATTCATTGTGGAAACCGCCATTCCCGACCCCACAGAGGAAGAAGAAAACCTCCCACTCTGGAAGGTATATGTAGATGGGTCCTCTTGACTCGAAGGAAGCAGAGCCGAGATCATATTGCTACGACTTGATAAGTTCACTCTCCAATACTCATTGAGCCTCAACTTCCGTGACTCCACTAATGAAGCATAATATGAAGCACTAATCATTGGTTTCCGGTTAGCACGTGAAGATGGGCGCACGAAGAATCGATATGTTTAGCTACTCATAGTTAGTCGTCAATAAGGTCTGAGGTGATTACGAGGCTAGAAATGGTCGTATGACCAAATAACTATAAGAAACTCCAGAAGGCGTTCAAAGAAGCCAACGTCACTCGCATTCCCCATGAGAAAAATGGGTGGCAGATGCCCTCTCCAAGCTAGTTTCCTCATCTCTTGATGGGCATGATCAAACGATCCTCATTGAGGTCCCTCTCAAAACGATCATCGGGGAAAAAGAGTTTCAGCTCATGGGTGTTACAGCCCAAATGTCTAAACAAACCTTGATTGATTTCCTCGAGAAGGGGATCCTCCCTAAAGATCACAAAGAAGCACTCAAAACTCGGGCAAGGGCAAAAATGTTCACTCTCGTAGAAGGACTCCTATCCAAACGATCACACTCTAGTTTACCGCAAGCCCTACTTGAGATGCTCACTCCTGAAGAAGCATATTACGCCATCAAAGAACAACATGAAGGAATTGGCAACTGCCATCAAGGAGCAAGATCCCTCGCCAGAAAGATACTCAATCACGGATATCATTGGCCCACGCTACTAAGCGATGCGCAAGAATATGTTCGCAAATGTGACCCTTGTTAGAAGCATTCGGCCATTAAAAGAGGACCCCAAGCAATCCTCGGTTCTATGTCAAGCCACATCCCCTTTTCCATGTAGGGAATAGACTTGCTTGGGTCATTTCGACAAGCAGCGGGCCAAAAAAATTTCCTAGTAGTAGCCATCGACTACTTCACAAAGTGGGTCGAGGCAGAGCAGCTAGCAACTATCACTGAGCAAAAGATTCAAAAGTTCTTTTCAAAGAACATTGTCTGCAGATTTGGATTTCCCCGCATACTAATCTTAGACAATGGCACACAGCTCACCGTGAAAAGCTTTCACCCGTATTGCACAAATTTGGAAATCACTCAATGCTTCTCCTCTGTTTCACATCTTCAAACTAACAGCCAAGTTGAAAATGCAAATCGATAGATTTTGGATGGCCTTGAAAAGAGACTAGGAGAAGCCGCAAAAGGTTATGGGTTGAAGAGTTGTCAAGTGTATTGTGGTCTTACAGAACCACAAAACACACCCACACAAAGAATTACCATTCAACTTCGCCTACACCACGAAAGCCCTCATCCCTTTCGAAGTAGGACTTCCATCTGCCCATCTTCTTTCCTTCGACGAAGAACAAAACTCCAACAATCTTCGAGCCAATCTCGACATCGTTGAAGAGGTATGGGAAAGATCAGCCATGCAGAGGAACATTTACCAGCGAAGGGTCGGTAAATTATACAACAAGAAAGTTCGGCCAACTAGTCTGGAAGAGGGGGATCTAGTCTTGCGTAAACTCGAAATCCCTGACCCGCGAGAGAAAGGAAAGCTCGCACCCAACTTGGAGGGACCGTACAAGGTATCCTAAGTGATCCGCCTGGGGTCATATCGACTTGAAGACCGGGGGGGAAGAAGATACCCAGAATATGGAATGCTAAGCACCTCATGAAGTATAACAAGAGTGTTAGAAACGCCCTCCCTTAGTAGTAGTAGCAAATTTTCTTAACTTGTAATAATGGTTAGCCACTATAGCAGTTGTTTAGATTTTTCTTTCAATAAAGACCATCTTCACTGCCATTCAATTCATGTAATAAAGGCCAGCTGCTAGATAAGCCACTTAATTTATTCCTCAATAAATTAGTCATTTATTTTTAAAGATTTTGTGAAATTTCATTGAAGCAAACAATGAGTTAAACGCCAAACTTATAATTAAAATGGCACCAAAAACTCATTAAAGGTTCCTCATATGACGACTTCGGATTTCATACCTGAATGGATAAAAATAGAACTAAATCCGGACCGTTCGAGTCAGGTACGAATCTCAAAGCTCTCATGTGTACAATGGCAATTTCTGCAATAAATGGGTCGGTAAATAGGAATCGGGTCTTTTCCAAGATCTGACAACCCAAAACGAACCTACATTACTGGGTTATGATGACAACCCATTATAAATAAACCTAGATCCTTTAAAGAGTTGTTCAAATTCATTATTACCCCTAAGAGGCGGTTTAAACCGAATCTCGTATCATGAAGGAATTTAAACTCTATTTCTTATCCAAAACACCGAGAAGTTGAGACATATGATAATCTCGAAACTGGTCCCGAAGGCTACAATAAATACCCCCTACGTCCACCAGAAACAGGTAATTAATATTTTGCTACACAAAAGCTCTCTCATATTATTCTTGATTTCTTACTTGAGCGTCGAAAGATATGTCGCCGGGATCAATCCTTGTGTTTTAGACTTTTTGTACGTCATCGGAGGCGATCATCACCACACGAATCAAATCTTATAGTCTAAACGGGTCGTCAGTAGCGGTCAAAGGCAGTCAACACCGTTGAAAGTCAAAAGGTCAAATTCTTGATTGTTCCTAAAAAAATCTGCATAATCTGATTGCTCCCACACTGAAAAAAGAAGCAACAGGTTGGCGCCTTCAATAGGAAATTGCAAAGAAAATCCAACCAAACCTCACTGGTGAGAACAAGCTTCCAGCATGCCTTATAAGGGGAAAGGAAAGGCGGCGGCATCAAGCCGACGAGCTAACCCTCTTCCTCCGCCTCCTCCTCTAGAGGAACTCCGTCCCACCTCAGACCAGCCAACCTAGCCCTCACCATCCTTCTCCTCCATGATGTGAAGAGTCCCACGGATCCACCAAATCTGATCAATAGGAAGACACTATCCTCCGGTGTCTCCAAAAGATGGAAGGCTGTCTGGCGTCGCTAAAAAGGTAAGGAGGAAAACAAGGAAGAAGATACCATCCCATCATACCTCCATTCTCCAAAACGATCATCGAAGCTTCGGTCCCTACCAACTTCAAGGTCCTGACATTCGAGTCATACAATGGAGAGACCGATCTTGTAGAATACATCGAGAGTTTTAAAACTCTCATGATGATCCACCAAGCATCCGACTACATCCTGTGCAAAACCTTTTCGGCAACCTTGAAAGGCTCGGCACGAGAATGGTTCTCTCGCCTTGCCCCATGCACCATATTTTCCTTCGACCAACTTGGAGAACTCTTCCACATTCACTTTGTCACTAGCCGCAAGTTGGAGAAGACCAGTGCCTCCATGTTAAACCTCTGGCCAAATGGACGGGAAGTCCCTTAAGAGCTATGTACAATGCTTCTTAGCAGAGTCTAGATCCATCCCCTCACTCGAGTTCGCGGTGGCAACGGCCGCGTTTAGATACAATGTCAGGCATGTCTACCTTAAAGCTTCCCTCATCAAAAGACAACCTGGGGACTTCTCTGACCTCCTTCAGAAAATTGAGAAGTACTTCTGAGTCGAAGAGACGATCCTGCCCCCAAGAGTAGAAGATGCCTCCGTCCGAGAAAAAATGGAAAGCCACTAACTAAGATGAGCCCCGAAAATCCCAGAAGGACACCTCTGGCCAATGTCGGCCCCCTCCCATGCCCCGTTCTGAAAAGTACACCTCGCTAAATACAAGCATATCCACCATTCTTATGGAGGTTGACAAGGACGGGATCCTTTAACACCAAGATCAATGCCCCAAGCAAGAGACAGAATAAAACAAAGTGGTGTGCCTTCCACAAGGATGATGGTCACCTTACAGATGAGTGCTGAGCCCTTAAAGATGAAGTAGAGGCATTGCTCCGACGAGAATACCTTACCAAATTTGCCTGGGTAAATGACCCCGAACCTCTACCTCCGAGGGGACCCAACAAACGGGTTGAGAGGCCAACTGAGTCCCAGGGATCGGGGCAGATGGAGATATTTCATGCAATCCACGGAGGATCTATGGAGGAGCCACCAGCTCATCTAGGAAGGGCTTCTTTCGAGAGGTAAATTTTGTACACAACATCCCTCCTTCGAGAGGTTCAGGAGTTAGCATCACCTTCTCAGATCGGGACTTGGAAGGCGTCCGAACTCCTCACTACGACACACTCGTTATCAGCATGTGTATGGAAAACCATGAATTGCACCGAGTCCTGGTTGGTAATGGCAGTTCGGTCAACATCCTGTTTTTGAATGAGTTTGAGGGCTTCAGACTCAAGCAGGATTGTCTCAAGCAAGTCGGATACACCCTCTACAGATTCTCTGGAGCCCTCATGATGATCGAGGGAATTATGACCCTCGATGTTAGTCTAGGGAAAGCTCTGACTACTCGCACATAAGCATTAGATTTTATAGTGGTTGACATGAAGTCTGCTGTAACACCCCGGACTGTATTATGCTTGTATATATATGTATGTATATTGTTAGTATGCGTGCAATTGATTGTAGTATTACGGGTCGATTTTGCCATCGTGGTGGATGGTTAGGGCTACGGGACGGTTCTTGGGAGATTTACATTCCAAAGATTCACGAGAACGAGACGGACCGATACTAGTATAACCGCTAGTTTTCAACACGACGCACATGCAATTATAATACGGTTGATGGAACTGTGATGATTCCCAGGACTACGGATTGGTGTGCGTATCGATCATAAAAGCTTAACAGATTTAATACGTGATCTAACCCTTTATAGCGGAATCTAGGATTCACGAATTATACCTGCGATGAGAAGAAGACGATAGTTTCTAGCAACCTAGAGCTGTCAGCGACCCCAAGATCTTCTGCACGTATTCCTTCCTCGGGTTGGACGTCGTGTGGGCGACGATCTCCCAACCTTTCTTCTCCTTGGCTGACCTATCTTTCTCTCCTTACGTGAATCACGAATTTTGAGAAAAAATCTTATATCTCAGATTATCAATGACGGCCAAAGAATAGAGAATATATATAAGGCTACGACAGGGACCATGAGGAGAAATTAGGGTTAGGTCTCCTAACGAATCTGGGTATCCCGTGTTCAGCCCGAACACACAACCCAGGCCCATTAACAATAGTTCGGTCCACTAAAGAGCTATTATTGCACTACCTTCCTAATCCCAAATTATATTTATGGGCTCCTTTTATCATATGCTCGTTCAGCTCCCCATGTTAAGATATCGAATGTCCGTCGATCAAATTAAGTTACTGATAACTATATTGATCAACATCTTTTATCCTTAAGTAGTACCACTCAACTTTATTTGTCATGTCGGATGTAATCCACCTGCAGGGTTTACATGACAATTCTTATAAGCTCCTTAAGGGGACATCATCAACCCGACGTATTGGGACATGGATTCCTTTTACAATCAACAGCTCATCATACATACAATGCTATTACCCAATTCATAGAGGTTTTTGATCCATAATGAATCTCACTCTTTTATGAGTCAAAGTAATGCACACTGCATATACATGTCTATTATTATATCTGGATTAAGAGCATAAGCATCCATAATAACAGAGGTGTTTGTTCTCTTTTGTAGTCAGTACAAAGAGAACAACCTCAAGTGGTCCTGTTCAATACACACAAAGTGTACTAGTGTAAAACTATAGTCAAGATAGACTAATACCAGATTACACTACAACGTTTCCAATGGATTATCCAAGTCCGTCTAGGTTGTGAACTATTTATATATTTCATAGGGAACTGATAATATGATCTTCTGTGTGTCACCTCACACCATATTATCAACCTTATAGAATATCAGATACTTGCATTAATATTACAATATGCAAACATATGCCCATATGATTCTCATTCAAAAAAATAAGGAAATAAAGTTAATACAAAAGTGATGCTTTCAGTATATAACCCTAACAATCTCCCACTTATACTCAAAGCATTGCTTTTCAGTATACTGTTACAAATCTCCCACTTATACTTAAAGCCATGCTGCTACGCATCTGACTCCCATTCCTTCAACATGACTATCAAAAGTCTTAGCTGGTAAGCTCTTAGTGAAGGGTTCAGCTAGGTTGTCTGCTGATGCTATCTTGATCACAACAACTTTTCCTTTCTTTACGAAATCTCGTATCAGGTGGTACTTACGCTCAATATGTTTACTTGCCTTATGGGCTCGTGGTTCCTTCGAATTTGCAACTGCACCACTATTATCACAATAAAGTGTAATAGCCTTAGGCAAATTAGGTACCACATCCAAGTCCAATAGGAAGTTTCTGAGCCAAACCGCTTCTTTGGCTGCCTCAGAGGCTGCCACATACTCGGCTTCCATGGTAGAATCAGCAATACATTTTTGCTTGATACTCCTCCATATAGTGGCTCCACCTCCCAAAGTAAATACATAACCTGAGGTTGATTTCCTGGAATCCCTATCTGACTGAAAATCTGAGTCTGTATACCCCAAGGCAACTAAACTATCTGCCTGGTAAACTAGCATGTAATCTTTAGTCCTTTTCAGGTACTTCAAAATATGCTTTACGGCATTCCAGTGCTCTTGTCCCGGGTTAGACTGATATCTGCTAACCATGCCAATGGCAAAGCAGATATCTAGTCTCGTACATAGCATTGCATACATTAAGCTTCCTACTGCTGAAGCATAAGGAAATGCTTTCATGTTCTCTATCTCTTTAGGTGTCCTCGGACATTGCTCCTTTGATAGGGCAATTCCATGCCTAAAAGGTAAGAAACCTTTCTTAGAATTTTGCATGCTAAAATGAGTTAGTATAGTATCGATATAGGAAGCTTGGGACAAGCCCAACATCCTTTTCTTGCGATCTCGTAGAACTTTGATCCCAGGGATGTGACCTACTTCTCCCAAGTCCTTCATATCAAAATGTTTGGATAACCATACCCTTACGTTAGATAATACCTTCACACTGTTTCCAATGAGCAAGATGTCATCCACGTAAAGTACTAGGAATACCACTACGTTTCCGTCACACTTTTTGTATACACACGATTCATCTTGACATTGATCAAATCCATAGGATTTTATCACCTGATCAAAACATATGTTCCAAGATCTGGAAGCTTGCTGAAGTCCATAAATGGACTTCTTGAGCTTACAAATAAGATGCTCTTGGCCCTTTTCAATGAACCCCTCTGGTTGCTTCATATAGATGTCTTCCTCAAGACTTCCATTAAGGAAAGCTGTCTTGACATCCATTTGCCAAATCTCATAATCAAGATGAGCTGCAATAGATAAAAGAATCCGGATAGACTTAAGCATGGCTACTGGCGAAAAGGTTTCCTCATAATCAATACCCTCTCTTTGAGTAAAACCTTTTGCAACAAGCCGAGCTTTAAAGGTTTCAACCTTACCGTCTGATCCTCTTTTTCTCTTATAGACCCACTTGCATCCAATGGCTTTTACACCAATAGGTGGTTCTACAAGCTCCCAGACTTGATTAGAATCCATAGATTCTATTTCAGATATCATTGCTTTTTGCCAAGACTCTGCATCTTTATCTTGGAGTTCTTCATTGTAGGTACAAGGATCATAATCTTGTTCCTTAGGGACAAGGTCTGACGACTCTCCCAAGAACATATATCTATCAGGTTGTATCACAACCCTCCCACTACGACGAGGCACTATCGGTTGTGGTGTAACATTTGTGACACGTTGTGCAGTTACTGGTGGTATATCCTGTTGTACTGTTGGTACTGAAGTATTTGGTGTCTCACCTCTCAGTTCTTCTAGAACAGCTCTACTTATAGGTTTATGGTTCATCACATAGTCTTCCTCTAAGAATCGAGCATTGGTGCTAATAATGACCTTCTGATCCTTAGGACTATAAAATAAACCTCCTTTCGTTCCTCTTGGATAGCCTACAAACAAGCGTACTTCTGTACGAGATTCCAACTTATCGGCTTTCCCATTCAGCACGTGTGCTGGACTATCCCAAATCCGAACATGTTTCAGACTAGGCTTACGCCCAGTCCACAGTTCTGTGGGAGTAATTGGTATTGACTTAGAAGGAACCAAGTTCAAAATATAAGCTGCAGTTTCTAAGGCATATCCCCAAAACGAATCTGGTAAATCTGAATAACTCATCATTGATCTAACCATCTCCATAAGAGTCCTATTCCTTCTTTCTGCTACACCATTCTGTTGGGGTATTCCAGGTGCTGATAATTGGAATGTAATCCCAGCCTCTGACAAATAGTCCCTAAACTCCCCAAAGAGATACTCGCCACCACGATCTGAACGTAATGACTTGATACATTTTCCATGAAGTTTCTCCGTTTCTGTCTTGTACTCTTTGAATTTCTCAAAGCACTCAGACTTACGGCGCATCAAATAAATATATCCATACCTTGAATAATCGTCAGTAAATGTGACAAAATATTCAAAGCCACCTCTAGCTTGGACAGTCATGGGCCCACACAAATCAGAATAAACCAATTCCAACACATCTTTGGCCCTATACCCCTTTGCCTTGAAAGGCCTTTTGGTCATTTTACCTACCAAGCAGGATTCACAGACTGGTAGTGCCTCCACTTCCAATGAACTCAAAGGTCCATCTTTAACCAGTCTTTGAATCCTTCTTAGGTTAACATGCCCTAATCGCAAGTGCCAAAGATATGTTTGGTTCATACAAGATGGTTCTTTTCTCTTATTTATGTTAGAAGACATATTATTCATTTCCATAAGTTGCATCGTGGGCGAAATAGGATTAATGACATATAGACTATCAACCAATGCACCAGAACAGATAAAATGCTTATTTTTTCTAATAACAATATTGTCATTAAAATAAACTGAATATCCATCCTTAACTAGCATGGAAACAGAAATTAAATTCCTTCTAAGTGAAGGTGCATAAAGACAATCTCTCAATGTCAAAGACTTATTTCTACCAAAAGATAAAATAACATCTCCTATTGCAACGGCCGCTACTCTTGTAGCGTCACCCATAAACAAGCATATCACTCCATCACTGAGCCGTCTGGTTTCCTGGAACCCCTGCAATGTATTGTAGACATGATTAGTGGCTCCTGTATCTACACACCAGGTGCCGGTAGATAACACCGCTAAACATGTTTCAACAACTAGTAAATGAGATATACCTTCTTTGTTCTTTTGTTTGAGAAGTGGACAGTCAGTCTTCCAATGTCCTGACCCTTTGCACTTGAAACACTTGCCTTTCGACTTTTTCACAGCGCCTTGAGGTCCCATGCCCTTCTTTGCTGAGTTTACTTGTTTCTGAACTTTCTTCTTCTTACCACCTTTCGTCTTAGAAGTAGAGTCCTTTTCAGTCACATAAACATGGGCATTCTGCTTGAAGAGAGCTTCAGCATCCTGTAGTTCTTTTGCAAGTTCTGACAAAGTATACAACCTTTTGTTCATGTTGTAATTAAGGCAAAACGAGTCAAAACTTTTAGGCAGAGTCCCGAGAATGATATCGACCTGGGTTTCCCCATCGATTTCAGCACCAAGGATCTCCATCTCATTTAGATGACCCATCATCTTGAGAACATGATCCCTTATTGGTGTCCCCTCAGCCATAGATGCATTCATCAAACTCTTCATAGCAAGTTGCCTAGCTGCTCTACTCTGATGTCCGAAGAGTTCCTTAAGGTTGTACATCATATCATAAGCTGTGGGCATGGCCTGATGCTGATGCTGCAGTACATTTGACATAGATGCCAAAATGTAACACCGCGCCATCTCATCTGCCTTATTCCATTTCTTATAAGCCTCTTTGAGCTCTTCATCAGAGTTAGCATCAGGCTTAGGTGGGCAGACTTCATTGAGTACAAATTTGTACTCTTCACAGTTAAGACAATATCCAAGTTACGTTTCTAGTCAATATAATTAGGTCCAGTAAGTTTGTTTTCTTTAAGAATCACCATAAGTGGACTGAAAGAACCCATTTTTGAAATCCTGAGAATCACATAAAAAAAATTATGTAGGGCAAAACTTTTTGAATTAATTAAATATTGATTCCCTCAAAACAATAAAAAGAATTCACCAACACCTTAAACACCATGAATTTAGCATGCCACAATAGTGTGGACGTATACAAATTCAATATTTGTTCAAGTAGGTTTTTCCTATTAATTTTACTATCATGTCAACACAACTTTATGACAAATAAAATTAATCTGTTGGTCTTGCTCTGGTCCTACAAATAATAGCAGTGACTCCGATGGGGAGGATACCATTATTTGTATCTAAGTGTATACCATTGCTTAATACTAAGTCCACTATCTTGTATTGAGTTCCTTCAGATGGAGAAGTGAACACATACTAGGTAACTTTCTACAATTATCCCTAAGGAAGTTTGTACTGGTGATCCATAGTTATACTCATCCGATATGGAGGAAAGCACTAAAGCCAACACGCAAGTATAATTATATCACCTACAAACCAGCAATGGAGACCGTTGGATTGATGTTAAATGAATTCCCTCTCCCACTTAGTTATTTAACAATGAGGGTTTTTCTACTAGTTAATTTATGTCCATGTTGTCCATTATTAATGTGATCCTAGTTTTTCAAAAAAAATCACAAAATAATAAACATGCATAATCAGAATAAGCAATAATGGCAATAAATTTGAAAATAAATATCCAACTATTATGGCCATCTTTCCTGATTCTTCCCTGACTGTGCGAATCCCAAATCTGACCCTGCGCGGAGTTATTCGGGATTCGACCTGTCCGGTCAGGTCGCGGGGTTCGGGGCAGCGCCCCGATTATTATTATTATTATTTTAAATTTTTTTTATTTTTAGGTTTGGCTGCCGATTTCTTCATCGAAAACCATCTGTCGATCTCCGGACTGCCTAAAAACAGCATCTCCTCCGGCGTCAGAAACAGCCACCACCGCCATCACGATCGATCGAAAAAAAAAATAAAATTACATCAATCCTATGCCTCCCGAAGGAGTTCATACATAATCTAGATTGAAAAATTAAAATTATATCAATCCTATGCCTCCCGAAGGAGTTCATACATAATCTAGATTGAAAAAATAAAATTATAAGCACGATCAACCCTCGTGACATTAATTACATCCACAAAACAACAACAACACAAACAAAAACATGCATTGGACCATAATAGTTGGATTTAAGATGCCTGCAAAACCGAGTTAGAACAGATCTACATCTACCGACTATCATACAACGCAAGTTTTATTGGACAACATGGATGTAACAATCAATATGCAGATCCAATACCGGCTCTGATACCAATTGATGGAACTGTGATGATTCCCAGGACTACGGATTGGTGTGCGTATCGATTATAAAAGCTTAACAGATTTAATACGTGATCTAACCCTTTATAGCGGAATCTAGGGTTCACGAATTATACCTGCGATGAGAAGAAGACGATAGTTTCTAGCAACCTCGAGCTGTCAGCGACCCCAAGATCTTCTGCACGTATTCCTTCCTCGGGTTGGACGTCGTGTGGGCGACGATCTCCCAACCTTTCTTCTCCTTGGCGGACCTCTCTTTCTCTCCTTACGTGAATCACAAATTTTGAGAAAAAATCTTATATCTCAGATTATCAATGACAGCCAGAGAATAGAGGATATATATAAGGCTACGGCAGGGACCATGAGGAGAAATTAGGGTTAGGTCTCCTAACGAATCTGGGTATCCCGTGTTCAGCCCGAACACACAACCCAGGCCCATTAACAATAGCTCGGTCCACTAAAGAGCTATTGTTGCACTACCTTACTAATCCCAAATTATATTTATGGGCTCCTTTTATCATATGCTCGTTCAGCTCCCCATGTTAAGATATCGAATGTTTGTCGATCAAATTAAGTTACTGATAACTATATTGATCAACATCTTTTATCTTTAAGTAGTACCACTCAACTTTATTTGTCATGTCGGATGTAATCCACCTGCAGGGTTTACATGACAATCCTTATGAGCTCTTTAAGGGGACATCATCAACCCGACGTATTGGGACATGGATTCCTTTTACAATCAACAGCTCATCATACATACAATGCTATTACCCAATTCATAGAGGTTGTTGATCCATAATGAATCTCACTCTTTTATGAGTCAAAGTAATGCATACTGCATATACATGTCTGTTATTATATCTGGATTAAGAGCATAAGCATCCATAATAACAGAGGTGTTTGTTCTCTTTTGTAGTCAGTACAAAGAGAACAACCTCAAGTGGTCCTCTTCAATACACACAAAGTGTACTAGTGTAAACCTATAGTCAAGATAGACTAATACCAGATTACACTACAACCTTTCCAATGGATTATCCAAGTCCGTCTAGGTTGTGAAATATTTATATATTCCATAGGGAACTGATAATATGATCTTTTGTGTGTCACCTCACACCATATTATCAACCTTATGGAATATCAGATACTTGCATTAATATTACAATATGCAAACATATTCCCATATGATTCTCATTCAAAAAAATAAGGAAATAAAGTTAATACAAAAGTGATGCTTTCAGTATATAACCCTAACAACGGTATGGTACTACAGTGAATATATATTGCGTGCGCTCGTTAAAACACGCGTCTCACACTTGTTGAAGCTCGTTAAAGGTTATGTTGGGCAGCCAACATAACAAACACAAAACCAATGGGCTTAAGCCATGGTTTTGGTCTACAAAACCACCTATAGCCTAAACCTACCCCCCCCCCCTTCAAATCTGGCCTACCCTCCCATCTCTTTCATTTCCCACTTTATTTCCTCCCTTTTGCTCTATAAATTTCAGAAAGAGAACACCACAAGAGAAGGAGGAGAGAAATAAGAAGGAAGTGAAGAAGAATGATCAAAAGGAGATTTCCAAGAGAAGAAGCTTGAAGAAGTTCCTTCCACTAATACAACCAAGGGTGGGAAGTTTCTCTAAACTTGAAATTCTTGTCTTTTAATTAATTTTGATTGCATGCATGTGTGCTAGAATGCATAGGATTGCTCTTCTAAAGGTTAGAAGTAGAAGTCAGAATGGAACTAGGAAAAACTGGTTCGGAGTACCATTTTGTGGATTTTTCCGAGGGCAAAATATGATGAATTAGACCATGAAATTGAAATATTTTGTTCATAAATGTGTTAGGATCATTCATGTTTTATTTCAGATTTTTATATGATCATTTGATATGCTAATAATATTGTGAGATGGATATGTGTCGTAAGGCAGACTCAGAAAAAGAAAAACAGGATGACTGATATTGTAGGAATTTTCGTGATTTATTGAAGCATGATATTGATCTGAGAATTTTACTCAATGTTCCTGAATGTATGTTGATTATGTAAAAAAATCAATAAATTATTTGAATGATTTTAGAGGCATGCGAAAAATTGTTCTATAACCAGTAGCTGATGTTGAATTAAAACTTAATGATTTTTGTGCTCACTTACAATAGATAGTACTCACTGTATAATTGGAATTTAGATATGAGGTCTTTTGCATAATGTTGGGTATGATGTCTAGTTTCACCACCATAAATTTTATGTCAATTAGACAAGTGTGCAATTTACTGTGATTTTATAATTAAGCACTGTGCTGTTTTCAGCCAGTTTTGATACTCTGTAAAGATTGAGAATTTGAGACCTGTTAGAGGCACATTTTGAGGATTATGACCCAGTAGAGAGTTGTAGTGGACACCTAGAACTTTCCAACAAAACTAATTTAAGGCGATTCCAGTAAACGGTTGAATTATTATGATTTTTGCAAGACTGGACAGGGAACTAGAGTAGAGAGCTGAGTGCTCTGAATTGGAGAGACCAATTGTGTGAATTGGTGTATCAAGGATAGACGAGTGTGTTAGGGTGACTTAATGGTAAAATTTGGACTCATGACCAACTAGAGAGTTGTTGAGGACACCCACACCCTTCTACAAAAATTGAGTTTGTGTCGTTCTGATGAACAAGTAGAATTTTGTGTTAATGGTAAGGTGTAGCCCGTGCACAGGAAGCACGCGGGCTGGAGCTTGAGAAGCTATTTCGAGGACTTAGATGGTTGAATTTATGTTCGTGATCAACTAGGAAGTTATAGCCTAGGATCGTACCTTTCCAGGTTGGACCCATACACTCCAATCGGAGTTGTATCGATAGAAAGATGACCATTTTGAGGTTCAGGCAGAAACACGTAGGTCGCTTAGTCTGGGTTTGGACTAAGGGTTATGAAAGCATTTTTCCCTTGTGTATTATTTGAGTCGATGACTCATGTCTAGGAGTGGTTGATCTCTGTTATTGAGGATGTTGACTCCCCGAGTGAGATGGTGACTCGAGTTAGTCACTAGGGTAAAGGATACCCTACACCTATCAAGCCTATATTATTAAACTTCTGCCGAGCGTAGGACGTCCGAACATGCCAGTGAGTGGAGCTCACGGGGCAATTATGTATTTACTGCCGGAGTAGCAGCAAGCGTAGGCCATTATACTGGACGAGTCCAAGCAGGGGAAGTGGCGAACCGGATCGGTATCGCCTGGGGCCAGAGGCTGATAGGAAAGTGTGGAAGCAGTAATTCTTACCCGAAATAATTAGAGTAAGGTAGAGGTTAGAATGGTTTATTAAGGGGCTGGGAAATTGCATTAGTCCTAGTAAAACATAGTCGGTGTTGTATCTTCCAGTCGTAGGGATACGTTCTAGGCCGCTAATGGATTGCGTCCCCGGCTCGTATCTCGATCTATTGATTCCCAAAGTTCTGCCGAAGTAAGGTGCGAGAGGCCCAGAGGATTTGACCTCCCGTGGTGCTCACGTCCCTAAAGCGCGGGTTTTGTGTTTTGTGTTTTTTTGGTATATATATCAGTTCATTACCCGATGAGGGGTGAACACGCATGCGTCAGTCCATGGGTAGACATGTGGAACCAAGGGTCATAAGGACCAGGTTCAACGTGGTTTCTAAGGAGGTCCG
Organism: Hemerocallis citrina; assembly: GCA_017893485.1. Classification (NCBI taxonomy): domain Eukaryota; kingdom Viridiplantae; phylum Streptophyta; class Magnoliopsida; order Asparagales; family Asphodelaceae; genus Hemerocallis; species Hemerocallis citrina. Next base: position 38,283,721 of record CM030360.1, read on the forward strand.
TACGCGGGTACCAACTGGCGGTGACCACTTGGGCACTGCAGGGCGGAATTAGACCGACCGCTACAATCTCCTTGGGCGACGGACAGTCTATTAGGAACTGGAGTGTGTACAAGAGTAGGGTGCTTGGCGAGAGTTCGAATCCCTAAAATGTGGAGAAAAACGACAAGATTCGGGGGCGTATGTAGTATGGGATGCATTCTTGCTCCGAAGTCTTGCTTGCATTAGAAGTTAGGCATGTGAGTTTGCTGCATCTAGTCATAGGGTCATGTCATAACACTGCACTAGAACCCGAATCCACTAAACTCTTGTTTTGGCCCAACACTTTTCCTTTTTGCATAAATTATTGGTTGTGATTGAATTTTAGAGGATCGCTGTTATCACCAGCTTTGCGTCAGTCGAAGTTCTGACGTTCCCCACCTTTTAGGTATCGGTTATACCTTCCGAACAGGTGCAGAGATATGAGATTCGCGCAGCAGAAGCCTGAAGCTGAGGAGTAAGTCCCGAGGGAGCCGATGGGCCGCTCAGCGAAGTTCTGCAAGTAATCGGTCGATTACCCTTCCAGGAGGCAGTTGATAGCTTTACAAGTGGTGTCTGTAAATACTTGCAATAAGTTGTAATGAATTGATGTAATTTGTACTCCTTGTCCAAGAACAAGTTATCGGTTGTAATCAATGATGTAATGACTTATTTTGCGAATGAAAAAAGTTTTTAAATTTCCATGTTATTACTGTGTTGAGATGCATTTGAAGGTAAAGATTCTAGAAGGTGTCACGGATGTCCGGTAACGGGGATCCGGGGCGCTACAGAGTTGGTATCAGAGCTGACTTCAAATTGCAGTCTAACACGGTAGGAAATTAGACTTGAAGGCCAGATAAAATGATTCTAGTTGACAAATAGGATGATTATAAATCATATTGTAGCGCTACAACTTATGATTATGATCTTCCCTATATGTGAACCTGTCTCAGATTACTTCATTTTTACTAACATGCTTGGAGCAGTCAAGTCCAAATTGTGGCTAGTCTGTTACCAGACATTAGTGGAGGAAAACAGAACAAGATGTGTCTGTGATTCCGAAACTAAACCCTGTTTATGTTTTACAGATGGTGTTCGAAGATATCTTCATCCAGGATGGTTCAGTGGGTAAGCTAATGCCTACAAGGAAAATGATAACGATGGAGGAAGAAATGAAGAAAGTGCTACAGAAGACCGAAGGTGAGGAGAACTCACCTCCACCATTGCTAGACCCAACGGCAGAGCAGCAGAGGATAGCCATCGGGTATCTAGAAATGGAAAGGGCAAGGGAACGCAGGGACAAGGCGATCCACCGGGCCCAGCAGCAGATCAAATTTCATCAGGCACAGATGACACACCTAAAGAAAGAACGAAAGTAGCTTCAAGACGGTATGACACACCTTCAGAACTGCTGGTGGGGACTTCAGAAGGGTCCCAAGTCAAAAACTACTGGGAAAATCACCAAACCTTCTAAAAGAGAATACCCCAAGAGAACAATTGCGACTAAGAGTTGCTATAAATGCGGGGAAGTCGGACACTACAAGTCGCGTTGCCCAGCAGCGATCAAGGGTTGATTCAACTGTAAGGAACTTGGGCATGTCAAGTCAAATTGCCCAGAATTACAAAGGGGATACTCATCGAGCAAGTAACCGGATAAATGACAAGGTGAAGATAATATGTGGACCTACTATATTTTGAGATCTTTTGGAAGCTGAAGAAGTAATGTAATCAAGTTTAAGTTGTATTTTGGGTTTATGGAAGTTGGTGGACGATGTACTATTGTAACAAGACATATATATATAAATGGAATTTTGGCAACAGTCTTGTTTGATAGTGGATGGACCCATTCTTTTGCGTCAAAATCTTTTTTTTTGAGAAAATTAAGATGCACACAAAAGGGCAATCCCAGAGTTAGCTTTGATGGTAGCTACGCCGTCAGGGGCAACCCTTACTACAGATCTATGCTTTAGGAGATGTAAGCTCCAGATTAGCGGAGAAACCCCAAGTATCGATTTGTTGGAGTTGGGTTTTGCCGGGACAGATGTCACTATTGGCATGGATTGGATGTCGAGGCACATGGAAAGCATTGACTACAAGGAGAAGAAGGTAGTTATTTCAGCAGAAGGAGTGGAACATGTATTCCATGGGGAGCAGTGATCGAAGGCAATGACTTTCGCAACTGCTAGTGAAGTACGGGTACCAGAAGAGGTGAGCAAGATACCAGTGGTGAGGAATTTTCTACTTGTATTCTTAGAGGATTTACCTGGAATTCCCCCACACCGTGATGTCGAGTTTAGCATCACAATTCAACCAAGAAGTGCTCTAGTATCCAAAGCACCCTATCGAATGGCACCAGTAGAGCAGAATGAGATCAAGAAGCAGATTGAAGAGTACTTGCAGAAAGGATTTATCAGACCAAGTGCATCGTCTTGGGGAGCACCAGTATTGCTGGTTAAGAAGAAGGACGGGTCGTCCAGAACGTGTATCGATTATCGGGAATTGAATAAAGTCACTATTCGGAATAAGGACCCAATTCCCAGGATCGACGATTTGTTCGATCAGCTTAAGGGAGCAGCAGTATTTTCCAAGATTGATCTACGATCTGGATGTCATCAGGTACGAGTCAAGGAAGAGGATGTACCTAAGACAGCTTTTCGAACTCGATATGGACACTACGAGTTCTTGGTAATGCCGTTTGGAGTGACTAACGCTCTAGCTATTTTCATTGACTTAATGAACAAAATTCTACGGCCGTTTATCGACGCATTTGTCGTGGTCTTCATCGATGACATTTTGGTATATTCAATGATGGAAGAGGATCATGCTGAACATCTAACGGCAGTCTTGAGCAAGTTACAAGAGCATCAGTTGTATGCCAAATTATCTATGTGTGAGTTGTGAAAATCGGAAGTTGCATTCCTAGGACATATCCTTTCTAAGGAGGGAGTGGCAACGGATCATCAGAAGATAGAGGCGGTCAAGGAATGGCCACAACCGAAGATGGTGAAGGAAGTAAGAAGTTTTCTGGGTATGACTGGGTATTATCGGAAGTTTATCCAGAATTATGCAAGGATAGCTGTACCCCTTACAGCTTTGACCAAAAAGAACCAAAGTTTAAACTGGACGGAGAAGTGTGAAGGAAGTTTTCAGGAACTGAAGAACCGTTTGATCTCCACACCTATATTGGTTTTACCTCAGGAAGACAAGGACTACGTCATCTACAGTGATGCGACGTATTTGGGGTTCGGATGTGTGCTGATGCAAGAGGGCAAGGTTATAGCTTATGGTTCGAGGCAGCTACGACCACACAAGAAGAATTATCCAACCCATGATTTGGAACTTGCAGCGATAATTTTTGCTTTGAAATCATGGAGGCATTATATTTACGGAGCAAGGGTGGAAATCTGCACTGACCACAAGAGCTTAAAGTACATCTACCAACAGAAGGATCTCAACTTAAGGCAGAGGAGATGGTTGGTTCGAGGTAGGAAAGCGGCAGATGTATGGACCAGAAATCGAGCAACAAACGTCGGGGCAGATCGAGCTTATTCGGAAGAAGCTTCAAGGAGTACGAAGCAGGCAAAAGAGCTATACGGACAACCGCCGAAGAGAGTTGGAATTTGAGGAAGGTGACTCCGTAGTTCTCAAGGTGTCGCCGATCGAAGGAGTTATCAAGTTTGGGAAAGGCGGGAAGTTAGCTCCGAGATATATTGGACCATACAAGATTCTGAAGAGGATTGGCAGGATGGCTTATAAGTTGGAGCTGCCGGGCGAGCTATCTCAAGTGCATGACGTGTTCCACGTCTCTATGCTACGGAAGTATGTCCCGGATTCGAGCCATCGGTTGCCAGAGGTTCCGAAAGATCCACAGATAGATCTTTCCTTCTACAGATAGATCTCTCCTGTAGAGAGAAACTAGTCAGGATACTTGATCATCAGGACAATGTACTGAGAAACAAGGTCATCCCGATGGTCAAAGTTCTCTAGAAGAATCAGTTCCTAGAAGAAGCCACGTGGGAGCCGGAGAGCCGCATGAAGGCTTTATGTCTGGATTTATTTTAAGTATTTCGGGTTTAGCTTCTTTTGTTTGTTGTGTTCTTTTCTCCCACTAGGAATGTTCTGGGGACATAACGACTCAGAGGAGGGAGTGATGTAACACCCTGGATTGTATTATGCTTGTATATATATGTATGTATATTGTTAGTATGCGTGCAATTGATTGTAGTATTATAGGACGATTTTGCCATCGTGGTGGACGGTTAGGGCTACGGGACGGTTCTTGGGAGAGTTGCATTCCAAAGATGCACGAGAACGAGACGGACCGATACTAGTATAACGTCTAGTTTTCGACACGACGCACATGCAATTATAATACGGTATGGTACTACATTGAATATAGGTTGCGTGCGCTTGTTAAAATACGCGTCTCACACTCATTGGAGCTCGTTAAGGGTTATGTTGGGCAGCCAACATAACAAACACAAAACCAATGGGCATAAGCCATGGTTTTGGTCTACAAAACCACCTATAGCCTAAACCTACCCCCCTTGTCAAATCCGGCCTACCATCCCATCTCTTTCATTTCCCACTTCATTTCCTCCCTTTTGCTCTGTAAATTTCAGAAAGAGAACACCACAAGAGAAGGAGCAGAGAAATAAGAAGGAAGTGAAGAAGAATGATCAAAAGGAGATTTCCAAGAGAAGAAGCTTGAAGAAGTTCCTTCCACTACTACAACCAAGGGTGGGAAGTTTCTCTAAACTTGAAATTCTTGTCTTTTAATTAATTTTGATTGCATGCATGTGTGCTAGAATGCATAGGATTGCTCTTCTAAAGGTTAGAAGTAGAAGTCAGAATGGAACTAGGAAAAACTAGTTTGGAGTACCATTTTGTGGATTATTCCGAGGGCAAAATATGATTAATTAGACCATAAAATTAAAAGTGTTTGTTCATATATGTGTTAGGATCATTCATGATTTATTTCAGATTTTTCTATGATCATTTGATATGCTAATAAAATTGTGAGATGGATATGTGTCGTAAGGCAGACTCAGAAAAAGAAAAACAGGATGGCTGATATTGTAGGAATTTTCATGATTTATTGAAGAATGATATTGATCTGAAATTTTTACTCAATGTATCTGAATGCATTTTGATTATGTAAAAAAATCAGTAAATTATTTGAATGAATTTAGAGGCATGAGAAAAAATCGTTCTATAACCAGTAGCTGATGTTGAATTAGAAAACTTAATGATTTTTGTGCTCACTTGCAATAGATAGTACTCACTTTAGAATTGGAATTTCGACATGAGGTCTTTTTCATAATGTTGGGTATGATGTCTAGTTTCACCACCATAAATTTTATGTCAATTGGACAAGTGTGCAATTTACTGTGATTTTGTGATTAAGCACTGTGCTGTTTTCAGCCAGTTTTGATACTCTGTAAATATTGGGAATTTGAGATCTGTTATAGGCACATTTTGAGGATCGTGACAGAGTAGAGAGTTGTAGGGAACACCTAGACCTTTCCAACAAAATTAATTTGAGGCAATTCCCATAAACGGTTGAATTATTATGATTTTTGCAAGACTGGACAGGGGACAAGAGTATAGCTAAGTGCTCTGAATTAGAGAGACCAATTGTGTGAATTGGTGTATCAATGATAGACGAGTGTGTTAGGGTGACTTGATGGTAAAATTTGGACTCATGACCAAATAGAGAGTTGTTGAGGACACCCACACCCTTCTACAGAAATTGAGTTTGTGTCGTTCTGATGAACAAGTAGAATTTTGTGTTAATGGTAAGGTGTAGCCCGTGCACAGGAAGCACGCGGGCTGGAGCTTGAGAAGCTATTTCGAGGACTTAGATGGTTGAATTTAAGCTCGTGATCAACTAGGAAGTTGTAGCCTAGGATCGTACCTTTTCAGGTTGGGCCCAAACACTCCAATCGGAGTTGTTTCGATAGAGGGATGACCATTTTGAGGTTCGGGCAGAAACCCGTAAGTCGCTTAGTCTGGGTTTGGACTAAGGGTTGTGAAAGCATTTTTCCCTTTTGTGTTATTTGAGTCGATGAATCGTGTCTAGGAGTGATTGATCTCTGTTATTGAGGTTGTTGACTCCTCGAGTAGGATGGTGACTCGAGTTAGTCACTAGGATAAAGGATACACTGCACCTATCAAGCCTATATTATTAAACTTCTGCCGAGCGTCGGACGTCCGAGCATGCTAATGAGTGGAGCTCACGGGGCAATTATATATTTACTGTCGGAGTAGCAGCAGGCGTAGGCCATTATGCTGGACGAGTCCAAGCAGGGTAAGTGGCGAACCGGACCGGTGTCGCCAGGGGTCAGAGGCTGATAGGCAAGTGTGGAAGCAGTAATTCTTACCCGAAATAATTAGAGTAAGGTAGGGGTTAGAATGGTTTATTAAGGGGTTGGGAAATCGCATTAGTCCTAGTAAACCATAGTCGGTGTTGTATTTTCCAGTCGTAGGGATACGTTCTCGGCCGCTAATGGATTGCGTCCCCGGCTCGTATCTCGATCTGTTGATTCCCAAAGTTCTGCCGAAGTAAGGTGCGGGAGGCCCGGAAGATTTGACCTCCCGTGGAGCTCACGTCCCTAAAGCGCGGATTTTGTGTTTTGTGTTTTTTTGGTATATATATCAGTTCATTACCCGATGTGGGGTGAACACGCATGCGTCAGTCCATGGGTAGACATGTGGAACCAAGGGTCATAAGGACCAGGTTCAACGTGGTTTCTAAGGAGGTCCGTACGCGGGTACCAACTGGCGGTGACCACTTGGGCACTGCAGGGCGGAATTAGACCGACCGCTACAATCTCCTTGTGCGACGGACAGTCTATTAGGAACTGAGTGTGTACAAGAGTAGGGTGCTTGGCGAGAGTTCGAATCCCTAAATTGTGGAGAAAGACGACAAGATTCGGGGGCGTATGTAGTATGGGATGCATTCGTGCTCCAAAGTCTTGCTTGCATTAGAAGTTAGGCATGTGAGTTTGCTATATCTAGTTATAGGGTCATGTCATAACACTGCACTAGAACCCGAATCCACTAAACCCTTGTTTTGGCACAACACTTTTCCTTTTTGCATAAATTATTGGTTGTGATTGAATTTTAGAGGATCGCTGTATCACCAGCTTTGCGTCAATCGAAGTACTAACGTTCCCCACCTTTTAGGTATCGGTTATACCTTCCGAACAGGTGCAGAGATATCAGAGTCGCGCAGCAGAAGCCTGAAGCTGAGGAGCAAGTCCCGGGGGAGCCGATTGGCCGCTCAGCGAAGTTCCGCAAGTAATCGGTCGATTACCCTTCCAGGAGGCAGCTGATAGCATTACAAGTGGAGTCTGTAAATACTTGCAATAAGTTGTAATGAATTGATGTAATTTGTACTCCTTGTCCAAGAACAAGTTATCGGTTGTAATCAATGATGTAATGAATTATTTGGCGACTGAAAAAAGTTTTTAAATTTCCATGTTATTACTGTGTTGAGATGCATTTGAAGGTAAAGATTCTGGAAGGTGTCACGGATGTTCGGTAACAGGGATCCGGGGCGCTACATCTGCCTACAATGCTATCTTTGGCCGCCCAGGGTTAGCGGCCCTCCAAGCAGTTGCATCAGCATACAACCTAAAAATCAAATTTCCTATAGCCCGAGGAGTGGGGTAAGCCAAGGGAAGTCAGGAGGCCGCTCGGGCCTGCTACACAACTACCATGGGGGGCTCAGTTCTTCTCCTCGATGCCTTCGAACTCCCCCTTGATATGGGACAAGCTAGCTCTGAACCTATGGAGGAACTGGAAGAAATCCCTTTCTCCGAAGATGATAAAGCTACGTGTTTTTGGGATAGCAAAGCACTCCCCTGCCGAGTGAAGGAGCAACTGATCATCTGCATCAGGGAGAATTAGAACCTGTTTGCTTGGACCACCACAGATATGTTGGGCATTATCGAAGACGTGGTTATACACCTCTTAAGTGTGGATCCGAAAGCCAAGCCTGTCCAGCAGAAGCACCGCAAATTTACGTCCAAAAGGCAACAGGCCATCAAAGAAGAGGTTAAGAAGCTCTTAGCAGCTTGATTCACCCACTTGGCGAAGTTAGTTACCTTAAGTTGCTAGCAAATGTTGTAATGGTCAAGAAGGCCAATGGCAATTGTAGAATTTGCATAAACTTCACCGAACTCAACAAAGCATGTCAAAACGATCTCTTCCATCTCCCGAGCATGGACGCTTTGACAGATGCCACCTCAGGCCAAGAATTATTAAGCTTTATGGATGCTTTCTCGCGATATAATCAAATCCGAATGTTCCCGCCAGACTACCTAAAGATGTCCTACATCACCAATCAGGAGCTCTATTGCTACCGAGTTATGCCCTTTGGGTTGAAGAATGCTGGGGCCACATACCAATGCTTGATGAACCAAGTCTTTAGAGAGCAGATCGGCCGAAACATGGAAGTATTCATGGACGGTATGCTCGTAAAAAGCCTCAAGAAAGAACACCATGTCGCCGACCTCCAAGAAGTGCTCATTGTACTCCGTATCAACAATATGAGGCTGAAACCTTCGAAATGTGCCTTCGGGGTCTCCTCGGTAAAGTTCTTGGGGTTTATGGTGAGTCAAAGAGGAATTGAAGCCAACCCTGAAAAGATCAAAGTCATCCTCGATATGTCTCCCCCAGTTACGATTAAGGAAGTCCAGAAGCTTATAGGCCGCCTGGCCGCCATTAGGTGTTTCCTCTCCATGTCAGGAGAGAAATACCTAACTTTCTTCAAAGCTCTCTGAGGGGAGAAGAATTTTGAGTGGGGAGAAGAATAGCAAGTGACCTTTAAAATCTTTAAAAAGCATCTCACCAATTCTCCACTCTTAAGTAAACCCACACCGAGAGAAATCCTTTACCTCTACCTGGTCGCATTGGATCAAACCCTCTGTGATGTTTTAGTAAGAGAAGAAGAACGGGTTCAAAGGCCGGTCTACTATGTTAGCAAGGTGCTCCATGATGTGGAGCTTCGGTACACAAAGATGGAAAAGATGACATATGCTCTAGTAACAGCCGCCCGAAAGCTCAGACCCTACTATCAAACAAACTCCATATGGGTCCTCACTGATTAACAACCTATTGCCCAAGGACCACAATCAAGGCCCAATCCTTGGCTGAATTCATTGTCGAAGGCACGATCCCTAATCCTCCCGAGGAAGGGGACAACCCCCCACTTTGGAATATCTACGTGGATGGGTCATCTTGCCTCAAAGAGAGCGGAGTCGGGGTTATCTTAATCGGTCCTGATGAGTTCTTCCTCCAATACTTGTTGCACCTCAGTTTCCCAGCTTCGAATAACGAAGGGCGAGTATGAAGCCATGATCGCCAGTCTCTTCCTCGTAAAAAAGGTGGGGGCAAGAAAAATCGGAGTATTCAGTGGCTCCCAATTGGTGGTAAACCAGATCCGAGGAGAATACGAGGTGGGAGATGACCGAATGATCAGGTACCTGAGTGTGTAAACAAAACCATGTCCACTTTCCAAGAAGCTGAGGTCACTCGCATTTTGCGAGAAGAAAATGGGCAAGTAGATGCCCTCTCCAAGCTTTCCACCTCATCGTTCGATGAACTCGACCACACTGTATTGGTCGAGGTCCTCCTAAAACCATGCATCAAAGAAGAAAAAACAATCGAACTCATGCATATCACCCCTCAAACACCTGAATACTATTGGAAGAAACCTGTAGTCGACTTCCTCGACAAAGGGATCCTCCCAGTGGATATCAAAGAATCAAGAAAGATTCGGGAAATGTAGCCCACCGAATTCCTAACATAGGAACTCGTGATACACTCCAGGATCTTCCTTCAAATGAGTCACAACACAAAAAATCCGTAACACCCCAGTTTTTGTACGATACCCAAATATATGCATATGTGTATGTATATTGTTAGTATGCGTGCAATTGATTGTAGTATTATGGGTCGATTTTGCCATGGTGATGGATGGTTAGGGCTACGGGAAGGTTCTTGGGAGAGTTGCATTCCAAAGATGCACGAGAACGAGACAGACCGATACTAGTATAACCGCTAGTTTTCGGCACGACGCACATGCAAATATAATACGGTATGGTACTACAGTGAATATAGGTTGCGTGCGCTCATTAAAACACGCATCTCACACTTGCTGGAGCTCGTTAAGGGTTATGTTGGGTAGCCAACATAACAAATACAAAACCAACGGGCTTAAGCCATGGTTTTGGTCTACAAAACCACCTAGACCCTAAACCTACCCCCCCCCCCCCCCCCCCGGTCAAATCCGGCCTACCCTCCCATCTCCTTCATTTTCCACTTAATTTTCTTCCTTGTGCTCTGGAAATTTCAGAAAGAGAATACCACAAGAGAAGGAGGAGAGAAAGAAGAAAGAATTGAAGAAGAAGGATCAAAAGGAGATTTCCAAGAGAAGAAGCTTGAAGAAGTTCCTTCTACTACTACAACCAAGGGTAGAAAGTTTCTCTAAACTTGAAATTCTTGTCTTTTAATTAATTTTGATTGCATGCATGTGTGCTAGAATGCATAGGATTTCTCTTCTAAAGGTTAGAAGTAGAAGTCAGAATTGAACTAGGAAAAACGGGTTCGGAGTACCATTTTGTGGATTTTTCCGAGAGAAACATATGATGAATTAGACCATAAAATTAAATCTTTTTGTTTAGATATGTGTTAGGATCATTCATGATTTATTTCAGATTTTTATATGATCATTTTATATGCTAATAAAATTGTGAGATGGATATGTGTCGTAAGGCAGACTCAGAAAAAGAAAAACAGGATGGCTGATATTGTAGGAATTTTCGTGATTTATTGAAGCATGATATTGATCTGAAATTTTTACTCAAAGTTTCTGAATGCATGTTGATTATGTAACAAAATCAGTAAATTATTTGGATGAGTTTATGGACATGAGAAAAATCTATCTATAACCAGTATCTGATGTTGAATTAGAAAACCTGATGGTTTCTGTGCTAACTTTCACTAGATAGTACTCGCTGTATAATTGGCATTTTGAAATGATGTCTTTTGCATAATGTTGGGTATGATGTCTAGTTTCACCACCATAAATTTTATGTCAATTGGACAAGTGTGCAATTTACTGTGATTTTGTGATTAAGCACTGTGCTGTTTTCAGCCAGTTTTGATACTCTGTAAAGATTGGGAATTTGAGATCTGTTATAGGCACATTTTGAGGATCGTGACACAGTAGAGAGTTGTAGGGAACACCTAGACCTTTCCAACAAAACTAATTTGAGGCAATTCCCATAAACGGTTGAATTATTATGATTTTTGAAAGACTGGACAGGGGACTAGAGTATAGCTGAGTGCTCTGAATTAGAGAGACCAATTGTGTGAATTGGTGTATCAATGATAGACGAGTGTGTTAGGGTGACTTGATGGTAAAATTTGGACTCATGACCAAATAGAGAGTTGTTGAGGACACCCACACCCTTCTACAGAAATTGAGTTTGTGTCGTTCTGATGAACAAGTAGAATTTTGTGTTAATGGTAAGGTGTAGCCCGTGCACAGGAAGCACGCGGGCTGGAGCTTGAGAAGCTATTTCGAGGACTTAGATGGTTGAATTTAAGCTCGTGATCAACTAGGAAGTTGTAGCCTAGGATCGTACCTTTTCAGGTTGGGCCCATACACTCCAATCGGAGTTGTATCGATAGAGGGATGACCATTTTGAGGTTCGGGCAGAAACCCGTAGGTCGCTTAGTCTGGGTTTGGACTAAGGGTTGTCAAAGCATTTTTCCCTTGTGTGTTATTTGAGTCGATGACTCGTGTCTAGGAGTGGTTGATCTCTGTTATTGAGGTTGTTGACTCCCCGAGTGGGATGGTGACTCGAGTTAGTCACTAGGATAAAGGATACCCTGCACCTATCAAGCCTATATTATTAAACTTCTGCCGAGCGTAGGACGTCCGAGCATGCTAGTGAGTGGAGCTCACGGGGCAATTATATATTTACTGCCGGAGTAGCAGCAGGCGTAGGCCATTATGCTGGACGAGTCCAAGCAGGGGAAGTGGCGAACCGGACCGGTGTCGCCAGGGGCCAGAGGTTGATAGGCAAGTGTGGAAGCAGTAATTCTTACTCGAAATAATTAGAGTAAGGTAGGGGTTAGAATGGTTTATTATGGGGTTGGGAAATTGCATTAGTCCTAGTAAACCATAGTCAGTGTTGTATCTTCCAGTCGTAGGGATACGTTCTCAGCCGCTAATGGATTGTGTCCCCGACTCGTATCTCGGTCTGTTGATTCCCAAAGTTCTGCCGAAGTAAGGTGCGAGAGGCCCGGAGGATTTGACCTCCCGTGGTGCTTACTGACCTAAAGCGCGGGTTTTGTGTTTTGTATTTTTTTTGGTATATATCAGTTCATTACCCGATGAGGGGTGAACACGCATGCGTCAGTCCATGGGTGGACATGTGGAACCAAGGGTCATAAGGACCAGGTTCAATGTGGTTTCTAAGGAGGTCCGTATGCGGGTACCAACTAGCGGTGACCTCCTGGGCATTGCAGGGCGAAATTAGTCTGACCGCTGCAATCTCCTTGGGCGACGGACAGTCTATTGGGAACTGGAGTGTGTACAAGAGTAGGGTGCATGGCGAGGGTTCGAATCCCCTAAATTGTGGAGAAAGACGGCTAGATTTGGGGGCGTATGTAGTATAGGATGCATCCCTGCTCCAAAGTCTTGCTTGCATTAGAAGTTAGGCATGTGAGTTTGCTGCATCTAGTCATAGGGTCATGTCATAACACTGCACTAGAACCTGAATCCACTAAACCCTTGTTTTGGCACAACACTTTTCCTTTTTGCATAAATTGTTGGCTGTGATTGAATTTTAGAGGGTCGCTGTTATCACCAGCTTTGCATCAGTCGAAGTACTGACGTTCCCCACCTTTTAGGTATCGGTTATACCTTCCGAACAAGTGCAGAGATATCAGAGTCGCGCAGCAGAAGCCTGAAGCTGAGGAGCAAGTCCCGGGGGAGCCGATGGGCCGCTCAACGAAGTTCCGCAAGTAATCAGTCGATTACCATTCCAGGAGGCAGCTGATAGCTTTACAAGAGGAGTCTGTAAATACTTGTAATATGTTGTAATGAATTGGTGTAATTTGTACTCCTTGTCCAAGAACAAGTTATCGGTTGTAATCAATGATGTAATGACTTATTTGGCAAATAAAAGTTTTTAAATTTTCGTGTTATTACTGTGTTAAGATGCATTTGAAGGTAAAGATTCTGGAAGGTGTCACGGATGTCCGGTAACGGGGATCCGGGGTGCTACAAAATCACAGGAAATTAAAAACTTTTCTTACATCAAATGTTATTACAATGTCCAGTTAAAATTACAACAATTACAAAGAATATAATATTACAACAATTTACAATGAGTAACAAAAAATAAAAAATGTCTTGACTTGGATGCTTTAATCAACTTGAGTCTCCCGCGCCTCCAATATGTTGTTTCTTGGTTTTGATGACTACAACACAATGCAAAGTTGTGCTACCACCTATATATATTGCAGGATGTATCAAAGACAATACCATGGTGAAATAGACAAAGGCAAAATTGATCCAATGAAGCTTTCAAGAGAATCGATCAAACTACAAAGATCTAAGTTCATGTTACATTTGATCTAGCAAGCTTCAAGACATAAAGACATTGGCTCAAGCTCAAGTCAAAGACTCAAGTTCAAGATAAGACTCAAGTGCTTCAAATGTTTTGTATAAAGTGTCTTGTAACAATTGTAATTTTTATTCTTTGAGTCTTAGGAAATTGTAATGGCCTTGTCAGACACACATTCACACATATCTTTTAATAATTGAGTGTTTTACAAAGTTAAAAGGTCGAAACAAGCTCGAATAAGTTCAGCTATTGAGTACCATTCGACCCTTTTTTGGAGCCAGTCGACTGTCTTAGTACAAAATTGTTTGAACTCCTACACGCTCTAACCAGTCGACTCATTATGGCAACCTAGTCGACTGTTCAAGTTGTTTCGACAGTATTCTGAATTTTAAAACTTATTTTTCAAATTCAAATGATTTTCTATCCATTTTAATACGGTTTTGGGAACTGTTTTACAACAACCCTCTGATTCCTCTCTATAAATAGAGTATAGGAATCACCAGGAAAAGGTTCCAAGCATTCTCTTAAGTTTCAAGTTTTTTGTTTTTGAGAATAACAAGCTTTTTAAAAGGCATACATATTCTCTAAGTCTTGGTTCTCTGAAAATCTGTCTAGTATAACATCCAATTCGTTTTAGACTGATTTCAGAAATTAACCTAATAGCCACCATACAAAATCACAAATCACAAACAAGGCTATAGGTTATTGTAACTCTTTTTGTTGTTGTTTTCACTCTCAGATTGTGAGAGTGGTCCTCTCGGTTGGAGAGTAGGGCTCTTGGTTGTAGAGTTGGTTTTTCACTCTAGGGTTCAGAGTGGGTTTGCTCTCTCTAGTGGTGAGAGAGGTCTACGAGTTTGACATAGTTGTTGTCAAACGCCGTAGGGTAGTCTTGTACTTTTTCAAGAATAGTGGAAAATCTCAAGTGGGTTGCTTGGGGACTGGATGTAGGTCGGGAGGATCGAACTAGGATACATCGCTGTGTTCTCTGTGGTTGACTCTCTCTGTGGTTGTATTTTGTTCACTTGCAATCTCAATTTTGTTAAGTTTTAGTTCAAAAACTTGTCTGGAAAGTCGACTGGTTTCTGCTATAAGTCGACTGGTCAGACTCGTAACTCTTAGTAAAATACTCGTCTAATCTAACGCTTCAGTCGACTGGATATCTCTTTTCAGTTGACTTAACAGAATGAAAATTTTAATTTCTTAATTAATTTTTATACAACACTATTCACCCCCCCCCCCCTCTAGTGTTATTTGCCTTACCTGTAGGATCCAACACTTGGTATCAGTACCTGGTTGAGTGCAATGGCAACTACTTCTAATGCAAGCCAACACCATGAAGGCCAATCCATACAAAGGCCACCCCTATGCGATGGAACCAATTACAACTATTGAAAGTGTAGAATGAAGATACCTTCAATCCATGTGTAACACCCCGTAAATTTTCAAAGTATAGTGTATATATATATATATATATATATATGGTTGATTAGAATGTTTGTTTGGTTAAAATGAGAAGATGGCATATGTGTATTAAAATTGTATATGGAATGATAAATGTTGAAACAACACCTTTGTGCTGTTGAAATGCCAGGTGACGTGGCTTTGTAAATGAGGGCCCAGCTGAGGTCTATCACGGGATTTGAAACAAGAGAGAGAGTAGGGATTTAATCCCATATCGGTAAGTAAAGTAAATAAAATAATATATAAATAGTAATGCCTATGATCAAGAGTCACCCAATCAGGTAACCAACTTTTGAGAGGCAACCTGTGGTGGGAAGTTGAACTACTTAGTATCTAATTTGTCTTATAAATTGTATAAATTGTCTGAGCTAGGGGCAGGGGCGTTACAAGTGGTATAAGAGCTGACTTTCGACACCGAGTGTGGGTAAGAGTTAGCGAGATGTATGCCTGAGATGGAGCTAGCAGATGTACGGGTATGCATGAGAGGGAGCGAGGTGGTGGACTGAAATAGTGGACCACGCGCAGAATCAGGGAACTCCACTCCACATCGGCTAAAAAGGAGATCCTGCACTAGATTGTGCATGCCCGTGCTCAGCGAGGATGCTAATTTCTAAAGGGGGTGTGTGTAACACCCCATAAATTTTCAAAGTTAGTATATATATATATATATATATATATATATATATATATATATGGTTGATTAGAATGGCTGTTTGGTAAAAATGAGAAAATGGCATATGTGTATTAAAATTGTTTATGGAATGATAAATGGGGGGGGGGCACATGGTTTGAAACAGTACCTTT
Organism: Hemerocallis citrina; assembly: GCA_017893485.1. Lineage (NCBI taxonomy): Eukaryota > Viridiplantae > Streptophyta > Magnoliopsida > Asparagales > Asphodelaceae > Hemerocallis > Hemerocallis citrina. The sequence continues at coordinate 38,299,650 of CM030360.1, forward strand.
ATGCTGTTGAAATGCCAGGTGACATGGCTTGGTAAATGGGGGCCCACCTGAGGTCTCTCACGGGATTTGAAACAAGAGAAAGAGTAGGGATTTAATCACATATCGGTAAGTAAAGTAAATAAAATAATATATAAATAGTAATGCCTATGATCAAGAGTCACCTAATCGGTTAACCAACTTTTGAGAGGCAGCCTGTGGTGGGCAGTTGTACTACATAGTATCTAATTTGTCTTATAAATTGTATAAATTGTCTGAGCTAGGGGCTGGGGCATTACACCATCAACTATGAGATTTGGAACATGACAGAGACAGAGTACACCGCTCCTACAATTCCTTATGCACAATGGAACGATGAAATGAAAGGCAACACAATGAACAATGCAAAGGGGATGAATGCTCTATTCTATGCTCTTACCAATGAGGAGTTTAATTGTGTGTCTAATGCAACAACGGTGTATCAAATTTGGCACACACTCGAGGTAACTCATGAAGGTACTAATAAAGTTAAAGAATTTAAGACATCTGTTCTTGATCACAGGTTTGAGATGTTTCGCATGAAGGAGAACGAGAATGTGTCAGATATGATCACACGGTTCACGGATATTACAAATTCTCTTGTGGCTCTTGGAAAGACGTACACTCAAGCCAAAATAGTGAGAAAAGTTCTTCGTGCCTTAACCCCTAAATGGGAGAAGAATACCACCGCCATAAAAGAGGCCAACGATTTAACACAACTCTCTCTTGACAATCTTGTGGGAAATCTTATGGCATATGGAGTTCAACTTGAAGAACGCAAGAAGGATCTAGAACCCCAACAATCAAAGAAAAAGACATTCGCTTTCAAGGCCATGTCGGACTCCGAAGATGAAGAAGTCGACGAAGAAGAAATAGCCATGTTCACTAGAAAGTTCAAGAAGTTTCTAAGGAAAGGTAAATTTAATTCCTGTTGCCGCTGAAATCGGTGTGGGGGCAAACAGATAGATTTGTGGATTCTTGGGATGTTGAATAGTCAAACCTAAACACCTTTCCACCGGAGTTTGATCGTGATCTCCCAGCCGTTAACCAACAAAAAGTGCAAAACACCGGGGTTGATCCCGGCGACGCACCCTCCGACGCTCAAGTCAGTAATCAAAAAGATTAGGAATGAGCTTTGATTGGTAAAAGATTGATTACCTGATAACAGTGGGAGATGGGGGGTATTTATAGCCGCCTTAGGGACCAGTTTCGGGATAAGATCAAATCCTTACTTCCCAGTGAATGATAGAAGCAATCAGGGTCCGTTGATTAAGGTTAATCATAAACCCTAATTCTATCCAGCTGGACCGGGTTTCTTGCAGGTTGGAACCTGCACCCAGTTGAGATGGATCCGGGTGGGTTGTTGGGCCTTTGGAAAATAGGCCCAGTTCCCATCTCGGACCCGTTTGTAGGCAAAATTACCATTTTACCCCTGATCTTTGAGATTTGCGCTTGATTTGGACGGTTCTGATTTAACCCCTTTTTTAGCTATATCACGAGCCCCGCACTCCTGAAGACTAAGTTTGATCAGCCTTTGAGGAGTAGTTTTACTGTTTTAATGGCTTGTGGAGTTGTATCGGAGTCCAAATGAGGGGTGTCCAATCCCTATATGAGGTATTATGGTTATCTTCAGAGTTGGTTGCACGCTCAAGGTTGTTCTTGAGCTCTCCTGGACTTTTGGTGATATTTCTTAATTTTTTATTTATTTTTCGGACCATCTATTTAATTTTGCGAAGCGGTGATTTAATGTTCGGGGGCATTAATTAATCATTCTAAGCAATAATTATTTACCCAAGGACTCAGAAATATTTTCCTGGATTCATAATCATTTTTTAGAATTTTTAATTAATTTCCTGAATTTTTAATAATTTTTTCGTAATTTTTAAATAAATAATTCGAATTTAATAAATAGGAAATTAATTTTTAATATTATTGATGATGTGGCGCAACCTGGGCCTCCCATCTCGCATCAGCGCGTAGCTCTGAGAGATCGGACGGCGGAGCGGTGCTAATTGATGTGGGCGAATCTGGGGGTTTGATCAAACCATGGCGCGAATTTTGAAACGATCTGATGGCCTGTGTTGCTCGGTAGTGTTTTACTGTGTGGACAGCTCGGAAAGCCAGTCGCTCAGATCGAGATTCCAAGCGACATGGCGCAATTTGGGCCGTTCATCACGCTGCGGTGCGAATCACGAGGGCATCCGACGGTGGATCCTATTCTTGGCTTCGTGGGCGAATCAGGGTCGTTCATCTGATTGGGGCACGAATTTCGAGGAGATCGAACAGTTTGTGCTGCTTGGCGTTATTTTCTCATATGAGCAACTCGGATCTCCAGTCGCTCGGATCGGGATTCCGAGCGACGTGAGGCGATTTGAGCCGTTCATCATGAGATCTTGCATGGATCTTGCTCGAATCACGAGAAAACGTGATCTTGGCCACGTGGCTGAATCGGGGTCGTTCATCAGATCGAGGCACGAATTTTGAGATGATCCGACGGTCGATGTCGCTCGGTGCTATTTTCTCTATATGAGCAGCTTGGATCGCCAGTTGCTCGGCTTGGGATTCCGAGCAACGTGGGGTGATCCGAACTGTTCGTCAGGCTGAGACACAAATTTTGAAACGAGCCGACGATCTGTGTCGCTCGACGCTGTTTTCCCCATACGAGCAGCTCAGATCGCCAGTCATTCGGATCGGGATTCCGAGCAACGTAGGGCGATCTGGACCGTTCATCACGAGATTTGGCGTGGATCTTGATGCAATAAAGCGGTGTGGATCACGAAAAAAATGCTATCTTGTCGTTTTGTGATCGTGGCCCAATCTGAGCCGTCTGATCAAGATCTTGCACCAATCTTGAGGAGAAAGTTGTTTTTCTCCAATACGCAGCTCGAATATCCAGTCGCTCGGATTTGGATTCCGAGCGACGTGGGTGATCTGGACCGTTCATCACGAGATCTGGCACGGATCTTGATGCAAAAAGGCGGCGTGGATCACGAAAAAATGCTATCTTTTCGTTTTGTGATCGTGGCCCAATCTGAGCCGTCTGATCAAGATCTTGCACAAATTTTGAGGAGAAAGTTGTTTTTCTCCAATACGCAGCTCGGATCGCCAGTCGCTCGGATTTGGATTCCGAGCGACGTGGGTGATCTGGACCGTTCATCACGAGATCTGGCGTGGATCTTGTTGCAAAAAGGCGGCGTGGATCACGAAAAAAATGCAATCTTGTTGTTTTGTGGTCGTGGTACGATCTGAGCCGTCTGATCAAGATTTTGCATGAATTTTGAGGAGAAAGTTGTTTTTCTCCAATACGCAGCTCGGATCGCCATTCGCTCGGATTTGGATTCCGAGCGACGTGAGGTGATCTGGACGGTTCATCACGAGATCTGGGGCAGATCTTGATGCAAAAAGGCGGCATGGATCACAAAAAATGCTATCTTGTCGTTTCGTGATCGTGGCCAAATCTGAGCCATCTGACCAAGATCTTGCATGAATTTTGAGGAGAAAGTTGGTTTTCTCCAATACACAGCTCGGATCGTCAGCCACTCGAATTTGGATTCCGAGGGACGTGGCACGATCTGAACCGTCCATCTGAAGATCTTGCATGGATCTCGATGCAAAAGACGGTGTGGATCATGAGAAAATGCTATCTTGTCATTTTGTGGTCGTGGTCCTGATCTGTGCCGTCTGATCGAGATCTTGCGGGAATTTTGGGGAGAAAGTTGTTTTTCTCCAATATGCAGCTCGGATCGCCAGTCGCTCGATTTGGATTCCGAGGGAGGTAGCTCGATCAGAGGCGTCCCTCGATGGCTCGGCAGAGTGCCTCGGCTGCTCGGAGCTAGAGGAATTACCGAGTGGTGTAGCCTAGTCTGATTCGTCGTCACCCTTATGAACTGCCGCCACTCTTATCTACTTTTTCGTTTAACCTTCTTTAACGGGCTTGAGGGGGGCCCAAGAGTCGTAACTTTACGTTACAAAGCCCAAGAGTCACTTCTTTTACTATAAGTTTTCACCTCCTCCACTCTTTCTCTCATTCTTTCACTTTTACTTTTACCTTTGCTAGCGGTGTTTTTGCTCTCGAGCGGCGCTACTAGCTTTCGTGGCAAGGAGAGTTTGAACTCCGACGATCTTTTCCGACCATACATGTCACTTCAAGGTTAGTCTTTCCCCCTTCTTTTTGAGAATGTCTAGAATTTCTTCTGGGGACGAGACCTCCACCTCGGACCGAGACACCGACCGAGCGGTAGTGGTTAATTCGAGGAAGGGAAAGGAAGTGGTTAAGCCGGTCGGGGTTTCGACGATAGTTGAGACTCCGAAAGGGGCAGGAGAGCTGGGTCGGCTACCGTCCACATTGTTGAGTGTTGGTAGGGTGAGGAGCTACCCTGAGGACATCTTAGAGAAGGTGGTGCGTGGGATGGCTCCGGCATATGAGGAGAATAATCTGAAGGATCCTTCCGAGGTGGATGATATCCCTTCAATCATGACCGAGGAAGATCTACGCCGGATCAGGAAGGGATTCCGCATCCCGAAGAAGTACATGCTTAAGAGCGAGCTTGCGAAGCGGAATCGAGCCAAGTTTTGGACTCCGAACACGTCTTCGAGTAAATTTCAACGGTTGTAGGAGCAGTTCCGAATGGCGAACCATTTCTAGCCCGCTTAAGAGCGAGCTTGCGTAGCGAAATCGAGCCAAGTTTTGGACTCCGAACACGTCGTTCGAGTAAGAGCAATTAAAGGTCTTAAACAGAGAGATAAAATAATCACAAGAGAATCATCAGGGGAAAAAAGTTCTTTATTGATAACTGCTAATTGGTTGCTTCTAAGTTGCAAGCTGTTATTGCAATGGGAAAATAAAGAAGCATGTAAAAAACAAAAAGATAGGAACGGCTCGACATTTGATCATACTCGGAGAGGTGTTTAGACACCCTCTTGGTACTTCAGTAAATGGTCGGCATTCCAAGTTCTTGGTATCTCTCTGCCTTCGAGATCTTCAAGACGATATGCTCCTGGTCGAACTACCTTGGAAACCTTACACGGTCCTTCCCAATTCGGAGCTAGCTTACTCTTTTGGCTGGGGAATGAGATAGTCAGCTTTCTGAGGACTAAGTCCCCTTCCTTGAGATCGGTGGGACCGGCTCTTTTGTTGTAGGCCTGATCGATTCTCCTTCGATAATTTTGTTGGTGAATTGAAGCTCTTTCACGGAGCTCATCAATAAGGTCCAAATTCGTACGGAGCTCTCTGGCATTCTACTCTTCGTCATAGGAAATAAGGCGAGGGGATGACAAACCAACTTCCAAGGGGATTACGGCCTCGGACCCGTAGGTGAGGTTGAAGGGCGACTCTCTTGTGGGGGTCCGTTTCGTAGTGCGGTAGTTCCACAGTACGTTAGGAAGTTGTTCTGCCCATAAGCCTTTGGCCGATTTATTTAGTCTCTTCTTGATGTCGGAAAGGATCTGCCGGTTGGCATTCTCTACTTGACCAATGGACTGAGGATGGGAGATGGAGGAAAAGCATTGCTGAATGCTGAGGTCTTCACATAAAGAACAGAAGGCTGCCCCTGTAAACTGTGTTCCGTTATCCGTTATTAGGACTCGAGGCACACCGAATCTACAGATTACATTTTTCTAGAAGAATTGCAGCACTTTGTTCTCAGTAATAGCAGCTAGTGGTTCAGCCTCGATTCACTTAGAGAAATAGTCGATCGCCATGACTAGGAACTTGAGTTGGCCAGGAGCTGGTGGGAATGGACCTAGCAAGTCCATCCCCCACATTGCGAAGGGAATTGGACTCGAGAGAGATGTGAGTTGTGCTTGGGGTAGTCGGCGAATGCTGGAGAACTACTGACAAGGGCTGCATTGCCGGATATGTTGCTCGGCATCTCGAAGTAGGGTAGGCTAGAAGTACCCGTAGTTCAAAACTTTCCTGGCGAGGGACCTTGACCCTGAATGGGCTCCGCCTATACCTTCGTGGAGTTCTTGCAAGGCATACAAGGCTTCTTCCGGGGAGAGGCATCTGAAGTAAGGTCTATCATCTACTTGGGTATATAAGCATTTGTACAAGACCCCTTCAGCAAGGGTGTACCGCTCCGCTCTCGTTCGGATTCGATGGGCTTCTTTAGGATCTTAGGGAAGGGTCCCATTCCTGAGGAACTCTATCAGAGGCTTCATCCAGTTGTCCTGGAGTAGGACGGGCAGCGATTCCATCGAGTTGGGGGCTTCCTCTTCTATGATAGGCCTTAGGAGTACTTCGATTAGGACGGTCTGCTCGAGACCCTGGAGGGAGGAGGAGGCCAACTTTGAGAGGGCATCTGCTTGGGAGTTTTCTTCTCTAGGGATCTGCTGGATTTGTGCCTCTTCGAACGAAGCCATAAGACTTTGGACCTTGGCTAGGTACCTAACCATTCGGTCGTCCCGCTCCTCGTAGTCTCCTAAGACTTGATTAACCACCAGCTGTGAATCACTGAATATCCGGACGCATCGCGCCCCTGCCTTGCGAGCCATACCCAGGCCTGCCTTAGGGCTTCATACTCAGCCTCGTTGTTGGAAGCTTTAAAGTTGATGTGGAGGGAGTATTGGACAACAAAGTCATCTGGGCCTGCCAGAATGACTCTGGCTCCGCTTCCTTCAGTGAAAGAAGACCCATCTACATATATTATCCACATGGGTGGCCCATTTGCTGCTTGACTCACTTCCTGGGATGGTGCTTTCTACTATAAATTCAGCTAAGGCTTGAGCCTTGATTGCAGTCCGAGACTGATAGGATATGTCATGTTGGATAAGCTCGATCGACCACTTCATCAGATGCCCGGAGGTCTCAGGCTTGTGCAGGACTTGCTTGAGCGGCTGGTCGGTAAGGACGACCACCGAGTGGGACTGAAAATAGGGGCAGGAGCTTCCTGGCTGCCATAACCAAGGCGTATGCTACTTTTTCCAACCTCAGATAGCAGAGCTCAGCGTCTCTAAGGACCTTGCTCACATAATAGATAGACTTCTGAGCCTTGTCTTCTTCCCTCACTAAGACAGCACTGAGGGTTTGCTCAGAGGCGGCGAGGTAGAGGTAGAGTGTTTCCCCAGGAATAAGCTTGCTGAGGAGTAGGGGGTTGACCAGATAGGCTTTCAGTTGGTCGAACGATTCTTGATGCGGTTGGCCCCACTCGAAGCCCTTAGCCCCCCTGAGGGCTTTGAAAAAAGGAAGACACTTCTCCCCTGACTTAGATAGGAAGCGTCCTATGGCTGCGAGGCGTCCTGTAAGCTTTTAAACTTCTTTCACACTTGTAGGAGGAGCCACATCCAGTATGGCTTTGATCTTCTCGGGGTTAGCTTCGATCCCCCTTTGACTGACCATGAAGCCCAGGAACTTACCAGACGAGACCCCGAACACACACTTATTCGGGTTTAGTCTTATATTATGCTTCCTCAACACGTTGAAGGCTTCTTGTAGGTCGGTGACATGGTCGGGCCCATTGATACTTTTGACCAGCATATCATCAACGTACACTTCCATGTTTCGGCTGATCTGATTCTGGAAGACCTTACTGACGAGGCGCTGGTAGGTGGCACCGGCATTTTTGAGCCTGAAGGGCATCACTCAGTAGCAGTAGAGGCCTTGATCTGTGACGAAGGACGTCTTCAGGATATCCGAGGGGAATAGTCTGATTTTGTTGTATCCGGAGAAGGCATCCATGAAGCTCAACAACTCATGGCCCGAAGTAGCATCGATTAAGGTATCTATGCTGGGGAGAGGGAAAGGATCTTTAGGACATGCTTTGTTCAAATTCGTGAAGTCAATGCAAATCCTCCAACTTCCGTTGGCCTTCTTGACCATAACAACATTAGAGAGCCATTTGAGATAGTTGATTTCTTGTATGAACCGGGCTTTGAGGAGCTTGTCCACTTCTTCCTTTATAGCTTGCTAGCATTCAGGGGTGAATTTGCACCTCTTCTGCTGGACCGGTTTGGACCTCGGAGCAACACTTAGGTGGTGGACGAGGAGGTCCTCGAAAATCCCTAGCATGTCTGCAGTGATCCAGGAGAAGAGGTCATGGTTCTTCTTGATGCAAAGGATTATGTCAAAATAGAGGGCAGAGGGGAGGGTCTTGCTGATGAAGAATTTGCGGTTCGGATCTTGCTTTGAGAAGAGCAATTCCTCTAGCTCGTCTGCCTGGTTCTGACATTGGCTGGGTGTTCCCTTGTGGAATTTCGAGGGTCTCGAGAGAAAGAACGGGTCCTCCATTCGAGGTCATGTAACATTTGCGGGCCATCTCCTGACTCCTCCTTGCATCCCCTACACCTGCCTTGGTTGGGAACTTCATTTTGAGATGATAAGCTGACGGGATGGCTTCTAAAGCAGCTAGGCCAGGTCGATCTAGGATCACATTGTAAGCGGCTGGAATGTCAACGACCATGAAATCCATTGGCTTCGTCCGGGTAGTAGGAGTTTTTCCAGCAGTTACGTCGAAGGTTATCACCCCTTCGATCATCACTGGCACTCTCATGAACCCATGGAGCGTATAGCCGGCGGGCTTGAGCCTGTCCCGTGATAATTTGAGTCCTCGGAAGGCTGCCAGGAAGAGGATGTTGACAGAACTGCCATTGTCCACCAGAATCCTCTCCACTTTGAAGTTAGCCATGTGGAGGTTAATCACTAGTGCGTCATAATGGGGGGTTCGGACACCCTTCAGGTCTTCATCCGAGAAAGTAATCGAAACTCCGAGGCCTTTGGGAGGGGGTATGCTGTGCACCGAGTTGACCTCCCTGATAAAAGCCTTTCGAAAAGAGTTGGAGGTTCCTCCTATTGGACCCCCATGGTTGAGGTGTAGGTTGCGCTCTTCTTCGAATTTGGGGCTCTCGTCGTGCCTCTCGGGCTGCTTATTAGCCCCCCTGGGAGGAGGAGGAAGATCAATTCGGTCCTTTCTTACAAACTTGGACAGCTGCCCTCTCTGAATAAGTGCTTCAATTTCATTCTTCAGAGTCCGACAGTCATTGGTGTCGTGGTCGTGGTCCCAGTGATAGCGGCACCACTTCTCCTTATCTCTCTTCTTCCTGGGGGTATTCATCCTCGGGGCAGGAGGCAGAACTCCTTCTTTCTCGACTTCCATGAGGATAGTTGAAACATTGGTGTTGAGAGGGGTAAACTTCTCAAATCTGGGAGGCGGGCATCGCTGACCCCCATTGTCCTTCTAGAACTTCTTAGCTCCTTCATCTTCGGCTGCCTTTCTCTTGGTTCCGGAGGAAGACCCCTCGAAAGTGGGGTGATGTTCTTCCTCTACCCGGATATACTTTTCGCTTCTGAGAAGAAGGTCGAAGAAGTCTCGAGGGGGCTTTTTGGCTAGGGAGGACCGGAGGCTTGAGTTGAGGACATTGGATTGGAAGGAGGCTGCAGCGATCGATTGGTCGATGGAGGCAATGGACCTAGCTTCCGCGGTAAACCGCTTGACATAATCTCTTAGTTTCTCACCCTTCTTCTGATTGAGGAAGAGTAGTGAAATACTAGTCTTCTCGGTTCGGCGGCTGCTCACGAAGTGGGTGGCGAAGAGGGTCTCAAATTGTTCAAAAGAAAAGATGGAGGATGGGGTAAGGCGGGAGTACCATTCCCGAGCCGGACCTTTGAGAGTAGCTGGGAAGGTCTTGCACAGTAGAGCATCGGAAGACTGGTGGATCATCATGAGAGTTTTGAAACTCTCGATGTGATCCGCAGGGTCTGACTCCCCCGTATATGTCTCGAACTGTGGTGGCTTGAAGTTTGCTGGAACGGGAGCATCCATGATGGTTCGTGAGAACGGAGGTCTGCTTGGGCGGAGGGTCCTCCCTCTTAGCTCATCTTCCCTATCAAGTTGGCCGAGGCATCTCTCCATCTCGTGGAGACGAGATAGACAGCATCATCCCTTCAATGGTATCCTGGCGAGCCTCTGGACTCATCTTCGTACAAAGAGGAGCATGGAGTTCGGCGATGGTAGCTAGGAGAATGGTGAGAACTAGCGAGGTGATGGCGGTGGCTCAGATTTTGAGGAGGAGTTAGGAACCGATGGCGAGGACTCTGGACCGGAGGAGGAGTGGGGACCCTCTGAACATTGTTGTTGTTGTTTGGTCGGAGATTGAGGGCCTGCAAGATTGTAGCCTGGAATTCTTGGAATTCGGCTCGGGTGATAGGTTCGTTCTCGTCCCTTTGGGGCTGCTGACCAGCGGGAGAATGATGTCTTTTTCGACGATATTCAGGAGACTCCTTCCGCCTCCTATGAAGAGGGGACCTCCTGTGGACGCGGCGATGATGAGATCGCTCATTTGGACGTTCTGAGCGGGTGGCTCCCTCACGAGCCCGCCTTTCATCCAAACGGCAGCAAAGGTCCTCTTCTTTCTGCCGGTTGATGAGGATGTTGCAGAGGTCTTCTGAAGTCTGAGGGTTATGAGATGCCATTGAGTCGGTTGTAGGGTTGTGTATGGAGATATGGTCGCGGTGATGGGGTTGCTTCTGAGGGTGAAGACGAGAGGTCCCTAAACCAGCGTTCTGGGGCCCGGGTGGAGCCTGCTGGTGCTGAAGATTTTGAAGAGGAGGTTGTTCCTGCTGCAGGGGTTGATTAGGCTGAGGATGGAGTTGTCCCTGCTGCTGGACGGTTTGGAAGGGAGCCTCCTGTTGCGGTTGAGGAGGATTGGGTCCACGGTTGGACCCTCTCGATCTCAGTTTCCTTGGAGGCATGGCTGGAGGTGATCTTAACCTATGGAAGAGGGTGGTTTGCTATGCGTGCTTCCCACAATCGGCGCCAATCTGTTGCCGCTGAAATCGGTGTGGGGGCAAACAGATAGATTTGTGGATTCTTGGGATGTTGAATTGTCAAACCTGAACACCTTTTTGTCTGAGTTTGATCGTGATCTCCCGCCATTAACCTACAAAAAGTGCGAAACACCGGGGTTGATCCTAACGACGCACCCTCCGACGCTTAAGCCAGTAATCAAAAAGATTACGAATGAGCTTTGATTGGCAAAAGATTGATTACCTGGTAACAGTGAGGGATGGGGGCTATTTATAGCCGCCTTAGGGACCAGTTTCGGGATAAGATCAAATTCCTACTCCTAGTGAATGGATAGAAGCGATCAGGGTCGTTGATTAAGGTTAATCATAAACCCTAATTCTATCCTGCTGGACTGGGTTTCTTGCGGGTTGAAACCCGCACCCAGTTGAGGTGGATCCGTTCGTGGGTTGTTGGGCCTTTGGAAAACAGGCCCAGTTCCCATCTCGGACCCGTTTGTAGGCGAAATTACCATTTTACCCCTGATCTTTGAGATTCGCACCTGATTTGGAAGGTTCTGATTTAACCCCATTTTTAGCTATATCAATTCCAAATTTAAAAATACTAACGAACTTCCTACTTGTTTCAAGTGTAACAAAACAGGTCATATGAAGAAGGATTGCCCATTAGAAAATGCAAAATCGAATGGAAATTCTCCTAACTTCAAGAAAGACAAGTCCACAAAGAACAAGTACATCAAGAACAAGAAGGCATATCAAGCAACTTGGGACGATAGCGACTCTTTATCGGAAGAAGAGAATGAAGAGACAACGAAGTTGCGAATGTATGCTTCATGGCTACACAAAACGAAGTAAGTGATAACTTTAATTCTAATGACTTATTAGATATTTTTAATGAGGTTTTTCAAGAACTTAAGAAGGATAAAATTAGAGTTAAAAACATAGAGAAAGTTATCAAATACTTTCTCAAGAGAATCTTGACTTAAATGTTGAAGTCAAGTCTTTAAATTCTCGACTTTCTAATTTGGATATATATCTTGTATCTCTTAAAAAAATTATGAAGAGATATCCAAGAATGTATCCAAATTTAATAAAGAAAAGGAGAATTTAAATGAAGTTCTCCAAAATCAAGTTCAAACTAATAAGATATTTGGACTTGTTTTTCAAAAGTCTCTTGAAGAACATCATGTCTCTAAGAACACTAGTAGTAATAAGTCTGAATCTATCTCTAGTGTTAATAATAAATTATATGAGTTTTTTGAAAAACCACAAACTGTTGTTTTCCATGAAAAGAGTAATTTTGTAGTTCAGACAGTCGACTGAACCCAAATTTCAGTCGCCTGTCCAGAGGTTCTGAGTCTTATTCAAAGAAACAAAAACCTCAGATAAGTCGACCTATTTCACCTCCCAGTCGATTGGCTTTTAGTAACAGTCGACTGAAAGGTTCGATAAAGTCGACTGGACAGAGCAAAAATATTAGGGTTCCAGTCAACCCGAGTCTAAAAGATAGAATTACTTATATAAATTCATATATTCTTAATGTATGGAATGCTGTAGATTATATTCATTCTTTTGGTGGAAAATCAAACTCACTTTGGATTTTGTTTTCCAAAAACTAATCCGTTTCGGACCCAATGAAAAGGGTACCATATTCACAATGATTATTTTATAGGCACCTAAAAGAGAACGTTGGCTACATGACAGCGGATGCTTCAAGCATATGACTGGTCATGCTAACCTTCTTTCTTCCATATAAGAGATTGATGGAGGGATAGTCACATTCGGTGACAACAACAAAGCGAAGGTTATTGGTATAGGCATGGTCGGTAAGAACACTACCCCTACTATAGAAGAAGTTTTTCTTGTTAGTGGATTAAAGCATAATCTGTTAAGTATTTGCCAATTGTGTGATAAGGGATATAAAATTGTTTTGAAAAAGATGCGTGTTTAATTTATGATTCTTCCATGCAAAATATAAATTTTCAAGGCTTTAGGAAAAATAATATTATGAGTTATGTTTAAAATCAAATGATTTTTCGAATGATTTTTGCTTAGTAGCTTCTAACAATGATTCTTAGCTTTGGCATAAGAGATTTGGCCATGTGAGTATGAAAAATATTGCTAAATTGTCTAAGTACAACGTGGTTAAAGGACTGCAAAGACTATCCTATAAAAAGGATAAGTTATGTGATGCATGTCAACTAGGTAAACAAGTCAAATCTACTTTTAAGACAACAGAAATGATTTCTACTAGTAGGCCTCTCAAATTAATCCATATGAATTTATTTGATCCTACTAGAGTCGCTTCTTTAAATAAAAGTAGCTATGTATTTGTTTTAGTAGATGGCTTTTCAAGATTCACATGGGTTTCCTTTTAAAACATAAGAATGATGTCTTTGAAGTATTTGAAATTTTTTTAAACGGATTCAAAATCAAAAATCTCTAACCATAGTCACTATTAGAAGTGATTATGGTGGAGAATTTAAGAATGAAACGTTTTCAGAATATTGCAACAAGAATGGTACAATACATTCATTTGCATTTCCTAGAGCTTCGCCACAAAATGGAGTGGTTGAAAAAAAGAATAGGACTTTGCAAGAGTGTGCACCTACTATGCTTGTTGAAAGCAATTTGCCTAAGTAATTCTAGGCTAAAGCTGTTTCTGCAGCGTGTTATGTTTTAAATAGAATTTTGCTTAGGCCTAAGCTTAAGGAAACATGTTATGAACTATTTTTTGATAAAATTCCTAAAGTATCTTATTTTAAAGTATTTGGTTGCAAGTGTTTCATTATAAACACTAAAGATAATTTAGATAAGTTTGATCCTAGATCTAATGAAGGTATCTTCATTGGATACTCAAATAGGAGTAAGGCATATAGAATTTTCAATAAGTCAACTTTGACTATTGAAGAATCTATGCATGTTTCGGTTGATGAATCTCTGCCTTCATCTACTGTTATTGAAGATGATGAAAGTGTTTCATCACCTTTAAATAACGTTATTAAATCACTAGAACAAACTACCCTTGCAAATAAGTCGACTGATAAGGAAGTCAAGTCGACTGATATGAATCAGTCGGCTGATAGACTAGTTAAGTCGACTGATCATGTTGTGATGACTCAAACTTTACCAAAGTCATTTGTTGAAGTTAGAGATCATCCTCATGACTTAATAATTGGTGACATCTCACATGGTATTCTAACAAGATCTCATGTTAACATGATTTCTCATATGAATTTCTTGTCGAATTTTGAACCGAAGAATATACAAGAAGCTTGTGAGAATGAATTTTGGATGAATGCCATGCAAGATGAATTAAACCAATTTATAAGAAATGATGTATGGGATTTAGTTCCATGACCCCGTGATCATATTATAATTGGTACCAAATGGGTATTCAAGAATAAGTTAGATGAATCAGGACAAGTCGTTAGGAACAAGGCTAGATTAGTTGCTCAATGATATAATCAAGAAGAAGGCATAGATTTTGATGAAACACATGCTCCTGTTGCTAGACTAGAATCAATTAGGTTCATATTATCTTTTGCATGTTTTATGAACTTTACACTTTTCCAAATGGATGTTAAAAGTGTTTTTCTTAATGGTTTTGTTAAGGAAGATGTTTATGTTAAGCAACCATCCGGTTTTGAACATGAACAATTCCCAAACCACATTTTTAAATTGAAAAATGCTTTATATGGTCTTAAACAAGCACCTCGTGCTTGGTATGATCGGTTAAAGACTCTTCTATTAGAAATTGGTTTTGAAATAGGTAAAGTAGATACTACCTTGTTTATCAGGAAAATAGAGACCGATATCCTAATCATACAAATATATGTAGGTGACATAATTTTTGGATCTACTAATAATAATCTCTGTCAAGAGTTTGCTAATACCATAAAAAATGAGTTTGAGATGAGTCACATGGGTGAACTCAATTATTTCCTTGGACTACAAATAAAGCAATCACATAATGGAATATTATTAATCAAGGAAAATATGCTAAGGAATTACTCAAACGGTTTGGCATGAATAGCACTAGTAGTAAGACCACACCTATGGCTACTACTACTACACTTGACAAATATGAATTAGGTAAGACTGTCGATCAAAAACTCTGTCAGGGATGATTGGCTCACTCTTATATATAACTGCTAGTAGTCCAGACATTATGTTTAGTGTATGTTTGTGTGCTACATTTCCGTCAAGTCCTAAAGTGTCTCACTTAAAAGATGTGAAACACATTTTAAGATACATTAAAGGCACATCTAAGTATGGTTTATTCTATCCACGCACCGATAATTTTCAACTTTTGTCGTATAATGATGCGGATTTTGCTGGTAGTAAAACTGTCCGTAAAAGTACTAGCGGTACTTGTCACTTTTTGGGACATTCACTAGTATATTGGTGCAGTAAAAAGCAGAATTCAGTATCCCTATCTACTACAGAAGCTGAATATATTGCTGCAAGGTTTTGCTTGTGCCCAAATTTTGTGGATGAAACAAACCCTATTAGATTATGGTATTTCATTTTCAAAACCTACTATAATGTGTGATAATACGAGTGCCATTAATTTATCTAAAATCCGATTCAACACTCACATACGGAACACATTGATATTAGACATTATTTTCTACGTGATCATGTTTTAAAGGGAGATATATCTTTAGATTTTATTTCTACTGATAAACAATTAGCAGATATCTTTACCAAACCACTTAAGGAAACACATTTATCAACTTTAGAAGGGAACTAGGAATCTGTTGTTTTAATCATATTCCTTGAATTTTTAACGTGTAAGGCGACTTAAAAATATTTCCCAGTCGACGGACCAAGTATTTTTCATTGTCTATTTTACTGAATTTTATGCTCTGGACAGTCGACTGTGTACAGTACTAAGTCGACTGACAGACATATTACCTGATGTTTTTTCTATTTTTTTCTTGTAATTTTTCGTTATGTTTTATGTATTTCACTTTTATGCAGTATTTGAAACCATCTACTTCAATTTCCTTTGTATAAATTTGATATGGTTTTGCAATGTGTTTGTTCTTTATGCAATACATTCCATTATGTTATTGTTTCTTTCTTCCTTTTTTTTCTTGATGACAAAGGGAGAGAAAAGGATGTGTTTGTGTGTTTGTTTTGTGCATATTTCTAACTTGTGCATGTTGTACATTAGTTAGGGGGAGCATTTTTAATTATTATTGTTGTAAGCTATTGTGTTGTCATCATCAAAAGGGGGAGAATGTTAGTTCTTGGTTTTGATGACTACAACACAATGCAAAGTTGTGCTACCACCTATATATATTGCAGGATGTATCAAAGACAATACCATGGTGAAATACACAAAGGCAAAGTTGATCCAATGAAGCTTTCAAGAGAATCGATCAAACTACAAAAATCTAAGTTCAAGT
Source organism: Hemerocallis citrina (assembly GCA_017893485.1). Taxonomy (NCBI): domain Eukaryota; kingdom Viridiplantae; phylum Streptophyta; class Magnoliopsida; order Asparagales; family Asphodelaceae; genus Hemerocallis; species Hemerocallis citrina. The sequence goes on from CM030360.1 coordinate 38,315,817, forward strand.
CACATTTGATCAAGCAAGCTTCAAGACATAAAGACAATGGCTCAAGCTCAAGTCAAAGACTCAAGTTCAAGACAAGACTCAAGTGCTTCAAATGTTTTGTATAAAGTGTTTTGTAACAATTGTAATTTTTATTCTTTGAGTCTTAGGAACTTGTAATAGCCTTGTCACACACACAATCACACATACCTTTTAATAATTGAGTGTTTTACAAAGTGAAAATGTCGAAACAAGCTTGAATAAGTTTAGCTGTTGAGTACCAGTCGACCGTTCTTTGGAACCAGTCAACTGTCTTAGTACGAAATTGTCTGAACTCATACAAGCTCTGACCAGTCGACTCATTCTGGCAACCCAGTCAACTGTTCAAGTCGTTTTGACAGTATTCTGAATTTAAAAACTTGTTTTTCAAATTCAAATGATTTCCTTTCCGTTTTAATACGGTTTTGGGAACTGTTTTACAACGTCCCTCTGATTCTTCTCTATAAATAAATTATAGGAATCACCATGAAAAGATTTCAAGCATTCTCTTAAGTTACAAGCTTTTTGTTTTTTAGAAGAACAAGCTTTTTAAAAGGCATACATATTCTCTAAGTCTTGGTTCTCTAAAAATCAGTCTAGTATAACATCGAATTTGCTTTAGACTGATTTCAGAAGTTAACCTAATAGCCACCATACAAAATCACAAATCACAAACAAGGCTATAGGTTATTGTAACTCTTTTTGTTGTTGTTTTCACTCTCGGGTTGTGAGAGTAGTCCTCTCGGTTGGAGAGTAGGGCTCTTGGTTGTAGAGTCGATTTTTCACTCTAGGGTGTAGAGTGGGTTTGCTCTCTCTAGTGGTGAGAGAGGTCTACGGGTTTGACATAGTTGTCAAACGCCGTAGGGTGTTCTTGTACTTTTTCAAAAATAGTGGAAAATCTCAAGTGGGTTGCTTGGGGACTGGATGTAGGTTAGGAGGACCGAACCAGGATACATCGTTGTGTTCTTTGTGGTTGACTCTTTCTGTGGTTGAATTTTCTTCACTTGCAGTTTCAATTTTGTTAAGTTTTTGGTCAAAAACTTGTCTGGAAAGTCAACTGGTTTCCGCTATAAGTCGACTGGTCAGATTTGTAAATCTGTGTAAAATACTTTTCTAATCTGATGCTTCATTCGACTGGATATCTCTTTTCAGTCGACTTAACAGAACGAAAAGTTCAATTTCTTAATTAATTTTATACAACACTATTCACCCCCCCTCCCCTCTAGTGTTATTTTCCTTGCCTACAGGATCCAACACAATACAGTCGATGGTCCTGCAACTGAAGAGTGGGCACTTCAGTTGAATACAACTGATGCAATGCTATATACGACCATCCTCTCTACGTCATACTATAGCGAATCCAAACCTCAACAACCACAATATCTGATGATAAAGAAAATGTGAGTAAACACAAGTGTCGGTGTATGACATGACCTACAACTAAAGCACACCCAATGCACACGATGCTCTTAGTCTAATGCATGCTTAGTTTGGGAGATATGCATCCCAAACTATACATTCCCCAAACAATTGACGTTCTCTACATTATTGGGGTTCGATCCCTCGCCATGCAACCTATCTTGTGCTCTATCCTGTCTCGAAAATTAGTGATGTAGAGGTTGCAGTCACCGCGGTTACTGTAGTCAATAGTGGTGTAGGGTAACCCCCTTTTGTTTCCCACTATGCCCGGAGGTAGTCGTGCGGTTTCTCTTTTCCGACGCTACCGTAAAAATGTCAATATCATAGAAAGTTCCTCCTTCCGGACACTTCCAAAACTGTAATACAGGGCATGAGGCCACACGGTAACCCCGCTAGCCGAGAATATTACAGTTCCACGCATGGCGCTTCCCTCTAAATTCCCTGCCCGCATTGAACAACATAGGACATGGCGGACTCTAAGGATTTCCCCTCTTCTCTGCTTGTACTCGTCCTTACACTAAGTTGAACTTGCAGTCGAGACGAAATCTCCCCGCTAGTCCTTATCAAAAGTTGTTATGGGCATATAGGCACGCATTCCGAGAGTCACGGAGCCTTACTCTTACCTGGAGTCTTGTTTGGTGCTCCCTGCCCGCGTTAAATGGAACTTAGGATTTGGCCAGGTGTGACGACGCCATGCGTCCCCTTCACAGGCGAACACAACACTCACTAGTGCCTGTCCATACACACATGAAGACTTGACCAACATAAGTCTCTACCCAACACAGGTGGTGTCAAAAAGATGCCCACGACTAAGGCCACAACTATGGAATAGTGTTAACTCTACCACTATGTAGAGTTATTATCATTTATTACTATTTTTCTCGACATTACTGGCTCTAAATAAAGTTATAATCCATTTTATCAATCCATCTTAGTTGAACAGTTATTATCATTTATTACTATTTTAACAAGACGCAAGTTACTTCACAAAACAGAGCACAACTATGCAGTGTTCAGTATTAATTAGGGTAAATATATCAAACTATTTCAGAAACTCATGAAACTTAAGATTTGATTTTCCTAACAAGCATACACAACATTTGCCAAAAGAATCCAGTCATTTCATTTATTACTTTAGGAGATATGTCTTTTACAAGTTCAGTCAAACACAGAGTACCAATGGCAGCAGCTCAAATCTGCCTGAACAACCAGTCTTTTTGAAAGATTTATTTACTATAGTTATACATGTCCCAATTGCATGAAACTTAAGACCTCAGCTCTAGACATGTTCAAGAACAACATAACTTAATTTCAGATCATTATCATAAACACACAGTGAGATATAAATGTTTTATTCCACAATAGAAAGTTACAAATTTCCCAGTTCTGTTTCTGACCAGCATGCATTGTTGACTTCTATTAATTCACAGAAAAATCAGAAAAACCTAAAAAAATTGCTGGAGATGCTCAACACATTCAAAAACACCTCCTAAAAAGTTTCAGGTTAATCTAACATGTAGATTTCAAGTTATTAGCCACAAACTAACAGTAAAGTTTCAGCTTTCATCAGGACTTTCTGTTTTGGGTTTCTTTACCATGAATCAAGTTACTAATGTTCGATCTCTTGCATGCAAGTACTTTTCAGTTACTACAAACATTTAATACTATCAAAATCATATCATTAGACAAATCAAGAACCTTAGAAACACCCACCTTACAATGAAGCTTGAGAGGGTTGGCTTGGTCTTCACTCTCCTACTTGATCACCACTCCAAATGTAGTGCTCAACCCTTGGCTTCTTCTCTTCTCCTTGGCTCCTTCTCTCTAGCTCTCTCCCTTTCTCTCATCTTTTCTTAGGAAATTTCAGAATGTGAGAATGAGAGAGTGTGAGAGGGTTAAATGAAGAGGGTAGTGAGAGGGGGGTGTGCCTTGGGTGTGGCCGGCAAAGATGGGATAAGGGGAGAGGGGTGAGGCCAAGTGTCATATGGTTTTTTTTTTTTTTTTCAAAACCATATTCCCTTGTTCTTGGTTTTGAAAACATAGTCCATGGTTTAGTTCTAAACCATTGGATCAAAGATGAGAAATTGATGGATGGCTAAATCTTCATGCATGACAAGGGGTATTGATTTGCAGTTTTTTAATAAATACAACATAAGTATGATGTACATTATTATGTACAAGTACAATTCATTCATATACACATACATATACATATATAAAACTAATTGGAAATATAATTTTATTTATAATAGAAACTTTGCATTCAAAATTAGGGTTGTTACATCACTCCCTCCTTAGAATAGTTCTGTCCTCAGAACTAGTCTTATTGGGAGCAAAACAGAAAATAAAATCAAACAAACAATCTGGGGTGAGTCTCCTGCATCCGGCTCTCTGGCTCCCAGGTAGCCTCTTCAACGAATTGATTTCTCCAAAAAACCTTAACCATCGGGATCACCTTATTCCTCAACACATTCTCCTGGCGGTCCATTATCTTCACCGGTTGCTCTTCATACGAGAGGTCCACCTGTAGGTCTTCTAGAATCTCTGGCAGTTGATGATCGGGATCAGGGATGTACTTCCTTAGCATTGAGAAATGAAACACGCTATGTACTTGAGCTAGCTCCGATGGTAGTTCCAACTTATAAGCCGTCTTACTGATCTTCTTAAGAATCCTGTAAGGTCCAATAAATCTCGGGGATAACCTACCTCCTCTTCCAAAACCTGACTACGCCATTGGTCGGTGAAACTTTTAGAAATACTGAATCTCCTTCCTCAAACTCCAATTCTCTGCGGCGAGTGTCGGTGTAGCTCTTCTGTGTACTCTGCACTGTTTGTAACCTCTTTCTGATCAGCTCTATCTTCTCCGAAGTCTGTTGTACTATCTCTGGTCCAAACATCTGCCTTTCGCCCACTTCATACCAACACACTGGTGTCCTGCATCTCCTGCTAAACAGTTCTTCGAACGGAGCCATCCCGATACTAGCCTGGTAGCTATTGTTATAGGCGAACTCGACCAGTGCTAGATACTTCTCCCAGCTCCCTCCAAAGTCTAGAATGCATGCCTGAAGCATATCCTCCAAAATCTGATTCATTCTCTCAGTCTGACCATCTGTTTAGGGGTGGTATGCTGTACTGAAATTTGTCCTCGTCCCCAAAGCTGTTTGTAGTTTCTTCCAAAATCTTGAGGTAAATCTTGTGTCTCTGTCGGATACAATGGATATCAGAACCCCATGTAGCTTCACAATCTCCTAAATAAATAGCTTTGCCAGTTTCTCCAAAGGTCATGTGTCATGCCCTGCTTCCCAAAAAGAGAATACAGAATACGGATACGTGACTAAGCCTAGCAGATGATTTTCATCTTCCATAAGCTGTCAGGATCTTTACAACATTTCTCAGGAATAATTAGAGTCAGAAGCAAGAAAAGTCAACCAGCATGCATATATGAATCAAAATACCAACAAGAATTACTTGAAACCAAATGTAATAATCTCAAATAAACCAGATCTGAACAAGTCAAATAATTCTGGGTTACATTGCCCAATACAAAAGAATCAAAGTAACAGATACATTATTCAAAAGCAACAGGAAATAATAATAATAGCAAAACTCCAGCATCTAGAATCTCATATCACCAACTCCATCGGGCTGCTGATCTTCATAATCTGCAATTTAATAAATTGCAAAAAGAGGAAAAAGAAAATAAAACGGCCGTCAATGCAAGTTACGGGCCACTTGTAGTGCAGGCACAAGTACGGGAAAAGGTAAACAAATAGCATGGAATAGACATGATAACGAAATAAAACAACTAGGGTGAATCAGGAAAGAGAATCAAGTAACATGATATACTAACAGGTACAGGTAAACATGCATCAAGTGTCAAGCAAGCAGGTAAACAGGTAACAGATATTCAGGTATACAAGTAACATGTATCAGGCAAGCATGTAACAGGTATCATGTAACAGGTATCAGGTATGTCAAGTTATTTCATATCAAGTCTTGTGTTTATTACTATCCAGGTAGCATTTCATGCGTCCCAGATTTTTACCACATGGTTGTTACATTCAAACAAGTTTTGTTTGGATTTCGTAGTGGATTCCATAGAGTCGTGTACTCATGTATCGGACAGACAGGCAACGGTACAAGTATCATGTAACAGGTAATCATGCAACCTGTAGGACTAAGTCTCCTCCAAGTACACCTTCTCACAAGGAAGTATGTAGTTCGGTAACAGGTGGAAAACACGGCCCCCCTCTGAGTACACCCTCTCATAAGGAAGTATGAAGTCAGGAATCAGATAACAGATAATCATAATCACATGTCAGGTAATTATATCACAGGTAACAGATATCAGATCATCAGGTGGGAAACACTGGCCCCCTTCGAAGTACTTATTTCTATATCTTCCACTACTAGATCTTTCCCATCACCCCGGCTAGGTTATTTTATAATTATTATACAAACCGGCATGTATGTGTCACAAACAGGTCAAGAATAACATAGCATAAACAAGGAACAGGTTCAGGTTGAAGGATAAACATGTACAGGTGAAAGAAAACTCATAAAGGGATAAAATAACGAAAATTCTAGGTCAGGACAGCAAGATAATACTGCACTAAATCTAGAATTCCCGTTGCCAAAACAATGCAAACCTGGAACCGTCAAAAAATCTGGAAAATAGAATTCCGGCCGAATCCAGCAAATATATATAAGTCATATGGTATTTCACAAAAATAAGTCTCAAAACAGATTTGAATCCAGAAAACATGTTCAGCCAGATATCAGAAGTTTGTACTCATAATCAGAAAAACGGATCAAAATTTACTGATTAATTCCAAGAAAAACCTGGGGTAGTCCCTAGTATGCTTAGTATCAGAAAATAAAGTTTCATAATTTTTCAATATGGAAAGAATAGTCAAGTAAAATCAGAAAACAGCAAGACACAGCAAATTTGTAAATCTGGAATCTTCAACAATGCAATACGAAAACAACAATATCTCATAAAATACAAATCAAAATCCAGATCCGTCAAAATGGTGATAAACTAGATACAGTAGGATAACTTCAATATTCATAAGGATTTTTCAAACAGCAAGTAGAATCAGGTCGAAATTATGTATCTTTACTGAACAACAAGAAAATTTAGTTATCATTTGCAAGTATAAAATAGTTGGTACAACTCATTAATTAAATCCCCAAAAATTAAGGGTTAATCCCAACTAGGTCTAGTTATACTCAACATAATATTGGATCAAAATAATACTTTTAACATCAGAATAGAAATAGTTTACTCCACAAAACTCATGTAAAATGAAATCTGGAATTTTTCTACACCACTGTAGTAAAATAGACATAACTCGCAACTCATAAAACAAAACTGAGATCTGTCAGAAGGATTGGAAAATAGACAGAATTCTCTACAAATCATATTCACAAATATTTTTAATATACTGACCTTAACAGGGTCACAAATACTAAACAACATCGGGGTAACAGAAAATACAGAATTGTCCCTTATGCACAAATCAACATAGATCATATGAGACTCATCCAAAACATAACCAAATATGAAATAGAGTGTACCATATGTTCAAGCAACATGGTATAGAGTATTTTACAAGTCCACAACAAGTATACTACGAATAACACAACTGAGAACATGATATTATATGAACAACATGCATGTATACATTAAGAAGTTGTCATCCCTAAGTTATTTCATGTCGGGGGTGTCATGTGGCAACTACGGGCGGGTCAACACAATAGAGAAAATATACAACAATGGTTCACACAAGAGTTGTCTTTAGCACACAACTACACTATAGGCGGTATTTAATACTTGTATTACACAAAGAAAAGAATACAAGTTACTTTCCTGAGAGACGATGATGGAAACGGAGCAAAAAAAAGAATAATGGGAATGGATTCCCAGGCACGAACAAAATACCAACGAATCAAACATGATCCACGAACACAACCATGGACAACGAAGCACGGGCAATGAACTACGACCACAAGCACAACGATCACAACCCGAACACCACACAAATCATACCCACACACCAAGAAAGGCAGCGGAGGAGCAGTCTCTTGCTGACGGGGAAGAGCAAGATGAGGAGGAGAGCTCCGGGAGGGAGCTAGCATCGGCTAAGTGCTTGCTACTGGCATCGAGATGGGGTCGAGCACGGCAGGGGGGAGACCAGAGGAGTCACGCGCGGCTGCAGGCGGGGCCGAGGTGATGGTAGGAGGGCGACGAAAGGGGAGTGAGGGGGATGGTCGGGAGAGATGGGCGCAGGGAGAGGGTGCGACACAGAGGCAGGGGGTCGGGAGATAAAAGAACGGGAGAGAGGATGTAGGTGCGGCTAGGGTTAATGCAGGGTGGAGATGAACATGCAGATGAAAAGGTGGGTTTATATGTAGAGATATATGGTTTTAGAAGATATAGGCAGCTAGGTATTATTTTGGTGGTGAGGGTTTAGGTGCCTGGGTAATTGGGTTTCGGTAAACAGGGGGGTTTTTGGGTAGGGTATAGGGTATTGGGGTTGGATATGGGTATGGGTTTAATGGGTAAAATCCAATAGAGAAATAGGGTTTATAAATCCAATTGAAAATAAAATAATCAATAAAATGTAGGTTTATATAACCAAATATAATTTTACTACAATATGGAAATTATTTGAAATAACTACAAACACAATTAACAATCGAAATGGATTTTTAAATAAACAATCAAAGTTATAATTGTCACGCCCCGCTTCCCAGGATATGGGAACACGAGTACATAACGTAGGCCCAGCGAATGATGCAAACACCATCCATAAGCTGTACCAAACTAACTCAGCAATAAAACAACAAGATACAACCATGCAGGAAAATATAATCACATGAAACAAGATGAATTCCAATAATAATGAAATAATCCAACAGTATAATATCCAAAATCTGGGATCAAAACAAAACTACGGGTCATAGAGTCCAAACAAGTTCAAGTTCATAATGTTCGAGAAATAAATAACAATAAGAAAAATTATGCAGGGGAGACTGGATCAATCTTTAGAAATGTTACTCACCAATTCCTTCAGGAATAGACTCTTCAGCACCTGTAAATTCCTAGTCTAAAATGAAATAAAAGATTGCTCTTAAAGCAAGTCGTAGGCGGCAAGTAGAGAAAACAAAGAGTAAAGGAAACATGGATATCAAAGAATAAGGACATGGTCAAAGGCAAGAAACAAAACAAAGAGCAGACAATATATTCAAAAGGTCTACAGTAAATCACTCATGAATGAGTGATATCAGTATCAAGCAGGAAATGCAGGTTATTAAGTATTTTATTAATCTATCTAGTGCACATACTACTACATCCCATACTACAGATTCCGCACAACACACTAAATGCTTTAGACTGATGGTGAATTCACTATTCATGTACTCAGCCCAGAAATCAGTGTATCATGTTCAGTGCCAGTATTTCTCGAGCAGTATTTATGGCCATAGGGTACAGTCAGTACAGTATGGCCCGACCGAGTACAGTCTCCGATTGTTCGCTATCAAGTCATCCCAAATAACCCCGACTTGTTATCATTTTATTTTATCCTATGTGAGCATGCAAGAGGGTGTCAATGTTGTTCATTACTATGTGAGACTAGTTCTAAGAGTTACAGACAAGTCATGGGTCAAACACATCAAATAAACACATTTTCCAAAATCAGGACAGCATAACCTTGCTGTACCAAATTATGGATTGCGGGCACTACAAATTAGCAAAACTGAATCTGCAGTAAGATCTGGAAAATAGACTTCCACACAGTTCCAGTGAGTATAATTAAGGTATATAAAATGTATGAGAACTAAGGTGAAAACTCTGTTCTAATCAGATTTTAAGTCCAGGCTGCAGTAGGTTATGTTCAACTAATTGTTTCGGGTCAGAGAAACCATTATTAAAATCTATAAAAATTCTGGGTGATACCTATATATGTCTAGGTCCAGCCTAAATTATTTCATATTTTTCTTGTACTATTAACAGGGTCAAATAAAATAAACAACTGCAGAAAACGCATGAAAATCTGAGTTTGAAATTACTAACACAGTTGCATTAGAGTGATGATAACTAACAGATGGCAAATTGGAATTTAAATCCAGAGTAAGGAAAAATTAACTAGACATCAAGGGCTACATTTTATGTTTAGTAAGTTCCTTCAGAATATGTCTCTAGCATGGTCAAAAATCTATTTAAAAATGAAACATACAGCAATCCAGAAATTTGTCTAAACATGAATTGGCAAATAATTAATTCATATGATCTTGTAAAGCATGCAAATTTGTAATCAAGTGAATCCTAGGTGTCAACATGAAATTTCTATGGTTCATGGTACATTTATTACGCTCATGGTGTCAATTCATCAATTAAATCTAAATCAGTACATTCATGTCCATTTCATCAAACAGTTCTAAGTACACATCTAGTTATTTTAATTGTGCACATGCATGAAAAATTGGGAACTGGGTTAAAGATCAAGGATATAGCACGAAGTTAAGAGTAAGTCGGGTTAGCTCGTGTAAACCCTAGATAATCTTAACGGAATTGTCAAAACAGATTTTTGATAATAAAAAGGACGAATCTACTTGCATGAGATCAATTAATCTTGAACACAAATAATGAAAGGGGTTCAAGAAGAGACTTGCCTGTTATTGCAGATATTAATAAAAATAATAAAATAACGGGATCAAAATCCCAGGTGAAATCTCCCAAAAATGCACAAAGAATCCACAGCAACAGCAAGATCCTAGAGAAATTCCCACACACCAGATCGGGACAAAAGTCAGAACACCAAACTCGGATCTGGCGCACACAGAACACGGAACACCAAGGGGAACCAATCAAAACCTCAGCATCGCATCGGATCTGGCCAAAACAGCGGACAGCAAAAGATCGGATCGCTACGGCCGAACACGAAATAGCGGGGACAGCCAACCAGAACCTGACCTCACACCGGATCCAACCCGAACAGGGGACAACGGCTAGGGATCCGATGCAGCAAAATAGTGGATAGCGACTTTGACCACTCACGTCACGTTTTCAACCTCTTGACAGCGGAATGGAGAGAGAAAGAGAGAGCGGCGGACTGGCGATGCGCGACGGCTGTGATGGCGGAGCGACAACGTCACCACGGTCGTGAAGCGACGGTGGCAAAAACAACTCCAACAAAGAGCTCTGCTTCGCGGTTGAAAACAGGGGACGACGGCGCGGCGACTCTGGGGACTCGACGGTGATGCACAAGGGCCTCAGTGGAGTGAGGACGAACGGCGAAGATGATGATAGAACACGGAGAGGGAATAGGGCGACAGCAACGAAGTTATGGCGATGGCAAAACTTCGGCAATGGGTTCGAACAGGGATGGTGAGGACGGGGGGGACGAGCGACGGTGATGGGGATGAACGATGATCGGGGGATGAACGGTGGTCGAGCGGTGTGTGACGACTTAGGTTGGGTTACAGAAAACAGAGAGAGAGATGGTTACGGGGAGAGAGAGTGTGCGGCGGAAAGAGAGAGGATTAATATTAATTAGGGTTAATTAATGTGGTATTTATAGGGATTAGGAAAATTAAGATTTAGGTTAAGATTTTGTGGGTTATGGGTTTCGGCTCTGGCTCCAAAAAGACACAAACCAAATCAATGAGACGAGACGAACACAAAGGAGAACAAATCGAATTCAAAATAAAAAAGAGCAAAATTCACAAAAGACAGAATCAAGCCAAAGAGCATAGATTGATCAAGAGAGAATAAAGAAAGTCCAAGAAAAAGCAAAATACACCAATATAAAGAATTCAAATACAATAATCGAAAGAATACAAAATACAATAAAATATGAAAATAGGGCTTACAATAATAATAAAAATAATAACGATAATCATAATAATAATAATAAAATAAGAATAACAGTAATAATAATAATACTGATAAAAATAATAATAATAACAACCTTAATAGGGTATAAAAATCATCGTAAATAGTTTAAAAAATTATTGATTAAAAATAACTTTAGTAGCAAATCCGACAATACATTTTAAGGAAAAGAATTTAAGAACGGGAAAAAATAATTTACAAAAATAAAAAATCCAAAAATATACAGAAAATACGTTTTTGGGAAAACAGGAGTTACAAATCCTACCCACCTTACAACAAAATTTCGTCCTCGAAATTTTCTTAGGCGGTACATAGGATAAGGCAAAAGCAAACTTGGGGAAGTGTAACAAAACAAAGAATTAATGAGGAAGGAACAAAACAGTGGCAATACCAGAAAAAGAAAGAAGAAAATGGATAACAATGAGGTCAAATAGAATGCATGAAAGAGTATAAACAATATCAAAAGGAAGGAAACAATACAAGATAACAAAGTAAGATAGGGATAGGTAGAACTGGAATCAAAGGGAGAAAGGACATGGAAGAATTGAATCAAATAATGAATGCGTGCATGATGGCAAAATAGAATGCAAGAAAGAAGTTACCGGTATCAAAAATGAAAGAAAATAAACAAAACAAAACTTGCCAAAAAACAAAGCAAAGAGATGAAGAAACAGATACAGCTGGAATCAAAGAAAGGATGGACAAGGAAGAGTTAGACTAGCCAATGAGTCAATAGATGAAGACGAGCACAAGGGATGGAAAGAAGCAAACAATACAAAGAAGAAGCAACAAGGGAATCCTGGGACCTGCGGGTTATGGGCCCACCACGCTTCCGCTGCGCCACTCTGATTGGAAAGACTCGGTCAATAGCATTCATTAGCTCCAGCAAGAACTGAGTAAGAATAACATAATGGCAGCACTAGAATTTGAGGAGAACAAGATAGGGATGAAACAACTAGTATGATACTCAAAATTATCAACAAATGAAGATCAATGCAAGGCACGGAAAGCAATGTACGACACATGAGCTGAAATAAGTAGGAATCAACCAGGCAAGCAGAAATAAGAGATTACTTGCACCGGAATCAAAAGAATATGGGTACGAAAGAATGAATTTATACCCAACAAGAGGTCAATCAACGAGGACAACGGAAAAAGATGGAAGAACAATGAATCGAGGGTTTGAATAAGAAGGGATCAAAATGAGTGGAATAAGACTAGTATCCAGATCAATATTGATTATAATTCATTCATGCATGCATGGTTAATATATTAGCCAAACCTGGGCTCTGGTACCACTAAAAACCTTATCATTCCCAGCTTACCAAAAAGTTAATACGGAATACAGATACATCACTAAACCCAGCGAATGATTTTCATCATCCATAAGCAGTCAGGATTTTAACAACATTTCATAGAAATAATCAGAGTCGGAAGCAAGAAAAGTCAACCAAGCATGCATATAAGAATCAAAATACCAACAGGAATTACTTGAAACCAAAATATAATAATCTCAAATAAACCAGATCTGAACAAGTCAAATCATCCTAGGTCACATTGCCCAATACAAAATAATCCAAGTAACCGATACATTATTCAAAAGCAACGGGAAATAATAATAATAATAGCAAAACTCCAGCATCTAGAATCTCATATCACCAACTCCATCGGGCTGCTGATCTCCATAATCTGCAATTTAATAAATTGCAGAAAGAGGAAAAAGAAAACAAAACGCCTGTCAATGCAAGTTACAGACTGCCTGTAGTGCAGGCACAAGTACAGGAAAAGGTAAAAAATAGCATGGAATAGAAACGATAACGAAATAGAACAACTAGCATGAATAAGGAAACAGAATCAAGTAACAAGATATACTAACAGGTACAGGTAAACATTCATCAAGTGTCAAGCAAGCAGGTAAACAGGTAACAGATATTCAGGTATAAAGGTAACATGCATCAGGCAAGCATGTAATAGGTATCTTGTAACAGGTGTCGGTACGTCAAGATATATCATGTCAAGTCTTGTGTTTATTACTATCTAGGTAGCACTTCATGCGTCCCAGGTTCTTACCACATGGTTGCTACATTCAAACAAGTTTCGTTTAGATTTCGTAGTGGAGTCCACAGGGCCGTGTACTCAGGTATCAGACAAACTGGCAAAGGTACAAGTATCATGTAACAGGTAATCATGCAACAGGTAGGACTAAGTCCCCTCCAAGTACACCTTCTCATAAGCAAGTATGTAGTTTGGTAACAGGTGGGAAACACAGGCCCTCTTTTGAGTACACCCTCTCATAAGAAAGTATGTAGTCAGGAATCAGATAACAAATAATCAGAATCACATGTCAGGTAATCATATCACAGGTAATAGATTTCAGAACATAAGGTGGGAAACACTGGCCCCCTTCCAAGTACTTATTTCTATATCTTCCACTACTAGATCTTTTCTATAATCCCGGCTTGGTTATTTTATTATTATTAATCAAACAGGCATGTATGTGTCACAAACAGGTCAAGAATAACATAGCATAAACAAGGAACAAGTTCAGGTTGATGGATAAACATGTACAGGTGAAAGACAACTCATAAAGGGATAAAATAACGAAAATTCTAGTTCAGGACAGCAAGACAATACTGCACTAAATCTAAAATTCCCGTTGCCAAAAAAATACAAACCTTGATCCGTCAAAGAATCTGCAAAATAGATTCCCAGCCGAATCCAGCAAATATATATAAGTCATATGGTGTTTCACAAAAACAAGTCTCAAAACATATTTGAATCCAGAAAACATGTTCAGCTAGATATCAGAAGTTTGTACTCATAATCAGGAAAACGGATCAAAATTTACTGATTAATACCAAGAAAAACCTGGGATATTCCCTAGTATGCTTAGTATCAGAAAATAAAGTTTCATAATTTTCCAATATAGATAGAATAGTCAAGTAAAATCAGAAAACAGCAAGAAACGACAAATTTGTAAATCTAGAATCTTAAACACTACAGTACGAAAACATTGGTATCCCACAAAATACAAATCGAAATCCAGATTCGTCAAGAGGGTGATAAACTAGATACACTAAGATAACATTCATATTCAGAAATATTTTTCAAACAGCAAGTATAATCAGGTCGAAATTATGTATCGTTATTGAACAGCAAGGAAATTCTGCTAGTATAGTTATCATTTGCAAGTATATAATATTTGGTAAAACTCATTAATTAAATCCACAAAATTCAGGGTTAATCCCAATCAGGTCTAGTTATACTCAGCAAAATATTGGATCAAAATAATAATTTTAACATCAGAATAAAAATAGTTTACTCCACAAAACTCATATAAAACGAAATCTAGAATTTTTCTACACCACTGTAGTAAAATAGACATAACTCGTAACTCATGAAACGAAACTGACATCTGTCAGAAGGGTTGGAAAATAGACAAAATTCTCTACAAATCGTATTCATAAATATTCTTAATATACTGACTTAATAGGGTCACAAATATTGAACAACATCGGGGTAACAGAAAATACAGAATAGTCCCTTATGCACAAATCAACATCATATGAGACTCATCCAAAACATAAACAAACATGAAATAGCGTGTACAAGATGTCCAAGCAACATGTTATAAAGTATTTTACAAGTCTACAACAAGTATACTACGAATATCACAACCGAGCACATGATATCATATTAACAACATGCATGTATACATCAAGAAGTGGTCATCCCTAAGTTATTTCATGTTGGGGGTGTCATGTGGCAACTACGGGCATGTCAACACAATAAAGATAATATACAACAGGGGTTCACAAAAGAATTGTCTCTAGAACACAACTACACTGCATACGGTATTTAGTAGTTGTATTACACAAAGAAAAGAATATAAGTTACTTGCCTGAGAGACGACGAAGGAAACGGAGCAAAAAGCAAGAATAATGGGAATGGATTCTCGGGAACAAACACAATACCAACGAATCGAACACAAACCACAAATACAACCACAGACAACGAACCACGGGCAACGAACTACGACCACAAGCACAACGATCACAATCCGAACACCACACAAATCACACCTGCACACTAAGAGAGACTGTGGAGAAGCAGTTGCTAGCTGACGGGGAAGAGCCAGAAGAGGTGGAAAGCTCCGGGAGGGGGCTGGCATCGGCTAAGTGCTGGCTGCTGGCATCGAGATGGGTCGAGCACCACAGGGGAGACCAGGGGAGTCGCGCGCGGCTGCAGGCGGCGCCGAGGTGGTGGCAGGAGGGCGACGAAAGGGGAGCGAGGGGGATGGTCGGGAGAGATGGACGTAGGGAGAGGGTGCAACACAGAGGCAGGGGATCGGGAGATAGGAGAATAGGAGAGAGGATGCAGGGGCGGCTATGGTTAATGCAGGGTGGAGATGAACAGGCAGATGAAGAGGTCAGTTTATATGCAGAAAGATATAGGGTTTTAGAAGATATAGGCGGCTAGGTATTATTTTGGTGGTCAGGATTTAGGTGCCTAGGTAATTGGATATCGGTAAACAGGGGTTTTTTTGGGTAGGGTGTAGGGTATTGGGGTTGGATATGGGTATGGGTTTAATGGGTAAAATCCAATAGGGGAAATATTGTTTATAAATCCAATAAAAAATAAAATAATCAATAAAATGTAGGTTTATATAACCAAATATAATTGTACTACAATATGGAAATTATTTGAAATAACTACAAACACAATTAACAATAGAAATGGATTTTTAAATAAACAATCAAAGTTATAATAATAACAATAATAACAATAATCATAATAATAATAATAAAATAAGAATAACAGTAATAACAATAATACTGATAAAAATAATAATAATAACAACATTAATAGGGTATAAAAATCATCATAAATATTTACAAAAATTATTGATTAAAAATAAACTTTAGTAGGAGATCCAACAATACATTTTAAGAAAAAGAATTTAAGAACGGAAAAAAAATAATTTACAAATATCAAAAATCCGAAAATATACCGATAATACGTTTTTGGAAAAACAGGGGTTACAAATCCTACCCACCTTACAAAAAAATTTTGTTCTCGAAATTTACTTAGACGGTACATAGGATAAGGCAAAAGCAAATGTGGGGAAGTGTAACAAAACAAAGAGTTAATGGGGCAGGAACAAAGCAGTGGCAATACCAGAAAAAGAATGAAGAAAATGGATAATAATGAGGTCAAATGGAATGCATGAAAGAGAATAAACAGTATCAAAAGGAAGGAAACAATACAAGATAACAAAGCAAGATAGGAGTAGGTAGAACTGGAATCAAAGGGAGAAAGGACAGGGAAGAATTGAATCAAATAATAAATAGGTGCATGATGGCAAAATGGAATGCAAGAAAGAAGTAACCGGTATCAAAAATGAATGAAAAGAAACAACACAAGACTTGCTAAATCACAAAACAAAGAGATGAAGAAATAGATAGAGCAGGAATCGAAGAAAGAATGGACAAGGAAGAGTTAGACCAGCCAATGAGTCAACAGATGAAGACGAGCACAAGGGATAGAAAGAAGCAAACAATACAAAGAAGAAGCAACAAGGGAATCCTGGGACCTGCGGGTTATGGGCCCACCACGCTTCCGCCGCACCACTCTGATCGGGAAAACTCCGTCAATAGCATTCATTAGCTCCAGCAAGAACCGAGCAAGAATAATATAATGGTAGCACCGGAATTTGAGGAGAACAAGATAGGGATGAAACAACTAGTATGATACTCAAAATGATCAACAAATGAAGATGAATGCAAGGCACGAAAAGCATTGAACGACACATGAGCTGAAATAAGAAGGAATCAACGAGGAAAATAGAAATAAGAGATTTTTTGCACCGTAATCAAAAGAATATGGGTACGGAAGAATGAATTTATACCCAACAAGAGGTCAATCAAAGAGGACGATGGAAAAAGACGGAAGAACAAGGAATCGAGGGATTGAATAAGAAGGGATCAAAATAAATGGAATCAGACTTGTATCTAGATCAATGTTGATTATAATTCATTCATGCATGCATGGTCTGTGTACTATTGTGCCCATCCCAGATCGAGCCAAGCTTGTCTAATATATCAGTCAAACTAATACATTAGCCAAACCCGGGCTCTGATACCACTAAAAACCTTGCCACGCCCTGCTTCCCAAAAATAGAATACGGAATACGAATACGTGACTAAGCCCAGCGAATGATTTTCATCATCCATAAGCTGTGAGGATCTTTACAACATTTCACAGGAATAATAAAAGTCTGAAGCAAGAAAAGTCAACCAAGCATACATATATGAATCAAAATACAAACAGGAATTACTTGAAACCAAAATGTAATAATCTAAAATAAACGAGATCTGAACAAGTCAAATAATCCTAGGTCACATTGCCCAATACAAAATAATGCAAGTAACAGATACAATATTCAAAAGCAACTTGAAATAATAATAATAGAAAAATTCCACCATATAGAATCTCATATCACCAACTCCATCGGGCTGCTGATCTCCATAATCTGCAATTTAATAAATTGCAGAAAGAGGAAAAAGAAAATAAAATGCCCGTCAATGCAAGTTACGGGCCGCTTGTAGCGCAGGCACAAGTACAGGGAAAGGTAAACGAATTACATGGAATAAACATGATAACGAAATAGAACAACTAGAATGAATCAGGAAACAGAATCAAGTAACATGATATACTAACAGGTACAGGTAAACATGCATCAAGTGTCAACCAAGTAGGTAAACCGGTAATAGATATTTAGGTATACAGGTAACATGTATTAGGCAAGCATGTAACAAGTATCATGTAACAGGTGTCAGGTATGTCAAGTTATGTCATGTCAAGTCTTGTGTTTATTACTATCTAGGTAGCACTTCATGCATCCCAGGTTTTTACCACATGGTTGCTACATTCAAACAAGTTTTGTTTAGATTTTGCAGTGGAGTCCATAGGGCCGTGTACTCAGGTATCAGACAAACAGGAAAAGGTACAAGTATCATGTAACAGGCAATCATGCAGTAGGTAGGAATAAGTCCCCTCCAAGTACACCTTCTCATAAGGAAGTATGTAGTTGGGTAACAGGTGCGAAACACGGGCCGCCTTCTGAGTACACTCTCTCATAAGAAAGTATGCAATCAGGAATCAGATAACAGATAATCAGAATCACATGTCAGGTAATCACATCACAGGTAATAGATATCAGATCATCAGATGGGAAACACGGGCCCCCTTCCAAGTACACATTTCTATATCTTCCACTACTAGATCTTTCCCTTAACCCCGGCTTGGTTATTTTATTATTACTAATCAAACATATATGTATGTGTCACAAACAGGTCAAGAATAACATAGCATAAACAAGTAATAGGTTCAGGTTGAAGGATGAACAGGTATAGGTGAAAGACAATTCATAAAGGGATAAAATAACGAAAATTCTAGTTCAGGACAGCAAGACAGTACTGCATATATATTTAAAATTCCCGTTGCTACAAAAATGCAAACCTGGATCCGTCAAAGAATCTGGAAAATAGACCGCCAGCAAAATCCAGCAAATATATATAAGTCATATGTTATTTCTCAAAAATAAGCCTCAATACAGATTTGAATCCAGAAAACATGTTCAGCCAGGAACCAGAAGTTTGTATTCATAACCAGGAAAGATTTTTCAAACAGCAAGTAGAATCAGGTTGAAATTTTGTATTTTTACTGAACAGCTAGAAAATTCTACTATTATAGTTATCATTTGCAAGTATAAAATTGGTTGTAAAACTCATTAATTAAATCCACAAAAATTCAGGATTAATCCCAATCTGGTTTAGTTATACTCAGCAAAATATTGGATCAAAATAATACTTTTAACATCAGAATAAAAATAGTTTACTCCACAAAATTTATATAAAACGAAATCTAGAATTTTTCTACACCACTGTAGTAAAATAGACATAACTCGTAACTCATAACACGAAACTGAGATCTGTCAGAAGGATTGGAAAATATACAGAATTCTCTTCAAAACATATTCACAAATATTTTTAATATACTGACCTTAATAGGGTCTCAAATACTGACAACATCGGGGTAACAGAAAATACAGAATTGTCCCTTATGCACAAATCAACATAGATCATATGAGACTCATCTAAAACATAACCAAACATGAAATAGAGAGTACTAGATGTCCAAGCAACATGGTATAGAGTATTTTACAAGTCCACGACAAGTACACTACGAATAACATAACCGTGCACACGATATCATATGAACAACATGCATGTATACATCAAGAAGTGGTCATCCTTAAGTTATTTCATGTCGGGGGTGTCATGTGGCAACTACGGGCAGGTCAACACAATATAGAAAATATACAATAGTGGTTCACAAAAGAATTGTTTCTAGAACACAACTACACTATATGCGGTATTTAGTACTTGTATTACACAAAGAAAAGAATACAAGTTACTTGCCAGAGAGGCGACGACGGAAACCGAGCAAAAAGCAAGAATAACAGTAATGGATTCCCGGGCACGAACACAATACCAACGAATCGAACATGAACCACGAACACAACCACGGACAACGAACCACGGGCAACGAACTACAACCACAAGCACAATGATCACAACCCGAACACCACACAAATCACACCCGCACACCAAGAGAGGCAGTGGAGGAGCAGTCACTGGCTGACGGGGAAGAGCCAGAGGAGGAGGAGAGCTCCGGGAGGGGGCTGGCGTCGGCTAAGTGTTGGCTGCTAGCGTCGAGATGGGGTCGAGCACCGCAGGGAGGAAATCAATGGAGTCACGCGCGGCTGCAGGCGGCGCCGAGGTGGCAGGAGGGCGACAAAAGGAGAGCGAGGGGGATGGTCAGGAGAGATGGGCGCAAGGAGAGGGTGCGGCACAGAGGCAGGGGATCGGGAGATAGGAGAACGGAGAGAGGATGCAGGGGCAGCTAAGGTTAATGCAGGGTGGAGATGAACAGGCAGATGAAGAGGTGGGTTTGTATGCAGAGAGATATAGGGTTTTAGAAGATATAGGCGGCTATGTATTATTTTGGTGGTTAGGGTTTAGGTGCCTGGGTAATTGGGTTCTGGTAAACAGGGGGGTTTTCGGGTAGGGTATACGGTATTAGGGTTGGATGTGGGTATGGGTTTAATGGGTAAAATCCAACAGGGGAAATAGGGTTTATAAATCCAATAGAAAATAAAATAATCAATAAAATGTAGGTTTATATAACAAATATAATTGTACTACAATATGGAAATTATTTGAAATAACTACAAACACAATTAACAATGGAAATGGATTTTTAAATAAACAATCAAAGTTTGGATAATATCAATAATAACCATAATCATAATAATAATAATAAAATAAGAATAACAGTAATGCTAATAATTCTGATGAAAATAATAATAATAACAACATTAATAGGGTATAAAAATTATCGTAAATAGTTACAAAAATTATTGATTAAAAATAAACTTTAGTAGGAGATATGACAATACATTTTAAGAAAAAGAATTTAAGAACGGAAAAAAATAATTTACGAAAATCAAAAATCCGAAAATATACAGAAAATATATTTTCGGAAAACAGTGGTTACACCTTGTCGTCTTGACCGGTAGAAAATGTGCTGATTTTGTGAGTCAGTACACAATCACCCAAATTGAGTCATTACCCTTGGGACTCCTTGGCAACCCTACGACGAAATCCATACTTATGTTCTCCCACTTTCATTCGGGAATCGGCAATGGCTGCAATAGTCTTCCTGGCTTTTGGTTGTCCGCCTTCACCCTCTGACATGTGAGACATCTAGAGACGAACTCCGCTATGTCTTGCTTCATTCCTGCCCACCAGTAGACTTGCTTTACGTCCCTGTACATCTTGGTGCTCCCTGGGTGACTGCAAGTAGGGTGGTGTGTGCTTCCTTGATGATCTCTTCTCTTAGGTCGTCCTTCTTCGGCACACACAACCGGTCTCCGAACGAGTGCACTCCCTCCTTAAGATTGAACTCCGAAAGCTTTCCTTCATTCATCCACTCCTTGAGTGCTCGAACCTCCTCGTCGCCTTCCTCACTCTTCGTCACCCGGTCCTTCAAGCCTGGTTGAAGTTCTAACCGAGCTAGAATGGCTCCTAGTCCTTCAGTGACAATCTCGATGCCAGCTCTTTTGATCTCTTCTTCTAGCTCTTTCCTCGTAGCTACTAGCATAGAAATGCTCCTTTTCCTGCTGAGTGCATCTGCCACTACATTAGCTTTTCCTGGTTGATACTTAATCTCCGGTCTGATGTCTTCCAATACTTCTAACCACCTTCTCTGCCTTAGGATCAAGTCTTTCTATTGATGTATATACTTAAACTTTTTTGATCTGTGTACCACTCCATCTTAGTCATGTAGATATAGTTCCGCCGTATCTTCAAGGCAAAGATGATAGCCGCTAACTCTAAGTCATGAGTTGGATAGTTCTTCTCATGAGGTCGGAGTTGTCTTGAACCGTAGGCAATCACTTTCCCTTCCTGCATTAGAACACAACCAAAACCCAAGTATGAAGCATCACTGTAGATCTCATATCCCTTATCTAGTTGGCGAAATACCAAATCGGTGCTATAATCAATAGATTCTTCTGCTCATGAAAACTTGCATCACGCCTTTCATTCCATTCAAATTTCTTGTCCTTTCTGGTCAGGGCCGTGAGCGGTATTGCAATCTTGGCATAATCTTGAATAAACTTTCTCTAGTATCCGGTCAAGCCCAAAAAGCTCGTAATCTCCTTCACCATCCTTGGTTAAGGCCAATCCTTTACTGCCTCAATCTTCTGCAGATCAGTTGCCACTCCCTCCTTAGAAAGGATATGACCAAGAAAAGCAACTTTCGACTTCCAAAACTTGCACTTGGATAGCTTGGCATACAACTGATGCTCCTGAAGCTTCCTCAAAACTGCTGTCAAATGCTTTGCGTGATCCTCCTCTGTCTATGAATACACCAGAATATCATCAATGAAGACCACCATGAACGAGTCGATAAACGACCGTAGAATTCGGTTCATTAAGTCCATGAAGATTGCTAGAGCGTTGGTCACTCAAAACGGCATAACTAGGAATTTATAGTGTCCATGTCTATTCCTGGAAGCTATCTTGGGTATGTCCTCCTCCCTTACACGGACCTGATGGTAAGCTGACCGTAAATCTATCTTCGAGAACACCACTGCTCCCTGAAGTTGATCAAACAAGTCATCGATTCTGGAAATTGGATACTTATTCTGGATTGTGAATTTTTTCAAATCTCGGTAGTCAGTGCACATTCTCGACGTTCCATCCTTCTTCTTAACCAGCAGTATGGTGCTCCCCAAGGTGATGCGCTCAGCCTGATAAATCCTTTCAGCAAAAGCTCTTCAATCTGCTTCTTAACTTCATTCTTCTCCACTGGTGTCATGCGCTATGGGGTTTTCGACACTGGTGCACTTCCTGGCTTGATGGCAATGCTGAACTCTACGTCTCTGGGTGGGGGTAGTCCTCGGAACTCCTCCAAAAATATGAGACGAAAATCTCGTACAATGGGTATCCCTTTTACTTCCTTCGGTATCTTACTTCAAGTTGCAGCCGCCAATTTCTTCTCACTCCCCTGCTTCCCTTGAAACACAATTTCTGGTTTCTCGAGCATGGCTATAATCACCTTCTTCTCCTTGCAGTCGGTACATCCTGCTGAATTCTCGCCTCGACATCGAGGTCACCGCCGTTGGCTCCTTCACTTTCCTCCTCGACTATTGCATTACGGGCTTGCCTCTATCGACGCCTGGCTGGAGGCTTGCCTCCTGGACATCAAGTTGCAGATTTGCATCCTCGACATCAAGTTGCACCACAATAGTTAGTAAAATAAAAATTACACTGGTGTTAGTTCAAACATAGGAAAAATCATAAACATAAGTTGCAAAAGTGCAACAATATGATTTACGACCATCCAACAACTGCACTAAAACCGACTCTACAGGGGCATCCAAGTCTAATTTCCTGTTGTGTTAGACTACGATTTGAAGTAAGCTCTAATACCAACTCTGTAGCGCCCCGAATTTCTAACATAAGAACTCGTGACCCACTCCAGGATCTTCCTTCACAACACACAAAAATCACAGAAAATTTAAAACCTTTATTACATCAAATGTTTTTACAATGTCCAGTTAAAATTAGAACAATTACAAAGAATATAATATTACAACAATTTACAATGAGTTACAATAAATTGACAATGTCTTGACTTGGATGCATTATTGAACCTAAGTCTCTCGCGCCTCCAATATAGCTAATGGTCCTGCAACTGAAGAGTTGGCACAGCAGTTGAATACAACTGACGCAATGCTATATACGACCATCCTCTCTACGCCGTACTATAGCGATTCCAAACCTCAACAACCACAATATTTGATGATAAAGAAAATGTGAGCAAACACAAGTGTCGATGTATGACATAACCTACAACTAATGGACACCCAATGCACACGATGCTCTTAGTCTAATGCATTCTGGTTGGGGAGATATGCATCTCATACTACACATTCCCCAAACGAACGACATTCTCCACATTATTAGGGTTCGATCCCCTGCCATGCAACCTATCTTGTGCTCTATCCTGTCTTGAAAATTAGTGATGAAGAGGTTGCAGTCACTGCGGTCACTACAGTCAATAGTGGTGTAGGGTAACCCCCTTTTGTTTCCCACTATGCCCGGAGGGAGTCGTGCAGTCTCTCTTTTCCGACGCTACCGTAAAAATGTCAATATCGTAGAAAGTTCCTCCTTCTGGACCTCTTCAAAAACTGTAATACAGGAATGAGGCCTCACGGTAACCCCGCTAACTGAGGATATTAGTGTTCCACGCACGATGCTTCCCTCTAAAGTCCTTGCCCGCATTAAACAGCATAAGACATGGCGGACTCTAAGGGTTTCCCCTTTTCTCCGCTAGTACTCGTCCTAACACTAAGTCGAACTTGCAGTCAAGACGACAACGCCCCGCCAATCCTCATCAAAAGTTGTTACGGGCATATAGGCACGCATGCCGAGAGTTGCGGAGCCTTACTCCTACCCGGAGTCTTGTTCGGTGCTCCCTGCCCGTGTTAAATGGAACTTAGGACTTCGCCAGGCGTGACGACACCATGCATCCCTCTGACATACGAACACAACACCCACTAGTGCATGTCCTTACACACATGAAAACTTTACGTACATAAGTCTCGACCCAACACAGGTGGTGTCATAAAGAGGCCCACGACTAAGGCCACAACTACAAAATAGGGTTATCTCTACCACTATGTTCAGTTATGATCATTTATTACTATTTTACCCAATTCTACTGGCTCTAAATAAAGTTCTAATCCATCTGATCAATCCATACTTAGTAACACTAAGCGATCTAGATTTACAGTCATAACTTGACCTATCCTAGGTCTTTACTATGAACCCATGATATTTCCCTACACAGGGTCAACATTCAAGTTCTTAGACCAATCATTAGGGGTTACTAATTTTTTAGGGTTTAACTCACGGACTAACCCTATTTGATATATCCAAATCACAATTATTAATTTACTAGGCGATCTAGTTCTACCCGACTAATCAATTAGTTAGACGACCTATCAACTAGTCTCACACCTAACTTAGATGTCACTACTAGATATTTTATAACCACTAGTTAAGTTCTAGTTGTAGGTTTCTTTTACTCAACCTAACTCATCTCTTCTTCAACTTAACCCAACCCACACTAGGGTCCAACTGGGCTCTCAAGCCCGACCCACTACATAGGCCCACGAAGACTGGCAAATCGACTACGTCGATCGCCACCATCCGTCACATTTGGAGTCGCACGCCACCTCGGCCTGAAAAAATCGCTGCTCCCGCTAATCATCGTGCTCCATGTCCTCCCGACAAATGGTAGTTCCTACGATGCTGGATTCCCTCCTTAGACGGCATGCACGTCGGCACCTGAGTCGTCGATCCACCACGTATGGGGGTCACGAGTCTTTAAACTGCCTGACACAAAATCTCACATAATCGGACTTGAATCTAGGGGTCTCTAACTCAACCAAGTGACCCTAAGTAACTTAAACACAAGCAAGTCCTAGATTGAGACCTCAAAAGTGGTCAACAATCAACTCCAACTTTAACAACAATACACATGTATCTTTGCGCACTACTTGTGACTAACAATCACTAGTGATATGTCAAAAATGTCACAACTCAGCCTAAGTGCATTTACACAAGCATCTAGGATCATTATAGCTTAGAATTGTCATGCACAACTCTCAAAGAGTCAAAGCAAGCCAAATCACAATAATGTTATATCTAATAGAAATTTCTGGTTCGGGTCTGACAGAACCAGTGCACTAAATAAATCATATAAAATCAAATACAGAACCAAATCATGATTTCTTGGGCTCTCTGGACAGCCCTATGTGTCTAATAAAATTTCTTAGTTTAACATTTTTACTTATTTAGGGGTTAACATGCTCGAATTTAAGCTTCTTTAACAAGCATCAAGTTACATCACAGGACAGAGCGCAACTGTGCATTGTTCAGTAATAATTAGGGTAAATATATCAAATTATTTCAAAAACACATGAAACTTAAGCTATGATTTCCTAACGAGCATACACAATATTTTTCAAAAGAATTAAGTCATTTCATTTATAAATTTAGGAGATATGTCTTTTACAAGTTCAGTCAAAAATAGAGTTCCAATGGCAGTAGCTCAAATCTACCTGAACAGTCAGTCTTTGTGTAAGATTTATTTACTATAACTATACAGGTCCAAATACCATGAAATTTAAGACTTATGATCTAGACATATACAAGAACAATATAATTTAATTTCAGATAATTATCATAAACACACAGTGAGATATAAATGTTTTATTCCACAACAAAAAGTTATAAATTACCCATCTGACCAGCATGCATTGTAGAATTTTTACTAATTCACAGGAAAATCAAAAAAACCTACAAAAGCTACTGGAAGTGCTCAACACATTCACAAACATCTAAAAATTTCAGGTTAAACTAACAAGTAGATTTAAAGTTATTAGCCACGAACTAACACTAAAGTTTCAGCTTTCACCAAGACTTTCTGTTTTGGGTTTCTTTAGCAAGAATCAAGTTACTAGTTTTCAATTTCTTGCATGCAAGTATTTTTTAGTTACTACAAATATTTCATACTATCAAAACCACATCATTAGACAAATCAAGAAGATTAGAAACACCCACCTTGCAATGAAGCTGGAGAGGGTTGGCTTTGTCTTCACTCTTCTACTTGATCACCAATCCAAATGTAGTGCTCAACCCTTGGCTTCTTATCTTCTC
Source organism: Hemerocallis citrina (assembly GCA_017893485.1). NCBI lineage: Eukaryota > Viridiplantae > Streptophyta > Magnoliopsida > Asparagales > Asphodelaceae > Hemerocallis > Hemerocallis citrina. Next base: position 38,342,511 of record CM030360.1, read on the forward strand.
CTTGGCTCCTTCTGTCTAGCTCTCTCTCTCTCTCTTCTTCTCTTAGGAAAATTCTGAATTGTGAGAATGAGAGAGTGTGATAGGGTTAAATGAAGAGGGGAGTGAGAGGGGGGTGTGCCTTGGGTTTGGCTGGCAAGATGGGACAAGGGGAGAGAGGTGAGGCCATCATATGGTTTTTTTTTTAACCGTATGCTCTAGTTCTTGGTTTTGAAAAGATAGTCCATGGTTTAATTCTAAACCATTGGATCAAAGATTAGAAATTTATGGATGGCTAGATCTTCATGCATGACAAGGGGGTATTGATTTGCATTTTTTTAATAAATACAACATAAGTATGATGTACATTATTATGTACAAGTACAATTTATTCATATACACATACATATACATATATAAAACTAATTCAAAATATAATTTTATTTATAATAGAAATTTTGCATACAAATTTAGGGTTGTTACAGGTAAGCGCTGAAAGGTACGTACACTTAGAAGGGATTCTCTACACGCGCTCCTATTCTCAGGTCGATGGTCGACCATACCTTCGGTGCGTCTCAGCCAGAGAATCAGACTATGCACTGCAAGTCGTTCACGAAGGAATAGGTGGCAGCCATATGGGTGCAAGGTCCCTTGCACGGAAGATCCTTAACCATGGGTACTACTAGCCCACTCTCCGTGAAGAGAATTCCCCAAGCCAACCTTAGCTCCATGTCAAGCCCGATCTCATTCGCAATGTGGGGGATCGATCTACTCAGGTCGTTCCCTCCTACCATTAGACAACGAACCTTCTTGGCGATCATTATCAACAACTTTACAAAATGGATAGAAGCTGAACCACTGGTAACAATCACTGAGCACCGAATCAAACAGTTCTTCTGGAAGAACATAGTTTGCCACTTTGGGATCCCACGCATTTTAGTTACCGATAATGGGACTCAGTTCGTTGATAAAAGGTTCTGCCAGTTCTGCACTAACTTGGGTATTAAGCAGCGTTTCTCTTCAGTAGTACACCCTTAGACCAATGGCCAAGTCGAGAACACCAATCGGAAAATCTTGGATGGTCTAAAAAAGAGACTTGGTGAAGCCGGCAAGGAACAATGGGTCAAAGAACTTCCGAGTGTACTCTTGTCTTATAGGACCACCAAAAGAACCCCCACGGGCGAGTCCCCATTCAACCTTACATTCGAAACAGAAGCTCTTATCCCTTTAGAATTCGGAATACCTTCTCCTCGCCTCCTCTCGTTCAAACAAGAAAGTAACTAGAATGACATTCGAACTAATCTTGACCTTCTCGAAGAAGTCCGAGAGAAATCCATCATTCGGAGAAACATCTACCAGCAGAAGGTAAAGAGATTCTATAACAAGAAGGTGCGCTCGACCAACATTCAAGAAGGGGACCTTGTCCTCCAAAAGCTCGAAATATCCATCCCTCCGAAGATGGGAAAGCTCGCCTCTAACTGGGAAGGACCTTACAAAGACCCACAAGTTGTCTGCCCAGGAGCTTGCCGACTTGAATACTTATGGCGGAAGAATATATTAAGGACTTAGAACGCTGAACATCTCATGAAATACAAAGAGCGCGCTTAACGCCCTTGCCCAGTAGATAGCATCAGAACATGTAATAAAGGTGGGCAATTATAACGGTCATAAAATGTAATAAAGGCTAGAATTAAAGTAGCCAATTTTAATAAACAGAACTGCTGTTGTTATTGCTCAGTTTTTGATGACATACAATGAGACAAATAGAAATCTACTTGGTAGAATCACATAATTTTTGGAATTGTTGTAACATCATGTGTCAGGAGCTAGAATCTAAAATTTTATAAAGTTCTGACACCATTTACTGTTCAAAATTGATTTTTATCTCATGACTGTGTTAATATGATGTGCTGTTCTGGAATCTGTATGCTTGTTAAAAATGGAACCATAAGAGCATGTAAACGACCTTATCTGAAGAAACTTGAAACTAGGATGTTTTAGTAGAAACACAGACCTTTCTGGAATGACCAGAAATCAAGATTTGGTAAATGTACGATTTTATATGCTTTTTGCAAGTGATGACAGAATTACAGTAAATTTTAGAGCTTACTGTTTTGCACCATGTTCATGGAAATGAGTTTGAACTTGTACTTTATTAGTCTAGAGTTACTGTTTGAGGTCACAAATCATGTTATAAATGTGGATATGGGTTAGGACTTATATTACTTTAAGTTCCTTGCTAAGAGAAGATCATAGTTGCTTGTAGACCCCAATATAGACAACGTTGTTCACTATTTTGAAGTGGAAATTGTATTGGATGTTGGGGTGTTGTTGTTGACCACTTTGGGATGAAATTCATGCCCAATGTGTGCTTATACTTGCTGTCTACCTTGGGTAGAAGCATTGGAGCGCCCGATTGTGATTCTTCAAAGAAACGGGACCGGAAATGACTCCGTTTTGGCATAAATGCCAAACGTATGCTTGCTGTTTGAAATTATAAATTGTCATTTTTAGGGCTTCTAGCACCCCTTTTTGTGGATTCATGGGTTAGGATTTACTACTAGTGTAGTGTACCTTGTTGGGATACATCGGTGGAGTATTGAGACTCTAGGATTAAGTCTTGTTGACAAACCTAGATGGGTAGAATAGGACCCGTGTCGCATCGAATACGTTGGAGGAGATGACTCGTGCGCCGACGCACTCGCCGTGCATGGATGGATTCCATGGTTGTGTTTGGAGCTACCACTTGTCGAGGACCGTGGAGCATGAAGGTTAGTGGGAGCCATGTGTTGGTCGGGCCGAGGTTGCGATCGAACTCTATGCGTAGATGGCGGTTGCGGCGATCGATGGAGTCGGGTTGTCGTTGGTTCGTGCCAAGTGTGGGCCGAGGCGGGTCAACCCTTGGGCCGGACTTGAGGGCTAGTTGAGTCCTAGTGTGGGATGGGTTAAGATCCACTATTGATAAAGGTAACTAACTAGAAAGAGTCTACAAGTAGAACTTAACTAGTTGTTCATAGCAAGCTAACTTAATTACTTTAAGTTGATTGGAAATGGTAGATAGATCGCCTAACTAAGGGAATGGGTAATATGAGATAGTTCTAGGCTCGCCTAGAGGTTCATACATCTAACAAGAAAAATGAAGGAGGATTAAAGATTGGCTAGAGTCATGGATTTGAGAAATCAGGTGATAAAAGAAATGCTAGTAATCATGTAATTAATCTTATCTTTAATCTTGGAGTGGGGTAGCATTGATACTTTGATAGGACCAGATCGAGTCTTGGTCGAATGTAAGGACAGGCACTAGTGAGGGTGTTCGCTTATCACATGGACGCATAGCATCATCATGCCTGGCCAAATCCTAAGTTCATTTAATATGGACAGGGACCCCGAGCTGCCCTAGGGAGTGAAACTCTGTGGGGGCTCTGCTGTCTTCGGCATGGATGTCTTTATGTCCGTAACAACATTTGAGGAGGTTTGAAGTGTTGACATCATCTCGACTGCAAGTTCTGTTCTAGTGTAAGGACGAGGGTAGCGGAGTTGAGGAAACCCTATATCCGTTAGGTCCTTTGTTGATCAATGCGGGTAGGAGGCTTAGAGAAAGGCCTGATGAGCAAGACTCTACGGGAAAGGCTTTATGTTCTTCGGCAGTGAGCCCTGGTGTCCGTATATTAGCTTTTGCTGAGGTCCGGGGAGACGTAGATATAGCAACAAACCATGGGTCCAGTCGTGACAGAGTAAGCCTGCAACTGTAACCCCCAGCCGTGACGGAGTCAGCCTGCGGTTGAGATCCCAGGCATAGTGGGTAAAACACAAAGTAATGGACACCACTATTTATAGCAGCGACTGGAGTAAGCCGGACGACTGCAGCCTCACCATCACTGGAATCAGAGACAGGAGAGAGCACAAGAGTAGGATGCATAGCAAAAGATCGAGCCCCATCAACTGAAGAATATCGTTTGGTTGGGGATGTGTAGTATGGGATGCATATCTTTTAACTAAGCGTGCATTAACTTTAGGACCATGTGTGCATAGTGTGTGCATTAGATTAGGCCATGGCATACACCAACACCTGTTTGAAATCACTTTTTTCTTTGCGTCAAATATTTGTGGTTGTTGAGGTTGGAATCGTTATATTATGGCATAGAGAGGATAGCCGAATATAGCATGTCGTCAGTTATATTCAACTGACGTGCCCACAGTTATCAGTGTAGGATTGCCACCTTGGGAGCGCAGGAAAACTCTTGCAGGGGAAACAATCCAAGTAAAAGTTAATGTCCAAATTTTAATGTACATTCATGTTGTACCAATTAATTTTAATTGTTGCAATCATTGGACACTATAATAACAATTTGATGTAATAAAAGTTTTAATTTCCTGTATTTTTTGTTGTGTTGTGACTCATTTGAAGAAAGATCCTGGAGTGTGTCACGAGTTCCTATGTTAGGAATTCGGGGCGCTACATACGACCCAAATCCTTCTTCGAAAGATCGATGATATGTCGTCAACCTCGGAGTGCTCGCATGGTCTATTCTCCTCGTACGAAGGTGTCATTCTGTAACACCTGTTTTCATTATTGTATTTCTTTTTGGTATTATTATTCATTGTACTCTTGATTGTCCTATTGCGAACCCTTGTATTGATTTTCTCTTGATGAATTTATTTTTGTCTTCAACTCAGATTTTTGTCTCTCAATCTATTTGATTTCTTTTTTCTGTTGAGCCTAAAATTTGTTGTTCACCTTATTCAATTCTTGCATTTTGTCACACCCAAATTATCTTATTAAATCCAATTTATTAACCTTTTTATCCTGTTGGACCATATTCTACACTATTTAAACCCACCACATTTTCTTATTGGATCCTATACACATATACCCATTAACCGAATACCCATTACCCTAATTCTATCCCTATATATTAACCCACTTAATCCTAACCCTAATCACACTAAACAAAACCCTAATCGCCCACAAACAGCCCTCCTCTCTTCCCCTACCTCTTGACTTCCCGAACCCATCCCCTGTGCATTCCGATACCAAAAACCTGCACCCTGCCTCCTCCTCACCTCGACCGTGCACCGCCTCTGATCACCCACCAACATCCCACCATCCCGCCGGTGCCGTCATCCCTCCTCGTCCCCCTATCGAAGTCCCGACACTCCTCCCCTGCACCTCGCCCTCAACTCATCTCCACCAGTCGACCAGCCCCCAATCACCTCGCCCTCCGTCGCTGCACCTTCGAAGCACCCTCACCTTTTCGAACCCATCTCCAGCCATCCCCCTCGTCAAGCCAACTGCCACTCGTCGTCCAGTCCACCACAGTAACACCAGTGTCCCGCGACCAGCCAAGCCGAACCCCGCTGCCAGTGCTGCATCCCGACCGCCGTCAGCCGTCTACAGCAAGCCGCAGTCACTGTTCTACCATGCACATGTATTGCGCGTGTTGATCGTTGTTCTCGCTGTTCAAGTGGTTGCATGTGTGTTCATCGCTCTTCCATCATCATCTCATCTTTACCTAATCAAGGCAAGTATCTTGTACGATCTTCTTTGTTTTCCCGTACAAGCAATTTCTAGAAATACCGCAAGTAGTTAATCATTGTAACTCGTTCTTCAAATCTTTACCCGTTGATAATCTTAGTCCTATTCGTTGATTTGCTTGTATCAATTCCATAGTCGTAATGGGATCACAAACAATTCATTATTATACCTATCACACAAACATGAAGTAAATTTAGAGATTCATCCATATGCAAGCATGTTATAGATGTTTTGTTGTATGTTGAGCATGTGAATTATGTTTCCCTTCTTATGAGTTGAAAATAGATGTGGCTAGCTGATTTAAATACTTTTTACATTCTGATTTGCATTAGACATCAACTTGAATCCATCATAGTTTCAAATAATGTTACAATTCATGCAAGAGAAACCTCCTTTACTGCTGTCCTGTTTTGGTACGATGATTAAGACCCTGTTAATGTCAAAATAATAATTAAATTTGTGAATATGAAATGTGGACTTATGAATCTAGTTTTCAGGACTTTTTAAGGGATCTAAAATCCGATTTGTGATGTATGAGATATCCCAGTTTTACTGTTGTTGTGTCGTAAATTTCTAGATTTCCAATTATAAGATTTTTGGCATGAGTTATTGATTAAAATAGATGTTAACGGTAAAACCTAGACTTGATATTTATCTGGACAATACTAGACATGTTTAGGAGTCACCCTAATTTTTTGTAGAATTATTTGATTATTTTTCTGACTTAATATACTTATGCAAACATGATTATATAATTGCTTCCTGTATGCTTGTTCAGTAAAAAACTTCAGTTTTAACCTGATTCTAATGTCATTGATTAAAACGTATTGAATGAGAATTGTAGCTCCATGTGTCTATTCTCCAGAACATTCAACTGATTTGAATTCCGATTTATAATCTGTTAGATATCTGACTTTTAGTACTTATAATGCCCCAATTTTATTTAATGAAAATTATTTATTTTTGCACATAGTGTGCACGTGCAATATTTTTGGTTGAATTAAATCTTATAATTATTTTCATTGTGATGAGTATAGATTTTTAAATATGTGCTTGTAATTATTTTTATAAAGCCTTCTTTCAATTAGACAAAAAAGCCTTTCTTTTTAAAAGCCCAAAGTTAATTTATTATTTTTATAATAATTATTTTGGCCCATAAACTAAAGCCCATGAGTTAATTTATTTTTAAAGTTTGTTGTAACATTAAAGTTTATTGTATTCATGTAATAAAACAAACTTTATTGTAACTTGTCATGTAGAATACAAATTAAAGTTTATTTTTATACAAAATTTAATGTACAAATTTTTGGAGGCAACTGCTTGCACGTGCATTGCACGTACACGTGCAATATGCACCAAGCTAGGCCGGATTGCTTCTTTTGGAGGGAATGGGAAAATTTTGATGGGGATCATGGTGTGGTGGTTACTTGATTATGGGTGGTTAGTATAACTCCTCCTTAAATCTAAGCTATTTGTTCCTAACTCCTACTTCAATCTTAGCCCTCCATTTCCCTAGATTTTTAGTATAAATACCCCCTCCCATGGCTAGTGTTCGTGTGCAAATTAATTCTTCCAAACCTATAGTTCAATTACATTATCTAGTAGTCATTTTAGTGAGTTAAAAGATTGAGTTGTGTGTGGGAGTTGTGCTTGCAACAAGAAGAGAAGAGGGGCCGGCTTTGGAGTGCTCGGGTTGGCTTTGGAGTGCTCGGATTTTTTGCTAGTGTGCGCGCATCTAGGAGGAGGAGCAATTCGTTTGCAAGGACATTCGTCTAGGAGGTTGCTAGTTGTATTTTTCTCTCCATATAAGGTGGGTAAATTTTCTATGTTTCTAATTAGGGATGCATGCTAGATTGAATTGAATGAATGAAGCATGAAAAATATTAATAAGAGTACGCTTTTGATTGATAAAATTGACCTATGAATTGATTGAAATGTGGATGTGAAATTGTATGTTGTTCTATTGTTAAAGGCTAAATTGTGAGTGAATTAATTATGGCCATGCATTATTGAAGATAGTTTCATTATCTACATCACAAATTATATACAAAAAGTTAGTAGATTGACAATGCTACTTTGTGTGTTTGAATAAATCTTTGTGTGGCATTGAAATAAATGAATTAAAATATAATTTTGTATGTTTGGTAAAAGATTAAAAATAGAGAATTAATGTGAAGTTTGCTAGTAAAGGGATTAGTAGTGTTAATTATTAGGAAAAGTCGAAATGAAGAAATGTGGTGGTAGAATCTGAATTAATTGTATGAAAATATGTTTTTTAATTGTTACAAAAATTATTTTGTTCATACTGGTATGTAAATTATGTGAGGAAGAATCAATCTAGAATTTTACAGAAAATTTTTATAAAAGCAAAGTGAAATAAGGACTAGTTGAACATCGAAACGTTTTAATAACAAAGAGAATTGGTTTAAATGAAATTTGAGTTGCGTTAGTGACAACTTGAGCGCGTAGCTCAAGTGGTCGGGACGGCTCTGATCGCTATAGTGGCTTTCGGTCTAAGGTTGCTAGTTCGAATCCCTGTGCCACCATACTTTTGTTTCTTTTCTTTTTAAATGTATAAGAATAGGGCCGAGAGCATTTAATGCTCTCAGCACCTTTCTATACTGCTGGCGCAAGTGGCCTAGTGGCCTGTGCCTTCGGCTGTCTTCTCTGTGGTTCTGGGTTCAAATCTTGGTCTCGGCAGTTATGAAAAAATATTTTTTTTGAATGCTTTGGTGATCAAAAAATTATGGAAAAAATATGACTATTCTTCTAAAAATATATGGGACTTATTAAAAATAATTTGGGAATTATTTACATAAAATAAAGTATAATTTGTGACTAAATGTGGAAATAGAACTATGGTTCCACATTGATATTCTTTGTGAAATTATATCTTGTAAAAATGACTTGAAATGAAGGATTAGAAATTAATATGGCAAAAAGAAATTATATTGTGTGATGGATGTGAATTATTCTCATTTGAGAATAGTGTGGAAAGTATGAAATGTGAATATTCGTTAGTGATGTGAATTTCAATGTGAAATTAATAATTGATGAAGTATATAAATTCCATGTATGATTATGGACTATTGAATAATTCAGAGATCATGCTATTGAAAAGAAATCTGTTTGATTATGAATATGAATTTATGAGTTAGAAATGCTCAATTTAGAAATTGTGAATTGAAATTGAAACAAAAGAGTAGCTAAGTCTCCCCTGCCATTTGGAAAGAAATGAAATGAAATATTGAAAGGAAAGACCAAGGTTGGTCAGGTTTGAATAAATGAATAAGTCCGATTTAGTGGAGAGGCTAACTCTAGAGCTTTGATTTTATTCATGATTCTATTAAATTAAGAATAGTGCATAGTGAAGACGTGATGAAAGTGAGAGAAAGCACAAGTATGAGAACTAGAGTTTACGGTGCGGGTATGTGAGCCACAGAATGCATGCTTGATGAGTCAAGACATGGCATGGGCACAACTCAGTAATGATCGGACTTTAGCCACGCTTGTGGAATGTTTGGTGACTGCAAGAGGATCGTGTGCCATGAAGGAGGCTGAATTGCCACAGAATGCATGCTTGACGAGTCAAGACATGGCGTGGGGTTCCCCTCCAGGTTTTCTGTACACGTGCTTCTACTCATAGATCATCTAGGATACTCACCGTAGTTACAGTAGTAGATTAAGTCATGGCGAGGGATTGAACCCTACAAAGATGAAGAACGATTAAGAGGCTTGCCCTCGGACCTATGTAGTATGGGATGCATAGAATCCGAACAAGTGCGCATTAGTGTCATCTAATATAAATAATTGCATTAAGGACTAAGTGCACAATCACAACACGACATCAATAGGGTAGTCCCTTTAGTTTGATATGTGACAAGTTTGTGTTTGCTAAATATGGAAAATAAGTTATACTATTTCCGGCATAGAGAGGATGGCCGTGTATAATGTTCGTCGGTTGAATAAACTGACGTACCCACAGTCTTATATGTAGGTAAATGACACGATAAAGATTAAAGAGGAACAGATGCTTAAAGATTATTCAATATTGTTGTACATTTATTCAATTGTTGTAAATTTTACTTCCGTTGTGCAATGTAAAGTGTAAAGTTTTATGTAAACTCTGATGTAAAGTGAAAAGTTCAAATTTCCTTGTAAAATTGTACTAAAGGAAGTGGAAAGATCCTGTAAAACATCTCGAATTCAGTTGTATTTGGGATTCGGGGCGTTACAGTACTGCTAGGTCTGGATTTCCAGATTCACAAATTTTATGCGTATCATCCTGATTTTATTAATAAATAAAACATGTTAACAGTAAAATTAAAATGTGAAATAAATTTGGCTGAGACTAGTCATGCATAGGTATCACCTTAAATTTTTTGTGGAATTATTCGATGAGTATTCAGACCCGAAACATATATGTGAATATAATCTATAATTTTCTGCCTGAACGTAAAATAAGTAAAGAATAAAAATTTGAACCCATTTGCTGTGACTTTTATGTATCGTGTGTATATGCACTGGGACCGGTAGTTTCACACCCCGCTGCCGAAAAGAATACAGAATACAGTACGCGACTATGCCCAACGGCTAGTTTTCACCATCCATAGGCTGTACTGACCTGCTTGACTCATCATAAAAGTAAATATAACAGTATACTCCAACCAGGCATGCATAAAAAATCATAACTCAACAAATACTAGATCCGAAACAAAACAATAATCCTGGGACAATAAGCCCAAATACAATCACAATACAGTTCATGAAATAAAATAGTTCATTAAAATATTTAAGCAAATCATTCCATTTTCACAACTCAAAACTTTTGCTCACCAACTCCAGTAGGCAATTGATCAGCAAAACCTACTCATATGGAAATTACAAAGAAAAATTGGGAAAACAGGAAAACATAACGCCCGTTAGATGCAAGTCCGGCTGCAAGCAATACAAATAGGAAAATAAGGAAAAACTAGCTAAATAGGTAATACGAACATGGAGAAAGCAGTAAATATAATACTCTACAAATGACAGTAAGCAGCGGAATAAGAGTAGAAGTATAACAGTAACAGTAAGGTTCAACAGTAACAGTGTGTCAACAGTAGTAATAGTCGGTAGTAGAAGTAAAGATCCACAGTAACCGTAACAGGATATGAAAGTGTAAACAGTTATTCTTATGTCTAATGTTCATCACTAATTTGGTAGCACTTCATGCATCCCAGATTTTACCACACGGTTGCTACAACAAATAGATTCGTTTTAAGATTTTGTAGTGGAAATTCTATAGGGCAGTATATTCAGACAAACAATAACAACAACAGTAATAACAAAAAGTAACGGTGTCAAGAATTGGAATTATGTCTAAGATGAATAGGAAACACAAACGGTTGATAAAATAACTCATAATAGTCAAAATAACGAAACTTTCAGTTCTAAACAGCAAGACACTACTGTACAAAATCGGAGATTCCCCTTGCTACAGAATAGCAAATTCAGATCCGTCAGAAAAACTAGAAACCAAACTCTCTGCCAATTCCAGAACATATATATAAGTCACATATCAGCCACAGAAATAGGGTTGAAAACAACGTTTAATACAGAAGTTATGTTCAGCCAGAAAATGCAAAATCATGTTTATAAGCATGGAAAGAGTTTAAAATCATCATAATTAAATCTGAGAAAAAACTGGAAGATTCCTTAACATATCTAGTTTCAAAATATAAAATACCATAAATTTATATTACAGATAGTATAGTCAAAAAATTTGAAAAAACAAAGTAATGCAACAAAATCTCGATTCTGAAAGTTCAGACACAGCAGTACCAAAACAGAGATAACTCATAAAATATAATTCGATATCCAGATCCGTCAAAAGGGTGATAACATAGAAAAATAAGTCTACAGTTCTTATTCACAAAGTTTTCATCAAAAACGAATAGAATCAGGTTGAAAATATAAATCTTTACTTAACAACATGCAGTTTGGAAAAATATATCGACTAGTTTCATAAGTATGAAATGACATACAAAATTCTTTAACTAATTCCACAAAAATTTGGGATTGCTCCCAGTCATATCTAAACGTACTCAAAAAATATAGAGTTCATATTCCACTTTTAATATCAGTTTTAAAATAATATTTCATACAGAATACATATAGTTCAGAATCTGGAAAATACGATGTGTCTGCAGTAAAATAGCGATAACTCATTCTTAAAAACTCAGAATTCAGATCCGTCGAAAGTTCTGGAAACCAGAATTCTGATGCTACAAATCATGTTCACAAACTTATTTATTTTACTGATGTTAACAGGGTCGAAATTACTGTACAAAATAGGGCAGCAGCAAACACAACTTCTTTTACACATTTTATCAAACAACTTTAACCACAAACAGTCCAATCTAGATGTCATACAAAGCGTGGTATATGTGGGTTACTCAAATTAGCATAGCTTGTGAATAAACAGTCTATAATGAGATCATACATCCAACAAACATCTATGTAACAGTCATCTACAATATACGGTGTATCACAAACAACTTACAATAAATGTGTCATCTAAACTAATTCTTTCATGCAACGGGTGTCAATTATTTTAACTACTCATGACCAAGAGATGATGTCAACGGTTTAACTAACAAATATGGATCATCATGAGAGTACAAATATTTCTGTACTAGATTACTTATGGTATTAACTTGTATGACAAAAAGAACATATACAAGCTACTTGCCTGATATTTAAGACGACCAAAACGACGAATAGAATAACGGGAACGGATCCCGAACTACGAACACAATGAACACGAACAAGAACGAGAGACGAGAACTCCAAGCCAATAAAACATGCGTGCACACAAAAGCACGTGCACAAACACTAGGTCACAAAGAGACAACAGCACCCAACAGCAAGATCGGTAGCAACTGGGGGAGATGGCGACGGCGATGCCCTGGGGTTGCAACGACGAAGAAGGGGCAGAGGTCAGGAGTAGGTTGGGATAAGGGAGAGAGAGGGTAACGGCTTAAATAGTGGAAATAGGTATTAGGGTTGATAATTAGGGTTAGGGTTCAATTAGGATGTTTAAATATAAACAATATGGGCTTGGGTGAACTAGGTAGTAACCAATAGGGTAAACGAATCCAATAAGAGACAAATAGGCCATAAAATAGGTTTAAACAATAGAGAAGCTCAAGAACAAGTTGTAGGACAAATAAACAAGAATAAAAAGGCTGAATCGAACAAAGAATGAATCACAAGAGAGAAAAGAACAACACACCATTCAATGAAAAGAAATTAAATACAACCAAAAATAAAAATTAAAAAATCAAGAATTTTATTAAATATAATTAAAAATACAAATATGAGCAATTGGGGTTACAAATCCTACCCACCTAACAAGAAGAATTTTGTCCTCGAAATTCAACCAGAAGTACATAGGGTAACCCCAAAAGAAAAGAAAAAAAAAATACAATAGCAAAAGCAAAAATAGCAAAACAAGAGCTACACAAACAAATGAGGAAACCTCCGTTGGATGTCCTCCTCCATATCCTAAGTCGGCTCACCCGGTGAGTGAAGATTCCAAGAAACACGAACAAGCTTGATCACCTTGTTCTTCTAAACCTTCTCCTGTCGATCTACAATAGCAACTTGCAAAATTTCACACAATAAACCCGGCCTCACAGTTAACTCTGAGTAGTCAATCACGTGGCTCTCATCACGGATATACTTCCTCAGTTGAGAGACATGGAAGACGTCGTGCACTCCAGATAAATTCGGGGGCAATGCAAGACGATAAGCCACCTTGCCTACTCGTTCCACGATGTCAAATGGTCCAATGAACCTGGGGCTCAACTTGCCTCTGCCACCGAAACGAATGGCACCTCGCCACGGCAATACCTTAAGGAAAACATGGTCTCCCACCTCAAACTCCAAGGCTCTACGATGAACATCAGCTCATCGCTTCTGTCTCTTGCGTGGCTTGAAGATGCTTCCTGATCAAACTCACAACATCCACCATCTTGGTGATCAACTCCGGGCCTAACAATTTCATATTGCCTATGTCATCTCAGCACACTTGCGATGATCATAGAGTGCCTCGAAAGGAGCAGCTTTAAGACTAGCTTGAAAGTTATTGTTGTACGAGAACTCTACAAGATGCAAGTGGTCCTCCCAAGAACCTCCAAATTGCAGCACATAGGACCTCAACATGTCCTCTAAAGTCTGGACGGTCCTCTCGAACTATCCATCTGTCTGTGTAATACCCTGAATTTTATGAATGTGAAATTATAGATTTTACGTGTTGTGCACGTGCAAAATTTTGTATAAATATTATCTTATGAAATGGTTTTCTATAACATGAAAAAATAATTATTTTCTCTCTTTTCTTCTTTTATTCTTTAAGCCCATTTTAGTTTTAAGGAGCCTAAATTTGCTTTTTTTAAACTAAGCCTGATGTGAATATTTGCAAGTGTACAAAATTGCAACAAGTAGTATAGTTAAGTGAAGAGAGTGTCGAACCCACAAGGACTAATTATTTTATTGAGTACCGATATCACTAGATGAATCACTATTTGGAAGATCGAAATTAATAAAGGATAAAACAACTAAATTAAATTAATTTAAAGAAAAACTAACTAAATTAATTAAGAGGGAGCGGAATATGAAATTTTGTAATTTGTTAATGGCAAAATTAATTCTAGAGCTTTTGACTTCACCTAGTTTATCCCACACAATTTATAACTCCACAAGAATAAAAAGATTATTTTTCCAAGTTGTAGACCAAAATTCCCAAATTATTCAATGCTTTCTCTCGAACAACACCAAAAATATCTCCAACTAATAGTTTGTCATATCTCTATAGAAATTTAATTAATCGAAGACTCATTAAGTTTTGTGGATTTTTTAACGGTCACATCAATCGCGGTAAATCATCTCTAATTTCGCTCAATCAATGGTGTTTAATTTATAGTTCTAAATCACAAATTACCTCTCGGTCTCTCAATGATTAAATAGATCATACAAATGTCTATCCACCAATTGTAGCATTAAGAATAAAAATTAAGCACACAACAAAGGAAAAATAGAAAAATAATATGGAATTAAAATTGTGTTCTCAATACTAGACTACATCAAAGCCCTAGAAAAATAATATTTAGTTCATAATAAAATTGCAATTAACAAATTTGTTCATGGCTTGCATTATAAAAATTAGAGAAATAAAAGAGATACAAAAAGAACTATTTTTGTAAAAGAAATTGCAAACTGAACGCCTCGAAAAGCGCACCTCAACAATCTCTCTCTGTCGTTGAATTTCGTTTCTATCTGTCTCGTTCTGATGACGTCAGCCAGCCACAGGACTGCCACGTCAGCCCGCACTAGTTTTGTCCAGGAGCTGCTGTCGCCATCACGTAGGAGCTGTCATACCATCCACGTCAGCGGCACTTGCACTTCAGCTCTCCTCTCTCCTCCTTTTGCGTCTAGAACACCGCGCTAGGGATGGCAACTGGGCCGGGTCAACTGGCGACCCACCCGCGACCCGGCCCACCAACCCGGCCCGTTAAATCGCTTCGCGAGTTCGGGTCGAACCCGGTGAACAGTACCGGGTCGACCCGGGTCGCAATTTACGCGAATTAAATTTGCGAAAGCCGGCCCAATTCGCGAGTTGGACCCGTTAACCCGCGGGTCGACCCGCGGTTTTCGACCTGTTCGACCCGTACGGGTCGAACGTTCGACCTGTGATGGGTCGACCGTTGACCCGCGGGTCGAACGGTCGAAAATCCCGTTGCTTCGCTGCTGCTGCGCTCTGTCTAGACAGAGCTGTTGTAAACGGCTCTAAGAGCCGTTTAGTTTTATTTTTATTTTTTTTCCCACTTATTTAGCCTATAAATATCCCCCAAAAATCTCATAAAAAATCACACCTCACTCTCTTACTCTCTCTACTATTATACATCATTTTAAAGAATTTTTGAACAATTGTAGTATTCATCAAACAATTGTACAAGGAGGCATATACACGATCAAATTTCGGTCGTATCGGAAACAAAATTCAACGTCTTCAACTCTCTTCAACCCCCGTCAAATCTACTTCAACCTCTTCTCAACTCTTCAATTGCAGAATCGGCAAAGCGCTCCTCCATCTTTTCTATTATATTCTTATTTTCACGATTTTTTTTATATACGTGTATTCTACGGTGAACGGTATCAAAATATCTCTATCTCTCTTGTTAAATTTTTTTTTGCGTTGTAGTTAAAATTATTGTTCATTTTTTGAACTTCTCTATCTCAACCCTCTTGTTTTTTAGATTTTTTTTATATAATTCACCGCTCCTACATTGTAGATTTTTTTTTACATACTTTAGCACATTACCACATTATGTCTAGATCACGCGGTAACGGTCGTAGCAGACAAGATTCCTCCTCCTCTTCACGTAGGCCACCAATTGTCCCAACTAGTGAGCCCGCCCAAGATTACATTGATCCTACTATGGAACAATGGGGTACACACGACATGGATGTTGTAGGTGACATTCAATTAGAAGAAGAAGAACAACAACAACAACCCGAAACCACACAACCCCGTAGTAGTAGGAAAAGTAGAGGAGAAACTAGCGATTGGCATAACTTTTATGATTATATCCCGGACGAACATACTCTGGGAAGAGGTTTGAAAGTGTGTAAAACATGTAGTAAAACATACAAATTCAAGAGGGGTGACGGCACCGGTACAATTAGTAGGCACATACAACATAATCATAAAGAACTTCTTGATCAAATACAAGGCCAACAAAAAATCAATCCTAGGACCGGTCAAGTAGATAGCCACCCTTATGATCCCGAACTTGTTCGTCGGGAAATGGCCCGATTAGTCATTAAGGAAGAGTTGCCATTTTCCTATCCCGAGAGTAGGAACTTGGAAAATTTTAATCAAACGGCCTTAAACCCTCATTTTAAAAGAATTCCGAGAAATACTTGCAAATCGAATTGTTTTAAAGTGTACATGAAAATGAAGGACGCTTTGATTGCAATTTTATGGAGTTTAACTTGTAGGGTTAGTTTAACTTTAGATTGTTGGACGGGTGTCAACAATATTCCAACGATGGGAATAACCTGTCATTGGATCGACAATGATTGGATTCTTCATAAAAGAATCATATCACTTGCGTCGTTGTCGTATCCCCATAGTGGCGCTGAAATAGCAAACCGTATTATAGAAATTTGTGATGTTTTTCATATTCGCGATAAAATTATGGCTATTAGTTTTGATAATGCATCTAACAACAATGTAGCAATTACTACTTTAAAATCTGTATTAAACCCTCCATCTGACAATATTTTTCATGTTAGATCTACATGTCATATTATAAATTTATGTGTTCAAGATGCATTAAAAATAGCTGATCCATATATACATAAAATTAGAAATTGTGTACATTTCATTGCATTAAGTCCAAGCATTTTTCAAGAATGGAAAGCTTGGTGTAGAGTTAGAAATGTTCCTTTTAGAAAATTTCCAAATGATGTTAGACACCGATGGAATTCTACTTTTGATTTACTAAATGTTGTCACCGAAAATAAAGCAGTTGTAAATAATTTTTGTATCGCAAAAAATATGCACAATTTTGAAATGACTCCCCCCGATTGGTTTTTTGCCGAATCTTTGTTGAAATTTTTAGAACCTTTTAAAACCGCAACTTTAAAATTTTCAAAAACATATGAATCTACTTCTAGTAGAATTTTTATTGAATTAGTTAGCATGATGCAAATATTTAACGAAATATTAAATGATGCCTATATTAGTGACATTGTAATACCTGCATTTCAAAAATTTTTGAAGTATTATTTTCCTCCTCCTATGTTGATTTCTGTTGCTACTGTTATGGATCCCCGTATCAAATTAGAAGGTACGAAGAATTTGATACAAATGTTTTTTGGATATTTAGAGGACAATGTAGAATTAACAATTGATTGCGCTACTTTTTTAGTTCAGTTTGAATCTACGTTAAATAACTTGTATGATTATTATGATAGACGTTTTGCTTCTAGTAGTACAAATTCGGTAGTTAGTTCTTCTTCTGGTAGTTCTAAAGGTAAGGGTAAAAGTAGAATTGGTGATAGAACATTTAGTTTACTTGAACAAATTCAATCTAAAAAACCTAGGACTAATCAACCAAATGAATTAAATTGGTATAACCAACAGGATACTGAGCCTACTCTTTCTCCACTAGATATTTTACAATGGTGGAAAGAACATGAACGCACTTTTAGTATTCTGTCAATTATGGCTAAAGATTTGCTAACTCCTCCTGTCTCTACGGTTGCTTCTGAGAGTGCATTTTCTACAAGTGGCAGGGTTCTATCTGATTACAGGAATCGGTTGAAGCCCGAGGCGTTGGAGATGCTCGTTTGCACAGAAGACTGGCTGAAGGCTGAAGATAGGACGCAAGGGAAAGCACTATCAAGTTCCACAAGTGGGAGAAACTCGCCCGAAGAACAACAACAACAACAACAACAACAATAACAACAATAGCTTTGCTTGTTATGTCAAATTAGAAAACTTGTACTCAATTAAAATTGTATATAAGAAATATGTTATTGTATAAAACTTATTTGTGAATTGAATTCTTCATTTCGTTGTAAATTGTTAAAATTGTATAACTTAAATTCATATGAATAATATTTCAAAATTTGTTGTCAATTTCACTCTTTCAATCTTATTATTATTATTACGATTTTTATTGTTTATTAGTACTATTACAGTATTACTTACTTAGTATTATAATTAAACATCATTTGGGGATATTTGAAAAATTGTAGTATTATTACTTATTAGTATTATTACTTACTTAGTATTATAATTTTTGAAGAATTGTAGTATTCATCAAACAAAGATATGGTTGTTTGTATACATCATTTGTAAAATTATTATTATTATTATTTTAATTTAAGCTACAAAAAAAAAAAAAATTATTAAACGGGTCAACCCGCGGGTCGACCCGGCCCAACCCGGGTTGAACCCTAAAGGGTTCACGGGTTGGGCGGGCCAAGCAAACGAATACTTAGCCCGGCCCGGCCCGGCCCGGCCCGTATAAGATTGCAACCCGGCCCGGCTCGGCTAAGCATTCGTGCCAACCCGTACGGGTTGGGCCCGGCCCGGCCCACTCGACCCGTTCGCCACCCCTACACCGCGCCCACACACAGGGAAGCCCACGTGACCGACTGCTTCACGATGTCTCTCTCTCTCCTGTCGTTTTTTGACTTTTTTTTCTTTTTAAATTAGAGATCAGCCGTCTCTTCGTTCAGTCCTGTTCTCTCTTTCTGTACAGTGAAGCCACGTGCTTGCTGACTCTCTCTCTCTTCGTCTCATTGTGTGCTCGTTAAGCGCCCCTTTTTCTCTTCATCTACTATTGTATTTATAGGAGTAGAAGAGGTAGGAATTAGGGTTTTGTTTTGCAGAAAGAACCCTTCATCTTTATTTATTTGAAACACGTCCTGCAAATACAAATAAAATAAGGATTTAGAATTAAAATAAAAATTTTAATTTAAATTAATTAGTTCAAATTAAACTAACTAATTTTCACATTAGCTCTATCAAAATCCTTTTAAAATTTGTTTATTCTTTTTACACTCTATTGACAATTAAAATTTTACTTTTCTCCTCATATTGCCAAATTGTAAAAATTAAAATTCAACAAATCAATAAAAATAATAAATCAATAGTTTTGCTTTGTTTGTTGATTTTTATCAAAAATAATCACTTTTTGCATCAAAATTCTTATTTATTCAAAAATAATTAATTAACTGAAATATACGGAAAAAAGATGAATTATTAACAAGATAAACAAAAACAAGCTATTTTTATTGGTAAATGAGTACAAATATTTATTTAAAAATTCTACACATCAAAGCCCAACTTAATAAATTAAGTATTTCTTTTCTAAAAGCCCACTATTTTTTTAAAAGCCCATAAATTAACTACTACTAATTAACTTGTCTTGTAGACACATATTTTTGTAGACAATTAATTAATTTTTAATGTACAACTTTAATTAGGGGGACACTAGTTGGGACACGTGTTTGCACGTGTGTGTGCATTGCACACTCCATCCTTGGCTGGATAGTAGGAGAGAGAGAGTGAGGGTGTGGACTAGTGGATAGGTGGTTTTTGTGTCATGGGTTGTTGCTACAACTTCCCATCTTATCCTAGCCATTCATCTACAACCATCTAGTGTAATCCTAGCCTTCCTATCTATCCTAAAATTAGTATAAATACCCCCTACCTTCATGCATACAACACTATGAAAAATAATCGAAAGAAAGAAACTATAGGAGAGTAAAATATTGAGTGCATTAGTGTGTGTGTGTATTCCCTACCTTGGAGATCGGCTACTTCGACTCACGGCAAAGAGAGGGCTCGGTTTCACCAAGTGCAAGGAAGAGGAACATCGTGGTGACTCATTCTAGGAGGAGAAGGACCGCTCGTGTGTTCAAGGAGATCGTAGGAGCTTTGTAGAATTTTCTTCAAATAGGTGGGTGGTTTTCTTGATGGAACTGAGATGATTCCCAGGACTACGGATTGGTGAGCGTATCGGTCATAAAAGATTAACAGATTAAATACGTGATCTAACCCTATATAGCGGAATCTAGGGTTCACGAATTATACCTGCGATGAGAAGAAGACGACAGCGACCCCAAGATCTTCTGCACGTATTCCTTCCTCGGGTTGGACGTCGTGTGGGCGACGATCTCCCAACCTTTCTTCTCCTTGGCTGACCTCTCTTTCTCTCCTTACGTGAATCACGAATTTAGAGAAAAAATCTTATATTTCAGATGATCAATGGCGGCCAGAGAAATAGAGGATATATATAAGGCTACGGCAGGGACCATGAGGAGAAATTAGGGTTAGGCCTCCTAACGAATCTGGATATCCGTGTTCAACCCGAACACACAACCCAGGCCCATTAACAATAGCTCGGTCCACTAAGGAGCTATTGTTGCACTACCTTCCTAATCCCAAATTATATTTATGGGCTCCTTTTATTATATGCTCGTTGAGCTCTCCATGTTAAGATATCGAATATCCGTCGATCAAATTAAGTTACTGACAACTATATTGATCAACATCTTTTATCCTTAAGTAGTACCACTCAACTTTATTTGTCATGTCGGATGTAATCCACCTGCAGGGTTTACATGACAATCCTTATGAGCTCCTTAAGGGGACATCATCAACCCGACGTATCGGGACATGGATTCCTTTTACAATCAACAGCCCATCATACATACAATGCTATTACCCAATTCATAGAGGTTGTTGATCCATAATGAATCTCACTCTTTTATGAGTCAAAATAATGCACACTGCATATACATGTCTGTTATTATATCTGGATTAGAGCATAAGCATCCATAATAACAGAGGTGTTTGTTCTCTTTTATAGTCAGTACAAAGAGAACAACCTCAAGTGGTCTTGTTCAATACACACAAAGTGTACTAGTGTAAACCTATAGTCAAGATAGACTAATACCAGATTACACTACAACCTTTCCAATGGATTATCCAAGTCCGTCTAAGTTGTGAACTATTTATATATTCCATAGGGAAACTGATAATATGATCTTCTGTGTGTCACCTCACACCATACTATCAACCTTATAGAATATCAGATACTTGCATTAATATTATAATAAACACACTATGCAAACATATGCCCATATGATTCTCACTCAAAAAAATAAGGAAATAAAGTTAATACAAAAGTGATGCTTTCAGTATATAACCCTAACATTTCTATACTTCTAATATTAGATATCATGCTAGGGAATTTGTGATATTTATGCATGCTAAAAGAACTAATAAGATAATCACTTGTCGACTGTAAAAAGGACTTACTAAACGAATGAGTAAATGCTTGATGAATTGTGTGCTATTGGTTCTAAATTGTGTTTAATATAATTACAATTCACCTATTGCCATGAAGTTGTAGAATTGGAACCATGTAATTGTAGAAAAGGTTCATGTGTTGATTAGCGAATGAATTATTAATTTTTTGCGCTTATTGAACCCTTGTATTATTTTCGCTGAAAAATACAACTTAAATTATAAGCATTTTGAATAAAGAGGGAAAACAGGAATTTACACCTTTTAACAAAATCCTAATGCAAGAAATTGAGTAGCAAATTTGTTAAAGTGATTTCTTAGCATTATTGTAAACATAGAACATAAATTAGAGTGAAAACACTTGTTTTAATGTCAAAAAATTATTTTTAAAAGCACTGATTTGTTGAATATATGTAAATCTAGTATTCTGAAATTTTTAGAAATTTTTGTAAAGAAGAAACTAAGTTACGATCGTTTGAAAAATAGAATATTTTCCAATAGACAGAGACTCGACTTAAACATATTTTTAACCAAGCCTATATCAGTTAATCCCTATGGTCATACTGGTAATAGGGGGCTTTAGTTGCATTACTATAGCACTGTGTGTGTGTGGGTTCGATGCTCGGCAAGGGGCTTTTATTCCAAAATTTTATTTTTTCCCCATACACCGAGAATCAAACTCAAAACCCTCCCACTCCTCCTTTGTGACAGTTGGGCGCCTTGTTCCTTTTGGCTAGCGCATGGGGCCTTTAGGTCTCGGTGACTGTGCACTGTGTGTGTGTGTTGTGCGGTTCGAATCTGGCTGTGGCCAAAAAAATTTTGGGAAAAAATATTTTCTTTTTTTTTTATTTTACTTTGACTATTGTCAATCTTACAAAACAATATATAAAAAGAAATAGGGAGAAAATATTAGAAAATCCTTGAGTTATAAACTTCAAAAAAAATTATTATTTTGGAATTATGGACCCTTAAAAAGATAAATACAATTTTTTTTTAAGAGTGAAGAGTTCACTTTAGTTTTGATCTTTTGAGTTTCTAAAATAAAGAAAGTGAAAATCTTGAGTATGGAAATGATTGCAAAGAGATGAATTGAGACTTTTGTTAAGTAGAATCAAATAAGAATTTTTTTGAATATGCAAATTGTGCATAAGAAATGTGTTGAAAAGAAAATGTGATGAATGTGAAATTTTGTGGACATGTTTCAATGAATGTGAAAAGAGGAATTATACTAGAACGTGGCTAAGACTCTACATCGGCAAGCATGAAAAGTACTTAAAAGAGAATTTATGAAATTTTGTTGACCAAGTTTGGGTCGTTGGTAATGAATGTTGTTGAAAGGACCGATGTAGGAGTAATGCTAGATTCTAGAATAGTAACCTCAGATTATACATAAGGATGAGATACATAGTGAAGATGTGATGAACATAAGAGACAAACACGAGTATGAGGGCCATTGGATTGGTGGTGTGAGAGTATTCGCAGGATGTCCCATGATGTGTCATGATTAGGACGTGGATACTACTCCAGAGTACCGTCCCGGTGGAAACGCTTATGGGGCAATTGAATGACTGCGGGTGGTGTCACGTTTATGGTAGAAGGTGAATTACCACAGGATGCCTACATGATGAGTCATGTATCAGTGTGTTGAGATTCTCTCCAGGGCACCTAGACGTGAGTTCGTAGTTCATTGAATGCCTAAGATACTTACCGTAGTTACGGTAGTAGATTAAGTCATGGTGGGGGATTGAACCCTACAAGATGAAGAACGATTAAGGGCTTGCCCTCGGACCTATGTAGTACGGGCTGCATAGACTCTGAACAAGTGCGCATTAGTGTCATATAATGTAAACAACTGCAATAAAGACTAAGTGCACATCACAACACGACAACAATAGGATAGTCCCTTGTAGTTTTACTTGTGATCAAGTTTGTGGTTGCTTAAGTATGGAAAATCGTTATACTGTTTTCGGCATAGAGAGGATGGCCGTGTATAATATTTCGTCAGTGAATGAACAGACGCGCCCACAGTTTCATATGCAGGAAAAAAGATGTTGACAAATTGAAGTATACATGCTGCTCAAAGAGAAATTTAAATGTTGTGTAATTGTTCTATGTAATTACTGTAAATTGCTTCCGTTGTATGAATGTAAATGTGTAATGTAACTCTGATGTAAGAAATGTTTTTAATTTCCATGTAAAATTGTACGAAAGAAGTGTAAAGATCCTGTGGAACTTTGAATTCAGTTGTAATTTGAAATTCGGGGTGTTACAGTCTGAGGGTGAAAAGCTGTATTGTACTTAAACTTACTCCCTAGACTACTCTGAAGACTCTCCCAAAACTATGACCTGAACCTCGTATCCCTGTCGAATACAATACTAACTGGAACCCCATGCAGTCTGATAATCTCTTGCATATACTGTCAGTTATGCTCTCAGTAGACTGTCCAACTCTGAAGGGAACGAAGTAAGCACTCTTCGTCAACCTATCCACAATCACTCAAATGGCGTTGTGACCGACTCCTTGGCAAAGCGGTCACAAAATCCTTGGTGATATGCTCCCACTTCCACTCCGGAATAGGAAGAGGCTGAAGAAGTCCGGCAGGTCCTCTGATGCTCTGCCTTCACCTGCTGGCAGATCAAGCATTGCGAAACAAATCTCGCCACGGCCCTCTTCATACCATGCCACCAAAAATGAGGCTTCAAGTCTCGATACATCTTAGTACCACCAGGATGAATAGAGTATAACGATTGGTGGGCTTCCTCAAGTAACTTTTGACGAACCTCACCCTTCGGAACACACAACTTGGACCCAAACGAAGAGATCCATCTGAGTTAACAACCATATCAATCCTCGTGCCAACCTTAACTTCTGTTCGGAACCCTTGCAATTGCTCATCACCTGCCTGAGCCTCCTTAATCTGCTGAACAAGAGACGACTACAACTGAAGCATCATGCAACTCCGAACAGAACCTAGCATTATCACATCCAAATCCAACATCCTCATCTGCTCAACAAGCTCTCTCTGCTGAGTTACGAACATGACGACTGGTCTCCTACTCAAAGCATCTGGCATCAAGTTGACTCTACCAGGATGGTATTGCAAATTGATGTCATAGTCAGCCATCAACTCCAACCATCGCCTCTGCCTCATGTTCAACTATTTCTGAGTGAACACGTACTTGAGACTTTTGTGGTCAGTGAAGATCTCCACTCGGTCTCCAAGCAAATAATGCCTCCATAACTTCAAGGCAAAGATCACGACAGCCAGTTCCAAATCATGGGTAGGGTAATTCTTCTCGTGCGGCCTCAACTGTCTGGATGCATAAGCAACATCTCGACCTTTCTGCATCAATATTGCACCTAGGCCCTTGCTAGAAGTTTCACAGTGAACCACAAAACCACTCGTACCATCTGGAATAGTCAACACCGGCGCTGACGTCAATTGGTGCTTCAACTCAGCAAAAGCTTCACCACAAGCTCCATCCCAAACAAACTTCTGATCTTTCCCAGTCAGCTTAGTCAACGGACCAGCTATCTTCGAAAAGACTTGGACAAACTTCCAATAATACCCGGCCAAACCAAGGTAACTTCTCACTTTCGAAATTGACTTAGGAACAGGCCAATCCTTGACCGCAGAAATCTGGGACGGATCAACAGAGATACCATCGCCTAAGATAATGTGCCCCAAAAGGGGAACTCGATCAATCCAGAACTCACACTTACTAAGTTTCTCATAGAGCTGATTCTCCCTCAAGGTCTGCAGAACCAACCTCAAATGATCAGCATGATCCTTCCGATTATGAGAATACACCAGAATGTCGTCTATGAAGTCCATGACAAACCTGTCCAAAAACGGAGAGAAACCCCTGTTCATCAGACTCATGAACACTGCTGACGCATTCGTGACTCGGAAAGGCATCACAAGGAAATCATATGCATGTATCTGGTCCTGAACACAGTCTTCTGTACATCAGCTACCTTCACCTCCACTTGATGATAACTAGAGCATAGATCCAACTTCGAAAAGACAGCAGCTCCACCCAATTGATCAAACAAGTCATCAATCTTGTGTAGCGGATACTAGTTCTTCACTGTAACACTGTTCAGCTCACGGTAATCCACGCACAGACTATGAATCTCGTCCTTCTTGCTGACAAACAAGACAGGAGTGCCCCATGGGGACACACTGGGTCAGATGAAACCCAAATCCAGTAAACCCTGAACATGCACCTTCAGCTCTGCTAACTCAACTGGTGCCATCCGATAAGGACTCTCCGATATCGATGCAGTACCAGGCTGAACATCAATACCGAATTCAACATCCCTATTAGGGGGTAGCCCAGGCAACTCCTCTGGAAACACATCCAGAAAATCCAACACAACAAGAGGCGCAGCCTCACAACCTGAGTGCAACTCCATTGCACAACCTCCATCGACAACTACTTCCTGACCATGCCCAAGGGGTAACTCCTCACGGCCTGGCATCCTGAAAATAACCTTCTTCGTTCGACAATCAATGATCGCATAGGTCTCACCAAGCTAATCCATGCCGAGAATCACATCAAACCCTGAACTGCCAATCACAATCAGATCTGCTCTGAAATCAGCACACCCAATCACCACGGGACTCTACTTGCACTCCCAGGGAACAAACGACAGCACCACCACCTGCAGTGATATGCCAAGCAACCGGCAACTCACTGCACACCAACTGATGCTGATCCACGAAGCGGGAGGTGACGAAGGAATGGGTTGCCCCAAAATCAAAAAGAACACGAGCATGAACAGAATGAACAAGAATAACACCTAAGATAGAGCCAAACAAGGAAAAGATGAATAGATAAAAGATAACAAGGAATATAAAAATGATGCAGGAAGACAACATGAAGAAAGATTGAGAGAAATAAATGAAACAAGGAACAAATAACAGAACAACAAAAGAAACACAAAACAATGCCTGCAACGAGTTCCTCCACGGTTTGAGCTGCCTCTGCGGTCAAGTTAAAAGCCTAACCTCTCCCCGTAGCAGCGGTCCTCTGACCGACGATCTGATGCTAAGGAGGAAGACGCGGTCTAACCTGACTACGGACTGGCACAACAGTGGCTTGGTCGTGCCTCCTCCGAGGACAAGCTCGAACCAAGTGGTCAACAGCACCACAGCCGAGACAACGGCGGTTGGCCTTCCAACAATCCTTGCGCAAATGCTTAGGGGCCTGGCAAAAGTTGCAAACAACATCCCTTCGTGGAGGAGAAAGACGGTAGGGAGCTATCCTGACGGCAAGGAATGGAGCTGGACTCCTCATCGGACCTCCAGTAGGCATGGCAGCAACAGCAATGGGGTACTGCACAACCCGCTTAGAAGGGGTCTTACGAGCACGAGTCTGTTCTGTCGCTCGAGCTACCTCCAAAACATCCGCATAGGTACGGAGACAATGGGTGGCCAAGTGCACCTGAATATCCTGATCAAGGCCCAAAAGGAACCTCCGAGCACGATCCTCCTTATTCGCCACCAAGGTGTTAGCGAAGCGGCTAAGCCTGGTGAACTCCGCACCGTACTCGTCCACGGATCTTGAGCCCTGTTCCAAGAAATACTTCGTGTTACAACACTGTATATACAATATGTAACAAAATCTCAAAACATGGCACTTATAAATCAACCAGACAACCAACCAACGAACCTGCTTTAAGGCAAGAAATTGATGTTTTGTCTCTACCCGGGTGATGTGCGGGAAGAATTTCTCCAGGAAGTGACACATCCCGCTTCCCAAAAGGAAATACGGAATACAGATACGTGACTAAGTCCAGCAAATAATTTTCATCATCCATGAGCTGTCAGGATCTTTACAACATTTCACGGGAATATCAGAGTAATAAATAAGGAAAGTTAACCACACAGCATAAATGAATCAATATACCAACAGGAATTTACTTGAAACAAAATTTAATAATCTCAAATAAACCAGATCTGAACAAGTCAATAATTCTGGGTCACATTGCCCAATACAAAATAATCCAAGTAACAGATACATTTATTCAAAATAAGAAACAGGAAATAATAATAAGAGTAGCAAGAACTCCAGGACTAGAATCTCAGATCACTTACTCTATCGGGTAGCTGATCACCATGATCTGCAATTTAATAAATTGCAGAAAAAGGGAAAAGAAAACAAAATGCCCATCAATACAAGTTACGGGCCACTTGTAGTGCAGGCAACAAGTACAGGAAAAGAATAAACAAATACAGAGTAACAGCGGAAGCAAACATAGCATGAAATAGACATGGCAACAAAATAGAACAACTAGCATGAATCATGAACAGGATCAAATAACATTATGTGCTAACAGGGTACGGGTACCATGTAATAAATGTCAAGTATCATGCAAGCAGGTAAACATGTAACAGGTGTCAAGTAGCATGTACAGGTATCATGTAACAGGTAAGCATGTAACAGGTATCATGTTATATCAAGTCTTGTATTATTACTATCTAGGCAGCACTTCATGCATCCCAGGTTTTTACCACTTGGTTGCTACTTACATGCAAATTACGTTTAGGCCTACTGGTGGGTTTCTATAGGGCCGTGTACTCAAGCGTCATGTAACAGGTAACAGGCACGAATCACGTAGTCATGAAATCGTGGCGAAAGAAACATGCATGAATCATGTAGTCATGAAATATGACAACATATAGTAATAACGGGCATGAATCATGTAATAAGGAAATATGGCAACATATAGTAATAACAGACATGAATCATGTAATCACGAAACATGGCATCATATAGTAATAACAGGCATGAATCATGTAATCATGAAACATGGCAACATATAGTAATAATAGGCATGACTCATGTAATCATGAAACATGACAACATATAGTAATATCAGGCATTAATCATGAAATCATGAAACATGGCAACAGGTAATGGGTAACACGGGCACCCTTCTGAGTACACATACCTATATTGTCCACTACTAAGGTCTTTTCCATAATCCCGGCTTGATTAATTATTATTATTATTAAACAGGCATATACGTGTCACAAAACAGAGCATGAATAGCATGGCATGAACAATTAACAGGTTCCGGTTTAAAGACAAACATGTACAGGTGAAAGACAACTCATAAAAGATTAGGACAATGAAAATTTTAGTTCAGGATAGCAAGACAGTACTGCACCAAATCTGGGATTCCCGTTACCAGAAATATGCAAACCTAGAGCCGTCAGAAAATCTGGAAAATAGACTCTTGGTCGAATCCAGAAAATAATTTTAAGCCATATGGTATTTCACAAAAATAGGACTCAAAACAGAATTGTATCCATAAAAAAATATTCAGCCAGAAATCAGAAGTTTGTATTCACAAGCAGGAAAACAACATAAAAATTTACTGATTAAATCCAAGAAAAGTCTGGGGTATTCCCTACTATGTTTAGTTGCAGAAAATAATGTTTCATAATTTTCCAACATGGGTAGAATAGTCAAATAAAATCAGAAAACAACAGGATACAACAAGTTTGTAAATTTGAAATCATAAACACAGCAGTACAAAAACAGCAATAGATTACAAAATATAAATCGAAATCCATATCCGTCAAAAGGGTGATAAAATAGATACAGTAGGATATATTTCATATCACAAAATTTTTATAAACAACAAATAGAATCATGTTGAAATTATATTTCTTTACTAAACAGTATGAAAATTCTTCAAGTATAGTGGTTGTTCACAATCATAAAATAGTTTATAAAAGTCATCAATTAAATCCACAAAAATTAGGTGTTAATCCCAATCAAGTCTAGTTGTAATCAGCAAAATATTGGATCAAAATATTGGATCAAAATATTATCTTTAACATCAGTATAAAAATAATTAACCATACAGAATTCATATAAAACTGAATCTGGAATTTTTCTACACATCTATAGTAAAATAACCATAACTTGCAACTCATAAATCGAAACTGAGATCTGTTAAAATTTTTGGAAAGTAGACAGAATTCTCTATAATTCATGTTCACAAATAATTTTCATATACTGATCTTAATAGGGTCTAAAATATTGAACAAAAACGGGGAAACAGCAAAGACAGAAATATTCTTCAAGCATGAAAATCAACTAGGTCATATGAAACTCATCCAAATCATAACGAAATGCAAAACATGATATACTAGATGTCTAAGCAACATGGTATAGGGTATTTAACACGTCTACAACAAGTTGTACTACACCTAACACAATCAAGCATACATGATCATACAACACTTCCTAATCCACAAACAACATGCATGCATTCATCAAGAATTGGTTAGATCGGGGTCTAAACTCATGTCGTGTGTGCCATGAGATAACTACGGGCAGATCAACACATAGATACAAGATATAATAAGTGTTTCATAGGGATAGATCTTGAAGCAGCTACACTACAGGCGATATTTAGTGTAACACCCTGAATTCTAAATATAACTGAATTCGAAGTTCCACAGGAACTTTATACTTCTTTCATACAATTTTACAATGAAATAAAAACATTCTTACATCAGAGTTACATTACATCTTTACATTATCACAGCGGAAGCAATTTTTTTTTTACAATAAATTACATGAAACAACATTTAAATCAATCTTGAGCAGCATGTATACTTCAATTGTCAAGCATCTTTACCCTGCATGTAAAACTGTGGGCAC
This sequence comes from Hemerocallis citrina, assembly GCA_017893485.1. NCBI lineage: Eukaryota > Viridiplantae > Streptophyta > Magnoliopsida > Asparagales > Asphodelaceae > Hemerocallis > Hemerocallis citrina. The sequence continues at coordinate 38,372,588 of CM030360.1, forward strand.
GTCAGTTCATTCACTGACGAAATATTATACACGGCCATCCTCTTTATGCAGAAAATAGTATAATGATTCTCAATACTTAGCAGATCACAAACTTTTTCACAAACAAAACTAAAGGGACTATCCTATTAATGTCGTGTTGTGCTGTGCACTTAGTCCTTAATACAGTTGTTATGTTATATGACACTAATGCGCACTTGTTCGGATTCTATGCATCCCATACTACATAGGTCCGAGTGCAAGCCCTTAATCGTACTTCATCTTATAGGGTTCAATCGCTCGCCATGACTTAAACTACTACGGTAACTATGGTAAGTATCCTAGATGTTCTATGATCTACGAGCCCATGTCCAGACAGTCTGGAGGAAAATTCCATGCACTGACATGACGCATCAAGCAGGTAGATTATGGATAATTCAGCCTCCGCCATGGAACAATGGCACCACCCACAGTCACCAAACATTCCACAAGCGTCACCACCAGGACGATAATTCCGGAGTAGTGCTCACGCCATGTCATGACGCATCAAGCAAACAATCTGTGAATCACTCTCACACCGCCAATCTGATGGCCCTCATACTCGTGTTTTTCTCTTACTTTCATCACATCACCACTATGTGTCTAAATCCTTAATTTATTAGAATCATGAACAAAAATCAATTCTCTAGAGTTAGCCTTTCCACTATACCGGTCTTAATCATTTATTCAACATGATCGAAATCTTGGTCTTTTTATTCAATTTCATTTCAATTCATTTCTTTTCGATGCCGGTATGAGGCTTAGCTACACTCTAGTTTTCAATTTCATTTCACAATCACACAAAGAATTGAGCCTTTCAAACTCATAAGTTCTCTTTTCATGATTAACAATAGTTTTTCCTTTTCATGTTCATAGTAATCATAATCGTAAAACCTTTCATAATTCATCAGGATATTTCGATTCACTTCATATACAATTTCGTGCAAAAGATAAATAAAGTTCACTTTTCTAATTTGTCACATTCAATCTTCATTCTTTCCATTATCAAATCTCTTTTTCAATTTCTTTCAAACAACTTATTTATTTATCACGAGGCAATTTAAAATCTGAGACGTCAAAATAGTCTGGACAGTCAACTCTTAGAGCGTAGTCGGTCGACTATTCAGCAAAAGATTAAAAGACTCAAGAAAATGGTCGGGACAGTCGACTGTTAACTTGGCCAGTCGACTGTTCTGTAAAGGTTTAAAAACTCGAAAATAAAAGATCAGGGCAGTCGACTGTTAACAAGACCAGTCGGCTGTTATGCGGTGTTTTAAAAACTCGAAAATAAAATGAACGGAGCAGTCAACTGTTAAATATATACGGTCGACTGTTCTGCGAGAATTTCAACTCAATGAACTAAATATCTAGGACAGTCGACTATCTACGCCCATCCGGTCGACTGATCAGCAACAAAAATCGAGAGTTGGAATCATTTCTTCTTTCTTTTTGATTAACACACAAAATTTGGTTTAGATTACAATATGTTCATTTTCCCGAAAACTAACATACAGCTTTAGAATTAATTTGACAACAATCACAACATGCATAATTTACTAACCAATCTTAATAATATAGAGATTCTAACGATTAGTATTTTCCACACAAACACGGCTTCTGAAAACAACACTTTGCCCATAACCACAATTCTTCTACAGGGATAAGCATTTATTCCAATTTAGCATGCTAGATTTAAAATCAAAATATCCTAACATCAATCATATCATTCAATCAAGTTCACCCATTCATTTCATACAATTTCGCTTGTGTTCTATTTTTACTTTAATCATAGTACTATCAAAGAACAATATTTTCACTTGTTTATTCTTGCATGATTAGCACAAAACCTAGTATGGTATCTAAATTAGAAGTCATGAGAAACACCCACCTATTTTGGAGAAATGGAAAGAACGCTCCTAGAATGTAAGAAAATGACCTTCTCCTCCTAGAATGTATTGCAATTGCCTTCACCTCCTTGGTGCTAGATTGGAACCCGAGCTTCCTTCTTCCTGTCGATTTGCCAGCCTCCAAGGATGCACACACACTAGCACACACTCAATCTTTCTCTAACTCTCAATCTTTTACTATCTAGTATGTCTCTCTTATATTGAAAAAATGGGTGCAAGAGTAACTTAGGAAAAGGGGGGGTATTTATACAAGAATTTGGGTGGATTGAATGGCTAGGATTTGATCAAATAGTTAGGGATTAAAGGCTAGGATGAGTTTGGAAGTTACCATAACCACCCATGAATGAGTTAACCACCTCACCACTACTCCCATCTCTCCTTCTTTTTTGTTTCCATTCGGCCACACCTAAGGTGTGTTTTGCACACTCTTGTGCATGCACGTGCAAGTGCAATGCACAAGCAAACTAGTACCTCTTACAAAATTTGTTCATGCACTTTCAATTAATTGTTTATTAAATTGGTTTACAACACAAGTTGGGTTAATTAAAAGAGGATTTAAACTAAATGGGCTTACTATTGGCCAAAAGACCATGGGCTCAAATAATTAAAATAATTTATTAATATAGTGGGCTGAAAAGACAATTTGGGCTTTAGATTTTAATTAGTCTTTAAAAGAAAATAATTTTTGGAAAATTAAGGGAGAACAAATACTATCAAAAATATTTTATACGAAAATTATACAATTGAAATCATACATGCAAAACACGTAAAATCACAAAATATCTCATAAATGAAAACTAGGGTGTTACATTTAGTACTTGTATTATACAACAAAGAGAAATACAAGTTACTTACCTTATAGCCGACGACGAAAACGAAGATGCAAAGAGAATAACGGGAACGGATTCCCAGGTACGAACTCAACGAACAACAAACCACGAACCACTAATAAACCCCCGATCACAACTAGATGCAACACAAGCACACAAGAGAGTAAGAGGATGAAACAGTGCACAGGGAACGAACTGAACAGCACAACAGCGAGGGCGACGGCAGTGCTTGCTGCTATCATTGCTGGCTGGGTCAGGGCTGAAGACGGTAGGGGACAGGCGGATGAGGTGCAGTCTCTGGCTTCGAGAGGAGAAGGGAGAGGGAGAACCAGAGGGAACCAGGGGTTGTTGCATCTTCAGGAGGATGACGCACGGGGATGGAGCATCGGGAGGCACTGCAGTTGAAGGTTGAGGGGGACCGGCTGTAATTATGGTGTGCGGCGCTCAGGACAGTGGTGCAGCATAGGGAGAGGGGGCGAAAAGGCTTGGAGGTCAGGAGTGGATAGTCAGGGATAGAGAGAGAGAGATAGGTTTAGAGCGGCATGGTTAGATGATGAACAAGGGGGATACAGTGTAAATATATAGGAGTTAGGGTTTTAGGGTTTCTGGGTGAAGATGGGTAGGGTATAGAGGTGTAATAGGGTTGTAGGGTATTAGTTAATGGGTAATTAAACCCATTAAGCAACAGAATAGGATATTAAGATATAAAGCGATTGGGTTTTTAACAAAAAGATCCAAGAGAAAGAGATGGGAACAACAATGAATATTAAAATAAGGTATGAAAAATTTAAACAATGAGGATAAAAAATAATAGCTCGATCAATAGCGACGAAATAATAGACTGACAATCGAATCAAGAAGATCAAATAAACGATGACAAATCAAATAGATGGATATATAGAAAATGAAGATCCACTACATGGTTCAAAAAGCGACACAATATGAAAAAATACCCAAAAAGAAAAATTCAACCAAAAATACAGAAAATGGAAAACAGGGGTTACAGGAAGCTTTAAGCGAAAGTGGCCCAAGTAATAGGCCGCTCCAACCTCTCGAATTTTGCACTCCACTAGATGTTGGCCAAATCCGCCAACTGGACGCATACCACATCCACACGGTCGGCATCGGTGACACTAGCTGCCTGTAGCAGACTCTCCGTCCGGATCAGCCATTACTCAGCCTCAAGTGGCGTCTCAGTACAAGCAAACTTATCAGGGTGCAACCTCATGAAATCCGCAACAGTACCCAGACGAGGGGGAAAAGCTATAGGGGCAGGCACAACGGGGGTCGGAACAACATTCCAAGTTAGGATCTTCCCAAAAGGCCTTAACCAGTTCGTTGTGCTCCTGTTACATCTGAGCAATATGCTGGAGCACCTAGTTATAGCTGCCAACTCAGGATGGCCTTCCTGCGAAGCTGAACCATTCCCACGAGCCATAGTCTGCACAAAACCCAAAACAGTTAGCATTCAGATCCAGTTGATTAATAATTATTTGTGCAATGCATGACCTGTAGGGAGTCAAGTAAATCCGAGCAAGGCAAGCCTGCCTAATGTATTAGTCAAACTAACACATTAGTCAAACCTGAAGCTCTGATACCACTAAAAACCTTGTCACGCTCCGCTTCCCAAAAGAATACAGAATACGGTATGCAACTAAGCCCAGCGGATAGTTTTCACCATCCATAAGCTGTACAGACCTGCTTGACTCATCATAACAGTAAATATAACAGTATACTCCAACCAGGCATGTATAAACAATCAAATATAACAGTATACTCCAAACAGGCATGCATAAACAATCATAACTCAACAGTATTTATTACATCAATAATAAATGTTCCAACAAATACAAGATCCAAAACAAAACAATAATCCTGGGATAATAAGCCCAAATACAATCTCAATACAGTTCATGAAATAAAATAGTTTATCAAAACATTTAAGCAAATCATTCCAATTGCGCAGCTCAAAACATTTACTCACCAATTCCAGTAGGTAATTGATCAGCAAAACCTGCTTATATGGCAATTACAAAGAAAAATAGGGAAAACAGGAAAACATAACGCTCGTTGGATGCAAGTCCGGGCCGCAAGCAATATAAGTAGTAAAATGACGGAAAACTAACTAAATAGGTAATATGAACATGGAGAATGCAGTAAATATAACACTCTACAAATGATAGTAAGCAGCGAAATAACAGTAGAAGTATAACAGCAACAGTAAGGGTCAACAGTAACAGTGTGTTAACCGTAGCAGTAGTCAATAGTAGCAGTAAAGATCCACAGTAACCATAACAGGATATGAAAGTGTAAACAGTTATTCTTATGTCTAATTTTCATTACTAACTTGGTAGCACTTCATGCGTCCCAGATTTTACCACATGGTTGCTACTGCAAACAGTTTCGTTTTAAGATTTTGTAGTGAAAATTTTATAGGGCAATATATTCAGACAAACAGTAACAATAACAGTAATAACAAACAGTAACGGTGTCATGGATCATGCCCTCATGCATCCAGAGATAAACAATAGGTACCACAGTAAACAGTAGGGAAACGAGTCCCTTCTTAATATATATTACTATTTTGTCCACTACTCGATCTTTTCCCTTAAAACCCCCGGCTTGATTTCTTTTATTATTAATAAACATGTGGGAACAAATACAACAGGCTAAAGGCATGGAAAAAATAGAAATTAAGTCTAAGATGAATAGGAAACACAAACGGTTAATAAAATAACTCATAATAGTCAAAACAACGAAACTTTTAGTTCTGGACAGTAAGACACTACTGTACCAAATCTGAGATTTCCATTGCTACAGAATAGCAAATCCAGATCCGTCAGAAAATCTAGAAACTAGAGTCTCTTCTGATTCTAGCACATATATATAAGTCACAAATCATCAACAGAAATAGGGTCGAAAACAACGTTTAATACAGAAGTTATGTTCAGCCAAAAAATGCAAAATCGTATTTATAAGCATGGAAAGAGTTTGAAATCATCATAATTAAATCAAAGAAAAATCTGAAAGATTCCTTAACATATCTAGTTTCAAAATATAAAATATCATGAATTTATATTACAGATAGTATAGTCCACAAAATTGGGAAAACAGAGTAATGCAACAAAATCTCGATTCTCTGAAAGTTCAGATACAGCAGTACCAAAACAGAGATAATTTATAAAATATAATTTGAAATCCAGATCCGTCAAAAGCTTGATAACATAGACAAATAAGGATACAGTTCTTTTTCACAAAGTTTTGATCAAAAACAAATAGAATTAGGTTGAAAACATAATTCTTTACTGAACAGCATGCAGTTTGGAAATATATCGACTAGTATTATAAGTATAAAATGAGGTACAAAAGTCTTTAAATAATTCCACAAAAATTAGGGATTGCCTGATAGTGAAGACGACGAAAATGATGAATAGAATAACGGGAACGGATCCCAAACTACGAACACAACGAACACGAACAAGAACAAGAGACGAGAAATCCAAGCCAACGAAACACGCGTGCACACAAAAGCACGTGCACAAACACAGGGTCATAAAAAGACAGCAGCACCCAACGGCAAGATCGGCAGAAACAAGGGGAGATGGAGACGGCGATGGCCTAGGGTGGCGACGACAGAGAAGGGTCAGAGGTCGGGAGTAGGTCGGGATGTGGGAGAGTAAGAGGGTGACAGCTAGGAGAGAGAAAATAGGTATTAGGGTTGATAATTAGGGTTAAGGTTCAATTAGGGTGTTTAAATAGAGATAATACAGTCTTGGGTGAACTGGGTAGTAACCAATAGGGTAAAAGAATCCAATAAGAGACAAATAGGCCATAAAATAGTTTTAAACAATAGTCAGTGTAGCGCCCCAATTTCCAATACTGGGAAAACCGAGACACGAGCCAAGATCTTTTCTTCAATTAGTCACAATACACAGAAAAACAGGAGAATTTAAAACTTTTATTTTCAACACCCAATGTATTACAAGTCTGAATATCATACAACTGCAATACATTACAATAGTGTTACAATAATACCTTTACATTTCCAAGTATTACAACCTTCAACAAAATACATCAGAGTACAAAGAATGAAGAACAACACTTGGTAACTCTCACTTGAGTACTTCTCAACTAATAGATAATCAATACATATACTGCAGCGGAACTAAACATAACACTGACTCCTTGCTTTCCTCGCCTTGAGTCCTCCTGAATCTCGCCCTTGTACTTTGGCGATCTAGTACCTATGGAAGTGGGGACGTCAGTATTCACTGACGCTTAAAGGCTGATATCAAAGCAGCGAATCTCCTAAACCACATACAAAACATAGCAATGGTGTTGGTGTAGTTTAAGTGTTCGTGAGTGCTATGACTAGACTCTAATGCGATATTTAAATAGAACTAGGATGCTTCCTATTCTAATGTCAGCAAGTCTCCGAAGTCAACATGCAGCCCATACTACATGCGACCCTTCTCAAGCCGTTTCTCCATATATAGGGATTTGAACCCGCGTTATGAACTTCTAATTGTACACAACCTATTCCTGACACCTACACGTGACTGATGAGGCTGCAGATGTGGTCAAGTCCCACTAATGCAGTATGCCAGTGGTGTCTATGTTCGCCACTGCTACCCGGCTAACCGGACCTCACTCAAAAAACAGACGATCGTCATTCCAAAAATCCAAATCATAGGGTCTCGCAAATGCAGGGCAGCGCGAAGCCTACCCTGTGGCACCCTCTGGGGTCTCGCAAGTGCAGGGTAGCGCGAAGCCTACCCTGTGGCACCCTCAGCCACGGCACTTTAGGAATTAACAGCGCGAGATACGCAACCCGTGTCCTCAACTTGTGAGACGGCACCGTACATATCCCTTTGACGGGAAGGTACAACCCACTATCACCACCTAAGGCCTGCCTCAAGGGACAAGTTGGTCGTAAGGCGCCCCCTACAACCAACTCCTCTCTTTTCGGCAAGGGTCTGAGCAAAATGATCCTTATAAATCACTACCTTAATGATGTCCCTGACTCGACAATCCTAGGGACGATAATATTATAAACATAACATGCTAGGCCTTAACTTAGGTTTCGCAAGACAACTCTACTAGGCTGCTCAACCTAGACTCACAAGAATCCTTTGGGATATGGTTCCTGGCCCATCGATCCAAGACCTCGGCCATGCGAGTATACATGCATGCCGCTACCCTAAACTTGGATTCCGTCTATACTCTGATCCTCGATCAACCTACCCTGGTTAAGATCCGACGGTACACAAGGAGTGACTCCTCCACAGTTCCTTAGGGTAAGAAAACATATGTCTTGATGGTCGATAGCCCTTAGGGTGGTAATATCACCCTAGACGAGCACAACGCTCAGTGTACTAGCTAACTAGCCATACACGAGTAACAACCACATACGAGATAATAAGCTACGTATGAAACAATAACTACCTACGAGCCAGGCGGGCCTCGTAGGAGATAACCACGTACATACCAGCCAAATAAGCCGCGTATGAGACCAACAGCTACGCACGGGGCCGGTCGAGCCGCGTGCGAGACAACAATCTACATACGAGCCAAATAAGCTACGTATGAGACCAACAGCTACGTACGGGCCAGTCGAGCCACGTACGAGCACAACCATATGCAAACAACCATACAGGTAATCGATCTTAAAAGCAATCAAACGTGCTTACTAGCAAACTTGATCTTCTATTATTAGAAGCAACAGAAGAGTATACTAATAGTCTATGATCGGTATTCTACTAAGGAAGAACCGAAGGCGACATAACAACCATTATCAAACTAACTATTACTGGTGGTCTTCCAAGTCCTTATTACTTCTACCTATAGTACTTTAAGCATGGCATACAATTGCAAGCATCTATCCACGACAATCTAATTATGGTACATAACGTAACCACTCACCATAATACTCATAAGTACGAATATGATTAAGCATGTACTTATATCAAGCTTAGGCATGAAAATCACTATGATCTAGACATGAAGTCCACTATGGTCAAGCATAGGTTATAACTTGAGCGTGAATGCTCACTACTTATCATGACTAATCATCACAACCCAAGCATGGATATATAACTAGTATGAACATACAACATTCCAAGGCATGGTAGGTATTCTAACATTAATCCTACAACATTCTAGGCATGTATTTAAACTTTAGCATGGTATACCTCATTCCTAGACATGGTATGCTACTTTCACATTAACATATAGCATGGTGCACATTTTTGTAACATTCTAGTCATGTATACTAGTTAAGTATCGACCTACAATGTAGCATGAATTTCTACAACAATTCTAGCATGGATAGATCATAACATAAAAATCACTACAACTAACCATGGGTAGTTACATTAATCTAAGCATGAATATCATTAGTATGGATACCATTAACTTAACATAAATCATCATTAGCATGGTCATCTACTAACTTAATATAACAACAATTACCATGACATCTCCTAACTTAGCATGAATAATGATTAAGCATGATCACTTACTAACATAACATGAACATATACTTATCTAAGCATAGATATCATGTAAGCATGAATATTTATTTAATCTAGCATGGTATACAACTTTCCTACCATTAATCTAGCATGGTATACAACTTTCCTACCATTAATCTAGCATGGTATACAACTTACCTATAAGCATGTGAGTATGGATAAATTAATCTAGCATGATATACCACTTTCCTACAACTATCTAAGCATAGATAAATGAAACTAGCATGGTATACTACTTTCTTACAATCATCTAAGCATAGACAATTTAGCTAACATGGTATACTACTTTCCTACTATCATCTAAGCATGAATATCTTACTAAGCATGGATAACTACTAGCATGAACATACAACATTCCTAAGTATATATATATATATATATATATATATATATATATATATATATATATATATATATACTTCTAAACATGGTAGATTAATTAGCATCAATCCTACAACAATGTGAGCATGGTATTTACTTAGTGATTAACCTACAACATTCCTAGCATGGATATCATTCCTAAGCATGATAGGAAATTTTAGAATAAATCCTACAACATCCTAAGCATGAATATCATTCCTAAACATGATAAGGATTTTTAATATAAATCCTACCACATCCTAAGCATAAAATATCCTTCCTAAACATGATAGGTAATTTTAGAATGAATCCTACAACATCCCAAGCATAAATATCCTTCCTAAACATGATAGGTAATTTTAGAATGAATCCTACAACATTCTAAGCATAAATATCCTTCCTAAACATGATAGGTAATTTTAGAATGAATCCTACAACATTCTAAGCATAAATAAATTAATCTAACATGATAAGAAATTTTAGAATGAATCCTACAACATTCTAAGCATAAATAAATTAATCTAATCCAATCTTAGCATGGTATTTACTTTATTTTAATATGAACATAAAATAAACATCTTCAACTATCTACTACTACTACTACTTCATTTTAACCAAAATCATAACATACAACTATCTACTACTACTACTACTTCATTTTAACCAAGAACATAACATAAAGCATCTACAACTACTTCTTTTAATCATCTACTACTATTACTACTTTATTTTACCATAATATCACTACTTTATTTTAATGAACTACTACTTAAATGTCTACTAGTCTTTATTAGCATAGGTTTCTTATTATTACTAGTGGACATAAAAAGAGTTCTTTTTAATCCTTTTACAACTAGTGATTAGAAAAAGATCTTTTTATTCATTCTACAACTAGTGATTTCTTTTTTTTTTCATAATTAGAACTAACATCTAATTTAGGTTCTTTTTAAGATAATAAAAGAAAACAACAATAATAAAAATAAGGTAAGAACCTTCATTTGGTTCAACCAACATATGCTTATCTTTTTAGTCAAAGTCCAATACAAGTCCTACAACCAAAAATGGTTGTATAAAATGGTTCATATGCTTTATGTATAAGTCCATATTCAAGTCCTACAACCCCAAAATGGTTGTATGTACAAGTCCATATGTATATGTCATTTTAGTCCAATAACAAACACAAACAACAACTACAACTATAAAGATTTGATCTTTATGTGTATTTAGCACTATCATTGTTTCTTTTCTTTTCATGTGGTTATTACTTTTAACATTTACAACATACAAAAGAGAATCACATACAACAACATTTCTCACAACCACCCACTCCAAAAACCAAAGAAAACAAAACAAGGAAGGCAAGAAGAAGAAGAAACATAAAAAACAATCAATACAAACAAACAAACAAACAAAGAGAAACCCCCACCTTAATCTTTTTGTAGGAAGGACTAGCCTATGCTCCTTCTCATTCCCCTTAGCTTCTAAGAACTCCTAAGAAGACCTACAAAGAAAACTCTCCAATTAGTATGGTGTTCTCTCTTTCTTTTCCTTTCTTTCTTTCTTTCTTTTTGATCTTTCTAAAATGAGACAAAGGTGGAGGAAGGGGGTATTTATAGGTGGAAGAAAGGGTGGAAAGTGCAAATGTGCACACATACAATTGCACAACCCCCCCCCCCCCCCCCCTACGTATTGGGGCCGGTTTCTACTAGGGGAGGAGAGGGTGAGGTGGAGGTATGGTGAGGTATGGTGCTATGTGGTGGAGGTGTTATGTGAGGGTTTCTAGAAGGGTTTCCTTAACCTTCATGCACACTTAACCTAGGTTAAACACTTATAACCCCTAACAATCTAATAGGTTTTGTCATAACAAAACAAGTGTTGTCCAAAAATACACAACACACAATTTGTATAATGTACTAATCGACATACTACACGTATGTGCGCATATATGTCTGTATACCGAAAATCTTCGCATAATCCGTATAAAGTAATTTAATCTCGGAAATAATAATAAAATAAATTCTATTATTAGTTCGGAAGGTCATGGTACCAATTTGATACACTACGGATGTATACTGACCGATATCGGGGTACAGATAATGTCTATGAATAAACCAGGTGAAAATCACCAAAATATTCTAATTTTGGAATTAAAACAAAATAATAATAAAATAATAATTTATACACGGTAATATCCGTCCGAGATATTACAATACTCCCTCCTTAGAATAGTTCTGTCCTCAAAACTACGTTAAGTTAGGAAAACAGGCAAACACCCAAACCCTAATAACTCGGGGAAAGAAAGCTTATGCTGCTTTCCGGTTCCCAAGTGGCTCATTCACGAAATGGATCTCCAAAGAACCCGACCTTTGCAATTCGGTAGCTACTCCCTCCTTAGAATAGGACATGACCTATAAATCATCACTTCCGACTTCCAGGATTTTCACCTGTGATTTGCTCAAGTTGACGCTCCAGACATAGGAAAATTATAAAACATAAGTTGAAAGGAACAACAATATGAATTACAATTGCCTACAACTAACTAAGACCCGACTCCTAAAAGGCATCCAAGTTTAATTTTCCTGCTGTATTGGACTGTAAATTGAAGTTAGCTCTGATACCACTCTGTAGCGCCCCGATTTCCAATACTGGGAAAACCAAGACACGAGCCAAGATCTTTTCTTCAATTAGTCACAATACACAGAAAAAACAGGAGAATTTAAAACTTTTATTTTCAACACCCAATATATTACAAGTCTGAATATCATACAACCGCAATACATTACAATAGTGTTACAATAATACCTTTACATTTCCAAGTATTACAATCTTCAACAAATTACATCAGATTACAAGGAATGAAGAACAACACTTGGTAACTCTCACTTGAGTACTTCTCAACAAATAGATAATCAATACATATACTGCAGCAGAACTAAACATAACACTGACTCCTTGCTTTCCTCGCCTTGAGTCCTCCTAAATCTCGCCCTTGTACTTTGGCAATCCAGTACCTATGGAAGTGGGGACGTCAGTATTCACTGACGCTTAAAGGCTGATATCAAAGCAGCGAATCTCCTAAACCACATACAAAACATAGCAATGGTGTTGGTGTAGTTTAAGTGTTCGTGAGTGCTATGACTAGACTATAATGAGATATTTAAATAGAACTAGGATGCTTCCTATTCTAATGTCAGCAAGTCTCCGAAGTCAACATGCAGCCCATACTACATGCGACCCTTCTCAAGCCGTTTCTCCATATATAGGGATTTGAACCCGCGTTATGAACTTCTAATTGTACACAACCTATTCCTGACACCTACACGTGACTGATGAGATTGCAGACGTGGTCAAGTCCCACTAATGCAGTACGCCAGTGATGTCTATGTTCGCCACTGCTACCCGGCTAACCGGACCTAACTCAAAAAACAGACGATCATCATTCCAAAAATCCAAATCATAGGGTCTCGCAAACGCAGGGCAGCGCGAAGCCTACCCTGTGGCACCCTCTGGGGTCTCGCAAGCGCAGGGTAGCGCGAAGCCTACCCTGTGGCACCCTCAGCCACGGCACTTCAGGAATTAACAGCGCGAGATACGCAACCCGTGTCCTCAACTTGTGAGACGGCACCGTACGTATTCTTTTGACGGGAAGGTACAACCCACTATCACCACCTAAGGCCTGCCTCAAGGGACAAGTTGGTCGTAAGGCGCCCCCTACAACCAACTCCTCTCTTTTCGGCAAGGGTCTGAGCAAAATGATCTTTATAAATCACTACCTTAATGATGTCCCTGACTCGACAATCCTAGGGACGATAATATTATAAACATAACATGATAGGCCTTAACTTAGGCTTCGTAAGACAACTCTACTAGGCTGCTCAACCTAGACTCACAAGAATTCCTTGGGATCCGGTTCCTGGCCCATCGATCCAAGACCTCGGTCGTGGGAGTATCCTATTGATGTCATGTTGTGATTGTGCACTTAGTTCTTAATGCAGTTATTTATATTATATGACACTAATGCATACTTGTTCAGATTCTATGCATCCCATACTACATAGGTTCGAGGGAAAGCCTCTTATTCGTTCTTCATCTTGTAGGGTTCAATCCCTCGTCATGACTTAATCTACTACTATAACTACGGTAAGTATCCTAGATGTTCTATGAGTAACGAGCTCATGTACAGACAACCTGGAGGAGAATCTCACGTCATGTCACGACGCATCGTGAAGACAACCTATGGACAATTCAGCCTCCGTCATGGCACACGATCCTCTCGCAGTCACCAAACACCCCACAAGTGTCACCAAGATCCCGATAATTCCGGAGAGTGCCCACGTCATGTCACGATGCATCGTGAAGACAAACTGTGAATCACACCCACATCGTAGACTCGAGGCCCTCATACTTGTATTTTTCTCTCACTTTCATCACATTTTCACTATGTACTAATCCTTAATTTAATGAAATCATGAACAAAATCAATCTATTAGGGTCAGCACTCTCACTGATACCGGGCTTATTTCTTTCATTTCACAATGACCCAAACTTGGTCTTTTCAATTCAATTATCATATATCATTTATTTCAATTGCCGGTGTGAGTCTTTGCTACACCCTAATTTTCAATTTCAATTCACAATTCTCATATTGAGTTTTTCATGCTAAAAAAGAATTCTCTTTTCTAATTAAACAATTTCCAATCTTTTCATGAGTCAAATTTCACACATGGAGTTCAATTATAAATCATGCATTTCAATAACCAACATTTATTCCCACATTAAGATCATATTATGAAAATATCTAGTCAAAGTGAATATTAACAAAATCACTCTTGTCACACTAATCTTTTGACAAAATAACCCATACAAAAATCACAATTGTATTTTCCTTTTTAACAATTATATTAATCACCTCATGAAAACACACATTTTTATGAAATTATAAAGGTAAGAAACAATAGCTTCGAATACAATTCTACCTCACAAATACACTTTATTTTAGTCCAATAACTCCCAATTAATTTTTATAGATTGTATATGATTTTAGAATAATAAAGGTATTTTTTTCGGAATTTTTATACATCAAGAAAACCTCTAAAAATCAATTTGTCAAAAAAATTTATTTTGGCTACAACCAGAATTGAACCCGCAACCTTAGAGATGACAGCCCCACACACTAACCACTAGGCCAAATGCGCTTAGCGATATGAAGAGGGATCGGAGAGTCATATACTCTCTATTCGGGTTGGGTATTTTTTTAACCACACACAGAATAACAAGGTGGACATAGGGTATTGAACTAGCGACTTCCAAGACCCACGCCCACACTACAGTAGCGCCAGAAAGACTCACCGACCACTTGAGCTATGTGCTCAAGTTTTCACAAACACAACTCGAGTTTACTTAACTCGAGTCTCTGTTTAATTAAAACATTTCGATGTTCAAAAGCTCTTATCTTCGTTTTACTTGCACAAAATATCATGTA
The DNA here is from genome assembly GCA_017893485.1 of Hemerocallis citrina. Classification (NCBI taxonomy): domain Eukaryota; kingdom Viridiplantae; phylum Streptophyta; class Magnoliopsida; order Asparagales; family Asphodelaceae; genus Hemerocallis; species Hemerocallis citrina. Next base: position 38,387,715 of record CM030360.1, read on the forward strand.
AATTTCCAGAATACTAATTCCATATTAAATTAATACTCCAGTATTTTAAAAATAATTTTCTCACTAATAAAACATACATTTTTCATACAATAATTTAAACTCTATACAAACAAAATTTGGTATTAAAAGATCACATTATAATTATAATTCCCAGTTTTTTTTCTCTTTCATTAAACCAAATGCATAGGACAAATTTCATTCATTAGAACCAATATCACGATAGTCCATTTAGTGCATAAAACAATAATTTCATCTATTAGCAATTCATACTCAATTTTGACATTATCATAAACTCAATTTAACATTTCCAAAACCACAAAGCAAATTGTACTACAACATTAAGATTCATGACAAGTTAAGATACAATCTACCAAGCATTAATTATAACATCTAACAAGTCCTTTTTCAAATTAAGTGTACTCTTATTAGTTTCTTTCATGCTAATTATGCCATCATTCCTAGCATGGTGACTAGAATTATAAGTAAGGAAAATCACCCACCTAATTTGGAGGAAAAAATCCACAAAACAACTCCTAGAATGAAAGAGCCCTTCTCCTCCTAGCTTAAGCTTGCCCAAAGAGTTCTTCTCCTCCTTGTTTGAGTGCAAACCGAGCCTCTCTAGGTGTAGCCGGCCTCCTTGAATGCAAGCACACTCAACTCTCAATCTTTTATTCTCACTCTCTACCAAAACACAATCTACTACTAATGATTATTTTCTTTCACTATAGGTTTGATGAATGAGAAGTGTAAGGATAGCTAGGCTGGGGGGGGGGGGAGGGGGGGTATTTATACAAAAATTTGGTGCAATTAGAAGGCTAAGATTGATCTAGGAGTTAAGAAACAAGGGCTATGATTTAATGGAAAGTTGTAGTAACCAACCATGACTACAAAACTATCTTCCACAAACTCCACTCTCTCTTTTTTCCCTCCCATTCCTATCCGGCCTCACAAGGAGCACAAACACGTGCTAGTGCAATGCATGTGTTTCTAAAGCCCCCTATTCCAAAAAGTTGTACATTTAATTATTTATAAAAAAGTCTATAAAATTGTCTACACTACAAGTTGTAAGAATTAAAAAGAAATAAATTGATGGGCTTTTATTTAGTGCGCCAAAATAGTCTATATTTAAAATAAATTAGATTAGGCTCGAAATAAAGGAATACTTATGCTTGTTTAAAAATAGGCTTTAATAAAAACAATAGAAAGGACATATATATATCTGTATACTCATTTGTTTATGTAATGAAAATAATTATAAAAAATTTATACCACAAGATTGCACGTGCCCGATACGTACAAATTAATAATACAAAAATAATAATTTTCATAAATGAAAAATCAGGGTATTACAACACTTCCTCCTTAGAATAGTTCCGTCCCTGGAACTACAGTCAAGAGCGAGAAACAAAAAGAAATCACACAACAAGCAAAAGAGATAAAAATACAAATCAACCAAAGAGCTCAGGATAATCCCTCAACATCCTCTCTTCAGACTCCCAAGTAGCCTCTTCAACCAAATGGTTTCTCCAGACTACCTTGACCATCGGTATCATCTTATTCCTCGAGATTTTCTCCCGACGATCAACAATCTCAACAGGAGACTCGATGTAATTGAGGTCCAACTGCAAACCTTCCGGCACTTCAGGCAAATGATGACTCGGATCTGGAATATAACCTCTTAGCATAGACACATGAAAGACATTGTGCACCTGAGATAACTCTTCCGGTAACTCAAGCCGGTAAGCAGTTTTTCCGATCCTTTTTAATATCTTATACGAGCCTATATACCTCGGGGCTAACTTCCCGCCTTTGCCAAATCGAATCACACCTTTGCTGGGCGATACTTCCAAAAAGACGAAGTCACCTTCCTTAAATTCAAGGTCCCTTCTCCGGTTGTCTGCATAGTTCTTCTGCCTGTTCTGAGCCTCAGCCAATCTCTTCCTGATCAGATCAATCTTGTCAGAGGTTTTTTGCACAAGCTCAGGCCCAAACAGCTGATGCTCCCTAACTTCAAACCAACAAACAAACGTTCTACACTTCCTACCATACAAAGCTTCGTACGGAGCCATCCCAATACTGGTCTGAAAACTGTTGTTGTAGGCAAATCCACCAAAGCTAGATGCCTTTCCCAACTGCCTCCAAAGTCAAGTATACAATACCGAAGCATATCCTCAAGAATACGGTTGACTCTCTCGGTCTGCCCATCGGTTTGCGGATGAAAAGCAGTGCTGAAATCCGTCTTGGTACCCAAAGCTGTCTGAAGACTCCTCCAGAAATGCGAAGTAAACCACGCATCTCGATCAGACACAATAATTGACGAAACACCATGGAGCCTGACGATCTCGCCAACATACAACCCAGCTAACTTGTCCATCGAAGCAGTGAGTTTCATCGCCAAGAAGTGAGCGGACTTGGTCAGTCGATCGACTATAACCCAAATCACATCATTGCCCTTAGGACTCTTGGGCAATCCCGTAATCAAATCCATACTGATGCTATCCCACTTCCATTCTGGAATAGGTAACGAATGTAATAGACCTCCGGGTATCTAATTCTCGGCTTTGACTTGTTGACAAACCTCACACTTCGTCACAAATTCAGCCACATCCCGCTTCAAACAGAAATGCTGTTTGATGTCTTTGTACATCTTAGTACACCCAGGATGTACCGACAAAAGAGTAGCATGCGCCTCTTGAAGAATACTCTCTTTCAGGTCCGCCTGATCTAGAACACACAGTCTATCTCCGAACCACAGCACTCCATCCCTGATTTGAAATCCGGGCAACCTGCTAGCACTAACCTGCTCCTTCATCTCCAAGATATCAGCATCAACCTCCTGACTTGCAATAATTCTTCCATTCAGTGTAGGTTGAAGCCTCAACTGAGCTAAGGATACTCCCAATCCTTGCAAGACAACTTCAATACCGGCTCGATCCAATTCTTCCACCAGATACTTCTAAGTTGTAATCAAACTGGATAAATTGCTCTAAGTGCATCAGCAACAACATTAGCTTTCCTAGGATGATACTTGATCTCAGGTCGCATGTCCTTGAGCACTTCCAACCCTCTCCGCTGCCTCAGATTCAGATCCTTCTGCTGGTATATGTACTTCAAACTCTTGTGGTCCGTGTATATGTTCAATTTCTCACCGTACACGTAGTGTCTCCATTGCTTCAAGGCAAAGATAATCACAGCCAACTCCAGATCATGAGTCGGATAATTCTTCTCATGTGGTCGTAGTTTCCTAGACCCATAAGTGATCACTTTTTCTTCTTGCATCAAGACACAACCATGCTCACGATGTGAAGCATCGCTGTAAACATCATATTCAACACCTGCTCTAGGCAAAGCCAAAATAGGTGCAGTATTCAGATTCTCTTTCAATTCCTGAAAGCTTGCCTCACATTTCTCAGTCCACTTGAAGTCCACATTCTTCTTGGTTAAACCAGTGAGCGGCACGGCTAACCGAGCATAACCTTGAATGAATCTCCTGTAGTATCCAGTCAATCCAAGAAAACTCCTGATTTCCTTCACTGTAGTAGGCCTTGACCAATCTCTCACTGCCTCTACCTTCTGAGGATCAGTTGCCACTCCCTCCTTATAAAGGATGTGACCTAGGAGCCACTTCAGATTTCCAGAAGTCGCACTTGGACAGCTTGGCATACAACTCCTGCTCTTCCAGCTTCCCCAAAACTGCTTCCAGATGCTCAGTGTGCTCCTCCTCTGACTTGGAGTACACGAGAATATTGTCGATAAATACCACGATGAAAGAATCAATGAACGGCCTCAGAATTCTGTTCATCATGTACATGAAGATTACAGGCGCACTTGTCATCCCCAAACAGCATAACTAAGAATTCGTAATGCCCATGTCGAGTTCTAAATGCAGTTTTGTGCATATCTTCAGCTTTCACTCGAACTTGATGATATCCTGATCGAAGATCTATTTTGGAGAAAACAGCTGCTCCTTGTAAACGATCGAACAAGTCATCAATTCGGAGAATAGGATACTTATTCTGAACAGTGACCTTATTCATCTCTCGGTAATCGATACACATCCTCATCGATCCATCCTTCTTCTTTATCAAAAGCACTGGTGCTCCCCAAGGTGATGCACTAGGTTGAATAAAGCCTTTCTCCAACAGTTCCTCAATCTGCCGTTTCACCTCATCATGCTCCACAGGAGCCATCCTATACGGTGCCTTAGAAATGGGTGCACTTCACGGTTGAATAGTGATGCTGAACTCTACATCACGTTGCGGGGATAACCCAGGTAAATCATCGAAGAACACAGTCGGATAGTCCCGAACCACAGGAATCCTTTGCACTTCCACAGGAATCTCTTCCTTGAGGATAGTTGCCACCAGCCTGGAACACTTCTTCTTCCCTTAGAAAGTGACTTCAGGTCCACTTGGAGCCTTCACTGTTACTTCCTTGGTCTTGCACTCGATGCTTGCACTGTACACCGACATCCAATCAATGCCAATGATAACATTGACCCCCAAGATAGTCAGCTCGATTAGATCAATCCCAAAGATTCTCTACCCAATCACAATCTCGCAATCCGCATAGTACCAATCAGTGGTTAAAGTCTCCCGTGATGGAGTAGCTACTGCTAAGATCTTGCCTGGAAAATTCTTCGGTTCAACTCCCAACACTTTAGCAAATTTAGGAGACACAAAAGTATGAAAGGATCCAGGATCGAACAAAACAACAGCTTTCATTTCATTCAAAGAAAGTTCTCCTGTTACATAACTGTTCACTAACTAAGCAGGAAAAGAAACAACGAGAACCTCTAAACATCCACCCTCGTACCAGTGATAACATGATCCACCTCATCGGCATCAGCTTCAGTCAAGGCAAATACTCGCCTTTGCTGGTACGGCTTCTTCCTGGTCTGCTGCAATGGTCCATTGTGGTTAACATTTTGCGGTTTGGGACATTGAGATTAGTAATGTCCCGTCTCACCGCAGTTGTAGCAATTCACTGCAGGAGGTCTCACAAAATTATTTCTGGGTCCCCCAGCCACACTGATAGCGTTCGCCCCTGTCGGTTGGAACCTTTGTGCCCATGGTTGTCCCTTGAAATTTCCAGAATTTGCGGGCCTCTTCCCAACCTACCAGTTGTTCCTCCGGTTCTGAACAACATGAAACTGCTCCATATCTGCTTCCGTGGCTGCTGCTCGTTTGACCAGCTTTTCAAACCTCCTAATACCGAGGGGTATCATCCTAGATCTCAGGCTTGGCCTCAAGCCGTGCTCGAACTTACGAGCCTTATTTGCCTCATCCATCACCAATTCAGGGGCATACCTTGAGAGCTGAGTAAATTTGGTCTCATACTCCCTAACTGACATGTCACCCTGTTGTAGTGACAGGAACTCCATGGCCTTCTTCTCCTGGACGTCTGAAGGAAAATAATGACTGCGGAATTCCTCCGAAAATTCCTCCCAGCCAAGAATTAAGCCTCCCATCGTCCGCTTCATCGACTGCCACCGCACAGCCGCATCCTTCTCGAATTGTAGAGTCGCCAACTTCACCTTGCTGCCCTCCGGGGTCTCCAAGACTTCGAAGATAGTCTCTACCTGCTGGATCCAATTGTCAGCCGTGTCAGGGTCTGACTTCCTTCAAACACTGGTGGTTTTATTCATTTAAATGATTCTACGAGTTTGATTGCTTCAGGTACTGGATTCGTAGGCATCCTTCCCTAATTCTGATTCATGGCAATGACATTGAGTGTCTGATAGACCCTCGCTAGCTTCATTTCCAAGTCCAGAGCTTTACCATTTCGAGCTCGTCTTCTAGCCATATTCTGATGCAAAAGATCATTAAATTCGAAGTATAGAACATGAACTTTTAAGTCAACATTTCCATTTTATTGAATTTCAAACTTTATACATTCGAATTTAAAACATTTCTGACATCAAAATAAAAGCAGTAGATGATACAACGGTCTAACTCCTACGGTTCCTCTTGGCTTCACGAAGCTCTCCCCGTAGTTCCTTCACTTCCTCCTTCAGTACATTGGTCATGTTTTTTTTCTTCTCGAGTTCCCAAACACGATGACTGAGAACTGCAAGATCGTCCTTGTGCATTACCAACTGCACCTCCAATAGCCCAACTCTCTCCTGCAGAGTCTCTACCTACCTCTGAAGAGACACGATGAGATTACCCAAAACTGGTTCCTCTTCGTCAGAAGAATCATCAGATGAATCCGGAGGTGGAGTGATCTCTCGGGACTAAGGCCATTCCTCTCTGTCGGAGTCTGCTTGCCCTGTGTAGTACTCTTCCTCGAAATCTGCTTGTCCAGGATAATAGTCTTCCTCAATGATATGCCAGTTGTCATCTCCAGCAGGGATCGAAGTGATCAGCCATCTTAGAAAATAGGAAGGAGGAGAATGTCAATCATAGAACAACACAAATGTAAGTGACTTACATTTAAATCTCTATACTCAACACGCTAAATTTCCACTTCTAAGGTGTCGTTCCTCATAAATTTGTACTACTTGTGAAGCGTGCTTTGATACCACTCTGTAACACCCCGAATTTCAAATACAACTGAATTCGAGATTCCACAGGATCTTTACTTCACTTCGTACAATTTTACAAGGAATTTAAAATTTTTACTTTACATCAGAGTTACAACTGAATCTTTACACTTTACAGCGGAAGTAAAAATACAACATTTACATGAATAAAATTACAACAACATTTGAATAATCTCTAAGCATCAGTTCTCCTTTAATCTTTATCATGCTATTTATCCTGTATATAAAACTATGGACACGTCCGTTTATTCAACCGACGAATATTATACACGGCCATCCTCTTTATGCCGAAAACAGTATAATAATTTTCCATACTTAACAAACACAAACTTATTCACAATCAAACTAAAAGGAATATCCTATTGATGTCGAGTTGTGATTGTGCACTGAGTCCTTAATGCAGTTATTTATATTATATGACACTAATGTGCACTTGTTCAGATTCTATGCATCCCATACTACATAGGTACGAGGGCAAGCCTCTTATTCGTTCTTCATCTTGTAGGGTTCAATCCCTCGTCATGACTTAATCTACTATAACTACGGTAAGTATCCTAGATGTTCTATGAGTAACGAGTTCATGTACAGACAACCTGGAGGGGACTCTGTAACACCCCGAATTCCAAATACAACTGAATTCAATATTCCAAAGGATCTTTACTTCACTTCGTACAATTTTACAAGGAATTTAAAACTTTTACTTTACATCAGAGTTACAATTGAATCTTTACACTTTACAGTGGAAGTAAAAATACAACATTTACATGAATAAAATTACAACAATATTTGAATAATCTCTAAGCATCAGTTCTCCTTTAATCTTTATCATGCCATTTATCCTGCATATAAAACTGTGGGCACATCAGTTTATTCAACTGACAAATATTATACACGGCCATCCTCTCTATGCCGGAAAACAGTATAATGATTTTCCATACTTAACAAACACAAACTTGTTCACAATCAAACTAAGGGGAATATCCTATTGATGCCGTGTTGTGATTGTGCACTTAGTCCTTAATGCAGTTATTTATATTATATGACACTAATGCGCACTTGTTCAGATTCTATGCATCCCATACTACATAGGTCCGAGGACAAGCCTCTTATTCGTTCTTCATCTTGTAGGGTTCAATCCCTCGTCATGACTTAATCTACTACTGTAACTAATACTCATGTAAATTTCCAGAATACTAATTCCATATTAAATTAATACTCCAGTATTTTTAAAATAATTTTCTCACTAATAAAACATACATTTGTCATACAATAATTTAAACTCTATACTACTCTTTCCATAATTCAATTTGACAATTCTCAAACAAAATTTGGTATTAAAAGATCACATTATAATTATAATTCCCTGTTTTTTTTCCTCTTTCATTAACCCAAATGCATAGGATAAATTTCTTTCATTAGAACCAATATCACGATAGCCCATTTAGTGCATAAAATAATAATTTCATCTATTAGCAATTCATACTCAATTTTGACATTATCATAAACTCAATTTTACATTTCCATAACCACAAAGTGAATTGTACTACAACATTAAGATTCATGACAAGTTAACATACAATCTACCAAGCATTAATTATAACATCTAACAAGTCCTTTTTCAAATTAAGTGTACTCTTATTAGTTTCTTTCATGCTAATTATGTCATCATTCCTAGCATGGTGACTAGAATTAGAAGTAAGGAAAATCACCTACCTAATTTGGAGAGAAAACCCACAAAACAACTCCTAGAATGAAAGAGCCCTTCTCCTCCTAGCTTGAGCTTGCCCAAAGAGTGCTTCTCCTCCTTGTTTGAGTGCAAACCGAGCCTCTCTAGGTGTAGCCGGCCTCCTTGAATGCAAGCACACTCAACTCTCAATCTTTTATTCTCACTCTCTACCAAAACACAATCTACTACTAATGATTATTATCTTTCACTATAGGTTTGATGAATGAGAAGTGAAGGATAGTTAGGCTGGGGGGGGGGGTATTTATACAAAAATTTGGGACAATTAGAAGGCTAAGATTGATTTAGGAGTTAAGAAACAAGGGTTAGGATTAAATGGGAAGTTGTAGTAACCAACCATGACTACAAAACTACCTCCCACAAACTCCACTCTCACTTTTTTCCCTCCCATTCCTATCCGTCCTCACAAGGAGCACAAACACGTGCTAGTGCAATGCACGTGTTTCTAAAGCCCCCTATTCCAAAAAGTTGTACATTTAATTATTTATAAAAAAGTCTATAAAATTGTCTACACTACAAGTTGTAAGAATTAAAAAGAAATAAATTGATGGGCTTTTATTTAGTGGGCCAAAATAGTCTATATTTAAAATAAATTAGATTGGGCTCGAAATAAAGGAACACTTATGCTTTTTTAAAAATAGGCTTTAATAAAAACAATAGAAAGGACATATATATATCTGTATACTCATTTGTTTATGTAATGAAAATAATTATAAAAAATTTATACCACGAGATTGCACGTGCACGATACGTACAAATTAATAATACAAAAATAATAATTTTCATAAATAAAAAATCAGGGTATTACAGTGTTGGTGGCTAAATAGATGAAACATGTTATGAAGGTTATTGTCAATCTGGTTGAAAAAGCTTAAAGTTTTGTCATCAAGTGAAAAACTAGGGTTTGAAGGGATTGAAACCAAGTTCTAATCAGCTGCTGAGTGAAAAAAAAAAGGTGAATAAAATTACCTTATCAATGATACACTTGATCAAGGGATAAAAACAATCTCTGCCTCATTACATAGAATCCTTGTTAAATGGATTCCATGAAACATTTGTTGAGCCCAAAGGTCTACCTCCCAACAGATCTTGTGATCATCTGATTCCTTTATTAGTGGGTTCTAAATCTATATGCATAAGGCCTTATAAGCACTCTTTTGAACAAAAAATTGCTACAGAGAAGATAATTGCTAATATGTTGTCACAAGGGGTTATTCAGCCAAGCACAAGTTCATATTTATCTCCAGTGGTGCTGGTGAAGAAACATGATGGCACTTGGAGATTGTGAGTGGAATACAGGTCCTTAAATTATAAAACCATCAAAGATAAATACCCTTTTCCTATTATAGATGACTTGTTGAATGAATTATATGGTTCAAAAATCTTTACAAAGCTGGACTTAAGATCTGGAATGAGTAATGCACCTTCTACATTCATAATTTGGATTGAGTAATGCACCTTCTACATTCCAGAGCCTTATGCATGATATTTTCAAGCCTTACTTGAGGAAATTTGTTTTGGATTTTTTTAAGGATATATTGATATTCAGCCGCTCTTGGCAGCAACTCTTGGAACAATTGAGAGTTGTGTTAAGAATCCTTCAAGATAATCAACTATTCATCGAAAGATCCAAGTTTGAGTTTGGAAAGAAACAAGTGGATTATTTGGGTCATGTTGTATCAGACACTAGTATTGCAGCAGATGCTGGCAAAGTAGCTGCAGTACATGAATGGCCACTGCCCAAGAATGTGAAAGCATTGAGAGGGTCTTAGGACTCACTGGGTATTATAGAAAATTCATCAATAATTATGGCTTTATTGTTGTTCTTCTCACTGCTTACAAAGAAAGAAGGGCTTAGTTAGACTGAGAAAGCTGAGGTAGCATTTTAGGTTTTAAAAAAAGCTTTTTCAATAGCACCAGTGTTACAACTGCCAAATTTTGAAGAGACTTTTGTAGTTGAGTGTGATGCATGTAAGGAAGGGGTTGGGCTTCTACAAAATAACCATCATGTAGCCTATATTAGCTAAGCCATCTAAGGGAAATGCCTACACTGGTCAACCTATGAGAAAGAGATGTTGGCAATACTGCTGCCAGTTAAAAAATGGAAGCAGTATTTGTTTGGCAGAAAGTTTGTTATTAGGACAGATCACTAGCCCTTGAAGTGATTGACATTTTCCAAAGATTATCCACAAAAGCTCAACATACTTGGTTGATTAAGTTGTATGGATTTAATTTGAGGTAGAATACAAGAGAGGAAGGAATAATGTGCCTGCAGATAGGCTATCACGGAAGGATGAAGACTTTTTTTTATTCATTTATCTTTTTTGATCCCTGATTGGTGGAAATAGATAGTGGAGAAAAACAAAACTGACATTCACTTGAAAGAGTTAACTGTTAAACTCATGAAAAAACCCAATCCTAAGTTTGTTCAGGTGAGGGATGTTTGGTACAAGGCAGGCAGGGTAGTCATCAGCCTTTCTTCTCCTTTCAAGCAATCTTTAATTCATGAACATCATGACACTCCTATTGGTGGGAATTTTGGAAATGTACGAAAAAATATGTGCAACAATATGTTAGGGAATGCACAACGTGCCAAACAAATAAGTACATTTGTCAAGCTCCATCAGGATTGCTGCAGCCTTTACCAATATCAGATAAGGTGTGGGAACATGCCATCATGGATTTTATTGAAGTCTTGCCTTTGTGTTGCAGGTATTCAGTGATCTTAGTAGTAGTTGACAGGTTGAGCAAGTATGCTCATTTCTTTACAGTTCACCATCCTTTTTCAGTTGTTGATATCATTCACATCTTAACTGAGGGAGTGTTCAAGCTTTATGGCATGCATGTATCCATAGTATATTATAGATGATCAGTATTCATAAGCTCAATGACGAAGGAGACATTGAAAATGCAGGGTAGAAAGCATAAGTTCTCAACAGCATATCATCCCCAAACCAATGGCCAAACATAGGTGGTGAACAGGTGTTTGGAAACATATTTGAGGTGTTTTTGTCACCATAAGCCAAAGGAATGGAGCAGGTGGTTGATGTGGGTTGAGTACTGGTATTGTAATACCCCGTAATTTCTAAAGAATATAATATATAATATACATAATAAAAGTAAGAGAGAGAAGGGGTGAGGGGCCCACGGTTTAAGAGGAAAAACAACACAGGGTGCTGTATTGGGTGACATCACGATGATGTCATCATGGGGAGGCCCCACCTGGTTAAGCAAAGAAGCAGCTTGACTGCTTGTGGGTGACGTGGTGCATGGGGGCCCACCTTTGAGGGTTGGGGGAGGAGGGGGAGGGGGGGGGGTTACTATGCGTGCACAGGATTAAAGAAGAAAAGAGATGTGAATTGGAATAGTCCCATATCGGAATTGAAACTAGATTAAATAATAATAAATAATAATGCTAATGATCAAGAGTCACCTAATTGGTTAACCACCTTTTGAGAGACAGCCTGTGGTGGGCAGTTGTACTATATATAATAATTTGTCTTCTAAAATATATAAAATTGTCTGAGTATTGGGGCGGAGCGTTACAAATTGTAATTCATGGTGTTTAATTTTTCGTTGCGCTATGTAAACAATTGATATAATAAAAAGTTTTAAATTTCTTTACGTAACTAAATTTGTTCGTATTTCTATGTATCTTGACTGGTTATTTTTCCCAAAACTATTTTTTATATAACCTTTAAGTTTGTGTTCCTTCGTTGTTTGTATGGTTGTCAACCTTTTTATATTTGGGTTTTACTCTTCACTTTTGACTTCTTATTCTATAAGAATAGTCTTGCTATTTTCTTACGTTTGGGAATTAATTGTGTATTCAATTGGATTTCTTATACTTTTGCCATGTCAGTTCCCACCTTTTACTCTTTGAGCTATAATTATATGTTATTTTTATTTTACTTATGATATGGCTAAAAAACGGGGTTAAATCAGAACCATCCAAATCAGGAACAAATCTTAAAGCTTAGGGGTAAAATGGTAATTTTACCTACTATCGGGCCTGAAGCGGGTACTGGATCTCTCCCCCAAAAGATCCAATAACCCACGAACGGGTCCATCTCAACTGGGTGCGGGTTTCAACCCGCAGCGAACCCGGTCCACTAGGATAGAATTAGAGTTCCTGATTAATCCTAATCAACGGCCCTGATTCATATCTATCCTTTCACTGGGAATTAGGGATTACATTCCTTATCTATACACAGGAATTACATGCCTAATTTGATCCCAAAGATGCCTATAAATACCCCCCATCCATCTCCATTAAGGGGTAATCAATCTTTTTCCGGTTTTACGCTCTTTCATAATCACTTCTGATTACTGACTTGAGCGTCGGAGGGTGCATCGCCGAGAACAACCCCGGTGTCTCGCACTTTTTGCAGGTATACGGCGGGAGCGACGGTCAAACTCCGGCGGAACAGGTAAACAGGTTTCCTATTCAAAGTTCCCCAAGAATCCACAAATTCCATTTGTTTGCCCCCACACCGAATTTAGCGGCAACAGATTGGCGCCGTCTGTGGGAATCTAACGAATAGCTGCTTACCCTCTTCCCGTGGAACAGATCTTCTCCTGCCATGCCTCCTAGGAAGGTAAGATCCAGGGGGTCCAACCGAGGATCCAACCCCGATCAGCAACAAGAAATTCCCATCCAGCCCGCTCCGCAACAGGGGCAACTTCCTCCTCCAGCGGAAGACCCTACTCCAACAAGACCTGCCTCCTCCTCAGAATCAACCACCTCCTAAGGGTCACAACCCACAGAAACAACCTCTCCACCAGGACCATGTCTCTATCCACAATGCCTCTACGGACTCTATGGTCCTCCCACAATCCCCGAGCTTCCGACTTCCAACAAAAGTCCCCAATCGGCCCAAAGATGTGGATCTTCGCCACCGTCTGGACGAAAAGCGGGCCCGAAAGGGAGCCTCCCGCCAACAACATCCGAATGAGCGATCTCCTCACTGCCGAGACTATAGAAGGTCCCCTATCCGACGGGGGCGGAGAGAGTCCCCCGAGCATCACAGAAGAAGGCCACATTCCCCTGCCGGTCGGCGACATCCTAGGAACAATGAGGCACCCAGCACCCGTGCCGAGTTCTAGCAGTTCCAGGCAACCGTCCTACAAGCTCTCAACCTCCGTCCCAATAACACCAATGCTCCAAGGATTCCCACTCCTCCTCAGATCCGAAGTCCTCGCCAACGGTCCCTAACTTCTCCACAAGCTCCTAGCAACCCCCGCTACATCCCAAGTCCTCGCCGCTCCAGGAGCTACCATCGTCGTAGCCCCCGCTCTCCCTCGTACGAAGATGAGTCTAGAGGCTCCCCGGATTACCGTCGAAGGGATGACGCAGTCTATCGCCATCTCCATGAGATGGAGAGGCGATTGGGTCAGTTAGACCGAGAAGAAGAGCTTAGAGGAAGAACCCTCCGTCCCAGTAGACCTCCTTTTTCCCGAACCATAATGGATGCACCCATACCGATCGGCTTTAAGCCACCTCAATTCGAGACCTACTCCGGGGAGACTGACCCCGTTGATCACATCGAAAGCTTCAAGACCCTCATGCTTATCCATCAAGCTTCTGATGCCCTGCTATGCAAGACCTTCCCCGCAACTCTCAAGGGTCCAGCTCGAGAATGGTACTCTTGCCTTGCCCTATCCTCAATATTCTCCTTCGAGCAATTTGAGACCCTCTTCGTCACCCACTTCGTGAGTAGTCGCCGAACTGAAAAGACCAGCATTTCGCTACTCTATCTCAACCAGAAGAAGGGTGAGAAGTTGAGAGACTATGTGAAGAGGTTCACAGCTGAAGCCAGGTCTATAGCATCCCTCGACCAGTCGGTCGCTACAGCAGCTTTTCAATCCAATGTCCTCAACTCCAACCTCCGCTCCTCCCTCGCCAAGAAACCCCCACAGAACTTCTCTGACCTCCTCCTCGGAGCGAAAAGTATATTCAGGCTGAAGAAGCTGAGCACCGCCCCAACTTGGAGGGGTCTTCCCTCGGGTTTAAGAGAAAATGAACAGAAGAGGAAGGGGCCAAGAAGCTTTAGAAGGATAATGCCGGCCAGCGCCGACCTCCCCCCAGATTTGAAAAATTTACTCCCCTTAACACCAATATCTCCACAATTCTTATGGAAGTTGAGAAGGAAGGGGTGATACCTCCTGCACCAAAAATGAACACTCCTGCTAAGAAGAGGGATAAAGAGCAGTGGTGCCGTTATCACCGGGACCATGACCACGACACCAATAATTGTCGGGCCTTGAAGAATGAGATAGAAGCCCTCATCCAAAGGGGGCAGCTGGCCAGATTCGTGAGAAAGGACCGAGCCGACCTTCCTCCCCCTGCCTCGGGGGGCTAACAAACGTCCTGAGCGCGATCAAACGCCCGACTTCGAAGAGGAGCGTGTCCTACACCTCATTCATGGGGGCCCAATGGGGGGCTCCTCCAACTCCTCTCGAAAGGCATTTATAAGAGAAGTCAATTCGGTCCGCGCCACCCCTCCTCCTAAAGGCCTCGGAGTGCCTGTCACATTTTCGAATGAAGACCTCGAAGGCGTCCGAACCCCTCACTGTGACGCACTCGTCATCAACCTCCACATGGCGAACTTCAAAGTGGAGAGGATCCTAGTGGACAATGGTAGCTCCGTTAACATCCTCTTCCTCGTCACTTTCAAAGGCCTCAAACTCTCCCGAGATAGACTCAAACCCTGCCGGCTACACGCTCCATGGGTTCACGGGAGTGCCAGTGACTATCGAAGGGGTGATCACCCTCGACGTAACCGCTGGCAAAACTTCTACTACCCGAACGGAGTCGATGGATTTTATGGTTGTGGATGTCCCTGCAGCTTACAATGTCATTCTAGGCCGACCCGGCCTAGCAGCTCTAGAAGCCGTTCCTTCGGCATACCATCTCAAGATGAAGTTCCCCACCCGGGCCGGAGTAGGGGAAGTAAGGGGCAACCAGGAAACGGCCCGTAAGTGCTACATGACCTCTACCCTCGGTCCAGTCCTCTCCCTAGAAACTCTGGAAATCCCCAAGATGCCGCCCGACCAACGTCCGAGCCGGTAGATGAGTTGGAGGAAGTGCTCTTCTCTGAGCAGGGTCCAAGCCGAAAGTTCTTTGTTAGCAAGACCCTCCCATCCACCCTATGCTCCGACATAGTCCAGTGCATCCGAAGGAACCAAGACCTCTTTGCTTGGTGAGCTGCAGACATGCCCGGAATTTCCGAAGAGCTCTTGGTCCACCACCTCAGCGTTGTTCTGGGGTCCAAACCGGTCCAACAGAAAAGGCGCAAGTTCGTCCCCGAGCGCCAGCTAGCTATCAAAGAGGAGGTGGACAAGCTCTTGAAGGCCCGGTTCATACAAGAGGTAAACTATCCCGAGTGGTTGTCAAATGTAGTAATGGTGAAGAAGTCTAATGGAACTTGGAGGATTTGTATCAATTTTACCGATCTCAACAAGGCTTGCCCCAAGGACCCTTTCCCTCTTCCAAGTATTGACACTCTGATTGATGCCACCTCGGGTCATGAACTCCTCAGCTTCATGGACGCCTTTTCAGGCTACAATCAAATCCGAATGTTCCCCCCAGATATCCCGAAGACCTCATTTGTAACTGAACAGGGCCTCTATTGCTACAGGGTTATGCCCTTTGGTTTGAAAAATGTAGGCGCAACATACCAACACCTCGTCAACAAGGTTTTCCAAGCTCAAATCGGCCGTAATATGGAGGTGTTTGTTGACGACATGCTTGTAAAAAGCATCCGTGGTGCCGACCATGTGACCGACCTTCAGGAGGCATTTGATGTTTTGAGAAAGCACAACATGAGACTCAATCCGAACAAGTGTGCGTTCGGAGTCTCGTCAGGAAAGTTCCTCGGCTTCATGGTCAGCCAGCGAGGAATTGAAGCTAACCCCGAGAAAATCAAGGCCATATTAGACATGGCCCCTCCCAAAAATGTTAAAGAAGTTCAGAGATTAACAGGCCGCCTAGCCGCCATAGGGCATTTTCTCTCGAAGTCCAGGGAGAAATGCCTCCCTTTCTTCAAGGCTCTCAGGGGGGATAAAGGTTTCGAATGGGGTCAACAGCAACAGGAGTCGTTCGATCAGCTCAAAGCCTACCTCGTCAATCCTCCCATCCTCAGCAAACCAATTCCTGGTGAACCCCTCTACCTCTACCTGGCAGCCTCCGAGCAGACCCTCAGTGCCGTTTTAGTAAGGGAAGAGGACCGGGCTCAAAATCCCATCTACTATGTGAGCAAGGTACTTCGGGATGCCGAGCTCCACTATCCGAGAATAGAAAAGATGGCTTATGCCCTAGTGATGGCCACAAGAAAACTTTGCCCATATTTTCAGTCCCATTCGATGGTCGTCCTTACCGACCAACCGTTGAAACAAGTACTCCATAAGCCAGAGACCTCGGGTCGCCTCATGAAGTGGTCTATCGAGCTGAGTCAGCATGATATAATATATCAGCCTCGGACCGCGATCAAGGCTCAGGCTCTAGCAGAATTTATAGTTGAAAGTACCATCCCCGAGTTTAGCCGAGTAATGAAGGGACCACCTATCTGGTCGGTTTATGTGGACGGATCCTCCTGTAATGAGGGAAGCGAAGTCGGGGTCATTCTGGCAGGCCGAGATGACTTCATCCTCCAATACTCCCTTCGTATAAACTTCAAGGTCTCTAACAACGAAGCGGAATACGAGGCACTTATAGCCGGCCTTGGGATGGCCCGCAATGCAGGGGCACAACGCCTCCGGATCTTTAGCGACTCTCAGCTGGTCGTAAATAAGGGTCCTAGGCGAGTATGAAGCACGTGACAACCGGATGGTTAAGTACTTAGCCAAGGTCAGGAGGCTCATGGCCTTATTTGAAGAAGCCCTCATAGAACGAATCCCTCGAGAAGAAAATGCCCAGGCCGATGCCCTATCCAAGCTAGTCTCTTCCTCCCTCCAAGGTCTCGAGCAGACCGTCTTGATAGAGGTCCTTCAAAAGCCAAGTATAGAGGATGAAAATTTTGACTCAATGGAGTCACTGCCTATTTTGCTCGAAGATAACTGGATGAAGCCCCTCGTCGAATTCTTACGGGACGGTCTCCTCCCCGAAGATCCTAAGGAAGCTCGGAGAGTAAGAACCCGAGCAGAGCGATACACACTCATCGGGGGTATCCTTTACAAGCGTTCCTTCACCAGGTAGACGGCAGGCCTTATCTAAGATGCCTTTCCCTAGAGCAAGCCGAATACGCCCTGCAAGAGCTTCACGAGGGCATCGGCGAGGCACGTTCAGGGTCCAAGTCCCTAGCCCGCAAAGTGTTAAACTACGGATATTTTTGGCCCACTCTCTTGCAAGACGCCGAACTACACGTGCGGCAATGCGGCTTTTGCCAGAAGTACTCCAACATCCGACGCCTCCCACAAGCTCCACTCACTTCCCTATCAAGTCCAATCCCCTTTGCAATGTGGGCGATGGATTTACTAGGGCCATTTCCACCAGCTCCCGGCCAGTTTAAATTCTTAGTTGTGGCAATCGACTACTTCTCAAAATGGATAGAGGCCGAACCCCTGGCCACGATCACCGAGAACAAGGTGGTTTAGTTCTTTTGGAAGAGCGTAATTTGCCGTTTCGGCGTCCCTCGGTTACTCATAACAGACAACGGAACCCAGTTCACTGGGGCTGTTTTCCGAGCTCTATGTGAAGACCTAGCCATCCAACACTGATTCTCCTCCATTTCCCATCCCCATTCGAATTGCCAAGTCGAGAATGCTAACTGACAGATCCTCTCCGGCATTAAGAAGAGGTTGGATAAATGTTCCAAAGGCTTATCGGTCGATCAGCTCCCCAACGTGCTGTGGAACTACCGCACCACAAAACGGACCCCCACAGGAGAGTCTCCCTTCAATCTCACCTATAGGTCTGAGGCTATGATTCCCCTAGAAGTTGGTATACCCTCTCCTCGTCTAATGGCCTATGAAGAAGAACAAAATGCCAGAGAGCTCCGAGCAAATATAAACCTGATAGATGAGATCCGAGAAAGAGCTGCCATCCGACAGCAAAGCTACCGAAGGAGGATCGAGTTGGCATACAATAAGAGAGTCCGTCCTACCGACCTCAAAGAAGGGGACCTAGTCCTCAGAAAGTTAGCCATCTCATTCCCAGGTTAGAAAAGCAAATTGGCTCCAAATTGGGAGGGACCATATAAGATCGCCAAAGAAGTTCGCCCCGGGAATACAGACTAGAAGAACTCGAGGGCAGAGAGATCCCCAAGACCTGGAATGCCGACCATCTTCTAAAATACCAAGAGAGAGCACCAACGCCTCTCTAAGTATTTTTAGGATGTCGAACCATTCCTCTCCTATCACTTGTACTATTTTTCTTTTATTTCTCTCTTGTAATAACGGCTTGCAACTTTAGAAGCAGCCGACCACTAGTCATCAATAAAGAAAGCTTTTTCATATTTTACTCTTGTAAAAATTGTTTACATCTCTCTGCTTTTATTCTTCACTCTAACGATGGTTCGGAGTCCAATACTTGGCTCGATTCTACTTCGCAAGTTCGCTCCTAAGCGAGCTAGAAGTAGTTCGCCATTCGGAATTGCTCCCACAACCGTTGAACAACTCTAATGATGGTTCGGAGTCCGACACTTGGTTCGATTCTACTTCGCAAGTTCGCTCCTAAGCGAGCTAGAAGTACTTTGCCATTCGAAATTGCTCACACAACTGTTGAACAACTCTAATGATGGTTCGGAGTCCAACACTTGGCTCGATTCTACTTCGCAAGTTTGCTCCTAAGCAAGCTAGAAGTAGTTCGTCATTCGGAATTGCTCCCACAACCGTTGAACAACTCTAACGATGGTTCGGAGTCCAACACTTGGCTCGATTCTACTTCGCAAGTTCGCTCCTAAGCGAGCTAGAAGTAGTTCGCCATTCGGAATTGCTCCCACAACCGTTGAACAACTCTAACGATGGTTTGGAGTCCAATACTTGGCTCGATTCTACTTCGCAAGTTCGCTCCTAAGCGAGCTAGAAGTAGTTCGCCATTCGGAACTGCTCCCACAACCGTTGAACAACTCTAACGATGGTTCGGAGTCCAACACTTGGCTCGATTCTACTTCGCAAGTTCGCTCCTAAGCAAGCTAGAAGTAGTTCGCCATTCGGAACTGCTCCCACAACCGTTGAACAACTCTAACGATGGTTCGAAGTCCAACACTTGGCTCGATTCTACTTCGCAAGTTCGCTCCTAAGCGAGTTAGAAGTAGTTCGCCATTCGGAATTGCTCCCACAGCCGTTGAACTACTCTAACGATGGTTCGGAGTCCAACACTTGGCTCGATTCTACTTCGCAAGTTCGCTCCTAAGCAAGCTAGAAGTAGTTCGCCATTCGGAACTGCTCCCACAACCGTTGAACTACTCTAACGATGGTTCGGAGTCCAACACTTGGCTCGATTCTACTTCGCAAGTTCGCTCCTAAGCGAGCTAGAAGTAGTTCGCCATTCGGAATTGCTCCCACAACCGTTGAAAAACTCTAACGACGAGTTCAGAGCCCAACACGTGGTTCGGCTCAGCCTCGCAAAGCTCGCTCTTAAGCGAGCTAGGAATGGGCCACCCATATGAAGGAAGATTTGCTTCTGATTTTGAGCAGTTGTCAAAAGTTGGAGAAGTTATACTTATCAATTTGTCGGCCATCACAGCACTCAAACATCAGAAACAAAACGAACTTTTTTATTAAGGGCCCGGACCAAGCCGACACTACAAAAAGATTTTTACAACAGTTTGAAGAGCATAATACAACTTATTCAGTGCTTCTTTGGAAGGGGAACACTTCGGTTCAGAGACACGCGAGGGCGACGTCGCCTCACTTCTGAGCTCGACTCTAGACCTACGAAGCGAGATCCCCCTTCGTCGCCAGTTCTAGCGGTGGCCCCAACCGAGGCCCCACTGGACGAAATAGCTACGACACTCTGAGCATCTGCTAGGCTTCGCCTAACAGCAGGCAAGCGAGTCGCAAGCTCGTAAAAAGTAATCCCTCTTTCGCTCTCCTCGCGAGTGCATGACGTGCTGCGAACATTGGCCCTTACAGGCTGAGGTTTAAGCGAAGCAATCTCCTCCTCCAGCTCGATGATCCTATCTCTCAGAATCTCGTCCGCCGCCGACGATTTGAGATGAGGAAGCTTAGACGAGCCTGTGACATTAGTGTTGTCAGCCACTATACGACGAAGATGGATCACTTCGATACCCCTGTCAATGGTGATTCTCCTCAATTTGTCAATTCTGGCCAACAACCCGTCGCGCTCGGACATCAATATCCCCACCTTCGAAGCTAACTCCTCTTCTTCGGCCGAGTGTTCTTTGACCTGTCACCTCCAATTGGTGAATCTCCGCCAGCAGTTCGCTGTTTCTTTGTTCGGCATCAAAAAGCACCTTACGGATCAACTCTACCTCGCCTTCGAGAGGAGTCTTTCAAGACTGCTTCCGCAATTGCCTCAACTCGCTTAAATACTCCCTCGCCGTTGCTTTGATGTCCTCCATTTTCAAGAAGTCATAAAATGCTTTATTCCGGTTGCGAGAAAGGGCCTTTTTCGTTTTCTCCAGCTCAGTGCGGAGATATGAGGCCTCAGTAATTGGACCCAACTCAACCTGAAAAGCAGGAGTAATGTCAAGAGTAGTCCTCGACACTTAGGGACGCAATCCGAGCAAAAAGAGTTAAAACTTTTTCACCAAAACACCACAAATTTTCATTGAAATCAAAAAGTTGCAAAAAGCGGTGGCCAGTCCGCAGTTAGGCGTTACAAAGAAAAAATGAGAAGAAAAAGAAAACAGAGAAGAAGACGACAAAGTCAAGAGTCGACCTTGTCATCGCTCGGCACGGCCTCAACGGCTCGATCAGCACCACCGTCGCCCTCGGTGCCTTTGCCCCCCGGCTTTGTCGCGAGCACAGACAAAGGAAGCTCCTCCTCACCCTCCACAGAGTCGTAGAAGTAATAGTCCGAGACGTCAAACTCGGGGTTCCGAGCGACGATATGCTTCAGAGCTCGCCCATAAGCCTCCTCCATGTTCGTCAGCATATGGGCTTCGGCCTCCTCACGAATGGCCTTCTCTATGGCTGCCACCTTCGCTGCTTGCTCGCTCAAGGCTTCCTCCGTCGGCTTCCGAGCTTCAGACAGCTCCCCTTCGAGCCGAGCCCTCTCCTTCTCAATGGCCTCGACCTTGGAGGCCTCGGCGGCCGAGCTCCTCAGTGCCTCGGCAAGCTGAGCCTTCAAGTTGGCGACCTCGGCCTCGAGGGAAGAAGAACGCAGCTGCTCGTCCTCCAGCTCCTTCACCACCTTAGACCGTTCCGAGCGTTCACAGTCATTCAGAACGGTCATCTCCTTCTCCTTGCTCTCGAATTCCTCGAGCAGATAGTTGAAGTGGCAGAGGGTCTACAAACAACAGAGGAAACTGTCAAAACCGAGCACAAAAACTTAGAAAAATTATCAAGAAAGTGATTCACTACTTATCGACATAGTATTCCGAGCAATCTGCATCGCAGCATCACCCACTTCCCGTGCCTTCAACGTCGCTCGGTCTTTGGGGGTCGGCAGGTGTTTCACCACCTGCATACAAATGTTTCCGTCCCCCAAGAATCCGTCGACCTTCATCACCCTCCAGTCGGGGACGAAGATGCGCTTGTGCTCCTCGGTCAAGATCCGCTCCGCCTCGGCGGTGAGCGGCGGAACGTCGAGAGCCAGCAGCGCGCCGATGTTGAACGCTCCGCTAGAAGATCCCGGAGCATCCGTCTGCAAGGGCGGGGTCGGCACATCCGAAGCAGGCAAGACGGTCGGCATGATGGGGCCTTGCTCGGTCTCGATCTCGGTCTCAGGAACCTCAATAACCGGACGCTTGGGGGTCGGAGAAACCGAGGATACTTTGGGTGCTCGGCCGCCTTGAGGTCCGGACACGGTCCTCTTCCTCTTCCTCGTCTCCTCCTCCCTAGACGCTCGGGCCTTCGCCATCAGAGCCTCGTAATCCATGCCGGAGGATTCTGCAAGAACCGAATGAAAAAAGTTAGAAAAGTTTTCAAAAACTTCAAAAACGAAAACAGAATAAAAGAAGCGTACTGGGGTTGATCGGACTGAGACCCCCTCGGAATAATGCCTCCTCCGTAATATCCTTCCAACTAAGCGTCGGAAGAGCGAGCAACTTCTCCACGATATCTGCCTCCTCATTGCTGAGCACAGGATCTTTCTTCGCCCGCTTCGGTAGACCGTCCTTCGACCACACCGTCGGTATCTCCCACGGCTCGGGAGCTCGGATGAGGAAGTACTTTTCCTTCCAATGCTTGATCGAGTCTGGGTTTTCAATCAACTTCATGCCCCTCCTCGACGAGAGGTAATATCTTTGCTCGTTCTTGCTGGGTTGACAAGGTCGGTAGAGGCTCCGAAGGATGAACATATTCGGCTCGGCGCCGACCTCCTGACACTGAAGAACGAATGCCATCACATGCCGCCAGGTATTCGGCATCAGCTGAGCCGGACACAAGCCGTACCACTGTAGCACCTCGACCACAAAGGGGTGCAGCGACAGACGTAGTCCGGCATTCAGTGAATCGACAGAAAAAACACAAACATCGGCCGAGGAAGAGGTGCACGCTCGGAAGCCGGGGCCAGGGAGCAGAAGTCCGAACTCTGCTGGGATTTGGAACCCACTTCGAATCCGATGCAGATCTGCCTCGGTTAGGACCGAAGAGATATGGTCCACCTCGGATATTTTCCTCGGCTCGTTCTCTTCGACTGACTTTGCGGTGCCCTGTGTAACTTTCTCCAATAATTCTTCAGAATAGCTCCACACACCGCCGACGCTCGACAAAACGATCGGCTGCCGACCCAGCTCCCCTGCCGTCTTCGGATGCTCAATAATCGTCTCCACACCCTTGCCCTTGGAAGAACGGACCTCAACCTCCTGTAGAGGCTCGACAATCTCCCCGTCTGTGTTCGGTCGGACCAAAGTCTCTTCGGCCGGCTCCACGACCCTCTTCCCTTTGTCATTGCCCGGCCTGACTTCTCGGTCGACGCCAGCGCCCGAGGAGGGGGTCTCGTCCGTGGAAGAAATCTTAACCATTTTTATAAAGATGGGGATAGATACTGACCTTGAGGTGACTATTACGGCCGGAAAGATCACCGGAGGTTAAAACGCCTGGCCGCGACAGCTAGCAGCGCCGCTCGAGAGCTAAAGACTTCGCTTGCAAGTAAAAATCAAGAGTGAGAAAGTGAAAGTGAGAAATGAGGTGAAGTGTTGGGGGGGGTGAAAACTTATAGTAAAAATAATGCCTCTTGGGCTTTGTAACGTTAGGGTGCGACTTTTGGGCCTCCCTTGAACTGTTACAAAAGCCCAAACGGCTAAGTGATGAGGAGACGCAACTATTGGCAAGAGAAGCAACGTTTCAACCTAAGTAAACCCGCTCGGTGCAACAAATCCAACGGCTGAGATTGCCCCACGTCCCTCGGAGCCAATAGCCGAGCGACAGGCGATCCGATCTATATCTCTCAGATTCCGAGCAAGTGCCAATCCGAGCTACGAAATGGAGAAAAACAACTTTCTCCTCAAGATTCGCGCAAGATTTCGATCAGACGGCCCAGATCATGCCAGCGTCACTAAATGACAAGATAGTGTTTTCTTGGGAGCCGTGCCTGCCTCGAGATCTGTGCCACCATCAAACGGCTGAGATCGCCCCACGTCCCTCGGAGCCAATAGCCGAGTGACGGGCGATCCGAGCTATATCGCTCGGATTCCGAGCAAGTACCAATCCAAGCTACGAAATGGAGAAAAACAACTTTCTCCTCAAAATTCACGCTAGATTTCGATCAGACGGCTCAGATCTTGCCAGGGCCACTACACGACAAGATACTGTTTTCTTGAAAGTTGAGCCCGCATCGAGATTCGCGCTAAGATCCGACAGCTGAGATCGCCCCACGTCCCTCGGAGCCAATAGCCGAGCGACGGGCGATCCAAGCTATATCTCTCGGATTCCGAGCAAGTACCAATCCGAGCTACGAATAGGAGAAAAACAACTTTCTCCTCAAGATTCGCGCTAGATTTCGATCAGACGGCTCAGATCTTACCAGCGCCTCTACACGACAAGATACTGTTTTCTTGAAAACTGAGCCCGCATCGAGATTTGCGCTAAGATCCGACGGCTCAGATCACTCCACGTCGCTCGGCGATCCGAACCGAGCGACTAGTGATCTGAGCCACTTGTGCGAGGGTAAAACCGAGCTACTTCGCTCGGAATCCGAGCAAGTACCCATCTGACCCTCAAAAGTGAAGAAAATTGCTGCCGAGCGTCCCCGACCGTTGGATCATCACGAAATTCGCACCTCAGATGATGGACGATCCAGATTGCACCACGTCCACTAAACGACAAGATAGTATTTTCTTGGGAACCGTGCCAGTCTCAAGATTCGCATCAAGATCCAACGACTCAGATCGCTCCACGTCACTAGGTATTTCGAGCCGAGCGACTGGCGATCCGAGCCACTTGCGCGGAGGAAGAGCCGAGCCACTTCGCTCGGATTCCGAGCAAGTGCCCATCCGACCCACAAAAGCGAGAAAAATACTGCCGAGCGACTCCCTCCGTCCGATCTTTCAGAATTCTGCGCTCGCTCGAGATCAACGGTTCTGATCGCGCCACGCAATAATTCGGTATTTTATTTATTAAAATCGTTTTATTTACTTAAAAAATTGCGGAAAAATGATTAAAAATTCGGGAAAAATTAGTTTAAAATTCTAGAAAATAATTATAAAGTCGGGGAAATATTTTTGAACCCTCGAGTGAGTAATTATCGCCTAGGACCATTTATTAAGACCCCCGAACGACGAATCGACACTTCGCAAAAATTAAGTAAATATTACGAAAAGATAGATAAAAATCACCAAATAACCAGAAGAGCTCCAGATCAACTTGGAACGCAACCAACTCAAAAAATGACCATACTACCCCCTGCAAAGATTCAAAACCTTCCATTTGGACTCCGATACAACTTCGCTAGCCATTAAAATAGTAAAACTACTCCTCAAAGGCTGATCAAGCTCAGTCTTCGGGAGTGGGGGGCTCGTGATATGGCTAAAAAACGGGGTTAAATCAGAACCATCCAAATCAGGAACGAATCTTAAAGCTTAGGGGTAAAATGATAATTTTACCTATTATCGGGCCTGAAGCGGGTACTGGATCTCTCCCCCAAAAGATCCAATAACCCACGAACGGGTCCATCTCAACTGGGTGCGGGTTTCAACCCGCAGCGAACCCGGTCCACTAGGATAGAATTAGGGTTCCTGATTAATCCTAATCAACGGCCCTGATTCATATCTATCCTTTCACTGGGAATTAGGGATTACATTCCTTATCTATACACAGGAATACATGCCTAATTTGATCCCAAAGACGCCTATAAATACCCCCCATCCATCTCCATTAAGGGGTAATCAATCTTTTTCCGATTTTACGCTCTTTCATAATTACTTCTGATTACTGACTTGAGCGTCGGAGGGTGCATCGCCGGGAACAACCCCGGTGTCTCGCACTTTTTGCAGGTGTACGGCGGGAGCGACGGTCAAACTCCGGCAGAACAGGTAAACAGGTTTCCTATTCAAAGTTCCCCAAGAATCCACAAATTCCATCTGTTCAACTTAATAATTAAACCTAACTAAAATAATGATAGAGTAAATTTTCGGAACTGTTTTGTAAGTTTTGTATTTTGTTTTCTTTTGCTTAGAGTAGTTCTGAGGACAAAACTATTCTAAGGGGGGAGTGATGTAACACCCCACAAAATAAAATAATTTATTTTGCATTATTAAATAATATTATATTGATAAAGTTGACTATTTTGACTATTTTCTTGAAATTGCAATTTTGCACATGCAACTCACATGCAAAGTTAGAAGATTTTGAATTCTTAAAATTTTATGGTTAATGATTTATTTTCCTCATTTATTTATGATATTTTATTTTTTCAAATTTATTTAAATTAATTTGACTATTTTATGAATTTGTCGATCATACACGTGCAAAACACGTGCAAATATTTTTTGGGTGCAAATATCCAATTTAAAAATTCTAAATAAACTCTAATATTTATAATGGAGTATATTCTAAATTTTGGAATTTTTCTAAATAAAGAAACTATTTTTTTATAAATACTTCGAAAGAGAGGGGCTTTTATGTAAAAAACCGATTGAATCTTAAACAAATAATGAAAATTCATTTTTGCTACTTTTTAGGCTGTAAAAGATCATTATTAAAAATTAAATTTATTTAAAATTTATTTAGAATTGATTTGGTAAAGATTTAAACATATATCGTATTTTTGCAAATATGGAATTTAAGTTGGACCTTGTGCAAATATTTTTCTTGGAAACTAAAAGTTAGAAATTTTATTTAGAAAACCTAATATTTATTAGTAGTCATTATTTTTGAATTTTCTGGATTTTTCTGATATTTATTGGGCATATTTGCAAATATCACAAAGAGAGGGACTTTTGTGCAAAATTACCACTTTGAGTACAAATCCGAATTTTTTTTTAATTTCTGGGCTATGCTTGATGGATGGATAACTCAGTAGTAAAGGGATTTTTTTTTATTTTAATTTATTTAATTTATTTAACTACTTTATTAAAGAAATGTCTATATATGTAAATGAATAATTTGTTAAGGGATGTTTTCATATAACTTATAAAACCTTAAAAACTCCAGATTTCGGCCTTTTAAAGAGCCACTATAGCCGTTCCCCTTCTCTGCAAAAACAAAATATTATTTTACTATTGATTTTCTTGTAGTTTCGAAGCAAGGATCTTGAATTTTTGCGAAAGGGAAGACTTTTCTTATTCTTTATTAATTCGGTTGGTTTTTCAATAAGGTGAATGACATATGTTTGGTTTCTTAATATTCTATGCATGTTGTATGTGATGATTTGTGTATTAGAAAGCATGTTAGGAATTGTGTGATGATATAATGAACTGTTGATAAGTGGATGAATAAAGATTGAATCTTTTCATGAAAACTATACTATTGATGACTAAAACCCTAAATAGATGACTTGAGATTGTTAAGAACCTAATAGAAATCATGGGTATGTTGCTCTCTTGCATATTCTTGCTATTTTGATTGTTCATATTGAGTTTGCATGATGTTTATTTCAAAAAGTGATCAAGACTTAACCTTTCACTGTGTATAATATATATATGCTCTGATTTGATGTTATTGATGAAGAAAACTTGATTAATGCATGTTGTGTGTGCATATATTCATGGGGAAACTAATGGAATCAGTGAGGTATGTGAATAATCAGTTGTAGAAGGGTTTTGAATCAAAAGAATCAAGTTATGAAGTTGGGGGTTGAGCATTTGTTTTCGGGCATGATGGTATATGGCCGAAAGTTGTATTTTTGTGATTTTATGATGTTTTTGAATTGGATCTGATTGTTTTGGCACTGAGATTGAAATACACATTATACTACTTCTATTTGATAGTTTCTTGATGTTTTAACTAATGCTTAATGTAACGCCCCGAATCCCAAATACAACTGAATTCGAGAGTTCTACAGGATCTTTCCACTTCATTTAGTACAATTTTACAAGGAAATTTGAACTTTTCACTTTACATTAGAGTTTACACAAAACTTTACTCTTTACATTGCACAGCGGAAGTAAAATTTACAACAATTAAATAAATGTACAACAACATTGAATAATCTTCATAAACTCCACATAATTTTAAGATAATAATCATATTTTTTCCATATTTTTTTTGATCATTAAAACACCCAAAAATTTGTTTTTCCCACAATATAAACACACAGCCGAGGCACAGAGTCGAACCAGCGACCACAGGGAACCCAACCGAAGGCACAGGCCACTAGGCCGAGTGCTGCACACGTTTAGAAGAGAGGGCAAGAGCATTAAGTGCTCTCGGCCGAACTAATTTATTTAAAAATGTCCGAAACAAAAGGAATGGTGTCAACGGGATTCGATCCCTCAACCTCAGAGAATCCCCCATGTATACTGTAGCGATTAAGAGTGATCCGACCACTCGAGCTATGGGCTCGGGTTGTCACTAGCACCACTCGAAATTTATTTAAATCAATGCTCTCTGTTATTTAAAATATTTCGATGTTCATCAAAATCTCAATTCAAAATGCTCTTACTAAAAAACTGTAAAAATTCCAGATTAATCATTTCCATCATGAATTATACCCCAGTATATAAAAATAATTTTTCTGAAATGATTAAACATATTTTTCCCAATAATTAACACATATCTACCAAACAATTTGGTTAATTTGATATACTACTACTAATACATTCTCTTTCGACATTTTAATTTCACTAATCTCTACACCAATTTTCCGCTCTTAATTATTTCACAAACATAACAATTGCATCCTTAATTCATTCATTACAACGTCGTAACAAAAATTCTATTTTAGCACATAAAGCAACGTTGTCAATCCACTAATTTTTGCACATAATTTTTAATGCTAATAACGAAGGTTTCTTTACACAATTCATAGCCATGATTATATCGCACACAACTTGAATTTTAATAATAGAACCACATACAATTGCATATCAACAATTCAATCAATTTAGCTCATTTTTTCAATTAAATGTGTACTCTTATTAATCTTTTCATGCTTCATTCTTTCCATTCAATCTAGCATGCATTTCTAATTAGAAATATAGAAAATTTACCCACCTTATTGAAGAAAAGTACAATCTAGCAACCTCCTAAACGAATGTCCTTGCAAACGAACGATTCTCCTCCTCGTCGACGCGCACACAAGCCAAGCCCGAGCACTCCACAAGCCAAACCCGAGCACCTTGTTTGATGAAAGCCGGCCTCTTCTCTTCTTAAATGATGCAAGCACAAAACTCCCACAAACTCTTAATCTTTTACTCACTTAATAAACTACTAGATATTGTATTTAGAACTATAGGTTTGGAGGAAATAATTAGCACAAGAATACTAGCCAAAGAGGGGGGGGGGGTATTTATACTAAAAATCTAGGGAAATGGATGGCTAAGATTGAAGTAGGAGTTAGAAGCAAATGGCTAAGATTTAAGGAGGAGTTACACTAAATACCCATGATCAAGTAACCATCTCCACCATGACTCCACTCAAAAATTCCCATTCCCTCCAAAAGATCCAATCCGGCCTAGCATAGGATGGTGCATATTGCACGTGTACGTGCAATGCACGTGCATGCATTTGCCTCCAAAAATTTGTACATTAAATTTTATATAAAAATAATCTTTAAATTGTATTCTACATTACAAGTTGTATTTAAAAATAAATTAGCTCATGGGCTTTAGTTTTTGAGCTAAAATAGTAATTATAAAAATAATAAATTGAATTAAATTTGGGCTTTAAGAAAAAGGCTTTTTGTCTAATTGAAGGAAGGCTTTATATAAAAAATAATTAAAAACACATATTTAAATATCTATACTCATCATAATAAAAATAATTACGAAAAATATTGCACGTGCACACTACGTGCAAAATAAATAATTTTCATTACATGAAAATCGGGGCATTACAACACTCCCTCCTTAGAATAGTTCCATCCCCGGAACTACAGTCAAGAGCGAGAAAACAAACACAAACACTAATAACAAGCACAAGAAAAATACAAAATACAAATCAAGCAAAAAGCTCAGGATAGTCCTTCAACATCCTCTCCTCAGACTCCCAAGTAGCCTCTTCAACCAAATGGTTTCTCCAGACTACCTTGACCATCGGTATCGTCTTATTCCTCAAGACATTTTCTCGACGATCAACAATCTCGACAGGAGACTCGATGTAATTCAGGTCCAACTGCAAACCTTCCGGCACTTCAGGCAAATGATGACTCGGATCTGGAATATAACCTCTCAGCATAGACACATGAAAGACATTGTGCACCTTGAGATAACTCTTCCGGTAACTCAAGCCGGTAAGCAGTTTTCCCGATCCTTTTCAATATCTTGTACGGGCCTATAAACCTCGGGGCTAACTTCCCGCCTTTGCCAAATCGAACCACACCTTTACTGGGCGATACTTTCAGAAAGACGAAGTCACCGACCTCAAATTCAAGGTCCCTCCTCCGGTTGTCTGCATAGCTTTTCTGCCTGCTCTGAGCTTCTACCAACCTTTTCCTGATCAGATCAATCTTTTCAGAGGTCTGCTGCACAAGCTCAGGACCAAACAATTGACGCTCCCCAACTTCAAACCAACAAACAGGTGTCCTGCACTTCCTGCCATACAAAGCTTCGTACGGCGCCATCCCGATGCTAGTCTGAAAACTATTGTTGTAGGCAAACTCTACCAAGGGTAAATGCCTTTCCCAACTGCCTCTAAAGTCTAGTATACAACACCGAAGCATATCCTCAAGAATACGGTTGACTCTCTCGGTTTGCCCATCGGTTTGCGGATGAAAAGCAGTGCTGAAATCTGTCTTGGTACCCAAAGCTGTCTGAAGACTCCTCTAGAAATGCGAAGTAAACCGCGCATCTCGATCAGACACAATAGTTGACGGAACACCATGAAGCCTGACGATCTCGCCAACATACAACTCAGCTAACTTGTCCATCGAAGCAGTGAGTTTCATCGCCAAAAAGTGAGCGGACTTGGTTAGTCGATCGACTATAACCCAAATCGCATCATTGCCTTTAGGACTCTTAGGCAATCCCGTAATGAAATCCATACTGATGTTATCCCACTTCCATTCCGGAATAGGTAACGGCTATAATAGACCTCCAGATCTCTGATTTTCAGCTTTGACCTGCTGACAAACCTCACACTTCGCCATAAATTCAGCCACATCCCGCTTCAAACCTGACCACCAGAAATGCTGTTTGATGTCTTTGTACATCTTACTCCTAGGATGTACCGACAAAAGTGTAGCATGCACCTCCTGAAGAATACTCTCTTTCAGGTCCGCCTGATTTGGAACACACAGCCTCTCTCCAAACCACAGCACTCCACCCGTGATTTGAAATCCGGGCAACCTGCCAGCACCAAACTGCTCCTTCATCTCCAAGATATCAGCATCAACCTCCTGACTTGCAATGATCCTTCCATTCAGTGTAGGCTGAAGCCTCAACTGAGCTAAAGATGCTCCCAATCTTGCAAGACAACTTCAATACCAGCTCGGTCCAATTCCTCAATCAGATACTTCTGAGTAGTAATCAAACTGGCTAAACTGCTCTTGCGACTAAGTGCATCAGCAACAACATTAGCCTTCCCAGGATGATACTTGATCTCAGGTCGCATGTCCTCAAGCACTTCCAACCATCTTTGCTGCCTCAAATTCAGATCCTTCTGCTGATATATGTACTTCAAACTCTTGTGGTCCGTGTACATGTTCAATTTCTCACTGTACACGTAGTGCCTCCATTGCTTCAGGACAAAGATAATCGCAGCCAACTCTAAATCATGAGTCGGGCAATTCTTCTCATGCGGTCGTAGTTGCCTAGAACCATAAGCGATTACTCTTCCCTCTTGCATTAAGACACAACCAAGCTCACGATGTGAAGCATCGCTATGGACATCATACTCAACACCTGCTCTAGGCAAAGCTAAAATAGGTGCAGTAGTCAGTTTCTCTTTCAACTCCTGAAAGCTCGCCTCACATTGCTCAGTCCACTTGAAGTTCACATTCTTCTTGGTCAGATCAGTAAGCGGTACAGCTATCTGAGCATAACCTTGAATAAATCTCCTGTAGTATCCAGTCATTCCAAGAAAACTTCTGACTTCCTTTACTGTAGTAGGCCTAGCCCAATTCTCACTGCCTCTATCTTCTGAGGGTCAGTTGCCACTCCATCCTTAGAAAGGATGTGACCTAGGAATGCCACTTCAGATTTCCAGAAATAACACTTGGATAACTTGGCATACTACTCTTGCTCTTCCAGCTTCTTCAAAACTACTGCCAGATGCTCGGTGTGCTCCTCCTCTGACTTGAAGTACACGAGAATATCGTCGATAAACACCACGACGAAAGAATCAATGAACGGCCTTAACAAGGGTTCGTAGAACGAAGGGAGTGTACAACTGGGGCGCAGCCCCGCTTTTTTGTTGGAGAGATAGAATGGAGTTCTTCACGAAGTTCGAGACAAAGGAAAAAAGAAAAGTGTCTCTATAGCCGTTTATACTTAGTTTTGAGACATTATGGCTTTGGGGTCGACCCCGGTAACAAAGAAGGAATCCATAAAAACTTGGGATCCAACACCATGATAAAATACTACCCTCATGATTAGACCATGTCCCTGAGATTTGATAAAAGAAGGGTGAATTAGCTCTCATCAAATCCATAAAGATTGCAGGTGCATTCGTCACTCCAACTGGCATAACTAAGAATTCGTAATGCCCATGTCGAGTTCTAAATGCAGTTTTGTGCACATCCTCAGCTTTCACTCGAACTTGGTGATATCCTGATCGAAGATCTATTTTGGAGAAAATAGCTGCTCCTTGTAGACGATCGAACAAGTCATCAATTCGAGGAATAGGATACTTATTCTGAACAGTGACCTTATTCAGCTCTCGGTAATCGATACACATTCTCATCGATCCATCCTTCTTCTTTACCAAAAGTACTGGTGCTCCCAAGGTGACGCACTAGGTTGAATAAAGCCTTTCTCCAACAGTTCCTCAATCTGCCGTTTCAGTTCATCCTGTTCCACTGAAGCCATCCTATACGGTGCCTTAGAAATGGGTGCACTTCCCGGTTAAACAATGATGCTGAACTCTACATCACGATGTGGGGGTAACCCAGGGAAATCATCCAAGAACACAGTCGGATAGTCCCGAACCACAGAAATCCCTTGCACTTCCACAGGAGTCTCTTCCTTGCGGATAGCTACCACCAGCCTAGAACACTTCTTCTTCCCTTGGAAAGTGACTTCAGGTCCACCTGGAGCCTTCACTGTTACCGTCTTGGTCTTACACTCGATCCTTGCA
Source organism: Hemerocallis citrina (assembly GCA_017893485.1). Lineage (NCBI taxonomy): Eukaryota > Viridiplantae > Streptophyta > Magnoliopsida > Asparagales > Asphodelaceae > Hemerocallis > Hemerocallis citrina. The sequence continues at coordinate 38,420,963 of CM030360.1, forward strand.
CTATACACCGACATCCAATCAATGCCAATGATAACATCAACCCCCAAGATAGTCAGCTCGATCAGATCAATCCCAAAGATTCAATCTCCAATCACGATCTCGCAATCAGCATAATACCGATCAGTGGTTAGAGTTTCCCCTGATAGAGTAGCTACTGCCAAGTTCTTGTCTGGAAAAATCTTCGGTTCAACTCCCAACACTTTAGCAAATTTAGGGGATACAAAAGTATGAGAGGATCCAGTATCGAACAACACAATAGCTTTCATTCCATTAAGATAAAGTTGCCTGTTACATAATACACACTCATTACGTAACAGTTTACTAATTAGCGGGAAAAAGAAATGACAAAAAGCTCTAAACATCTGCCCTCGTACTAGTGATGACATGATCTACTTCATCAGCATCAGCTTCTGTCAAGGCAAATACTCGCCCTGGTTGGTACGGTCTCTTCCTAGTCTGCTGCGTTGGTGCATTGCTATTACCATTCCGTGGCTTGAGACATTGAGATTTGTAATGTCCCGTTTCACCACAGTTGAAGCAAGTTACCGCAGGAGGTCTTACCACATTGTTCCCAGGTCTCCAGCCACACTAATAGCATTCGCCCCTGTCGGTTTGAACCTTTGTGCAGATGGTTGCCCTTTGAAACTCTCAGAATGTGCAAGCCTCTTTCCAGACTGCCAGTTGTTCCTCCAGTTCTGAACAACATGAAACTGCTCCATGTCTGCTTCCGTCGCTGCTGCTCTCTTGACCAACTTGTCGAATCTTCTGATACCAAGAGGTATCATCCGGGACCTCAAGCTCGGCCTCAATCCATGCTCGAACTTACGAGTCTTCTTAGCCTCATCCATCACTAGTTCAGGAGCATACCTAGAGAGCTGAGTAAATTTGGTCTCGTACTCTCTAACTGACATGCCACCTTGCTGTAGTGACAGAAACTCCATAGCCTTCTTCTCTTGGACGTCGGAGGGGAAATAGTGACTGCGGAATTCTTCCAGAAATTTCTCCCAGCCAAGAATTATGCCTCCCATGGTCCTCTTCATCGACTGCCACCAAACAGCTGCATCCTTCTCAAGTTGCAGAGTCGCCAACTTGACCTTGCTGCCTTCAGGGGTCTCCAGCACATCGAAGATTGTCTCCACTTGACGAATCCAGTTGTCAGTCGCATCAGGGTCTGACTTCCCTTCGAATACAGGTGGTTTCATTCGTTTGAACGATTCCACTAGTTTGATCGCTTCGGGCACCGGATTCGCAGGTCCCCTTCCTTGGTTCTGATTCATGGCCACGGCGTTGAGCGTCTGATAGACCCTCGCAAGTTCCATTTCTAGATCCAGACCTTCACCATTTTTAGCTCCTCTTCTAGACATATTCTGATGCAAAAGATCTATTAAATTCGAAGGATAAGACATTAATTTTAAATCAACTTGCATTTCATTGAATTCCATACTTTATACATTCGAATTGAAAAACATTTCTTGACATCAGAATGAAAACAGTAGAAGCTACAACAGTCTAACTCCTATGGTTCCTCTTCGCTTCTCGAAGTTCTCCCCGTAGTTCATCAACTTCTTCCTTCAGCACATCGGTCAGATTCTTCCTCTTCTCGAGTTCCCATACACGATGAATGAGAACTGCAAAGTCGTCCTTACGCTTTGCCAGCTAAGCCTCCAATAATCCGACTCTCTCCTGCAGTGTTTCTACCTGCCTCTGAAGAGATATCACAAGACTATTTGGAACTGGTTCTTCTTCTTCGTCAGAAGAAGAGTCATCAGATGAATCCGGAGGTGGGGTGGTCTCTCGGGATTCAGGCCATTCTTCTCCGTCAGAATATGCTTACCCTGGGTAGTACTCTTCCTCAGAATCTGCTTGTCCAGGATGGTACTCTTCCTCGATGATATGCCAGTCGTCGTCTCCAGCAGGATCGAAGTGATCAGCCATCTTAGAAATAGGGAGGAAGAAGCATAAGTCATAGAGTAACACAAATGTAAGTCACTTACATTTAAATCTCTAGACTCAAATACACACTCTAATGTCCACTACTAGGGTGTCGTTCCTTATAAATTTGTACAAGTGTGGAAGCGTGGCTCTGATACCACTCTGTAATGCCCCGAATCCCAAATACAACTGAATTCGAGAGTTCTACAGGATCTTTCCACTTCATTTAGTACAATTTTACAAGGAAATTTGAACTTTTCACTTTACATCAGAGTTTACACAAAACTTTACTCTTTACATTGCACAGCGGAAGTAAAATTTACAACAATTAAATAAATATACAACAACATTGAATAATCTTTAAGCATATGTTCCCCTTTAATCTTTATCATGTCACTTACCTGCATATAAAACTGTGGGTACGTCAGTTTATTCAACTGATGAACATTATACACAGCCATCCTCTCTATGCCGGAAATAGTATAACTCATTTTCCATATTTAACAAACACAAACTTGTCACATGTCAAACTAAAGGGAATACCCTATTGATGTCGTGTTGTGATTGTGCACTTAGTCCTTAATGCAGTTATTTATATTATATGACACTAATGCACACTTGTTCGGATTCTATGCATCCCATACTACATAGGTCCGAGGGCAAGCCCTTAATCATTCTTCATCTTTGTAGGGTTCAATCTCTCGCCATGACTTAATCTACTACTGTAACTACGGTAAGTATCCTAGATGTTTTCTGACATACGAACTCATGTCTAGGCGCCCTGGAGGGAGTCCCAACGCACTGACACATGACTCATCATGCAGGCATACTGTGGTAACTCAGCTTCTACCATAGACATGACACCACCCGCAGTCTTCAAACACCCCACGAGCGTCGCCACCGGGACGGTACTCTGGAGCAGTATCCACGCCCTATCATGACTTATCATGGGACATCCTGGGATACGCTCTCGCCGCTACCCAATGGCCCTCATACTCAGTGTTTTTCTCTTACTTTCATCACATCTTCACTATGTAACTAATCCTTAATTCTAATGAATTAGAATCATGAACAAAATCAAAGCACTAGACTTAGCCTCTCCACTAAACCGGACTTACTCATTTATTCAAACATGACCAACCTTGGTCTTTCATTTCACATTTCATTTCATTTCTTTCCAATACCGGGGGAGACTTAGCTACTCTTTTGTTTCAATTCCAATTCACAATTTCTAAAGTTGAACGTTTCCAACTCATAAGTTTTCATGTTGAGTTGTCATACTCAAAATATTTCTCTTTTCCAATCATGATTTCTAAATTGTTCAATAGTCCATAATTATACATTAAATTCAACTATTCATCATGTAACTCATGGAATATTATTTTCACATTAAAACCCACATCACTAATTATTCAATCAAATATGGATATTTACACTTCATAATTTGTCGCACTATTCTCCATTGAGAATAATTCACATCACTTCACAATATAATTTCTACCCTTATTTCACTTCTTTTCTAGTATTTTATTTTAAGTCTATTTGCAAAGTACAACTTTAAAAAAAGCAAGTGTAGAACTTATAGTTCTAAATTATACTTTTATTCTCTAAACATACTCCACTTCATGCAAATAATCCTCAAATTATTTTTCATAAACTCCACATAATTTTAAGATAATAATCATATTTTTTTCATATTTTTTTTTATCATTAAAACACCCAAAAATTTGTTTTTCCCACACTATAAACACACAGCCGAGGCCCAGAGTCGAACCAGCGACCACAGGGAACCCAACCGAAGGCACAGGCCACTAGGCCGAGTGCTGCACACGTTTAGAAGAGAGGGTGAGAGCATTAAGTGCTCTCGGCCGAACTAATTTATTTAAAAATGTCCGAAACAAAAGGAATGGTGTCAACGGGATTCGATCCCTCAACCTCAGAGAATCCCCCATGTATACTGTAGCGATTAAGAGTGATCCGACCACTCGAGCTATGGGCTCGGGTTGTCACTAGCACCACTCGAAATTTATTTAAATCAATGCTCTCTGTTATTTAAAATATTTCGATGTTCATCAAAATCTCAATTCAAAATGCTCTTACAAAAAAACTGTAAAAATTCTAGATTAATCATTTCCATCATGAATTATACCCCAGTATATAAAAATAATTTTTCTGAAATGATTAAACATATTTTTCCCAATAATTAACACATATCTACCAAACAATTTGGTTAATTTGATATACTACTACTAATACATTCTCTTTCGACATTTTAATTTCACTAATCTCTACACCAATTTTCTGCTCTTAATCATTTCACAAACATAACAATTGCATCCTAATTCATTCATTACAACGTCGTAACAAAAATTCGATTTTAGCACATAAAGCAACGTTGTCAATCCACTAATTTTGCACATAATTTTTTAATGCTAATAACCAAGGTTTCTTTACACAATTCATAGCCATGATTATATCGCACACAACTTGAATTTTAATAATAGAACCACATACAATTGCATATCAACAATTCAATCAATTTAGCTCATTTTTCCAATTAAATGTGTACTCTTATTAATCTTTTCATGCTTCATTCTTTCCATTCAATCTAGCATGCATTTCTAATTAGAAATATAGAAAATTTACCCACCTTATTGAAGAAAAGTACAATCTAGCAACCTCCTAAACGAATGTCCTTACAAACGAACGATTCTCCTCCTCGTCGACGCGCACACAAGCCAAGCCCGAGCACTCCATAAGCCAAACCCGAGCACCTTGTTTGATGAAAGCCGGCCTCTTCTCTTCTTAAATGATGCAAGCACAAAACTCCCACAAACTCTTAATCTTTTACTCACTTAATATACTACTAGATATTGTATTTAGAACTATAGGTTTGGAGGAAATAATTAGCACAAGAATACTAGCCAAAGAGGGGGGGGGGGGGGGGTATTTATACTAAAATACTAGGGAAATGGATGGCTAAGATTGAAGTAGGAGTTAGAAGCAAATGGCTAAGATTTAAGGAGGAGTTACACTAACTACCCATGATCAAGTAACCATCTCCACCATGACTCCACTCAAAAATTCCCATTCCCTCCAAAAGATCCAATCCGGCCTAGCATAGGATGGTGCATATTGCACGTGTACGTGCAATGCACGTGCATGCATTTGCCTCCAAAAATTTGTACATTAAATTTTATATAATAATAATCTTTAAATTGTATTCTACATTACAAATTGTATTTAAAAATAAATTAGCTCATGGGCTTTAGTTTTTGGGCTAAAATAGTAATTATAAAAATAATAAATTGAATTAAATTTGGGCTTTAAGAAATAGGCTTTTTGTCTAATTGAAGGAAGACTTTATATAAAAAATAATTAAAAGCACATATTTAAATATCTATACTCATCATAATAAAAATAATTACCAAAAATATTGCATGTGCACACTACGTGCAAAATAAATAATTTTCATTAAATGAAAATCGGGGCATTACACTTAAACACCCTATACATATCTATATAATAAAACACAAAGAAAGCTATTAAGTGGCTCTCCTTCAATTCCCCCAAAATCAAAGGTCCAAATCTAACCTCACAAAACACATCCCCCCCCCCTCCTAAAGTTTTCCCCAAAACTCAAATTCAAATCCCCCCCCCCAAAACAACTCTTTTATTTATTTCATTATTTCTCTCTCTCTCTCTCTCTCTCTCTCTCTCTCTCTCTCTCTCTCTCTCTCTCTTATATATACTTATGGAAATATGGACTTTTATACACTAAATTATAATTATTTTTCAACATATACTATTGAAAATATGGACTTTTATTTACAACTAATTGTTGTCATACTATTCAAACTTGAGCTACATAATTGTTGATTTACTGTTTACAATGCTTTTTATATGCTGTATCGTTCTGAAGACATGCCGTAGGCACGTGCCCACGGACAAATCTTGTATATATATATACTACTTTAACTGATGTGAAGAATTTATGAAAATTTGCTTTTTTTATGATCTTGATGAGATTTTGAATAGTTTTATAAACTTCTATATGTTATACAAGTTGTATTAGATCATCTCAGGGTTTTAATTTTTTAAATTCAAGCTTTTAAATAGTTTAAATTAAGTATCAGTTGGGAAGTGCACGAAATTTAAAGCTGCTGTATGTACGGTTTTTGACATGAAGGTCGACTGTCCATTTTGAAGGTCGACTGTCATCGTTTTGGGATTTTGGATTTTTACATGAAGGTCGACTGTCCATTTTTAAGGTCGACCGATATCATTGTTTTTGGCTGTTTTGAGTGTTTTCGTCGTTTTTCTTGAACGATTATTTCTTTGAACTTATGGATTATTAATCTACTGTTTTAGATGATATTTTTACTACAGATTACAGTATTTTGCATAGAGTTATATTTTGATTATAATAGAATTTAAAATTGTATTTCTATGACTTTATAAAATAAAATATATATGGTTTTCGAAGGAATTGATGTTTTGTGATATTCTACAACTTCAAAATATGATTTTCAGCTATTTAATAGATTTTATACTTTATTTTAGTTCTGGAAATTGTGAGTGTATTTAAATGAATTTGGATTCGTTGATTTTAAGAATTTTTCTTAATATGAGAGTACTTGATAATGGAATTGAGATTTTTTATGAGAAATTTTGTGTTGATGGTTGAGTTGTGAGTCTCTAGAGGGTGAGTGGGACCCTAATACACCAGCAGTTGAGATATAGTGGTTTGGCTAGTCGTGGCCGTGTTGTTGATTGGTTGAGTTAAGTCCGGTAGGGTACACAAACTCTAGGTGATTCGTAACTTATCAATTAACTTAATAGGATAAGGACAAGCACTAAATGGTGATATGATGAAATGAGTGCAAACATGGGTCATGGACCTCAGTATGATATGCGGTGTGAGATAATCCCCAAAATTATCGAGGTGTGAGTGAAATAGCCTCCGGAAATACCTACGGTGTGGGATTGATCTTCGAAATTATCGGAGTCGAGGCGACTCTCATGGGGTATTCGTGTGATGAGGCGCCATAGCTTGCGGTATGGATATTCTCGATGATTCCCATGTGTGAGTGAAATAGTCTCCAGAATTATCTGTGGATAGAGATTGACCTCTGAAATTATCGGGGCATGGTCTATATACTCACTGTCACGCCCCGCTTCCCAAAAGAAATACAGAATACTGGTACACGACTAAGTCCAGCGAATGACTTTAACCATTCATAAGTTGTAGGATCCACTCAACATCATAACATAAAATATAACAAAATATACTTAGCCACGCATGGATGAATAAATTATTAATCAACAGAAATTATTTTAACAAATAAAAACTTCCCAAATAAATACAAGATCTGGATCAAAAAGTAAAACTTCAGGACTACGAACCCGTTACAAGTTTTAAGTAGCAACAGGAATCAAATAAACTCAAATACAAAATAACTAAAGCAAATTTTGCTAAGCGAAGACTAGGACATTAGCTCACCAACTCCTTCTGGCAGCTCGTCTCCAAAGTCTGTATATATCATGCAGAACAAAATAAAAATTAGAGAAACAAAGATAAATGCCCTTAGTGCAAGTTCGGGCTGCAAGTAGTACAAGCAATGGTACAAGAACGAAAATATAATAAAGAATAAGAGACAATGTATAACAAGGAACAAAGACAAGAATCAATGAACATGAAATAAAACGAAGTCAAGTGTGATGCAACTAGAAGTAAACATATGAACGGAAAGACAACAACCTGCAACAGGAAAACGACGGAAATGGGTTCATGCAAACATGTGAATCAAAATCAGGTTAATTCTAAATTAAAATCATGTAACCAAATCATGTAACTTGTAACGAAATTAAGAAACTGGTAGACAGGATAATGCATGTGCTTAGTGTCAACTTAAGTCTATTGTTTAATTCTATCTAGGTAGCACCTCATGCGTCCCAGATTTTTACCACATGGTTTCTACATATAATCAAGTTAAGTTTAGTTTTTGTAGTGGATTCTACAGGGCTGTGTACTCAGGTATCAAGCAGTGGCGCACCATATCAAGTAATCCAAATCATATTAACCAAATCATATTAACCAAATCATATCGAGTATTCCAAATTATCGAAATGTAATCCAAATCATCCAAATGTAATACAAACCATATCATATAACCAAATGAGAGAAACACGGATCCCCTTCCGAGTACACTTTTCTATATGGTCCACTGCTAGATCTTTTCCTTAACCCCGGCTTGTTACTTTTTATTACTAAATAAACATGATCAAGAGATAACGAGAAAAAAGTCAGAAAAAGACAAGGATGTATCCAGGGCTTATATGATGCAAGGAACATGTTCTAAATCACAAAATACAAGAAACAACATGCGCATATTTAAATATAGCAAAATATCAATTCTGGACAGCAAGACGTTGCTGCACCAAAACTGAGATTCCCGCTACCACACAAATGCAAACCTGGTTCTGTCAGAAAAATAGGAAGTCTGTCAAATCCAGCGCATATAAACAAGATACATAAAAATTGTAGCAACTGGTGTCAAAACTGCAAGGCTACACAGGATTCGTGTTCAGCCAGAATTTGTAAAATTGTGTATATAATTATGAAACAGGTCTGAAAATTCATTAATTAATTCCAGAAAAATTAGAAAATGTTCTCTAGTGTGTCTAGTACCAGCATGAAAAATTTTAAGTCATTATCTTACAGGTAGCATAGTTAATTTAATTCTTGAAATAAAGTGACACAGTAAATTATGAATCTGGAATTCTACGACACAGTAGCAGTAAAACTACGATAACTCACAAATCATAACTCGGAATTCAATTATGTAAAAAGGTTAGTAAACTAGACATCTGGGGCTACATTTCATGTTTAGAACTCAAGTCCAGATTCTGATATTATCGGTGTCAAAACAGCAGGCAAAGACAGGAACAGTAACAAACAAGAATATTTTTGCATGAATGTATTATAATCATATGAGTTATAAAACGAACGTATCAACGAAAGGTTGTGACTCTTATGATCATGGAATTAATAAGGAGTAGAATGAGATCATCAAATGATAAGGCAAAGGGGAGTCATAACTACAACCTACTTGTAGTATTTTCAAATAAAAACTTGTACTAGAACAACAAATTGTACAAGAAGATACGTGCCTTGCAATTGATGATGGAAACGATGAGAAGACGAGAATAACGGGAATGGATCCTGGCTCACGGCGACGATCGACACGGATCTTGATGGCAATCAAGATTAGGAAAATCGATGGCTGAGATTGCTCTGATCTGATGATCAAGATGATCAGAGAATTGAACGACTGGATGTGATCCTGATGCTGATGATGAAGATCTGATGATGGCTGATGAGATCGGATGGCCCCAGGGGAGTGAAGGGCTGTGGTTAACGGTCGGGGGCACTCTATTTTGGAGGGGAAGAACAGGGGAGAGCTTGCTTTCGGTGGTCGACTCTGCAATGGCGATGAGCTCGGGGGACGGCAGTCGATGGAGAAGGTAAGGAGGCAGGCGAGTTGAGTGGCGGTGGTTGGAAAGGCAGCGAGGCAGAGGAGGGTGATGACGACTGTAGGGGAGGTGATGTTGACTGGCGATGGGTTTCGGGCGAAGAGGCTGTCTACGGGAGGCGAGGTCGACTGTGGAGCGGTGCAGGCGGCGCCCGGGATAGAGGAAAGGTCGGGGGCGACTTGACGATTAGGCGAAAGGGAAGGTGGAGGGCTTGGGTTTCAAAACGAAGTAGAGAATGACGGATGAGGTAGGGGATGACAGGGGTGAGGGTTGGCGGCGGGTTAGCACAGGAAAACTAGGGTAGGGTTTAGATTAGGGTTAGGTATAGGGTTATATATAGTAGGGTTATTGGGTTTGGGTTGTGGGTTTGAATAAGATCCAATAAGAAATAGGCTTGGGGTTTAAAATCCAATAGGGAGATAAAATAATCAATTAAAAGTAGGATTATATAAAAAAAATGTATTTGTACTACAATATGGAAGTTATTTGAAATAACTACAAATACAATTAACAATAGAAATAGATTTTTAAATGAAAAAAATATCCAGGGTAATAATATTAATAATAATAGTCACAATAATAGCAATAATACCAATAATCATAATAATAATAATAAAAATAAAATTAACAATAATAATAATAATACTGATAATAATAATAATAATAACAACATTAATAGGGTTTGTATTGCAATATAAAAATCGTTTGAAAATAACAATGTATACAATTAATGAAAAGAAATGGATTTTAACAAGAGGTACAAAATAAATTTGAAATAAAATGAATTTAAGAAAACGAAAAATTTTAATAAGAACCCAAACTCAGATAATATACAGAAAATACGTATTTGCAAAAACAGGGGTTACCCACCTTACAACAAAATTTTGTCTTGAAATTTGCTTAGGCGGTACATAGGAAAAGGCAAAATCAAACTTATGGGGGTAACAAAACAAAGAATTAGGGGGAAAGAAACGAAGTGGTGGCAACACCAGAATAAGAAGGAAGTGGATAACAATGATGTCAAATGAAGTGCAAGAAAGAAAATAAACAATATCAAAAGGAAGGAAACAACACAAGATAAAAAAAAGCAAGATAAAGAGTAGGTAGAACCGGAATCAAAGAAAGGACGGACATGAGAGAATTGAATCAAATGCGAGTCAGTGGATAAGGATGAATACACGGAATGGAAAGAAGCAGACAACGCAAGGAATAGAGAGAAGCAAACAACATAAAGGGGGAGAAGCGATAAGAGGATCCTTGGACCTGTGGGTTATGGGCCTACACGCTTCCACTGCGCCACTCTGATCGGGGAAGACTGCCAATAGCATTCATTAGCTCCAGCAATCTGCTTCGTGGCTCTCCATATTCTCAACACATCCAAACAGCATCTCTCTAGCATGAAGTTCGAACTCCTTGCAACTTCAGATTCTGAACACTTCTTGAAATCCTGAAACTCTGCATGCACATCTCGGAGCGAAAGACGACACTCCATCTCCTGGTGATGATCCAAGCCGCTGACAAGTCGTAGTAGATCCAGTGATGCCGATCGACGAACCAAGCAGAAAGAAAAGAATGGATGACACCAGAATCAAAAGAGTACAGGTACGGAAAGAATGAATTCATACCCAAGAAGCAATCAATCAAAGAGGACGACTGAAAACGATGGAAGAATCAGAAATCAAGGGGACGAATAAGAAGGGGTCAAAATGAATGGAATAAGACTAGTATCCACATCAAGTTGATTATCAATTTGTTCATGTGATTTCATGGTCTTGTTTAATGTTGAGTTAATCCTAACTGAGTCAAGCCTGTCTAACGTATTAGTGAAACTAACACATTAGCCTAACCTGAGCTCTGATACCACTAAAAACCTGTCACGCCCTATTTTCCAAAAGGAATACGGAATACTGGTACGCAACTAAGTCCAGCGAATGGCTTTCACCATTCATAAGTTGTAGGATCGACTCAACATCATAACATGAAATATAACAAAATATACTTAACCACGCATGGATGAAAAAATTGTTAATCAACAGAAATTATTTGAACAAATATAAACTTCCCAAATAAATACAAGATCTGGATCAAAAAGTAAAACTTCAGGACTACAAGCCCGTTACAAGTTTTAAGTAGCAATATGAATTAAATAAACTCAAATATAAAATAAGTAAAGCAAATTTTCCCAAGCAAAGCCTAGGACGTTAGCTCACCAACTCCATCTGGCAGCTCGTCTCCAAAGTCTGTATATATCATGGAGAAGAAAAAAAAATTAGAGAACAAAGACAAACACCCTTAGTGCAAGTTTGGGCCGCAAGTAGTTTAAGCTAGGGTACAAGAACGGAAATATAATAAAGAATAAAAGACAAGGTATAACAAGGAACAAACAAAAGAATCAAGGAACACAATATAAAACGAAGTCAAGTGTGATGCAACTAGAAATAAACATATGAACGGAAAGACAACAACCTACAACTGGAAAACAAGTAACGAAAATGAGTTCATGCAAACTTGTGAATCAAAATCAAGTGACTTCTAAATAAAAATCATTTAACCAAATCATGTAACTTGTAACGAAATCAGGAAACTGGTAGACAGGAAATGCATGTGCTTAGTGTCAACTTAAGCCTATTGTTTAATTCTATCTAGGTAGCACTTCATGTGTCCCAGTTTTTTACCACATGGTTATTACATACAATCAAGTTACGTTTAGATTTCGTAGTGGATTCTACAAGGCTGTGTACTCAGGTATCAAGCAGTGGCGCACCATATCAAGTAATCCAAATCATAATAACCAAATCATATCGAGTATTCCAAATTATCCAAATGTAATCCAAATCATCCAAATATAATCCAAATCATATCATGTAACCAAATGAGGGAAACACGGGCTCCCTTCCGAGTACACTTTTCTATATGGTCCACTACTAAATCTTTTCCTTAACTCCGACTTGTTACTTTTTATTACAAAATAAATATGAGCAAGAGATAACGAGAACAAAATCGGGACAAGACAATGATGTATCATGGGCTTATATAATGCAAGGAATATGTTCTAAATCACAAAATACCAGAAACAATATGCACATATTTAAATATAGCAAAATATCAATTATGGACAGCAAGATGTTGCTGCATGAAAACTGAGATTCCCGCTACCACAGAAATGTAAATCTAGATCCTCCAGAAAACTGGAAACTAGACTTACTGTCGAATCCAACACATATAAACAAGATACATAAAAGTTGTAGCAGCTGGTGTCAAAACAGTAAACTACACAAGATTCGTGTTCAGCCAGAATTCATAAAATTGTGTTTATAATTATGAAACAGGTCTGAAACTTTATTAATTAATTCCAGAAAAATTAGAGAATGTTCTCTAGTGTGACTAGTATCATCATGCAAAATTTCAAGTCATTATCTTACAGGTAGTATAGTTAATTTAATTTGTGAAACAAAGTGACACATCAAATTATGAATCTGGAATTCTACGACACAGCAGCAATAAAACTGCGATAACTCACAAACCATAACTCGGAATTGAGAAGACGAGAATAACGGGAATAGATACCGGCACGCGGCGACGATCGGCAAGGATCTTGATGGCGATCAAGATCAGGAAAATCGACGGCTGGGATTGCTCTGATCTGATGATCAAGATGATCAGAGAATCGGATGACTAGATGTGATCCTGATGCTGATGATGAAGATTCGATGATGGCTGATGAGATCGGATGGCCCAGATCGAGATATCAAGATGATGATCAAGATCAGATCAACGGACGGCTCTGATCTGGCTGATGGTGAGATCTGATGATGGCGATGATCTTGATCAGATAAGTGGACTGAGATTCAAAGTCATGATCAACTACTGATCAAATAGTAACGGCACTCGGCTTCAGCTTTGTAATATCCCGGTCGGATATTATATTTGTATTATTATTATTTTTAAAATTAAAATATTTTTATAGAAATTACTTGGTTTTAGTAATAAAAAGTTATATATATGTATATATATATATATATATATATATATATATATATATATATACATACAAGTAAGTATATATATGCATTGTATCGGTTTTGTCCACTTGTACAAAATCCTGTAAAATGTATTTTTGAGAAAATGTTGGAAATATCCCGATCTGATATTAAAAATTATTATTTTATTTTTTATTTTCAAAATTGAAATGTTTTTGATGGATATTACCCAGTTTTGTTAATAAACATTACCTATATATATATACTAGTCTGTATACATCTGTATTGTATCAAATTGGTACTAAAATCTTCCAAACTGGTAATAAAATTATTTTTATTATTATTTCCGAATTAAAATATTTTTGGCAGAGATTAATCATTTTAACTAATAAAAATTATCTGTATAGACAGATATATGTACGTATATGTACTTTATCGATTTCGTACGTACGTTTGTACGAAATCATGTAGTATGTGATTTTGGAAAAATGTCTCTTATTTTTTGATCAACCATGATCAAATGAAGGGTTAGGATTAGATTAGGGTGTGATTGCAATTTAAATTTGCAAATTGATCTCAAATTTGTTGAACCACAAGAGAAAGAGACAAGTGGCTCTCTCTAACCACAAGCTCCCACTCCCTCTCCTATAAAAGGCCTTGGCCGGCCAACCCTCTTGGGGAAAAAACCCCATTTCGTTTTGTGTTTCTTCATTTTTCATCTCGCTCCATCTCTTCTTCTTATATTTCTTCTACTTCTTCTTTACTTGTTTTAATTTTAGAAAAAACTTGAGAAGAAAGGAAAAGAAAGAGAGATAAAAATCAAAAAGAAAAAGAGTGGGTTTCTTTCTTGAGGTTGTTCTTGAAGAGGATCAAGAACAAGAAGCAAGGAGGAGAAGGCTAGCAAGTTCTTCCAACCAATTTGGGTGGGGGTTTCTCATCTTATGTTGGTTATTTTTGTATTATTATTGTTATATGTTAAATAAAGAACTTGGAATAATTTCACATGTATATGAATTTCTATGGACTAGAATAAATGGCATATAAGATTGAAGTGGTAGAACACAAAACAAAACACTAAAGATTCAATCTTGTAGTTTTTATGGTTAGAATTAATTACATGTGCTAAAGTTAGAATTTTGACTCCAAATTAATTTGAGAGGTTCTTGTATGTGTTATTACCATGCTATAAACTTTTTAGACTTTTCTGGGTTAGTTTGATGGGTTAAACAAATCGTTACTCCAAAACAGCGAGTTCTTCAGCCGAAACTGCTGTTTTGTTGATTCGACTTGTGTTTAAATGGCTGGATTTTGAGTTCCTTACAGAATCTGAAAAAGTGCTCAACTAGAGAGTTGTAGTAGATGTTCTCCGCTTTCCAAAATGGTCAATTTTTCTAGATTCCGATAAATATAGCAGAAGTTATAAGCTTTACAAGTTTCAGCTTTTGCTGTGCTTTTTGTTGTTTTTGAATTGTGTTCAAAGGGCTGAATTTTGAGTTTCTTACGAAATCTGAAAAAGTATTCAACTAGAGAGTTGTATTAGATATTTTGCCCCTTTCCAAAATAGCCAATTTTTCTAGATTCCGATAAGTATAGCAAAAGTTACGACCGTTACAAGTTTCAGCTTTTGCTGTTTTTTTGTTGTTCTTGAATTTTGTTCAAAGAGCTGGATTTTGAGATGTATAAGGAATCTAAAAAAGTGGTCAACTAGAAATTTATACTAGATGTTTTTCCCTCTCCAAAAAGCCTAATTTTGTTAGATGCCGATAATTATAGCAAAAGTTGTGAGATTTACAAGTTTCAGATTTTGCTATCTTTTTGTTGTTCTTGAAATTGTGTTCAAATAGCTGGATTTTGAGCTCTATAAGTGTTACCGTTGAATCTGGTGTGGGGGCAAACAGATAGTATTTGTAGATTCTTAGGAAAACCGAATAGCAAAAACCTGGAATCTTCTCACCGGAGTTTGACCGTTGACTTCCGCCATTCACCTGCAAAAAGTGCGATACACCGAGGTTGATCTCGGCAACGCACCCTCCGATGCTCAAGTCAGTAATTAGGAAGATTATGAGAGAGCGTAAATTAGCAAAAGATTGATTACCTCTTAATGGTGGTGGATGGGGGGTATTTATAGCCACCTTTGGGATCAGATTAGGAATATAATCCCTTGGATTAGATTAAGAATGTAATTCCTAATTCCCAGTGAAAGGATAGATATGAATCAGGACCGTTGATTAGGATTAATCAGGAATCCTAATTCTATCCTGCTGGATCGGGTTTGCTGCGGGTTGAAACCTGCACCCAGTTGAGATGGGTCAGTTTGCGGGTTACTGGGCTTTTGGAGAGAAGACCCAGTACCCACTTCAGACCCGTTTGTAGGTAAAATTACCATTTTATCCCCAGGCTTTGAGATTTGCGCCAGGTTTGGACGGTTCCGATTTACCCCATTTTTAGCCATATCATGAGCCCCCCACTCCCGAAGACTGAGTTTGATCAGCCTTTGAGGAGGAGTTTCACTGTTTTAATGGCTTACGGATTTGTATTGGAGCCCACGCGAGGGGTGTCGAATCTTTAAATGGGGTATCGTGGTAATTTCCATGTTAGTAGTGCGCTCTAGATTGTTCTTGAGCTCTCTTCGACTTCTGATGATTTTTCCTAGTTTTTTCGAAGTGGTGATTTGTCATTCGGGGGTCTTTAATAAACCTTTCTAAGCAATAATTATCTACCTAGGGTTTTAAAAATATTTTCCAGGATTTATAATTATTTTTTAGAATTTTTAATTAATTTTCCTAAATTTTAAACCATTTTTTCGCAGTGTTTAGGTAGATGATTCGGTATTATTTTCGTCGTTTCATGGCCTGGGTGCTTCGTCCTCGTCGCCAACCCCCTCCGAACACTCGCTACGAAGGAGACCGAGGTCCCTGGGGGTTCGGCACCTTCCGCCAAAGCGCACAGATACTTCGGCGAGGCTATAGGCGTGTTCGTGGATTTTCGGCAGAGTTCGGAGTGGTTTCCTCCCCGTAAGAGGGTCGGTGCCGAGAGCATTCGGCAGCATGAGCCGAGGTCCACTTTTCCATGTAACATGGTCGGTGGCAAGAATGCTCGGCAGCATGTGCCGAGGTCCAATTTTACCATGTAACATGGTCGGTGGCAGGAACGTTCGGCGGCATGTGCCGAGGTCTAGTTTTTCCATGTAACATGGTCGGTGACAGGAACGTTCGGCAGCATGTGCCGAGGTCCAATTTTTCCATGCAGTAGGGTCGGTGGCAAGAACGTTCGGCAGCATGTGTCGAGGTCCAATTTTTCCATGGAACATGGTCGATGGCAAGAACGTTCGGCAACATGTGTCGAGGTCCAATTTTTCCATGCAACAGGGTCGGTGGCAAGAACGTTCGGCAGCATGTGCCGAGGTCCAATTTTTCCATGGAACATGGTCGGTGGTGGTCCAATTTTTCCATGCAACAGGGTCGGTGGCAAGAACGTTCGGCAGCATGTGCCGATGTCCAATTTTTTCATGTAACATGGTCGGTGGCAAGAACGTTCGAGAACTAGCTGACCACACTGACGGCATATGCTAGATCTGGACGAGTGATAGTGAGAGAGGAGAAACTCAATCAAAAGGCGAAGACCCGAAGGCCTCGGCAGAATGTGCCGAGGTCCAATTTTTCCATGCAACAGGGTCGGTGGCAAGAACGTTCGGCAGTATGTGCCGAGGTCCAATTTTTCCATGTAACATGGTCGGTGGTAAGAACGTTCGGCAGCATGTGCCGAGGTCCAATTTTTCCATGTAACATGGTCGGTGGCGAGAACGTTCGGCAGCATGTGCCGAGGTCCAATTTTTCCATGTAACATGGTCGGTGGCAAGAACGTTCGGCAGCATGTGCCGAGGTTCAATTTTTCCATTGCAACAGGGTCGGTGGCAAGAACGTTCGGCAGCATGTGCTGAGGTCTTGGGGTGCATTTTTTGGCAGCATAGGAAACGTCAGGCTGAGTTGGCTGCTGCTGAACTTCTGACGGATGTAACAGTCATTTAATGCGATGGCTGCTGATCTTCTGACGGATGTCGTTTAATGCGATGGCTGCTGATCTTCTGACGACTCTGACAGATGTGCCAGTCATTAATGTGATGGCTGCTGATCTTCTGACGACTCTGACAGATGTGCCAGTCATTAATGCGATAGTGCAGCTAATCTTCTGACGACTCTGACAGATGTGCCAGTCATTAATGCGATAGTGCAGCTAGGCGAGGTAAATAATGTGATGGTTCAGGTCGTTTTGTCGCCTTGTGCAAATGGGCTGGCTCTGTGGGCCCATTAACCTCGTTTCGTGTGCCCAGCTCTATAAAACTTCACCCCCCTCTCATTTCTCACTTCTTCGAATTTTTACTCAGGCGGTAATTTCTACTAGTGAGAGCTCACGGTGATCGTCGATTGCTTTTCCGGTGAATATTCCGACAGTTCCCATCAACTCAAAGGTAATTTATACTTAGTCGTTTTTCAAGTATAAATATGTCTCTTTCTCCTATATCTGAGCCCTCCCCTTCTGCCACCGAAGTCCCTTCTCCGCATCGCCAAGACAAAGGCAAGAAGGTATTCAGTTGAGACAGTGTAGTGGAAGATCCGAAGCGCATGGGGCCGTTCGACAGGTATCCAGGACCACTGACAGGGCTTCAGCGGGTTTGAGAGCTTCTTGAGGAGCATGCTGAGCACATCATTCATGGGAGGGGAAGAGCCTTCGAGGAAAATGAGGCAAGAGAGACCTCCGAGGCCGATGAGACGGTCTTTATTCTCAGCCAAGAGGACTTGGTAGTGATCCGGGGTTGCTTCCAAATTCCGGAGGAGTACGAGCTTATGCTGTCGGAACCCGGGGTTAGGGCAAATTCGCCGATGCCAGTAAATATGTGTTTTTCGGCCGGTCGACACCTTCATCGCAGGGGCTGGGCTACCTCTCCACCCGTTCGCGATCAAAGTGCTGAGGTGGTTTGGGGTCAGCCCCATTCAACTGATGCCGAACGCGTGGAGAGTTATCAATGGGTTCGTACTCCACTGCCAAGTGGCTGGGATCGAGCCGGAGCTGAGGGTACTCCGAACTGTTTACCTGGCTTCATCAGCAGAACCAGGTCGGAGTTCCGGTACTACCTAACTCCGAGGCACGGAGGTCGGCTCGTCGTCTGCCCCGACTCCATCAAGCACTGGCGAGATAAATACTTGATAGTGCGGGGCATTGAGGCGTGGCCCATACCCACCAGTTTCGTGGAGGAGGTGTCGAGGCGAGTGAGGGAGTCGCCGGTGCTTCACCCTCGAGAAGAGGAGGCAGTGCAGACTCTTCTGACAGGCCGAAGTACGATTGGAGGGAGCTTACCGAGGACATTCTCTTCAGGGGAGGGCTCAACCGCGTAGACCCCAGTACACGGCTCTTTCTATGCTCGCATTTTTTTTTAATCTTGCCTATTCTAACTTGTGTCTTTAACCGGCTTCTTATTTGATGCAGAGGCAATGGATTTCGACGCGGTGATGGCGTAGAGGGCTGCCATCGGAAGTAAGGCGCCGAAGAAGCGCAATATGGTTTCCACCAAGCTGCCGCCCGCGAAAGCTCCGAGGGGCGCGAGTGAAGCCGAGGCGGTTGAGCCTCCAGTTGTGGTGACCCCGACCTCGGTCACAGGAGTAGCCTCGACATCGAATGAGGCAGGGGACTTCCTGATCTCCGTAGCTCTCGGGATGGAGACGCCTCCGTTGACGGCGATGGCCGAGGAGCTCCTCAGTGAGGAGCACAAGAGGATCCACGTTCCGGACTAGCAGGTTCGGACGCATGATGGGTTTCTCGGCGACTCCTTGGCGAGTATGCAGGTGGTCAAACACCTGGCGATGCCAAAGGACCGAGCCGCCATGGAGGCTGGCATGGCGGGCAACGACGCCATTGAGATCGCGCGCTCGGCAGTTTCGGTAAGTGTCGAATTTTTGCTTTCGTTGGTTACTTTCTCTTTCGATTTTTCTAACTCTTGGCACCCTTTTTTTTTGTTGTTGTAGATCATCGTCCACTTCGGTCATCTTTTGGAAAAGATGACGGAGTTGGAAAAGGAGCTGAAGCAGGAGACCGACCGGGCTCGGGCCGAGAAGGCTCGAATCGGCACAGAGCTCGACAAGCTGAGGGTCGAGCTCGAGGGGAGGTCGACGAGGATCGAGTACCTCGAAGGCCAGGCCGTGAAGCTCTAGGCCAATCTTCTACGGCAGAAGGAGGAGTCAGCCAAACAGCTGGCCGAGGCGGCAAGGACCAAGGACACCGTGGTGAAGGAGGCCAAAGAGGCCACCATGGCGAAGGCGCAGGGCTTCCTTGCCCAAAACATGGCCAAGGCCTATGCCCAAGCCATCTTTCAGGTGTCGGAGCGATACCCTGAGGTGGACTTCTCGGGGTGGAGGCTGTTCCCGGGCCATGTTGAGGGCTTCGACCCTGAATCGGAAGGAGAGGAAGAAGAAGGTGAGGACAAGGACGACCACGAGGTTGAGGTCATCGGCGAGGTGCAGATCACTGAAGTAACCCCGCTGGCGATTCAGCCCTCATCGGGGGGGTCTGTCCCCATCCACTCTCGACGCCCTGGGAAAGAGGTCGACCCTTGATTTCACCTCTTCTTGTCTTTTTTTTGTTTCTTGTTTTTTGTTTTTTTTTGTGCTGTCCTGTATTGCCTGATTGCAAACTGGCCACAATATTTTTTGTGATAAATGAAAGAAACTTTTGAACTCAACCCCTCGTCATCTTTGAAAAACCCCCCACCCCTTTGAAATTTGGCTAAGTGTTAGACGAAGAACTTCCGCTTTAGTGCTTGTAGCTTTTATTCAGGGGTCGGACGAGGAGTGAACTTTTGACTATTTACTGAGCTCCGTTATTTGCCTTGATCTTTTCATCTTGCTGAGGCGACCCTCTTAGCTGAACCCACTCACTCCGAGGGGGAGTTTGGTTCCGAGGATAGCTTAGGGTCAACGAGGTTGAGTCTGACCAGGTGTCAGAGAGCACCTTTATAAGATCGAGTTAGGGTTGCACAGGGCTGAGAGCGAGCAGAACCACTTGCAGATGATCTTGAGCCAACGAGACATCGAGATTCGATGACTGGAAGGTCGGCGCCGATATCCCCCCTGTAGACGAGGAGGATGGCTCGTCGACAGCCTTCACCAACGGGCTAAGGTTGAAGTGTCTCCAGCTTTCCTTGTCGAAGATGACAGAGGAGAGGGACGATATGCACACCGAAGTGCACCACTTGCAGATTGTGGAGGCCGAACTTCTGGCAGAGGAAGAGGAGCTGACCAAGGCAGTGGGCAGGCTGATGACCGAACATGACGAGCTGACAGCGGAGGTCGATGCATTGAAAAGTGCCACAGTGGATAGGGGCATCGAAGTCACTCACCTCTACCGGATTATCGCCAGTCGCCCCAGCATTCTGAGCTCCGCTGTGCCTCCTCGCTTCGAGGTAGATGCTGGAGACGAGTCTCTGAAACAGAGGATCGCCGAGTTGGAGGTTGAAGTGGCTCGCCTAAAGCTGCATTCGGGGCCAATTAATGTCAGGAGCACTTCATGCACTCGCGAGGAGGGTGAGCGAGACATTTCATTTTATGAGCTCGCGACACGTTCTCCCGTAGGTCGACCAAGTCCGGGTGATGCCTAAAGTGTTGTGGCGAATTCATCGAGCGGGGCATCTACCGGGGCAACTGTCAGGAGCAGCGCCGAGGGCACTTCTCAATTCGCTGGTTTAGGGACGAGTACCGGGGTCAGGCATCGCCGCCCTCGGGTGTCTTTGAAGCGAAATATCCCTGCGCCAAGGAAGCGCTGAAGATTATTTGTTTTTCAAGTTTTTTATTTTGCCTAAGTGTAACGAGTCGGGGTTGTAGTTTTTGCTTTTGGAAGTCTTGTAGCTCGGTTGTAGAGAAGATGTCGCTTTGTAATTAGCCCCCCCGCACTTAATCGAAATGATGCTTTTTCTTTCTTGAACTTGTGTGTTTTTGAACCCTTTTTATTGTTGTGTTACTCGTGACTGTCTTTAGTGTGTCGAGGTCCGGAGATAAACTTTCGCTTGTTTGGGCCTTGGTTCCAAGAGCGCTCGGCAATATATGCCGAAGTCGAGAGCAAGGTTTTTTGCTTGTTTGGGCGTCGGTGCCAAGGGCGCTCGACTAGGCGTGCCGAGGTCCATAGCAAGGTTTTTGCTTGTTTGGGCGTCGGTGCCAAGAGCACTCGGCAATGTGTGCCGAAGTCGAGAGCAAGGTTTTTTGCTTGTTTGGGCGTCGGTGCCAAGAGCGCTCGACTAGGCGTGCCGAGGTCCATAGCAAGGTTTTTGCTTGTTTGGGCGTCGGTGCCAAGAGCGCTCGACAATGTGTGCCGAAGTCGAGAGCAAGGTTTTTTGCTTGTTTAGGCGTCGGTGCCAAGAGCGCTCGACTAGGCGTGCCGAGGTCCATAGCAAGGTTTTTGCTTGTTTGGGCATCGGTGCCAAGAGCGCTCGGCAATGTGTGCCAAAGTCGAGAGAAAGGTTTTTTGCTTGTTTGGGCGTCGGTGCCAAGAGCGCTCGACTAGGCGTGCCGAGGTCCATAGCAAGGTTTTTGCTTGTTTGGGCGTCAGTGCCAAGAGTGCTCGGCAGCGAAACGAGAGTATGTTTCAACGGTTGTGGAAGCAATTCCGAATGGCGAACCGCTTCTAGCTCGCTTAAGAGCGAGCTTGCGAAGCGGAGTCGAGCCAAGTGTTGGACTCCGAACTCGTCGTTTGAGTTTGTCTCAATGGTTGTGGAAGCAATTCTGAATGGCGAACCACTTTTAGCTCGCTTAAGAGCGAGCTTGCGAAGCGGAGTCGAGCCAAGTGTTGGACTCCGAACTCGTCGTTAGAGTTTGTTTCAACGGTTGTGGGAGCAATTCCGAAATGGCGAACTGCTTCTAGCTCGCTTAAGAGCGAGCTTGCGAAGTGGAGTCGAGCCATGTGTTGGACTCCGAACTCGTCGTTTGAGTTTGTCTCAACGGTTGTGGGAGCAATTCCGAATGGCGAACCGCTTCTAGCTCGCTTTAGAGCGAGCTTGCGAAGCAGAGTTGAGCCAAGTGTTGGACTCCGAACTCGTCATTTAGGTATAAAGAAGGTAAAAACAGAGAGATACAAGCAATTCACAAGTAAGGTAGGAAGCAAGATGTTCTTTATTGAAAACTAATAGTCGGCTGCTTCTAAGTTGCGAGCTGTTATTACATTGGAAAAATAAAGAAGCAAAAGTAGATTACAAGTGAAGGGAAAGGAATGGTTCGACATTTGAGGGTACTCGGAAAGGCATTCATGTGCTCTCTTGGTATTTCAAGAGATGGTCAGCATTCCATGTCCTGGGAATCTCTCTTCCTTCAAGATCTTCTAGACGGTATGACCCGGGCCGAACCACTTTGGTGATCTTGTAGGGCCTTTCCCAATTTGGGGCCAGCTTGTTCTTCTGACTGGGAAATGATATAGCTAACTCTCTGAGGACCAAGTCTCCTTCTTTGAGGTTGGTGGGACGGACCCTCTTGTTGTAGGCCAGCTCGATCCTTCTTCGGTAGCTTTGTTGGCGAATCGAGGCTCTTTCACGGAGCTCATCAATCAGATCAGAATTCGCCCGAAGCTCCTGTGCATTCTGCTTTTCTTCATAGGTAATGAGGCGAGGAGAGGGTACACCGACTTCCAGGGGGATCACGGCCTCAGACCCATAGGTGAGATTAAATGGCGACTCTCCTGTAGGGGTCCGTTTGGTAGTGCGGTAATTCCACAGTACGTTTGGGAGCTGATCGACCCATAAGTCCTTAGCGGACTTGTCCAGCCTCTTCTTAATACCGGAGAGGATTTGTCGGTTGGCATTTTCTACTTGACCGTTTGACTGTGGGTGGGAGACGGAGGAGAAGTGTTGGATGGCGAGGTCTTCACATAGAGCTCGGAATGCGGCCCCTGTAAATTGTGTTCCATTGTCTGTTATAAGGACTCGAGGGACACCGAACCTGCAGATGATGCTCTTCCAGAAGAATTGAAGTATTTTGTTCTCGGTGATTGTGGCTAAGGGCTCGGCCTCTATCCACTTTGAAAAGTAGTCGATTGCCACGACTATGAACTTGAGATGGCCAGGAGCTGGGGGAAACGGCCCTAGTAAATCCATCCCCCACATTGCAAAGGGGATCGGACTTGATAGAGAGATGAGCTGAGCTTGAGGTAGGCAACGAATGTTGGAATGCTTTTGACAAGAGCTGCATTGCCGAACGTGTCGTTCGGCGTCTTGGAGAAGGGTAGGCCAGAAGTATCCATAATTCAACACCTTTCGAGCAAGTGATCTGGAACCTGAGTGTGCTCTGCCTATGCCTTCGTGAAGTTCTTGCAAGGCGTATGTGGCTTGTTCGGGGGAGAGGCACCTCAGATAGGGTCTGCCGTCAACCTGTGTGAAGGAGCGTTGGTACAAGACCCCTTCAACAATGGTGTACCGCTCCGCTCTGGTTCTGACTCGGTGAGCTTCCTTAGGGTCTTCGAGAAGGAGCCCATCCCTTAGGAATTCTACCAGGGATTTCATCCAATTATCTTGAAGTTGAACAGGCAGCGACTCCATGGAGTTGGGAGTTTCTTCTTCTATGCTCGGCTTCAGGAGCACTTCAATCAAGACGTTCTACTCGAAACCTTGGAGGGAGGAGGAGGCTAACTTGGAGAGAGCATCGGCTTGGGTATTTTCCTCCCTGGGGATCTACCGAATAAGTGCCTCTTCGAAGAGAGCCATGAGATTTTGGACCTTAGCTAGATACTTAGCCATTCGGTCATCTCGCGCTTTATACTCGCCCAGGAGTTGATTCACGACTAGCTGAGAGTCACTAAATATGCGGAGGCGTTGTGCCCCGGCCTTGCGAGCCATTCCGAGACCAGCTATAAGGGCTTCATATTCCGCTTCATTGTTGGAGGTCCTGAAGTTGATGCGGAGGGAGTATTGGAGGACGAAGTCATCGGGGCCTGCCAGAATAACCCCGGCTCTGCTCCCTTCGGTACAAGAGGATCCATCAATATATACCGTCCAAATAGGAGGTCCGTTTGCTGCTTGACTGACCTCGGGAATGATGCTTTCAACTATGAATTCAGCTAAGGCTTGAGCCTTGATCGTGGTCCGAGGTTGGTAGGATATATCATGCTGGCTCAGCTCGATCGACCACTTCATGAGGCGGCCAGAGGTCTCCGGCTTGTGCAGAACTTGCTTCAGCGGTTGGTCGATAAGAATGACCACCGAGTGAGACTGGAAATACGGACGAAGCTTCCTAACTGCCATAACCAAGGCTTATGCCATCTTCTCTAGCCTTAGGTAACGAAGCTCGGCATCACGAAGTACCTTGCTTACGTAATAGATGGGCTTCTAAGCCTTGTCTTCTTCCCTCACCAAGACAGCGCTGAGGGTTTGTTCGGAGGTATCTATGTAGAGGTAGAGTGTTTCCCCGGGGATAGGCTTGCTGAGGAGAGGAGGGTTGACTAGGTAGGCTTTAAGCTGATCGAACGACTCCTGCTGTTGCTGACCCCATTCGAAGCCCTTAGCCCCCCTGAGAGCCTTGAAGAAGGGAAGACACTTCTCCCCTGACTTGGAAAGGAAGCGCCCTATAGCTGCGAGGCGCCCGGTTAGCTTCTGAACATCGTTTATACTTTTGGGAGGAGCCATATCCAGTATGGCCTTAATCTTCTCGGGGTTGGCTTCGATCCCTCTTTGGCTGACCATGAAGCCCAGGAATTTTCCTGACGCGACTCCGAACGCACACTTGTTCGGATTGAGCCTCATATCATGTTTTCTTAACACGTCGAACGCTTCCTATAGGTCGGTGACATGGTCGGCCCTACGAATGCTCTTCACAAGCATATCATCAACATACACCTCCATGTTACGGCCGATCTAGGTTTTGGAAGACTTTGTTAATGAGGCATTGATAGGTGGCGCCTGCATTCTTCAACCCGAAAGGCATCACCCTGTAGCAGTAGAGGCCCTGATCGGTAATAAAGGAGGTCTTCGGGATGTCCGGGGGGAACATGTGGATTTGATTGTATCCAGGAAAAATCGTCCATGAAGCTGAGAAGCTCACGGCCCGAAGTGGCATCAATCAGGGTGTCAATGCTTGGAAGGGGGAATGGATCTTTGGGGCATGCTTTGTTCAGGTCAGTAAAGTCGATGCAAATTCTCCAGGTCCCTATTGGCCTTCTTTACCATCACAACATTCGAGAGCCATTCGGGGTAATTGACCTCTTGTATGAACCGAGCCTTTAAGAGCTTGTCCACTTCCTCTTTTATAGCTTGCTGGCGCTCGGGAGCGAACTTGCGCCTTTTCTGTTGGACCGGTTTGGACCCTGGAGCAATGCTGAGGTGGTGGACTAGGAGTTCTTCGAAAATTCCAGGCATGTCGGTGGCTGACCAGGCAAAGAGATCGTGGTTCTATCTAATGCACCGGACTATGTCGGAGCATAGGGCAGATGGGAGGGTCTGACTAATAAAGAACTTGCGGCTCGGATCTTGCTCAGAGAAGAGCACTTCCTCCAATTCATCCACCGGCTCGGACGTTTGTCGGACACTTTCTTGGGGGAATTCAAGTGTTTCGAGGGAGAGGACTGGACCTCCAGTGGAGGTCATGTAGTATTTGCGGGCCATCTCCTGACTGCCTCTCACTTCCCCTACTCCTATCCGGGTGGGAAACTTCATCTTGAGGTGGTCAGCGGAAGGGACGGCTTCGAGAGCAGCTAGACCGGGTCGGCCTAGCATCACATTATAAGCGGCGGGGACATTGACGATCATGAAGTCCATCGGCTCCGTTCGGGTAGTAGGAGTTTTGCCAGTGGTTACGTCGAGGGTGATCACCCCTTCGATAGTCACTGGCACTCCCGTGAACCCATGGAGCGTGTAGCCGGCGGGCTTAAGCATGTCCCGGGGTAACTTGAGTCCTCTGAAAGCATCGAGGAAGAGGATGTTAACGGAGCTGCCATTGTCCACTAGGATCCTCTCCACTTTAAAATTCGCCATATGGAGGTTAATGACTCGTGTGTCACAATAGGGGGGTTCGGATGCCTACCAGGTCTTCATCTGAGAATGTGACGGGTATTCTGAGGCCTTTAGGGGGAGGCATGCCATGTACTGAATTGAGTTCACTTATGAAATCCTTTCGAGAGGAGTTGGAGGAGCCCCCCATTAGGCCCCCGATGAATGAGGTGTAGGACACGCTCCTCTTCGAATTTGGGTGTCTCTCCGCGTTGTTCCGGACGCTTGTTAGCCCCCAAGGAGGAGGAGGAAGGTCGATTTGGTCTTTTCTCACGAATTTGGCTACCTGCCCCCTCTGGATGAGGGCCTCGATCTCGTTCTTCAGGGCCCGATAGTCATTGGTGTCATGGCCGTGGTCCTGGTGATAGCGGCACCATTTCTCTTTGTCCCTCTTCTTGCCAGGGGTGTTCATCTTCGAGGTAGGAGGTATCACCCCTTCCTTCTCTACTTCCATGAGAATAGTGGAAATGTTGGCGTTAAGAGGAGTGAATTTCTCGAATCTGGGGGGAGGGCGTCGCTGACCGCCATTATCCTTTTGGAGCTTCTTGGTTCCTTCTTCTTCTGTTCCCTTTCTCTTGGATCCGGAGGAAGGCCCCTCAAAGTTGAGGCAGTGCTCAGCTTCCTCGGCCCGAATATACTTCTCGCTTCGGAGAAGGAGATCGGAGAAGTTCTGCGGGGGCTTCTTGCCAGGGAGGAGTGGAGGCTGGAATTAAGAACATTTGATTGGAATGCTGCCATAGCGACCGACTGGTCGAGGGAAGCGATAGACCTAGCTTCCGCGGTGAACCTTTTTACATAGTCTCTCAGCTTCTCACCCTTATTCTGGTTAAGATAGAGTAGCGAAATGCTGGTCTTCTCAGTTCGGCAGCTACTCACGAAGTGGGTGACGAAGAGGGTCTCGAATTGCTTGAAGGAGAATTTCGAAGATGGAGCAAGGCGAGAGTACCATTCCCGGGCCGGACCCTTGAGGGTAGCGGGGAAGGTCTTACACAGCAGAGCATCGGAAGCTTGGTGGATAAGCATAAGGTTCTTAAAGCTTTCGATGTGGTCGACGGGGTCGGACTCCCCGGAATAAATCTCGAATTGGGGAGGCTTGAAGCCTATTGGAACGGGCGCCTCCATGATGGTTTGAGAGAAAGGAGGTCGACTTGGGCAGAGGGTCCTTTCTCTAAGCTTTTCTTCTCTGTCTAGCTGACCCAAGCGCCTTTCCATTTCGTAGAGACGACGGTAGACAGTGTCATCCCTTCGACGGTAATCAAACGAGCCTCTGGGCTCGTCTTCATACGAGGGAGAGCGAGGGCTACGACGACGGTAGCTCCTGGATCGGCGAGGACTAGGAATGTGCTGGGGGTTGCTAGGAGCTGGGGGAGGAGTTAGGGACCGTTGGCGAGGACTTCGAACCGGAGGAGTGGGGAACCTCTGAGCATTGTTATTGTTGGGCCGGAGATTGAGGGCTTGTAAGATGTCTGCTTGAAATTGCTGGAACTCGGCACGGGTGATGGGCGCCTCATCATTGCTTGGGGGTTGCCGACCAGCTGGAGAAGGGGGTCTTCTCCTATAGTGGCCTGGGGACTCTCTCTGCCCTCTGCGAGGAGGGGACCTTCTGTATTCTCGGCGATGAGGAGATCGCTCATTTGGACGGTGTTGGCGGGAGGCTCCCTCTCGGGCCCGCCTTTCATCCAAACAGCGGCAAAGATCCTCTTCTTTGCGCCGATTATCTAGAGTGTTGTGGAGGTCATCGGATGCTCGGGGATTGTGAGATGCCAAAGAATCAGTAGAGGGGTTGTGCACGGAGACGTGATCATGTTGGAGAGGTTGTTGCTGAGGATTGGGACGTGGGCCCCCCGCGCTGGCATTTTGAGGCCCGGTTTGACCGCGAGGGGGTTAAAGATTCTGAGGAGGAGGTTGGTCCTGTTGCGGGGCCTGATTAGGTTGAGAAGAGGGTCCCGCTGGCTGGACGGTTTGGAGAGGGATCTTCTGTTGTGGTTGAGGAGGAGTGGGTCCACGGTTGGACACTCTAGATCTTAGTTTCCTTGGAGGCATGGCTGGAGGAGATCTGGTCGACAGGACGAGGAAGGATCGCTATTCGTGGCTTCCCACAGACGGCACCAGTCTGTTACCGTTGAATCTGGTGTGGGGGCAAACAGATAGTATTTGTGGATTCTTAGGAAAACTGAATAGTAAAAACCTGGAATCTTCTCACCGGAGTTTGACCGTTGACTTCCGCCGTTCACCTACAAAAAGTGAGATACACCGGGGTTGATCCCGGCGATGCACCCTCCGACGCTCAAGTCAGTAATCAGGAAGATTATGAGAGAGCGTAAATTGGCAAAAGATTGCTTACCTCTTAATGGTGGTGGATAGGGGGTATTTACAGCCGCCTTTAGGGATGAAATTAGGAATGTAATCCCTAGGATTAGATTAGGAATGTAATTCCTAATTCCCAGTGAAAGATATGAATCAGGGCCGTTGATTAGGATTAATCAGGAACCCTAATTCTATCCTGCTGGACAGGGTTTGCTGCGGGTTGAAACCCGCACCTAGTTGAGATGGGTCCTTTTGCGGGTTACTGGGCTTTTGGAGAGAAGACCCAGTACCCACTTCAGACCCGTTTGTAGGTAAAATTACCATTTTATCCCCAGGCTTTGAGATTCGCGCCAGGTTTGGACGGTTCCGATTTAACCCCATTTTTAGCCATATCAATAAGGAACCTGAAAAAGTGATCAAACAGAAAGTTGTATTAGATATTTTTCCCTTTCCAAAAAGCCCAATTTTGTTAGATTCCGATAAGTATAGCAAAAGTTATGAACTGTACAGGTTTCAGCTTTCGCTGTCCTGTTTTTTGTTCTTGAATTTTGTTCAAAGAGCTCGATTTTGAGCTCTATAAAGAATTTGAAAAATTCGTCCACTAGAAAGTTTTAGTAGATGTTCTCCCCTTTCCAAAATGTCCAATTTTGTTAGTTTCCGACAAGTATAGCAAAAGTTGTGAGCTTTACAAGTTTGAGCTTTGTGCTGTCTTTTGTTGTTCTTTAATTTTGTTCAAAGAGCAGGGATTTGAATTCTATAAGGAATCTGAGAAAGTTTTAACTAGGAAGTTTTAGTAGATGTTCTCACCTTTCCAAAATGTCCAATATTGTTAGATTCCGACAAGTATAGCAAAAGTTGTGAGCTATACAACTTTCAGTTTTGTGCTTTTTTTGTTGTTCTTGAATTTTGTTCAAAGAGCTGGATTTTGAGCTCTATAAGGAATCTGAAAAAGTGGTCAACTAGAAAGTTGTAGTAGATTTTCTTAGCTTTCCAAAAATTCCAATTTTATTAGATTCTGACAAGTATAGCACCGGCTATGACTTTTACAAGTTTCAGCTTTGTGCTAGTCTTTTGTTGTTTTTGAATTTTGTTCCAAGAGCATGAATTTGAATTCCATAAGGAATCTGAGAAAGTTGTTAACTATAAAGTTTTAGTAGATGTTCTTAGCTTTCCAAAAAGTTCAATTTTGTTAGATTCCGACAAGTATAGCACTGGCTATGACCTTGGCAAGTTTCAGCTTTGTGCTATCTTTTGTTGTTCTTGAATTTTGTTCAAAGAGCCAGGGATTCGAATTCCATAAGGAATCTGAGAAAGTTGTTAACTAGGAAGTTTTAGTAGATGTTCTTAGCTTTCCAAAAAGTCAAATTTTGTTAGATTCCGACAAGTATAGCACTGGCTTTGACCTTTAGTTTCAGCTTTGTGCTGTCTTTTGTTGTTCTTGAATTTTGTTGTAAGAGCAGGGATTAGAATTCCATAAGGAATATGAGAAAGTTGTTAACTAGAAAGTTGTAGTAGATATTCTTAGCTTTCCAAAAAGTTCTATTTTTTTAGATTTAGACAAGTATAGCAAAAGTTACGAGCTTTACAAGTTTCAGCTCGTGCTGTCTTTGTTGTTCTTTAATTGTGTTCAAAGAGCAGGATTTTGAGTTTCATAAGGAATCTGAAAAAGTTGTCAACTAGAGAGTTGTATTAGATGTTCTCCCCTTTCCAAAATATCCTATTTTGTTAGTCTCCAATAAGCGGAATAGGAGTTATGACCTTTACAAGTCACAGCTGCTAGCCGTTTGGCTGAAGCTTTGCTGTTTAGATTGTTCGATGTTTTTGTACCTCTTATTGACTGAATCTAAGAAAGTTGTAAACTATAGAATTGTATTAGAGATTCTCATCTTTCCAAAATGTCCTATTTTGTTAGATTCCGATAAGCGGAGTAGGAGTTATGACCTTTACAAGTCACAGCAGCTGGCATTTTAGGTGAAGCTTTGCTGTTTAGATTGTTCAAAGTTTTTGTATCTTTTATTGACTGAATCTGAGAAGGTTATCAACTCGAGAGTTGTATTAGAGGTTCTCAACTTTCTAAAATATCCTATTTGGTTAGACTCCAATAAGCGGAATAGGAGTTATGACCTTTACAAAGTCACAGCAGCTGGCCTTTTTGGCTGAAGCTCGTTGTTTAGGTTGTTCGAGGTTTTTCTAGCTCTTATTAACTGAATCTGAGAAGGTTATCAACTAGAGAGTTGTATTAGAGGTTTTCAACTTTCTATAATGTCCTATTTGGTTAGATTTCGATAAGCGGAGTATGAGTTATGACTTTTACAAAGTCACAGCAGCTGGCCTTTTTGGATGAAGCTCGCTGTTTAGGTTGTTCGAGGTTTTTCTACCTCGTATTGACTGAATCTGAGAAGGTTGTCAACTAGAGAGTTGTAGTAGATGTTCTCACCTTTCTAAAAAGTCTAATTTTGTTGAATTCCGTTAAGAGTAGCATGTTTAATTGCTTCTAGGGTGTTAAAAGACTTTCATATTGCTTTTATGTATCAAAAGATCAAGTTTTGCTAGTGGCATGTTATTTCACTTCTAGGTTGTTAGAAGAATTTTATGGTTGCTTTTATATGATTCATTTGTTGCATACATAGCCAGTTGGCTCGTATATAAGTTGCTTTGCTCGTATGTAGCTTATTAGGTAGTATATAGTTATTGTGCTCATCTAGGGTGATATCATTGTCCTAGGGGCCATCGACCATCAAGGCGTGTATTTATTTTACTCCTCATGGACTGTGGACGAGTCACCCCTCGTGCACCGTTAGATCTTAACCGGTGTAGGTTGATCGTGGGCCGGGAGTGTAGACGGAATTCAAGTTCAGGGTAGTAGCATGTGAATACGTTCGTATTGCTGGGCTCTTAGATCGATGAGCTATGAACAGGATCCTTAAGAATTCTGGTAAGTCTAGGTTGAGCACCTAGTAGAATTATCTTACGAATTCTAACTTAAGACCTCGCATGTTGTGTTGGTACTGTTGTCATTAATGACATCGTTAGGGTAGTAACTTATGGCTATTACTACTTAACCCTTATTTATTATTATTTCGTCGAAGGAAAAGAGTTGGTATTAAGGGTGATATCTTATGATCCGACCTATTCTATAGGCCAACACTAGGTGATGTTATTGGTTGTACCCTTCCTATCAAAAGGATACGGTCTATGGCTTCTCATGATAAGGGCGGGAAGTATCTTGTCGGAGCTAGGGGATGGACCCCCAGGACTCCGTCATGCTCTATATCAAGAAAGTTGAACAAGCCATAGACTACGATCTATAAGTCAGATTTTTGAGTGAGGTCCGGTATGCCGAGCAATAGTTGCAAACGGAGACACCACTATATGACTGCGAATGGCGGGATTAGACCGTTTCAGGACAACCGCATCAGCCACGTTGTATCTTCAGAAATAGGTTGAGTACAAGAATAGAATTCATGGCGCGGGTTCAAATCTCTATATATGAAGAAATGATTTGATATGGGGCGTATATAGTATGGGCTGCATACTGTTCCAGAGTCTTGCTTGTATTAAAATAAGAGCATTATTGCATTAGTTAATCCTGCATTAGATTCTAAGTCATAACATACACTGACACATCAATTATATATACACATTACTCTTTTCATCAATCTGTTTATTTAAGGTTAAGAATCGTTGCTAGTCATCAGCCTTAAGCGCCAGTATATGTACTGACGTCCCCACTTCAGTAGGTACTAGATTGCAAAACTACAGGTACATGATTCAGTAGGATTCAAGGCAAGAGAAGCAAAGGGTTAATTTTATTTTATTGTAACATCTGTTGTAAATTTATTTATGTTGAGAAGCATCCAAGTGAAAGCACTAAGTGTTATATATTATTCATTGTACTCGGATGTAATTTTTATTGAAAGTTTGTAACACTTGGGCTTGTATGATATTATTGTAACATTGATGTAATGTATTTCGGTTTTATAACATTCGGATTTGTAATACATTTGGGTTGAATAAAAAGTTTTAAATTTTTCTATTTTTCTATGTATTGTGGCTAATTGAAGGAAAAGATTCTGGCTTATGTCATGGTTTCCCATGTATGAAAATCGGGTCGTAATAGGCTCTGGCTTGGCTCCGACGGAGGAAGGCGACAGTGTGGGGGGGGGGGCTCGATTGGGTGGCGACGGGCCACGGAGTTGACGACCAGCAGGGGAGCGACAGGGTGTGGTTGAAGGTCGGGGGCACTCTGTTTTGGAGGGGAAGAACAGGGGAGAGCTTGCTATTGGTGGTTGACTTGCAATGGCAACGAGCTCGGGGGACGACAATCGACGGAGAAGGTAAGGAGGCAGGTGTTTGAGTGGCGGTGGTTGGAAAGGCAGCAAGGTAGAGGAGGGTGATGATGACTGTAGGGGAGGTGATGTCGACTGGCGATGGGTTTCGAGCGAAGAGGTTGTCGACGGGAGGCAAGGTGTAGAGCGGTGTAGGCGGCGCCCGGGATGAAGGAAAGGTCGTAGGCGGCTTGACGATGAGGCGAAGGGAAGGTGGAGGGCTTGGGTTTCAAAACGAAGTAGAGGATGACGAATGAGGTAGGGGATGACATGGGTGAGGGTTGGCAGCGGGTTAGCACAGGAAAACTAGGGTAGGGTTTAGATTTGGGTTAGGTATAGGGTTATATATAGTAGGGTTATTAGGTTTGGGTTGTGGGTATGAATAAGATCCAATACGAGATAGGCTTGGGGTTTAAAATCCAATATGGAGATAAAATAATCAATAAAAAGTAGGATTATAGAACAAAATGTATTTGTACTACAATATGGAAATTATTTGAAATAACTACAAATACAATTAACATTAGAAATAGATTTTTAAATAAAAAAAATCCAGGGTAATAATATTAATAATAATAGTCACAATAATAGCAATAATACCAATAATCATACTAATAATAATTAAAATAAAATTAGCAATAATAATAATAATAATACTGATAACAATAATAATAATAACAACATTAATAGGGTTTGTATTGCAATATAAAAATCGTTTGAAAATACAAAGTATACAATTAATGAAAAGAAATGGATTTTAACAGGAGGTACAAAATAAATTTGAAATAAAATGAATTTAAGAAAACAAGAAATTTTAATAAGAACCCAAACTCAGATAATACATAGAAAATACGTATTTGCGAAAACAGGGGTTACACTCACAGCTTATCTAAATCTCGTAGTAATCATCGTAGTAGGATTAGTTGCATAACGAGGAATTTAACCCTATAAAGTGAAGAACGATAACGGCTTGCACCGGACCTATATAATATGGAATGTATAGAATCTGACAAGTATGCATTAGAGAGTCATCATATTGCATTTGTGTTTTCTTGACTTGGTTTTACTCATGTTTGTTTTCTGTTTTCCTACACTTGACACTTAGCTTAGTTTCACTTGATGTTTTCATGCTTTAATTATTGTTAGTTCATATTCCATTGTTACTACTGTAGGTATGTGTTGTTTATAACTTTATTCGTTATTTTTTATTTATGTTGTATTTCTTTTGATGTCACTCACACCGTTATGGCTGACCCATATAGTTTTGAGGGTTAGGGTCATCTCTAGCCTCATGTTTTACAGGTAGATACCTATAGTTTGGGATTTGGATGCATGTGGTAGAATGATAATAAGGCTTATCTAAATTGTAAAAGAATGTGTTGTAAAAGAAAAAAAATTGTAATTCAAAGTGTTTAGTTTTTCGTTGTGCTATATAAACAATTGATATAATAAAAGGTTTTAAATATTCCTGTATTTGGTTGCTATGTTTATGATTACATTGAAGTTGATTCTGGAAATTTTGCCATGCAGTTCTAATTTTATTTATTGGAAATTTTGGGCGCTATAAAGTTGGTATCAGAGCCGACTTTCGACACAGATCGTGGAGATGTATGCCTGGCTGAAGTTAGTTTGCTGGCAGAAAGACCAGGAGTGCAGAACGCTAGCAGGATGGCTAAGGTCAGTACGCTGGCAGCACGACCAGGAGTGCAGTACGCTAGCAGGATACTCCACTCCACATCGGCTAGAAAGGAGGATTCTGCGCTAGATTGCATGCCCCGTACTTAGCGAGAACGCTGATTTCTAAATGGGAGGTGTATGTAATACCCCGTAATTTTTAAAGGATGTAATATATAACATATAATATATAATACATAATATATAATAAAAGTAAGAGAGAGAGGGGGGAGAAGGGCCCACGGATTGAGTGGAAAAATAGCACAGGGTGTTGTGTTAGGTGACGTCACGATGATGTCATCATGGGGGGGCCCCACCCGATTGAGCAGAGAAGAAACTTGACTGCTTGTGGGTGACGTGGTGCAGGGGGGCCCACCCTTGAGGTTTGAGGGGGGGGGAGGGGGTTACTGTGCGTGCACGGGATTAGAGAAGAAAAGAGATGTGATTTGAAATAGTCCCATATCAGGATTGATACTAGATTAAATAATAATAAATAATAATGCCTATGATCAAGAGTCACCTAATTGGTTAACCACCTTTTGTGAAGCCGCCTGTGGTGAGCAGTAGTACTATATATAATAATTTGTCTTATAAAATATATAGAATTGTCTAAGTATTGGGACGGAGCGTTACAGGTATAACACTACATGGCATAGTGCAACAAGATCTACTCTATATCAAATACTGTATGGCAAATCTCCTCCAACATTAATCTCATACATTCCCCATATTGCGAAGAGTCCTCAGGTGGAAGAGTCTATATTGGCAAGAGATGTACATTTATACCTCTTCAAAGACCATTTGAAGAAGGCACAAAGCAGGATGAAGAAGCAAGCTGATGATCACAGAGTTGAGAAGGAGTTTTCAGTAGGAGACTTGGTATACTTGAAACTTTAGCCATACAGATAGGTAACTGTAGCTACTAGAGATGAGCATAAGCTTTCTCTATTGTATTATGGACCTTATCAGGTGCTTTGGAGGGTAAGGTAGTGGCTTATAGGCTATCATTACAAGATCCCCCAAAAACTCATCATGTTTTTCATATTCCTCTGCTCTGCAAGCATGTTGGGCCTGCAATTGAGGTACATAGATTAATTCCTAGGAATGTTTTTATTGCTTTGCTTGAGCCTAAGATGATAGTGGATAGAAGGTCTGTAATCAAGGGTAGAAAGCTGATTTCATAAGTGCTTATTAAGTGGAAAGAACAAGGTAGGAAGATGATTTCAGAAGAGCTTATTAAGTGGAAAGATCAACTGATGATAGTGGATAGAAGGTCTGTAATCAACAGGAAGGAAGCTGATTTTCGAAGTTTTTATTACGTGGAAAGATCAACCGATTGAAGAAGCAATTTAGGAAGCTTAATGGGAGTTAGTGACGAAATTTCCATTGTTCGACCTTTAGGCAAGACTTAAAGAATGGGGGGAGGATTTTTTACACACCAAAGAGAGCGGGGTTGAAGTGATGATCTGAATACGCCGTAATGGGTGTGTGTGAGTTGTAAATAATAGTGCATATCAGTATTTCTGTAATTACATATCAATCATTCTCAATAATTCCAGGGAGTTTGTGTAAAATGTCTGGGGAGTTGCTTAGGAAGTGGGCCAGAGTTATGAGACGTAAATAGACCATTGGATGCTAAGAGCATCCACATTGGTGTTTCTCATTTGTCAAAAAATGGCTGCTACAGTAATAGCAAATAGAAGCGATCGCTGCATTGGTCGTTTGCTATACTGTTTGTCAAAATTGAGTGGGACGGTATATGATATACCGTCTGACGTTTTGAAATTAAATTAAAATAGTTAATTACTTATTAACTATTAAACTATATTAATTAAATAAATTAATTAATATAATAATAACTAAACTTACTTATACAACTACTTTAACCTTAATTAACTACTAACCTACTGACTAACCTACTTTTTGACTTTTTGACTTTTTTGGTGGACGGGGAAACATTCCCCGTCTGACCATTTTGTTGTTTTTGTTGTTTTTTTTTTTTTTTTTTTCCGACCAATCACCTCCGTTCATTTAAAAAATAAAAAATAAAATAAAAAACATCCCTCAGACGGGATATCATATCCCGTCTGATTGAGACGGGATATAATCTCCCGTTTGAGAGGTGTTTTTTTAATAAAAAAATTAATAAAAATAGATCAGACGGATATCCCGTCCTCTATAATTTGAGAATCGTTATTCTGTTTCTCAAATATGAGAAACGAATATAGGTCGTTTGCTAAAAAATGGCAAAATGAAAAATCACTGTAGGGCTTTGTTTGCTAAAAAATGTCAAACTGAGAATTATACACTGTGGATGCTCTAATAAGTAGCCATCAGATATAAGTGAGTGGGGCCTTATTTTGTAACTGCCTAACTGACCAACTGTACTCTTCGAAATTATGTGTTGTACGTGTAATTCATGATTTTAAATACACCACAGCTAACCCACAGGTAGCTAGAGATTTAGGGCTTCTTCTAAACCCTAATCTCCTTCCATCTCAGTTCTATCTTCTACCTTACTTCTTGAGTCTTTAATAGCGAGAAAAGCTCCAAAGGTGGTAGCAATGGCGGCGATTCCATCTTAAATGCTCCAAAACAGAAATTAATCAATATAAGATAACAAATGAAGAAGAAGGGAATCCAATCAGAATGGATTTGACAGCGTCAAGTTCGACTGCCATATGTGTGTGAGAGAAATTTTTAGGGGGAAGAAACTAGAAAAGCATGTGTTTCGATCTTGACAGCACTAATTCACCAAACAATCACCACCGAAAAATTAAAATTTGACATAGTGATTGATTTTAAATAAATTTTAATATATCTTTAACCGATTCTATACAATATATTATGCAAACCACTTTTTGACTAGAATTTTTCTCTTTTTTTTAAAAAAAAATAAAAAATGGAGATCAAATGTAGAAGATAACTCTCCATCCCTGTTCTATCCAAATTTTGAATTGGCATCTTATCCCTTAATCAAACTTTAAAAATCGTACAATAATGTATAAATGCGTATTAGATGAATTTTTCAAAAATTAGTTTTATTATTTTCTCATTTTTAAAACTTATGAGCAATATTGTATAGAGTTATACTATCTATACAATATATTATGTTAAGGTCACTTTTGATCCAAATATTTTTTTCCCTTCTTATTTCTTTTTAAAATTTAAAAAAATTATAAATATAGGAAGTAACTAGCACTGTCACAAAAATCCGAAATCTGGAACCGACGAGAACACGACACCTGGTATATTGCTGGTAGTGTTTGGGTCCTAAAATATGACATGTTCATATTTTCAGTTCGGATCTTGGTCCGCTAAAAATTGACCCGACCCGAACTTGTACCCGAACTCGAACTTGGCCTATTGCGGGTAGGGTCTGGCTCCTAAAATAGGATCCCCTAAAAATTGACCCGACCCGTACTTGTACCCGAACTCGAACTTGGCCTATTGCGGGTAGGGTCTGGCTCCTAAAATAGGATCCCTTCATATTTTCGGGTCGGGTTTGGTTCAGCTGAAAATGGAAAAAAAACCCTAACCTCCCAAGTAACCGCCACCCACCCACAACAAAGTAGGGGGGGGGGGGGGGGGGGGGGGGGGGGGAGAGAGGGGAGAAGTAGCAGCAGGTGCAACATCTTTCTCCTGCCCGATACCACCCGCTCGCTGCTAACCAGACCCGATGGGTAGCTTTTTTTTAACAGGGCCCAGACCCAGTTCTCACAGGTTGGGTCCATGTCAAATATTTGGACCAGTAAAGAAGCAGGTATGTGTTCGATAGTGCAGGACCCGACCCGACCGACTCGATAACAGTGGTAGAGGTAAACCTCCTACTTACTCTCTATCCTTACAAATTTTAAACTAGAATCATAACTGTTAATCAAACCTAAAGATATTACAATATTGTATACATGTTATTATATGATTTTTTTTTACAATTTTTTTGTTGCTATTTTCTCATTTTGAAAAATCTGTGATTGCACATGATTATACAAGTGACTTTTTAAGTGGATGGTTACCTAAAACTTCGAATTAGAAATGTGTAATTCAGTTTACATGTATTGTTTGCACAAAGAATTCCATCATCTTCTGTTTTTAAAAATAAATGGAGAATTTGGTTAACTAATACACACCATACCGTTCATTTTAAACTGGACGGTAGAATTATTTGTAAATAATAGAAAAAAATGAGAAAATGGTTCAACAAATCCCTGAATTATCTCTAGGTACTATAAAGATTCTCTTATACTCTGTACATTACTGGAATTTATCCTTCTTGATTTGTGTAAATTTGCGGAAAAAACACCGACACTATTATAATCTTCTTCTTGTCATTCAATAGTTCTTACAATTAAGTACATCTATTCCAAAATTGATATCTTTCACCTCTTGTTAAATATTTTGTTTTCTCCCAACTTTTTTTCCCTTTCCCTCTTATTTTTCATCCTATTAAAAAAAAAAAAATTGCACTGTTCTAGTTAAACAGCTTGAGAACGCGCGACATGATGCATTTCTTATTTTTATGTAAGGAAATGATATTTCTAGTTCCTAATTCTTCAGCCTACCTAAAAGTTACCCATGTTAGTTTGTTTTTTTTTTTTTTTTTTTTTTGATTAAAAGATGACTGAGTCATCACTTCATTAAATAATAATTAACGAAACAGAAGATACAGATACATAGTCAGCCCGAAGGCGAGCAACATCAAAAAACATTTGACAAAAATATACCAGTCAGATAACATCGCAAAACATCAAAATAGAGATACATGAACAAAAGCAAAAGAAACTGTTGTGCAGTCTTTGAGAATTAGCGACCCGCCACTTGCTTGTGAGCTACTCCTCCTCCTCTCCCAAGTGCATCTTCTTCCTGGTTCTGATATTTCCTGTCCATTCAAAACAGCATAAGTTAATTTTGTGCATGAGAAAGGATAGTCTATGGGGCACACTGTTAAAACAGTAGTCGTGAGTTCTCTAATTCAATGGCACGTTGTGAATAAAAAATAAATTAATGCATTATATGCTATTAAAAAAAAATCATCTACTTCCAGAGGAAAGAGTTAGAGAGAGAGAGAAAAAAGTAGGAATAACAAAATAATTAATAAGATGTGAAAGAGATCAATTATGAAATAAAAGAATTATTTAATTGTGAAAATTTATTGAATGATAAAGAAGATTATATTAGGGTCGGGGTTTTTATGGAAAATTGTACAAATTTAGAAAGAAACATTAGAGCATCCACAGTCGTTTGCTATATATGCCATTTTGCCATATTATAGCAAACGACCTCTGCAGTCGTTTCTCATTTATCCATTTTTTAGCAAACGTTCTATTCTCATTTCTCAAATATGAGAAACGAAATGTGCTTTCTCAAATTATAAAAGACGGGGTATGATTCTCCGTCTCTCTGATTTAATAATTATTTAATCGATTCGGACGGAACAACATATACCGTCTCAATAATTTTAAATTTTTTTTTTTAAATGGTCGGACGGGGAATGATACCCCGGACGGGGTATGGCAACCCGTCTCTCCCCTTTAAAAAATATTTTTTTTTTTAAAAGTCCTCAGACGGGGAATGATACCCCGGCCGGGGTATCATACCCCGTCCAAGGATTAAAGCCAGTGGAGCATTAAATGCTGATTGGCATTAATTGGGTAGGTTTAATTATATTTAGTTAGGTATTAATGCTGATTAGGAGTAGTTAGGTATTAATTGATTAGATTTAGTTATTATTTTATTATTTAATTTAGTTAATTAATATAGTTTAATAGTTAATAGTAATTAACTTTTTTTAATTTATTTGAAACGATCGGACGGGGTATGATACCCCGTCTCTCTAAAAAATAGAAAAAATATAGCAAACGACGACTGCAGTGAACGATCGTATTTGCTATTACTGTAGCTACCATATTATAGCAAATGAAAAAAACGACTGTGGATGCTCTAAGATAATGTAGAGGTTTGTTATAGCTGGTATGTTTATTAGAATAGTATGTTTATCATTCTTTTTTTTATATTAGAATAGTATGTTTATCATTCTTTTTTTTATAGCTGGTATAGATAATGTAGAGGTTTGTTACACCACTTTTTTTATTATTTAAAAATACCTCTACCGTCTATTATGAGATGAAAAGTGTATATTAATTAACCGAATAATCCTATTACTTTTAACAATAGGATGTGATATGAATCCTAACACAACGACCGTAGTAAGACATTGTAGTGCATAGTAGAGACTTACTAGGCATTCAGCATAGGCAAACGTAAGAGATTACGTGTTTTATTCTATATTTAACACATGCAATGTATATAAAGTAATGTAATTCTTATTGTAACTTCTATAATCCAAACTTCTATAACGTCGTTCTTCTATCTTATACATTCAAGATACATATTTTGTTCATTCAATTTCGGCTAACTAGCATAATCTCTCGTAGAAGCAAACACACAGCAAGCATTGATAATTGAATAAAGATAGTGTTGCTGCTGATTTTGGTGTGAGAGCAAACAGATGAATTTGTGGGTTCTTGAAGAAAACAAATCAGCAAAGTTGTTGACTTTCACCGGTGTTTGACTGGTTTCTCGTCGCTACCGTGAACCTGTAAAAAGTTCGATACACCGGGACGGATCACGGCGACGAACCCTCCGACGCTCTTGTCAGTAATCAAGAAGATTGTGAAGGAGGTTTATGTGGAAAAAGATTGATTACCGTGTTAAGGTGGAGGGAGAGGGGTATTTATAGTCGCCTATAGAGACAGTTTAGAGATAATGATTTATCCCCATGTCCCGGTGTTTTTGGATAAGACGTAGAGTTTAAATCGTTTCATAGAGATAACCATGAACTTGAATTACTCTTTAAATATCTGAATTGATTTGTAACGGGTTGCTACCCATACCCAATCGGACAGATCCGTTTATTGGTTATTGGGCTTTGAAAAAAGACCCAATTTCCATTTCAGACCCGTTTGTAGGTTAAATTACCGTTTTACCCCTGAGAGCTTTAAGATTTGTGCCCAATTTGAACGGTCCAGATTTGGTTTTATTTTTAGCCATATCACAAGCCCCCCACTCCTAAAAACTGAGTTTTATAGCCTTTGAGGAGTAGTTCGCCCGTTTTTAATGGCTTAAAGAATTTATCAGAGTTCTCAGGGGAGTTTGGATCTTGCTCGAGGTGTAACGGTGATTTCTGAGCTTGTAAAATATCCAAAATTATTCTCAGAATTTTCTGGATTTTTTGTGATTTTTCCAGATTTTTTTTTGTTTTTTTTGCAATTTTTAATCATTTTTTAAATTTTTTTTATTCAATTTCCGAATTTAAATAATTAATTATCGAAAATTTTAATTAATTATTCTAATTTAATAATTATTATTTTCAGAATTTTAAAATAATTTCTACAATTAATAATTATTTTTGGAATTTTTTAATTAAAATTTTCAATTTTTAATTACTTTTTCGGATTTTTTAATTAATTAATTCAATTAAATAAATAAATAAATACCTAATGACGTGGCGCAATCCTGTGTGTTCATCTGGATCAACAGAGCGTGCATCGCGAGGAGACAAAATTTTCCCCCATTTCGACATCGGTGGCACGAATGGTCGGCTCGCATTGAATTAGTCAACGTCGACCCCGATTATATTATAATAATAATAATAATTATTATTATTATTATTATTATTATTATTATTATTATTATTTTCTTCTTCTTTTCCAACCTCTGCTCTCTTCTACTTCCTTCGCCTTCTTCTCTCTTCTCTTGCTTTTGGAGTTCGAACAGAGGAGCATGACACAGTGGAGGGTTTGGCGAGGTTGATGAAGGAGATGGAGAGGTCGAGCTCGGCGTGGCCATGGAGGAGCTCGTCAAAGGTGAAGCTCGGGGGGAGCTTGACGCTGGATAAGATCGGCAAGGGAGGAGCTCGACGACGAGTTTGGCAGTGGAAGGAAGAGCTCGACGACGAGTTTGGCAGTGGAGGGAAGAGCTCGACGACGAGTTCGGCAGTGGAGGGGCTCGTCGTTGGAGCTCAGCGAAGGAAGAGCTACGCTTGTGGAGTTTCGACGGAGAGAAGAGGTGGAGCTTCACGAAGGAGGTGGTTCCGAAGTGGGTAGCTCGGTGATGTGGGGAGCAGGACGATGTGGAGACGAGCTCAGCCCTGTAGCTCGTCGGAAGGTGAGCTTGGAGCTTGACTAAGGTGGTTTCGGAGCTCTACGTCTAGAGATGGAGGTCGATAGTGGGAAGCTCAGAGCTCGTGGGTTCGTTGAGAGTGAGGTCGTGTAACATCCCGATCTATTATATATATACTAGTAATCCGCACGTGCAATGCACGTTTTATGGGTTAGAACGTGCAATTTGCACTGGGGATATGCACGTGCAATGCACGGATTCGATGGAGGGAAAGGAAGAGACGGTTTCGATTTTTGAGGGAACAAAATTTTATAGAGACTTTAAATGTGAAGTGAAAATTACAAAATTAACCATATATATTTTTTTTTAGCTTTTTATGTATATGAGGGCATGATAGTCTAAAGCCGCCAAAATAAGGCTTTGCTTAATAATAGTATAGATATATTTTCGTATATATTTCATTTTATGAGGATTTGAGACCGTATGTATTTTTGCATACATAATTTCATATGTTTTTCTAGAGTCCAATATTTTTCTTCATAGCCAAATATATTTATTATTTCTCTTTGTTTTCTAAAAAAGTTATTTTAAAGTCACACCCTAGGCCTAATTCTAGCCCATTATAATTAATTCAAGTATTTTTCCTTGAGCCCATGATTTTTTGCCCAAATAGTAAACCCAATTAATTTATTCCTCTTTTAATTATGGTGACTTGTAGTGTAGACTCAATGGTAGACAATTAATAAATTAGTGCATGAACAACTTAAGAATGAGGGACACTAGGGTAGCACGTGCATGCAATATAGTGTGCATTGAACACTTTTCCTATTAGGCCGGATTGGATCCAAGAGAGAGGGAGAGATGGGAGTAGTGGTGAGGTAGTTTCTCAAGTCATGGGTGGTTATGGCAACTCCCTAATTCATCCTAGCCTTTAATCCCTAACTAGTTGATCTAATCCTAACCATTCAATCTATCCAAAATTATGTATAAATACCCCATAGTTTCTTCTCATCTTAGTGCATTAGAAAATTTATTAAAGAGAGAATAGATTTAGAGTGAGAAAAGATTGAGAGTTTTTGGGAGAAAAAGATTGAGTAGTTTCTTGTGTGGGTGTTCATCCAAAGAAGGTCGGGAATCACGCTAGGAGAGGTTCGGTTTTGCTACACCTAGGAGGAGAAGGATCTTTCGTGCATTCTAAAGGATTTTCTAAGAGCTTTCTATTCGTGTATCTTCAAAAAGGTGGGTGTTTCTCATGACTTCTAGAGTAGAAATCATGCTAGGGCTGAAATTGAATTGTCATTATGTGTGTGTTAAAGTTAGTTTGATTGAATGATTGTTATAAT
The DNA here is from genome assembly GCA_017893485.1 of Hemerocallis citrina. Classification (NCBI taxonomy): domain Eukaryota; kingdom Viridiplantae; phylum Streptophyta; class Magnoliopsida; order Asparagales; family Asphodelaceae; genus Hemerocallis; species Hemerocallis citrina. The sequence continues at coordinate 38,465,193 of CM030360.1, forward strand.
GAAATCTCTCATGCCATATACATCATGTGAAAATTTGAATGAATGAAAAAGAACTAAAGACATTGAAAAACTAGTTGTACAGTCGACCGATCATGTTGAACAGTCGACTGGTCTGAGAGAATGAAAGATACCATGCTAAGTTTTGTACTAATTATACAAGAATAAACAAGTGAAATTATTGCTCTTTGTTAATACTATGTTTTTAAATGAAAATGGAACACAAGTGTGATTGCATGAAACGAATGGGTGAAATTAATGAAATGATATGATTAATGTATGTTATTTTTGATTTTAATCTAGCATACTGAACTGGAATAAATGTTTATCTCGGTAGAAAAATGATGATTATGGGAAAATACCTTTTTCTTTGAAGTCGTGGTTGTGTGGAAAATACTAGTCGTAAGGATCTCTACATTATTTAGTAAACTATGCATGTTGCCAGGGTCATTAAATAAAATTGTATGTTAGTTTCGGAAAATGAACATATGGTAATCTTAAACTAAGATTTTGTGTGAATCGAAGGAAAGAAGAAATGGTTCCTTATTTCAAATTTTAATACTGATCAGTCGACCGATGTGAATATTAAAATCCTTCGAGTTAAAACCCTGCAGAACAGCCGACTGGTCTGAGTAACAGTCGACTGCCCCGTACCTTGTACTTTCGAGTTTAAAACCCTGCTGAACAGCCGACTGGTCTGAGTAACAGTCGACTACCCCGTACCTTGTACTTTCGAGTTTAAAACCCTGCTGAACAGTCCACTGATCTGAGTAACAGTTGACTGTCCAGACTCTTTTGTCAACATCTCAGATTTCTAAATTTGCTTTTTGAAATAAATACATATATATATTGCTTGAAAGAGATTTGATAATAGAAAGAATGGAGATTGGATGTGACGGATTAGAAAAGTGAATTTTATTTACCTTTGCATGAATCGTATATGAAGTGAAGTGAAATATTCTGCTGAATTTATGAAAAGTTTTATGATTATGAATGCTATGAACATGAAAAGGAAAATCTGATGTAATCATGAAAAATGAACTCATGAGTTTGAAAGACTCGATTCTTGTGTAATTGTGAATTGAAATTGAGAACTAGAGTGTAGCTAAGCCTCATACCGGCATGGAAAAGAATTGAATTGAAATGAAATTTGAAATGAAAAGACCAAGATTTGGGTCATGTTGAATAAAAAATTAAGACCGGTATAGTGGGAGGGCTAACTCTAGAGAATTGATTTTGTTCATGATTCTAATAAACTAAGGACTAGATACATAGTGAAGATGTGATGAAAGTAAGAGAAAAACACGAGTATGAGGGCCATCGGATTGGCGGTGTGAGAGTGATTCACAGACTGCCTGCTTGATGCGTCATGACATGGCGTGAGCACTACTCCGGAATTATCGCCCCGGTGGCGATGCTTGTGGGGTTTTTTGGTGACTACGGGTGGTGCCATTGTTCCATGGCGGAGGCTGAATTGTCCATAGTCTGCCTGTTTGATGCATCATGTTAGTGCGTGGGATTCCCCTCCAGACTGCCTAGACATGGGCTCGTAGATCATAGAACATCTAGGATACTTACCGTAGTTACCGTAGTAGTTTAAGTCATGACGAGGGATTGAACCCTAAAAGATGAAGTACGATTAAGGGCTTGCCCTCGGACCTATGTAGTATGGGATGCATAGAATCCGAACAAGTGCGCATTAGTGTCATATAATATAACAACTGCATTAAGGACTAAGTGCACAGTACGACACGACATCAATAGGATAGTCCCTTTAGCTTTGTTTTGTGAACAAGTTTGTTATTTTGTTAAGAAATGAGAATCGTTATACTGTTTCCGGCATAGAGAGAATGGCCGTGTATAATTTTCGTCGGTTGAATAAACTGACGTACCCACAGTTTTGTATGCAGGGTAAATGGCATGATAAAGATTAAAGGAGAACTGATGCTTAGAGATCATTCAAATATTGTTGTACTTTTATATAAATATTGTAAATTGCTTCCGCTGTAAAATGTAAAGTGTAAAGATTTCATTGTAACTCTGATGTAAAGTGAAAAGTTTTAAATTCCTTGTAAAATTGTACGAAAGAAGTGTAAAGATCCTATGGAATTTCGAATTCAGTTGTATTTTGGAATTCGGGGTGTTACAGGTCGGGAGCTCGATGACATTGTAGATGAGAGGAGCTCGGTGTTGGAGGTGAGCTCGTGAAGGAGAGCTCGACGACGGAGGGGTTCAGTGACGTGGAGCTCGACAATGGCGGTTTGGAAGAAGAGTCAACGTCGGAGGGTCGAGGTCGAGCTTCAGAGTCGAAGAGGAGCTTGACAAAGCTCGTGAGGGTGGACGACGGAGGAGTTGGGTTCGGAAGATGGCGAGGTCCGAGGTTGAAGGAACTAGGATCCGTTTTTGGTGCCAAACTCAGAAGGAGAAGATGTGGGTGAGGGTCACGGGTTTGGGCCTCTAAAGGGTCCGACCCCGACCCATTAACCCTTTAATAACCCCACCCCTCTTTTTGTTTTGTGAATCGTGATCGAGCGTGAACTTTGAGAAGAAATTTTTCTCCAATTTGAGCTCCGGTGACAAGAGTGCTCGGATCGTGTTTCTGAACCCAGGAGAGGCTTCGGCAGCTTGACACATGGCAGTCAATGGTTGACCAATGACTCGGACAATGACTGTTGACTCTTTTTTTTTTCTTTAATCACAATCATTGATCTTGATTTTAGCGCGGATCTTGAGGCAGAGTTTGTCTCTCATTTTAGGGTCGGTGGCAAGAATGCTCGGCACTTGTTGCCGAAGTCCAGGAGGGCGACACATGGCGCGTTGACCATTGACCATTGACCGTTGACCAGTCAAATGCCATTTCTCGCATTTGGATGTCGGTGGCAAGAGCGCTTGGCACTTGTTGTCGAAGTCCAGGAGGGCGACACGGGGCATGTTCACTGTTGACCAGTCAACACCATTTCTCGTATTTGGACGTTGGTGGCAAGAACGCTCGGCGAGAACTGCCGAGGGCCAGGGAGGCTTCGACGCATCTATATTGTAACCTACGTTACCGGTGCTACGGAGGTCGGATTGGGACGTGTCACCCCTCATTTCGAAGCTAAATCGAAGATCTACAATTTCTTTTTAGAAGTCAGTTGAAGAATTATCCTTCTTTGTGGTGAAAATAGCCCCGTAACATTTTCGCCTTGATAAAGTTGAGAAGAGCTTTGTATGACTCTAGAGGGGATCCGCTCTTGGAGGCGAGCTTTAGGCTCGTCTTTAGACGAGTTAGACTCCGAACTCTCTTGCAAGAAGGCCACTCAGGAGGTGAGCAGGAGGAGGAGTATAGTCAGACTCTAGGAGAGAGTCGTTTGGGTGACGAGTTTGAGGAGAAACTCTAGGGAAGAGTTTAGCTCCGAACTCGTAGAGAAGAAGGCCACTCGGGAGGCAGGCGAAGCGAAGAACATCATCTGGCTCTAGGATAGAGTCGTTTGGGAAACAAGTTTGAGGAGCAACTCTAGGGAAGAGTTGAGCTCTGAACTTGCTTGTTGCAAAATTTAACCAGTAGTGGGAATAGTATGAATATTCGTTTTGAGCCCCGGAACCGCATACTTGCAAGCTGTAAGAGCAATTTTCGAACCATGATTGTGAAATCCGAACTAGTTGCTAAAATAGTTCAACAGTTGTGGGAGCAATTTCGAATAGTGAGCTACTTTGTACTCGCTCGTTCGCAAGTAGCTAAAGCGGCATCGAACAAAGTGTTGGACTCCGAGCATGTCATTAAGATAGTTCCAACAGTTGCGGGAGAAATTTCGAAAGGTGAGCTACTTTGTACTCGCTCGTTCGCAAGTAGCTAAAGCGGCATCGAACCAAGTTTTAGGCTCCGAACTTGTTTTTTGAGGTGGTTAACGAGTTGTAAGATTAATTCCGAATGGTGAGCTGCCCCGCACTTGCTTATTTTCAAGCAGCTAAAGCAACGTCAAACCAAATATTGAACTCCAACTCATTTTTTGAGCTTAGTAAGTTGTGGGAGCAGCCCTGTAGGGCAGGCTGGACTCCGAACTTGCCATTTAACGAGTCGTAGATGTGGCTCAGAGAGATAGAAATGAGGCAAACGCAATGATTTTCAAAAGAAAAAAGCTAAGTTTTATTGAAACAAACTAAGTGGTCACTTCAACGGGGAGAGCCATTATCACATGCTTTTGGCCGTGTTAGAAGCACCGGCCTTATTGAAACTGAAAACCTACTTATACAATAGGGTGAAGGCCTTTTGGGAGGAGTTTGGTTCTCCCCCCATTGGACCTCCATGGATAAGGTAGAGGACAGCCCCCGGTTCGGAATCTTGGAACTTGTTGGACCTCTCGGTTCGATTGTTGGCTCCTCAGGGTGGGAGATCGGCCCCATCTTTTCAGACGAACTTGGCCTGGTGTCCCCGCTGTTGATGAACACAATATTATTCACTTTCTAGAGCAATAATCTTGTTATAATTAGACATTTAAAAGCGCTATATGTGGTATTTAACTCCTATTTTCTCTTTTCCATAGGAAACAGCTTATAACAGAAAAACGAAGCAGATTTAGGACTTCAAGGATAATACACAGCAAACTGCAGAGGATCAGTCGACTGGTTCCCCAACACAGGCGACTGGACAAGAGAAGCTGATTTTCCACAACTCTCGACACAGTCAACTTACTCCCAAAACCAGTCGACTGGTTCGAAGATAAGTCGACTGGTCTGCGGCGGAGTAAACAGATAAGATATTCGAAGATTCACCCAAATCTAATTTCAAATCTATTTAAATCCAGATCTTATGCAACGAATCAAATCTAGAGACTGGAAATTGGCAAAAGCACGTGGTGAACAGATAAGGAAGGAAAGAAGAAAAGAGAAAGACATAAATCATCAAATCAAGAAGATTTTTCCCTTAAAAAGGGGAAACCCTAATTCTCAGCAGTACTCTATAAATATCAGAAAAGATCATCTGTAGCAGGAGGCATCTATCTCTTGGACGCAACCTAATCTCAGAATTCCCAACGATCAAGTCATCAACCAGTGCTTCATTCCATCATCATCGAAGAAAGGGAAGAGGAGAACCAGTACTCGAAGGCAGTCGACTGTGTGACAGCCAGTTGACTCTATTGCCGGAATCCATTAGTTTATTTCGTCTCTCCTTATTCTGTGATGTTGATCATGTATTTGAACTTGTTAAGCAATAAAAGTATAATTATGTGGAACTAATTTCATAGTTGGGTAGATCGAAGCCGTAGTTATGTAGTGCTATGTTCTTTTGAATCCTTCTATTTTACTTATTGATTGAATCTAATTGAATTGATATAGATTGATAACAGTCAAACTTGTTCAGGAGTTATAAGTACAGTCGACTGAAGGTGAGAGCCAGTCGACTGCCATACAGAATCTGATATTATCAAGTCTGTGAGTTAGAAATCTGAATCTGTTATATGAGCATATTGAGACGATCCGTATCTCGTGCTCGTAATTTGTAACAAGGGAATCTTTCGGATTCTTGGTTCAATCAACTTAAAGGATCTAGATCTGATACCAATTTCTAGAACTTTAAGTGTTTGTTCGTTTCCACTGTGCGTATGCTTTTGTTAAGTATAACTTAGTAGATACCATGCTAAAATACTTAGGGGAAGAAACGAATTAGAGTAGATACCATGCCTAATTCTTGGCTTAGGGAAACAATACTTTAAGGAGTAGATACCATGCCCTTGAAGTGAACAAACATGAGTAATTAGAAGTAAATTCAGAAGGCAACTTAGCATTACTAACTATTGGTGGAGATCAATAACCCAACTATTCAAGAGATATTTGTGATTCAACACCTCTCCTCTTAGTTTTAATCTTTTAGTTTTTTTAGAATATTATAAAAACTCTTATTCATTTTTATTATTAGTTTTATTGATTAGTAAGTTGAAGTCTACAATCTCTGTGGGATCGACCCTTGCTATTACTACGATTCTATAAACGATTCGTGCACTTGCGAGGTTTTATAATTTGTGTCTAGTTTTATCTATTTAATTAGGTATCTAGATTAGCACAACAAGTTTTTGGCGCCGTTGCCGTGGATTGTTTAGTATTTTAACTTACAAGTCAGTAGAATTTTTATTAGTTTTTCTTTCTTTTATTAATAATTTTTCTTTTAGGTTACAGGACTCCGGTGAATGCACGGTAGACGATCACTTCGTCCAGAGCTACTACCTATTGACGCAGAAACAGAACGAACTTTGCACAGGCTAGGTAAGCTTCTCACAGCCAGCCAGTCGACTGCTGTACAGACCCAGTCGCCTGCACAGAGACAAATTTCACAGGAAAGAATGGCTGAAGAAATACAAAATCGAGTGCCAATGCAGGACAAATTCACTCCTAAGAATATTGAGCAACCTTCCTGCATTGCTTTTCAACCTAATGCTACAGGGAACATGCACCTATCTCCTCATTTACTTAGTATGGTTCCCCACTTTAGTGGCAAACCAGATGAAGAGCCTCATCTTCACTTGCAAGACTTTTTCGATCTCTGCAGGACACAAAGCGTCCAAGGGCTTACCGCTGAACAAATCAGGTTAATCTTGTTTCCTTTTTCTTTAAAACTTAATGCTAAGTTGTGGTATAATTCTTTGGAACCAGGATCAATTAATTCATGGGAGCAATTGGCAACGAAATTTTTGAAAGAATTCTTTCCAGCCCAAAAGACCAAACAGCTGAAAAGGGAGATTCAACTCTTCCAGCAAAAAGATGGAGATCTATTCTTCGAAGCATGGAAGGACTTCAAGAGCAAGCTTCTCAAGTGTCCTACTCACAATCTGCCTAAGGATGATCAGGTACAAGCTTTTTATGAAGGTTTAAATGACACTAACAAAGCAATTGTTGATGCAGCTTGCAATGGAATTTTGATGAGGAAAAGTGGAGAAGAAGCCATTGAACTTTTTGAAGAACTCAGCGAGAACTCCCAACAATTCTCAACAAGAAGGGGACCTACGAAAAAACAGGGAGTTTACAAAATTTCTAATAGTAATAACATTCAATTAGAAATGGCAAACATGAATAAGAAAATTGATATGCTTGTTAATGCAATGTCGACGATGGGTGGAGTTAAAAATCAAACAAATGAAATGTGTGCAATTTGTTCTCATTTAGATCACACAACTGATACATGTCCCATGTCTACTTTCACAGATCAGGAGCATGCGAATTATGTGGGTCGATGAGTGTTTCCACCAAAGAACAATCCATACTCGAACACATATAACCCAGGATGGAGAAATCATCCAAACTTCTCATGGAGCAATAATCAAAATAATCAAGGGCATCAAATCGCACAAGGACATGCACGAAACCCTCAGATGGGAAGTGGGTTTGATCGACCAGCCCCAGAACAGAAGAAGTTGGATTTTGAGTCCACCGTTCTCCAATTGCTCCAACAACAACATCAAACAAGCAACCAACAAGGACAAGCAATTCAGAAGTTAGAAACACAAATTGGTCAGATTGCAAAAGAGTTAAGCGAACGAAAGGCAGGAGAACTCCCTTCACAAACCATACCAAACCCTGGAGGTCAAGAACAGCTCCAAGCAGTCACAACCCTAAGAAATGGTAAGATAATTGACAACATGGTTGGAACACATACAGACAAACCAGATACACAACCATCAAAAGCTTTGGGTTCAAGTAAGTTAAGTGAAAATGTAGGGACAGTTCCACCACCATTCCCTCAAAGGTTAGTCAATAAAAAGAAAGAACAACATTTATTTGACGTCTTTGAAACTCTCAAAAAGGTAGAAATTAATATTCCCCTACTTGATGTTATTAAACAAATTCCTTCTTATGCCAAATTTTTGAAAGACTGTTGTACTCACAAAAGAACATTTCAGGTTAAGGAGGATGTGGCTTTGACAGAAGAAGTGAGCGCTGTATTATTAAGAAAACTACCACCTAAACTGAAAGATCCAGGTAGTTTTACCATTCCTTGCAAGATTGGTGAGCACTTCTTTGAAAAGGCACTGCTAGACTTGGGGGCAAGCATCAACCTTCTTCCTTATTCTGTTTACGAAAAGCTTGGATTGGGGGAACTCAAGCCAACATCCATCACTTTGCAGTTGGCAGATCGCAGTATCAAAAGACCTAGAGGTATTTTGGAAGATGTCCTAGTTCAGGTAAACGATTTCATTTTACCTGTTGATTTTGTTGTGTTAGACATGGAGGAATCTTCAATGCCATCTTCTCTACCAATCATTTTAGGTAGGCCCTTTATGAGTACGGCTGATATAAAAATTTGTGTTAAAAAGGGTACCATAAGCATGAAAATAAATGGAGAGAAGGTTGAATTTAAAATGTTTGATACACTAAAATTTCCACATGATGATCATGAATGCTATAATGTTGATGTGGTGCAGGATATTGTTGATCAAACATTTCAGGTACATAGCGTAGAACCACTACAAGCCACAATTACACAGTCTCTAACTTTATCTAATGTTGAACAGGAATATGATGACTGGGAGATTACAGAGACAATACATCACCTTGACACTTCACAGTCACACTCAGGTAAGTTTGCACCAGCATTTGAACAATTGGTGACTGATGAACTTTTTGTTTCTGCAGGTAAGTCGACTGGTGCACTGGATAAGTCGACTGCTGAAGGGGATCAGTCGACTGTCCAGACTGCTACCAGGGACCAGTCGACTGCACCAAGACTTACAGACCTAGAACTTAAGCAACTGCCCGACCATTTGAAGCACGCATATTTAGGCGAGAACCTACCAGTAATAATTGCTGCGAACTTAAGTGCACAGGAAGAATATAAGTTGCTGAAGGTACTACGAGAACACAAGAGTGCAATAGGATGGACCATTGCAGATATCAAAGGAATAAGTCCATCCAGATGCATGCATAGAATACTCCTTGAAGACAATGCAAAACCAAGCAGGGAGGCACAGAGAAGGCTTAACCCAAACATAAAGGAAGTGGTAAGAGCAGAGATTCTGAAGCTACTAGATGTTGGCATCATCTATCCTATCTCAGATAGCAAATGGGTAAGTCCTATACATGTAGTGCCTAAGAAAAGTGGAGTCACAGTGGTGACAAATGAAGAGAATGAGCTTATTCCTACTAGAGTGACCACAGGATGGAGGGTATGCATTGATTATAGGAAACTGAACAATGAAACCAGGAAAGATCACTTCCCTCTCCCTTTTATTGATCAAATGTTAGAAAGATTAGCAGGATATAGTCATTATTGTTTCTTAGATGGTTATAGTGGCTATAATCAAATTGCTATTGCTCCAGAAGATCAAGAAAAAACCACTTTTACATGTCCTTTTGGTACTTTTGCATACAGGAGGATGCCCTTTGGATTGTGCAATGCTCCAGCTACATTTCAAAGATGCATGATGAGTATATTTTCAGACATGGTGGAAAGGTTCATCGAGGTATTTATGGATGACTTTAGTGTTTTTGGATCTTGTTTTAATGAATGCCTTAACCATTTGCAGCTTGTGCTTAAAAGATGTGAAGAATGCAATTTAGTGCTGAATTGGGAAAAGTGCCATTTCATGGTACAACAAGGTATTGTGTTGGGACATGTGGTGTCCAAAAGGGGAATAGAGGTAGACAAGGCAAAAATTGATATAATATCGAAACTACCCCCTCCCACTACAGTTAAGGGTGTTAGGAGTTTTCTAGGACATGCAGGGTTTTATAGAAGATTTATAAAAGATTTCTCAAAAATCTCCAAACCCCTTTGTGACTTGTTGGCTAAGGATGTTGAGTTTGTATGGACAGAAGAATGTACAAATGCTTTTAATACATTGAAAAATCTTCTCATTTCTGCACCTATTGTCATGGCACCAGATTGGAGCCATCCTTTCGAGCTCATGTGTGATGCAAGTGATTATGCTTTAGGGGCTGTTTTAGGTCAACGAATCAATAAGAAACCTCATGTTATTTACTATGCTTCTCGAACTTTAAACGATGCACAGCTAAATTATTCCACTACTGAAAAAAAAATGTTAGCTGTTATTTTTGCTGTAGAGAAGTTTAGATCATATTTAATTGGTGCTAAAGTTATTGTTTTTACTGACCATGCTGCCCTGAGATATTTGTTTGCTAAAAAAGATGCTAAGCCTAGGTTGATCAGATGGGTGCTGTTGCTTCAAGAATTCGATCTTGAGATTAGAGATAAAAAAGGAAGCGACAATGTTGTTGCAGATCACATGTCCAGGCTACTGCAGGAGGAAGAACGAATTGTGCAGCCACTTAATGAGACTTTCCCAGATGAACATCTCTTTGAAATCAATTCATCCTCGGGACAGTCGACTGGTACCAGGACCAGTCGACTGGTATCTTACTACTCAAATTTTCCATGGTTTGCTGACATTGTAAATTATCTAACCGCTCATGTTTTCCCCCCAGGTATGACAAGTCAGGAAAGAAAGAGACTGGTGGCGCTGTGCAAGCACTACTATTGGGATGATCCTTATTTGTTCAAATTTTGCCCTGATCAAATTATACGAAGATGTGTGGCAGACGAAGAACAATTGAGTATTCTACAACACTGCCACCAATATGCCTGTGGAGGACATTTTGGACCAAAAAGAACAGCACTAAAGGTATTGCAATCTGGTTTTTATTGGCCTAATGTATTCAAAGATGCTTTTTCTTTTTGCAGGACTTGCGACAAATGCCAAAGGACAGGCAACATCTCTTCTAGAAATCAAATGCCACTGCACAACATACAAGTAATCGAGCTTTTTGATGTTTGGGGAATCGACTTCATGGGTCCTTTTCCTAACTCATTTGGTTATTTATATATTCTTGTTGGTGTAGATTATGTGTCTAAATGGGTCGAGGCTGTCCCCTCAAAAACTAATGATCACAAAGTTGTTGTCAAGTTTTTGCAGGAGAACATTTTCACTAGGTTTGGTACACCACGAGAAATAATTAGTGATGGAGGGAGCCACTTCAATAACTTCCCATTTGCTTCTTTGATGAAGAAATATGGGATTACACATAGAGTGGGAACTCCATATCATCCTCAAACCAGTGGGCAGGTGGAAATTAGCAACAGAGAGATCAAGAGCATCCTGGAGAAGACAGTCAATACAAGCAGAAGGGATTGGTCACTACGCTTGAACGATGCCTTATGGGCCTACAGAACCGCTTTCAAGACACCCATTGGCATGTCACCATACCGTTTGGTCTTTGGAAAAGCATGTCATCTGCCGGTAGAATTGGAACACAAAGCGTATTGGGCTATCAAAAAGTTCAATTTTGATATGAAACAGGCAGGTGACAAAAGGCGATTGCAACTAAATGAGCTTGAAGAATTGAGGCACGATGCATATGAAAATGCCAAGCTGTACAAGGAAAGGACTAAGTTATACCATGATAAACAATTAGCAAGGAAGGAGTTTTATGAAGGACAAAAGGTATTGATCTACAACTCAAGATTAAGACTCTTTCCAGGCAAGCTTAAGTCACGATGGTATGGACCATATATTGTCACAAAAGTCTTTCCACATGGTGCATTGGAAGTTCACAGTGAAGAAAAAAATCAAACATTCAAGGTGAATGGGCATAGAGCGAAGCCATACATAGAGATGAGTCTAGAACTGCAAGAGGAAGATGTGAATCTTCAACCCATTCCATACATCACATGAACTCATTATGTCTAGCTGAAGACAGAAAACACAGCGCTTATTGGGAGGCAACCCAATTTTTCAGGGGAGTATTTACACTTTCCTTTATTTGCTTTCAGTTATTCATTATTTTTCTTTTAGTTCTTTTTATTTTCAGTATCTCCTTACTAGATGGTGACACATGCCTATTGTTATATTCGAACATTGAGGACAATGTTCCATCTAAGTTTGGGGGTATTAGGGTTAGTTATATTTATCATCTTTTTGAAATTTTTTTTTTCTTTAGGATAAACAATTTCTTATAAAGTAAGAAGAAGGATACTTACTTACTTTAGGATTGTTGAGTTTCATAAATTCCCTACAAGATTATATGAGTCATGCAATTATACATAATAAACAAATGTGATGCTTTTTCTGGTAATTATTCCCTTTAAATCTAGTCCTAAACAGAGTTTAAGTAAATAGAGTAATAGAGAAATAAAAATAAAAAAATTGAATAAAGTCAATCTACTCCAATGTTTTGAGTGCTTAGTAACTAGGGGTATTCATCACTAATGTTTACCTTTACGTCAAACGGCAACTTGAAATATGAGTATGCAAAGCACTTTAGAGTTTGTGACCTGCTAAGTAACCGGGTGGATCCATCACAAATGTTTCGCATTCGCGTCAAAAGGCAAGTGACATCTTTAGAGAAGAGACTACTAAAAAAAAAAAAAAAAAAAAAAAAAACTCTAGTTTGCTACTCGGTTTGTAGTAGAGAAAAGGGATAATCACAGACTGAGTAGTTGCATACTATAACTACATTAATCGCATGACAAATATGATTAAGTTTGGGGATTATGACTGAACAATTGCACTAGAGAAAGTAGGTATGTTTAATTTTACTTTGTCTGAAATTATTTATACCTTTCTATGCTGATGTCCACATAATAAGAAATCTTGGTGGTTGAGTCCATTGTGATTATTATTCTCCTTATTCATAATTTTAGTTTGCTTGAGGACAAGCAAAATCTAAGTTTGGGGGTATTTGATGAACACAATATTATTCACTTTCTAGAGCAATAATCTTGTTATAATTAGACATTTAAAAGCGCTATATGTGGTATTTAACTCCTATTTTCTCTTTTCCATAGGAAACAGCTTATAACAGAAAAACGAAGCAGATTTAGGACTTCAAGGATAATACACAGCAAACTGCAGAGGATCAGTCGACTGGTTCCCCAACACAGGCGACTGGACAAGAGAAGCTGATTTTCCACAACTCTCGACACAGTCAACTTACTCCCAAAACCAGTCGACTGGTTCGAAGATAAGTCGACTGGTCTGCGGCGGAGTAAACAGATAAGATATTCGAAGATTCACCCAAATCTAATTTCAAATCTATTTAAATCCAGATCTTATGCAACGAATCAAATCTAGAGACTGGAAATTGGCAAAAGCACGTGGTGAACAGATAAGGAAGGAAAGAAGAAAAGAGAAAGACATAAATCATCAAATCAAGAAGATTTTTCCCTTAAAAAGGGGAAACCCTAATTCTCAGCAGTACTCTATAAATATCAGAAAAGATCATCTGTAGCAGGAGGCATCTATCTCTTGGACGCAACCTAATCTCAGAATTCCCAACGATCAAGTCATCAACCAGTGCTTCATTCCATCATCATCGAAGAAAGGGAAGAGGAGAACCAGTACTCGAAGGCAGTCGACTGTGTGACAGCCAGTTGACTCTATTGCCGGAATCCATTAGTTTATTTCGTCTCTCCTTATTCTGTGATGTTGATCATGTATTTGAACTTGTTAAGCAATAAAAGTATAATTATGTGGAACTAATTTCATAGTTGGGTAGATCGAAGCCGTAGTTATGTAGTGCTATGTTCTTTTGAATCCTTCTATTTTACTTATTGATTGAATCTAATTGAATTGATATAGATTGATAACAGTCAAACTTGTTCAGGAGTTATAAGTACAGTCGACTGAAGGTGAGAGCCAGTCGACTGCCATACAGAATCTGATATTATCAAGTCTGTGAGTTAGAAATCTGAATCTGTTATATGAGCATATTGAGACGATCCGTATCTCGTGCTCGTAATTTGTAACAAGGGAATCTTTCGGATTCTTGGTTCAATCAACTTAAAGGATCTAGATCTGATACCAATTTCTAGAACTTTAAGTGTTTGTTCGTTTCCACTGTGCGTATGCTTTTGTTAAGTATAACTTAGTAGATACCATGCTAAAATACTTAGGGGAAGAAACGAAATAGAGTAGATACCATGCCTAATTCTTGGCTTAGGGAAACAATACTTTAAGGAGTAGATACCATGCCCTTGAAGTGAACAAACATGAGTAATTAGAAGTAAATTCAGAAGGCAACTTAGCATTACTAACTATTGGTGGAGATCAACAACCCAACTATTCAAGAGATATTTGTGATTCAACACCTCTCCTCTTAGTTTTAATCTTTTAGTTCTTTTAGAATATTATAAAAACTCTTATTCATTTTTATTATTAGTTTTATTGATTAGTAAGTTGAAGTCTACAATCTCTGTGGGATCGACCCTTGCTATTACTACGATTCTATAAACGATTCGTGCACTTGCGAGGTTTTATAATTTGTGTCTAGTTTTATCTATTTAATTAGGTATCTAGATTAGCACAACAGCTGTATGAGTTCTTCATTCTCCTCTTTGAGACCACGACAATCATTCGTGTCGTGGTTTTGGTCCCTATGAAAGTGGCACCACATATCCCTGTTCATTTTCTTACCAGGGGTATTCATTCTAAGGGGGACCGCGGAGTTGCCCATCCTTGTCCACCTCTATAAGAACTGCTGATATACTTGCATTGAGAGGGGTGAACTTCTCAAAACGAGGAGCTGGGCAACACTGGCTATTGTCATCTCTCTGGAATTTCTGGGACCCTTCTTCACTTGTACCCTTCCGTTTGCTCCCGGAAGGTGACTCCTCTTAACTGGGGGAGTTCAGAGCTTCTTCTGCTCGATGTACTTCTCGCTTCTAAGCAGGAGTTCCGAGAAGTCCCGAGGAGGCTTCTTGACAAGGGACGCCTAGAGGTCGGTGTTAGTGACGTTGTACCTGAATGCTGCAGAGGTTACTGATTGATTGAGGGAGGCAATAGACCGGGTGTAACACCCCAAATTCCAAATACAGCTGAATTCAAAGTTCCACAGGATCTTTACACTTCTCTTCGTACAATTTTACGAGGAAATTTAAACTTTTCATTACATCAGAATTACATTTACATTTAAACTTAAATAGCGGAAGCAATTTACAATATTTACATAAATAGATGTACAACACTTGAAACATTCTTTAAGCTGCTTGCATACTTTAATCTTTGTCAATTTCTTTATCCTGTATAAAGACTGTGGGCACGTCTTCATTCAGCTGACGAGATATTATACAAGGTCATCCTCTCTATGCCGAAACAGTATAACGATTCTCAAAGCTTAACAAAACACAAACTTGTTCACAAACAAAGCTAAGGGGACTATCCTATTGATGTCGTGTTGTGATTGTGCGCCTAGTCCTTAATGCAATTTACTATTATTATTAGATGACATTAATTTCTTTTATTGCCGGTATGAGGCTTAGCTACACCCTAATTTTCAATTTCAATTCACAATAACATTGAGTTTTTCATACTCAAAAGTTCTCTTTTTCAAGTAACATGATTTCCAATCTTTTTCATGAATCAAGTCTCATATATAAAGTTCAATCGCAATTCATGCATCTCATAATCAATTAAATTTCATCTCATTCTCATACTATTGTATACATTTCATTTATTTACTTTAAGGATCACAAAGTCATATTTTCATACTTAACCAGATTTAATTTGACAATATTATTGTCCATAGAAAATTACAACTACATCTCCTTTTATCCAAAAATTTCTTCTTAAATACTTATCATAATTTTCTCATGGAACAACACATTATTATAACCTTCTAAGAGTAGAATTCAATAGTCTTCAACACAATTTCACTTCTAATCTCACTTGATTTTAGTCAAAAATAATCCCCAATAATTTTCACAAGTTCTACATGAATTTAGAGTAATTAACATATTTTTTTCGGATTTTTTAAAAACCAAGAATAAGTCAGAAAAATCGATATTCCAAAAATATATTCAAGCCGAAACCCTGAATCGAACTCACAACCTGAGGGAAAATAGCCGCAAGCTCCAGCCACTGGGCCAGAGTGCTCACACGGTATAAAGGGGGTTTAATACTTTAAGTATCATTGGGTCGGGTCTGGGTTTCTTTAAACAAACCGAAAGCAAAAGAGGGTAGAGCCTAGGACTCGAACCCGCAACCTCTTGGATCGCCCACGGCTACAGTGAACACCCAAACACTCAGCAACCAGATGGTCTAAGGGACCAAGTCGATCTAAAGTTGAAATAATAGTTTTGTTCAAGTCTCTGTTCAGATCAAATTCTCAAAATTCCTCAAAACGTTTTAGTTCTTTTTCTCCTCTTTTTTTTTTGTCCAACATTTCCAGAATTTATTCTATCTTAAATTACAGTAACCCAGTAATTTTAGAATCAATAATTACTCACATAACACACATTTTTGATCTCTTTTCTAATGTCTATAGTTTCGACATTTAGAACCATTTCATTTTCATGAAAGTAGCATAACTAAGTTTCTACAAACGTGCTTTAATTCTTCATTCTTCCATTATTTAATCATCTACATTAATTTAGAACACAAAAATTCTATCTTTCCTACAATAGGGTTCATTCTAATTTGCACACCCAATTTCACATACAATTCATCATTTGTCTCATAAGCATAATTTCTTCACATAGCATGATTCTTAAACATATGATATGGCAAACATGATAACTTTTCTAATACTATCATTCACAATTAATCAATCTAGTAACAATTTTAACACACATCTACTAGATTATCAATTCATCTCTAATTAGGCAAACATGAATTTAATTTCAACTAGTTGCTCTTTAATAATTGCTCAATTCATTCCTAGCATGATTTCTAACTTAGAAGCCTGAGAAGCACCCCCCTTCTTGAAGATAAACACATAAAAGATCCTAGGGGAAAGCTCCTAGAATGAACAAAGGCCTTCTTCTCCTAGTTTGAGTTTGCAAATTTGCCTTCTCCTCCTTGCTCCTTGGTATTGCCGCAAGCCCTTAGTCTCCAAAAGAATTGACCGGCCTCCTTTGATTGGAACATAAACGAAAGCACACTCGATCTTTTGAAACTCACTTAACTCTCAATCTTTTGCTTACAAAATGTGTCTTTTTCTCTTAGTCTTTTGATGGAGAAAAGGTGCAAGAGTAACTAAGGTAGAGGGGGGGGGGGGGGGGGGGGTATTTATACTTATTTTAGGGTGAAAAGAAGGGCTAGGATTAATCTAGCAGTTGAAGATTAAGGACCACGATGAGTTGGGAAGTTGTAGTAACTTCCATGAACTCAATAACTACTCCTCCACCTGAGCCACTCTCCCTCTCCCACTCATCCAATCCCGGCCTACCCTAGAATTGGTGTGCATTGCACACCTTAGTGCATGCACAAACTTTCTAGTGTCCCCATTATTAAGTTGTACACATTTAATTAATCAATTTCCTACTAAATGTGTCTACATGACAAGTTAGGGCAATTTATGAGATTAATTAGTTGTGGGCTTCAAAATAGTGGGCTCAAATCCAAGGGCCAATTAAAAATACTTAAATAATTTAGGATGGGCTCAAAATAGAGAAATTAATCTTAGGCTTTATAAAATAGGCTTTTATAAGAAAACAAAGAGAAAGAATTATATTTATTTGTTCATGTTATAAAAGATAATTTGTATATCTTAGAATAGTTCCGTCCTCGGAACTACAAATCAAGAGTGAGAGAAATGACCACAACAACAAAAGAAAAATATAATTACAAATCAAACAAAAAGCTCAGGATGGTCCTTTAACATCCTCTCCTCAGATTCCCAAGTAGCCTCTTTCACCAAATGGTTTCTCCAGACTACCTTGACCCTCGGTATCGTCTTATTCCTCAAGACTTTCTCCCGACGATCAACAATCTCAACTGGAAGCTCAATGTAATTCAGATCCAACTGTAAACCTTCTGACACTTCGTGCAAATGATGACTGGTATCTGGAATGTAACCTCTCAGCATAGACACATGAAAGACATTGTGCACCTGAGACAACTCTTCTGGTAACTCTAGCTAGTAAGTAGTTTTCCCGATTCTTTTCAATATCTTATACGAGCCTATGAACCTCGGGGCTAACTTCCCGTCTTTGCCAAATCGGATCACATCTTTACTGGGTGATACCTTTAGAAAAACAAAGTCACCTTCCTCAAACTCAAGATCCCTTCTCCGGTTGTCTGTGTAGCTCTTCTGCCTACTCTGAGCATCCACCAACCTCATCCTGATTAGATCAATCTTTTCAGAGGATTGCTGCACAATCTCAGGTCCAAACATTTACCGCTCCCCCACTTCAAACCATTAAACAGGTGTTTTGCATTTTCTGCCATACAGAGCTTCGTACGGCTCCATCCCAATACTAGTCTGAAATCTGTTGTTGTAGGTAAACTCTACCGAAACTAGATGTCTTTCCCAACTGTCTCCAAAGTCTAGTATACAACACCGAAGCATATCCTCAAGAATACGGTTAACTCTCTCGGTCTGCCCATCGGTTTGAGGATGAAAAGTAGTGTTGAAATCCGTCTTGGTACCCAAAGCTGTCTGAAGACTCATCCAGAAATGCGAAGTAAACCGCGCATCTCGATCAGACACAATAGTTAACTGTAGACCATGAAGCCTGACGATTTTCCCAAGATACATCTTAGCTAATTTGTCCATCGAAGCAGTGAGTTTTATCGCCAAGAAGTGAGCAGACTTGGTTAGTCGATCGAATATGACCCAAATCCCGTCATTGCCCTTATAACTCTTGGGCAAGCCCGTGATGAAATCCATACTGATGTTATCCCACTTCCATTCCGGAATAGGTAACGGTTGCAATAGACCTTCGGGTTTCTGATTTTTGGCTTTGACTTGTTGACAAATCTCACACTTCGCCACAAATTCAGTCACATCCCACTTCAAACCTGACCACCAGAAATGCTGTTTGATGTCCTTGTACATCTTAGTACTCCCAGGATGTACTGACAAAAGAGTAGCATGCGCCTCCTGAAGAATACTTTCTTTCAAGTCCGACTGATCTGGAACACAACAACCTCTCTCCCAACCACAGCACTTCATCCCTGATTTGAAATCCTGGACAACCTGCCAGCACCAACCTGCTTCTTCATCTTCAGAATATCAGCATCTTCTTTCTGACTTGCAATAACCCTTTCCTTCAACGTAGGCTAAAGCCTCAACTGAGCTAAGGATGCTCCCAATCCTTGCAAGACAACTTCAATACCAGCTTGATCCAACTCTTCTACCAGATGCCTCTGAGTTGTAATCAAACTGGCCAAACTGCTCTTGTGGCTAAGTGCATCAGCAACAATATTAGCCTTCCCAGGATGATACTTGATCTCAGGACGCATGTCCTCAAGCACCTTCAGCCATCTCCTTTGCCTCAGATTCAGATCTTTCTGTTGATAGATGTACTTCAAGCTCTTGTGGTCTGTGTACTTGTTCAATTTCTCATCATACACATAATGTCTCCATTGCTTTAAGGCGAAGATAATCGCAGCCAACTCCAGATCATGAGTCGGATAATTCTTCTCATGCGGTCTTAGTTATCTAGACTCATAAGCAATCACTTTCCCTTCTTGCATTAAGACACAACCAAGCCCATGATGTGAAGCATCGCTGTAGACATCATACTCAACACCTGCCCTAGGCAAAGCTAAAATGGGTGACGTAGTCAGCTTCTCTTTCAACTCCTGAAAGCTTTCCTCACACTGCTCGGTCCACTTGAAGTTCGCACTCTTCTTGGTCAAACTAGTGAGCGGCACGGCTAACTGAGCATAACCCTGAATGAATCTCCTGTAGTATCCCGTCAATCCAAGGAAACTTCTGACTTCCTTCACTGTAGTAGGCCTTGCCCAATCTCTCACCGCCTCTATCTTTTGAGGATCAGTTGCCACTCCCTCCTTAGAAAGGTTGTGACCTAGGAATGCCACTTCAAATTTTCAGAAATCACACTTGGATAACTTGACATACAACTCATGCTCTTCCAGCTTCTTCAACACTACTTCCAGATGCTCCGTGTGGTCTTCCTCCGACTTGAAGTTCACAAGAATATCATCGATAAGCACCAGGACGAAAGAATCAATGAACGGCCTCAGGACTCTGTTCATCATGTCCATGAAGATTGCAGGTGCATTCGTCACTCCGAATGACATAACTAAGAATTTGTAATGCCCATGTCGAGTTCTAAATGCAGTCTTGTGCACATCTTCAGCTTTCACTCGAACTTGATGATATCCTGACCGAAGATCTATGTTGGAGAAAACAGCAGCTCCTTGTAGAAGATCGAACAAGTCATCAATTCGTGGAATCGAATACTTATTTTGAACAGTGACCTTATTCAGCTCCCGGTAATCAATGCACATCCTCATCGATCCATCCTTCTTTTTTACCAAAAGTACTGGTGCTCCCCACGGTGACGCACTAGGTTGAATAAAGCCTTTCCCAACAGTTTCTCAATCTGCTGTTTGACCTCATCCTGCTCCACCGGAGCCATCCTATACAGTGCTTTAGAAATGAGTGCACTTCCCAGTTAAACAGTGATGCTGAACTCTACATCACGCTGCAGAGGTAACCCAGGCAAATCATCCAAGAATATAGTCAGATAGTCCCGAACCACAAGAATTCCTTGCACTTCTACAGGAACTTCCTGCTTGCAGATGGCTATAACCAAACTAGAGCACTTCTTCTTCCGTTGGAAAGTGACTTCAGGTCCACCTGGAGCTTTCACTGTTACTTCCTTGGTTTTGCATTCGATATTCACACTGTACACCAACATTCAATCAATGCCAATGATAACATCGACTCCCAAGATAATCAGCTCGATCAGATCAATCTCAAAAATTCTGTTCCCAATCACGATTTCACAGTCCGCATAGTACCGATCAGTGGTTAGAGTCTCCCATGATGGTGTAGCTACCGCCAAGACCTTGCTTTGAAAGACTTTCGGTTCGACTCCCAAAACTTTAGCAAACTTAGGTGACACAAAAGTATGAGAGGACCCAGTATCGAACAAAACAGCAGCCTTCTTTCCATTCAAATAAAGTTTTCCTGTTATATAACACACACTCGTTACATAACAGTTCACTATTAAAGCGGGAAAAAGAAATAACAGAAAACACTGTTAAATATCCCCCCTCGTACCAGCGATGACATGATCCACCTTATCTGCGTCAGCTTCAGTCAAGGCAAACACTCGCCCTTGCTGGTACGGCTTCTTCCCACTTTGCTGCGTTGGTCCATTGCGGATGACATCTCGCAACTTTGGGCAGTGAAATCTGTAATGACTGGTCTCTCCACAGTTGAAACAAGTCACTACGAAAGATCTTACAAAACTATTTCTGGGTCTTCCAGCCACGTTAACAGCATTCGCCCCTGTCGGTTTGAACCTTTGAGGTGGTGGTTGTCCCCTGAAATTGCCAGAAGCTGCGGGCCTTTTCCCCACATTCTAGTTGTTCCTCCTACTCTGAACAGCGTGGAACTGCTCCATGTCCTATTCCGTGGCTGCTGCTCGTTTGACCAGCTTGTCAAACCTCCTGATACCGAAGGGTATCATCTTGGATCTCAGACTTGGCCTCAACCCGTGCTCGAACTTTCGAGCTTTCTTCGCCTCGTCCATCACCAATTCGGGAGCATACCTCGAGAGCTGATTGAACCTCATCTAATACTCTCTAATCGACATGTCGTCCTGCTGCAGCGCTAGAAATTCCATGGCTTTCTTTTCTTGGACGTCTGATAGAAAATAATGACTGCGGAATTCTTCTAAAAATTCCTTCCCAGCCAAGAACAACATCTCCCATCGTCCGCTTCATCGACTACCACCACACAGCCGCATCCTTCTCGAACTGCAGTGCCGCCAACTTTACCTTGTTGCCTTCCGGAGTCTCCAAGACTTCGAAGATAGTCTCTACCTATCGGATCCAGTTGTCAGCCATGTCAGAGTCTGACTTCCCTTCGAATACTAGTGGTTTCATCCATTTGAATGATTCCACGAGTTTGATAGCTTCAGGTACTGAATTCACAGGCACCCTCCCTTGGTTCTGATTCATGGCAACGGCATTGAGTGTCTGACAGACCCACGCTAATTCTGTTTCCAAGTCCAGACCTTCACCATTTTGAGCTCCTCTTCTAGCCATATTCTGATGCAAAAGATCCATTAAATTTGAAGTAGAAAAACATGAATTTTAAGTTAATTTTTTATTTCATTGAATTTCAAACTTTATATATTCGAATTTAGAACATTTCTGATATCAAACGAAAGCAGTAAGATGATACAACATTCTAGTTCCTACGGTTCCTCTTGGTTTCCCGAAGCTTTTCCCGTAGTTCCTCCACTTTCCTCCTTCAGTACATCGTACATGTTTTTCCTCTTCTCGAGTTCCCAAACACGATGACTAAGAATTGCAATGCTCTTCTTGCTATTTGCACATTGCGCCTGTAGCAGCTCCGATCTATTCCTCTGAGTCTCTACCTGCCACTGAAGAGACACAATCAGACTACTCAGAACTGGTTCTTCCTCGTCAGAGGAATCATCAGATGAATCCGAAGGTAGAGTGATCTCTCTGGACTCAGGCCATTCCTCTTCCAATTCTTCAGGATCTTCTTTGTCTGAATCAGCTTGTCTAGGGTAGTAATCCTCCTCAACTATGTGCCAATCATCGCCTCCAGCAGGGTCGAAGTGGTCCGCCATCTTAGAGGAAGGAGGAGAAGACACATAAATCATAGAGCAACACAAATGTAAGTGACTTACATTTAAATCTCTATACTCAACACACTAATGTCCACTTATAGGGTGTCGTTCCTTATAAATTTGTACTACTTGGAAGCGTGACTCTGATACTACTCTGTAATACCCCTGAATTCCAAATACAACTGAATTCGATGTTCCACAGGATCTTTACACTTCTCTTCGTACAATTTTACAAGAAAATTTAAACTTTTCTTTACATCAGACTTACATTTACATTTAAACTTAAATAGCAGAAGCAATTTACAATATTTACATAAATAGATGTACAACACTTGAAATATTTTTTAAGCTGCTTGCATACTTTAATCTTTTTCTATTCCTTTATCCTGCATAAAGACTGTGGGCACATCAGTTCATTTAACTGACGAGTTATTATACACGGCCATTCTCTTTATACCGAAACATTATAACGATTCTCAAAGCTTAACAAAACACAAACTTGTTCACAAACAAAGCTAAGGGGACTATCCTATTGATGTCATGTTGTGATTGTGCACCTAGTCCTTAATACAATTTATTATTATTATTAGATGACATTAATGCGCACTTGGTCGGATTCTATGCATCCCATACTACATAGGTCCGAGGGCAAGCCCTTAATCATTCTTCAACTTGTAAGGTTCGATCACTCACCATGACTTAATCTACTATTGTAACTATGGTAAGTATCCTTGATATCTTACGAGCCCATGTCCAGACAGCCTGGAGGGGAATACCACATCGTGACATGAAGCATTATGCAGAGCATATGGTCAATTCAGCCTCCGTTATGGATCATGGCACCACCCGTAGTCAATCAAACATTCCACAAGTATCGCCACGATCCCGATAATTCCGGAGTAGTGTCCACGCCAAGACTTGACTCATCAAGTAGGCAACCTATGAATCACTCTCACACCGTAGACTCGAGGCCTTCATATTTGTGTTTTTCTCTTACTTTCATCAAATCTTCACTATTGTTTGGTCCTTAATTATATGAATAAAAATCAATTTCTAGGGTTAACTCTTTCTTCTATATCGGTCTTAACCATCAATCAACGCATTTGACCCAAACCTGGTCTTTTATCTCAAATATCATATCAACATTTCTTTTATTTCCGGTATGAGACTTAGCTATACCCTAATTTTCAATTTCAATTCACAACTCTAACATTGAGTTTTTCATACTCAAAAGTTCTCTTTTTCAAGTAACATGATTTTCAACCTTTTTCATGAATCAAGTCTCATATATAAAGTTCAATCGCAATTCATGCGTCTCATAATCAATTTAATTTCATCTCATTCTCATACTATTGTATACATTTCATTTATTTACTTTAAGGATCACAAATACATATTTTCATACAACTACATCTCCTTTCATCCGAAAATTACAACTACATCTCCTTTCATCCAAAAATTTCTTCTTAAATACTTATCATAATTTTCTCATGGAACAATACATTAATATAACCTTCTAAGTGTAGAATTCAACAGTTTTCAACAAAATTTCACATCTAATCTCATTTGATTTTAGTCAAAAATTATCCCCAATAATTTTCTCAAGTTCTACATGAATTTAGAGTAATTAACATATTTCTTTTGGATTTTTTAAAAACCAAGAATAAGTCAGAAAAATTGATATTCCAAAAATATATTCAGGCCGAAACCCTGAATCGAACTCACAACCTGAAGGAAAATAGCTGCAAGCTTCAGCCACTGGTTCAGAGTGCTCACACGGTATAAAAGGGGGTTTAATAATTTAAGTATCATTGGGTGGGGTCTGGGTTTCTTTAAACAAACCGAAAGCAAAAGAGGGTAGAGCCTAGGATTCGAACTCGCAACCTCTTGGATCACCCACGGCTACAGTGAACACCCAAACACTCAGCAACCAGATGGTCTGAGGGACCAAGTCAATCTAAAGTTGAAATAATAGTTTTTGTTCAAGTCTAAGTTCAAATCAAATTCTGAAAATTCCTTAAAACGTTTTAGTTCTTTTTCTCCCCTTTTTTGTCCAACTTTTCCAGAATTTATTCTATGTTAAATTACAGTGACCCAGAAATTTTAGAATCAATAATTACTCATATAACACACATTTTTGATCTCTTTTCTAATATCCATAGTTTTGACATTTAGAACCATTTCATTTTCTTGAAAGTAGCATAACTAAGTTTCTACAAAAGTGCTTTAATTCTTCATTCTTCCATTATTTAATCATCTACATTAATTTAGAACACAAAAATTCCATCTTTCCTACAATAGGGTTCATTCTAATTTACACAACCAATTTCACATACAATTTATCATTTGTCTATAAGCATAATTTCTTCACATAGCATGATTCTTAAACATATGATATGGCAAACATGATAACTTTTCTAATACTTTCATTCACAATTAATCAATCTAGCAATCATTTTAACACACATCTACTAGATTATCAATTCATCTCTAATTAGGCAAACATGAATTTAATTTCAACTAGTTGCTCTTTAATAATTGCTCAATTCATTTCTAGCATGATTTCTAATTTAGAAGCATGAGAAATACCCACCTTGTTGAAGATAAACACACAAAAGATCCTAGGGGAAAGATCCTAGAATGAACAAAGGCCTTCTTCTCCTAGTTTGAGTTTGCAAATTTGCCTTCTCCTCCTTGCTCCTTGGTATTGCCCCAAGCCCTTAGTCTCCAAAAGAATTGGCCGGCCTCCTTTGATTGGAACACACACAAAAGCACACTCGATTTTTTGAAACTCACTTAACTCTCAATCTTTTGCTTACAAAATGTGTCTTTTTCTCTTAGTCTTTTGATGAAGAAAAGGTGCAAGAGTAACTAAGGTAAGGGGAGGGGGGGTATTTATACTTATTTTAGGGTGCAAGTGTAAAGAAGGGCTATGATTAATCTAGGAGTTGAAGATTAAGGACCAAGATGAGTTAGGAAGTTGTAGTAACTTCCATGAACTCAATAACTACTCCTCCACCTCATCCACTCTCCCTCTCCCGCTCATCCAGTCCCGGCCTACCCTAGAATAGGTGTGCATTGCACACCTTAGTGCATGCACAAACTTTCTAGTGTCCCCATTATTAAGTTTTACAAATTTAATTAATCAATTGCCTACTAAATGTGTCTACATGACAAGTTAGGGCAATTTAAGAGATTAATTAGTTGTGGGCTTCAAAATAGTGGGCTCAAATCCAAGTGCCAATTAAAAATAGTTAAATAATTTAGGATGGGCTCAAAATAGAGAAATAAATCTTAGGCTTTATAAAATAGGCTTTTATAAGAAAACAAAGAGAAAGAATTATATTTATTTGTTCATGTTATAAAAGATGATTTGTACAAGAAAATACATCTAAAATTACACGTGCACAACATGTAAAATCAACAATTTCACATTAAATAAAAATCAGGGTATTACACCGGGCTTTAGTGGTGAAGCACCGAACGTAGCCTCTTAGTCTCTCACCATTTTTTTGGCTAAGTGCTAGCAAAGATGCACTTATTTTCTTGGCTCTGCGACTGCCCACGAAGTGTGTGAGGAATAGCTCCTCAAACTGTTCGAATGAGAAGATGAAGGCGGTGGCGAGTCGTCAGTACCATTCTCTCGCTGGCCCCTTCAGTGTGGCTGGAAAGGTTTTGCAAATGAGCGCATCCGAAGCCTTGTAACACCCTGTAATTTTCAAAAGAGTATATATATATATATATATATATATGTTGATAATACTGGTTGTTGGTAAAATTATATGTATGATGGTATGTTGGTAATTATGTTGAAGTGGAATAGGGAATGGGGGAGGGGGGGGGGACACGGGGGAACCTTATTGAAACAGCAAAAGTATGCTGTTTGGAAATAGCCACGATGACGTGGCATTGATTGGGGGCCCACCCAAAATGGTATTTGAGAAAGTCTGGGATTGGATTAAAAAGAGTTGAGATGGGATTTAGTCCCATATCGGGAGATAACTTGAATAAAATAATATATAAATATAATTGCCTATGATCAAGATTCACCAATTCGGTTAACCACCTTTTGAGAGGCAGCCAGTGGTGGGCAGTTGTACTACATAGTACCTAATTTATCTTCTAAATTGTATAAATTATCCGAGCTCGGGGCAGGGGACATTACAAATGGTATCAGAGCCGACTTTCGACACCGAGTGTGAGTAAGAGTGGGTGAGATGTATGCCTGAGACAGAGCTAGCAGATGTACAGGTAAGTATGCCTGAGAGGGAGTGAGGTTGGGGCCTGAAATGGACAACCCGCAGAATCATGGTACTCAACTCCACATCGGCTAGAAGAGATCCTGCACTATATTGTTCATGCCCCATGCTCAGCGAGGACGCTAATTTCTAAAAGGGGGTGTGTGTAACACCCCGTAATTTTCAAAAGAGTATAAATATATATATATAAATATGTTGATAATTGTGGCTGTTGGTAAAATTATATGTATGATGGCATGTTGGTAATTATGTTGAAGTGGAATCGGGAATGAGGGCATCTTATTGAAACAGCAAAAGTATGTTGTTTGGAAATAGCCACGATGGCGTGGCGTTGATTGGGGGCCCACCCGAAATGGTATTTGAGAAAGTCTGGGATTGGATTAAAAAGAGTTGAGATGGGATTTAGTCCTATATTGGGACATAACTTGAATAAATAATATATAAATATAATTGCCTATGATCAAGAGTCACCAATTTGGTTAACCACCTTTTGAGAGGCAGCCTGTGGTAGACAGTTGTACTACATAGTATCTAATTTGTCTTCTAAATTGTATAAATTGTCCGAGCTCAGGGTAGGAGCGTTACAAGCCTAGTGGATCATCTTGAGAGTTTTAAAACTCTCGATGTGGCCAGCGGGGTCCGACTCCCCGTTGTATGACTCAAAGTGAGGGGGCTTAAAGTTTTCCATAACCGGGGCTTCCATGATGGTCCGGGAAAACGGAGGCCTGCTCGGGCAGAAATTTCTCGCCCGTTGTTCCTCTTCTCTTTTCAGTCTGCCAAGGCATCTCTCTATCTCGTGGAGACGGCGGTAGACCGAGTCTTCCCTTTGGTCGTATCTTGCTGATCCCCGAGACTCATCCTCATGTAGAAGGGGACTGGGAGTGCGGCGGTGATAGCTTGGGGCAGGTTGAGGACTGGGAACCTGTTGATCATGGTTAGGAGCAACGTTGAATGCCCGTAGAACGGCTTCTTGAAATTCCTGGAATTCCACCCTTATGATAGGCGCCGCCCGATCTCTACTATCCCCTAGGGCGGGCGGACCGGTCGAAGTGCGGCTCCTCCTCTGACGGTGCTGGGGTGACTCCCTCCGTCTTCTGGGAGAGTTCGATCTTCTGCAGGTCGAGCCTACGAGGGGATTGGTCTGTAGGGGACCGAATCGCAGGGCCCCTTTGGTGTTCACAACGGGGGGTTCCATCATGTGTTTATCTGTCATCCAGGAGGGTCCGAAGGTCTATCCCATGATGCCGGTTGATAATAATGTGTCGGATATCCTTCGGCGTTGAAGGACTGTGAGAGGCCATGGAGTCGGATGAGGGGTTATGTATCTAGACATTGTCATGATGAGGAGGTTGCCTTTGGCGACTTCGGCGGGGGGGTCCAGTGGCAGCCCCTTGAGGCACTTGAGGAGCCTGCTGGGTCTGAGGTTGCTGCGGAAGGGGTTGTCTATGCTGCGGTTGCTAGACAGGTTGAGGGAGAGGCTGTTCAGGCTACGGTTGCTGGACTTGCTGGATGGGTTGAGGGAGGACCTCCTGAAGTGGAGGAGAAGGAGCGGGAGTGGCTCTGCGGTTGTAGACCGTCGCCTTCCCCTTCTTTGGAGGCATAGCTTGAAACTATTTTCGCTGATGAAATAGGGTTGGTTTGCTTTTCGTTCTCACAGACGACGCCAATCTGTTGCTGCTGATTTTGGTGTGGGGAGCAAATAGATGAATTTGTAGATTCTTGAAAAAAACAAATAAGCAAACCTGTTGAGTTTCACCGGCGTTTGACTGGTTTCTCGCCGCTGCCATGAACCTGCAAAAAGTTCGACACACCGGGATGGATCCCGGCGACGAACCCTCCGACGCTCTTGTCAGTAATCAGGAAGATTATGAAAGAGCTTTATGTGGAAAAAAATTGATTACCTTGTTATGGTGGGGGGAGAGGGGTATTTATAGTCGCCTTTAGAGGCAGTTTAGAGATAATGATTTATCCCTTTATCCGGTGTTTACGGATAAGATGTAGAGTGTAAATCGTTTCATAGAGATAACCATGAATTTGAATTACTCTTTAAATGTCTGAATTGGTTTGTAACGGGTTGCTACCCATACCCAATAGGACAGATCCGTTTATGGGTTATTGGGTTTTGAAGAAAAACTCAGTTCCCATTTCAGACCCGTTTGTAAGTGAAATTACCGTTTTACTTCTGAGAGCTTTAAGATTTATGCCTGATTTGAACGGTCCCGATTTGGTTCTATTTTTAGCTATATCAGATAGTGATGCCAACTTAATATAGCAACAAAGTACCCAACTTATCCTTCATGCCAATGTCATTTGTATAAAAGAAGAAGAATTCCTAACAAATATGGTATTTAAAAATCCATCGCTCACAAAATCACTATTTCCACACTTCGTTCTAACAATTGTGGAACTCATATTTTAACAGTCTCTCTGTTATGTTTAGACAACTTAATTCTCGTTAACCCTGAACAAGACTGTTCAACTGACCTTTGGACCGGCAATTAGATAGTAGATACCCTATCAAAAAATCCACATTTTCATGCTCCCTTCAATTTTTCACTGGCCTCAAATTCTCTCTGTGTTGATCTACATCATCTCATTATCATTTGACGAGCAGCTCATGGTAGAAGCATGTGTGTAACAAACAATGAAGAGGCACTCTCTTAAACTGGGGAACAGCGAGGATCGATTTGTGGACCTAGGAAAGCATCTTTCTTTTTTTTTTTTCAGTTTCAGATAGATGCCATTAAGAAAGTGGGAGTTGGCGTATGCAATGGCGCCGACTAACGTTTTTGGATCATTGATGGTCTCTATTTCGGGATTTTGGGATTGTTAGAGCATCCACAGTGGTATTTGCCATTTTCTATTATATGGCAGCTACAGTAATAGCAAATAGAGGACGATTGTGCAGCGGTCGTTTGTTAAATTTTTTGTAGGTCCCGCCACAAAACAGCATGCACTCATGCATGCAATGTTTGGTGCATGCTGATGCATGACAACGTTTGGTGTCTCTTCCGAAGCATGGTGTCTGTTCCGAAGCATGGTGTCTCTTCCAAAGCATGGTGTCTTTTCCGAAGCATGGTGTCTCTTCCGAAGCATGGTGTCTTTTCCGAAGCATGGTGTCTCTTCGAAAGCATGGTGTCTCTTCCCCTCCTATAAATTCTCACTATTTTCTTCATTTGAAGATACACTCAACTGAAGAGAAAAATAGAGATTGATAGCCACAGAGAGCTTATAAAGTATTGAGAGTTTTTTTTTTTTAAATCTTTTGAGATTGAGAAATAATATTTGTGTTGTTTTCTTCTTAAATTTATCTCTGTTGTTTTTCTCACGATCCTAACAAGTGGTATCAGAGCAAGGTTGAGTTGTTGAGTGCCAAAAGCCTTTGCAGATCAAGATGTCGATGGAGGAATCAATATCATCATCATCATTTGGAGCCATGATCAAGCTTACTGCCACCAACTATACACTTTGGAGACCTCGGATGGAAGATCTCCTAAGTTGTAAAGATCTCTTTGATCCTATTGAGGAGAAGGGAGAAAAACCTGAAGCTACCAATGAGGCAGACTGGAAGAAGATGAACAGGAAAACGATCGGTCAGATTCGACAGTGGATCGATCACAGTGTCTCCCATCATGTTGCCCAGGAGACGGATGCTTTTGCCCTTTGGAAGAAGCTGGCGGATATGTACCAGGCCAAGACAACTCAAAATAAGGCCCTGCTGATGAGACGGTTGGTGAACCTGAAGCTACAGGGAGGAACTTCTGTAGCAGAACACACCAGCGAGTTTCAGAGCCTGGTGAATCAGCTATCTTCAGTGGAGTTACCACTTGAAGATGAGTTACAGGCACTTCTACTTCTCAGCTCTCTTCCAGACAGTTGGGAGACATTGGTGGTCTCCCTCAGCAACTCGGCTTCGACTGGCAATCTTACCATGTCTATGGTTAAGGATGCCCTATTCAATGAGGAAGCTCGAAGAAAGGACGTTGGCAAAGAAGCACAAGCCTGCGTCACAGAAGTCCGTGGGAGACAGCGAGAGGAAGATCGAGGCAGGTGGAGAGGCAGGAGCCAAAGCAGAGGCAGATCGAGAGGCAAATCAAGTGATGGGAGGAGGCCTGCATACAACTGCCATCACTGTGGCAAACCAGGCCACATGAAAAGAAATTGTTGGAAGTTACAAAAGCAAGGCGGTCAGGGAAGGTCACAACCAAAGAAGGAAGGAGATGCACAAGCCACAGTACTAGAAGATGTGGCTCTTTGCTCTCATGAGGATGAGACATGCCTCCATGTGTCGAATCAGGGCATAAAATGGGTGGTAAATACTGCAGCATCTTGCCATGCCACTCCTCGAAAGGACATCTTCACGACGTACAAAGCTGGAGACTTTGGCTCGGTGAGGATGGGCAATTCTAGCTTTGCTAAGATTATCGGAATTGGTGACGTTCGGATGCAGACCGATGCCGGGTGCACAATCACACTGCAGGATGTTCGCCATGTACCTGAACTTCGACAAAATCTTCTTTCGGTGAGAGCCCTAGATGAAAAGGGCTATGATAACCGTTTTTGCAATGGCTCGTGGAGGATGCTGAAAAGTGTAATGGTGATCGCTCGTGGACATCTCTGCAGCACTTTGTACAAGACTCATGTGAAGATCAATGTGGAGAGTCTCAATATTGTTGAACATGAAGCTTCGCAGAAACTGTGGCACCAGAGACTCGGTCACATGAGTAAGAAAGGTTTATCAACCTTGATGAAGGAAAATCTTATCTCCATTACCAAGAATGCAGGGCTTCAACCTTGCAGCAGCTGTTTATTTGGCAAGCAGCGAAGAGTCTCTTTTAGTTCCTATTCGACAAGGAGATCAGAGTTGCTCAGTCTGATACATTCTGATGTTTGCGGTCCCATGGAGGTGGAGTCGCTAGGCGGTAACAAATACTTTCTGACATTTATTGATGATGCTTCTCGGAAGGTGTGGGTGTATTTTCTGAAGACAAAAGATCAGGTCTTGGAAAGCTTCAAATCATTTCATGCCATGGTAGAGCGTGAAACGGGAAAGAAGCTGAAGTGCCTCCGCTCAGATAACGGAGGCGAGTATACATCCAGGAGTTTTGATGCCTATTGCAAGAGTCAGGGCATTCGGCACGAGAAGACGGTTCCACGTACCCCGCAACACAATGGGGTAGCAGAAAGAATGAACCGAACAATCATGGAAAGAGTCAGAAGTATGCTCAGCACAGCAAAGCTGCCAAAGCCATTTTGGGGAGAAGCTGTTCGCACCGCCTGCTACTTGATCAATCGTTCTCCATCAGTCCCGCTGAATTTCAACATCCCGGAGAAGAAATGGACCGGCAAAAACCCCTCTTACTCTCACCTGAGGACATTTGGATGTCTGGCTTATGCACATGTCTCAAAGGAGCTCAGGCAGAAGCTCGATGCGAGAACCACTCCATGCATTTTCATAGGCTATGGAGACGAGGAGTTTGGATACAGGCTATGGGATCTAAAGACGAAGAAGCCCATCAGAAGTAGAGACGTGGTGTTCCATGAAAATCAGACATATGGGGACACTGAAAAGCCTACAATTGCTGAAAGTCCTGTCAGTACTCAGGACTTTGTTCTAGATACAGTACCAGTACAAGCTGCCGCAGATGATGATGTGTCTGATCAAGAACTAGAAGCAGAACCAGAGGAGGAGGAAGAAGGGATTGATGAGGCTGGGGAGCCGCAACCTTTCACAGCTGCAGAACCAGTACAAGATAATGATACACCGCCTGAGACGAGTGAGCCTCAGCTACGTAGATCTGAAAGAGGCCATGTTCCGTCTACTAAATATCCAGAATCAGAGTACATTCTTCTTACTGATGAAGGGGAGCCAGAGAATTTCCAGGAAGCATTGTCTTATCCAGACAAAAACAACTGGATGCACGCTATGCGGGATGAGATGGACTCTTTAGAGAAGAACCAAACCTACGATTTGGTTAAGCTTCCAGGAGGGAAGAAGGCACTAAAGAACAAGTAGGTATTCAAGCTCAAGAAAGATGGCAGCGGAAAGGTGGTGAAGCACAAAGCTCGACTAGTGGTCAAAGGATTCCTTCAGAAGAAAGGCATCGATTTTGTTGAGATTTTTTCTCCAGTTGTAAAGATGACTTCAATCCAAGTCATGCTCGGATTAGCAGCTAGCCTAGACCTGGAGCTTGAACAAATGGATGTGAAGACTGCATTTCTTCACGGTGATCTGCATGAAGAAATTTACATGGTGCAGCCAGAGGGATACGAGGTTTCAGGGAAAGAGAATCTCGTATGTAAGCTGAAGAAGAGTTTGTATGGCCTCAAGCAAGCACCAAGGTAATGGTACAAGAAGTTTGATTCATTCATGGTGAGTCAAGGCTACAAGAGGACTACTGCAGATCAATGCGTCTACATTCAAAGGTCCCCTGATGGAAATTTCATTGCACTGTTACTATATGTCGATGACATGTTGGTCGTTGGACAAGATGCAGTGAAGATCAGACAGCTGAAGATAGAACTCTCTAAGGTCTTTGATATGAAGGACCTTGGGCCAGCTCAGCAGATTTTAGGTATGAACATCTCTCGAGACAGAAAGGCCCGAAGATTGTGGTTATCTCAAGAGAAATATGTTGAACGGGTGATCAAGCGATTCAACATGGAGGGTGCCAAGCCAGTTAGCATCCCACTGGCTAATCATTTCAAGTTGAGCAAGAGTTCGTGTCCCTCATCCAGGAAAGAGATCGAGGAAATGGAAGTTGTGCCTTATTCTTCAGCGGTTGGAAGTCTGATGTATGCAATGGTGTGTACGAGGCCGGATATTGCACATGCAGTGGGTGTGGCAAGCAGATTTCTCTCCAATCCAGGAAATGAGCATTGGGAGGCTGTTAAGTGGATTCTCAGGTATCTTAAGGGTACTTCAAAGATATGTTTGTGTTACGGGGGAGTTGATCCGGTTTTGGAAGGCTATACAGATGCAGATATGGCCGGAGATCTTGATGGTAGAAAATCGACTTCTGGTTTTATCTACACTTTTGCAGGGGGAGCTGTGTCATGGCAGTCAAGGTTGCAGAAGTGCGTTGCACTATCTACGACAGAAGCAGAGTACATTGCTGCCGCTGAAGCTGGCAAGGAGATGTTGTGGTTAAAGCGATTTCTACAAGAACTCGGGATCAAGCAGAATGACTACAAGGTACATTGTGACAGTCAGAGTGCTCTGGATTTGAGCAAGAATTCAATGTACCATTTCCGAACAAAACATATTGATATTCGCTATCACTGGATACGCGAGGTGATGGATCAACAATTGTTGAAACTGATGAAGATCCACACGAAGGAGAATCCAACAGACATGTTGACAAAGATTGTGTCTCGGGAGAAACTAGAGTTATGCAGAGACATAACTGGAATGGATGAGAGATGACGATTGGTGCAGATGTGGCGTGAGGGGGAGAATTGTAGGTCCCGCCACAAAACAGCATGCACTCATGCTTGCAATGTTTGGTGCATGCTGATGCATGACAACGTTTGGTGTCTCTTCCGAAGCATGGTGTCTCTTCCGAAGCATGGTGTCTTTTTCGAAGCATGGTGTCTCTTCCGAAGCATGGTGTCTTTTTCGAAGCATGGTGTCTCTTCGAAAGCATGGTGTCTCTTCCCCTCCTATAAATTCTCACTATTTTCTTCATTTGAAGATACACTCAACTGAAGAGAAAAATAGAGATTGATAGCCACAGAGAGCTTATAAAGTATTGAGAGTTTTTTTTTTGTAAATCTTTTGAGATTGAGAAATAATATTTGTGTTGTTTTCTTCTCAAATTTATCTCTGTTGTTTTTCTCACGATCCTAACATTTTTCTCATTTGCCTATTACATTTTAAAAGACCAAATTACCCCCTCCTTTGATATTCAAAGAATATGGATTGAAGGGCAATTTGGGAAACAAAAAAACCCAAAAAAAAAAAACAAAATAAAAAAGCCTTGGACGGGATAACATCTCCCGAACGGGAGATGTTTCCCCGTCTGAGGAAATTTTAAAAAAAAAATAATAAATAAAAGGGAAGGACGGGGTATGTTTCCCCGTCCGACCCTTTTTTAAAAAAAATATAAATAAATAAAATATTTAGACGGTATATGATATCCCATCTCACTCGATTAAAAAAATTTAAAATCGGAGCGACGGTATATGATATACCGTCCTTTATAATTTGAGAATTGGTATTTCGTTTCTCATATATGAAAAACCAGTATAGCAAATATGCTATAAAATGGCATATGGCAAAACCACTGCAGCCATCCGTTTCTTATAAAATGGTAATTTGTCAATTATAAGAAACCACTGCGGATGCTCTTAGGCATCTTTGGATGAATTAAATCTTCATTGTACTACTAAAATGTAGGTTCTATTATTATTATTAGTGACAAATGTGAAAATAGTATATACAGCAATGGACGTAGAAGAGGGAGGGAGGGAGGGAGGGAGGGGGGGACCTTAGTTAAGTTGGGTACACCCGTGAGCACCGTCCAAATCAATTTATGCTTCGCACGGGACCCAGAACTAACCAGGGGACCACACAACTCACTTGGCACAACCAGCTCCAAGTGTCAAGCTACAGTATATAATCTGCTTATATTTCCTTCACTTACCAGTCGAATTCAAATTCAATTCAGTCATCATTCACACTTTATTTAGCGTGTTCGAGGCTATGCATGCTGAAAGTATGACTGAAATTTGATTGTAAAATATGTGTTCGCATTTTAACTGGGGGGGGGGGGGGGGTTGGGGGGGGGTGGGGTGGGTGGGGGGGATTTTGTTGAAATATAGTAAGTACTTGATGCGGTTTGTTTTTGGGAGGTGTGGATACATCAGGTGTGAGTACTTCTCAATTTGTATTTTTGCGGAACCCTGTGTGCGGACGGTGGTCCCGACTCTCAACCGGGGGAACGGTTCGGGAGTAGACGTGAGTGAGGTGGAGATTGGATGCTCGGTTCGGATTCAGAGTCTCGTGTACCTGCACACGGTCTAGGAATACCGGGGTTGGTCCCGGAGGCAGACCCTCTGACGATCTAGTCAGCTACTGAAAGGGAGTAACAGTAACTAGGGTTTGAGAGGGAAAAGATGGATTACCTTGGGAACGGGTGGAGGGTCTGGTATTTATAGGAGAAGCCAACCGGGTCTGGATCCGTTTGGGACAGGGTCTGGACCCGGTTGCCCGTGGGCCTGACGTGGCGGAAGCCCAAGCGGTGTAGGGCTGACGTGGCACAGGCCCGGGGTGGTTTAGGGCTGACATGGAGGAGACTTGGGTGGTTTCCAAGCTGACGTGGCAGACCCGGATGAGGTGGCGGTGCATGCTCTTTGAGGGAATTCTGTGGCTCATGAGGGGCCACGTCATCTGACCCATATCAGTACTAATGTGTATATTCTGTTTCCTAATAGATAGGAAACAGATTCCCCAAATCTTTCACCCCTCAATATTCTCTCAATCTCCTTTCTTCTCCTCCAAAAATGTAATCCTTATATATAGATGTATACAGTAAAGAATAAGTGAATAAGAAAAAATATTGTTTCCAAATTTGTTTTCAATATGGTATCAGAGCCTAACCAGATCTTGGTCAACTGAACAAGAAGAAGAGAAGAAGGTAATCAGATCTGACATCTCCATCTTGATCCGATCCTGACCAAACCCCGGCGCCTCCTTTCCGATCGTCTTCTCCAGCAAACCCCAATCCTGTCTGCCATTCTCCCGAGTCTGCTGCGACCCCCGTCCGTCGACCACCTCCTTGCCGATGCTCCCCTACACGCTCTTGTGTTGGGTGTGAGTGTATTGGATCTTTCCCTATCTTCCATTGCACCCTCTTGCACCCCGTGTGAACCCATCATCTCCCGACTCCCTGTGTCCCCTCGCCGGTGCTCCGCCCCACCGTGCACCCTCCTGCCTGGGCTTCCCTTCGATAGACCGAGAGCAGCAGCAACAGCACTGCATGCTATGCCCTCCCTCCGCCGACGTGCGTCAAGCCAGACCCCGAGGTCCCGTCTCCCACTCCCGAAGTCGCTGCAACCCATCGTCATCTCCGTCTTCACCCTCGACCCACTCCACCTTGCTGCGCAGTCCACCATCTCGAAGCCTGAGCAGATCTAGATCCATTGTTTTTTTATCCAAATCCATTATTTACTTGTACTGCTAACATGGGTAGTACACCGATTATTGTGCAATCCGAGAATTCTGGCTTTAATGCGGGGATAATTCTTGATGAAACAAACTATGATGTTTGAACTCAGTTGATGGAGATGCATATTGCTGGACGTGAGAAGATCTAGTATATTCAAGGTGATAGTAAAGTTCCCACTGAAAGTGATGGTTCCTATGTCAAATGGTATGCTAATAATCAAAAAGTGAAAGGCTGGTTGTTGATGTCCATGAAACCAGAGATCATGAAGAGATACATTCGATTGAAAACTACTCGTGATATTTGGGATGCTCTTGCAAAAGCATTCTATGATGGAACCGACGAGGTTCACGTGTTTGCACTAAACCAGAAAGCTTTTTCGGCAAAGCAAAATGGCAGGCCACTTTCTATTTATTATGGAGAATTGACTGAAAATTTTCAAGAACTGGATCATCGAGATAAGGTGATCATGAAAAATCCTGACGATGTCCAGACATATCAGAAATCGATCGACTGCTTGCGGGTTCATATTTTTTTGGCTGGATTAGATGCTGAGTTTGAGCAGGTTCGCGGAGAAATTTTGCGAAAGGATCCTGCACTTGATCTTGAGGCATCCTACGCATATGTTCGGCAAGAAGCTCGTCAACAAAGCACCATGAACAGATCCTCTGAATCTTCTGATGTAGCTGTAATGGTGGTTTGGCCACATCCTTTCAAAAGCCTCCCAGGTCAGTCGGGATCATCTGCACGCACTTCTAAGGAATTCAATCAAACTACTTATGAGTCAAGGAAGTGTACCCAATGCGGCAAAACTGGGCACACGAAAGCTCATTGCTATCAGATTATCGGCTACCCGCATGACTGGGATCACAGCAGAGATTCTCGGAAGAAGATATCCACTGTAGCTGTTGGAATTGTTGAAAGAGTTGAGAAGAGCATTGAACAAACCTCCACACTGGTTACAGCTGCAGGTAATGATGGTAAGGCTTTTAATATTTCTGCATCTATTATGAATAATACATGGATAATTGATTCCGGTGCTACCGATCATATGACTTTTGATTCTAGACAAGTTAAAACCTTACACCATCCGCCAAATCCACAGTATCCACTGCCAATGGTGATCCTGCCCCCGTTACTGGCGAGGGTTCCATATTTCTCACAAAAGATCTAACATTAGATACAGTACTAGTATTCCCATCCTTAAATTTTAATCTGTTATCTATCACCCAAATTACTAATACCCAGCATTGTATTGTTATTTTTGGACTTCCTTTTGTATCTTTAAGGATATTCGCAGGACGATTGGTTATGGGGTTAGATGTGGAAAACTCTATTATCTGGATTTGGTTTCTGAGAGTTCAAACATGTTGACTCAAGCTCTTTCCGTTAATAAATCCAAGGGGGAGAAGCAATCAGAAATTTGGCTGTGGCACCGACATCTAGAGCATGCATCGTTTGGCTATTTGCTTAAATTATTTTCCAGTTTATTTTCGAAGTTGGATATTTCTAGTTTTCGTTGTGATGTATGTGAATTAGCAAAAAGTCACCGTATTTCTTTTCAATGCAATCTGAATAAAAGCACGATTCCATTTTTTATTATTCATTTTGATGTTTGGGGTCCATCCATAAATACCACTATTGGAGGAGCTAAATGGTTTGTGACATTTATTGATGACTGCACTCATATGACTTGGATTTGTTTGATGAAATCTAAAGGAGAAGTTAGTAGTTTATTTCAAAATTTTCATAAACAGGTTATGATTCAGTATAAAGCACACATTCAAGTTCTTAAAAGTGACAATGGTGGCGAGTACCTGAATACAGGTCTACAACAATATTTGGTGGAACATGGAATTGTTGACCAGACTACATGTTCATATACTCCTCAACAAAATGGCGTGGCCAAAAGGAAAAACAGACACTTGCTTGAAGTAGTCCGTGCTTCACTTATTTCTGGCAATCTCCCACTCATGTATCACTCATGTATTGGGGGGAAGCCCTTACCTCTGCAGCATACCTAATCAACCGAGTCCCTTCTCGTATTCTAAACTTCAGCACTCCACTTCAAGCACTGACTAATGTTGTAGATGCACCAACTGTTGTCAACCTGCCACCTCGTGTGTTTGAGTGTGTCGCATTTGTTCACCTACATCAACACAAGTGGAGTAAGCTAACCCCATGAGCAGTGAAATGTGTTTTTGTGGGATATGCAATGAATCAGAAAGGGTATCGTTGCTATCACCCACCAACTCAACGGATGTTTGCGACTATGCATGTGGTGTTCCATGAACATGAGATGTATTTTTCTTCTTCTGCGGCTGAACTTCAGTGTAACGCCCCTGATTTCCATATACTGGAAAAACCGAGACACGAGCCAGGATCTTTTCTTCAATTAGTCACAATACACAGAAAAACAGGAGAATTTAAAACTTTTTATTCAACACCCAATGTATTACAAGTCTGAATATTATACAACTGCAATACATTACAATAGTGTTCCAATAACTCCTTTACATTCCTAAGTATTACAACTTCCAACAACTTACATCAGAGTACAAGTAATGAAGAACAACACTTGGTAACTCTCACTTGAGTACTCCTCAACTAATAGATAATCAACGCACATATTACAGCGGAACTAAACATGACATTGACTCCTCGCTTTCCTTTCCATGAGTCCTCCTGAATCTCGTACCTGTACTTCTGCGATCCAGTATCTATTGAAGTGGGGACGTCAGTATTCACTGACGCTTTAAGGCTGATAACATAGCAGCGAATCTCCCAAAACAACATACAGAAACATGGCAACTGTGTCAGTGTAGTTTAAGTGTTCGTGAGTGCTATGACTAGAATCTAACACAATATTAACTAAAACTAGGATGCTTCTATTCTAATGTCAGCAAGTCTCCGAAGCAACATGCAGTCCATACTACATGCACCCCATCTCAAGCCGTTTCTCCATATACATGGATTTGAACCCGCGTTATGAATTTCTAATTGTATACAACCTGTTCCTGACAGATACAACGTGACTGATGAGGTTGCAGACGTGGTCAAGTCCTACCAAGGCAGTACGCTCATGGTGTCTATGTTGCCACTACCACCCTGCTAACCGGACCTCACTCAAAAAACCGACGAACCCTCGGGGTTTTCCGCCAACAGGAGAGTCCCCTGCTGCCCCCTAGCCAGACCATAGTCTATGGCCTATTCGCTTCCCCGGCATAGGACCCGACAGGAGTTCCGGGGTCCATCCCTAGCTCCGCCCGCCTTATCATGGCACTTCAGGAATTAACAGTGTGAGATACGCAACCCGTGCTCCCAACTCGTGAGAAGCCACCGTACGTATCCCTTTGAAGGGAAGGTACAACCCAATAACTCCACCTAAGGTCTGTCCCAAGGGACAAGTTGGTCGTAAGGGGCCCCCTACAACCCACTCCTCTCTTTCCGGCAAGGGTCTAAGTAAATGATCTTTATAAATCACTACCCTAATGATGTCCCTAACCTTGAACACTCCTAGGGATGACAATATTATAAACACAACTTGCTATCTCTTAAACTAGACTTCGCAAGATAACTCTACCAGGCTGCTCAACCTAGACTTTCCCGAACCCCTCAGGATCCGGTCCCTGGCCCATCGATCCAAGACCCCGGCAATGCGTACATACATGCATGCCACTACCCTGAACTTGGATTCCGTCTATACTCCGGTCCTCGATCAACCTACACCGGTTAAGATCCGACGGTACCCAAGGAGTGACTCCTCCACAGTTCCTTAGGGTAAGAAAACATATGTCTTGATGGTCGATAGCCCCTAGGGTAATAATATCACCCTAGACGAGCACAACAAACAGGGTACTAGCTAATGAGCTATATACGAGTAAACTAACCACATACGAGCCAATAAGCTACGTATGAACCAACCACTCCCTACGAGCCAGGCGGGCCTCGTATGAGATAACAACGTACATACCAGCCAAATATGCCGCGTATGAGACCAACAGCTACGCACGGTCCGGTCGAGCCGCGTACGAGACAACAACCTACATATGAGCCAAATAAACTACGTATGAGACCCACAGCTATATACGGGCCAGTCGAGCCACGTACGAGCACAACCATATGTAAACAACCATACAGGTAATCGAACCTATAAGCAACCAAATGTGCTTACTAACAACTCGATCTTCTATAATTAGATGCAACTGAGGAATCTACTAATAGTCTATGATAGGCATTCTACCAATGAAAAGCCCGAAAGCGACGTAACAACTTTTCTCGAACAACCTATTAGTAGTGACCCTCCCAGCCCTTATTACCCATAAGGATGAGGAATGCCCCCCATGATAGGATCCAATTCCAATTTGAACCTCACACACTAGAACTCACGGTTTCCTTTCAAAACGAACTAGAACTATATGTGACTGGATTCTCGGGGTCTCGCTCGAGTTGAGCTAGAATCACCTAGGAGCTAGATGCATGGGTTCTTTTATCAATGGAGCTGGAACCATCGTGGTACTAGTCCCATGGGTTTCTTTTATTGAAGTTGTCTAGAACAACATAGAACATACATTCGCTTCAATATTTAACTAGGATGCTACACTACACCCTTCAAGCATATATGAGCTCCTTACTAACATTAACTATAACAAGGTAGTTATTACTACAATTACAACATGATTCTTCCCTATTACTTAACCTATAGCAATTTAAGCATGGTATACAATTGTAAGCATCAACCTACAACAACTAATCATGGTATATAACATAACCATCAACCCACAATAATCTAATCATGGTATATAATGTAACCATCAACCCACAATAATCTAAGTACGAATACGATTTAAGCATGCACTTATCACAAGCTTAAGCATGAATAATTACTATGATCTAATCATGAAGACAACTTAGAAGAACATCTACTATTACAATCTAGTATGGGTAGAACATAACATAGAATTGCTACGACTAAGCATGGATAATTACTTTAACTTAAGCATAGAAATTGCTACCACTATGCATGGATAATTAGTACACCAACACATGGATGTTACAATTTGTCCTACAACAAGGTGAGCTTGGTCTACAACATGGCATGGGTTCCTACAACAATTTAAGCATGGTAATACTACTTAGCATTAATCTAAGCATGGTATGTATTCCAAGTAGAGACCTACAACATTCTAAACATGGTAATACTACTTGGTATTAATCTAAGCATGGTATACAATTTTCCTACTACAATCTAAGCATGGATGCTTATGGAAAATTGCTACGACTAAGCATGAATGCTTACCTTAATTCCTACAACAAGTCGAACATAGTATAAGCATGGGTGTAACATAGCAACAACCTAAATTAATTCTAGCATGAATATATGCTTAGCCTCAATCTACAACATTCTTAAGCATGGTAGATTAATTCAACATTAATCCTACAACAATATAAGTATGTATATGTACTTAGCATCAATCTACAACATTCCTAAGCATGGTAGATTAATTCAACATTAATCCTACAACAATATAAGCATGTATATGGTTCCTACTACAATCTAAGCATGAATAATAATTAAGCATGAACATCTACTAACTTAAGCATGAACAATAATCAAGCGTGAACATCTACTAACTTAAGTATGAATAATAATTAAGCATGAACATCTACTAGCCAAGCATGAATATTAATCTAACATGGTGTATCCAAGCATGAATATTAATCTAACATGGTGTACAATTTTTCTACAACCACCTAAGCATGATACTTACTTCAAGCATGGATCTTTTATCAATACTTAAGCATGGAGGGACAATCTTTCTACAAGAATATAAACACAACATAAACATCAACCTCTAACTATCTAACCATGGATATCCACTACAATGGGGGCATGGGTTACTACTATACTCCTAACCAAATGTCCTTTACTACTTCAATTATAAACATAAACATCCACTATAACTTCACTTAACATAACATCTACTACTACTTTAATTAGACATAAACATCTAATACTACCTTATTTAAACATAAACATCTACTACATCTTTATATAAACATAAACATCTACTACTACTTTATTTAAACATAAACATCTACTACAACTTTATATAAACATAACATCTACTACTACTTCATTTTAAACATGAACATCTACTACCACTTTATATAAACATAAACATTTACTACAATTTCATTTAAACATAAACCTCTACTACAACTTCATTTAACATAGCATCTACTAAAACTTCATTTTAACATCTACTACTACTACTTTATTTAAGAATAAGCATCTATTTCTTTATTATTACTAGCCAAACATAAAGGAAATATTTTTAACATTCTACAACTAATAACTTAGATTAGTTTCTTTTTCATACTAGAATTAGCATCTAAAAATGGTTCTTTTTACATAAGATTAATAAAAAGAACTAAGCAAAATAAAATAAGTAAAGAATCCTCCATTTGGGTTCAACCAATCATATGCATATTCTTT
Source organism: Hemerocallis citrina (assembly GCA_017893485.1). Taxonomy (NCBI): domain Eukaryota; kingdom Viridiplantae; phylum Streptophyta; class Magnoliopsida; order Asparagales; family Asphodelaceae; genus Hemerocallis; species Hemerocallis citrina. The sequence goes on from CM030360.1 coordinate 38,508,621, forward strand.
AGTCCAAAAGTTCAAGTGTATGTTCTACAACCCCAAAATGGGTGTATATACCAAGGTCCATATGCTTATGTATGAGTCCACATTCAAGTCCTACAACCCAAAAATGGGTGTATACCCAAAATCCATATGCTTATGTATTTAGTCCAATAACAAGTCCTACAACCCAAATGGGTGTATACACAAGTCCATATGCATATGTTTATTTTAGTCCAATTAATAATACAAGAACAACAACTACAACCATAAAGATTCAATCTTTATGTGTTTATTAGGGTTCTTATCACTCTTTTCCTTTTTTTATGTGGTTATGCTACATCATACAAAAATAAGAAACAACATACAACCACACCACTACAAAAACAAACATACCAAAAGAACAAAGAAAACAAACCAAGGAAGGTAAGAAAAAGAAGAAACCAAAAACAACAACCTTAACAAACAAAAGTAAGTGGAGAACCCCCACCTAATATTCCTTTGATGGAAGGACTTGCTCGCTATACTTCTCCTTCCCCTAAGCTTTTAGAAACTCCTAAGAAGACCTACAAGAAAAACTCTCAATTTAGAGTGGGTTCTCTCTTTCTTTTCCTTTCCTTTCTTTGTCTTTGTATCTTTGTAAAAAGTGAGACAAGTGGAGAAGAAGGGGGTATTTATAGGTGGAGGAGAGGGTGGAGAGTGCAAAATTTGCACACACAAAAGTGCACAAAAGCCCTCCCTTAAGACAAGGCCGGCCATGCCCTTGTAGGGGTGTAGGGATGAGGTGGAGGTATGGGTGTAGGGTGAGGTGAAAGCATGGTGAAAAGATAATGTTTCTATAAGAGTTCTCCTAATCTCTTATGCTTACCAAAACCCTAGCTTAGCCACTTAATAAAACCCTAACCATCTAATTTGGTTTGTCATGACAAAGATAAGCACCTTGTCCAAGAGTACATACTACACTTTTTGTATAATGTACTTGTGGTAGGGTAAAAATGGCTTGGGGCCCAACCAGGGCCCAATACAGCTCTCACTCAAAAAAATGGTAAAAACAACAGTCTAGTTCGGCTTCGAGCCACTGCAGGGTCGGCGCCGAACCTCCAGTTCACCCCCACAGAACTGGCCTCCTCGTATTCGACGAGCCTCAGTGGTCCTCGGCCTCCGATCCGTGACAGCCCCACGGGCCGTCCCCCCGTCCTGGCGAGGCATGAGGATGACCTGTCACAGCCTAGGCCCTCCGATTCTCCCAGAGGCACAGGAGACCCATGATCAGCCATGTCAGCTCCAAATACCACCAAGGGCTTTGCCGCGTCAGCCCTATACCACTCCTGGTACTGCCACGTCAGCCCTAAACCCCCTGGGCCTTCTGCCACGTCAGGCCCATGGGCTTTCGGGTTCAGACCCAACCCCCAAGTGGATCCAAACCCGGTTGGAATTCTCTATAAATACTAGACCCTCACCCACCTTTTCAGGTAACCAATCTTTTGCCACTTAAATTCACCTAGTTATTGTTACTCTCTCACAGAGACTGACTAGATCGTCGGAGGGTCCGCCACCGGGATAAACTCCGGTGTTTCAGGGCTGTCTGCAGGTACACAAGACCTCGGATCTGAACCCTCTGATCCGAGCCGAGGCATCCACCCCACTCTGAGCCCATCGCAGGAGCCGCCAGGTCACTCCGAGGGTCGTCTGACAAGCAGCTTTCTCCTTCAATACAAATCGAGTCCGAACTCACACCTGGTGCATCCACACGTCTCCCAGAAATAAACCGCATCAGGTTGGCGCCGTCTGTGCATCCACACATAGACTTCTACGTTGCGGCCGATCAGGTCTTTGAAGATTCTGTTGACGAGCCGCTGGTACGTGGCTCCGGCGTTTTTCAGCCCGAAGGGCATAACGCGGTAACAATAAAGACCCTGGTCGGTGACGAACGAGGTTTTGGAGATGTCTGGTGGAAACATCCGGATCTGATTGTACCCCGAGAATGCATCCATGAAGGACAGTAGCTCATGCCCCGAGGTTGCATCGATTAAAGCGTCGATGCGGGGGAGGGGGCTTCGAGTGGGGTACCCACCAACAAGAAGCCTTCGAACAACTGAAGCAATACCTCGCCAACCCACCTCTCCTCAGCAAGCCAGAGCCAGGCGAGCCGCTTTGGCTCTATCTGTCAGCCTCGGATAGCGCCCTCAGCGTTGTCCTCGTCCGAGAAGAGGAAGGGGTTCAAAGACCATTGTATTATGTGAGCAAAGTACTACTCCCAGCCGAGACGAGGTACGCAAAGATAGAGAAGGTGGCCTATGCCTTAGTCATGGCAGCCCGGAAGCTTCGTCCTTACTTCCAGGCCCACTCCGTCCAAGTACTGACCGACCAGCCACTAAAGACTGTCCTTCACAAGCCCGAAAACTCTGGGCGCTTAGTCAAGTGGTCAATTGAGCTGAGTCAGTTTGACATCAGCTATCAGCCAAGGGTGGCCATTAAAGGACAGGCCCTCGCCGAATTTATAACTGAGTGCACCATCTCCGAGCAGCCCAGCGTCGAGGGTTCGGATCCGACCTGGGAGATCTTTGTCGACGGCTCATCATGCGAAACGGGGAGCGGAGCAGGCATCATCCTTCATGGCCCCGACTAATTCCTACTTCAATACTCCCTCCGCTTCAACTTTCCGGCCTCCAACAACGAGGCAGAGTACGAGGCCATGATCGCCAGATTGACCCTCGCCCACCGAGCCGGAGCCAAGCAAATCCGGGCCTTCAGCGATTCTCAGCTCGTGGTCAATCAGATCACCGGAGAATACGAAGCCCGCGATGATCGCATGATGAGATATTTGGCGGCAGTCCGACGGCTCCTGGCGTCCTTCAGCTGCGCCACAGTTATCAGAGTCTCCAGGGAACAGAACGCTCAAGCAGACGCATTGTCCAAACTCGCCTCTTCCTCCTTCGAGGGCCTCGATCAGACGGTGCTCATAGAAATCCTCCTAAAGCCAAGTATCAATGACCCAGAGCCAGAGGCGATGTGTGTGCAAGATGATACCAGCCCAGACGACTGGACCACTCCCATCCGAAGATTCTTAATCAATGCCGAGCTCCCTGAAGACAGGGCCGAGGCCAGACAAGTCAGAGTCCGAGCTGAAAGATTTGTCATGATTGATGACATCCTCTTCAAACGCTCATACACCTTGGCCGACGGCAAACCATACCTCCGCTGTCTCACCAGCGGCGAGGCCAGCTACGCCCTCAAAGACCTACACGAGGGGATCGGCGGATGCCACATGGGGAGCAGGACACTTGCTCGGAAGGCCCTGAATCAGGGGTACTATTGGCCGACCATGCTCCAGGACTCACAAGACTTAGTCAAAAGGTGCGGCCCCCTGCCATAGGTTCTCCCCTATCAAAAGGCTTCCTCAAGCCAATCTCCGATCCCTGGCGAGCCCTGCGCTGTTCGCCATGTGGGGGATGGACCTTGTGGGGTCCTTCCCCCCAGCAGTAGGACAAAAGAAATTCCTGATAGTCGCCATCGACTGCTTCACCAAATGGCTCGAAGCCGAGCCACTGTCCAGCATCACCGAGCACCAAGTACAACAATTCTTTTGGAAGAACATCATTTGCCGGTTCGGCATCCCCCGGATCCTCGTTACAGACAACGGAACCCAATTCCAGGGTCAGAACTTCCAAACTTTCTGTGCGGACATCGGTATCCAGCAACGCTTCTCCGCTATTTGCCACCCTCAGTCCAACGGCCAAGCGGAGAACACGAACAGGCAAATCCTCGATGGCCTCAAGAAGCGCCTCGACAGTTCTCCCAAAGGGCTTTGGGTCGAAGAACTGCCTAGTGTGCTATGGGCGTACCGAACCACCAAGAGGATCCCCACGGGAGAGATGCCGTTCGCCTTGACCTACAGGATGGAGGCAGTCATCCCCGTCGAGGTCGGCCTGCCTTCTCCCCGTATCATGGCCTTCGACGAAGCTGACAATTCATCAGGCTTAAGGGCCAACCTGGACCTCGTCGCCGAAGTCAGAGAGAAATCCTCAATCCGGAGAAGCATCTACCAACAACGGATCGAGAAGTTTTACAACAAGAAAGTCCGCCCCACTAACATCAAGGCGGGAGACCTCGTGCTACGAAAACTTTCCGTCTCTGATCCAACCAAGAAGAGGAAATTGGCCCCCAACTGGGAAGGCCCATACCGTATAGTCGAGGCTGTACGCCCTGGTACGTACCGACTGGCGGATATGGATGGCCGGCTCATCAGTGATGAACACATTATTATTCACTTTTTAGAGCAATAATCTTAATATAATTAGACATTTAAAAGCTCTATATGTGGTATTCATGCTTCTTTTCTCTTTCTCTACAGGAAACAGCCTACAAACAGCAAAACAAAGCAAATTCAGGATGATACACAGGAAACTGAAGAGGCAGTCGACTGGTCATGATAACAGACGACTGAACAGAGGAAATCAAGTCTACACAGCTGCTCGACCAAGTCGACTGTTCCCAAAACATCAGTCGACTGGGCGGATGAATCACGAAAATACTGAAGTCTCGACACAGTCGACTTACTCCCAAAAGCAGTCGACTGATAGGCGGCGGAGTACAAAGATAAGATATTCGAAGATTCACCTGCATCTAATTTCACATCTATTTGAATCCAGATTTATGCAAATCAAATCTAAAGACTGGGGGTTTCCAAGAGCACGTGGTTAACAGATAAGGAAGAAAAGAGGAAAAAGAAGAAAGATATTAATCATCAAATCAATTAAAGAAGGATCTTCCTGAAAAAAAAAAAGTGGAAACCCTAATTCTCAGCCGTACTCTATAAATATCAGAAGAGATCAACTTAGAGGGGGGATCATCTATCTCGTGGACACAACTTAATCAGAAAGTTCCCAACCATCAAGTCATCAACCCGTGCTTCACTCCATCAACATCGAAGAGGGAGAGAGAAGATCCAGCAACCAGAAGGCAGTCGACTGTGTGACAGACAGTCGACCATATTGCCGGAATCCATTAGTTTATTTCTTCTTCTCTCTTTATTCTTTTATGTTGATCATGTATTTGAACTTGTTAAGCAATAAAAGTATTATTATGTGGAACTAATTTCATAGTTGGGTAGATCGAAACCATAGTTATGTAGTGCTATATTCTTCTGAGATCTTCTAATTACTTATTGATTGAATCTGGTTGAATTGACATAGATTAATGATCATCAAACTTGGATCTTGAAGTCTGAGAGCAGTCGACTGAGGTGAGAGCCAGTCGACTGACATACAGCACGTGAGAATATCAAGTTTATGTTATCATTTATCTAAATCTGTTATATGAAGCATATTGAGACGACCGAATCTCGTGCCCATAATTTGTAACAAAGGAATCTTTAGGGGTTCTTGGTTCAATCAACTTAAGGAATCTAGATCTGATACCAATTTCTAGAACCTTAAGTGTTTGTTCGTTTCCACTGATCTTATGTTTTCTTTAAGAACAACTTAGTAAATACTAGGCTGACTACTTGATGAAAGAAACGAATTAGAGTAGATACCATGCCTAATTCTTGGTTTAGGGAAACAATACTTTAAGGAGTAGATACCATGCCCTTGAAGTGAACAAACATGAGTAATTGGAAGTAAGTTCAGAAGGTGACTTGGCATTACTAACTATTGGTGGAGATCAACAACCCAACTATTCAAGAGATATTTGTGATTCAACACCTCTCATCTTAGTTTTAATCTTTTAGTTCTTTTAGAATATTATGACAACTTTTATTCATTTTTATTATTAGTTTTATTGATTAGTAAGTTGAAGTCTACAATCTCTGTGGGATCGACCCTTGCTATTACTACGATTCGATTCGTGCACTTGCGAGGTTTTTATAATTTGTATCTAGTTTATCTATTAATTTAGGTACTAGATTTCCAACAACAATCAGCCGACCCTGGAACGCCGAGCACCTAATGCAATTCCTGGAAGAGCGAACATAGGTTCTAACTTGGCTAATGTATATAAAATCTTTTGTAAGCTTTCATGTGTAAAGGGCGGCTTCGACGACCCTCCCTATCTAGTATGAAAGAAATCTCTTTTTTGTCAAACTCCAAATGCCTCGGCAGATCCGACTTAACACCAAACAATGGGATCGGCGCTCGAGTCCTCACTCCGGTATCGTCCCCAACGTCTCGGTAGGTTCGATCCAGCTTCAGGTCAGGGACTCTTCCTAAGGCTCCGCGTTGATCCCTTACGGATCGACGGAGCCAAACCACGCCTCCGCCATCATTCACCGCACTTCTAAACAGAGCAAAGGAGAAAAAGAGTTCTTTATTCATACTCCTTTATTTGGTTATGAGAAAACAAACAAAGACCGTTACAGGACCACTCCACTCATCTCAAACTGAAGGAAGCCACCATCTTAGGGCCCCTCGGGTCCAACGAAGGGCGGGACCACTCCGACCGAACGGCTAGGAGCCCTCTCCTCGTCATGACGGTTCTTGGGCTCAGCCACGGTCGACACTCCAGCCACGGAGCTCTGGGCATCCACTGATCGCATGCGCTCCAGCAGCAGCAGCGCAGAGGGAACCCCCTCCGCTCGCCGACCCACGGAGGAAGATGTCGAGACACCCAGCATCGTCTTGTAGCGATGTATCTCCATCTCCTTCTCCACTATGACAACGCGAAGTAGCCTCTCAGAAGAGGGCCTCTGTAGTGAGGCGTTCGACATGGTATGTCCAAGTCCGACACCTCCGAGGTCCCGGTCCACCATCGCCCTCCTCAGCCGGCTCGCCTCCTCACTTAAGGCCTCAGACTTGTTCTGATAATAGTTAAAGGCCGCATCCGTATCACGAGCCCCCTTTCGGTAGCGAACCAACGTGGCCTCCAGGGCCTCAACTTTGCTCCGGAGCCACGCCACGTCGGAACGACGGGGGTCCACCTCGGAAAGAGGAGCCGCAACCTACAAGAAAACCAGCCAACTCAAAACACATAAGCAAGGAGGGTCGGAAACACCCGAAGTCAAAACACTTGGCCGGTCAAAAATCCTTTTTTATAAATTGAGTCGCTTCTTAAAAAAATGCGGTGGCCAGTCCGCAGAAGGCAAATACAATCAAGAGAAGGAAATAGAAAGACAAAAATTATACAACTTATTTTCCCACCTCAGCATCAGCAGGCGGGTCCACAGGGGGGTCGGCAGACGGGTCAAGAGCAGGCCCTTCTTCGCCAGGGGTCTTCGGTGTCCCCTCGACCTCCATGTCATACTCGAAATTGGACAGGTCAAGGGTCGGGTAGAAGTGCCTCACATGGCTGAGGGCCTTAGCATAACACTCGTCTTGAGCCTTGATCACCAGGAGCTGACCCGTCTCTGTCAGCTCTTCCCTCTCCTTGGGAAACTCCTTCTCCTGAGCCGCCATCTTCTTCGCCCATTCCTCCTTCTCCTTGTCGAAGGCCGTCTTCATCTCTTGCTCCCTCTTCTGAGAGCCTTCGAGCTCTATCTTCATCTCCTTCGTCTCCTGCTCGGCCTTGTCCGCCCGGTCGCGCTCCCGCTTCAAAGCGGCCTCGTAAAGACCCCTCACGTGGGCCCCCTGCACGGTCGCCTGCAGTCACCAAGCACAACTAAGGAAGCCTCCTCTACAACATAATTACGGGACAAGAGAGGTTGACAGACTTACCAGCACATTGGCCTGTGCGAGGCGAGTATACGCCTCATCCAGGGTCTCGGTCTTCATCTCCGAACGATCCCGGGGAGTCGCCAACTTACTCGCCACCTCGACGGCTTGCCGACCTCAGGTCAGACAGTCTCCCTCACGGATCGACCAACTCGGCACCCATGGTCGCCGAAGCCTCTCCTCTACCTCCGGATCCGCCAGAGGGCCCTTCCCCTTATCGAGATCGGTGACCTTGCCCTAGTCCGGACCGCCCTGAACCGCCGCGTCCTTGACCGTCTCCGAGCGAGTCCTTTTGGCCCTCGGCTGAACAGGGGCCTCAGAAACCACCTGGGACGACCCCCTCGTCTTCATCACCCCCACCTTCTTCTCGGCCTCCTCCTTCTTCATGGCGAGCCTCTTCGCCTTGATCGACTCAGGATCCATATCTGCAAAAAGATCCAGTAAGGACAATGAGCACAGAGGAACAACAAGGCCAAAAGAAAGAAACAACTACATACATAGATCGGCCGGGCTCAGTCCGACGCTCGCCAGGTGGCCCTCGGTCACCTTCGCCCAGTTGATACTATACGACAGACGGAGGCGCTCAACAAACCCCCACTCCTCGGCCGTCAGGTCCCTCGGCCTCGGCGTTTTATAACTCGACTTGGAGTGGTTCCACCAAGTGGGAATGTCCCAAGGTTCCTCACTCCGGATCACCAGATATTTCTTCTTCCAATCTTTGATGGAGTCCGGATGACCGTGGACTACCTTCCCCTTGCTCCGGGGCAAAATGTAGTAGACACCCTCAGCCGCCGAGCTGATCATCAACATCGCTCGGAAGACATTCAGCCGTAGAGGTACCCTCTGCTCCTCGCACATCAACACGAAGCAGATGATCTGCTTCCAAGAGTTGGGCCCGTACTGCATCGATGCCAAGGATGCCCAGTTCAGCACCTCGCAAACAAATGGGTGAACTGGCAGCCTCAGGCCGGAGATGAAGGCATCCACGGGGAAGACGTAATACCAATCTGGTAGGGGGTCGGTCGGTCGAAGAGTGGAGCTCGACAACATGAGCTCGTAACTGGACCCTATGTGATACGCCAGCCGCAAAGCCTCCAAGTCACCTGCCTCCAGAACGGTCGGAAGTGTGTTCATTATCACCCTCTTCCGGCTCGGCGACGACGGTTGGACCCCAAACACCTCCTAATCAGAAAGATCGTCAGGGTACCGACGGATTGGCTTAGGCTGTACAGGCGACCCTGTCATCAAGTTACGATAAACAGGCGCCTGGCTCGAGCCCCCAATCCTCGACCCCTTCTTCTTCGGAGACCTCTTCTTCTTCTTGGTTCGTTCCGGCGAGGGGGTAGATAATCGCCCCAGACCTGTCGGCATGGAACTCGACACCACGCCCTGACCTCCTATCTGAGCCCCTTCGGCTTCACCCCCTTTGGGGCCACCCTCCTCTTCAGGAACTAACCCCAGAATCTGGACTTCGGCGGAACTACCGCCCTCCTCCTCAGAATCGCTACTCTCCACAACAAAAAGCCTCCGAGACCGTAGCGGCTTCACATCATACACTGGCTGATCCTCGCCTACAGACTCCCCCTCGAGATCAGACTCCTCCCACGAAGTCGATTTGGAGGCGGGTTTTATGTCCCCCCCAGACGTCGACGCTGACGAGCCAGACTGAGCCCTATCTATCTGTGCCTAAACTAAACAAACTTACGAACAAACCTGGGGTCACTTCGGAAGAACGAGCCTGGTACAGCAAACGGTAGGGACGAGCGCTGAAGTGTTGGGAGATTTTTTGAAAGAGAAAGAAGCGAGTAAGAAGTGGACGATAGGGGGAGAGGGGGGAACATTTATAGAGGACAAAAACGACTCCTCGATTTCTGCAATTACTGTTCACCGATTGACGTGTAGCGGCCGCCTGGAAAACCGTGCCACGTCCTCGAAACGTGGGCTGCTGACGTCATCCAGTGCCAGGCTGGCAGCCAGACACAGGGGTCGGGTCGGATGATGTGCTCGGCGGAAAAATTTTCTTTTTAAAGATTTAAGGCTACAGGGCTCGGTCGGCTCCCCTCTCACCCGCGAACAACTTGGGGCTTACAGCCTCGGCGGCCGAAAACCCCGAATTGTTCACGGGTGGCAGGAAAGCCACCATCGCCTGCGCCCCGGGCTCCAGGTCTCGGTCGGCTCCTCTCTCACCCACGAACAGCTCGGGGTTTACGGCCTCGTCAGCCGAAACCCCGAATTGTTCGAGGGTGGGAGGAAAGCCACCATCGCCTAGAACCCTAACAGAAAGCAGATCGACCCACATATCCGAGGCTCTTCAGCCTCAGATCCAGAATACGGTGGGTACCCCTCCCGTCCTGATCTCTCTCGGGCCAAACAACCGTGTGAAGGCCATCTGACCCAAAAAAGGATCCGGACGGCAGAGTCACCACCGATTCGAGGCCCCTTGGCGCTACAAAATTTTTCAAAAAAGAGACGTCCGCCGAAGCAGACACCTCTGGTGGCCATTGGACCACCCTTGCTATGATCAAACCCGCTTGGGGGGAGAGGTATTTATAGCCTCCCCCATGGACCAGCCATTATGACATTGGGAAAGCTAATCGACGGAAGCCCATGCGCCACCTACATTCATTAGGCGGTGCCATTTAATGCCCTTAGAAAATTGGAACATCGCACGAATCTCGGAAGCGCCTTCAATACTCCGCAAAGACGACGGACCACTCTGCTCAAACCTTCTCAGGAAGAAACACCAGCTTGCCATCACCCTTGCCGACACATAATCCATCGTCATCTCGAGGTTCGGTCGAGCACCAGGGTACTCTTCTCAGGAAGAAACAACGGCTCGCCATCACCCTTGCCGACATGTAATCCCTCGTCATCTCGAGGTTCGGTCGAGCACCAGGGCCCTCTTCTCAGGAAGAAACACCGGCTCGCCATCACCCTTGCCGACACATAATCCCTCGTCATCTCGAGGTTCGGTCGAGCACTAGGGCACTCTTCTCAGGAAGAAACACCGGCTCGCCAACACCCTTGCCGACACATAATCCCTCGTCCTCTCGAGGTTCGGTCGAGCACCAGGGTACTCTTTGTAATATCCCGGACGGATATTAACTCATATAAATTATTATTTTATTATTATTTTATTTTAATTCCAAAGTCGGACTATTTTGGCGATTTTTCTCCGGTTTGCCCACAAACAGTATCTACGCGCGTCTGTCGGTCGATGCGCATCCAAAGCGCATCAAATTGGTAGCGCGACTCCCCGAAGTAATAATAAAATTTATCTTACTATTATTTTCTAAATTAAATTATTTTGGGAATTTTATGAGGATTTTTACAAGAAGATTTTGTATACACATACATGTACACATACACATAATTGTATGGTACTTAGTATATTATACCTAGTATATGGTATGTACTTTAGGACAATACACTATTTCTTGTCATGGTAACTTAATTAGAGAATTAGGGTTTGATTAGAAGGTTTAAGGAGGATTGTATGCACAAGATTAGAACTAAACCCTTCTAGAAACCTTATCACTCCACCTCACTAGTCTACACCATGCCCTCCCCCCACCCCTAAGTCATGGCCGGCCCCTTGTTTTGAGGTTAATTTGTGCCAATAGGTGCACTTACCTCCTCCATTCTCTTTTATAAAACTCCCCTCATTCACCTCCTTCTCTCATTTTAGAAAAAACAAAAGAAAGAAAGAAAGAAGGAAAGGAAAAGAAAGAGAGAACATATTAACTAGAGAGTTTTGTTTTGTAGGTAATAGAAGAATTCTAAACAAGCTTAGGGGAAGGAGAAGGAATAGCTAGCTAGTTCTTCCACCAAAGTTAGAGAAGGTGGGGGTTTCTTCACACTTGGTTTCTTCTTTTGTTTGTTTCTTTGTTTGTTTGTTTGGTTGTTTGTTGTTTGTTGTGTGACTTCTTCTTCTTCTCACCTTCTTGTTTTGTTTTCTTTGTTCTTTTTGTGGGTGTGTGGTTATGAGGTTGTGTTGAATGAAAGAGAAAGAAAGTTAGTAGTAGTGACTACTAACTCAAAAAGTTCATAGCTTTAGTATTGTAGTTTTTGTTGTATGATATTGGACCAAAGGACTCACATATTGCATATTGTTGAAATATACAACCATTGTTGGTTGTAGGACTTGGTGTAATAATAAAAAAGATCTTCTTTTATTTTACACACTAGTTGTAGCTAATAAATTAAAAAGATCTTCTTTTTATTCTTAATCACTAGTTGTAGCTATTAATCAAAAAGATCTCCTTTTATTTTACACACTAGTTGTAGCTAATAAATTAAAAAGATCTTCTTTTTATTCTTAATCACTAGTTGTAGCTATTAATCAAAAAGATCTTCTTTTATTTTAAACACTAGTTGTAGCTAATAAATTAAAAAGATCTTCTTTTTATTCTTAATCACTAGTTGTAGCTATTAATCAAAAAGATCTTCTTTTATTTTACACACTAGTTGTAGCTAATAAATTAAAAAGATCTTCTTTTATTTTTAATCACTAGTGGTAGAAACTAATAAAAAAGATCTTCTTTCTTTTTAAACACTAGTTGTAGAAACTAATAAAAAGATCTTTTCTTCTTTTTAATCACTAGTTGTAGAAACTAATAAAAAGATCTTTCTTTTATTTTTAATCACTAGTTGTAGAAACTAATTAAAAAGATCTTTCTTTTATCTTCAATCACTAGTTGTAAGTAATTAAAAAGGATCTTTCTTTTATTTTTAACCACTAGTTGTAATTAATTAAAAAAGACCTTTTCTTTTGTAAAGTAAAGTAAAATAAAAAATGACCTTTTCTTTATCACTAGTGATAATAAGGTTAGTAAGCAACTAAGTAGTACTAGGCTAAAATAATAAGTAATAGTATGTAATGAAATGAAGTAGTAGTAGCATGTATGTTGATTAATAAGGTAGTAGTAAGTTGTATGTTGTGGTTTTGATAAGGAAGTAGTAGTAGTAGTAGTAGTAAGTTGTATATTGTGATTTTGATAATGAAGTAGTAGTAGTAGTAGTAGTAAGTTGTATGTTGTGATTTTGATAATGAAGTAGTAGTAGTAGTAGTAGTAAGTTGTATGTTGTGATTTTGATAATGAAGTAGTAGTAGTAGTAGTAGTAAGTTGTATGTTATGTGTTGATCAAAGTAGAAGTAGTAGTAGTAGTAGAATGTTGTAGGATATTTTCTAAAAATATTCCTTTATGTTTTGTGCTTAGAATATTGTAGGATCACTTCTAAAAATAATTGGAAGCCATATCTATGCTTAATTAGTTGTAGGATTGCATTTAAAAACATCCTACCATGCTTACCATGCTTAGTTAGTTGTAGCTTTGCTTCTAAAAATAATTAGAAGCCATATCCATGCTTAGTTAGTTGTAGGATTGCATTTAAAAACATCCTACCATGCTTACCATGCTTAGTTAGTTGTAGCTTTGCTTCTAAAAATAATTAGAAGCCATATCCATACTTAGTTAGTTGTAGGATTGCATTTAAAAACATCCTACCATGCTTACCATGCTTAGTTAGTTGTAGCTTTGCTTCTAAAAATAATTAGAAGCCATATCCATGCTTAGTTAGTTGTAGGATTGCATTTAAAAATATCCTACCATGCTTACCATGCTTAGTTAGTTGTAGCTTTGCTTCTAAAAATAATTAGAAGCCATATCTATGCTTAATTAGTTGTAAGATTGCTTTAAAAATATCCTACCATGTCTACCATGCTTAGTTAGTGGTAGCTTTGCTTCTAGAAATGCTTAGGAGCCATAATCCATGCTTAGCTAGTTGTAGGATTACTTATAAAAATATCCTACCATGATTCTATGCTTAATTAATTGTAGAATGTTTTATAAACTTATCCTACCATGCTTAACGTTTAGAATGTTGTAGGATTCTTTTCCTAGCATGCTTGGTAATGTTGTAGGATTCTTTTCCTATCATGTTTAGTAACTCACTTATACTAGAATTTTGTAGGATTCATTCCTAAAGTTTCCTATTATGTTTAGTGACTTAGTTATGCTTAGAATGTGTAGGATTCAATCCAAAAGTTTACTACAATGTTTGGATAAATTTTATTGTGCCTAGAGTGTTGTAGGATCCATGATAAAATCATATACCATGCTAGTTTAATTGTTGGAAAGCGATATACCATACTAGCTTAATTGTAAGTACTTTGCATATCATGCTAGTTTAAATTGTATGCAAATTGTATACCATGTTAGATAAATGGTAGAGAAGTGTATGTTATGTTAGTAGATGATCATGACTTATGCTAAGTAAGTAGGTATCATGCTAATTATTAATCATGTTAAGTTAAGGATACCCATACTATGATGTTCATGCTTAAAGTAAAGAAACTACCCATAGCTAGTTGTAGTGATTTATGTGGGGTTCTATACCATGCTAGAGTAATACTTGCTTAGAATGTTGTAGGAGTAGTGTTAGGACTACCTACTATACCTTGGAATATTGCTTAGTTGGGTGATGGTGGTTGGTTATGATAAGTAGTAGGCTTCCATGCTCAATTGGTAACCTACGATTGACTATAGAGAATTTTATGTTTAAGGACATTAGTGATTTTCATGCTTGAGCTCAATGTAAGCATAAGCATTAATCACATTCATACATAGGAATATCATGGTGGTTGTGTTATATGATTGATTGTCGTAAGAAGCTGCTTATAATTATATGCCATACTTAAGGCGCAATAGGTTGAAGTAGGAAGGATTGGGAAGACCACTAGGGATAGTTAGTCCGATAAAGGCCATTTTATCGCCTTCGGTTCTTCCCTAGTACAATACCCATCATAGACTACTAGTATATCCCTTTGTTGCTTCTAATAGTAGAAGATTAAGTTTGTTAGTAAGCATGTTTGGTTGCTTCTAGGATTGATTACCTGTATGGTTGTTTGCACACGGTCGTGCTCGTACGTGGCTCGACTGGCCCGTATGTAGCTGTGGGTCTCATACGTAGCTTAGTCGGCTCGTATGTAGGTTATTGTCTCGTACGCGGCCCGACCGGCCCGTGCGTAGCTGTTGGTCTCATACGCGGCTTATTTGGTTGGTATGTACGTGGTGATCTCCTACGAGGCCCGCCTGGCTCGTAGGTAGTTATTGTTTCATACGTAGCTTAGTTGGCTCATATGTGGTTATTACTCGTGTATAGCTTGTTAGCTAGTACACAGTTAGTTGTGCTATCTAGGGTGATGTTACCACCCTAAGGGCTATCGACCATCAAGACATGTGTTTCTACCCTAAGGAACTGTGGAGGAGTGGCTCCTTGTGTACCGTCGAATCTTAACCAGGGTAGGTTGATCGAGGACTGGAGTATAGACAGAATCCAAGTCTAGGGCAGCGGCGTGCGTATATATCCGCGACGGCCAAAGTCTTGGATCGATGAGCCACGAACCGGGTCCTGAAGGATTCTGGTAAATCTAGGTTGAGCGGACTAGTAGAGTTGTTTTGCGAAGCCTAATTTAAGGCCTAGCATGTTGTGTTATAATATCGTCATCCCTAGGATTGTTCGAGTCAGGGACATCACTAGGATAGTGACTTATAAGGATCAGTTTACTTAAACCCTTTTGCCGGGAGAGAGGGGTCAGTTGTAGGGGGCCCCGACACTAACTCGTCTCTTGAAGCAGATCATAGGTGGTGTACCGAGTTGTACCTTCCCGTCAAAGGGATACGTACGGTGCCATCTCACGAGTTGAGGACACGGGTTGTGTATCTCGCTCTGTTAATTCCTGAAGTACCGTGGCTAGGGGTGCCACAGGATGCATTGTGCAGTCCTGCGCTTGCGATACCCCAGAGAGTGCCACAGGGTAGGCTTCGTGCTACCCTGCGCTTGCGAAACTCTATGGTATGATTTTTGTGTAATGACACCGGATACGTCGGGATCGTCTAATTTAAGTGAGGTCCGGTTAGCCGGGTCGCGGTGGGAACATAGACACCACGGGCGAAATGCAACAGTGGCACATGACCACATCTGCAGCCTCGCGAGTCACGTGTAGGTGTCAGGAACAGGTTGTGTACAATTAGAATTCATAACGCGGGTTCAAATCCCTATATATGGAGAAACGACTTAAGATGGAGTCGCATGTATTTATGGGCTGCATGTTACTTTCGGAGACTTGCTGACATTAGAATAGGAAGCATCCTAGTTCTACCTTCCCGTCAAAGGGATACGTACGGTGCCGTCTCACAAGTTGAGGACACGGGTTGCGTATCTCGCGCTGTTAATTCCTGAACTGCCGTGGGTGGGTGTCAGGAACGGGTTGTGTACAGTTAGAATTCATAACGCGGGTTCAAATCCCGGATATTAGAATAGGAGTGTCCTAGTTCTACTTAAGTATCACATTAGAGTCTAGTCATAGCACTCACGTACACTTAAACTACACCGACACCATTGCTATGTTTGTATATTTTGTATATTGTTTGGAAGATTCGCTGCTATATGATCAGCCTTTAAGCGTCAGTGAATACTGACGTCCCCACTTCCATAGGTACTGGATCGCCCAAGTACAAAGGCGATATTCAGGAGGACTCAAGGCGAGGAAAGCAAGGAGTCAGTATTAAGTTTAGTTCCGCTGCAAAATATGTATTGATTCTGTATTAGTTAAGAGGTACTCTGATGTAAGATGTTAAAGGTTTAATACTTAGAAATGTAAAGGTAATATTGTAACTCTATTGTAAGGTATTACAGTTGTACAATATTCAGACTTGTAATACTTTGTGTATTGAATAAAAAGTTTTAAATTCTCCTGTTTTTCTGTGTATTGTGACTAGTTGAAGCAAAGATCTTGGCTTGTGTCTCGGTTTTCCAGTATCGGAAATCGGGGCGCTACACTCTTCTCAGGAAGAAACAACGGCTCGCCATCACCCTTTCCGACACATAATCCCTCGTCATCTCGAGGTTCGGTGGAGCACCAGGGCAACCCCCTCATGAAGGACCAGCGATTCGCCATCCCATTTCTACAACCGTAAACACTCCTCCACGGCTAGCTCCTGCACCCCCGCAGGAGTGGGGGACTTGTGTGGTAGGGTAAAAATGGCTTGGGGCCCAACCAGGTCCCAATACAGCTCTCACTCAAAAAAATGGTAAAAACAACAGTCTAGTTCTGCTTCAAGCCACTGCAGGGTCGGCGCCGAACCTCCAGTTCACCCCCATAGAACTGGCCTCCTCGTATCCGACGAGCCTCAGTGGTCCTCGGCCTCCGATCCGTGACAGCCCCACGGGCCATCCCCCCGTCCTGGCGAGGCATGAGGATGACTTGTCACAGCCTAGGCCCTCCGATTCTCCCAGAGGCACAGGAGACCCATGATCAGCCATGTCAGCTCCAAATACCACCAAGGGCTTTGCCGCGTCAGCCCTATACCACTCCTGGTACTGCCACGTCAGCCCTAAACCCCCTGGGCCTTCTACCACATCAGGCCCATGGGCTTTCGGGTTCAGACCCGACCCCCAAGCGGATCCAAACCCGGTTGGAATTCTCTATAAATACTAGATCCTCACCCACCTTTTCAGGTAACCAATCTTTTGCCACCTAAATTCACCTAGTTATTGCTACTCTCTCACAGAGACTGACTAGATCGTCGGAGGGTCCGCCACCGGGATAAATCCCGGTGTTTCAGGGCCGTCTGCAGGTACACAAGACCTCGGATTCGAACCCTCTGATCCGAGCCGAGGCATCCACCCCACTCCGAGCCCGTCGCAGGAGCCGCCAGGTCACTCCGAGGGTCGTCTGACAAGCAGCTTTCTCCTTCAATACAAATCGAGTCCGAACTCACACCTGGTGCATCCACACGTCTCCCAGAAATAAACTGCATCAGTACTAAATTGGTACAATATAATGTATGTATATGTATATGTATGTGTATACCAAGAATCCTCATATAATCTGTATAAAATAGTTTAATTTGAAAATAATAATAAAAATAAATTTTATCATCCATTCGGAAGATCACGGTACCTATTCGATATACTACCGATGTACATAGACCGGTATATGTGTACAGACAATGTTTGTGAACAAACCGGACGAAAATCACCAAAATGTTTCAATTTTGGAATTAAAACAAAATAATAATAGAATAATAATAAAATAATAATTTATATAAGGTAATATCCATTCGGGATATTACATTCAGGGGGAGTACCGAAGTGAAGTTCAGACTCTTGGGTATGATAAAGTAATTATCAGTCAGAACGAACAACTGGATACAAATAATGGCGAACACTTGAATGAAGATCTAGTAAGGGAGGAAGACCCTCATGAAGAACTGCAACCAAGGGAAGAAGACCCTCTTGAAGAATTGCAACCAGTAGAAGATCCTCTTGAAGAATTGCAACCAGTACCGAATTTCAGTGAGAGTGAATCGTCAGAACCCCAAAACAATTCGTCATCGTTGTCTGAACCTCCTAGAAGAGAACTCCTGTACCGTACTAATAGAGGTATTCCAAAACCCACTTATGAACCTAATCCCACTAGTAACGTCAAATATCCTATGAGTAATTATGTATCCACTCATCGCTTGTCGGAATCAAATAAGTCATTTGTAAATCAATTATCTACTGTATCTAATCCTAACAGTGTGCAGGAAGCCCTTACTGATCCAAGGTGGAAAGCAGCTATGGATGAGGAAATAAAATCCTTTTAAAAGAACGAGACTTGGGAGAGAGTCGAGCTGCCAGTAGGAAAGAAGCCAGTAGGATGCAGATGGATTTATACGGTGAAGTACAAGTCTGATTGTTCAATAGAGCGATACAAAGTAAGGCTAGTTGCCAAAGGGTACACACAAACGTACTGAATTGATTATGAAGATACATTCGCACCAGTGGCAAAATTCAATACTTTTCGAGTCTTACTATCACTTGCTGCAAATCTTGACTAGTCGTTGGAGCAATCTGATGTGAAGAATGCATTTTTGCATGGGGAATTGACAGAAGAAGTCTATATGGATCTTCCACCAGGGTTAAATAGACCAGTTCAACACAGCAATAAAGTATGTCGTCTGAAGAAAGTATTGTATGGACTGAAGCAGTCGCCAAGAACTTGGTTTGGGAGATTTACAAAATCAATGAGGATATTCAGATACTATCAGAGTAATTCTGATCATACTCTATTCTTAAAAAGGAAAGAAGGTAAAATTACTGCTCTCATTATTTATGTAGATGATATGATAGTAACTGGAGATGATCCTGAGGAGAGGAAGGCATTAAAGAACTACTTGTCACAAGAGTTCGAAATGAAAGAGCTTGGTTCTTTGAGATACTTTCTTGGTATTGAAGTTTCTCGCTGAAGAAAGGGGATATTTCTATCTCAAATAAAATATGCTCTTGATTTATTGAAGGAAACTGGAATGTCCGCTTGTCAACCGATTAGTACACCATTGGAAGAAAGACTGAAACTTTGTAACGAATCTGATCTTGTGTCTTGTGATAAGGAAAGATATCAGAGATTGGTTGGACGATTGATGTATCTTGCACATACATGGCCAGATTTATCACATGCTCTAATTGTGGTAAGTCAGTATATGCATGCACCTTAGGAATATCACATAGATACAGTGATGAGAATTCTGAGATATATTAAGTCTGCTCCAGGAAAAGGGGTCCTATTTGCAAAACATGGTAACTTGAAGGTTGAGGCATATACTGATACTGATTGGGCAGGATCTATAATTGATAGACGCTCCACTTCAGGTTACTTCACCTTTGTTGGAGGAAATCTAGTTACATGGAGAAGCAAGAAGCAAAATATTGTTGCATGCTCTAGTGCGGAGGCTGAGTATCACGGAGTAGCTCTAAGTATAGCAGAATCTCTATGGCTGAAACTCTTGTTGCAGGACTTAGGATGTGGTCCGAATGAACCTATAAATGTGTATTGTGATAGTCAAGTAGCATGCGATATTTCTGCCAATCCAGCTCAACATGATAGGACGAAACATGTAGAGGTGGATAGATTCTTCATCAAGGAGAAATTGGATGAGAAAGTCATTGAGATAGCTAAAGTGAAGTCAGAAGATCAGCTTGCAGATATCCTGACCAAGGCAGTTTCGAGTCGGCTTTTCTTGAAATTTGTTGACAAGTTGGGCATGTTCAATATCTATGCACCAACTTGAGGGGGAGTGTTGAAATATAGTAAGTACTAATGTGTATATTCTGTTTCCTAATCTATTGGAAACAGATTTCCTAAATCTCTCACCCCTCAATCTTCTTTCAATCTCCTTTCTTCTCCTCCAAGAATGTAATCCTTATATATATATGTATACAGAAAAGAATAAGTGAATAAGAAAAAATATTATTCCCAAATTTGTTTTCAATAGATTTAACGTAAACTTGAGAATGTTTTTCTAATATACTATTTTTAATTATTGTTTAAAAAAGAAAAATGTAGAATATGATCACTCTGTTTTATTAATGGGATAATAACAAAAAAAATCCAGAAATTCTTGCTCAAGCAAAAAAAAGGTACATTAAATAAACCTCCAACAACCCTATAAGGATAGACAATACTGAAAGCAAAGATATAGAAGCATATAAAGAAGCACAATACCCCCAACAATAGTCCTTGGGGGTAGGCTCTAACTCATGGCCGGGTCAATCTCGATCTCCTCGTTGTCATATGTCTGCAGAGGAAAATGTTCCGTGATGCGCTCCTTGGCTCTTGCATCCGCTTTCTCTGCCTAAAATGAAATCAAGTGCACAATTTGAGCGAGTTTTCCATATGTGAAATTAGAAGTTGTTCATGTCTAGCCAGAGTATCCAAGTTATTATGGCTATCACGATGGACCATGCTTTCTTCATATTGTGTCTATCTCTCGTAAATGTCTCACCTATCGATAGATTGTTGAACGAGGTTGGGAAAGTGTGCACTTTGAGTGCTCAGAGTACTTCACGCCAAACAGCTTTGCTTGTAAGGCAATCAAGGAATAGATGATTTGTTTTCTCTACATGGGCATTGCAAAAGCCACAAAAGGTATCAACTGTCGGTTGTCTCCTGGCCAATTTCTCTCGGTTGAGAATCGCATCATTGACAACTAGCCACAAGAAGACTCACTCTTCGAGAGGGGCTTTTACTTTCCAAAATACCGATGACCGGGTGGGGACGACATCCACGGTAGTGATTTCTTGAATAGAGAGAGCGGATAGTGAATTTCCCTTTCTTCTCTAATTCCCATGAACGATTATCTGGACCTGATGTACACCTGACCTAGAGTTCATAATGTGTTGTTGTAGTTCCTCCAATGTACTCTTCAATTGTGGTGTGAGTCTGGAACTAGGGATAGGGTTCCAACTGCCTATTTTCTAGGCTTTGGCTATGGTCATGTTAAGATGCAAGCACAAATGGAATATATCGGGGAAAAGTGACTTCAGAGGTTGTCCTTTGCACCACCTATCCCACCAGAATCTCGTTGAGTGCCTATTTCTCAGGAAGGAAGATGTGCAATTATTGCATTGATTATGCGATTTAACGATTACCCTCATGAACTAGGAGGTCCTAGGTTTTACGCGAACATCTTCAAGTTGGTGTATGCCATAGAGGCTAGTTGTGTATTGACATTACTAGTTTACATTATATCATGATATTTATTTCATATATGAGACATTTTATTTATTGTGTTGTTTATTGTGACTATATAAACATAATAAAGTCCATAGAATGGTAGGTTCAATACCATGGGATATCAAGTGCATGGCTTGATTGTGAGATCCTATTGGTTGTAATCAGAACATCATTCTTAAATGTCCCTAGTCAAGTATTATTGTGAATTATGACAACAATGATACATAGAGACTAGTATGTATGTAAACTGATGACCATATCTCACGGGTCATGGATATGAGATATCAAGTCTTCACATGGGTACATATTAGAGTAATAATGTACTGGACTGATCCACCATGCGAACGCTGCATGGATCGTTACGTGAGTGTCATAAGCGATTCTCACAGTGACCATGGTGTATGTAGTCCTTTGACTTGAAGTCACTACGGTTCCCTACATGAGAAGTTATATATTTTAATGTCGTTAAACATTGCCTGTAATATGGTGATTATAAAGTCGACTATTGGATACTACAAATCATGGAGAGGGATGTGAGTGACTTAGATAGAATTTGTCCCTCTTACATAACAAGAGCGATATCTATGGGCCCCCTAATTGAGTGAGACTACAAAATGCATGACCATACTCAAATGAATCAATATGAGATATTGAGCTCATTTGTTTTAGTAAGTTTACTCGGATATCAAGAAACCAAAGATTGAACTATACAAAGGTGACACGCTCTATGCTTGTGATTAATTAAGATATCTGGACAAAGGGACTATACTACATGGTAATATTGGTCACGAATAGGTTATGTCTAATCACTAACATTCCTGTTACTTGAGTAGAAGTGATGTATTGGTAGATACCGCTCAATATTTGTAATACTAGAATATGATTTTAGTATTACTGCCAACATAACGAGAACCTACATGGTCACACATTTAGAATGGATCAAAATTGGAATTTAAATTCATAAGATGAACCAAGTAAGACTTGGACTTCTGACAATGGTTGGAAATTTAATTAGATTAAATGGGCTGACTAAAGTTGAAAGGCCCACACATGAATCTGAACCAGGTTAGATTGTGAGTCCAACAGCCTCATTACTTTCTTAGGATTGATTTCTGTAGCTATATATATGATACGTATCTGTGAAAAAGTATTAGATGAGAAAACCCTAGCCGTGACAGAAATTGAGAGAGAGAGAGAGAGAGAGAGAGAGAGAGAGATCATGAGGAACATTTCCATCCCACAGCTAGCACTGCGGTATGAGGGAAAGCTTGATTTGATCCATTCGTGTGGATACCGTAGAGGCACAACAATATTGCAGTGCTGTGATCGACATTAATTGGAGGCAGAAGATCCATCTTCAAGGCATAACTCCTAAACACGATTTATGGTTTTCGCATTGATCCATGACTAGGTTTTGATTTTTTTTTTTGTAATTTTTTTGCTGTGTATTTGATCTGAGACTACCATCAAAACCTAACTTCTCGTACCATTACCATTGGGGTGGTAGATTTTCCACCACATTTACCTATTAAGGCGAGGTTCTATCCTTAAGATCAATGATACCAAGTCCCTTGTGCGCTTTATGCATGCATGCTTTTTCCCATCTGATGAGGTGGTACCCACCTCTGAACGAGTCTTCTCCTCTCCATATGAATCATTTTCGAACCTTATCAACCCTTTGGATTATCCACCACTGTATCTCAAAGAAAGACGTGTAATAGATTGGTAGATTGGGAGGTTGGAGAGTACTGCACTGATGAGTGTCAAATACCATTCCATCCAATGGGGGTGAGCTTCCACCCTATCAATAATAGGGAGCCATTCAATCTTTTTGAGTTTGTCTGGTTTGAAGGGTGGAGTAAGATATTTGATGGGGTTGGAATTTACTTTGCAGTTTAGGGTTGTGGCATGATCTCACACCTCTTCATCAGAAAGTGCAATGGGGATGATGCTAGTCTTGTGAAAGTTCACCTGTAATCTTGACCAGAGTTCAAAGCAGTACAAAATTCATTTGAAGGTCACTGTCTATTTGACGTTGTGGTAGTGTATCATCCGCGTATTGCAGAATTGAGCAACCCGCTCTGTTTTTGCAATGCCCCACATGGGAATTCCATCCCATTTCTATACAATTGTTAGTCATTCCCTATAAAGCTTATGCGACTAGGGTGAATAGGAGAGGGGAGAGTGGACCGCCTTGTCGTAGGCCTAGTTTGCATGAGAACGGGTGGCCAGCTCTCCCATTGACCATAATGGAAGTTCGACTTGTGTTGAGACACTGTTGAATCCATCAGGTCCATCTCGGTACAAATCCCATACTGATGTTGAATTTTTGCAAGTGTACAAAATTGCACAAGTAATATAGTTAAATGAGTAGAGTGTCGAATCCACAGGGACTAGATATTTTACTGAGTACCGATATCGCTAGATGAATCACTATTTGGAAGATTGAATTTTATAAATAATAAAACAACTAAATTAACTTAATCTAATTAAATCTAACTAAATTGGTGAAGAGGGAGAGGGACTGTGAAACAATGAAGCTCTTGTAATTTGTTAAGGGTAAAATTAGTTCTAGGGCTCTTGGTTCACCTCGTTTATCACACACACAAATTATTATTCCTTATAAATAAAAATATTATCTTTCCAAATTGTCGACCAAAATCCTAAAGATATTAACCACTCTATCCACGTAGTCTAAAAATTATTCTCAACTAATTCTTCGCCTATCCATCAAATTATTAATTGAAAATTTGGATTTCTTAATGGTCACGTCCTCCAATATACGGTGTTAATTTTTATTAATCACAAATAACCTATTCGGTCTCTTTATGATTTGAAAAATCATACAAATGTCTATCCACCATGTTGTACGCATAAATATTAAAAATTAAAACACACCTAGAAAAAATAGAGTAATAATAAGGAATTAAAATCTGTGTTCTACAAAACTCGACTACATCTTTGCCTCTAGAACAATAAATTCAGTTCATGTTCGTTTTGCAATTAATAAAAATATTTGGATTGCATCAAAAGAAATTTGGAGAAGAAGAGTTAAAAAAGAATACAAAATTTAAAGCAAACCCCTGTCTCAAAATCCGAACCCAAAAACAGTCTGCTTCGCCTCGAAAACCGTGCGCGTCATGTCGCCAACTCAGCCAAGTCAGAAGACAGCGCCTGGTTCTTCAGATTCCATGCCAGCACGTCAGAACAGCACCTGCAAGCTGTCGCTGTCGTCGTGTGTGGCCCAGCGCCAGGTCAGCGCAGTAATGTTGGGTGCACTTTGAAAACCGCGCCGAAGAAGAAGCAGTCCCTACTGCCCACACATGCTGTCCTTCCTTGGAGCTCGCGTGCCACACACTTTTTCTCTCCTGTTGTTTCTATCCAAATTGAAAGCAAGGGACAGAGAGATGAGTTGATGAGTTCTCTCTCTCTGACTTTTTCTTTTTCTTCTTTTGTGTTATTGTACAGCCGTCACCTCTTACCCTTCTCTCTCCCTTTGATTTGTATTTATAGAGAACGGGGAGAACACTTAGGGTTTGCACTTTTGCAGAAAACCCTACTCTTTTCCTTTATTTCCTTCCTAATTTGTTCTGAATTTTATTCCTTTCTCTTTTCTTCTTTTCTTTCCTTTTCTGCCAACCACGTGCTACTGCATACACAAAATAAAACCTGAAATTAGGATTTTTAAATAAAATAAAATTAATTAGTTTAAAATTAATTAAACTAACTATAAATCATATTAGCGTATAAAAATCCTTTTAAAAATTATTTGTCGCACTTTAAACTCAACAAAACAATAAAAATTGATAAATCCATTATTTTACTTTGTTTGTTGATTTTTCCACAAATCTTTACTTTTTGCATCAAAAATATTATTTATTCAAAAATAATTAATTAATTGTAATCTTGTAGAAATAAGATGAATTCTAGATAATATCAACAAAATCAAGCAATTTTAATGGGTAAATGAGTACAAATATTTGTATATAAATTAGACACATCAAATACCCCCAAACTTAAGATTTTGCTTGTCCTCGAGCAAAAAGTAGAATCATGAACAAGGGAATAATAATCTCAACCCATCACACTAAAAGATCTTATCATGCAAGCATCAAAATTTCAATTAAAAATATAAACAATTGCAAATAAAGTCAACCTAAGCATACCCACTTTCTCCAGTGCAATTATTTATTCATAATTCCCAACCCAATCGCATTTGTCATGCAATTAATGTAATTATAGTATGCAACAACTCAATCTGTGATTATCCCTTCTCTCTACTACAAACCGAGTAGCAAACTAGAGTTTTTATTTTTTATTTTTTTTATTTGTTTATTTTTTTTATTTTTTTAATCCCTTCTTTAAGTTGTCACTTGCCTTTTTACGCGAATGCAAATCATTTGTGATGAATTCACCCGGTTACTCAACAAGTCACAAACTTAAAGTGCTTTGCATACTCATATTTCAAGTTGCCGTTTTACGTAAAAGTAAACATTTGTGATGAATACCCCTAGTTACTAAGCAACTCAAAATATTGGAGTAGATTGACTCTATTCATAATACATTTTTTATTTTTTATTTTTCATTATTACTCTATTTACTTAAACTCTGTTTAGGACTAGATCAAAGGGGATAATCACAAGAAAAAGCATAACATTTGTCTTTAATGTATAATAGCATGACCCACACAATTTTGTAAGGAATTTTGAAACTCAATAATCCTAAAGTAAATAAGTATGCTTACTCTTGCTTTATAAGAAATTGTTTATCCCAAAAAAATTATTTCAATGCTTATCTCAATGAAGAACTCAAAAGTGTAATGGTGAGCCTAATTGAAATCCTTTTAAAATTTTGTTTTTCTTTTCAAAAATAAATAATAAATTTCTAAACCTTCCTCCCAAACTTGAATATCACATTTTCCTCAATGGGAAAGAAAAAGAAAAACAAAAAGAATCAAAAAGTTTAGAATATCTTCCCTTATTCGTCTTTAAATTTCTGCACGCGCAGTGTTCAATGTTTTGGCGATATATGGAGCTGTAGATGTCCAAATGGGCTGAATTGTTTTTTGCTGGAAAGCTAAGAAGATAGGCTACAACTTCTCTTTGAATCACTTTTCCAGATTTTGACTCCAAACTGCTCAACAACAGCCATCAATGCATGTGTTCAAAACAGCTCCGCCCGGCGACTTCCAAAATTTATGCAATCCTGCAAGATAAAATCAAAATTTAAAATAAAATAAACTAAAATATAAATCAAAACTAAATGCAATAAAATAAAACATGGGTTGCCTCCCAAGAAGTGCTAAGTTTTAAGTCTTCAGCCAGACATGGGGTGAGATGATTAAGTAACGCCAAGATCCAACAACATTAACACATCTTTTCTAATTTTTCTCTTCAGATGTGGATCAGGTTCAAGCTCCAATTTGAGGCATTTTCTTCGTGATGATGATGTCTTTGATTTCCCCACCTCTTTGAATTTATGCTGCAAAAATGAATAAATAGAAGGTGCAGCATCCAAATACATAACATGTTCAAAAATATTTTTCTTCTCAGTTTCAAAAATTTCTGCATTTGTTGGACATACTTCAATTGGTGATTTTTCATTTTTAGCCTTATGTTTCTCGCCCAAAATTAAATCAATTTCACTTACTTGAATAGATGACTGTTCTTCAGGAGGAAAATTTGTGGAATTAAAAACATTATACATTACTTGTTCATTCTGAATTTGTTCCTCCACAATTTGTTCAATCTCACTTTGCTTTTCAACCACATCACCATTTTCTTCTCGTGGTTGCTCAATTGTACTCCCGTTGCTTAGTGTTATCGCTTTGACATGCTCCGTGGGGTTGACAACTGTGTCGCTTGGGAATGTTCCTGCAGTTTTTTCGTTAAGAATATTTGAAATTTGACTAATTTGTACCTCAAGATTGTGAATGGAAGCCGAAGTTGAATTTGCAACATTTTGAATTGCCAAATCTGTCTTTTGAATGTATTGTTCTGCCCTTTGCATGTAGTGCATAAACATATCTTCAAGCATCGGCTTCTTTTCTTGCTGTGAAAAATTTTGAAGTTGTATAACTGCTCCTTGATTGTTGTTCCATGGATAATTTGGGGCGTTTCTCCATCCTGAATTGTATGTATTTGCATAATGATTGTTTTGCATTTGAAAGTTTGACACAAAATTTTCATGTTCGGTATTTGATGGAGCAAAAGGGTTCCCCACTTGACAATCTGAACTTGCATGATTTCCTGCACCAAGATCACAAATCATATTAGATTGCATAACATTAAAATTCATATTTTCTACTTGTTTAGATAAAATATCATTTTTTGTATTTAAAGTAGAAAAAGGATCAAGTTTAAAAACTCCAGCCACATTTCTTGGCATTGTTCTTTCTGAGGACCACTGGTAATTATTAGATGCCATTTCTTCTAAAAGGTCATAAGCAGCTTCATGAGTTTTGCTCATTAAGGCACCTCCAGCTGCTGCATCTACCATGGATCGATTTGTAGCCCCCAAACCGTTATAGAATATTTGCACTTGTAGCCATTTTGGAAGTTCATGATGAGGACACTTTCTTAATAGATCTTTGTACCTCTCCCATGCATCATATAATGACTCTGTCTCAAGTTGAGTGAATGTTGTGATGTCATTTCTTAACTTTTCTGTTTTTGCTGGGGGAAAATACTTTGTCAAAAATTTTTGTGCTAAACCTTCCCAAGTTGTAATAGCTCCCTGTGGCAGAGAATTCAACCAAGCCTTTGCCCTATCTCTAAGTGAGAAAGGAAAAAGTCTCAATCGAATAGCATCATTCGAAACTTCATTGTGTTTTGAAGGTATCACATATTTCGAGAAAGTTTGCGATGTGAATATTTGGATCATCATGTGCTAGTCCTCCAAATTGAACTGTTTGATGAATCATCTGAATAATTGCGGGTTTGATTTCAAAATTATTTGCTTCAATTACCGGCCTTGTGATACTTGATAGCGTTCCTTCAATTGAGGGCATTGCATAATCCCTCAAAGCTTTGTTCTCCTCTTTGTTCGCCATGGATAAAGAGGATGTGGTCTTTTCTTTCTTTTTCTTTCTAATTTGTCGTAAGGTTCTTTCAATTTCTGGGTCAAAAAGTTTAGGCTCCAATCGGTTAGATCTGGGCATACACACCTAAACCCTGAAAAACAAGTAAATAAAGAAAAAAAATAAATAAATCAAAAGGATAAAGAAGTAAGAAAAATAAAACAATAAATAAAAAAAATTAAAAAAAATAAAAAGAAAAATAAATAAAAGTAAAAGTTAGTCAAAAGAAAATAAAAGATGTAAAATAATAATAAAATAAAAATAATTACAAAAAATAAAATAAAATCCAAACTAGCAATAATCTAGCAATTTTCAATATCAATAAAAGAATAACTAATCCCCGGCAACGGCGCCAAAAACTTGATGTTGAATTTTTGCAAGTGTATTAAATCGCACAAGGTAATACAGTTAAATGAGTAGAGTGTCGAACCCACAGGGACTAGATATTTTACTGAGTACCGATATCGCTAGATGAATCACTATTTGGAAGATCGAATTTTATAAATAATAAAACAACTAAATTAACTTAATCTAATTAAATCTAACTAAATTGGTGAAGAGGGAGAGGGCTGTGAAACAGTGAAGCTCTTGTAATTTGTTAAGGATAAAATTAGTTCTAGGGCTCTTGGTTCACCTCGTTTATCACACACACAAATTATAATTCCTTATAAATAAAAATATTATCTTTCCAAATTGTCGACCAAAATCCTAAAGATATTAACCACTCTATCCACGTAGTCTAAAAATTATTCTCAACTAATTCT
Source organism: Hemerocallis citrina (assembly GCA_017893485.1). NCBI lineage: Eukaryota > Viridiplantae > Streptophyta > Magnoliopsida > Asparagales > Asphodelaceae > Hemerocallis > Hemerocallis citrina. The sequence goes on from CM030360.1 coordinate 38,537,647, forward strand.
TCGCCTATCCATCAAATTATTAATTGAAAATTTGGATTTCTTAATTGTCACGTCCTCCAATATACGGTGTTAATTTTTATTAATCACAAATAACCTGTTCGGTCTCTTTATGATTTGAAAAATCATACAAATGTCTATCCACCATGTTGTACGCATAAATAATAAAAATTAAAACACAACTAGGAAAAATAGAGTAATAATAAGGAATTAAAATATGTGTTCTACAAAACTAGGCTACATCTTAGCCTCTAGAACAATAAATTTAGTTCATGTTCATTTTGCAATTAATAAAAATATTTGAATTGCATCAAAAGAAATTTGGAGAAGAAGAGATAAAAAAGAATACAAAATTTAAAGCAAACCCCTGTCTCAAAATCCGAACCCAAAAACAGTCTGCTTCGCCTCGAAAACCGTGCGCATCACGTCGCCAACTCAGCCGAGTCAGAAGATAGCACCTGGTTCTTTGGATTCCACCCCAGCACGTCAGAGCAGCACCTGCGAGCTGTCGCTGTCGTCGTGTGGGGCCCAGCGCCAGGTCAGCGCAGCAATGTTGGGTGCACTTCAAAAACCGCGCCGAAGAAGAAGCAGTCCCTACTGCCCACACATGTTGTCCTTCCTTGGAGCTCGCGTGCCACACACTTTTTCTCTCCTGTTGTTTCTATCCAAATTGAAAGCAAGAGACAGAGAGATGAGTTGATGAGTTCTTTCTCTCTGACTTTTTCTTTTTCTTCTTTTGTGTTATTGTACAACCGTCACCTCTTACCCTTCTCTCTCCCTTTGATTTGTATTTATAGAGAACTGGGAGAACACTTAGGGTTTGCACTTTTGCAGAAAACCCCACTCTTTTCCTTTATTTCCTTCCTAATTTGTTCTGAATTTTATTCCTTTCTCTTTTCTTCTTTTCTTTCCTTTTGTGCCAACCACGTGCTGCTGCATACACAAAATAATACCTGAAATTAGGATTTCTAAATAAAATAAAATTAATTAGTTTAAAATTAATTAAACTAACTATAAACCATATTAGCGTATAAAAATCCTTTTAAAAATTATTTGTCACACTTTTAACTCAACAAAACAATAAAAATTGATAAATCCATTATTTTACTTTGTTTGTTGATTTTTTCCACAAATCTTTACTTTTTGCATCAAAAATATTATTTCTTCAAAAATAATTAATTAATTGTAATCTTGTAGAAATAAGATGAATTCTAGACAATATCAACGAAATCAAGCAATTTTAATGGGTAAATGAGTACAAATATTTGTATATAAATTAGACACATCACATACCGTTAAGAGTTTCGATCATGCAATTCCATTCAACTAAGTCATGTCTTCTCAAAATCCAGCGTCAACAGGTAACTCTTGGAGTTTGTAGAGTGGAAATAGTGTATAGTATCATCGGTCATTGTAACACAGTCCAGGATGCATCAACCCCTATTCCTTTCTGACCAGTCAATCAATCACTTTACCAAGTCATGATGCTAGGATTTTGGTGATGATTTTAACTAAGCAGTTAAGTAGGGTAACCGGTCTAAAGTCACTCACTATCCTGGAAACCTCTCTTTTTGGGATGAGTACCGCTTTAGCGCAGTTAAGGTGGCCCAATTGTAGTTGGTGATTGTAGAACTCAATGAGGAGTGCCATCAAGTCGTCATTGATATCATCCCAGAAGGTGTGATAAAGTAGGATTGGGAAACCGTATGGGCCTGAGGCAGTCACTTTCTAGATTCTTAATCACCTCATTGACTTCATCTATGTGAAATGGATCTTCCTGTCTTAGTAAGGCATCTTTCAGGTCCTGATTTCTTTCTCGCCAAAAAATGTTTCGTAAGGGAATGTGAAAGTCATGCTTAAGCCTAAAAAACCGTTTGTAATCATTCTGGAAAGTGTAAAGAATAGGACCCTCCTTCTAGAGGTCGGTCCAAGATTCTGTATCAATTGAGAGGACAAGACTGGATTTCCAATCAGCAATTGCGATGCAGTGAAAAAAATTTGTGTTAACATCGCCCTCTGTCAGCCACTGAACCTAGGATCGTTGCCATTTAATCTCCTTAAGATTACAGATTCTTGCAATTTCATTGCAAGAGTCTAACAACTTGGTTCTTTCCTCTTGGTTAAGGTCTCTTGTTTCCTCCGCCCTCTCAAGGTAATCGATCTCCTCCATAAGGGCGTCTTTTTTCCTCCAGATCAAAGCAAAGCATCATTTATTCCATGCTCTCAGCCAGGATCGCAGACAAATTTTCTCATACTAGATTGCGACTGCGTGCATCGCACGAGTTGTTTGTGTATGCCCTAGAGGCCAGTTGTGTATTGACATTACTAGTTTACATTGTATCATGATATTTATTTCATATATAAGGCATTTCATTTATTGTGATGTTTATTGTGATTAAATAAACATAATAAAGTCCTTAGAATAGTAGGTTCAATACCATAGGACATCAAGTGCATGACTTGATTGTGAGATCCTATTGGTTGTAATCAGAATACTATTCTTAAATGTTTCTAGTCAAGTATTATTGTGAATTTGGACAACAATAATACATAGAGACTAGTATGTGCGTGGACTAATGACCATATCCCATGAGTCATGGATATAAGATATCAAGTCTTCACATTGGTACATATTAGAGTAATAATATACTGGACTGACCCACAATGAGAACGCTACATGGATCGTTATATGAGTGTCATAAGCGGTTCTTACAATGACCATTGTGTATGTAGTCCTTTGACTTGAAGTCACTATGGTTCCCTACATGAGAAGTTATATGTTTTAATGTCGTCAAACGTTACCTGTAATAAGATGATTATAAAGTCAATTATTGGATATAGTACAAATTATGCGGAGGGATGTGAGTGACTTAGATAGGATTTTCCCTCTTTCATAACAGGAGCGATATCTATGAGCCCCTTGATTGAGTGAGTCCGCAAAATGCATGGCCATGCTCAAATGAGTCAATATGAGATATTGAGCTGATTTGCTTTAGTAAGTCTATTCGGACATCAAGAAACCAAAGATTGAACTATACAAGAGTGACACGCTCTATGCCTTGTGGTCAATTAAGAATCTGGACAAAGAGACTCGACTACATGGTAACATTGGTCACGAATAGGTTATGTCTAATCACTGACATTCCCGTTACTTAAGTACCAGTGATATATTGCTAGATACCACTCACTGTTTGTAATACTTAAATATGATTTTAGTATTACTATCAACGTAACGGGAACCTACAAGGTCACACACTTAGAATGGATCGAAATTGGAATTTAAATTCATAAAATGAATTTAATTGGGGATCCAAATAAGACTTGGACTCCTGATATTGGTTGGACATTTAATTAGATTAAATGAGCTAACTAAAGTTTAAAGGTCCACACACGAATTTGAACCAAGTCAGATTGTGAGTCCAACAGCCTTAATACTCTCTTAGGGTTGATTTTCTGCAGCTATATATATGATACGTATCTGTGGAAAAAAAAGTTACATGAGAAAACCCTAGTCGTCATAGAAATTGTGAGAGAGTGAGATCATGAGGAACATCCCTTTCTGCAGCTAGCACCGCGGCATGAGGGAAAGCTTGATTTGATCCGTTCGTGTGGATACCGTAGAGGCCCCGCAATATTGTAGTATTGTGATCGGCATACTGTGGAGACAGTAGATCCATCTTCAAGGTATAACTCCTAAACACGATTTATGGTTTTCACATGGATCCATGGCTAGGTTTTGATATTTCTTTGTAATTTTTTCGCTGTGTATTTATCTTAGATTACCATCGAAGCCTAACAATGTGTTAAGATCTCTCATTTCCTCCATCCTCTCAAGGTAATTGATCTCCTCCATAAGGGCATGTTTTTCCTCCAGATCAAAGCAAAGCATTGTTTATTCCATGCTCTCAGCCTGGATCACAGAAAAATTTTCTCACACCAGATTGCAACTGCTTGCATCGCACGAGTAGGAAGATCTTAATTCTCCCTCACCATGTGGTGAAAGCCATCTCTCTCCAGCTAAGACTTTTAAAAAATGGAACTTCCTTGTGCCAAGCCTCTGTTCATTCTTAGAGGATAGTAGAATCGGGTTATGATCTGATGTCGGTTTTTGCTAAGGTTAGAAATATATGAGCGGGAATTTGGATTCCCACTGCGATGAAACCAAGATACATCTAGCCTAACTAGGATCGGCGATGGTTGCATAATTGACCATGTGAATAACCTATCTGATATTGAGATATCAATAAGCTCTAGTTCAACGACCGTTTGATTGAAGACCTCTCGTTTCGCATCACTGCTACCCCAACCTCAGTGTTCAAAGGCAAACCATTTTATGTTGAAATCACGAAGAGCCAACCAAAGAGATTGGAATCGAGCTCCTACCAAAAATGAATATCTTTCATTCGTGGTTTGTGGGCCATAAACACTAGTCACTATCAGTTTCCACAAATCATTCTAATGTCTAAAGAGGATGTAGATGGAGTAACTCCCACTCCATTCATCCATGCATTCAAAAAAGGTCTGGGTTGAGTCTTACTGCAATCCCCCTTGATGCACAATTGGATGGCAACAAGTGCCACTTTATGATCCCATTCCCACCAACCCTTCTAAGACAGTTTGGGTGTTGAGTTTTGTTTCCTGTAACCTGACTTCATCCAGCTTAGCCAAGTTTCACGAACCATTTTCCGTTTCCTTGATCTCCAAACCATCTAACATTCCAGAATACGCAATTCATTGGGATTGTGTGGGTGACGTGGTGACATGGGGATGCCATCTAGGTTCAATCCTAGGGTTTCCTTTTCTCATTCCCAGCCAAGTATCATATTAAGGAGTAGGGAAATGCGATCGTGATCATCATTTATGTCAATGTGGCAAACTCTGGCTAGACGTAGAACATCATAATTTGGCATGAAATTAAAAAAGGAGGCCAAACTTTTTTGCGTACCTCCACCAGAGTTATGGGCCACTACAACAAGTCAACAAGTGCTCCCTTGTCCCACATTTTGCTCTAAAGGTCTAGATTCGGTTCTAAAGGATAGGTGGAGGGGACCACCTGGGTGGATTGTATTGATGAGGACACATAAACATCCACGTATTTACGGAGTCCTTCACATCCAGATTCTTTGATGTCCAAACTTTCGTCATCGGAGTTGAATTCTGAGAAAGACTAGTCCAAATCCAGTTTGTCTTCGTCTCCCCGGGGGGGGGGGGAGGGGTCATCGGAGGCGTTATCACACACCAATAATTAATTAGAGGGGGAATTCGCTGGTTGTCTACGTGGATGTGTAACACCGCAAATTTCATACACAGAAAATTCGTGACGCATCTACAACATTTTGCTTTAATTTAGTACTAACACAGTACAATTTACAGGGAAAATTTTAAAACTTTACTACATCATCATTCGTTACAAACATTAGTGAATTTCACATAATAAATTACAACTTGTTCCAATACTCAAGCTTCGGTCTTCCACTAGCGTCTGCGATAAACTTGAGTCCATGTCATCCCTCGAAAAAGGATCTTGCAAAACTTCAATCAGCAGCGTGCACGTCAATTGAATGCAACTAACGCAATGCTAGTAATAATAGCGATCTTCTAATTCTCAACAACCAAAACATTTGATGCCAAAACAATGTGAAAAGTATATTATTCTAAGTATATCGGTGTATGTCCTAATCCTGAAAATCTAATGCACAAACAAAATGCACACAATGCTCTGTTTTCTAATGCGTGCTTGTTCGGAATTCTATGTCCCCCATACAACATAGGTTTCGTGTGCAAACCCTTAACATTCCTCTTCATTATAGGGTTTGATCCCTTTCTATGCATTGCTACATCCACAACAAAATTTAAGATTTAGACATCCTATGAGTATTGGCTTTCATCCCAAAATACTAGAGATCAATCTCAATCCGTAGACCATTCTGGAGCCTATTTCATCTCACGTCCTAGAATTCTGGAGACTATCTCACTACGCAAATCATTATGGAGCCTTCATCACACGTTTCATCTCTCATCCCAGAATTTTGGAGACTATCTCACTCTGCAAATCATCCCAGAGCCTTCATCACATGAACATCCGATGAGTGGTGCTCACGTCCCAGAATGCTAGAGATCAATCCCACTCCATAGATCATATTGGAGCCTATTTCATCTTTTGTCCCAGAATACTGGAGATTATCTCACTCTGCAGATCATCCTGGAGCCTCTTCCCACATTTGCTCTTTCATCATCACAACTCTTTTCTAGTGCATGTCCTTACAGTCATCCTACCAGTCATAGATTAACAATACTAGGAACACTAGCCCAACCTGCCGTATTCCCGCTTTCTATGAACTACAACCTTGCCGACACTCTGGGTCTTGCTCAGTCTCTAGAACACTAAACAACTAGGACGTTACACCAAGTTACATTCTAGAATTTTCTACGACGACCTTAACTTACAAAGTAATTCACAAGCTGGAAGCTATTAACTACTCAGAATTTCTAGGTCAAAACATTAATAAGCTAGATTCACCCACGTCCTTCAAGTTTATTATCTTAACCATCACGACTTGCAAATAGCACTGTCACATTTACCCGATACCCGGACCCGACCCGGACCCGATTTGGACCCAACATTGGACCGGAACCGCCTCGATCTATACGGGTCCGGGTCCTAAAATAAGACCTGATGCACTTTCGGGTCCGGATCCGGGTCCACTCAAAATAGAACCGACCCGGACCCAGACCCGGACCCGTTAAAAAAATACCCCCAAACATATAGAATTTGAATATTAGGGTTATAGGAATATACATATAAAGTAATTGTTAAAGATAGATATACAGATATAATATCAATTCATGTACTTAAGTGCAAAAATTGTTAGAATTGTAGGGTATCGGGTAAAAAAATACTTAAGTACAAATATTTATTCTCTACTAACAGACCCAACGGGTAAATTTTTTTAACTAGGACCCTGACCCGGTTCTTGTAAGTTCGGGTCCGGGTCCAATTTTTGGACCCGTGAGGTACCGGGTCCGGGTTCGGGTAGTACATGACCCAACCCGGTAAGACTCAATACCAGCTCTACTTGCAAACCTCGCACAACTCTCAGTCTCACGCCTTATTAACCTCTTTTTTCTTTTTTTTTTTATAATTTTTTTTATTCCTCGGTCTATCTTCCAAGTATTAAAAAGTTATATTATCATATTTTAGTCATTGATAAACAACTCTTGTTCACCAACAATTAAAAAATAGCAAGCTAGACTATAACTAGTTCTAGGTTGATCTAACTAACCACTTCTCAACTCAACCCGACTCTAAGTCGAAAACCGACCCATCATGAAAAGAAACCGAGCCCTCCTCTGGGCCAATCTGAGCCCTTCTTTAGCCCGAAACCTGAGCCCTGCTCTTGCTCAATCCTGAGCCCTGCTCTTGCTCAATCCTGAGCCCTGCTCTGTCCCAATCCCGAGCCTTGATCTGGCCCAATCTGAGCCCAAATCTGACCTAAACTCGAGCTCAACTTGACCCCCCACCTGAGCCTAACTCTGACCTAAACCCGAGCCCAACCTAACCCACACATGATCCCAATCATGGCACAGAAACCCGACGTAAAAATCTGATATTTTTAGCACAGGGAGATCCAAAACAGTAGGAGTTATGCATCCCCTAAAAAAGTGCAATACAAGAGATCTCTAGACGATATGAGATCCTACCACAACCCGAAACCTAGATCCACATAACTAAGCATCTATACATCGATAATAGGGCTATAAGAGCATATAAAAACATCTAAATCAGCAACAAAATGACTCCAAAATTAACAAAAATCCTACTAAAAAAGGAACAACGAGTATAATCATTATAAATCGATGGTTTGTGTTTAATAATCGTTCAATCTTCATGATATTAATAATTATGGAATGCACAAGTATACTAATCATCTTATGACATGAAGTCAAGAATTTAAAAGATGAGTTTCTTGCTTCATATTAATTTAATCAAGCGATCTAGCATGCCCATATACTCATAATCTCAATAACTAAAACAAGTATTTAGAAAACCCTAGCATGCTCTCTACATGACAACAATCTAGCATACTACGAAAATTTAAAATAACAATATCAATCAAAAGAAGAGAATAAAGCTCACCTCTCCTAATGTCGAATTTCTCAATCAAGACTCTCCAAAAGTCCTCATCCAAATACGTAAAGGACCTCCACCAAGAAAAATAACAAAAAGTTAGTGGAGCTCTCTCTCTCTCTCTCTCTCTCTCTCATATATATATATATATATATATATATATATATATATATTGTAATACCCTAAACTTTCATTTTAATAAAAATATTGATTTTCACGTGTTGTGCACGTGCAAATTTCATATGTATATTTATTTATTTATTTTTATATATAAAATTTCATTTTTATAGTATGAACAATTATTTTCTCCTTTATTTTTCTAAAAGCTTATTTTTGTAAAGCCTAAAACACTATTTTCTTAGTTTGAGCCCACTTTAATAATTTATTAATTTGTTATTTTGGCCCATAAGCCTAAGCCCACTATTTGTGAAGCCCACAAATTTAATTAATCATTTAAATGGTCACACTTGTCATATAGACAAAAAATGTGAACAATTGATTAATTAAAAAAAATTGTACAAACTTCAAATAGGGGATACTAGTGGGCACGTGCATGCACGTAGTGTGCAATGCACACCATTTGGAGGCCGGGTATGCATAGGAGTGATGGGGAGTGGGTGTGTGTGTGCATGGGTAGTTATGTGAGTGTGGGTGGTTGCTACAACTTCCCCTCCTATCCTAGCCATCCATCTTTTAACTATCTAATGAATCCTAGCCCTCCAATCCATCCTAGAATTAGTATAAATACCCCCTACCTATTTGTATTCTACACTAAGAAACTATTGAAAGAAAGAAAACTATATAGGAGAGATATATTAGAGTGAGTGTGAGTTGTGTGTGTGTTCCCCCATTGGAGGCCGGCCCATCTTTCCCCACTAAGGAGCTCTCGGGTTTTGGCAAGGAAGCAAGGAGGTGGAGCTTTTGCATCGCAATCTAGGAGGAGAAGGCACTCTCTCGCATTCTAGGGGACTCTAGGAAATTCTAATTGGCTTTTCTTCAAAAAGGTGGGTGTTTCTCATGAATTCTAAATTAGAAATCATGTTAGGAATGAATTAAATTGTTATTATAAAGCAACTAGTTGAAATGAAATGCATGTTTGCCTAATTAGTGGAGAATTGATAAACTATTAGATGTGTGTTAATTTGGTTGCTAGATTTATTAATTATGAGTAAAAGTGAGTGTTCTCATTACTTCTAATGATAGTATGCATGCTAAGTGTGTTTTAAATGCAATTGTGTGAGTTAACTAGTAAAAGATTAGAACCATGTTTGTTAATGAAAGTATTAAAGTAGAATGGCATATTAGAGATGAATTAATAGAATGAATTACTAAAAAATAATTGTAAATTGTTGTAGTAGAATTCTCCATTTTGTATGCCATATGAATGTTAGATTATATGAAAGAGAATGTACTTTGCAAACAAATGATTGAATGCATCATGTGAAAATTAGTGGATAAAAATATAAGTTTTATTCATTAAGAAAGATGATGTTGTGTTCTAAAAACATCATAGTTGTCAATAAATAAGAGGACATTAATCCGGAGGATTTTTGTGGGAAACTATCTTTAATTATGAAGTAGTATGCTTTAGTTTTCAAATGTCGAAATTGTGATTATGAAATACAAACTACGGTTAAAATATATGTTTTAAAGAGTTAAAAATATCCTTAAAAATACTGGTTACTGTAGAATTAAATGTATCTTTATTCTGGAAATTTTTGTTTTCAAAAGAAGAGAAAAAGAGACAATTTTGTTTGAAATTTCATGAATTAAAATTATGAATAGAGAGTTGAATTAAAATCCAAATTATTTAATATCAAAATGAATTGGCCGCTTAGACCAACTAGTCAGAAGAGTTTGAGTCGCTACAGTAGTTGGAGGTCTCGGGTTCGATATTGTGACTTGGTTTTTATTTTTTGTTAAAAATCCAAATAACCGAGAGTGGATACTTAGGGATTATAACCCTAGTTATATCGTTCGGCGGCTTTGGCGCGTTGGCCTTGTGCGCTGTTAGTTTCACCGCTGGTTGTGGGTTCGAATCCGGTTGCGGATTTGAGTTTTAAAAAAAAAATGTTTTTTTTGTGTGGATTTTTTGGATTAATTGAGTTTTAAAAATAAATAAAAATTGGAAAAATTATGGATTAATTACTGAAAAATTATTAGGACCTTATAAGAAAAATTTATATAGCTTTTGATAAAGTGTGAATAAGAAATTGGGGTTTATGCAAGAAATAACTTCTTTTTGAAATTAAATTGTCTTTTTAAATAAAGGAAAAATAAATGAGAAATTTTTGAGTTATAAAGATGAACAATTAGAAATGAGAAATTTTGAAAGTGTGATTGGTGTAATTAATTGGACTTCCAGTTTGTGCTTGTAGTAAGATTTTTGAAATGAGAATAATGGAATTGTGGAATATATGATTTATTGATTACTACTAGTTGGAATTTATTCTTACACATAAATTGCACGTGATGTTGAATTATCGATTGCGATGAGTTATGAAAGATGAGAATACATGGATGCTATGCCTATGAAATATGAATTTGTGATTAATCATGAAAAGACCTTATGAGTATGAAAAGCTCGATATTGTAATTATGAGTTGAAATTGAGAATTAGGGTATAGCCAAGACTTATACCGGCAATGAAAGAAATGTGAAAATGATATTTTAAAGAGTTAAAAATACCCTTAAAAATACTGGTTACTGTAGAATTAAATGTATTTTTATTCTGGAAATTTTTGTTTTCAAAAGAGGAGAAAAAGAGACAATTTTTTTTTGAGATTTCATGAATTAAAATTATGAACAGAAAGTAGAATTAAAACCCAAATTATTTACTATCAAAATGAATTGGCCACTTAGACCAACTGGTCGGAAGAGTTTGAGTCGCTACAGTAGTCGGAGGTCTCGGGTTCGATACTGTGTCTTGGTTTTTATTTTTTGTTAAAAATCCAAATAGCCGAGAGTAGATACTTAGGGATTATAACCCTAGTTATATCGTTCGGCGGCTTTGGCACGTTAGCCTTGTGTGCTGTCAGTTTCACCGCTAGTTGTGGGTTTGAATCCGGTTGGGGATTTGAGTTTTAAAAATATATTTTTTTTTGTGTGGATTTTTTGGATTAATTGAGTTTTAAAAATAAATAAAAATTGAAAAATTATGGATTAATTACTGAAAAATTATTAGGACTTTATAAGAAAAATTTATATAGCTTTTGATAAAGTGTGAATAAGAAATTGGGATTTTTGCAAGAAATGACTTCCTTTTGAAATTAAATTGTCCTTTTAAATAGAGGAAAAATAAATGAGAAATTTTTGAGTTATAAAGATGAAAAATTAGTAATGAGGAATTTTGAAAGTGTGATTGGTGTAATTAATTGGACTTCCAATTTGTGCTTGTAGTAAGATTTTTGAAATGAGAATAATGGAATTGTGGAATACATGATTTATTGATTACTACTAGTTGGAATTTATTCTTACACATAAATTGCACTTGAAGTTGAATTATCGATTGTGATGAGTTATAAAAGATGTGAATACATAGATGCTATGCTTGTGAAATATGAATTTGTGATTAATCATGAAAAGACCTTATGAGTATGAAAAGCTCGATATTGTAATTATGAGTTGAAATTGAGAATTAGGGTATAGCCAAGCCTTATATGGGCAATGAAAGAAATGTGGAAATGATATTTGAAATGAGAAGACCAAGGTTGGGTCTTGTGAATGAAATGAATAAGACCGGTATAGTGGGAGTGCTACACTCTAAGGGTTGATTTTATTCATGATTCAATTAAACTAAGGATTAGATACATAGTGAAGATGTGATGAAAGTAAGAGAAAAATATTGAGTATGAGGGCCATAGGATTGGCTGCATGAGAGTATTCACAAGATATTCCATGATGCGTCATGATAGGGCGTGGATACTGCTCCAGAGTACTGTCCCGATGGCGACGCTCGTAGGGTGTTTGACGACTGCGGGTGGTGTCATGTCTATGGTAGGAGCTGAATTACCCCAGGATGCCTACATGATGAGTCATGTGATAGTGCATTGGGATTCCCTCCAGGGCGCCTAGACATGAGTTCGTAGGTCAGAAAACATCTAGGATACTTACCGTAGTTGCAGTAATTGATTAAGTCATGACGAGGGATTGAACCCTACAAGATGAAGAACGGTTAATGGCTTGCCCTTGGACCTATGTAGTATGGGCTGCATAGACTCTGAACAAGTGCGCATTAGTGTCATATAATACAAATAAATGCATTAAGGACTAAGTGGACATTCACAACACGACATCAATAGGATAGCCCTTTTAGCTTTGTTTGTGACAAGTTTGTGGTTTGTTAAGTATTGAGAATCGTTATACTGTTCCCAGCATAGAGAGGATGGCCGTGTATAATATTTCGTCAGTCGAATGAACTGACGCACCCACAGTTTTATATGTAGGGTAAAGATGCTTGACAAATTGAAGTATACATGCTGCTCAAGATTGATTTAAATGTTGTTTCGTGTAATTTATTGTAAATTTCTTCTCCTGTGACAATGTAAAAGTGTAATGTAACTCTGATATAAGAAAAGTTTTTATTTCCTTGTGAAATTGTACGAAAGAAGTGTAATGATCCTGTGGAACTTCGAATTCAGTTGTATTTTGGAATTCGGGGTGTTACAGAGTGGTATTAAAGCACGCTTCTAAGTAGTACAACTTTATAAGGAACGACACCTTAGAAGTGGACATTAGAGTGTGTATTGAGTCTAGAGATTTAAATGTAAGTCACTTACATTTGTGTTGCTCTATGATTTATGCTTCTTCCTCTCTATCTTTAAGATGGCGGACCACTTCGACCTAGCAAGGAGATGACAACTGGCACATTATTGAAGAAGATCACTACCCCGGGCAAGCTGATTCAGATGAGAAAGATCCCGAAGAAGTGGAAAAGGAATGGCCTGAGTCCCGAGAGATCACTCCACCTCCGGATTCATCTGATGATTCTTCTGACGAAGAGGAACCAGTTCCGGGTAATCTCATTGTGTCTCTTCAGAGACAGGTAGAGACTCTACGGGAGAAAGTCGGACTACTAGAGGCTCAGTTGGCGAAGCGCAAGGATGATTTTGCAGTTCTCAGTCATCGTGTTTGGGAACTCGAGAAGAGGAAAAACATGACCGATGTACTGAAGGAGGAAGTGGAGGAATACGGAGAGAGCTTCATGAATCCAAGATGAATCGTAGGAGTTAGACCATTGTATCATCTACTGCTTTCATTTTGATGTCAGAAATATTTCAAATTCGAATGTATAAAGTTGGAAATTCAATAAAATGAAAAAGTTGATTTAAAATTCATGTTTATACTTCGAATTTAATGGATCTTTTGCATCAGAATATGGCTGGAAGATGAGCTCAAAATGGTGAAGGTCTGGACTTGAAAACAGAGCTAGCGAGGGTCTATCAGACACTCAATGCCGTTGCCATGAATCAGAATCAGGGAAGGGTGCCTGCGAATCCAGTACCCAAAGCAATCAAATTCGTGGAATCATTTAAACGGATGAAATCACCGGTGTTTGAGGGGAAGTCAGACCCTGACACGGCTGATAACCGGATCCGACTGGTAGAGACTATCTTCGAAGTCTTGGAGACCCCGGAGGGCAGCAAGGTGAAGTTGGCGACTCTGCAATTCGAGAAGGATGCGGCTGTATGGTGGCAGTCAATGAAGCGGACGATGGGAGACATGGTTCTTGGCTGGGAGGAATTCTTGGAGGAATTTCGTAGTCATATTTTCCCTCAGACGTCTAGGAGAAGAAGGACATGGAGTTTCTGTCGCTGCAGCAGGGTGGCATGTCGGTTAGGGAGTATGAGACGAGATTCACTCAACTCTCAAGGTATGCTCCCGAATTAGTGATGGATGAGGCGAAGAAGGCTCAAAAGTTCGAGCATGGTTTGAGGCCATGTTTGAGATCCAGGATGATACCCCTCGGTATCAGGAGGTTTGACAAGCTGGTCAAACGAGCGGCAACTACGGAGGCAGACATGGAGCAGTTCCACGCTGTTCAAAATCGGAGGAACAACTGGAATGCGGTGAAGAGGCCCGTAGTTGCTAGCAATGTCAGGGGACAGCCACCGGCTCAAAGGTTCAAGCCTACGGGTGCGAACGCTGTTCAAGTGGCAGGAAGACCCGGGAATACTTGGGAGAGACCTCCAGTGACTTGTTTCAACTGTGGAGAGATAGGCCACTACAAGTCTCATTACCCCAAACTGCAGGATGTCGTCCGTAATGGACCAACTCAGCAGACCGGGAAGAAGTCGTACCAGTAGAGGCGACTATTTGCCTTGACTGAAGCTGACACTGATGAGGTGGATCACGTCATCACTGGTACGAGGGAGGATGTTTAGGAATGTTTTCTGTTGTCTCTTTTTCCCGTTAATTAGTGAACTGTTATATGACGAGTATATGTTATGTAACAAGAGAACTTATTTTGAATAGAAAGAAAGCTGTTGTTTTGTTCGATACTGGGTCCTCTCATACTTTTGTATCACCTAAATTTGCCAAAGTTCTGGGAGTCGAACCGAAGATATTTCCAGGCAAGACTTTAGCAGTAGCTACTCCGTCAGGGGAGACTCTAACCACTGATCGGTAATATGCTGACTGCGAGATCGTGATTGGAGATCGAATTTTCGGGATTGATCTGATCGAGCTGAATGTTTTGGGAGTCGATGTTATCATTGGCATTGATTGGATGTCAGTGTATAGTGTGAACATCGAGTGCAAGACCAAGACAGTAGCAGTGAAGGCTCCAGGTGGACCTGAAGTCACTTTCTAGGGGAAGAGAAGATGTTCAGATTTGGTTGCTGCTATCAGCCAGAAGAGAGGGATTCATGTAGAGGTGCAGTAGATTCCTATGGTTCGGGATTATCCGACTGTGTTCTTGGAAGATTTGCCTAGGTTACCCCGCATCGTGATGTGGAGTTCAGCATCACTATTCAGCCAGGAAGTGCACCTATTTCTAAGACACCGTATAGGATGGCGCCTGTGCAGCAGGATGAGATCAAACGGCAGATTGAGGAACTGTTGGAAAAGGGCTTTATTCAACCGAGTGCGTCACCTTGGGGAGCGCCGGTGCTTTTGGTAAAGAAGAAGGATGGTTCGATGAGGATGTGCATCGATTGTCGGGAGCTGAATAAGGTCACTGTTCAGAATAAGTATCTGATTCCACAAATTGATGACTTGTTCAATCATCTACAAGGAGCAGCTGTTTTCTCCAAAATAGATATTCGATCAGGATATCATCAAGTTCGAGTGAAAGCTGAAGACGTGCATAAGACCGCATTCAGAACTCGATACGGGCATTACGAATTCTTAGTTATGCCGTTTGGAGTGACGAATGTGCCTGCAATTTTCAAGGATATGATGAACAGAGTTCTGAGGCCGTTCATTGATTCTTTCATCGTGGTGTTTATCGACGATATTCTTGTGTACTCCAAGTCAGAGGAGGAGCACACGGAGCATCTGGCCGCAGTTTTGAGGAAGCTTCAGGAGCATGAGTTGTATGCCAAGTTATCCAAGTGTGATTTCTAGAAATCTGAAGTGGCATTCCCAGGTCACATCCTTTCTATGGAGGGAGTGACAACTGATCCTCAGAAGATAGAGGCAGTGAGAGATTGGGCAAGGCCTACTACAGTGAAGGAAATCAGGAGTTTTCTTGGGTTAACTAGATATTATAGGAGATTTATTCAGGGCTATGCTCAGATAGTCGTGCTGCTCACTGGTCTGACAAAGAAAAATGTGAACTTCAAGTGGACCTAACAGTGCGAGGCAAGCTTTTAGGAGTTGAAAGAGATGCTGACTACTGCACCCATTTTGGCTTTGCCTAGGGCAGGTGTTGAGTATGATGTCTACAATGATGCTTCACGTCGTGGGCTTGGTTGTGTCTTAATGCAAGATGGAAAAGTAATCGCTTATGGGTCTAAGCAACTAAGACCGTATGAGAAGAATTATCCGACTCATGATCTGAGTTGACTGCGATTATCTTTGCCTTAAAGCAATGGATACACTATGTGTATGGTGAGAAGCTGAACATGTACACAGACCACAAATCTTGAAGTACATCTATCAGCAGAAGGATTTGAACCTGAGGCAAAGGAGATGGCTGGAGGTACTTGAGGACATTCGTCCGAAAATTAAGTATCATCCTGGGAAGGCTAATGTTGTTGCTGATGCACTTAGCCGCAAGAGCAGTCTGGCTAGTTTGATTACAACTCAGAGACAGCTGGCAGAGGAGTTGGATCGGGCTGGTATTGAAGTTGTTCTGCTAGGCTTGGGATCATCTTTAGCTCAGTTGAGGCTTCAACCAATGCTGAACGGAAGGATTATTGCAAGTTAGAAGGAAGATGCAGAGATTCGGAAGATGAAGGAGCAGGTTGGTGCTGGCAAGTTGCCCAGATTTCAAATTAGGGATGAAGTGCTGTGGTTTGGAGAGAGGCTGTGTGTTCCGGATCAGTCAGACTTGAAAGAGAGTATTCTTCAGGAGGCACCTGCTACTCTTTTGTCTGTACATCCTGGGAGTACCAAGATGTATAAGGATATTAAGCAGCATTTCTGGTGGTCAGGTTTGAAGCGGGATTTGGCTGAATTTGTATCGAGGTGTGAGATTTGTCAACAAGTCAAAGCCGAGAATCAGAAACCCGGAGATCTATTGCAACCCTTACCTATTCCGGAATGGAAGTGGGATAACATTAGTATGGATTTCATCACGGGTTTGCCTAAGAGTCCTAAAGGCAATGATGCGATTTGGGTCATAGTCGATCGAATAACCAAGTCCGCTGACTTCTTGGTGATGAAACTCACTACTTCGATGGACAAGTTGGCTGAGATGTATGTTGGTGAGATCGTCAGGCTTCATGGTGTTCTGCTAACCAATGTGTCTGATCGAGATGCGCGGTTTACTTCGCATTTCTGAAGGAGTCTTCAGACAGCTTTGAGCACCAAAACAGATTTCAGTACTGCTTTTCATCCCCAGATCGATGGGCAGACCGAGAGAGTCAATCGTATTCTTGAGGACATGCTTCGGTGCTGTGTACTAGACTTTGGAGGCAGTTGGGAAAGGCATTTACCTTTGGTGCATTTTGCTTATAACAACAGTTTTCAGACCAGCATTGGAATGGCGCCGTACGAAGCTTTGTATGGTAAGAAGTGCAGGACGCCTGTCTGTTGGTTCGAAGTTGGGGAGCGTCAGATATTTGGACCTGAGATTGTGCAGCAGACCTCTGAAAAGATTGATCTGATCAGGAAGAGATTGGTGAAAGCTCAGAGTAGGCAGAAGAGCTATGCAGACAATCGGAAGAGGGACATTGAGTTTGAGGCTGGTGACTTTGTCTTTCTGAAGGTATCGCCCAGCAAAGGCGTGATCCGATTCGGCAAGAATGGAAAGTTAGCCCCGAGGTTCATAGGCCTGTATAAGATATTGAAAAGGATCGGGAAAACTGCTTACTGGCTTGAGTTACCGGAAGAGTTGTCTCAGGTGCACAATGTCTTTCATGTGTCTATGTGGAGAGGTTACATTCCAGATCCAAGTCATCATTTACCTGAAGTGCCAGAGGGTTTGCAGTTAGATCTGAGTTACATTGAGCTTCCGGTTGAGATTGTTGATCGTCGGGAGAAAGTCTTGAGGAATAAGACGATACCGATGGTCAAGGTAGTCTGGAGAAACCAGTTGGTTGAAGAGGCTACTTGGAAATCTGAGGAGATGATGGTGAAGGATCATCCTGAGCTCTTTACTTGATTGTATTTTTCTTCTTGTGTTTTGTTTTCTCACTCTTTAATTGTAGTTCCGGGAACGGAACGATTCTAAGAAGGGAGTGTTGTAATACCCTAAACTTTCATTTTAATAGAAATATTGATTTTCACGTGTTGTGCACGTGCAAATTTTATGTGTATATTTATTTGTTTATTTTTATATATAAATTTCATTTTTATAGTATGAACAATTATTTTCTCCTTTATTTTTCTAAAAGCTTGTTTTTGTAAAGCCTAAAACACAATTTTTTTAGTTTGAGCCCACTTTAATAATTTATTAATTTGTTATTTTGGCCCACAAGCCTAAGCCCACTATTTGTGAAGCCCACAAATTTAATTAATCATTTAAATGGTCACACTTGTCTTATAGACACAAAATGTGAACAATTGATTAATTAAAAAAATTGTACAAACTTCCAATAGGGGGTACTAGGGGGCACGTGCATGCACGTAGTGTGCAATGCACACCATTTGGAGGCCGGGTATGCATGGGAGTGATGGGGAGTGGGTGTGTGTGTGCATGGGTAGTTATGTGAGTGTGGGTGGTTGCTACAACTTTCCCTCCTATCCTAGCCATCCATCCTTTAACTATCTAATGAATCCTAGCCTTCCAATCCATCCTAGAATTAGTATAAATACCCCCTACCTATTTGTATTCTACACGAAGAAACTATTGAAAGAAAGAAAACTATATAGGAGAGATATATTAGAGTGAGTGTGAGTTGTGTGTGTGTTCCCCCATTGGAGGCCTGCCCATCTTTCCCCACCAAGGAGCTCTCGGTTTTTGGCAAGGAAGCAAGGAGGTGGAGCTTTTGCATCGCAATCTAGGAGGAGAAGGCACTCTCTCGCATTCTAGGGGACTCTAGGAGATTCTAATTGGCTTTTCTTCAAATAGGTGGGTGTTTCTCATGACTTCTAAAGTAGAAATCATGTTAGGAATGAATTGAATTGTTATTATAAAGCAACTAGTTGAAATGAAATGCATGTTTGCCTAATTAGAGGAGAATTAATAAACTATTAGATGTGTGTTAATTTGGTTGCTAGATTTATTAATTATGAGTAAAAGTGAGTGTTCTCATTGCTTCTAATGATAGATTAAGTTAGGAAGAAGAGTGAAAATGTAGTACGTGTGTGTTGTCCACTGGTACAACATATGTCGACAAGACCCATCTACATGAGACAGCAGACCTCTGGCATGCTCGATTGGCTCATGCCAGCTATGATCGCCTGAAGGTGATGACTAACTCTAAGATAAGCAAGTGATTGAGGAATGTCGTGTAGCTATCCCGAGCAAAGCGGATAAGGGGAAGTGAGTTAGACAGTCTCTATTAGTAGTATCGACGAAGCTAATACTAATGAATGCAAATTCAAGTACGGATTTCCCTCCGAGATAGGTACGGGAGCTCATGGAAAGAGTACGATTCCCTTCCTTTAAATAGAGCTACTTCCCAGCCTAGGTTTGGGTTGTGTTTTAAATGCAATTGTGTGAGTTAACTAGTAAAAGAATAGAACCATGTTTGTTAATAAAAGTATTAAAGTAGAATGGCATATTCGAGATGAATTATTGGAATGAATTACTAAGAAATAATTGTAAATTGTTGTAGTAGAATTCTCCATTTTGTATGCCATATGAATGTTAGATTATATGAAAGAGAATGTACTTTGCAAACAAATGATTGAATGCATCATGTGAAAATTAGTGGATAAAAATATAAGTTTTATTCATTAAGAAAGATGATGTTGTGTTCTAAAAATATTATAGTTGTCAATAAATAAGAGGACATTAATGTAGTGGATTTTTATGGGAAACTATCTTTAATTATGAAGTAGTCTGCTTTAGTTTTCAAATGTCAAAATTGTGATTATGAAATACAAACTAAGGTTAAAATATATATTTTAACGAGTTAAAAATACTAGTCACTGTAGAATTAAATGTATTTTTATTCTGAAAATTTTTGTTTTCAAAAGAGGAGAAAAAGAGACAATTTTGTTTGAGATTTCAAGAATTAAAATAATGAACAGAGAGTAGAATTAAAACCCAAATTATTTACTATCAAAACGAATTGGCCACTTAGACCAACTAGTCGAAAGAGTTTGAGTCGCAACAGTAGTCAGAGGTCTCGGGTTCGATACTGTGTCTTGGTTTTTATTTTTTTGTTAAAAATCCAAATAGCTGAGAGTAGATACTTAGGGATTATAACCCTAGTTATATCGTTCGGCAGCTTTGGCGCGTTGGTCTTGTGCACTATTCTGTTTCACCGCTGGTTGTGGGTTCAAATCCAGTTGGGGATTTGAGTTTTTTAAAAAAAATGTTTTTTTTTGTGTGGATTTTTTGTATTAATTGAGTTTTAAAAATAAATAAAAATTGGAAAAATTATGGATTAATTACTGAAAAATTATTAGGACTTTATAAGAAAAATTTATATAGCTTTTGATAAAGCGTGAATAAGAAATTGGGGTTTTTGCAAGAAAGGACTTCTTTTTTAAATTAAATTGTCTTTTTAAATAAAGGAAAAATAAATGAGAAATTTTTGAGTTATAAAGATGAAAAATTAGTAATGAGGAATTTTGAAAGTGTGACTGGTGTAATTAATTGGACTTCCAATTTGTTCTTGTAGTAAGATTTTTGAAATGAGAATAATGGAATTGTGGAATACATGATTTATTGATTACTACTAGTTGGAATTTATTCTTACACATAAATTGCACTTGAAGTTGAATTATCGATTGTGATGAGTTATGAAAGATGTGAATACATGGATGCTATGCTTGTGAAATATGAATTTGTGATTAATCATGAAAAGACCTTATGAGTATGAAAAGCTCGATATTGTAATTATGAGTTGAAATTGAGAATTATGGTATAGCCAAGCCTTATATCGGCAATGAAGGAAATGTGGAAATGATATTTGAAATGAGAAGACCAAGGTTGGGTCTTGTGAATGAAATGAATAAGACCGGTATAGTGGAAGTGCTACACTCTAAGGGTTGATTTTATTCATGATTCAATTAAACTAAGGATTAGATACATAGTGAAGATGTGATGAAAGTAAGAGAAAAATATTGAGTATGAGGACCATTGGATTGGCAGCGTGAGAGTACTCACAGGATGTCCCATGATGCGTCATGATAGGACGTGGATACTGCTCCAGAGTACCGTCCCGGTGGTGACGCTCGTAGGATGTTTAACGACTGCGGGTGGTGTCATGTCTATGGTAGGAGCTGAATTACCACAGGATGCCTGTATGGTGAGTCAAGTGACAGTGCGTTGGGATTCCCTCCAAAGTGCCTAGACATGAGTTCGTAGGTCAGAAAACATCTAGGATACTTACCGTAGTAACAGTAGTAGATTAAGTCATGACGAGGGATTGAACCCTACAAGATGAAGAACGGTTAAGGGCTTGCCCTCGGACCTATGTAGTATGGCCTGCATAGACTCTGAACAAGTCCGCATTAGTGTCATATAATACAAATAATTGCATTGAGGACTAAGTGCACATTCGCAACACGACATTAATAGGATAGCCCCTTTTAGCTTTGTTTGTGACAAGTTTGTGGTTTGTTAAGTATTGAGAATCGTTATATTGTTTCCGGCATAGAGAGGACGGCCGTGTATAATATTTCGTCAGTCGAATGAACTGACGTGCCCACAGTTTTATATGCAGGGTAAAGATGCTTGACAAATTGAAGTATATATGCTGCTCAAGATTGATTTAAATGTTGTTTCTTGTAATTTATTGTAAATTGCTTTCGCTGTGACAATATAAAAGTGTAATGTAACTCTGATATATGAAAAGTTTTTATTTCCTTGTAAAACTGTACGAAAGAAGTGTAAAGATATTGTGGAACTTCGGATTCAGTTGTATTTTGGAATTCGGGGTATATATATATAGGCCACAATCAAGGGATGAGGGAGGATTTTCAATTCTCACCCTAGAATTGTGGGATTTATAGTTACTATGTTAACCATATTACTAATTACTCACCCCTTAATAATAGTCCAATTCAAAAATGTCAAAAAAATATATATAAAAAAATCCCCCGAAACCCTACTATATTGGCCGGCCACCCTGATGAGTGAAATTTCTATATAATTTTTAGTACCCTTTAATGCATCAAAATTGCAAGTTCTCTTTTATTACTTAAAATTTTTCCTATTTCTACTTTTTTTTTATTTGATTAATTTTGTAGGAATGAGGTTTTTAAATGCAAAAAGATATGCATTTTGGTAAAAATCAAAGAAGAAATCAGGATAAAAATTTTAAAATTCAAATTTATTTTATGTGTAGATTTCTAGAAAATTAGAGCACTCAAATACATATTTCTACAACTTGGCTCATTGAAGAACCAATATAAAATATTTCAGTCAATTAGGGTGTGTAATGAAATTATGTAATAGCAAATTATTTATAAAAAAAGAAATAAAAAATGGAACAGTACGGATAAGTATGTAGCTTAGTTTATTAATTAGTTTAGAAAGAATGGATTATTCTTAATCTATATTTTCATTAATTAATTAATTAACTAATTCTATAATTATAAAACTAACATAATCTTAACCTAACCCGATTGTTTTACTTTTCTATTTAAGGCAGTGCGTGGATTGTTTTTGGAGGGTTGGTGTGGCAGCTCCGAGGTGAGCAGGAGAGAACCAGGTGGGTTGGTGGCGGCGAGACCAGAGGCCAAGAGTTGGGAAAGAAAAAAAATAAATAAAAAATAGATAAAAATAGAAGAGGGGGCGTGAACAGGTACTGGGGGGCGGCGGGACCAGAATCCAAAAAAAATACTGAGAAAAAAATAAAAACAAAGGAAAGGCGGCTATTATGGGTTGGAGGCATGAGTTATGATGCAGTCAGTTTTTGGGAAGAGTGTGGATGCACCAGGAGTGAGTTCTATTTGTTTTTTTTGTGCAAGGATGTGGCACTGGACGGTACGCTCGATCCTCGGTGAAAGGGGCGTGAGGGGGGTACAGATGTGGAGGTCGGATGCTTGGTTCGGCAATGGAGGCTCGGCTCGGAGCTGGAGGTTCGGATCCAGGAGTCTCGTGTACCTGCACTCGGCCTAGGAACACCGGGGCTGACCTCGGAATGTCGAGGGTTTAAGGGTCAGCAAGGGCAATGGCGAGCTGTTGTGCCTCCCTGAGAAAGCAACCCTGGTGCTCGGCCTGACCTCGGAATGTCGAGGGTTTAGGGGTCAGCAAGGGCGATGGCGAGCCATAGCGCCTTCCTGAGGAAGCGACCCTGATGCTAGAACTGACCTTGGGATGTCGAGGGTTTAAGGGTCGACAAGGGCGATGGCGAGCCATTGCGCTTCCCAGAGAAAGCAACCCTGGTGCTCGGCCTGACCTCGGAATGTCGAGGGTTTAGGGGTCGGCAAGGGCGATGGTGAGCCGTAGCGCCTCCCTAAGGAAGCGACCCTGGTGCTCGGCCTGACCTCGAGCTGTCCAGGGTTTAGGGGTCGGCAAGGGCGATGGCGAGCCGTTGCGCTTTCCTGAGAAAGCAATCCTGGTGCTCGGTCTGACCTCGAAATGTCGAGGTTTTAGGGGTCGGCAAGGGCGATGGCGAGCCGTAGCGCCTCCCTGAGGAAGCGACCCTGGTGCTCGGCCTGACCTCGGGATGTCGAGGGTTTAGGGGTCGGCAAGGGCGATGGCGAGCCATTGCGCTTTCCTGAGAAAGCAACCCTAGTGCTCGGCCTGACCTCGGAATGTCGAGGGTTTAGGGGTCGGCAAGGGTGATGGCGAGCCGTAGCGTCTCCCTGAGGAAGCAACCTTGGTGCTCGGCCTGACCTCGGAATGTCGAGGGTTTAGGGGTCGGCAAGGGCGATGGCGAGCCATAGCGCCTCCCTGAGGAAGCGACCCTGGTGCTCGGCCTGACCTCGGGATGTCGAGGGTTTAGGGGTCGGCAAGGGCGATGGCGAGCCGTTGCGCTTTCCTAAGAAAGCAACCCTGGTGCTCGGTCTGACCTCGGAATGTTGAGGGTTTAGGGGTCGGTAAGGGCGATGGCGAGCCGTAGCGCCTCCCTGAGGAAGCGACCCTGGTGCTCGGCCTGACCTCGAGATGTCGAGGGTTTAAGGGTCGGCGAGGGCGATGGCGAGCTGTAGCGCTTCCCTAAGGAAGCGACCCTGGTGCTCGGCCTGACCTCGGGATGTCGAGGGTTTAGGGGTCGGCAAGGGCGATGGCGAGCCGTAGCGCTTCCCTGAGGAAGCGACCCTGGTGCTCGGCCTGACCTCGGAATGTCGAGGGTTTAGGGGTCGGCACGGGCGATGGCGAGCCGTAGTGCCTCCCTAAGGAAGCGACCCTAGTGCTCGGCCTGACCTCAGAATGTCGAGGGATTAGGGGTCGACAAGGGCGATTGTGGGCCGAAGCGCTCAGAGTTTGTGCTGAGCTTCAGTCTCCCAGTGGAATTAGTGACGCTCCGGGATTCGCGTGCGACCCTTCAGTTCCCTAGGGGAATTGATGGCACTTCATAATTTGTGCGGCGTTTCAGCTCCCAATGGGCATTAATGGCACTTCATAATTTGTGCGGCGTGACGCTTGGCCTCCCTGAGGCCATAATTGCGGCTTTGGAGGGCTATAACTCCCCCCTCCCTCGTTGCACTCCTGGAAGAAGAATGTACTGGTAGCTCTCCGGCTATCAGAGGTGTCTGCCGCAGGTGGACGCCTATCATAGAAACTTTTTTTGGCCGAGAGCCCCGGATAGGTGGTTCCACTGCCGTCTCTTCTTCCTTTGGGTACGCATCTCCGTGGGTCGCTTGTCCAAAGGAGATAGAGACGGGAGGCGTATCGACCGATGTTCGGGGTGCGGGCGGACGAGTCTGCCGTGGTCTGGCATTCTTGGGTATATCAATCTAGGCTCAGGGTTCAGTTGAGATTGGTATGCCCAAAAATATCCGGTTCGACTGACGCCGGTTCGAGATCGAGAGCCTGAGCACGGTGGTTCTCTTCCCGCCCTCGAACAATTTGGGGTTTTGGCTTTTAGGGTCACAAGTCCCGAGCTATTCGTGGGTGAGGAGGAGTGCAGACCGAACCCTGGGGCACGGGGCGCTCGCCGGAGGCGAGCGCCTTAAATCTTTAAAGTAAACTTTTTGGCGAGCAGCGGGTTATCATCGCCGAGCGGAGTGGGGCACAAGACCTGAAAAGGCCAGAGTCCTGCTCGTAGCCGATGTCCAGCGTTCGCCCTATTGGCCTGTGTTCGGCGACGATGGTGTGGAAACTAAAGGGTCGCAGACCGCTTTGTGACGTCACTGTCGCGAGTTTCTAGTAGCAGTTATTGCAATTTCATAGGAACTATTTTGCGAAAATCTAGGAACAGTTATTGCGAGAATCGAGGAGTCTCCTGACTCTATATATATCCCCCACCCCCCTTTCTTTTTCACTCTTCACTTTTACTCTCTCTCTCTAGAAAACGGTGTCTTCAGCGCTTCTTTCTCTAGTCTGCTGCACTCGCTCATCTCGCCGAAGCTGATCAGGTTAGTTCAGTCGCTTTTTTCCTTAGTATGTCTAGGGTTCAGTCTGGCTCTTCGGCTTCGAACTCGAGGGGGGAGGACGACCCCCTCACGGGCCTCGCCGACTCGACGTCCTGAGAGACGGATACCGAGGTGTACCATGTGAAGCCCCTCCGTGTCAGGAGGCCATTCGTCGTAGAGAACAATGATTCTGAGGAGGAGGGCAGCAAAAGTTCGGATGAGGTGGAGATATTGGACCTGGTGTTGGACGGCAGCAGAGAAGAGGGAGAGGCCGAAGTGCCTGAGGTTCGGAAGAAGGGTAGGAAGGGAAAATTGACGGTTCGGAGGAAGGGCAAGGGCACAGGTTCCTCTTCAATGGCATCGATCCTCGAGCCCTTGGCTACGCCTTCATCGGAGAAGGCCAAGAAAAAGAGGCAGCCAAGAAAGAAATGGACGATGCCTAGCAGTCCAGACAGGACGACCCCTATTCGCGATTTGGCGATCGGATTCTTATCGCAGCCGAGGTCGATTAGGCAGTACCCTGCCGATCTTTCAGACAATCTTGTACGGGGTACAGCCGTCTTCGCCGAGCCGTCAGAAGATAAGGATGGATGCCTCGCAGGTTGAGCAGGGAGAGCATGGGAAGAGACTGAGGGATCCCTCGCAGGTTGTCTCCGATGCCCCCATCGAACCGAGGGGGAAGAAAGCGCGCCCCGAGGCGGGCAAGGAGGTGCTCTCCCGCCGAGCCCAGGTGCGGCCACAGTGACCGAACGCGCCAAGGGGAAGGTCCCTCCGCTCCGGGCCGATGCGGCAGAAATTATGGGCGAGGAGATGTTGCAGCCGTGGGCCCCGGACTGGTTGATCCGAAAGGGCGACAGTTTGACCGAGGGTGCCATTGCCATCGAGGTCGCCGATAAGCTTGCGACTCCCCGGGATCGCAAGAGCATGACCAACGACACCTTAGAGGTGGCCTACATGCGACTGGCACAGGAGAATGTACTGGTAAGATTCGTCGTCCCTTTTTCTTTTGTGACTATTTATACGTGGCGACTCTTTTTTCGAACAACCATCCATGCTGCAGGCTTGCCTGGAGGGGGCCCAAGTGATGAAGCTCCCCGGGATCGCAAGAGCGAGAGCAGGCAAACAAGTACCAGCAGGAGATGAAGATCGAGCTTGAGGGCTCCCATAAGAGGGAGCAGGAGATGAAGGCCGAGCTCGCTACCATGGAGAGCGATTGTGTTAGGAAGGTGGGCCAGCTGAAGAAGAGGTTTGCCAAGGAGAAGGAGCTGCTCACGACGAAGGCCCAGAATATGATAATCGAGGCCCAGAATGAGGTCTATGAGATGGCCCTCGGTCATGTAAGGCATTTCTATCCGACCCTCGACCTGAATGACTTCGATTATGATATGGTCATCGATCCGAACCCGATGACTCCCGAAGGGGGCGTGGAATAAGAACCACCTGTCGCCTCGGCTGCAGAGCCTCCCTCGACCAGACCGATCCAGAGGTGGGGAATTAGGCCGCTCGTCTCCTTGTTTTTGTTTTCTGTTTCTTTTTTTGTTGTATTTGCCAACTGCGGACTGGCCACCACATTTTTGTATGACAATCTTGGTTTATAAAAAAGGATTTTTCGTTTGGCCAAGTATTTTGACTTCGACCGTTTATTTTGGGGAAGTGTTTTGGACTTTGGAATGATGGTTGTTTACCCCTGTTAGGTGTCGACCCTTCCTTCTGGGGTGGACCCTCGTCACTCCGATGTGGCGTGGCTTCGGAGCAAGATCAAGGTCCTTGAGTCCACGTTGGTCTGCTACCGGGAGGCGGCTCGCGATCAGGATGCCGCTTTTCATTACTACCGAAACAAATCCGAGGCGCTGAGTATGGAGGCTACCAAGCTGAAGAGGGCGTTGGTAGATCACAATCTGGGCGGCGCCGGCCTTGGGCACACTATGTCGAGTGCCTCAGTCCAGCGACCCTCGTCGGAGAGGCTCCTTCGCGACGTCATAGTGGAAAAAGATATGGAGATACACCATTACAAGACGATGCTGGGGATGTCCGGGACTTGGACGGGCTCTTCTTCGGGGGGTCATCGAGCGGAGGGAGTTCCCGCGACGCTGACGTTACTGGAGCATACTCGGCCGGCCGATGCCCAGAGCTCCGTGGCCGGTGTCTTGACATTGGCTGACCCGAAGGGTCATTGTGACGAGGAAGGAGGCCCCGGTCGTTCGGTCGGAGCCGGGCTATCCTGTGCCGGACCAAAGGGCCACTAAGGAGTTTGATTTTTCCCTTTTTAGCTGAGTGAAGTGGCTTGTAACATTCTGGTTCTTCCGACGGTGGTTAATTAATAAAAGAGTGTGAATAAGGATTTTTGTTTCTCTTTTTGCTCTTGCAACCTATTTTTGGGAAAACTACCGATGATAGGGGGCCCGGCGCCCAGTGTTCCGGCTCGGGCGCCATAGCTTGAGAAAGCTACCCGTGTGCTTGACATTGAGTCGGAGCTACCGAGGAGTTAAGGGTCAGCGCTCGGTGTTGTTACTCGAGCACCATAGCTTGAGAAAGCTACCCATGTGCTCGACATTGGGTCGGAGCTACCGAAGAGTTGAGGGTCGGCGCCCGGTGTTATTACTCGGGCGCCATAGCTTGAGAAAGCTATCCCTGTGCTCGACAATGGGTCGGAGCTACCGAGGAGTTAAGGGTCGGCGCCAGGTGTTGTTACTCGGGCGCCATAGCTTGAGAAAGCTACCCATGTGCTCGTCATTGGGTCGGAGCTACCAAGGAGTTGAGGGTCGGCACCCAGTGTTATTACTCGGGTGCCATAGCTTGAGAAAGCTACCCATGTGCTCGACATTGGGTCGGAGCTACCGAGGAGTTGAGGGTCGGCGCCCGGTATTGTTACTCGGGCGCCATAGCTTAAGGAAGCTACCTATGTGCTCGACATTGGGTCGGAGCTACCGAGGAGTTGAAAGTCGGCGCCCGGTGTAGGACCCCGTATTTTCAAATATTATTTTAATTATTTGAAAATGAATTCTAAATGATTTTGAGTATTTAATAAATATTTTCTAAAAGATTTAACTTTTGTACACGTGTAAAAGACGTGCAAATGACTTTTGAGAAGTTTGAAAAACTAAGTTTTCTTTATGAAAAATCATTATTTAATATTTGGGATTTATTTAGTATTTTTCCAGATTTTTCTGAAATTAATTGGGTCTATTTGCAATTTTTGAGAAAAGAAGGACTTTTATACAAAATTGACATTTTGAGGGTTAAAGTGCAAAATGTACATTCTGGACGTTTTGAACAGTATTGATGAAGATTCAGAAATGTATTTTCTCTTAAGTCCTAATTTAAATGAGTTTTGATGGAATTTCCAAAGAATGATCTATACATGCAAATTGTATTTTTGGAAAAGATTATTTTGCAAAGTGTGGGTAAAACCCTAATATACAATCCGGCATATTTAAGAGAAATTCTTTTCAGCCTTCATTGAGTATACACAAAATTTTGGGAGATCTATTTTTGGTGAAGGAAGAATTTTGGATCTAGCAAGGAGGAAAACCATTCGTGGATTCTTCTCTAAATCAAGGTGAGTGACATTGTTGTGTTGTTGTTTGATTTTGTGAACGATATGACATTGTTTGTTTTGATTTATGTGAATGACATCGTTTAGCTTTATGTCGTCATATGAATGATATGATCCTTGTATTGTGATGTGAATGTATGTGAACCATTGCTATTGTTGGACCATGTTTGTGAAACTTATGGATATTGAGTAGATCTTGAGTTATGAGATTATATGTTTGAAAGCATGTTAAGAATTGATCATGGTTGTGATCGGATAGTGAACATCTGGATCTGGAATATACAAATCAGATTTTGATCTTAGTTGTGAAAGGAGATTAGTTTTGAGAAACCCTAATGGAAAGATTAGTGATTATGGATCTTGAGAATTGTATTTCGACATTGGGTGATTGAGTAATGTATCCTTTATGGAGATTATTGAGGTTTGATTATTTTGCCTGAAAGAGAACTATATTTCGTGAGCAATGAATCTTTAGAACTCCAGTTTGGATTTTGTATTTAGACCTAAAATAAGAAAACTGTAGGCCGACCATGCAGTCGACTGGCCTACTATGCAGTCGACTGGCCTACTATGCAGTCGACTGGTATGACTCTACTGATGCACTTTCAGTCTTTGGAGAACCGTTCTGGACAGTCAACTTGACTCTAAACAGTCGACTGATCCACTGAGATTTATTTTTGTAAAATGTGTTCTGGACAGTCGACCTAGACTACTGTCAGTCGACTGGTCCACTGAGAAATATTTTGTTCAGTCCTTTCGGGACAGTCGACCATTAACTTTTTAAGTGGACCGTTGACTTTTAAGTTGGCTGATATGACTTAGTTTATTTTCGTAAAATTTTGGATATTTGACCTCTGGGCAGTCGACTGGTCTACTGTACAGTCGACTGGCGCTGATGAATCTTTGTAATCTTTAGTGTTATTTCGAATGATTGGTTTTCAGATTATTCAGTCTGTATTTGATCTTTGGTTCAGTATTTGATTTTGAGATATTCAGTATTTGATTTTGAGATATTCAGTTATGAATATGATTTTGAGATATTCAGTTGAGCCACTCTTGTTAGTGGGTATTTGTTTAGACTTTTGAGTTTGAGTCTTTAGAGGTAGGTGACCCTAGTATACCGGTGTTGAGATATTTGTTAAGTTATTTTGTTGAGGCCCGATGAGGCGTATTCAGTCATTCAGTTTTGAGTTATCCCGGTAAGGTAGACCGACTCTAGGAGATTTTGTTGAGTAATTCAGTAACC
This sequence comes from Hemerocallis citrina, assembly GCA_017893485.1. Lineage (NCBI taxonomy): Eukaryota > Viridiplantae > Streptophyta > Magnoliopsida > Asparagales > Asphodelaceae > Hemerocallis > Hemerocallis citrina. The sequence continues at coordinate 38,567,821 of CM030360.1, forward strand.
CAAAAACAATAAAGGACAGGCATTAGTAGTGTTATGACGAATGGGAACATGAGTTATGCACCTCAGTATGACTTTAGATGCGAGACTTAATCTCCTGAATTATCCAAGTGATTTACTTGAGATGTGAGACTTATCTCCGGAATTATCCAGGTAGATTATCTGAGATGTGAGATATTTCTCCGGAATTATCCAGGTAGTTATTTGAGATGTGGGATTGATCTCCAGGATGATCAAGGTCGAGGCGACGCTTGTGGGGTATTCATGTGATGATGTGTTTATGTCTAGATGTGAGATGATCTCCGGAATTATCCAAGTGGTTACTTGAGATGTGGGATCAATCACGGAATTATCGGGCATGGGCTAATCCTCATAGTCTATCTTTATCTCTTAGTAATCATCGTAGTCTGCATATAGCATTTGTGTTTTCTTGACTCCTTTTCATGCATTTGGTTTTACTGTTTTCCACACTTGACATTTGGTTTTCGTATCACCTGTTTACACTTCTTGTTACTTCTTATTTTGGTATATTTGGTTTACTACCTTTTTTTGAGAATATCATGATTATGTTCATTTATGTTGCTTGTTTGATTTTAGGTCACTCACACCATTTATAGCTGACCCCGTTAGTTTTGGGGTTAGGGACCACCTCTAGCCTCACATGTTGCAGGTTGTTACTTAGAATTGGAGGTTGGATGCCTGAGTTGACTTTGAGATGAATTGGATTATTAAGTGTTTAGTGTAAAATTTGTAAAGGCATATTTGAGGAAATTTTGAGTTGTAAATAAAATAAATTTGAGTCGAGATGTTTAGACTTCCGCTGAGATTTGTAATAGTTGTTGTAATAAAGTTGAAAATTTTAGTGGTGTTGTTTGTGTTATTATTGCAATTTAAGTGGATCGCTGGGAATGTGCCACGTGTTTTCTAAGTTCTCATATTAGAAATTCGGGGCGCTACAGCCGGTGTTGTTACTCGGGCGCCATAGCTTGAGAAAGCTACCTATGTGCTCGACATTAGGTCGGAGCTACCGAGGAGTTGAGGGTCGGCGTCCGTTGGCGCCATAGCTTGAGAAAGCTACCCATGTGCTCGTAATTGGGTCGGAGCTACCGATGCTGAAGGAGTTTAACGAAAAGAGCATTTTTACTTGAGCTTTTCAATACATGAAGAGAGGCGCTAACAGCATTTTACATAGGGTAGGCTACAAAAATGTTATTTACATAAATTAAACAAAAACCCTACTTCTGCCCATCCAAAAACTTGATCAGATGTTCGGCATTCTAGGGTCTTTTGACTGCTCGACCCTCCATGTCCACGAGTCGGTATATGCCCGGGCGTATAACCTCGGTTACCTTGTAGGGGCCTTCCCAGTTGGGGGCCAGCTTCCTCTTTCTCGTGGGGTCAGAGACGGACAGGTTGCAGAGCACGAGGTCTCCTACCTTGATGTCAGTGGGGCAAACTTTCTTGTTGTAAAACCTCTCGATCCGCTATTGGTAGATGCTTCTTCTTATGGCGGATTTCTCCCTGACCTCGGCAACGAGGTCCAGGTTGGCCCTCAGGCCGGACGAGTTGTCGGCTTCGTCGAAGGCCATGATGCACGGAGAAGGGAGGCCGATCTCGACGGGGATAACTGCCTCTGTCCCGTATGTTAAATTAAACGGGGTTTCACCCGTAGGGATCCTCTTTGTAGTCCGGTGCGCCCACAGCACGCTGGGCAGTTCTTCTACCCATTGTCCCTTAGAGGAACTGTCGAGGCGCTTCTTCAGGCCAACGAGTATCTGTCGGTTCACGTTCTCTGCTTGGCCATTTGACTGGGGATGGCATATGGCGGAGAAGCACTGCTGGACGCCGATGTCTTCGCAAAACCTGTGAAAGTTCTGGCCCGCAAATTGGGTTTCGTTGTCCGTGACAAGGACCTGAGGAATCCCGAACCGGCAAATGATGTTTTTCCAGAAGAATTGTTGGGTTTGTTGCTCGGTGATTGTGGACAGTGGCTCGGCCTCGATCCATTTTGTGAAGTAATCGATGGCGACTATTAGGAATTTTCTCTGTCTAGTTGCCACGGGAAAGGGGCCGACCAAGTCCATCCCCCACATGGCGAATGGGGTCAGACTGGCCAGTGAGCAGAGGTTGGCCTGAGGAAGTCTCTTGATAAGGGAGAATCTTTGACACGGGCCGCACCTCTTGACCAGATCCTGGGAGTCTTGCAGCATCGTCGGCCAATAATACCCGTGGTTCAGGACCTTCCGGGCAAGCGATCTGCTCCCCATGTGACATCCGCCGATCCCCTCATGGAGATCCTTAAGCGCGTAGCTAGCTTCCTCATTGGCGAGGTAGCGAAGGTAGGGCTTCCCGTCCGCTAGGGTGTATGAGCGTTTGAAGAGGACGTCGTTGATGATGACGAATCTTTCAGCTCGAACCCTGATCCTTCTCGCCTCGGCCCGGTCTTCGGGGAGCTCAGCCTTTAGTAGAAACCTTCGGATTAGGGAGGTCCAGTCGTCCGGACTGGCTTCGTTGTTTATACACATGGCCTCAGGGAGATCGATGTTTGGCTTCAGGAGGACTTCGATGAGTACTGTTCTGTCGAGGCCCTCGAAGGAGGAGGAGGCAAGTTTTGACAAGGTGTCCGCCTGAGCATTCTGCTCTCTTGGGACTCTTAGGACCGTGGTACAGTTGAAGGATGATAGGAGCTGCCAAACCATGGCCAAGTACCGGATCATTCGGTCATCACGGACCTCGTAATCTCTGGTGATCTGGTTGATGACGAGCTGAGAATTGCTGAAGGCCCGGATCTGCTTTGCGCCAGCCTGGTGTGCCAGGGTTAGTCCAGCAACCATAGCCTCGTATCCCGCCAAGTTGTTGGAGGCCGGAAAGTTGAGGTGGAGTGAATATTGAAGGAGGAAGTGATCGGGACCCTGTAGGATGATCCCAGCACCGCTCCCGGACTCGCAGGAGGATTCGTCAACATAGACTTCCCAGGTCGGATCCGAATCTTCGATGTTGGGCTGTTCTGAAATGGTGCATTCAGTAATGAACTCGGCAAGGGCTTGCCCCTTAATCGCTGTCCTTGGCTGGTAGCCAATGTCGTACTGGCTCAACTCGATTGACCATTTGACTAAGCGGCCGGAGTTCTCCGGCTTGTTAAGTACGACCTTGAGGGGTTGGTCGGTCAGCACGCACCTGGAAGTAAGGGCAGAGCTTCCGAGCGGCCATGACCAGAGCATAGACCACTTTCTCTATTCTTGCGTACCTCGTCTCGGCCGGGAGCAGGACCTTGCTCACATAATATAGTGGCTTCTGAACACCGTCATCTTCTCGGATGAGGACTGTGCTGAAGGTGCTTTCTGAGGCGGATAAGTACAGCCATAGTGGCTCGCCCGGCTCGGGCTTGCTAAGGAGAGGTGGGTTGGCGAGGTACTGCTTTAATTGTTCGAACACCTCCTGTTGAGGGGCGCCCCATTTGAAGCCCCCCTTTCCCCGCAGAGCTTTGAAGAAGGGTAGGGATTTTCCCCAGATTTGGAGAGGAAATGGCCGATGGCCGCCAACGTTCCCGTGAGCCTCTGAACTTCCTTAACGTTTCAGGGAGGGGCCATGTCTATTATGGCCTGGATTTTCTCCGGGTTTGCCTCGATGCCGCGCTGGCTGACGACGAACCCGAGGAATTTTTCGGACGAGACGCGGAAGGCGCATTTGGCGGGATTAAGCCTCATGTTATGTGTCCGGAGTATGCCGAAGGCTTCTTCGAGGTCGGCGACATGGTCCCATCCCTGCCTGCTTTTGACGAGCATGTCGTCGACATAGACCTCCATGTTACGACCAATCAGGTCTTTGAAAATTCGGTTTACGAGCCGCTGGTATGTGGCTCCGACATTCTTCAGCCCGAAGGGCATAACGCGGTAATAGAAGAGACCTTGGTCCGTGACGAAGGAGGTCTTTGGCAATGTCCAGTGGGAACATCCGGATCTGATTGTAGCCTGAAAAAGCGTCCATGAAGGACTGGAGCTCGTGACCTGAGGTGGCGTTAATCAAGGCATCGATGCTGGGGAGAGGGAATGGATCTTTGGGGCATGCTTTGTTCAGATCCGTGAAGTCTATGCAGATCCTCCACCTCCCACTTGCCTTCTTTACCATGACGACGTTTGCAAGCCACTCGGGGTAGCTGACCTCTTGGATGAATCGGGCGGACAAGAGCTTGTCTACCTCGATCTTTACAACCTGCTACCTTTGTGGGGCAAATTTGCGCCTCTTCTGGACGACCGGCTTCGACCCTGGAATGACGCTCAGCCTGTGCATGATCAGGTCTTCGGATATCCCGGGCATATCGGACGGCTTCCAGGCGAAGAGGTCTATGTTGCGGCAGATGCAGGTGACTATATTTGACTTCAGATCCTTGGCGAGGGAGCGGCTCACTTGGAACCACTTCGACTCATCCCCTATCTTGAACGAGACTTCTTCCAGCTCGTCCGCTGGTTCGGGATCCAGTTGGCTTCTTTCTAGCTGAAGTTCGATAGCGTCGAGGTGAAAGACACCCCCTCCGACCGCTGTCAAGTAGCAGGATCGTGCAGTCTCCTGGTTGCCTCGGACAACACCGACCCCTGCTTTGTGGGAAATTTTAACTTCAAGTGGTAGGCCGATGCCACGGCCTAAAGGGAGCAGAGCCCAGGTCGGCCGAGAATGACATTATACGCCGCCTTGACGTTCACTACCATGAAGTCCATCGATTCGGTTCGTCTGAGGGGAGCCGTACCCGCGGTGACATCTAGGGTCACGATTCCTTCTATCACCACCGGGATGCCGGAGAACCCATGCAGGGTGTATCCGACCGGCTTGAGCCTGTCCCTGGGCAATTTTAGGTTCTCGAAGGCATCGAGGAAGGGGATGTTTACCGAACTCCCGTTGTCGATGAGGATCCAGCAAACTTTGCCATGTCGAGACTAATGATGAGGGCATCACAGTGGGGAAGGCGGACGCCCTCCAGGTCCTCTCCCGAAAAAGAGATAGGAAGTAGCTGTATCCGAGGAGACGGGAGGTCTCGGACGGCGTTCACCTCTCGGACGAATGCTTTTCGAGAAGTATTAGACTTCCCCTCCCGTGGGTCCCCCGTGGACAGAATGTAGAATGGCCTGCCCTTCGGTCCCTCCGGTCTCGAGATCTTGCTCGGGATGGCAGGTTCGGAGTGCGAGTGGGGAGTGAAGGCCTCCAATTTCTCTTATCCTTCTGCTCCCTCTGGTTCTCCCTTGTGAACTTACGGAGGTACTCTTGTTGGATGAGGGCCTCGATTTCGTCTTTCAGGGCCCGACACTGGTCGGTTTCGTGCCCGTGATCTCGATGGAAGTGGCAGTAGAAGCGCTGGTCTCGCTTCTTATTGTTGCTCGGTCGCGGGGATAATCGGATGATGCCCTTGTCCTCTATTTCCAGGAGCATGGCAGACACGTTCTGTGTCAAGGGCATGTATCTTTCGAAGCGGAGGACCGAAGGCGCCCTTTTCATGCCGACCCCTTCTTTTGCTGCTTTTCGGGCAGGCTCGGTCTCGTCGACCTTGCGCTTGCCCTTCCCTATGGCCTCTTTGGCACCTTCCGAGTTCAAAGCTTCTTCTGCCCGTATGTACTTCTCGATCCGGTTGAGCAGGTCGGGGAAGCCTTGGGGAGGCTTCTTGGCCAAGGAGACCATCAGTTAGCTATGTCGAACATTATGCCGAAAGGCGGCCGAGGGGACCCCAGCATCGAGGGAGGAGACAGATCTTGCCTCGGTGGTGAACCTCTTGATGAAGTCGCAGAATGACTCTCCCTCTCTCTGTCGGAGATCTAGTAAGGATGCACTGGTTTTCTCGGTCTTCCTGCTGGTTATGAAGTGGGCCCAGAAGTTGGCCTCCAGCTGGTCAAACAAGAAGATCGAGCCTGGGGAGAGTTTGGAGAACCACTCGTGAGCTGGACCCCAGAGTGCAGCAGGGAATGTGCGGCATAGCAGGGGATCCGAAGTGCTGTGAATCATCATGAGGGTCTTGAAAGCCCTCCATGTGATCAGCAGGATCACCCTCGCCGTTATAGGTCTCGAACAGTGGAGGTCGGAAGTTCCGGGGGATCTCCGCTTCTAGGATGGCAGTCGAGAAAGGCGGTCGGGTCGACCTGCGGCCTAGAGTGGGGTTCGGATTACTGTTGCCGAGGTGGTCGAGGTGATTCTCCATCTCCAGTAGGCGTCGAAGCACCTCGTCTTCGCATTTCGGGAGATGGGTCGGGTCACGAGTATGGCTCTTTCCATCGCTCGCCTGGTGGGATTTGTTGAAAGTCTCGGCTTTGGGTGCTCCGTGGATGGCCTCCATGATTTCGTCTCAGAAGCTGCGGAACTCGGCCCTTGTGACCGCACCATGGTCAACCGGGTCGTGCTGGGGCGGCGATCTTCGACCGATGCGGCTGAGTGTCGACGCTCGTCCTTCGGGCGGAGGTCTGGTGTGGTTTGGGGCCGAGATGGAAGCGGTCCCTCCCCTAGTCTGACTCGCCCTTCGGTTCTGAATGACCCAACGAAGGTCGGGCATGACTGGCTGAGAAGCGCCTTGTTGGTGTCCGAGGCTGACCCTCGGGTTATTCAATCCGTGAATACCATCGAGGGCGTCTTGAAGAGGAGGCCCGTTCAGACGATGTGTGGAGGTAACCGCTCTCCTGGGCTTGGGTCCCATGGGAGCGCAGATCGAGGGGATGCCGCTGATGGCGAGGTTCGGGCTGATGTCCGTACCGAGTTAGTTTCCCACAGACGGCGCCAACCTGATGCAGTTCGTTTTTGGGAAGAGTGTGGATGCACCAGGAGTGAGTTCTATTTGTTTGTTTTGTGGAAGGACGCGGCACTGGACGGTATGCTCGATCCTCGGCGAAAGGGGCATGAGGGGGGTATAGATGTGGAGGTCGGATGCTTGGTTCGGCAGTGGAGGCTCGGCTCGGATCTGGAGGCTCGGATCCAGGAGTCTCGTGTACCTGCACTCGTCCTAGGAACACCGGGGTTGATCCCGGTGGCAGGCCCTCCGACGGTCTAGTTAGTTCCAGAAGTATAGCAATAGTAACTAGGGTTTTAGAGGGAAAATATTGATTACCTTTAAAGGTGGGAGAGGGTCAGGTATTTATAGACAAACCCAACCAGGTGTAGACCCGTTTGGGGCCGGGTCTGGACCCAGTCGCCCGTGGGCCTGACGTGGCAGGAGGCCCAAGTGGTTTTGGGGCTGACATGGCAGGAGCCCTAGGTGGTTTAGGGCTGACGTGGCAGGAGCCCTATGTGGTTTAGGGCTGATGTGGTCTTTTTAGGGGATCAGATGGCCTAGGATGAGCCAGGTCATTTTTCCCCCATGTCAAGTTCCGAGGCAGAGGAGTGTGAGATCCAGGAAGAAAGGAAGAAAGAAAAAGAAAAGTTGGCGGCTGGAGTTTGTGGCTCGAATTCCGAAACGTCGATTTTCTGCAAAACGAGTTTTTCTTCTTCTCATCTATTTTTATTATGCAATCAAAAAACAAGTTTGTTAGTTGCAAATTTATTATGAACTAATTTTATTTTTCTAGGCTTTGATGTAACCTAGTGTTGAGAACGAAATTTTAATTCAAATTATTTTTCTATTTTTCCATGGTTGTGTTTAATTTTTGTTCTTAATCCTTACAATTGTTTGACCAACTTTTGTATGAGTTATTAAATCGTGGAGAGACCGAACTGGTAATTTTTTATTTCGAATTAATAAAATTAAATACCGTTGCAAGAGCGAACCGCTGTTAATGTGACCGTCAAGAAATCCATAGATCTTATTGAATTTTCAATTAATAATTTGCGCGTGAACTATGACAAATAATTAGTTGAGAATATTTTTGATATTGCTTAAGAGAGAATATTGAATAATTTGTGGATTTTGGTCTACAACTTGGAAAAATAATATTTTTATTCACATGGAGTTATAAACAGTGTGGGATTAACTAGGTGAAATCGAAAGTCCTAGAATTTGTTTTGCCATTAACAAACAACGAAATTTCGGCATCTGCTCCTTTTAATTAGTTTATTTCTTTCATTTAGATCTTTAGATTAATTTAGTTGTTTTATTTATCATATTTTTTATTTTTCAAATAGTAGTTAATCTAGTAAACTTTAGTACTCAATAATATAATTGGTCCTTGTGGGTTCGACTCTCTTTTCACTTAACTATACTACTTGTTGCGATTTTGTACAGTTGCAAATAATCACATCAAGTTTTTGGCGCCGTTGCCGGGAACTAATTATTCTTTTAATGATATTGATAATTGCTAGATTCTTACCAATTTGAATTTTTATTATTTTTATCTTCTTTTTAGTTTTTTATTTTTATTTTTTCTATTTTTAATAGCTATATCTCAGGACTTAGAAGTGTATCACAATGGCAAACGATGAGGAAAACAAGGTTTTGAGGGATTATGCTATGCCCTCTCTTAATGGAGTAACTTCAAGCATATAGGTTATTGAAGCTAATAATTTTGAAACTAAACCGGCGATCATTCAAATGATTCAATACACTGTTCAATTTGGGGGACTATCGCACGAGGATCCTAATGTTCACATTGAGCATATCGGAGTATCAGATGATGCAGTTCGATTGAGACTCTTTCCTTTTTCACTAAGAGATAAGGCTAAATCTTGGCTAAATTTTCTACTACCCGGTGGTATTACTACTTAGGAGGGACTTGCACAAAAATTTCTAGGTAAGTATTTTTCACAGGCAAAAACAGCGAAGCTAAGGAATGACATTACCACATTCACTCAATTTGAGACCGAGTCTTTGTATGATGCATGTGAGAGGTATAAAGAGTTATTGAGAAAGTGTCCTCATCATGAACTACCGACATGGCTGCAGATTCAAGTATTCTATCATGGTTTGGGAGTTACAAATCGATCTATGGTAGATGCTGAAGCTGGAGGTGCATTAATGAGCAAAACTCATGATGCAGCCTATGAACTTTTAGAGGAGATGTCATCTAATAATTATCAGTGGTCTTCAGACAGAACAATGCCAAGAAAAGTGGCTTGAGTTTTTGAACTTGATCCTATTACTACTTTAACTGCAAAAGTTGATATTTTATCTAAACAAATAGGTAATATGAATGTTAATACTATTCAAACTAATATGATTTGTGATCTTTGTGCATGAAATCACTCATGTACAGATTGCCAAGTGGGAAACCCTTTTGCTCAATCAAATGCCGAACAAGCAAATTTTGTGTCAAATTTTCAAAAGCAAAACAATCCTTATGCAAATACATACAATCCGGGATGGAGAAATCACCCCAACTTTTCTAGGATCAACAATCAAGGAGCAATTAGACCACCTCAGAATTTTCAGCATCAAGAAAAGAAGCCAACTCTTGAGGAGATGTTCATGCAATACATGCAAAAGACAGATTTGGCGATCCAAAATGTGGCAACTTCAACTTCAGCTTAAATTAGAAATCTTGAGTCGCAAATTGGTCAAATTTCAAATATTCCTACAGAAAGAATGGTAGGAACATTACCTAGTAACACAGTGATTAATCCTAAGGAGCATGTCAAAGCAATAAAACATAGAAGTGGGACAACAATTGAGCAGCCACAAACCAAAACTGTCGAATAAAATGTGATTGAAAAGGAAAGTGAGATCGAGCAAAATTGTGGACGAACAAATGCATCGGATGACCAATCACCATTCTAAGAAGGATAAAGGAGTTTCAAGCCAAACAATTTCAGGAGAGTTTAATTCTAACACTTATCCTAATACACCTTATGATCCACTTATTCCTTTTCCACAAAGACTAAAAAAGGACTAGCTTGATAATCAGTTTTCAAAACTTTAAAATATTTTTAAGCAATTGCATATTAATATTTCTCTTATTGAATCTTTAGAACAAATGCATAAATATGCTAAATTTTTTTAAGGATATTTTATCAAACAAGAAAAAATTGGAGGAACATGAGACAGTGATGCTAACCAAAGATAGTAATGCAATTTTACAAAAGAAGTTGTCTCCTAAACTTAAACATCCAGAGAGTTTTATAATTCCTTGCACTATTGGAAAATTTTCTTTTGATAAAGCATTATGTGATTTAGGAGCTGATATGGCTAAAAATAGGGTTAAATCGGAACCGTTCAAATCGGGCACTAATCTTAAAGCTCAGGGGTAAAATGGTAATTTCACCTACAAACGGATCCGAAATGGGAACTCGGTCTTTCTTCAAAGCCCAATAATCCATAAACGGATCTGTCTTGCTGGGTACGCATTCCAACCCGTAAGAAATCCAGTCTGACTGAATAGGAGAGGATTCAGATTTATGGTTATCCTCAAATAGCGGTCTTAATCACTTCTATCCATTTACATCAGGAAGTAGGGATTTGATATTATCCCAAAACTGATTCCTAAGGCGGCTATAGATACCCCTCTCCCCCTACTGTTACCAGGTAATCAATCTTTTGCTAATTAAAGCTTTTTCTTAATCATTCAGATTACTGACAAGACCGTCGGAGGGTGCGTCGCCGGAATCAACCCCGGTGTCTCGCACTTTTTGCAGGTCAACGGCGAAAGAATCTCGGTCAAACTTCGGTGAAGTCGTTCAGGTTTGACTATTCAACTTTTCTCGAATCCACAAACCTATCTGTTTGCCCCCACACAGATTTCAGCGGCAACAGATTGGCACCGTCTGTGGGAACACGAATAGCAGTCTAACCTCTTCCACCAGTCAAGACCGTCTCCAGCCATGTCACCACGGAAAGTAAGATCTAGAGGGTCAAACCGTGGACCCACTCCCATTCCTCCCCAACCACAACCGGAGGCTCCCCTCCAACCCGTCCAGCAACAGGGACAGCTCCCTCCCCAACCTGATCCGCCACCATAGCAGGGGCAGCCTCCTCTTTAAAATGCTCAACCCCAGCAGGCTCAGTTCGGGCCCCAGAACGCTAGTATAGGAACCTCCCGTCCTAATCCTCAGAAGCAACCTCTTCACCGCGATCATATCTCGGTACATAACCCTTCCACCGACTCCATGGCGTCCCATAACCCTCGGCCATCAAAAGATCTCCACAACATCATAATCAATCGGTAGAAGGAGGAAGATCTTCGACGCCATTTGGATGAGAGGCGGGCCCGAGAGGGAGGCTCCCGCTCACAACGTCCAAATGCGCGATCTCCTTGCCGCCGCGACCGCAGGAGGTCCCCTCCTCCTAGGAGGCGGAGGGAGTCCCCCGAGTACAGTCAAAGGGGAAATCGTTCTCCCGCTAGTCGATAGGCCCAGAGGGATCAGAACGGACCCATCACCCGAGCAGAATTCCAAGACTTTCAGGCAACAGTCTTGCGGGCCCTCAATGTCCCACCAAACAACAACAATAATATCTTGAGGTTCCCCACTCCTGAGGCAGTTCGAAGCCCTCGCCATCGATCCCAAAGTCCTCCTTAAGCTCCGAGCCACCGCCCTCACATCCCCAGTCCTTACCAGTCTCCGAGCTACCGTCATCGTAGCCCATGTTTCCCTTCATACGAAGACGAGTCCAGAGGCTCACCAGGATACCGTCGAAGAGAGGATGTTTTCGACCGTCGTCTCCATGAGATGGAGAGGCGCCTTGGTCAACTCGATAGGGACGAGGAACTAAGAGGAAGGACCCTTCGTCCAAACAGAACTCCATTCTCTTGTACCATCATGGCGGCCCCTGTTCCGGCAAATTTCAAGCCTCCGCAGTTTGAGACATACACAGGAGAATCAGACCCCATGGATCACATCGAGAGTTTCAAAACTCTCATGATGATCCATCAGGCCTCCGATGCCCTCCTTTGCAAGACCTTTCCGGCCACTCTCAAAGGATCGGATCGGAAATTGTACTCCCGCCTCGCCCCATCCTCCATCTTCTCTTTTGACCAGTTCGAGACCCTTTTCATAACCCATTTCGTGAGCAGTCACCGCTCCGAAAAGACGAGTATTTCACTGCTCTTCCTTAGTCAGAAGAAGGGCGAGAAACTGAGGGATTATGTCAAGCGGTTTACCGCGGAGGCTAGGTCCATCGCCTCCCTCGATCAGTCGGTCGCCGCGGCCGCCTTTCAGTCCAATGTCCTCAACTCTGACCTCTGTTCGTCCCTACCCAAGAAGCCCCCGTGGGATTTCTCTGATCTCCTTCTCCAAAGCGAGAAGTACATCCGAGCAGAGGAAGCTGCACACCGCCCCACATTCAAGGGATCCTCTTCTAGAAGTAAGAGGAAGGCTGCTGAAGATGAGGGAGCTAAAAAGCTCCAAAAGGACAATGAGGGTCAGCGTCGTCCACCTCCCAGATTTAAGAAATTCACCCCTCTCAATGCCAATGTCTCGGCCATTCTAATGGAGGTTGAGAAAGAAGGAATTCTACCTCCTCCCCCAAAGATGAACACTCCTGGGAAGAAGAAGGATAAGGAGAAGTGGTGCCACTACCATCGAGACCACGACCACGACACCAATGGCTATCAGGCTCTGAAAAACGAGATCGAAGCCCTCATCCAGAGAGGGCAGCTCACCAAATTTGTAAAGAAAGACCTAGCCGATCTTCCTCCACCCCCCAGGGGGGCTAACAAGCAGCCCGAGAGGCGCGAGGAGGCTCCCGACTTCGAGGAAGAGCGCATCTTGCACCTCATCCAAGGAGGTCTGATGGGAGGGACCTCTAACTCCTCCTAAAAGGCTTTCGTCAGGGAAGTCAATTCGGTGCACAGCCTCCCCCCTCCCAAAGGTCTTGGAGTCCCAGTTACTTTCTCTAATGATGATCCAGAGGGTGTCCGAACCCCCCCTACTGTGATGCACTGGTGATCAACCTCCATATGGCCAACTTCAAGGTATAAAGGATTCTAATGGATAATGGCAGTTCTGTCAACATCCTCTTCCTAGAAGCCTTTCGAGGGATCCAATTATCGAGGGATAGGCTCAAGCCCACCGGTTACACTCTTCATGGGTTCACGGGAGTGCCAGTGATGATCGAGGGTGTTATAACCCTCGACGTAACCGCTGGCAAAGCTCCTACTACCCAAACAGAATCAATGGACTTCATGGTTGTTAACGTCCCAGCTGCCTATAATGTGATCCAAGGTCGACCGGGCCTAGCTGCTTTAGAAGCCATCCCATCAGCTTACCATCTAAAGATGAAGTTTCCCACCAAGGTGGGCGTGGGAGAAGTAAAGGGAAGTCAGAAAACGGCCCGCAAATGCTATATGACCTCGACTGGAGGACCCGTCCTCTCCCTCGAGGCCCTTGAAATTTTCCAAGGGAACACCCAGCCTATGTCGGAACCGGTAGACGAGCTAGAGGAAGTGCTCTTCGCGGAGGAAGATCCGACCCGGAAATTCTTAATCAGCAAAACCCTCCCTTCTGCCCTCTGCTCCAACATAGTCCAGTACATAAAGAGAAACCGTGACCTCTTCGCTTGGACAACAGCCGACATACCGGGGATTTCTGAAGAGCTTCTCGTCCACCATCTAAGTGTCACTCCGGGGCCCAGATCGGTCCAGTAGAAGAGGCGTAAGTTTGCCCCCGAGCACCAGCAGGCCATAAAGGAGGAGGTGGAGAAGCTCCTCAAAGCCCGGTTCATACAGGAGGTCAACTATCCAGAGTGGCTCTCCAACGTTGTGATGGTCAAAAAGGCCAATGGAAGTTAGAGGATCTGTATCGACTTCACAGATTTAAACAAGGCATGTCCCAAGGATCCCTTCCTACTCCCTAGCATCGACACCTTAATCGACGCCACTTCGGGCCATGAGCTGCTGAGCTTCATGGACACATTCTCCGGATACAACCAAATCCGAATGTTTCCCCCACATATCCCGAAGACGTCCTTTGTCACGGATCAAGGCCTCTACTGCTATAGAGTGATGCCCTTCGGGCTTAAAAATGCTGGTGCCACCTACCAATGTCTCGTCAAATAATGTCTTCAAAAATCATATCGGGCGGAACATGGAGGTTTACGTCGGCGATATGTTGGTCAAAAGCATCAATGGGTCTGACCATGTCGCCGACCTCCAAGAGGCCTTTGACGTGCTAAGAAGGCATAACATGAGACTAAACCTAAATAAATGTGCATTCGGAGTCTCATCGGGTAAATTCTTGGATTTTATGGTCAGCCAGAGGGGGATTGAAGCCAACCCTGAGAAGATGAAGGCCATACTTAATATGGCTCCCCCTCAAACGTGAAAGAAGTGTAAAAGCTCACCGGGCGCCTCGCGGCTATAGGGCGTTTCCTCTCCAAGTCCGAGGAAAAGTGTTCCCCTTCTTCAAAGCCCTCAGGGGTCTAAGGGCTTCGAGTGGGGCCAGCAGCAGCAAGAGTCGTTTGACCAACTCAAAGCCTACTTGGTCAACCCCCCACTCCTCAGCAAGCCGACACCCGGGGAAACCTTTTACCTCTACCTTGCCGCCTCCGAACAGACCCTCAGTGCTATCCTAGTGAGGGAAGAAGACAAGGCACAGAAGCCTATCTACTACGTGAGCAAGGTCCTTAGAGATGCCAAGCTCCGTAATTCGAGGTTGGAGAAGATAGCCTACGCCCTGGTTATGGCGACCCGAAAGCTTCGTCCCTATTTCCAATCCCATTCGGTGGTCGTTCTTACCGACCAGCCGCTCAAGCAGGTCCTGTATAAGCCCGAGACCTCCGGACGTCTAATGAAGTGGTCAATTGAGCTGAGTCAACATGACATATCCTATCAGCCTCGGACCACTATCAAAGCTCAAGCACTAGCCGAGTTCATAGTGGAAAGCACGATCTCGGTGGTCAGTCAAGCGGTAAATGGGTCACCCATCTAGACGGTGTATGTAGATTGGTCTTCTTACACTAAAGGGAGCGGAGCTGGAGTCATCCTGGCGGGCCCAGATGACTTCATCCTCCAACACTCCCTCCGCATCAATTTCAAGGCATTCAACAACGAGGCCAAGTACGAAGCCCTAATAGCGGGCCTGAGCATGGCTCGCACGGCAGGCGCGAAGCATGTTCGAATATTCAGTGACTCTCAGCTCGTTGTGAATCAGGTCTTGGGAGAATACGAAGCACGAGACAATCGTATGGCCAAGGTACCTAGCCAAGGTCAAAAGTCTCTTAGCTTCATTCGAGGAAACACAACTCCAGCGTATCCCCCGAGAGGAGAACGCCCAGGCAGATGCCCTCTCCAAACTAGCCTCCTCCTCCCTCCAAGGCCGCGAGCAGACTGTCTTGATCGACGTTCTACTAAGGCCCAGCATCGAAGAAGAAGACCCCAACTCAATGGAGTCGCTACCGGTCCAACTCGAAGATAACTGGATGAGGCCTTCAGTTGAGTTCCTCAGAGACGGGATCCTTCCCCAAGATCCCAAAGAAGCTCACTGAATCCGAATAAGAGCGGAGCGGTACACCCTCATTGAGGGAGTCTTGTACAAATGCTCCTACACCCAAGTAGATGGCCGATCCTACTTGAGATGTCTCTCTCCAGAAGAAGCCCTGTATGCTATGAAAGAGCTCCACGAAGGGATAGGCAGAGCCCATTCGGGATCAAGGTCCCTCACCCGAAAAGTTTTGAATTATGGGTACTTCTGGCCGACCCTCATTCGAGATGCTGAGCAACATGTCCTGACAATGTAGCCCCTGTCAATAATTCTCCAATATTCGTTGCCTACCACAAGCTCAACTCTCTTCCCTCTCATGTCCAACCTAATGTGGGGAATGGACCTGCTAGGTTCGTTCCCACAGGCTCCAGGGCAGCTCAAGTTCCTAGTCGTAGCGATCGACTACTTCTCCAAGTGGATTGAGGCCGAACCTACTAGCAACTATTACTGAGAATAGGGTGCAACAGTTCTTCTAGAAGAACGTGATCTGCAGGTTTGGCATACCTCGAGTCTTAGCGATAGACAACGGAACACAATTCACGTGGGCAACATTCCGCTCATTTTATGAAGACCTCGGCATTCAGCAGTGGTTCTCCTCCGTCTCACACCCTCAATCCAATGGCCAGGTAGAGAATGCCAATAGGCAAATCCTCTCGGGCATCAAGAAGAGGCTAAATAAGTCGGCTAAAGGAATGTGGGCAGAACAGCTTCCTAACGTACTGTGGAACCACAGCACTATAAAGAGAACTCCCACTGGAGAGTCGCCCTTTAACCTCACCTACGGTTCCGAGACCATAATCCCTTTAGAAGTTGGTTTGCCATCCCCCTGCCTAATTGCATATAATGAAGAGCAGAACACCAGGGAGCTCCGAACCAATCTGGACCTTATCGATGAACTTCGCGAAATAGCCTCGATTCGCCAAGAGAATTATCGAAGAAGGATCGAGCAATCCTACAACAGAATGGTCTGTCCCACAGATCTTAAGGAGGGGGATTTAGTCCTCAGGAAGATAGCCATCTCGTTTCCCAGCCAAAGGAGCAAGCTAGCCCTAAAGTGGGAAGGACCATACAAGGTCTCCACGGTAGTTCACCCGGAGCGTACCAACTTGAAGACCTCGGACGCAGGATGATACCAAGAACATGGAATGCTGATCATTTACTGAAGTACCAAGAGGGTGTTTGAACACCTCTCCGAGCACCATCAGTTTTTAGGCTATTTTATTTGTTTTTCCATTGTAATAATGGCTAGCAACTTAGAAGTGGCCGATTAGCAATACTTAATAAAAAGATTCTTTTGAATAATAATTCTCTTGTGATCGGTTTATCCTTGTTTAATACCCCAAATGTATTGTTTTAAACGACGAGTTCGGAGTCCAACACTTGGCTCGATTCCGCTTCACAAACTTGCTCGTAAGCGAGTTAGAAGTGGTTCACCATTCGGAACTGCTCCCACAACCGTTGAATCTCTCTTAAACGACAAGTTCGGAGTCCAACACTTGGCTCGATTCTGCTTCGCAAACTTGCTCGTAAGCGAGTTAGAAGTAGTTCGCCATTCGAAACTGCTCCCACAGCCATTGAATCTCTTTTAAACGACGAGTTCGAAGTCCAATACTTGGCTCGATTCCGCTTCGCAAACTTGCTCGTAAGCAAGTTAGAAGTGGTTCGCCATTCGGAACTGCTCCCACAACTGTTGAATCTCTCTTAAACGACGAGTTCGGAGTCCAATACTTGGCTCGATTCCGCTTCGCAAACTTGCTCGTAAGAGAGTTAGAAGTGGTTCGCCATTCAGAACTGCTCCCACAACCGTTAAATCTCTCTTAAACGACGAGTTCGGAGTCCAACACTTGAGTCGATTCCGCTTCGCAAACTTGCTCGTAAGTGAGTTAGAAGTGGTTCGTCATTCAGGAGTGCTCCTACAACTATCTACAACCATAAGTGCTAACAAAACACATAAGTGTGGAAAACAAATATCATTTCTGAAAAGTGTGAGGAACAAATCAAGTTACAAAGCCAACTACTCATCTTTACGATGAATTACAAAACTTAAAGAACAAAAAGTACAAAGAGCTACTTCAACGCCTCCTGGGTGCGGGGATACTTCGGTTTAGAGAAACCCGGAGACGACAAATGCCGTACTGCCGACGTCTCACCTCGGCACTCGTCCCTAGGCCGGCAAGCTGAGACGCATCTTCTGCACTACTTCTAACGGTAGCCCCAACGGACGCTCCGCATGGCAAAGCAGCCACCCCACTTTGTGCATCACCAGGGCTCTGATGAACAACGGGCGAGCGAGTTGCAAGCTCGTAAAAAGAAATTCCTCTATCGCTCTCTTCCCGCGTGCAAGAGGTGCTCCTAACATTGACACGCTCGGGTTGGGGCTTAAGACGAGCGACCTCCTCCTCAAGCTCAACTATTCTTTCCTTCAGTGAATCGTCCTTCACAGTTATCTTCAAACGAGGCAGTCGCGCTGAGCCTGTACCACCAGAGTTGTTAGTAACAATCCGACGAAGATGAGTAACCTCAATGCTCTAGTCGACAGTCACCCTCTTCAGCTTGTCTCTCTCCGTTATCAGCTTGTCCATCGCTATCGTCAGCTGTCTCTTTCCACCACAAGCTTGTTCCTCGCTGCCATCAGTTTGTTTCTCTCAGCTGTCAGTTCATCTATCTCCGTCGTCATCTTGGTCAGAGAATGACGGAGTTGTCTAAGCCTCAGGCCTTGGTTAACGACTGTCGACGAACCATAATCATCACCCTCAGGGGTCGTCTCCCAGAGCCTCTCTTCTAACCGCCGAATCTCGAGGTCTCGACGGCCTAAGACTAGCCGCAGATGATTACGCTCACATTCGGCTCTGCGAAGATCCCACTCAAATTCGTAAAGCCACTCGTGGCTCCTAGCGAGTCACAACTTCATCGCCCTTAGCCCGGCCTCGGGACGAGTCACCTCGGTCACATAAGGCACTTCGGCAAGCTGCGTCACTTCGGCGACCTGAAAATTTCAAAGTAAAACCACGGTGAACACTGAGCCAAAACTTCAAGCCAAGGCGACCTCAACACTTAGCCAAATTTTGAATGTTTTCTAAACACATAGCAAAAATTTCGAGGCTCAAGAGTTAGATAACCAAGGAATTCAAAATTTCCCTAACACTTAGTCAAAATAAAAGTTTTCATTCATACAAAAAGCGGTGGTCAGTTCGCTATAAGGCAGTACAAGAAAAAAGAAAACGATAATACAAGACGACTAAAGTCAAGGGGCCACCTTAGGTGGTAACTTGGAGACAGGCTCCCCGGTGGTCGCCTCCTCTTCCTCTACCACCGCGGCTTGAGGGTCGGCCACAGCCTCGTCACCCCCTCTCTCCACCACCACGGCAACGGGATCGGCCATAGCATCGTCGCCTGCTTGCTCCTCCCCCTCCTTGCCTTTGGCCTCTTGATCGGCTTCGGGGTCCTCCTCGTCAGCCGGACCCCACAGCTCGTATCCCGACCTGTCGAAGTCGGGGACTCGATCCTCGACGTGCTCAAGCGCAATGGCGTAGGACTGCTCCATGTTCGCCATCATATGCTTCTTCGCCTCGGCCTCTATCTCTGCCCTCACCGCCTCCACCGCCTCATCCTTTTGCCACATCACCTCCTCCAGAGCCTTCTTTGCCTTTGCCCTCTCCTCGTCCGCCCTGGCTGCCTCCGAGGCGACCTTCTCGTTCGCCTGTGCCAGGGTCGCCTCCAAGTCCGTGACCTGTGCTGCCAAAGAGTCCGAGCGGCATTGCTCCGCCTCATACAACTTTACGAACCTCACCCTCTCCGCTCGGTCCCTGTAGCATATAAGCTTCAGCTCCTTCTCCTACTCGGAATATTGCTCGAGAAGGTGGCTAAAGTGGCACATGATCTAAACAAAAGAGCAATAGAAATGATGAAAGCTGAGCAAAAGACTTAGAAAATTTTCGAGTTATCAAAATCGACTAAGAGACTTACCGACATGGTCGCCCGAACTATCTCGAGAGCGTCGTCACCCGTCGTCCCCACCTTCATCGCTGCTCGTTCCTTTGGGGTCGGGAGATGGCGCAAGGCCTGCATGTTCATGGCCAAGTTCCCCAAGAAGCCGTCGTGGTTCATCACCCGCCAGTCGGGGACAACGAGCTTCTTGTGCCCCTCGGTCAGAATTGCCTCGACCTGCTCGGTGAGGGGCGGGGTGTAGCGCCCCGATTTCCGAATACCGGAAAACCGTGACACGAGCCCAGACCTTTTCTTCAATTAGTCACAATACACAGAAAAACAGGAGAATTTAAAACTTTTTATTCAATACTCAATATGTTACAAGTCTGAATATTGTACAACTGTAATACCTTACAATAGAGTTACAATATTACCTTTACATTTCTAAGTATTACAACCTTCAACATCTTACATCAGAGTACTTCTCAATTAATACATAACCAGTACATATACTGCAGCGGAACTAAACATAATACTGACTCCTTGCTTTCCTTGCCTTGAGTCCTCCTAAATTTCGCCTTTGTACTTCGACGATCCAGTACCTATGGAAGTGGGGACGTCAGTATTCACTGACGCTTAAAGGCTGATCATATAGCAGCGAATCTTCCAAACAATATACAAAATATAATAATGGTGTTGGTGTAGTTTAAGTGTTCGTGAGTGCTATGACTAGACACTAATGCGATACTTAAAATAGAACTAATTATACACAACCCGTTCCTGACAATACTCCATGACTCTGTGAGGTTGCAGAAGGGGTCAAGTCCCCCTATGCAGTCTGCTTATGGTGTCTCCGTTTTCCACTACTACCCGGCATGCCGGACCTCACTCAACAAGGTTGCAGGTGCGGTCTAGTTCCGCCACTGCAGTCATATAGTGGTGTCCATGTTTGCCACTATTGCCCGGTGTATCGGGACTTAATCCAAAATCAAATCATAGGGTTTCGCAAGCGCAGGGTAGCGCAGAGCCTACCCTGTGGCACCCTCTGGGATTTAGCAAGCACAGGACTGCACAATGCATCCTGTGGCACCCCAGCCATGGTACTTCAGGAATTAACAGCGCGAGATACGCAACCCGTGTCCTCAACTTGTGAGATGGCACCGTACGTATCCCTTTGACGGGAAGGTAGAACAAGGACGCTTCCTATTCTAATGTCAGCAAGTCTCCGAAAGTAACATGCAGCCCATAAATACATGCGACTCCATCTCAAGCCGTTTCTCCATATATAGGGATTGAACCCGCGTGACACATTCTAATTATACACAACCTGTTCCTGACAATACTCCATGACTCTGTGAGGTTGCAGAAGAGGTCAAGTCCCCTTATGCAGTCTGCTTATGGTGTCTCCGTTTTCCACTACTACCCGGCAAGCCGGACCTCACTTGATCCCAGTATATCGGGCATCGTTCCAAAATCAAACCATAGAGTTTCGCAAGCGCAGGGCAGCGCGAAGCCTACCCTGTGGCACTCTCTGGGGTCTAGCAAACGCAGGACTGCACCATGCATCCTGTGGCACCCCAGCCACGGTATTTCAGGAATTAACAGCGCGAGATACGCAACCCGTGTCCTCAACTTGTGAGACGGCACCGTACGTATCCCTTTGACAGGAAGGCACAACCCTGTACACCACCTATGATCTGCCTCAAGGGACGAGTTAGTGTAAGGGGCCCCCTACAACTGACCCCTCTCTCCCGGCAAAAGGGTTTAAGTAAACTGATCCTTATAAGTCACTATCCTAGTGATGTCCCTGACTCGAACAATCCTAGGGATGACGATATTATAACACAACGTGCTAGGCCTTAAATTAGGCTTCGCAAGACAACTTTGTTAGGCCGCTCAACCTAGATTTACCAGAATCCCTCAGGACCCGGTTCGTGGCTCATCGATCCAAGATTTTGGCTGTGCGGATATACATGCATGCCGCTACCCTAGACTTGGATTTCGTCTATACTCCGGTCCTCGATCAACCTACCCTGGTTAAGATTCGACGGTACACAAGGAGTGACTCCTCCACAGTTCCTTAGGGTAGAAATCATATGTCTTGATGGTCGATAGCCCTTAGGGTGGTAACATCACCCTAGACGAGCACAACTAACTGTGTACTAGCTAACAAGCTATACACGAGTAATAACCACATACGAGCCAACTAAGCTACGCATGAAACAACAACTACCTACGAGCCAGGCGGGCCTTGTAGGAGACAACCACGTACATACCGGCCAAATAAGCCGCGTATGAGACCAACAGCTTCGTACGAGCCGGTCGGGCCGCGTACGGGACAACCACCTACATACGAGCCGACTAAGCTACGTATGAGACCCACAGCTACATACGGGCCAGTCGAGCCACGTACGAGCACAACCGTGTGCAAACAACCATACAGGTAATCAATCCTAGAAGCAACCAAACGTGCTTACTAACAAACTTAATCTTCTATTATCAGAAGCAACAAGGGGTCGACTAGTAGTCTATGATCGGTATTGTACTAGGGAAGGACCGAAGGCGATAAAATGGCCTTTATCGGACTAACTATCCCTAGTGGTCTTCCCAATCCTTCCTACTTCAACCTATTGCGCCTTAAGTATGGCATACAATTTCAAGCAGCTTCCTACGACAATCAATCATATAGCACAACCACCATGATATTCCTATGTATGGATATGATTAATGCTTATGCTTACATTGAGCTCAAGCATGAAAATCACTAACGACCTTAAACATAAAATCCTCTATAGTCAATCGTAGATTACAAATTGAGCATTGAAGCCTACTACTTATCATAACCAACCACCACCACCCAACTAAGCAATACTCCAAGGTATAGTAGGTAGTCCTAACACTACTCCTACAACATTCTAAGCAAATATTACTCTAGCATGGTATAGAATCCCACATAAATCACTACTACTAGCCATGGGTAGTTTCTTTACTCTAAGCATGAACATCATAGTATGGGTATCCTTAACTTAACATGATCAATAATTAGCATGGTACCTACTTACTTAGCATGAACCACGGTCATTCACTAACATAGTGTACACTTCTCTACCATTTATCTAGCATGGTATACAATTTGCATACAATTTAAACTAGCATGATATGCAAAATACTTACAATTAAGCTAGCGTGGTATACCGCTTTCCAACAATTAAACTAGCATGGCATATGATTCCATCATAGATCCTACAACACTCTAGGCACAATAAAAATTTATCCACACATGGTAGGAAACTCTTGGATTGAATCCTACACATTCTAAGCCTAACTAAGTCACTAAACATAATAGGAAACTTTAGGAATGAATCCTACAAAATTCTAGCATAGAATCATGGTAGAAAAAGTCCTACAACATAAAGCATGATGGGATAATTTTAATAAACATCCTACAACTAATTAAGCATAGAATCTTGGTAGAAAAAGTCCCACACATAAAGCATGATGGGATAGTTTTAATAAACATCCTACAACTAATTCAGCATAGAATCATGGTAGGATATTTTTATAAGTAATCCTACAACTAACTAAGCATGGATATGGCTTCTAATTATTTTTAGAAGCAAAGCTACAACTAACTAAGCATGGTAAACATGGTAGGATATTTTTAAAAGCAATCCTACAACTAACTAAGCATGGATATGGCTTCTAATTATTTTTAGAAGCAAAGCTACAACTAACTAAGCATGGTAAACATGGTAGGATATTTTGAGAAGCAATGCTACCACTAACTAAGCATGGTAAACATGGTAGGATATTTTTAAAAGCAATCCTACAACTAACTAAGCATGGATATGGCTTCTACTTATTTTTAGAAATGATCCTACAACATAAGTAGCATAAAAATGGCTTCTAGTCATTTTTAGAAAAGATCCTACAACGTTAGAAGCATGAGAATGGCTTCTAAATATTTTTAGAAGCAATCCTACAACATTTTACTACTACTACTATTCCTACTTTAATCAAAACATAACACACCATTATCTACTACTACTACTACTCCTACTTTAATCAAAACATAACACACCATTATCTACTATTACTTCATTCACAACAAAATCACCACACACAACCATCTATTACTACTACTACTTTATGGACATAAACATACTACTACCTTATTAATTACATACATGCTACTACTACTTCATTTATTACATACTACTAATTATTTAGCATACTACTACTTAGTTGCTTACTAACCTTATTTATTACTAGTGATAAAGAAAAGATTATTTTATTTTACTTTACTTTACAAAAGAAAAGATCTTTTTAATTAGCTACAACTAGTGATTAAAAATGAAAGAAAGATCCTTTTTAATTAATTACAACTAGTGATTAAAAATAAAAGAAAGATCTTTTTAATTAATTACAACTAGTGATTAAAAATGAAAGAAAGATCTTTTTAATTAATTACAACTAGTGATAAAAGAAAGATCTTTTTAATTAATTACAACTAGTGGTTAAAAATAAAAGAAAGATCTTTTTAATTAATTACAACTAGTGATAAAAGAAAGATCTTTTTAATTAATTACAACTAGTGGTTAAAAATAAAAGAAAGATCTTTTTAATTAATTACAACTAGTGATAAAAGAAAGATCTTTTTAATTAATTACAACTAGTGGTTAAAAATAAAAGAAAGATCTTTTTAATTAATTACAACTAGTGATAAAAATAAAAGAAAGATCTTTTTAATTAATTACAACTAGTGGTTAAAAATAAAAGAAAGATCTTTTTTAATTAATTCTACAACTAGTGTTTACAAGGAAAT
The DNA here is from genome assembly GCA_017893485.1 of Hemerocallis citrina. Taxonomy (NCBI): domain Eukaryota; kingdom Viridiplantae; phylum Streptophyta; class Magnoliopsida; order Asparagales; family Asphodelaceae; genus Hemerocallis; species Hemerocallis citrina. The sequence continues at coordinate 38,591,882 of CM030360.1, forward strand.
ATCTTTTTATTAGAACTTATGTTCTTATTAGTCCAAGTTTCATAAAGAGTCCTACAACCCACAATGGTTGTAAAATGAATGTTCATATGCTTATGTGTTTTAAGTCCTACAACCACTCATGGTTGTATGTTCAACATTATGCAATGTGTAAGTTTCTTTAGTCCAATAACATACAACAACTACTACAATAATAAAGCTATGATCTTTATAAGTTTAGTAGTTACTACTACTACCTTATTACTCTTACTTCTTGCTACAACAATACACCCAACAAAACTCAAAGAAAACAAAACAAGAGGATGAGAAGAAGAAGTCAAACAACCATACAACAACAAACAACCAAACAACAAACAAACAAAAAAATCAAAGAAGTGAAGAAACCCCCACCTTATCTAACTTTGGTGGAAGAACTTGCTAGCTACCTTCTCCTTCCCCTAAGCTTTCTTTAGAACTCTTCTATTAACCTACAAAACAAAACTCTCAAGTTACTTTGTTCTCTCTTTCTTTTCCTTTCTTTCTTTCTTTCTTTCTTTCTCTTGTTTTCTAAAATGAGAGAAGGAGGAGAATGAAGGGCTATTTATAGAAGGAGAGAAGGGTGGAGAGTGTAAAAGCACACACACACTTTTGCACAAAACCCCCTCCCTATATTAAGGGCCGGCCATGCTTAGGAGAAGGTGGGATTGGGGGGAGGTGTTATGTAAGGGAAGATTGATATGGAGGAGGATTTGTTGTAGAAGAATTCTTAACCCTCTTATGTCTTTGTAACCCTAGGTTTAACCTTCTAATCAAACCCTAACCCTCTAATAGGTTTGTCATAACAAGGCAAGTGTTGTCCAAAATATACAACACATAATTCGTATAATGTACTAATCGTCATACTATTCGTATGTGCGCCTATATGTCTGTATACCGGAAAATCTTTGCATAATCCGTATAAAATAATTAAATCATGGAAATAATAATAAAATAAATTTTATTATTGGTTCGGAAGATCACGGTATCAATTTGATACAATACAGATATATACTGGCCAATATCTGGATACAGATAGTGTCTAGGAGCAAACCGGGTAAAAATCACCAAAATGTTCTAATTTTGGAATTAAAACAAAATAATAATAAAATAATAATAGAATAATAATTTATATACGGTAATATCTGTCCGGGATATTACAATACTCCCTCCTTAGAATAGTTCTGTCCTCAGAACTACGTTAAGTTAGGAAAACAGGCAAAACATCCGTACCCTAATAACTCGGGGAAAGAAAGCTTATGCTGCTTTCCGGCTCCCAAGTGGCTCATTCACGAACTGGTTCTCCAAAGAACCCAACCTTCGCAATCCGGTAACTACTCCCTCCTTAGAATAGGACATGACCTATGGATATTACTTCCGACTTCAAGGATTTTCTCCTGTAAGTTGCTCGCTCTCCTCTATCAATACATCCTCGGTTAAGGTATCTTCGAATACCATCCTAAAATATACCTACTGGAATTAGTCCAGATATAGGATAATCATAAAACATAAGTTGAAAGGAACAACAATATGAATTACAATTGCCTATAACTAACTAAGACCCGACTTCTAAGGGCATCTAAGTTTAAATTTCCAGCTGTGTTGGACTGTAAATTGAAGTTAGCTCTGATACCACTCTGTAGCGCCCCGATTTCCGAATACCGGAAAACCGTGACACGAGCCAAGACCTTTTCTTCAATTAGTCACAATACACAGAAAAACAGGAGAATTTAAAACTTTTTATTCAATACTCAATATGTTACAAGTCTGAATATTGTACAACTGTAATACCTTACAATAGAGTTACAATATTACCTTTACATTTCTAAGTATTACAACCTTCAACATCTTACATCAGAGTACTTCTCAATTAATACATAACCAGTACATATACTGCAGCGGAACTAAACATAATACTGACTCCTTGCTTTCCTTGCCTTGAGTCCTCCTAAATTTCGCCTTTGTACTTCGACGATCCAGTACCTATGGAAGTGGGGACGTCAGTATTCACTGACGCTTAAAGGCTGATCATATAGCAGCGAATCTTCCAAACAATATACAAAATATAATAATGGTGTTGGTGTAGTTTAAGTGTTCGTGAGTGCTATGACTAGACACTAATGCGATACTTAAAATAGAACTAATTATACACAACCCGTTCCTGACAATACTCCATGACTCTGTGAGGTTGCAGAAGGGGTCAAGTCCCCCTATGCAGTCTGCTTATGGTGTCTCCGTTTTCCACTACTACCCGGCATGCCGGACCTCACTCAACAAGGTTGCAGGTGCGGTCTAGTTCCGCCACTGCAGTCATATAGTGGTGTCCATGTTTGCCACTATTGCCCGGTGTATCGGGACTTAATCCAAAATCAAATCATAGGGTTTCGCAAGCGCAGGGTAGCGCAGAGCCTACCCTGTGGCACCCTCTGGGATTTAGCAAGCACAGGACTGCACAATGCATCCTGTGGCACCCCAGCCATGGTACTTCAGGAATTAACAGCGCGAGATACGCAACCCGTGTCCTCAACTTGTGAGATGGCACCGTACGTATCCCTTTGACGGGAAGGTAGAACAAGGACGCTTCCTATTCTAATGTCAGCAAGTCTCCGAAAGTAACATGCAGCCCATAAATACATGCGACTCCATCTCAAGCCGTTTCTCCATATATAGGGATTGAACCCGCGTGACACATTCTAATTATACACAACCTGTTCCTGACAATACTCCATGACTCTGTGAGGTTGCAGAAGAGGTCAAGTCCCCTTATGCAGTCTGCTTATGGTGTCTCCGTTTTCCACTACTACCCGGCAAGCCGGACCTCACTTGATCCCAGTATATCGGGCATCGTTCCAAAATCAAACCATAGAGTTTCGCAAGCGCAGGGCAGCGCGAAGCCTACCCTGTGGCACTCTCTGGGGTCTAGCAAACGCAGGACTGCACCATGCATCCTGTGGCACCCCAGCCACGGTATTTCAGGAATTAACAGCGCGAGATACGCAACCCGTGTCCTCAACTTGTGAGACGGCACCGTACGTATCCCTTTGACAGGAAGGCACAACCCTGTACACCACCTATGATCTGCCTCAAGGGACGAGTTAGTGTAAGGGGCCCCCTACAACTGACCCCTCTCTCCCGGCAAAAGGGTTTAAGTAAACTGATCCTTATAAGTCACTATCCTAGTGATGTCCCTGACTCGAACAATCCTAGGGATGACGATATTATAACACAACGTGCTAGGCCTTAAATTAGGCTTCGCAAGACAACTTTGTTAGGCCGCTCAACCTAGATTTACCAGAATCCCTCAGGACCCGGTTCGTGGCTCATCGATCCAAGATTTTGGCTGTGCGGATATACATGCATGCCGCTACCCTAGACTTGGATTTCGTCTATACTCCGGTCCTCGATCAACCTACCCTGGTTAAGATTCGACGGTACACAAGGAGTGACTCCTCCACAGTTCCTTAGGGTAGAAATCATATGTCTTGATGGTCGATAGCCCTTAGGGTGGTAACATCACCCTAGACGAGCACAACTAACTGTGTACTAGCTAACAAGCTATACACGAGTAATAACCACATACGAGCCAACTAAGCTACGCATGAAACAACAACTACCTACGAGCCAGGCAGGCCTCGTAGGAGACAACCACGTACATACCGGCCAAATAAGCCGCGTATGAGACCAACAGCTTCGTACGAGCCGGTCGGGCCGCGTACGGGACAACCACCTACATACGAGCCGACTAAGCTACGTATGAGACCCACAGCTACATACGGGCCAGTCGAGCCACGTACGAGCACAACCGTGTGCAAACAACCATACAGGTAATCAATCCTAGAAGCAACCAAACGTGCTTACTAACAAACTTAATCTTCTATTATCAGAAGCAACAAGGGGTCGACTAGTAGTCTATGATCGGTATTGTACTAGGGAAGGACCGAAGGCGATAAAATGGCCTTTATCGGACTAACTATCCCTAGTGGTCTTCCCAATCCTTCCTACTTCAACCTATTGCGCCTTAAGTATGGCATACAATTTCAAGCAGCTTCCTACGACAATCAATCATATAGCACAACCACCATGATATTCCTATGTATGGATATGATTAATGCTTATGCTTACATTGAGCTCAAGCATGAAAATCACTAACGACCTTAAACATAAAATCCTCTATAGTCAATCGTAGGTTACAAATTGAGCATGGAAGCCTACTATTTATCACAACCAACCACCACCACCCAACTAAGCAATACTCCAAGGTATTGTAGGTAGTCCTAACACTACTCCTACAACATTCTAAGCAAATATTACTCTAGCATGGTATAGAATCCCACATAAATCACTACTACTAGCCATGGGTAGTTTCTTTACTCTAAGCATGAACATCATAGTATGGGTATCCTTAACTTAACATGATCAATAATTAGCATGGTACCTACTTACTTAGCATGAACCACGGTCATTCACTAACATAGTGTACACTTCTCTACCATTTATCTAGCATGGTATACAATTTGCATACAATTTAAACTAGCATGATATGCAAAATACTTACAATTAAGCTAGTGTGGTATACCGCTTTCCAACAATTAAACTAGCATGGCATATGATTCCATCATGGATCCTACAACACTCTAGGCACAATAAAAATTTATCCACACATGGTAGGAAACTCTTGGATTGAATCCTACACATTCTAAGCCTAACTAAGTCACTAAACATAATAGGAAACTTTAGGAATGAATCCTACAAAATTCTAGCATAGAATCATGGTAGAAAAAAGTCCTACAACATAAAGCATGATGGGATAATTTTAGTAAACATCCTACAACTAATTAAGCATAGAATCATGGTAGAAAAAGTCCTACACATAAAGCATGATGGGATAGTTTTAATAAACATCCTACAACTAATTAAGCATAGAATCATGGTAGGATATTTTTATAAGTAATCCTACAACTAACTAAGCATGGATATGGCTTCTAATTATTTTTAGAAGCAAAGCTACAACTAACTAAGCATGGTAAACACGGTAGGATATTTTATTTTTAAAAGCAATCCTACAACTAACTAAGCATGGATATGGCTTCTAATTATTTTTAGAAGCAAAGCTACAACTAACTAAGCATGGTAAACATGGTAGGATATTTTGAGAAGCAATGCTACCACTAACTAAGCATGGTAAACATGGTAGGATATTTTTAAAAGCAATCCTACAACTAACTAAGCATGGATATGGCTTCTACTTATTTTTAGAAATGATCCTACAACATAAGTAGCATAAAAATGGCTTCTAGTCATTTTTAGAAAAGATCTTACAACGTTAGAAGCATGAGAATGGCTTCTAAATATTTTTAGAAGCAATCCTACAACATTTTACTACTACTACTATTCCTACTTTAATCAAAACATAACACACCATTATCTACTACTACTACTACTCCTACTTTAATCGAAACATAACACACCATTATCTACTACTACTTCATTCACAACAAAATCACCACACACAACCATCTATTACTACTACTACTTTATGGACATAAACATACTACTACCTTATTAATTACATACATGCTACTACTACTTCATTTATTACATACTACTACTTATTATTTAGCATACTACTACTTAGTTGCTTACTAACCTTATTTATTACTAGTGATAAAGAAAAGATTATTTTATTTTACTTTACTTTACAAAAGAAAAGATCTTTTTAATTAGCTACAACTAGTGATTAAAAATGAAAGAAAGATCCTTTTTAATTAATTACAACTAGTGATTAAAAATAAAAGAAAGATCTTTTTAATTAATTACAACTAGTGATTAAAAATGAAAGAAAGATCTTTTTAATTAATTACAACTAGTGATAAAAGAAAGATCTTTTTAATTAATTACAACTAGTGGTTAAAAATAAAAGAAAGATCTTTTTAATTAATTACAACTAGTGATAAAAGAAAGATCTTTTTAATTAATTACAACTAGTGGTTAAAAATAAAAGAAAGATCTTTTTAATTAATTACAACTAGTGATAAAAGAAAGATCTTTTTAATTAATTACAACTAGTGGTTAAAAATAAAAGAAAGATCTTTTTAATTAATTACAACTAGTGATAAAAATAAAAGAAAGATCTTTTTAATTAATTACAACTAGTGGTTAAAAATAAAAGAAAGATCTTTTTTAATTAATTCTACAACTAGTGTTTACAAGGAAATATCTTTATATTAGAACTTATGTTCTTATTAGTCCAAGTTTCATAAAGAGTCCTACAACCCACAATGGTTGTAAAATGAATGTTCATATGCTTATGTGTTTTAAGTCCTACAACCACTCATGGTTGTATGTTCAACATTATGCAATGTGTAAGTTTCTTTAGTCCAATAACATACAACAACTACTACAATAATAAAGCTATGATCTTTATAAGTTTAGTAGTTACTACTACTACCTTATTACTCTTACTTCTTGCTACAACAATACACCCAACAAAACTCAAAGAAAACAAAACAAGAGAATGAGAAGAAGAAGTCAAACAACCATACAACAACAAACAACCAAACAACAAACAAACAAAAAAATCAAAGAAGTGAAGAAACCCCCACCTTATCTAACTTTGGTGGAAGAACTTGCTAGCTACCTTCTCCTTCCCCTAAGCTTTCTTTAGAACTCTTCTATTAACCTACAAAACAAAACTCTCAAGTTACTTTGTTCTCTCTTTCTTTTCCTTTCTTTCTTTCTTTCTTTCTTTCTCTTGTTTTCTAAAATGAGAGAAGGAGGAGAATGAAGGGCTATTTATAGAAGGAGAGAAGGGTGGAGAGTGTAAAAGCACACACACACTTTTGCACAAAACCCCCTCCCTATATTAAGGGCCGGCCATGCTTAGGAGAAGGTGGGATTGGGGGGAGGTGTTATGTAAGGGAAGATTGATATGGAGGAGGATTTGTTGTAGAAGAATTCTTAACCCTCTTATGTCTTTGTAACCCTAGGTTTAACCTTCTAATCAAACCCTAACCCTCTAATAGGTTTGTCATAACAAGGCAAGTGTTGTCCAAAATATACAACACATAATTCGTATAATGTACTAATCGTCATACTATTCGTATGTGCGCCTATATGTCTGTATACCGGAAAATCTTTGCATAATCCGTATAAAATAATTAAATCATGGAAATAATAATAAAATAAATTTTATTATTGGTTCGGAAGATCACGGTATCAATTTGATACAATACAGATATATACTGGCCGATATCTGGATACAGATAGTGTCTAGGAGCAAACCGGGTAAAAATCACCAAAATGTTCTAATTTTGGAATTAAAACAAAATAATAATAAAATAATAATAGAATAATAATTTATATACGGTAATATCTGTCCGGGATATTACACGGGGCCTCGAGCGCCAAAGCTACCGAGACAGAGAAGCATTCGTCCGAAGGGTTAGACGAGGTTGGCTGAGGAAGAGCAGCAGCCGAGGCCGATCGCTGAGGAGATGCCAGGTTGACTGTCTCGACCATGGCAGAGGACATTTTGGCAGGTCGTCCAGACGAAGACCCCGCGCTCGTCCTCTTCCTCTTCTTGGCATTAGAAGCCTTGTCTTGCTAGGTCATGATCGTCCTAAAGTCCATGTTCGGAGCCTCTGTCAAATAAAGAAAACAAAGTTAAGACAAAAATACATAAGGTACGGAAAGTAAACAAAAGAACAAAGATGTCCGGAGCGTACTCGGGTCGATCAGACTAAGGCTCGACCCATGGAGCACCTCCTCGGTCATGTCCCTCCAGCTCAGGGTCGGGAGGTCGACTACTTCTGCCTCGGCCAGAGTCAACAACGGCTCGACCTTCGCCCACTTCGGCACATCCTCCTTCCACCGGGTCGGAAAGTCCCACACCGAGGTGGCTCGGATCAGGAAATACTTGCCCTTCCACAACTTGATAGAGTCCGGATTCTCTATCAATTTGACGCCTTTCCGAGGCGACAAGTAGTATCGGTGTTCGGTCTTGCTCATCCGGTTGATCCGATACAGGCTTCGGAGAACGACGAGCTGAGCTCCACCTTTGCCATTCGACACTGGAGCAGAAACCCGAGCACATGTCGCCACATGTTCGGCATGAACTGGATCGGGCTCAGTCCATACCACCGAAGCACGTCGGTCACGAAGGGGTGAAGCGGAAGGCAGAGTCTTGCATTTAGTGCATCGTAGGCAAAGACACATGTGTCAGGCGTGACCGATGTGCACACTTGCACCCTGGGTCCGGGGAGGATTAGGGTATACTCCGGGGGAATCACGAAGCTCTTCCGTAATCGAAGCAGGTCCCTCTCCGTCAAATCGAGGCAATGTCGTCCACCTCGGTAACCTCCTTCAGCTCGTTCTCCTCGTACGTCTCTGACCTCCCGTAAATGGCCTTTGTCAGCAGGTCACCGGTGTACTACTTGATCCCCCCGTGGCCGGATATCTCCGTTGGCAACCAACCCATTTCTCCACCTCGTCTTACGGGCTCTATCACCGTTTCGACAATCATAGACCGAGCCACCTCCTTCCCCTTCTCCGTGACGATCGAGGCGACCGGCTCGACCATAGACGACCCTACTATATCCATCCCCCTCTCTCGGCTCAGCACTTCGGCCCCCTCCTCTCGAATGGTCAGAGCTACTAACTGCTGCTCACTCTACCTTCCCGAGGAAGTAGCCTCGCTACCCGAGGACGCTCTAGACATCTTGAATAGTATATATATAATTGAAAATATATATATTTACCTTGATGTGACGTTCTCGGTCGGAATAATTTGCCAGAAATTGCCTTGCCATGCTGCGACAGCTAGCACAACCACCCAAGAGCGAAAATCACCGCTAGCAGAGCGATTCAAGAGCAAAAAAATTCTGAGAGTGAAAAGTGAAAGAGTGGGAGAAAGGGTGAGGAGGGGGGGAGACTTATAGTAAAAAGAGGGAGACTCTTAGGCTTCTAACGTATTGGGCCCCACTCGAGCCCGTTAAGAAGGCTAAACGACAGAACACAGAATGGCGGGAACACCCCAGGAACCGACCATATAGCTCGTCAGCCATAAAAGCGCCGAGCTACCGAGGAAGAGCTACCAAGCTACTCTGCCCTACCGAGCCACTCTGCCGAGCTACCGGGGCACCGATCTCCACATTTGGAGAAAAATGCCGCCGAACTCCTTGGGCCGTCAGATTGTCCCAAGATTCGCACAAAAAGTTGATAGACAGCTCAGATTTCACCACATCCACAAAACGACAAAAACTTGTTTTCTCGTGATCTGGGCCTCGTGCATCGTGATTCATGCCGCGATGAACGCTCCAGATTTAGCCATGTAGCTCGGCAGCCCACGGAATGCCAAGCTTCCGAGCCACTCTGCCGAGCTACCGGGGCACCGACCTCCACATTTGGAGAAAAATGCCATTGAACCCCTTGGGCCTTCAGATTGTCCCAAGATTCATGCCAAAAGTTGATGGACGGCTCAGATTTCACCACGCCCACAAAAACAACAAAAACTCATTTTCTCGTGATCTGGGCTTCGTGCATCGTGATTCGCACCGTGATGGACGCTCCAGATTTACCACATAGCTCGGTAGCCCATGAAGCGCTGAGCTACCGAGGCACTTTGCCGAGCTATTGGGGCACCGACCTCCACATTTGGAGAAAAATACTGCGGAACTCTTTGGGCCGTCAGATTGTCCCAAGCCTCGTGCCAAAAGTTGATGGACGGCTCAGATTTCACCACGTCCACAAAAACGACAAAAACACATTTTCTCATGATCTGAGCCTCGTGCATCATGATTCGCGCTGTGATGGACGCTCCAGATTTAGCCACGTAGCTCGGCAGCCCACGAAGCGCTGAGCTACCGAGGCACTCTGCCGAGCTATCGGGATACCGACCTCCACATTTGGAGAAAAATGTTGCCGAACTCTTTGGGCAGTCAGATTGTCCCAAGATTCGCGCCAAAAGTAGATGGACGGCTCAGATTTCACCACGACCACAAAATGACAAAAATATGTTTTCTCGTGATCTGAGCCTCGTGCATCGTGATTCGCACCGTGATGGATGCTCCAGATTTAGCCACGTAGCTCGGCAGCCCACGAAGCACTGAGCTACCGAGGCACTATGCCGAGCTACCGGGGCACCGACCTCCACATACGGAGAAAAGCGTTGTCGAGTTACTCGAACTGTTAGATCGCTCCGAAACTCGCGCCCCTGGCTGATGAACGTACCAGATCTTGCCACATCATAAATGGGTATAAAAAATCTATTTTTATTTATTAAATTCGAATTATTTATTTAAAATTGCAAAAAAATGATTAAAAATTTAGAAAAATTGATTAGAAATTCTAAGAAATAGTTACAAATTCGGGAAAATATTTTTGAGTCCCTGGATAAATAATTGTTGCTTAGAATAATTAATTAATGCCCTCGAAAAATAAATCACCGCTTTGCGAAATTAAATAAATGATCCGAAAAATAAATAAAAAATCAAGGAAAATCACCAAAAATCCAGAAGAGCACAAGAACAATCTTGAGTGCGCTACCAACACAGAAAAAACACCACAATGCCTTGTATAAGATCCGAAACCCCTCATTTGGATTCCGATACAACCCCGCAAGTCATTAAATCAGTAAAACTACTCCTCAAAGGCTAACCAAATCCAGTCTTCGGGAGTGGGGGGCTCGTGATATGGCTAAAATACGGTTAAATTGGAACCGTTCAAATCGGGCACGAATCTTAAAGCTCAGGGGTAAATTGGTAATTTCACCTACAAACGGATCCGAAATGGGAACTGAGTCTTTCTTCAAAATCCAATAACCCATAAACGGATTTGGCTTGCTAGGTACGAGTTTCAACCCGTAAGAAACCCAGTCTTACTGGATAAGAGAGGATTCAGATTTATGATTATCCTCAAACAGCGGTCTTAACCACTTCTATCCATTTACATCGGGAAGTAGGAATTTGATCTTATCCCAAAACTGATTCCTAAGGCGGCAGTAAATACCCCTCTCCCCCCACTGTTACCAGGTAATCAATCTTTTGCCAATTAAAGCTTTTTCTTAATCATTCAGATTACTGACAAGAGCGTTGAAGGGTGCGTCGCCGGGATCAACTCCGGTGTCTCGCACTTTTTGCAGGTCAACGGCGAAAGGATATCGGTCAAACTCCGGTGAAGTCATTCAGGTTTGACTATTCAAATTCCTGCGAATCCACAAATCTATCTGTTTGCCCCAACATCGATTTCAGCGGCAACATGAGCAAATATTAATCTTATGCCTTATTCTGTTTTTAGGAATTTAGGTATTGGAGAAGCAAAACCCACCACAATCTCATTGCAATTGGCGGACAGATCTATTAAGTACCCAAGTGGGATCAATAAAGATGTTTTGGTGAAAGTAGCCAAGTTCATATTTCCCCCTGATTTTATTGTGTTTGACATTGAAGAAGATGAACAAATTCCATTAATTTTGGGGCGACATTTTCTAGCTTTGGGGAGAGCTTTGATTGATGTCCAACAAGAAAAACTTATTTTGAGGTTTGAGGATGAGCAAGTAACGTTTGATGTTTTTAAATCCATGACGTTTCCTGCCGAAGAATAGCCGTGTTTCAAGTAAGTGAAACAGATTTAATTGTGGGCAAGAAACATAAGGCTGAAGTTGAAAAGTTACCAATCGAAGTATTTCTAACAAATTCAGCAACTCTTGAATTTGAAAAAGAAAATATTTTTGAAAATGTTATGTATTTGGATGCTGTACCATCTATTCATCTATTTTCTCAGCTGAAAAAATCAAAGAGGTGGGGATATTAAAGACTCCATCTTCAACAAAGAAATGAATCAAACTCGAGCTTAAACCCAATCCATGTTGGATCCTGTATGCAAGGCAGATAACACTAGAGGGGGGGTGAATAGTGTTATAAAAAAAACTAAAAAAATATTTAATTGAAACACCTGTTATGTCAACTGGGATGAAAAACCAGTTGACTGAATCGACAGATAATTAAACATGAGAGTTGATCAACTTGAAGAACAACAAGTTTGTAAGTCGACTTAATAGTAATACCAATCGACTGATCAGACACAGACAAACTAAATAGAATGCAGCGAAATTAAATTTACAAGTTAGAAAGATCAAACCACAGAGAATCAATAATGCTAACACAGTGATATATCCTGTTTCGGTCCTCCCGACCTACGTCCAGTCCCCAAGCAACCCACTTGATATTTCTCACTATTCTTGAAAAGATTTACAAGAATACCCTATGACCTTTGGCAACAACTATGCCAAACCCGTAGACCTTTCTCACCACTAGAGAGAGCAAAATCCTACTTTACAATCTAGAGTGAACACTGACTCTACACCAAGAGCCATTCTCTCCAACTGAGAGGAACACTCTAACAACCCGAAAGTGAACAACAAAGAAATCAAAAATTACAATACCTAGAGCCTCGATTTTTTGAATGTGCTTTTTGTATTAAGGCTAATGGTCAACTTCTAATCACAATCTTGAACTTAATCATTGATATACAAGGCTGAGATTAGAGAACCAAGTCTAAGAGAGTGAGAGTTCTTTGAAAACTTAGAGTTTTTTTCACAAACACTTTATCAAAAGCAAACACTTATTTTTTGCAATAGGTAACATTTTCTAAGTGAAATCTGGACTCTATTAATAGAGTAGATACTCCAGAGTTGTTGGAAAACAGTTAACCAACTGCCATCAAACGACAGAAAAAATTTGAATTCGAAAACCAAATTTAAATACTCAGAAAACTGTCAAAGCTGCTCGGACAGTCGAATGGGTTGTCAAAGAAGTCGACTGGTCAGAGCTTGAGTAAGTTCAGATTGTTTCTTACTTGAACAGTCGACTGCTTAGCAACGTAAGTCGAATATTACTTGAGAGCTGAACTCATACAAGCTTGAATTTGACATTTTTGATTTTTTAATAAACTTTATTTTAGTCCTAGAGGATGTGTGTGTGTGTGCATCAAGGCTATTACAAAATTTCTAAGCAAACATATCAAAGATTACAATTTTGTACGTCAATTTACATAGACACTCTTTTGTTCTTGAGCTGATCACTTTGAAAATGTTTTGAAGCTTTGAGTGACACTTGTCTTGTAACTTGATCTTGAACCTTGAAAGCTTTGAGTACATACTACAAGAGACATGTTGAATAGAATATATGTGTATTGTGTTGTAGTCATCAAAATCAAGAATCTACAATCCACACCTGAAGAGAAGTATTAGAAAAGATGTTCTTATGTTGTTGGATCTTGGCGTCACATAACCATCTCCGCTGTCAAGTCTGACTGAAGACTTAAAACTTAGCACTTCTTGGGAGGCAACCCATGCTTTCTTTTGCTGCTTTTAGATAATATTTTTCCTTTAGTTTATTTTAATTTTAATTTTTGATTTAGTTTTATAGGATTGCATAAGTTTTGGGGATTTCCAGCGAAGCTGTAATCTGGACCGACATTGATGGCTGATTTTGAGTAGCTTACAGTACGAATCTAGAAAAGTGTATAAAATACAGATCGAAGGAAATTGTCTTATCTTTCCAAAACAAAAAGAATCAGGAAATTTTGACATCTACAGCTCCATATATTATTGAAACAATGAACGTCGCGCATCCAGAATTTTAACACGAATCAGGGGAGCAATTATGAACTTTTTGCATTCCTTTTGTTTTTCTTTCACCTTTCCCATTGAGGACAATGTGATATGCAAGTTTAGGGGAAGGGGTACAATTTTTTTATATATTTTATATACATTTGAAAAGAAAAACAAAACAAAGCATTGCAATTAGGCTTATCAGTACACTTTTGAGTTCTTTATTGTGCTAAAGCATTGAGATTTTTATTTTTTTAGGATAGACACTATCGTATAAAGCAAGATTAAGCATACTTATTTACTTTAGGATTATTGAATTTCAAAATTCCATACAAAATTATGAGAGTCATGTGATTATACATAAAAGAAAAATGCAATGCGTTTTCTTGTGATTATCCCCTTTGATCTAGTCCTAAAAGAGTTTAAGTAAATAGAGTAATATTTTTTTAAAAATTGAATGAATAAAGTTCTATCTACTCCAATATTTTGAGTTGCTTAGTAACTAGGGGTATTCATCATCAATGTTTATTTTACGTCAAACGGCAACTTGAAATATGAGTATGCAAAAGCACTCTAAGTTTGTGACTTGTTGAGTAACTAGGTGAATTCATCACAAATATTTGCATTCACGTCAAAAGGCAAGTGACTACTTAGAGAGGGGGGGGGGGGAGGGACTCTAGTTGGGTACTCGGTTGTAGTAGTGAGAATGGGTAATCACAGATGGAGTTGTTACATGATATAATTACATTAATTGCATGACAAATATGATCGAGTTGGGAATTATGAATGAATAATTGCACTGGAGAAAGTGAGTATGTTTAGTTTTTCTTTATTTGCTATTGTTTATGTACTAAGCTGCAAATTTGATGTTTGCATGATAAATTCTTATTGTGTGGTGTGTTGAGCCTAATTATGATTATTATTCTTTGATTTATGGCTTTCTTTTTACTCGAGGATAAGAAAAATCTTAAGTTTATGGGTATTTGATGAGTGAAATTTCTATATAATTTTTAGTACTCTTTAATGCATCAAAATTGCAAGTTCTTATTTATTTCTTTAAAATTTATCTTATTTCTACTTATTTTTCATTTATTTGATTGATTTTGTAGGAATGAGATTTTTAAGTGCAAAAAGACATGCATTTTGGTAAAATTTAAGAAGAAACAAGGATAAAGATTTTAAAATTCAAATTTATTTTATGAGAAGATTTCTAGAAAATTAGATTACTCAAATACATATTTTTACAACTTGGCCCATTGAAGAACCAATATAAAATAGTTCGGTCAATTAGAGGGTGTAATAAAATTATGAAACAGCAAATTATTTTATAAAAAAAGAAATAAAAAAGGGATAAGAATGTAGTTTATTAATTAGTTTATTAGAAATAATGGATTAATTTAATCTAAATTTTAGTTAATTAATTAATTAACTAATTCTATAATTATAAAACTAATCTAATCTTAACCTAACCTTACTGTTTTACTTTTCTATTTAAGGCAGTGCGTGGATTTTTTTTTTTTTTTTTTTTTGTTCTTTGAGGTAAAAGGTAGAATAAGGTCACCCTGTTTCATTAATAAGAAGTTAATAAAACAACCCCAGCGTACCGGGAAAAAATAACAGTACAAAACAAAAGTACAATGCAGAAAGAAAATGAAAGAAAACAAACATACACCCCCAACAAACCATGAGGGGTAGGTCAAACTACTCAAACATCAAGCAACCAGAGAGTACAGTAGGTTAAAACAAAAACACAAGCTGGCATAAGCACTGTCATGACTGGTGAAGCCAGTCCCTCAGTCCAGCATCGGCCTGATCTCAACCTCCTCATCGTCAAACTCCTCTACCTGGAATACTCTGGCTATCCTTCCTCTTGCCCCACTGGCCGCAGCTGTAGCCCAAAAAGAGATAAGATGCATGATGTGAGTCAGGTTACCAGAAATACTATTACATGAAGCATGAAAATAAAAATTATTTCTGTCAAGCCATAACACCCATGTTGTTGCCGTTATTGCGATGTACCACACGTCCTTCATATCATGGCGAATCATTGCAAATTTGGGGCCAATCCACAAATCCTCATATACGCAGGGGTAGTCGCCTGTTCCTAAGGCTCAGAGTACCTCAACCATAGTTGCCTTACTTCTGGGACAGTGAATGAAAAGGTGATTTAAATCTTCCACATGTACGTCGCAGAAACCACAGTTGGTTGCCACCTGTGGTTGTCTTTTGGCAAGGTTTTGCCTAGTAAGGATAGCATTATTGAGCACTAGCCATAAGAACACTCTGACTTTGAGGGGTGTTTTCGCCTTCCACAACACCTGTGCCCAGCTGGGTCTACATCCTCGAAAGTGGATCCGATGAGGGTTGGTGTGGCGGCTCTGAGGAGAGCAGGAGAGAACCAGGTGGGTTCGTGGTGGCGGGACCAGATGCGAAGAATTGGAAAAGAAAAAAATTTAAATAAATAAATAAATAACAACAGAAGAGGTGGCGTGAACAGGTACTGGGGGCGGCGGGACCAGAAGCCAAAAAAAAATAAATAGAAAAAAATAAAAACAAAAGAAAGGCGGCTACTTTGGGTTGGAGGCGCGAGCTCGAGGCAGAAGAGCGTGAGATCCAGGAAGAAAGGATGAAAGAAAAAAGAGAAGAAGAAGAAAAAAGAAAAGTTGGCAGCTAGAGTTCGTGGCTCGAATTTCGAGATGTCGATTTTCTACAAAAAGAATTTTTCTTCTTTTCTTCTAATTTTTATTATGCAATCAAAGAATAAGTTTATTAGTTGCAAATTTATTATGAACTAATTTTATTTTTTTAGGACTTTGATGTAGGCTAGTTTTGAGAACACAATTTTAATTCCATATTATTTTTCTATTTTTTCATGGTTGTGTTTGATTTTTTGTTCTTAATGCTACAATTGTTCGGCCAACTTTTGTATGAGTTAATAAATCATGGAGAGACCGAACTGGTAATTTATAATTTGGAATTAATAAAATTAAACACCGTTACAAGAGCGAACCGCTATTAATGTGACAGTTAAGAAATTCATAGATCATAATGAATTTTCAATTAGTAATTTGTGCATGAATTATGACAAATAATTAGTTGAAAATATTTTTTATATTGCTTAAGAGAGAATATTGAATAATTTGGAGATTTTGGTCTACAACTTGGAAAAATAATATTTTTATTCACATGAAGTTATAAATTGTGTAAGATTAACTAGGTAAAATCGAAAGCCCTTAAATTTGTTTTGCCATTAACAAACAACCAACTTTCGGATTCCGTAATTAGATTATTTCTTTCATTTAGATCGTTAGATTAATTTAGTTACTTTATTTATCATATTTTTGGTTTTCCAAATAGTAGTTAATCTAGTAAACATTGGTACTCAATAAAATAATTGGTTCTTATGGGTTCGATACTCTTTTCACTTAACTATACTACTTGTTGCGATTTTGTACACTGGCAAATAATCACATCACACCCTAACCCTATGGTTTGTGCACCCTTGTGTTCGGATGGACTTTGCCAATTCATTTATTCATAGGCTCAATAGAATTCTCTTCTCATTAATACTAATTATTGTAGCGCCCCAAATTTCTAATATGAGAGCTTAGAAAATAAGTGGCGAAATCCCAGCAATCCACTTCAATACAACAATAAACACCAACAACACCACTAAAATTTTTCTTCTTTATTACAACGATTATTACAATTACAGCGGAAGTCCAAACATCTCAACACAAATTAATATTTTATTTACAACTCAATAATGATCTCAAATATCCTTTACAGTTTTACACCAATCACTAAATAATCCAATTATCTCAAACTGCCCACTCAAGCATCCAAGCACCAATCTAAGCAATAACCTGCAACATGTGAGGCTAGAGTTGGACCCTAACCCCAAAACTACGGGGTCAGCCATAAATGGTGTGAGTGGTAACAAATCAAACAATTAGCATAAATGAACTTGAAACATAATATCCAACAAATAATAATCAAACACTAAAGTATGAAGTACGACAAAAGAATAATGGGTGATACCAAAACCAAAAGCCAAGTGTGTAAAAACAGGAAATCCGAATGCATAAAAGTGATTCAAGAAAACATCATGACTACATGCTGACAACGATGACTACTAAGAGATGAAGATAAACTATGATAATTTGCCCATGCTTGATCATTCCGGAGATTGATCCCACATCACAGGTATTTTCCCTGGATAATTCAGGAGATCATCCCACATCTAAACATAGATTCCTTATCACAATAATACCCCAAAAGCGTCGCTTCGACTCCGATCATTCCGTAGTTCAATCCCATATCTCAAGATAATTACTTGGATAATTCAGGAGAAATACCTCGCATCACAGGTTAACTGCCTGGATAATTCCGGAGATAAATCACACATCACAAGTTAACTACTTGGATAATTCAGGAGATTAAATCCTACATCAAAAGCCATACTGAGGTGCATAACTCAAGTTCTCATTCGTCATGACACTACTAATGCCTGTCCTTATTAGTTTGGGTTACTGAACAAATCTCCTAGAGTAGTGTACCCTACCGGACTAAAAATCTGAATAACTGAAATTTTGCCTCGATGGGCCTCAACAAATAACTGAACAAACACCGGTATACTAGGGTCACCTACCTCTAGAGACTCAAAAACAAATATCTGAACAAATTTACACTAAACGAGTGGCTCAACAAAATATCTCAAAATCATGTTCTTAACTGAACATCTCAAAATCAAAGACTGAACAAACATCTCAAAATCAAACACTAAACAGAAGATCTCAAAAACAAATACAAGGATCCTTCAGGACCAGTCGACTGCATAAAGGACCAGTCGACTGTCCAGAGGACATATCCCAACATTTTACAAGAAAATAATCTAAGGCATGGCCAGTCGGCTTGACAAGTCATCAGTCGACTGCCCCGAGACAAATTCAAATAGTCCTCATCAAAATAATCTAAGTATTTGAGTCGACTGAAAGGTCATAGGTCGACTGTCCCGAAAGGACTGAACAAAATCACAAACAGAGGATCAGTCGACTGACCTCAGTCTAGGTCGACTGTCCCGAACAAATCTCAAGACTCAAAAATACACAGTAGGCTCGTACCAGTCGACTGCTTCGCAAGGCAGTCGGCTGTCGGCTACAGATTCCCAAAAGATAGGTCTGAACACAAATCAAACGGGAGTATTCTAAAGATTCATCGATCATAAAATTTTAATTTATATCCACGCAAATAAACAATTCTCAATAATCTCCATCCTGGTTACATTACTCGATCAATCAATTTCTCCAATCTCATATTCTCATGATCTCATTTCTTAATTCTCCCATTAGGGTTTTTCTCAACAAAATGTCTTCCATAACTTAATCCAAATCTGATTTACAACCATAAGGTCCAGGTGTTTACCATCTAATCACATCAAATTCAATTCTTAATATGTCTCCCAACAATACGATCTCATAGATCAACATTTCCTCAACAAATCTTAATATTTTCTCATACATGGTTCAAATATCAACAAGAGTTCTCATCCTCCATAACAGATAAAAGATCCATACCATACATTCAATGGGACTAACAAAATAATGTCATAATGATCACAAACAAGCATAACAAGATCTTACGTCATTCATCAATCAAGACAAACAAAACAAGCAAAGCAAAACAAAACAACAAAACAAACCACTCACTTTTGCTTTGATGAAAATCCGCCAAAAGCTTTCTCCTTGCTAGATCCAAGAATCCTCCTTTTTGCTCCTCCAAATAAATCTCAAAATTCTGTGAGTTCTCAATGACGGCTGGGGAAAAAGGATTTCCCTTATATATGCCGGATAGAATATTAGGGTTATATTCCCTCTTTTGCAAAATACTCCTTTCCAAAATACATCTTGCACATATAATTCTATTCTTGAAATTTAAATCAAATATCATCTAAGTTAGGATCTAATAGAAAATATATTTCCAAACTTCAACAAATACTGATCGGAATGTCCAGCAAATGCATTTTTGCGCTTTAAACCCTCAAAATGTCAATTTTGCAAATAAGTACTTCTTTTCCCAAAAATTGCAAATACGCACATTTAATTTCAGAAAAATCTGGAAAAATACTAAATAATTTTCAAATAATAAATAATGGTTTTTCTTAAAGAAAACTTAATTTTTCAAACTTCTCAAAAGTCATTTGCACGTGTTTTGCACGTGTACAAAAGATAATTTTCTTAGAAAATATTTAGTAAATCCTCAAAAATCATTTAAATTCATTTTCAAATAATTAAAATAATATTTGAAAATACGGGGTTCTACATCACTCCTTCCTTAGAAGAGTTCTGTCCTCAGAACTACTACTAATGAGTTCAAACACATACCAACAAAAGGAAACAATACTTCATAAATAGATCATAATCCAAATAATTTCATATAACATCACAATCAAATTAAAGATTACATCATGTATCAATCAATAGTTCAATCATTCAAAGAATTCCATTCACATACAAGAAATACATTCATTCAAACAATTCAGGAAAATCATTCAGCATGCGATCCTCTGGCTCCCAAGTAGCCTCCTCGAACTGTTGATTCCTCCACAATACCTTGACCATAGGTATCACCTTGCTTCTAAGGACTTTCTCCCTATGATCGACGATCTCAACAGGCTGTTCCTTGTAGCTCAAGTTCACCTGTAGATCTTCGGGAACTTCTACCAACTGATGATTCTGGTCGGCCACATACTTCCTTAATAGTGACACATGAAACACATCATGTACTTGCGCTAACTCCTCTGGAAGTTTCAATCTGTATGCGGTCTTGCCAATCCTCTCCACGATCTTGTACGGACCAATGTACCTCGGTGCCAACTTGCCACCCTTACCAAATCTGATCACTCGTTTGGTCGGAGAAACCTTGAGAAAAACTGCATCCCCAACCTCAAACTCCAAGTCTCTTCGTCGAGTGTCAGCATAACTCTTCTGCCGACTCTGAGCTTCAACTAACCTCTTGCGAATCAGCTCAATCTGCTCTGACGTCTGTTGTACGATCTCAGGACCATACATCTTCCTCTCGCCAACCTCATACCAACAAACAGGTGTCCTGCACCTCCGCCCATACAAAGCCTCATACGGTGCCATCCCAATACTTGCATGGTAACTGTTGTTATAAGCAAACTCAACCAATGCCAAGTATCTCTCCCAACTACCATCAAAGTCCATAACACAAGCTCTCAACATATCTTCCAGCACTCGATTCACCCTCTCCGTCTGACCATCTGTCTGCGGATGAAATGCTGTACTGAAATCAGTCCTGGTGCCCAAAGCTGCCTGTAGGCTCTTCCAAAACCTCGAAGTAAACCTTGCATCTCTGTCAGACACAATCGAAACAGGAACTCCATGAAGTCTCACAATCTCTCCAATGTATAACTCAGCCAATTTCTCCATCGACCAAGTAATCTTCATGGCTAGAAAATGTGCCGACTTAGTCAATCGGTCCACAACAACCCAAATCGAGTCATTGCCCTTCGAACTCCTCGGCAAACCCATAATAAAGTCCATACTGATATTCTCCCACTTCCACTCCGGAATGGGTAAAGGCTGCAACAAACCTCCAGGTCTCTGATTTTCTGCCTTGATTTGCTGACAAGTCAGACACCTTGCAACGAAATCTGCTACATCTCGCTTCATGCCAGACCACCAAAAGTGGGGTTTGATATCCCTGTACATCTTCGTACCTCCTGGATGAACTGATAACAATGTGCTGTGTGCCTCCTGCAAGATACTCTCTTTTAACTCTGCATCATCTGGAACACACAACCTCTCACCCAACCAAAGAACTCCATCTTGGACACGAAATTCTGATAACTTGCCTTCTGAAACCTGCTGCAACATCTTCTGGATCTCCGAATCTGATCTCTGACCTTCCACAATCTTCTCTCTCAAGGACGGCTGCAGTCTCAACTGAGCCAAAGATGCCCCTAAACCTCGCAGTACCACCTCGATACCTGCCTGATCGATCTCTACTGCCAACTCTCTTCGAGTAGTGATCAATCTCGATAAACTACTTTTCCTGCTAAGTCCATCAGCCACTACATTCGTCTTGCCCGGATGATACTTGATCTCAGGACGAATGTCTTCCAATACCTCCAACCATCTTCTCTGACGAAGATTCAAATCCTTCTGCTGATAGATATACTTCAGGCTCTTGTGGTCAGTGTACATATTGACCTTCTCACCATAAACATAATGCCTCCACAGCTTCAACACATAAATGATAGCTGCTAGCTCCAAATCATGCGTCGGATAATTCTTCTCATGCGGACGCAACTGCCTCGAACCATACGCAATGACCTTGCCTTCCTGCATCAAGACACAACCCAAACCTCTGAGAGATGCATCGCTGTAGATGTCATAATCCTTCCCTGCTTGCGGCAATGCTAATATAGGTGCAGTAGTCAACCTTTCCTTTAACTCAAGGAAACTCTCCTCGCACTTATCTGTCCACACAAATGCCACACTCTTCCGGGTCAAACCTGTCAATGGAACTGCAATCTGAGAATACCCCTGAATAAACCTCCTGTAGTAACCAGCTAATTCCAAGAAGCTTCTGACTTCCTTCACTGACGTCGGCCTGGGCCAATCCTTCACTGCTTCCACTTTCTGAGGATCAGTAGCCACTCCCTCCTTAGAAAGAATGTGACCAAGGAAAGCTACCTCAGACTTCCAAAATTCACACTTCGACAATTTGGCATACAAGCTGTGCTCCTGCAATGTCTGTAATACCGCTGTCAAGTGCTTAGAATGATCCTCCTCCGACTTCGAATACACCAAGATATCATCGATGAAGACCACCACGAAGGAATCAATGAATGGCCTCAACACCCGATTCATCATATCCATGAAAACTGCTGGCGCATTCGTCAACCCGAATGGCATCACCAAAAATTCATACAACCCATGACGAGTCCTGAAAGCTGTCTTGCTCACATCTTCCTCCTTGACTCGCACCTGATGATATCCTGACCTCAAGTCAATCTTCGAAAATACCGCTGCTCCTCGAAGTCTGTCGAACAAATCATCTATCCACGGCAGTGGGTACTTGTTCTGAATAGTCACCCTATTCAACTCCCTGTAGTCAATGCACATCCTCATCGACCCATCCTTCTTCTTGACCAACAACACTGGCGCTCCCCACGGAGATGAACTTTGTCTGATAAGCCCTTTGCTCAAAAGCTCTTCAATCTGCTTCTTCACTTCATCCTGCTCTACAGGTGCCATCCTGTACGGAGCCTTGGAAATCGGTGCACTCCCCGGCTGAACATTGATGCAAAACTCCACATCTCTCTGCGGCGGTAATCCTGAAAAATCATCCAAGAACACCTGAGGAAACTTTCGAACCACCGGAATGCCCTTGACTTCATCTGCAATAGACTTCTTAGATACTATTGCAGCCACCTGCGGGATCTTCTTCTTCCCTTGGAAAGTTACTGCAGGTCCACCTGGTGCTTTCACCAACACCTCCTTCTGCTTGCAATCAATTGTGGCATCATAAATAGCCATCCAATCGATGCCTACGATGACATCCACTCCCAACACTTGTAGCTCGATCAAGTCGATGCCGAACATCCTTCCACCAATCTCGATATCACAGCCCTCGTAATATCGATCCGCTATCAGCTCTTCACCTGACGGCATTGCCACCGACAAAACCCTGCCTGGAAATAACTTAGGTTCCAAACCTAAGATCTTTGCAAAACTTGGCGATACAAATATATGCGATGAACCAGTGTCAAACAAAACCTTTGCTTTTATTCCATTTATTAAAACAACTCCTGTTACAATAAGAATGATACTCAATCTTAAATTGTTCTGAAATAAAAGCTTTATTCATTACACTGATTCAAAAATGAAAGAAATCAAAATTCCTGCATACCCTGTATTACATCTTCCGAGTTTCTCGCATCCTCCTCGGTCAATGCAAATACTCGCCCTTGCCTCTTCGGGACTTTGCTTCCACCCGAACTATCTTTCTTCAGTTGTGGACAATGGGGCTTTGAGTGTCCAGTCTGCCCACACTGAGAACAAACATGCTCTGCCAACTTCGGACATGCTGACCTGTAATGTCCTACTTCCTTGCAGTAGTAGCAGGTCACTCCCTGAGCTCCAGGTGCCTTCTGCACCGGTCCACTGAACTTCGCCTGCTTCGCGGGGAATCCCTTCCCACTCTGGCCTGATGCTGGCCTCTTGTTCCGGTTCCATGATTCCTGCTTCTTCTGAAACAAGTCCATATCTTCTTCAGTCATTGCGGCCCTCCTGACTAGCTTCTCAAATCTCCTGATACCCAACGGAACCATCCTTGACCTCAAGTTCGGCCTCAAGCCCTGCTCAAACTTTTTGGCCTTCTTTGCTTCATCCGTGACCAACTCTGGGGCATGCCTTGAAAGTTGAGCAAATTTCGTCTCATACTCCCGAACAGTCATGCTCCCCTGCTGAAGGTTCATGAACTCAGTCGCCTTCTTCTCTTGAACATCCAGAGGAAAGAAGCGATCTCTGAACTCCTCCAGAAAAGCATCCCATGTCAAAGGCTGATCTCCCAGAGTCCTCTTCAGTGACTCCCACCAGACACCAGCGTCTTTCTCAAGCTGCATAGAAGCCAACTTCACCTTACTGGTTGCTGGAGTCTCCGATACATCGAAGATCGTCTCCATCTTCCGAATCCAATCGTCTGCTGCTGTTGGATCAGCTTGCCCCTCAAAGACTGGCGGCCTCATCCTCTTAAAGGATTCAATCTGCTTGATGGGGTCGGCATTCACCAATCCATGCCCAGCTCCATGATTTGGCGGCGGGTTCTGCTGCTGCGCTTGCTGCTGCGCCACATTGAGTGCCATCAGCGTATTCAACGTCTGATATACTTTGGCAAACTCAGCTTCCAGGTCAATTCCCGTTCCTCGAGAACTACCTGATCCATCCTCATTGTTGCCACCATTTCTACCTCTGGGTGCAACCATTGTGATTACTGCAAAACGAGGGTAAAGTTAGAGCACACATACAATTCAAACTCAAGTCATTACCCTATGGCAAAGCCATAACCATACCCCAAACCATAATTTCAAACCAAACATCATAATTTAATTCTATGTGATACTCACACTATGATGTCCACACCTAGGTACTCACTCTCTAGTGTCCACACCTAGGTTGTTTTTTCTTACTATGTCTATTATTACATTGAAGCAGGGCTCTGATACCAATCTCTGTAGCGCCCCAAATTTCTAATATGAGAGCTTAGAAAATAAGTGGCGAAATCCCAGCAATCCACTTCAATACAACAATAAACACCAACAACACCACTAAAATTTTTCTTCTTTATTACAACGATTATTACAATTACAGCGGAAGTCCAAACATCTCAACACAAATTAATATTTTATTTACAACTCAATAATGATCTCAAATATCCTTTACAGTTTTACACCAATCACTAAATAATCCAATTATCTCAAACTGCCCACTCAAGCATCCAAGCACCAATCTAAGCAATAACCTGCAACATGTGAGGCTAGAGTTGGACCCTAACCCCAAAACTACGGGGTCAGCCATAAATGGTGTGAGTGGTAACAAATCAAACAATTAGCATAAATGAACTTGAAACATAATATCCAACAAATAATAATCAAACACTAAAGTATGAAGTACGACAAAAGAATAATGGGTGATACCAAAACCAAAAGCCAAGTGTGTAAAAACAGGAAATCCGAATGCATAAAAGTGATTCAAGAAAACATCATGACTACATGCTGACAACGATGACTACTAAGAGATGAAGATAAACTATGATAATTTGCCCATGCTTGATCATTCCGGAGATTGATCCCACATCACAGGTATTTTCCCTGGATAATTCAGGAGATCATCCCACATCTAAACATAGATTCCTTATCACAATAATACCCCAAAAGCGTCGCTTCGACTCCGATCATTCCGTAGTTCAATCCCATATCTCAAGATAATTACTTGGATAATTCAGGAGAAATACCTCGCATCACAGGTTAACTGCCTGGATAATTCCGGAGATAAATCACACATCACAAGTTAACTACTTGGATAATTCAGGAGATTAAATCCTACATCAAAAGCCATACTGAGGTGCATAACTCAAGTTCTCATTCGTCATGACACTACTAATGCCTGTCCTTATTAGTTTGGGTTACTGAACAAATCTCCTAGAGTAGTGTACCCTACCGGACTAAAAATCTGAATAACTGAAATTTTGCCTCGATGGGCCTCAACAAATAACTGAACAAACACCGGTATACTAGGGTCACCTACCTCTAGAGACTCAAAAACAAATATCTGAACAAATTTACACTAAACGAGTGGCTCAACAAAATATCTCAAAATCATGTTCTTAACTGAACATCTCAAAATCAAAGACTGAACAAACATCTCAAAATCAAACACTAAACAGAAGATCTCAAAAACAAATACAAGGATCCTTCAGGACCAGTCGACTGCATAAAGGACCAGTCGACTGTCCAGAGGACATATCCCAACATTTTACAAGAAAATAATCTAAGGCATGGCCAGTCGGCTTGACAAGTCATCAGTCGACTGCCCCGAGACAAATTCAAATAGTCCTCATCAAAATAATCTAAGTATTTGAGTCGACTGAAAGGTCATAGGTCGACTGTCCCGAAAGGACTGAACAAAATCACAAACAGAGGATCAGTCGACTGACCTCAGTCTAGGTCGACTGTCCCGAACAAATCTCAAGACTCAAAAATACACAGTAGGCTCGTACCAGTCGACTGCTTCGCAAGGCAGTCGGCTGTCGGCTACAGATTCCCAAAAGATAGGTCTGAACACAAATCAAACGGGAGTATTCTAAAGATTCATCGATCATAAAATTTTAATTTATATCCACGCAAATAAACAATTCTCAATAATCTCCATCCTGGTTACATTACTCGATCAATCAATTTCTCCAATCTCATATTCTCATGATCTCATTTCTTAATTCTCCCATTAGGGTTTTTCTCAACAAAATGTCTTCCATAACTTAATCCAAATCTGATTTACAACCATAAGGTCCAGGTGTTTACCATCTAATCACATCAAATTCAATTCTTAATATGTCTCCCAACAATACGATCTCATAGATCAACATTTCCTCAACAAATCTTAATATTTTCTCATACATGGTTCAAATATCAACAAGAGTTCTCATCCTCCATAACAGATAAAAGATCCATACCATACATTCAATGGGACTAACAAAATAATGTCATAATGATCACAAACAAGCATAACAAGATCTTACGTCATTCATCAATCAAGACAAACAAAACAAGCAAAGCAAAACAAAACAACAAAACAAACCACTCACTTTTGCTTTGATGAAAATCCGCCAAAAGCTTTCTCCTTGCTAGATCCAAGAATCCTCCTTTTTGCTCCTCCAAATAAATCTCAAAATTCTGTGAGTTCTCAATGACGGCTGGGGAAAAAGGATTTCCCTTATATATGCCGGATAGAATATTAGGGTTATATTCCCTCTTTTGCAAAATACTCCTTTCCAAAATACATCTTGCACATATAATTCTATTCTTGAAATTTAAATCAAATATCATCTAAGTTAGGATCTAATAGAAAATATATTTCCAAACTTCAACAAATACTGATCGGAATGTCCAGCAAATGCATTTTTGCGCTTTAAACCCTCAAAATGTCAATTTTGCAAATAAGTACTTCTTTTCCCAAAAATTGCAAATACGCACATTTAATTTCAGAAAAATCTGGAAAAATACTAAATAATTTTCAAATAATAAATAATGGTTTTTCTTAAAGAAAACTTAATTTTTCAAACTTCTCAAAAGTCATTTGCACGTGTTTTGCACGTGTACAAAAGATAATTTTCTTAGAAAATATTTAGTAAATCCTCAAAAATCATTTAAATTCATTTTCAAATAATTAAAATAATATTTGAAAATACGGAGTTCTACAATTATAATTAGTATTATGGCCCACTAACAAATTCCTTATGTCAATGTTAATTTTTTTTAAAAATGAGAAAGTACTACTATGCTACTAACACTTGCAACATGTGTATGTTGCATGTATTAACTTGTAGGCAAAAATAAATAAAGTAAATATGTTACTTGTTATTTCTGCGGGGTGTTACAGGAGGTGTAGGAATAGGATTTGACGAAGCATGTAGCGGTAGGAGATTGTGATTGGTGGTGTCTCGGGCGGTTGATGGTGGTTGTTGTGATATGGAGGTCGACGAGAGTGGGTGAGGATGGATCAGTGGCGGGGCGTGATGTTTGGTGGCAATTTAGCGGGAGGGGGTAGGGATTGGAGAAGGAGAATTGGCCGATGGTGTTTTGGTGTTGATTTGGTTGTGGGAGTTTTGATTGGAGGGAGGTGGCATTTGGTGTTGTGTGACTTGCAGCAAATCCAGAGGAAAGAAGGATGTTTTGGTGTTGATTTTTTTGGGGGGAGTTTTGATTGGAGGGATGTAGCGTTCGGTGCTATGTCAATTGCAGCAGATCCGAAGAGAGGAAGAAATCTGTCACAACCCAAATTTTGAACCATTTTTTTTAACTTCACCTACTTACTCAATCTTGATTTCTATTTTGTAATATTAATAGAGATTTTAATAAAAATTTCGGCAGAGTTTTCCTGAATATTAGCCCTTTTACAGATTTTCCTTACGGAAATCTGCAAATAATTACAAAAATTAATGTACCTGTAATATATATCAATTTTCCCCATGCCAAGTCATTCAACATCTCACATGCAATAATATATACGACTCTGGGGGCATAATTCTTCATAACAAGCAAGATACAAATTAAAAACCAAAAATTCTTTTAAGAACATATATGATTTTTAGAAAAACTTTAGAAAAATATTTCAAAAACCAACCATAGGACCCAATACTCCACAACGAGGTGGGTACGGGCTTTCATACTTCATCACTGCACTAAATATATGATTATACCTTACAGCTATACACATTATCTTCCATAATACAACATAATACATCATCCTACCCTCATTTCTACATATAATATATACATATATATATAATCCATTTTATCACAATCAAAGTTATAACAACCAAACCACAATACTATCTCACCTCGCTGCTATCAAACCTGTAGAAGAGTTAGGATCGTCCACCCTCAGGGAGGGACTCCCCTAACCTCCAGAAAATAACAGGGGTTAGTCATGTCTGGTGTGAGTATAATTTACTAGTTTAGCAAATAAATTGAACTATATAAAGACAATTGAAAGACTTACAAATATCATGATAATTAATACCTGAAATTTGATCATAAAAACATCATAAATGTGAATTTGCACAGAATTAATCTTTTGAATCTTTAACCCGTCTACAAATCCATATCCACTCTCCCTACCTTGAAGTTGTGTCTCGGCAGGTAGTTCCTGCCATTTCCATGGAAATAGAGGGCGAGTAGTTCCTCGACACAATTCCAAGGTATTCTATATTCACATTAATTCTCGTTTCCAACATCACAGTCATACCATCTTATAATATTTCAATCATTCAGTCTCATGTTATATTTAGATTCATTTTCATTGTGTAACATTACATGCATTTAACCTCATGATATCCCATTCACATCACATACATACAGCCTCATAATATCACATCCATTCAATCTTATAATATTAAGTCCATCCAATCTCATATTATTGCATTTATCGAGAGCGTATAATATCTCGCAACACATTAATCTTCATCCTCATTATATATTATAGTTTACCTTCTTTTCATTCTAATTTCATCATACAGCTTATTTTAATGCTCATTCTTATTTTATCATATACTTTACTTTATAATTCATTCTCATT
The DNA here is from genome assembly GCA_017893485.1 of Hemerocallis citrina. Taxonomy (NCBI): domain Eukaryota; kingdom Viridiplantae; phylum Streptophyta; class Magnoliopsida; order Asparagales; family Asphodelaceae; genus Hemerocallis; species Hemerocallis citrina. The sequence continues at coordinate 38,621,387 of CM030360.1, forward strand.
CCATCATACAACTTACATTACTTCTCATTCTTATTGATAATATATGTTACATTCATTTTCATTTACATCTAGTATTACAATTTACTTTATCTTTCATTCTTATCGAATAATAATTTACACCCCAAACATAGTTTGGGTAATATTACCGCATCCCAGATAAACTGGGTAATACTCACCGCACCCCAAGTAGATCTTGGGGTAATATAACATCACTTCACAAGCCGATAGCTCGGATATTACTTTACTTTATTTTTGTTTTTATCTTACAATTTACTTTAATTTTCATTTACTATTTCACAATACATATATCATATCAACAACCCATCAATTCACCATGGGAGTTGTGCCAAGACAGGTAGTTCCCACAATTTTCATAGAAATAGCGGGTGAGTAGTCCCTCGACACAATTCCAAGGTTTTCCACTTATATCCGATCATATCACAACTTATTTTGAGTTTTGAAATCATTCCCATATTCATCACATAACACACATCACTTTATGCATCACACTAATATCACATATCACTTTACTTTTTATTCGTATAATATATACACATTTTCTTTACTTCTCATATTTAATTTAATACCGCAATTTCTTCAATTTATTCATATTAATTCATATACATAATTCCTTCACCTTTTTCATACTCATTAACATAACACCACATCGTCACTTTCTTATCTAATCCTTAACATAATTTCTTCTCTATTTTACAGATCTTCTCATAGCACAATGTCTTTATTTTATATTTATAATTACATTTACCATTCATCTTTTTATAGATCTTCTCTTTTTATAGATCTTCTCATTTAACCACATACTGCATTTACCATTCATATTCATTTACATTCTCATGACTCATTTTCTTTAATGTTCATCTTCATTTATATATACATTTTCATTTACTTTTTATATTCATTCTGATTCACGCACTTGCTTTACTTTCTCATTTCCATTTCACATCAATTACTTTATTTTCTTTCTCATTCACATTTCACACCATGTGCTTTCTTTATTTCCACAATCACATTTCACTTTCTTTATTTTTTCATTCACAATTCACATCATGTGTTTTGTTTACTTTCTCATTCACATTTCACTTTCTTTACTTTCTCATTCACATTTCACATCATGTGCTTTCTTTACTTTCACATTCACATTTCACTTTCTTTATTTTCTCATTCACAATTCACATCATGTGCTTTCTTTACTCTCTCATTCACATTTTACATTCTTTCATTTTATTAATTTGTCAACCAGTGAGCCACAGTATCCCAATATACTGAAAGCTGACAGCCCAGTAAACACGCGGACCTCTGCCCCCTCCCTCGGGGTCTTACGCGTCCGAGGCTAGGGATGCAAACGAACCGAGCTATTTGCAAGCTACTCGGCTCGAGCTCGGTCAAAGCTCGATCAGAACTCGGCTCGTGTCGAGCTCGAGCTCGAAAGCGAGCTCGATACGTAAATGAGCCGAGCTCGAGCTTAAAGGTACGTGGGTTTTAGGTAAGAGTTCGCGAGTATTCGGCTCGAACTCGGTCAAAGCTTAGCTCGTGTCGAGCTCGAGCCTGAAAGTGAGCTCAATATATAAACGAGCCGAGCTCGAGTCTCAAGGTATTCGGCTCGACTCAGCTTGTTTGCAGCCCTATCCCAGGCTACGTCTTCCTCCCAGATTATGTCAGCGAGGGAAACACGCACTCCAAGTAGAACTTGGGTACTTCTAGCCGAAGCCAGCGAGGGAAACACTGCACCCTAAACATTGTTTGGGTACTTTCTCATGGCAAAACCAACGAGGAAAAAGAAACCACCGCACCCCAGTGAAGCTAGGTAGTTCCTCGTGGCAAAACCAACGAGGAAAAAGAAAACACCGCAACCCTAGCTTCACTAGGGTACTTCCTCGCGACATTTGTCATCGAGGGAATATCACCGCACCCCAGCTGAGCTGGGTAATATCCGGGCCTCAAGCTGATAGCTTGGGCGATAAAAAATACCGCACCCCAAACATAGTTGGGTAATAAACACTGCACCCCAAGCAGGTCCTTGGATGTTAGGAGGTCTAGTCCAAATCTCCAAAATCTCTGCAGGTACTGGTCAACAAAATTTAACTGTTATTATCATTTTCATCTCATCTTTTCATTTTCTTAATTGTCACATCTTTAACTTTAACCATGCGATTTATTATCTCATTATACCACATATTCATATTTGCCCGGTTAGTTCATTTATAAGATTATTACGTCATATTATTCCGTATCATAATTGCACCAAAGTATTTATTTAATCACATTATAATATCTTATGAATATGCCAAATTAAGTAGATAATTATATCATATTATCGCCGATTAGTTTTACTTTAAACATCACTATGTTATACACATAGGCACTCATTAATTTCATCGATTAGCTTATCACAACTCATTATCACTCATACATATCGCAAACAAGCACTGTGTTGGTCTATACATCATAACACCATATATATATGTCATTTTTATTTAACTACTGAATATTATATGTTTATCAACCCCACATACTTCATATTATCATATATATATATATATATATATATATATATATATATATATATATATATATATATATATATCACCCATAACACCAAATATTCAAAATCATGTTAATTTACCATATAACACAATTTCCACTCATAAAAATTTCATATTTTCAGTTAATTCTTCATTTTGCTATAACTCACACAATCCACATCGAATACGTATAAAAGTTTGTCACAACATGGTATCTAACTAGTATCATCATACTCACCTGACAAATAGAGCAAATGATGTCTCACGTCCGCCTAGTAGCCAATCAAAATTCACTTTTTCACACCTATACGAAAAATTATAGAACTTTTTAGCCAAACACTCAAAACGCAAGCTGTCTAATTCAAAATTCAAATCCATCTTCACCGACATGTTATAAATAACGCGTGTAAGCATGCCAAATTATTAAATCTCAAATTCGGATCCAAATTCAAAATTGGATTTATCAATCAGAGGCATTTTAATAGACTAGCAGCCGATTTTCTATTTTTTTGATCCAATCACCCAAATTTCTTACTTTAAGAATAAACAATATTATTGAGGGTAAATTATATCTCAAATTCCATCAAATTATCACTCATATTTTATTCAGATATTTTATCGAACACCTGGCATGCATACATGTTATACACGTATTTTTGAGTTTTCGACGGGTTTCTAACTGTAACGCCCCCGCACTCAACTCGTACACACACAATTAACTAAATTCTAGCCACGCCCACTACAGGCTACCTCAAAAGGGTGTTCGGACGATTGGTGCCCCTTTATCATGGGCTTCCTAATATATCTCTCTTCATTCCCTTATATCCCACCGATATGGGATTTATTCCCTACGGTCAAATCCGGTCAAACACCACACCACACACACACATTCCATCTTTCATTCATTCAATCCTTCCTTAAGCCCCATAGAAAATCTCATAGGCCCATCATGTCATCAATTCCCATAGGATCTTCTATATGCCACTAATTAATACCTTCTCCACTTTTCTTTCCTTCTTTCTCCACATCACCATCCTTCCACTCTTTCTTTCCTTCTTTATCTTTCTACTACTTGGTCTCACACTCAACCCCTCTTAAGAATTCAACATCCTCGCTGAATACGGGACGTGCAATCCAGTACAGGATCTTCTTTCTAGTCGAATGTAGACTTGTCTCCTAATCACTGCCCCCCAAGGGTCTTATGCGTCTCATACATATATTGCGTCCCACGCACTTCCTATATACAAGTCCTACATTTGATGTCGAAAGTTGGCTCTGATACCATCTGTAACGCCCCGCACTGAACTTGTACGCACACAATTAACTAAATTCTAGCCACGCCCACCACAGGCTGCCTCAAAAGGGTGTCCGGACGATTGGTGCCCCTTTATCATGGGCTTCCTAATATATCTCTCTTCATTCCCTTATATCCCACTGATATGAGATTTATTCCCTATGGTCAAATCCATTCAAACACCACACCACACACACACATTCCATCTTTCATTCATTCAATCCTTCCTTAAGCCCCATAGATAATCTCATAGGTCTATCATGTCATCAATTCCCATAGGATCTTCTATAGGCCACTAATTAATACCTTCTTCACTTTTCTTTCCTTCTTTCTCCACGTCACCATCCTTCCACTCTTTCTTTCCTTCTTTATCTTTCTACTACTTATTATATATATACTAGTATATATACTCTCTAGAAATACGGGGTCTCACACTAACTCCATAAATTGCATTAGAATTCATTCTAAATTGTTCCCCTTAATTTACAATGCTTTCTAGTAATCATAATTATTATTTTTTCTATTTATTATCCATTAATTCTAAAGCCAACACACTAATTAATTTACAGTTTACAAACCAACCAATTTCCCAACATATTTTCTTCCCTATAATTTCCAGCATCGCCTAATCTCCCTACGACATTATTTTCTAGCAATAATACTCAAATTCACAAAAGCATATAAAATGGGGATTCATAATTTCTCACCTTAAATGTGATATCCTCGCAAACAGATGCCAAAAATGAAGAGGGTACCTCCAAATTGACCCAAACCCTCATTTTTTTTGAGAAAATCCGATTGGAAAACTAGGGTTTTGGAAACCCTAGAGGGTGGTTAGCCAAGGGGGTATGTGGTCGATTTTCCGAAGTTGGGGAAGGGAAAAGGGGTATAAGAATGTAAATATAATGATAATATCCCATATAAACCCCCATTTGACCATATATTTACTTATATACTCTTCTAGTTATAACTTCTAGTCATTTTCTTGTAAAAATTACTCCACCTCATGCTTATATACATCATAAACATAAAATAAAATTAAAAGTGTATTTCTATGCATAATTGTAATCAATATCAATAGTTATAATCAATAGCAATATACATACATACATACATACATATATATATATATATATATATATATATATATATATATATATATATATATATATATATATATATATGGGTAAAAGGGATATGAGCAACTTGCTCATTTAGTAAATGAGCAATTAACATTTTATTGTCCTCCAATATCGTACAAACGCCCTAGAAAAATTTCGAGTCAAAACGGATTTTCTGGCTCCGAGAAATCTAACTTCCAAACTCCTATCTATTCGATTTTTCTACATTTCGCTCCAATCCACTTTTCTATGAAATAAAAATATAATAAACTAAAATATATGTAAATAATGTAGTACCCCATATTTTTAAATATAATTTTAAATATTTATAAATGAATTAAAATAATTTTTTGGAGATTTAATAAATATTTTCATAAGATTTATCCTTTTTACACGTGCAAAACACGTGCAAATATTTTCTTGGAAGGTTCAAAAGGCAAAATTATTTTGTGGAAAATCATTATTTATTATTTGAGATTATTTATTATTTTTCTAGATTTTTCTGATATTTATTAGAAAGAAGGATCTTTTTGCAAAATTGTCATTTTGAAGGATGAAAGTGCAAAACTATTTTCTGGACTTTTCAAGCAATACCAGCTGAAAATAAAGAGTTTATTTTTCTTTTAAATATCAATTTAATTGGTTTTATCAAGTTTCCAAGTATAGGAATTTATTTATGTAAAGTTATATTTAAAAGGGTTATTTTGCAAATGTGTTTAAAAACCCTAATTCTCCTATTCCAGCTATTTAAAAGAAGTGAAGTGCAGCCGTCTTTCGCTGCACAATACAAAGGTTTTATTCTTGGAGAATTAAGGAGGGAATCTTGGATTTCGCAGAATAGGACTTTGCTTGTTCTCCATTAATTCGGTTGGACTTCTTCATTTAGGTGAGTGACTTGTTTTATTTCATTTTGTTTGGTGTATGTTGTATGTGGTATTTTATCTACTAGAAAGCATGTTAGGGTTTGAGAATGAATATGTACATGATGGATTGGATGGATTGATGAATTAAAATTTGATCTTGTGAATCCCTAGTTGTTTATGAGTTAAATTGTATGTGGGTAATTCGAGATTGATGAGCGACCTATTGGAGATCATGGGTAGGCTATTTCTTTTGGATTAATATTGGATTTATTGAACATGGTGGACATTTTTATGCATAAACCTAATAAAGATGAGACTTTTATCACTTTTGAGTATTGGTTGAATGAAACTTGATATGGTGATGTTATAATTGGATTATGGTTGTGAGTTATAATGGTAACTCAGTTTTGAGATATTTGAATGGAAAAGTATGAATCAATAGATCATGTCATGGAAATCAAAATTGGGAATTTAGTTGAGTTTGAGGAAATATATCCAAATTGGGGATTTCTTTGGATTTTGATATTGATATGGTTTGGATCTGAATACGAAGCTATTTCAATGAACAATTAATTTTTAAGAAACTTTATTTTGATTATATGCACAATTCATGTTTGATTGAAAGAAATTAACAAATCGCTATTTTTATAAATTCAAGTTGTTTTGATTTAGTTTTTATGGACTATTATATATCCTACACGTTGTATTTGATCAAATAAGAAATATGCTTTTTGTAGAAATCGTTTTCATAAAGTAAAATTATGTATCGGTTCAAATATGCACAACCAAAATCTGCCGTCTGCAAGTCGACAGTCGACTGGTGTGACTTTACAGTCGACCGTCGCGACCCGGCTGCTGTGATTTCTAATTTTTTTTTTTAAATTTCATTCTGAACAGTCGACTGATGACCTTTTACAGTCGACTACTATACTTAGAATTATTTTCTTAAAGATTATTGGATTTATCGCTCTGGACAGTCGACCTATGACCTTTTTGAGTCGACTTATAATACTTAGAATTATTTCCTCAAAGCTATTGGATTTTCTCTCTGGACAGTCGACCGATGGCTTTTGTAGTCGACTGATACTGATATATCTATACATATCTTAATGTTCTTTTAAATGATTTATTCTTTAAATATTTTAATTTATAACCTACTATTCTCTACTTCTACTGAATATATGTTTTCAAGTAGTTTAACTGAGCAATTTATATTGGAAGATTAGTTTGGATATTGGGTGTGAGTCTCTAGAGGGTGTGTGTGACTCTAGTATATCGGCAGTTGAGATAATTATGTTTGGGCCTGTGGAGGCAATTTTAGTTGACCAGTTGTTGAGTTAAGTCCGATAGGGTACACCAACTCTAGGAGATTCGTAAAGTAATCAAATAACCTAAATGATAAGGACATGCACTAGTGGTGATATGATGAACGAGAATATAGGTTATGGACCTCAGTATGGCTTGCGGTGTGAGATAATCCCCAGAATTATCCAGGTGTGAGTGAAATAGTCTCCGGAATTATCTGTGGTGTGGGATTGATCTCCGAACTTATCGGGGTCAAGGCAACACACATGTGGAATTCGTGTGATGAGGTGCCATTGCTTGCAGTGTGGGGTATTCTCGAAGATTCCCATGTGTGAGTAAAATAGTCTCCGGAATTATCTGTGAATAGAGTTTGACCTCCGAAATTATCGGGGCATATACCACAGTTTATCTTTATCTCGTAGTAGTCATCGTAGTAAGATTAGTTGCATAGCGGGGGGATTAAACTCTACAATGTGGAGACGTTAAGAGCTTGCACCGGACCTATGTAGAGTGGGATGTATAGACTCCGACAAGTACGCATTAGAGAGTCAGCATATAGATTTGTGTTTTCTCGACTTGGTTTCATGCATGTGTTTTCCTGTTTTCTACACTTGACACTTGGCCTAGTTTCACTTGATGTTTCGTGTTTCCTTGCTATGTCATATCTTATGTATTCTTGTATATTTTATGTCATTTATGATTCTATGCTTTACTTATGTTGTTTGTTTTATGTCATTCACACCATTATGGCTGACCCCTTCAATTTTGGGGGTTAGGGTTATCTCTAGCATCATATTTTACAGGTAATTACTTGTAGCTTGGGATTTGGATGCATGAGTTAAAGTAACATAATAGGTTATGTAATTTGTAAAAGAAATTGTTGTAAGGAAAGAAAATTTGTAATTCAAGGTGTATTGTATTCCGCTGTGCTATGTAAAGATTAATGTAATGAAAGTTGAAAAAATTTTATTGGTTTTTTGGCTGTGTTTAATATTACCTTTGAAGTTGATGCTGGGAATTGTGCCACGTATTTCTAAGATATCGTATTAAAAATTCGGGACGCTACAGAGATTGTTATCAGAGCATGCTTCAATAGTAGTAATAAACATGGTATAAAAATAACCTAGGTGTGGACACTAGAGCGTGAGTACCTAGGTGTGGACATTAGAGAGTGAGTATCATATAGAACTGAAACGTGATGTTTTTACTTTTGGGGTATGGTTACGGTTTTGCCAAAGGGTATTGATGTGAATATGAATTGTGTTGTGGTGCTCTAACTCTCCCCTCATATTGCAGTATTCAGAATGGTTGGACCCAGAACCAGATGGTAACAATGGTGATGGGGCTGGAAGTTCCCAAGGAACGGGAATTGATCTCGAGGCCGAATTTGCTAGGGTGTATCAGACTTTGAATGCACTGATGGCATCTAATTTGGCATAGAATCGTAACCAGAATCAGAATCATGGGACTGGACCAGGGTTTGTTAACACTGATCCTATCAAGCAGATTGAGTCGTTCAAGAGGATGAGGCCGCCCGTATTTGAAGGGCAGTCTGATCCAAATGAGGCTGATGATTGGATTAGACGGATGGAGACAATCTTCGAAATCTCGGAAACTCCGATAGCCAACAAGGTGAAGTTGGCCACTATGCAGTTGGAAAAGGATGCTGGTGTTTGGTGGCAAATGGTAAAGGGGACTTTGGGGGACCAGCAAATGACTTGGAAGGCTTTTCTGGAAGAATTTAGGGATCGTTTCTTTTCCCTGGATATTCAGGAGAAGAAGGTGACAGAATTCTTGAATCTACAGCAGGGGAGCATGACCGTACGAGAATATGAGACTAAGTTTGCTCAGCTATCCAGGTATGTACCAGAGCTTATAGTTGATGAGGCAAAGAAGGCCAAGAAGTTTGAGCAGGGCTTGAGGCCCAACTTGAGGTCGAGAATGATTCTGTTGGGCATAAGGAGGTTCGATAAGCTGGTCAGGAGAGCAGCTATGACAGAGGAAGACATGGACCAGTTCCAGAAAAAGCAAGAAACCTGGAATAGGAACAAGAGGCCAGCATCAGGTCAGAGTGGGAAGGAATTCCCAGCGAAGCAAGTCAAGTTCAGTGGTCCAGTACAGAAAGTACCTGCAACTTAGGAAGTGACTTGTTACTACTGCAAGGAGCCAGGTCATTACAGGATAGCGTGTCCTAAGTTGGCGAAGCAAACTTGTTTCCAGTGTGGGCAGGCGGGACATTCTAAGCCTCATTGTCCACAGTTAAGGAAGGATGGTCCAGGTGGAGGTAAATTCCAGAGGCAAGGGCGAGTGTTCGCATTAACTGAGGAGGATGCGGGTAACTCGGAAAATGTGATCCAGGGTATGCAAGAGTTTTGATTTAATTTTTATTTCAATGTAATAAGTAAAACTTTTATTTGAGAATAATTGGAGATTGAGTATCATTCTTCATGTAACATGGATTGTTTTGGTTAATGGAATTAAGGCAAAAGTTTTATTTGATACTGGTTCTTCACATACTTTTGTATCGCCCAATTTTGCAAAGGTCTTAGGAGTGGAGCCTAAGTTGTTCCCAGGTAAGGTTTTGTCAGTGGCAACGCCGTTAGGTGAAGAATTGATCGCTGAACGATATTACGAGGGTTGTGATATCGAGATTGGCGGGAGATTATTCAGCATTGATCTGATTGAGCTGCAAGTCTTAGGAGTGGATGTGATTGTGGGCATTGATTGGATGGCAATACATGATGCCACATTTGAATGCAAGCAGAAAGAGGTGTTAGTGAAAGCACCAGGTTGTCCCGTAGTGATTTTCCAAGGGAAGAAGAAGGTTCTGAAGGTGGCTGCAATGGTATCAAAGATGGTGATTCCATTTGAAGTCAAAGGCATTCCGGTTGTCAGAGATTATCCTAAGGTGTTCTTGGAAGATTTGCTAGGATTACCGCCGCAGAGAGATGTGGAGTTTTGCATCAATGTTCAGCCTAGGAGTGCTCTGATTTCTAAGGCTCCGTACAGGATGGCACCTGTAGAGCAAGACGAGGTGAAGAAGCAGGTTGAGGAGTTGTTGGGCAAGGGACTTGTTAGGCCGAGTTCGTCACCGTGGGGTGTGCCAGTGTTGTTAGTCAAGAAGAAAGATGGATCAATGAGGATGTGCATCGACTACCGGGAGTTGAATAGGGTGACTATTCAGAACAAGTATCTACTTTCGCAGATTGATAATTTGTTCGACAGGCTTCAGGGAGCAGTTGTGTTTTCGAAGATTGATTTGAGATCAGGGTATCATCAAGTTCGAGTCAAGGAGGAAGATGTGAGTAAGACAGCTTTCAGGACTAGTCATGTGCTCTATGAGTTTTTGGTGATGCCATTCGGGTTGGTGAATGCGCCGGCCGTGTTCATGCATATGTGGAGACGTTAAGGGCTTGCACCGGACCTATGCAGAGTGGGATGCATAGACTCTGACAAGTACACATTAGAGACTTAGCATATAGATTTGTGTTTTCTTGACTTGGTTTCATGCATGTATTTTTCTGTTTTCTACACTTTACACTTAGTCTAGTTTCACTTGATGTTTTGTGTTTCCTTGCTATGTCATATCTTATGTATTCTTGTATATTTCATGTCATTTATGATTCTATGCTTTACTTATGTTGTTTTTTTTTAATGTCACTCACACCATTATGGATGACCTCTTTAGTTTTGGGGGTTAGGGTTATCTCTAGCCTCATGTTTTACAGGTGATTACTTGTAGCTTGGGATTTGGATGCATGAGTTAAAGTGGCATAATAGGTTATGTAATTTGTAAAACAAATTGTTGTAAGAAAAGAAAATTTGCAATTCAAGGTGTATTGTATTCCACTGTGCTATGTAAAGATTAATGTAATGAAAGTTGAAAAAATTTTATTGGTTTTTTGGCTGTGTTTAATATTACCTTTGAAGTTGATGCTGGGAATTGTGCCATGTATTTCTAAGATATCATATTGGATATTCGGGGCGCTACAAATAAATCCTCAAAATCACATAAAATGTGCAGAAACATATATTTTAAGATTTTATAAAAATAATAGGCGCTACAAAATCGGGTCGGATATGCAACCGGTGGAAATCGGGTCGGATTTGTAAACTTAAGAATGTTGTTGAGATTTAATTGCTGATTTAGATGGTCAGAGGGTCTATCGTCGGGGGTACCCCCGGTGTTTCAGGCTTTTTGCAGGTCTGTCGGCCGCGTCAGCAACCGTCGGATTCAGATCACAGTGTTCAAACAACAACCCAGATCTACTCTCGAGAGCTCCAACAACTTTTTATGATGATGATCAAATATTAGATCTTTAGTAGTTTCTACTGTCTGTTTGCTCCCACACCAAAATAAGCAGTAACAGATTGACACCGTTTGTGGGAAACTACACAGATCTACATCAAAAACCCGATTTCTTGCCACACCACCTAGACTAAGAGGGAGAGTAGCAGCCTCAAGCCATCTAGGCAACTTTCTTCGCCAGGAAGCTCGTCCCGTGGAGGACCCCATTCTTCCTCATTAGCCGGATCCGCCCCAACAGCCTAATCAAGCTTTTGTCAACGGAGAGGCACTGCGGGCTCCAGACAAAGCCGTCATGAATAGCGCCCTCTGCACGACCATATCACAGTCTTGGCCTCGCGAGGTCCCCGGGGGTCGAGAGATCTCTATTAAATCATCAGTGCCAAGCAATAAGGAACCGATCTACAGATCCGTTTGGATGAGAGCCGCGCCCGAACCGAGGCCTCCCGCTCAAAACGTCAAGTAGAAGCAACTCTCCCTCAAGGCAGAGATCAAGATACCTCTCTCATAGGGGGTGCAATGTAGAAAGAAGTCCGACTCATGAAAGTCCAAAGCATCTTGAGAGAAACTAAGAGAAAGAAGCCCCAGAAACTAGGGCCGAACTAGAGAACTTCAAGCTTGACATCCTCCAAGCTATCCAAGGCACTCAAGGTCTGGGTCGACGCTCTTGGAGCTGCCACTCTACTCCATCAAGAGAAAAATCCAGCAACTCAATCGGATTGAAGAGGAAGGACGACCAAGTCCTTCACTAGAAGATCGCCTGGAACAGATAAGGAACGAAGGGAACCACCCTAGCAGGGCTTACCACTCCAGTCGACATCCTCTCATCAAATCTATCATTGATGCACCCATTCCACAGAACTTCAAAGCTCATAAATTCCAGTCATACGATGGTGAATCAGACCCGGCTGACCATATTGAGAGTTTTAAAAATCTCATGAAAAGCCTTTGTGAGGGAGGTTAACTAGTGCACAACATTCTGCCTGTTAAGGGCATGGGTTTCCCTGTGTCATTTTATGACAAAGATCTAGAAGGTATCAAGATGCCTCAATGCGATGCATTGGTCATAAACCTTTGCATGGCAAATCATGAGGTATGGCACATCCTGGTAGACAATGACAGCTCTGTGAGTATCCTCTTCATGGCCACATTCAATGCTCTCAAGCTCCCACGAGACCAGCTTAAGCCAGCTGGCTATACACTCCACGGGTTCTCAGGCGCACCCGTCCAAGTCGAAGGAATCATCACGCTTAATGTGATAGCAAGAAAAGCCTCCGCAACTCGAACAGAGGCATTAGATCAACCTCAGAGCCGCGTATAACGCCATATTCAGCCGCTCAGACCTAGCAGCTTTCCATGCAGTTGCCTTCGCATTTCACTTGAAAATTAAGTTCCTACGTCATCAGGTATGGGCCAAGTTGTAGGGAGCCAATAGGCAGCACTAGCATGCTGCACCACCGCAATGGGGGGCTCGGTTCTCCCCTTCGAGGCCATAGAACTCACGCCGAAAAATATTCGCAGTAACTCCAATCCCATAAACAAGCTTGAAGCCACTTCCATAGACAAGCCCACCGAGAACTTCCAAACCTGCCAAGTCATCTCCCACTAGGTCCAAATTCATCCTCGTCAGAATACGGTAATGGACTTGAATCCCTCTCCCGAAGCCACTTCGCTCATTCAACGGAAAGAAATATTCATGCCTAAACACATAGGCGAACTTGAAGATCTCCCATACTTTATACAAAATAAGAGGCTCGTTTATACAAGGTCTACCAAGTGGGCCAGCCACTAGATCAGCCGCTTAGTTTTATTTTTCAATAAAATTAAGTATTTATTTTTACAGTATTATTGTACAACTCTACGGATGCATACAATGAGTTAAATGCTAACATTACTCCTAAAAACGATACCAAAAACTCATTATAAACTCCTTATAAGATGAGTTTGGAGTCCATACATGTGGCTCGGTGTTACTCTAGCAATCTGCAACAAAGCAAGTTCAGAGTTCAACTGGCCATTCGATCTGCTCGTGCAACTCGTTAACACCTCGACGGCAGTTCAGAGTACATACCCCTGGTTAGGAGTTATTCTAGCAATTTGCAACAAAGCAAGTTCAGAGTTAAACTCGTCATTCGATATGCTCATGCAACTTATTAAATCCGCAAACTAACACGTTCGGAATCCATAGCCATGGCTCGGAGTTGCTTTAGCAACCTTACAGTTTTAATGTCATTTACTGGGTCGAATTTCTATTACATGTCTGGGTCAGAAGCATTTCCGGGTTTATAAAACAATGTTGTAACTACGATGTGATCGATGGCATATATAAAACTTAATCAGGAGTAAAAGAAATCATAACTGCAATCTAACAACTGAAAAGGCAAGCAATTCATGCACAACATCCTGTATAATTCTAAGAGTATCTTGTGTGTATCAATCGTGTTCATGAAATGCATATGGCAACAAAGTATTCGTGGTCATGTATGAATACGGGATCGATGGATTATGTATAGTAACAGATTTCAATTCGATCGATAAGTATGAATTAGAATTTGTAACGGATAGTCAATGAATATACTTGCAGTATTTTTCAAAGGAAACTTGTACGAGAACAAATGAATTGTACAAGAGGATACTTGCCTTATTAGACGATCCCGATGTGAACGAGAGAATAACGGGATCAGAATTCTGGATAATGAAGCACGAACACGGGAATACACAAACACGTGCGCTCCACGTGCAACACCAAATAGCAAAACAGGTTACCGGATCAACCCAACTCCAAACAGCAAAATACTAAGGTCATATCGGATCCCCTTCATAACACCAAATACCAATACAAACCAACCCTGTTCTTCTCCTTCTTCCCAAATGCGACAGAGAGAGAGAGATAGAGAGGCAGCGAGAGAGTGGGCTGCGACTGCGGTGAGGAGTTCGGCTGGCAATGGAGCGGCTCTGATGACGATTGACGGCGGAGCTCAAGGCAGCGAAGGCGAGGAAGGCTGGGGGATAAGCATCGATGGGTTTTCTGGGCTGCAAAGGTGGCAGAAGGCTTGCAGGGGTAGAGGTCGAAGTAGAGGAGTCGATGAGGGAGAGCAGAGGACGGAGGTCGAGGTTGCAGGGGATGACGATGGGTTCTTCGGAGGTTGGGGATGGAGGCGATGATCGAGGTGGAGACTGGAGGGGCTAGGGCGTTCGACTAGGGCGTCCACAGAGTGCAGAGGATGGCGGGGACGACAAGCAAAGTGGTTGCGGAGCGGAGTTCGGCAATGGCGACAGCGGTAGGGGAACTCGAGGAGGATGCATGCGGAAGGTGCTTCGGCAGTGGCTGAGTCAAGCGAAAGGCTCGAGATGCTGGCAGCGATGGCGGTGTGATTTTACGAGGGGGATGTTGGAAGTTGGCAATGGCAGGCAGAGAGCGGCAGACTGGTGCGACGACGGAGCGACGGCGAGAGGACGAGAGAGCTCGGGGACGAGGAGGGTGCTACGGAGGTTGATGACCGCGAGGAGGTCGAAGGCTCGGGTGCTCTCTGATTTGTTGGGAGATAGGGGAGAAAGAGAAGGAGAGTGGGAGAGAAGGTAACGGGGAAGGGGGAATTGTTATATAAAAAATAATAAAGTAATGGAGATGAGAACGTAGGGGTAGTTGAGTTAGTGGGGGGGTTGGAGTACGAGAATGTGCAAAGGGGGGGGGGGGGGAGGGGGGGAGGGGGGGAGGGGGGAGGAACGTGAAAAGATTGTATACGAGTAAGCATATAGGATTGATCCTGAACAATTCCATATGAGTAATGGGTTTTGGATTTGGGCTTGGTTCATGGGCTCAAAACATTTAAATAAATTAGTCATAGGATTGGACTAAACTTTAGGCTCAGATTAGATATTAATAAATTATAAAATCAAAATATGAAATTGGTCTTATAATAAATAGTTAAACAATTGGACTTCGAATTAAATATTTAAACATTTGAATAATTGAATATCAGGCTTCATAAAAGTAGTTTAATAATAATATTATTATTAGACTGGGCCTAGGCTTCAAGCAATAATTAAATGAAAATCTATACTACTATAATGGCAGAAGGCCTTAGTCCGTAACCCAACCCGTGCGTTGCACGTTCACGTAAACTACCCGTTCAAAATAATTATCCTATCTCTACTGCTATGCCTGTTCATCTCCCTCCCTTTCTCTTTCTCTATCTCTAGCCTGTTCATCTCCCTCTCTCTCTCTTTCTCCCTCTCTCTCAACACCAGGCATCGCCACCGCCTTCTTCCCCACGCCGCGCTGCCACACCGTCGCGCCGCCCTGTCATTGGCCCCTCGCGCCAACATACCCGAGATTCCCCTCACGTTAAAACAGCAAAACCGAACGTTCCAGAGCTCCCATTTTCTCGGAGCATTACGTCCCCAAAATCCAATTCGAATTTGGCTTCAATCTCGCAGTCCAATTTCATTTTCACCCTCTCTCTCTCTCTCATTCTAATTCCAAATTCAAAACCCTAATTTCCCCTAAAGCTCCCACCTTTTTCCGTCATGGAAATCGACCAGGTGCTGTGTGAGTTCCAAGTGGTGAAGCTTCCGACCAAGAGCGCCATCTACCTATGGGGCTACAACCAGTCCGGCCAAACCGCGCGAAAAGGGAACCGGACCCATCTGAGGATTCCAAAGTCGCTGCCTTCCAAGCTCTTTGATGAGGATTCTTCGAAGAGGAGGAGCTTGCGGTGGTTGGATATCGCTTGCGGCAGGGAGCACACCGCTGCGGTCGCGTCGGATGGATCGTTGTACACATGGGCTATGTCTCATTTCTTGATGGTTTGTGTAGATTTTGGTCAAAAATTTAACCTTGGGAAAGTTTGATTGTGGATAAGCTACACTTGGGGGAGATCTTATAACTAAAATACAGTTAATTTTAGTAGGTTTAGTGTGAAGGAAGGAAGTCGGGTTTGTTGTTTCCTGCCTCATCTGTAGAACCCTGTATTTTCAAATATCATTTTAAATATTTGAAAATGAATTTAAACTGATTTTTGGAGATTTAATTAATATTTTCTAAAAGATTTATTCTTTTACACGTGCAAAACACGTGCAAATACTTTCTTGCGAAGTTTGAAAATCAAGTTTTCTTCATGGAAAATCATTATTTAATATTTGAAATTTATTTAGTATTTTTCCAGATTTTTCTGAAATTAATTGGATCTATTTGCAAATTTTGAGAAAAGAAGGACCTTTTTGCAAATTTGTCATTTTTAGGGGTTAAAATATAAAATGTATTTTCTGGACGTTTTGAACAGTACCAATTGAGATTTATGAGTATATTTTACTTTTAAATCCTAATTTAAATGAATTTGATTGAATTTCCAAGAATAGAGTTATACATGTAAAATTGTATTTTTGACGGGATTATTTTGTAAAATTGTTGTGAAACCCTAAACTCTTATTCCGGATGTTTAAAAGGATTTTTCCAGCCGTCATTTACTGGAATATACAGAATTTTGTGATTTGTTTTGGTGGAGCAAGTGGAGGTTTTGGATCTCGCAAAAAGGGAGGCTTTTCGTTGGATCTAGTCGTTTCTAAAGGTGATTGACATTGTTTTGTTTTGTTTTGTTTTGTGGATGATATGAACTTAGTTTGTGAATTGATCTATGCGAACGATTGTTTGTCGTTTGTTTGATATGTTATTTATTTGGTGTATTTTGCAGGAGAACGATGCAAAGGTTGTTGTTTGTACCATGTATGTGGAATCTAAAAATGTTGAGTAGATCTTGGTTTATAAATTTGTATTGCTAGAAAGCATGTTAAGATTTGGGTATGGTTATGATCGGATGGATGAACATTTGGATCTTGTGTTTACAAATCAGATTTGGTTTTGAGTTGTGAAAAAAATTTAGTATTGAGAAACCCTAATGGAAGAATTAGGAATTTAGAACATGAGAATTGAGTTTTGAGATATTGGATGTTTTGAGTAATGTATCCATAATGAGGATTATTTTAGATTGGTCATTTTTACCTGAATACGAATTATTCTCATAAACAATGAATCTTTAGAAAAACTCCGGTTTTGATTATTGTATACAGACCTAAACTATGCAAACTATAGGCCGACAGTCGACTGGCACGACCCAGCCGCTGTATCTTTAGTTTTTCTTAAAAATCCGTTCTGGACAGTCGACTTAGACCCTTTTCAGTCGACTGGTACACTTAAAATTTATTTTTAAAAATTATCTTAGATTTTTCTCTGGTAAGTAGACTTATGACCTTTTAAGTCGACTTATATTATATTTTAAGTCAACTTATGGCCATGCAAGTCGACTTATAACACTTAGAATATTTTCTTAAAGATTTCTGGAATTTCTCTCTGGTAAGTCGACTTATGTTTTTATAAGTCGACTTATGTCTTCTTTAAGTCGACTTATGTTTTTATAAGTCATCTTATATTGTTGGTAAGTCGACTTATGTTTTTATAAGTCATCTTATATTGTTGGTAAGTCAACTTATGTTGTTATAAGTCATCTTATATTCGCTGGTAAGTCAACTTATGACTTTTATAAGTCAACTTATATTACTTAAACTTATTTTCTCAAAATCATGGATACGATTCCCTCTGGACAGTCGACTTAATACAGTAATAAGTCGACTGGTACTGACGAGTTTTCATAAACTTGAATGTTCTTTCGAATGGTTAGTCTTCGAATATTTTAGTCTATACTTTGTCTTCTGTTAAGCATTTGATTTGAGATATCCAGTTGAGCTAACTTGGTTCAGTGGAAAGTTGATTAAGACTTTTGAGTTTGAGTCTCTAGAGGTGTGTGACCCTAGTATACCGGTGTTGAGTTATTTTGTTAAGGCCCGTGAGGCATTTCAGTTAGTCAGTTTTGAGTTAAGTCCGGTAGGGTACACCACTCTAGGAGATTCGTTGAGTAATTAAGTAACCCAAAAATAATAAGGACAGGCACTAGTGGTGATATGATGAACGAGAACATGAGTCAAGTACCTCAGTATGGCTTTCGGTGTGGGATTTAATCTCCGAAATTATCATAGTAGATTATTTGTGGTGTGGGATATGTCTCCGGAATTATCACAGTAGATTACTTGTGGTGTGGGACTATCTCCGGAATTATCACGGTAATTACTTGTGGTGTGGGATTGATCTCCGGAATTATCGGGGTCGAGGCGAAGCACATGTGGTATTCATGTGGTGATGTGTCAATGTTTCGGTGTGGGATGATCTCCGAAATTATCACGGTAAAGTACCTGTGGTGTGGGATCTATCTCCGGAATTATCGGGCATGGGATACTAACCATAGTTTATCTTTATCTCGTAGTAGTCATCGTGATAGGATTAGTTGCATAGCGGGGGATTGAACCCTATGAAGTGAAGACGTTAAGGGCTTGCACCGAACCTATGTAGAATGGGATGCATAGACTTCGACAAGTACGCATTAGAGAGTCCGCATATAGAATTTGTGTTTTCTTGACTTGGTTTTCATGCATGTGGATTTCCTGTTTTCTACACATGACACTTAGTTTAGCATCACTTGTTACATTTCTTGCTACTTCATATTTTATGTATTTTGGATTATTACATGTTGTTTAAGAATCCTTGCTTAAGTTTTATTTATGTTGTTTGTTGTTTTATGTCACTCACACCATTTATGTCTAACCCCATTAGTTTTGGGGGTTAGGGATCATCTCTAGCCTCATATGTTGCAGGTTGTTGCTTAGAGTTGGAGGTTTGGATGCTTGAGTTAGTTTTGAGATTATCTACTTTGAAAGAGTTTTGTGTAAATTTGTAAAAGCAGCTTTGAGATAGTTTTGTGTTGTAAATAAAAAGAAAATTATGAGCTGAGATGTTTTGAATTCCGCTGTGCTATGTAAAAGTTTGTTGTAATAAAAGTTGAAAATTTTAGTGGTGTTGGTTGTGTTTAATATTATATTGAAGTGGATTGCTGGGATTGTGCCACGTATTTTCTAAGATATCTTATTAGAAATTCGGGGCGCTACATCATCACCCCCCCTGCACCCAGCGCCCTCCTGACGTCGCCCCATCGCGATCTCCTCGCACCGCCCTGCCTCGCCACCCCGCACTGCCTTGCCATCCCCCCTGCGCCCAGCGCGATCCTGACGCCGCCCCGTCACGATCTCCTCGCGCCGCAACGTCACGATCTCCTCGCGCCACCCTGCCTCGCCACCCCCCGTGCCCCCAGGTTGTAATATCTCCGTTTTTTGGAAATCATAACAATCAGATTCACAGAAATTGACTAATTTAGATGTCACTACTCAAGCTCATCCTCAATTTCAATTTCCTGATGTTTCTTAATAGACAAAACCAAATCATCATCAATGAGTATTTTTAATGTTAATGTATTTTTAATTGCTTGGTTTGTTACTGACTTCGCAAATAAGTATTCTTAATTTGAATGTATTTTTAATTTCTTGGTTTGTTATTGACTTCGCAAATATTATCTCTCATCCTGAATTTCCTGAAGTTTCTTAATGGACACTACCAATTCATCATTCATGAGTATTATTAATTTTAATTAATTTTTAATTTCTGGGTTTGTTATTGACTTCGTAAATATTCTTATAATTCGATCACAATTAAAATTTTAACTGTATTTTTAATTTTTGGATTTGTTACTGACTTCATTAGTAGTATTTCATGGTCAAGAGAAGGTTTACGATTTTTAACGAAGGGTTAGTTTTAATGCAGGTGGATCATAGTCAAAAGAGGGAACGCGGTTCGTGGTCTACAAGGGAAGGAGTGCCTTCCCATTGGCTGCAATCAGGTGTTGATAACTATCAGCGCAGGTAATTTTTGTTAAATTTTAACTTCATCTTCAATGTTTCATCTTTTCTGGTTTATCTTTAACAATTTTACATCTTACCTGATCGTCATTAATTATGCACATGAAGGGTAAAATTGTTTGAACATTTAGTTGTAGAAAGAAGTAAGGGAATACGAAAATATATTCGTGGATGTATCTATATGGTTATTGACGTTGAGGAAACCACAAGGAGACCACTGTATCTATATGGTTCATTTCACTGACTTAATGAATTTTTTTATCTCGCACGTGCATTATACTATTTTGATTAGAGGGGGAAAGTGGACTAGCTGTGGAGACACTTTTAAGACTCGGAGAGGATGTTGAAGTCATCCTTAGACAATTGTTGTTTGGCACATTGAGAAGAAGACTTAGAAGACAAATTGCTGAGGAAATGAGGAATCATGGACACCTGACCTCTCATGAATGGAAAACATTGGAGAGAATGTTTCTTATTGCGGTTTGCTTGCATGTATTCTTCTAATTTTTATCAACTGTTTCTTTACATTTCTAATTTTTTGTAATTGACAATATTATGTGTGGTAAAAAAGAGGTTGTATCCAAGCTTTAGCTTTTCAGTGGCATTTATTGGAAAGAAGGAAGTTATTTCTGGAGGTGCTTCAACCTTAATGGTGTCCAATGTGAACTGTGCGAAACTGAAATTTAAAGTGTCCGACAATCTTTCTATTGAATGTGGTGACATTTATGGAGCCGTTACTGGTTCTTGGGCTGCTATGGGTGATGGCTCTCCTGAAGTTTGTGAAGATAAGCCTCATGGAGCATACTGGGTTTCTGCTGCTATAT
This sequence comes from Hemerocallis citrina, assembly GCA_017893485.1. Lineage (NCBI taxonomy): Eukaryota > Viridiplantae > Streptophyta > Magnoliopsida > Asparagales > Asphodelaceae > Hemerocallis > Hemerocallis citrina. The sequence continues at coordinate 38,642,442 of CM030360.1, forward strand.
GGTCTGATGCTTGGGACCAGAGAATTGTGGATCATGTAAGTTACAAAGTGTATTAATAGTTTGTCATTCAGAGTCTGATGATGCATTATATTTTTGAGGGAAATTGTAACCTAAACTTATTATGGAACATAACATTTGTTTGCAAATTATCTGTATATATACCATGGTTCATAGACTCGCTATTGGGTATTAGCATGTCATTTATTAGTATTATTGGACATATAGAAATATCTATATGCAAAATCACAATTCATATGACTTCATTTTAGTTCCGATCAACACCAACTTACGTGCAATTCACGTGCAAAATCACAATTCATATGACTTCATATGAGTTGGAGTTGTAAATCTACCTACTTACGTGCAATGCACGTGCAACTCCAACTCTCCTATTATAGTCTTCACATTTACTTTTAAAAATATATAATCCTATTTATTAAGATATGCATTGCACGTGTAAATCACAGAGTTTTTACTTTAATTTTTTTTTAAAAAAATTAATACGTGCATCGCACGTACATTATACTAGTGTATATATATTTATAGAATGTAACAATTAATCGAATAAATAAATTGGTTTAAATAATTAAAATAGAAGATTGAACATTTGGGTATCATATCAAAATCATAGAATGAAATATAATTTAGGTTGAAAATCGATAATCATTTGAGAAGAATTAGTTACAAGATAACAAGAATTTGAAATACGGGAAAAATACTTTAAAAAATATGTATTAATGAAAACAGGGGTTACAAATCCTACTCATCTTACAACAAAATTTCGTCCTTGAAATTTGGGTGGACGGTATTGTTGGATCCTGTAGGCAAGACAACAAACACTAGAGGGGGGGTGAATAGTGTTTAATAAAAACTGCGGAAATTTTTCTCGGTGCAGTCGACTGAGTTATGGACCAGTCAACTGATATGTCCAAAATAATTGAAAATAATAACTCTGTGCAGTCGACTGATGAATGAGACAGACGACTGAAGGCACAATGAAACTATAACTACAAACGGCACTGACCAGTCGACTGTTAGTGCAAGGAGTCGACTGTCCAGAAGCTTTTTGTAGAAGTTAAATAAACAATAGAGAATGCAAACACAAGACAATCAATCACAGAGTACACAAGATATATCCTGGTTCGGTCCTCCCGACCTACATCCAGTCCCCAAGCAACCCACTTGAGATTTCCACTATTCTTGAAAAATTACAAGAATACCCTACGGCGTTACGACAACAACCTTGTCTAACCCGTAGTCCTTTCTCTCAACCAGAGAAAGCAGACCCACTCTACTACCAAGAGTGAAAAGACACCGACTCTACAACCAAGAGTCAAAAACACTCTCCTACCGAGAGCAAGAGAACAAGAATACTTTACAGTCAACCTATAGCCTTGTTGTTGTATGTGTTGATGCACGTGGCTAAAAGAACAGGTCGACTTCTATACTCAGTCCAGAGCGAATTCAATGCTATACTGGACTGAATGTAGAGAACCAAAGAGTATGAACTTGAAAGCTTTGTTTCTCAAAAATGTCACTGAATTTTTTTCTCAAGAGTGCTCGGATTGCAAAAGTAAAATCTGTTGATCTTTTCAGTGAGATCTGAACTCTACTTAAAGAGTTTGATCTCCTAAACGTTGGGAAACAGTTACTCAACTGTCAACCAACGGATCTAAGCTTTTGAGTTTGAAAAAATTCGATTTTGAAAAACAGAAAACGGTCAAAAACTCTCGAACAGTCGACTGGGTTGCCATATGAGTCGACTGATCAGAGTTTGAATAAATTTAAACAGTTTTGTACTATCAGTCGACTTGCAGAAGTTTAAGTCGACTGGTACTCAAAAGTTAAACTTCTTCAAACTGTTTTGACTCTTTTTGGGGGTTTTAAAGAGATACACATTATGAAATTTTGAGTGTGTGTGAGTGTGACAAGGCTTTACATCAGACTAAGACTCAACAAACGTAAGAATACAATGTTTACAAGACACAACAATTTGACACATTTGAGCTTGAAGTCTTGAGTCTTGAGTCTTGTCTTGAGTGAAGTCTTCATCTGTATCCTTTTGAGCTTGTTCATTTGTTCAGCTAGAATTGTCTTTGGTATGTACACTGCAATGTTAGCTGTATAACATAGACACATGTTGCACTGTGTTGTGATCATCAAAATCAAGAATCAACATTCTCCCCCTTTTTGATGATGACAACACAATAGCTGATAACAATTTATATAGAAACATACAAGCATAGGTTTTAAAAGCTCCCCCTATTAAAAACACAATATGCATACATAAATAGATGTTATCATAAAGAATGTATCAGTCGACTTAACAATAGATCAGGCGACTGAACAGACGAAAACATAACAGATGCAGTTAACATAAGTATCACAGATGCAGCAGTCGACTGATATGCTTGTAGCCAGTCGACTGACCAGAGAAATTTTTCAATTACACAGAAAACTTTCAGAAATCTTTCACAGAAAACACATACACAAAAGAGGATATCTCTCCCCCTTTGTCATCAACAAAAAGCACAGAATAAACAGTCTTTTACATTAGAGATCATAAAAATAAACTAAGAAATGTCTCATACATAAATAAGTTCATAAAAATAGAAAAGTACATAATAGCGAAAAATAAAAAGTCTTCAATTGTCGTTGTCTGAGTCTTCATCAGCAGCATGAGAAGGAGGAGGAAATTGAGAAGTGAAAAGATCGGTGAGATGATCAATTTTGGAATCAAGGGTGTGAATCTGAGAATCAACAGTCTCTGAATGTTTCATAAGATAATTTACACATTCATAGAGAGTAGCTAGATCCTCATAGTTAGCTTGAGGAAGGGAGGAACTAGAAGAGGCAGAAGGTCTAGAAGGTCTAGCAGTAGAACCCAAAGGAACTTGAGATAGTGGAGGAGACCTAGGGGTTGTGCTAGGAGGAGGATCAAGAAGCTTCATACGTGCTAAACTAGCACGATCGAAGCAGTCATAATGCTTAACGACATTGGTCTCGGAATCGAGATCAATACCATAAGCAGTAAAGACTCTAGTGAGAAGACCTCCAAAATGTAGAAAATGAACATGATGTTGTTGGAGCTTAGAGAAAATGACACGACCCCAATTTATAGCTATTTTACCAAAATGGCATAAACAGCTTGTTGCAATTCTAGTGAATATTGATCATAACTTCCTTTTTGGGAAGAATGTTATAGGCTAATATTCGTGCAACTAGTTTTGCAACAGGTGTTATAGTTTTGCTTGTCATTGGGGGTCCTTGATTAGGTAAAAACATTTTAGATAAGATAGAAAAGTCATCAAGGACTATGTCACCTAAGTCAAGTCCTTCGTTATCAATACCCATCACTTGATTGATTCTCTCGGGTGTGAGACATATCTGGGTATTTTTAACGGAAGAACGAATCACAATATTTCCATCTCTTAATTGGACAACTCTCATATTTGTATAAAAGAGATAGATTAATTGTGGATAATAATCTGGTTGGTTAGCAAGAGAAAGATATTCATAAAGGCTACAATTTTGGAATAGGGGTACTAGATTAAACCTATCCAAATCATTAAAGTTAACAAACCGACCCGGGAAAATGATAATGCTACACATCAATTGCCAACGTTCTAGAAGATCCGGTTTCAATAAGTATTGAGAGTAATCTTAAGAAGAGCTACCCTCATGAGATCTCTTAGATCATTTAGGAGCCATAAAGAGAAATGCAAGAGATGAGATTATACCAATAGGGAGGACAGCAAGATTAGAGATGAGGATCAGCGGCTGCAGAAGATGCGGCAGTCTACTCTTCGGAACTGATCTTCTTCTCAGATTAGGGTTTGAAGATTTTGGGAAAAACTGAGATTGGTAAAAGTGAAGAAAGAGGGTGGTGAAAAGGGGTTTTTAACCGAGAATAGAGGGCTGAGATTGAGGGAATAGAAATTGACGGCTGAGATAAGAGGTCACGGGTGAAAAAGTGAATAGACGTTTATCTCAAAAGCTGCGATGAATAGTCGCTGAAGACATTTGAACTCGCGACAGTCGACTGGTAGGGAGATCAGTCGACTGAGTCGAGAAGAAAATAAACATTTATATCTACTAATCAGTCGACTGGTATAGGAACCAGGCGACTGGTCTAATAAAAAAAATTGATTTGTTTTAAAAACCAGTATAGTCGACTTATTCAAGAGTACAGTCGACTTAACAGAAACAATTTTCAGCAAATATCCATAAAATCACAAATTCCAAGTTCTCTTCTCAAATTAATGAAAGTATCTTCTTTAAGGGGCTTGGTAAATATATCTGCTACTTGTTTATCAGTAGAGATAAAGTCTAAAGATATATCTCCTTTTAAAACATGATCACGTAGAAAATGATGTCGAATATCAATATGTTTCGTACGTGAATGTTGAATCGGATTTTTAGATAGATTAATTGCACTGGTATTATCACACATAATTGAGGGTTTCTCAAATGAAATACCATAATCTAATAAGGTTTGTTTCATCCATAAAATTTGTGCACATGCCAAACTTGCAGCGATATACTCAGCTTCTGTAGTTGATAGGGATACGGAGTTTTGCTTTTTACTGCACCAAGATACTAGGGAATGTCCCAAAAATTGACATGTACCACTAGTATTCTTGCGATCAGTTTTGCTTCCAGCAAAATCGGCATCGCTATATGACAAAAGTTGAAAATTATCGGTGCGTGGATAAAATAAACCATATTCAGATGTGCCTTTAATATATCTTAAAATTCGTTTCACTGCTTTTAAATGAGACTCTTTAGGACTAGATTGATATCTAGCACATAAACATACACTGAACATAATATCTGGTCTACTTGCAGTAATATATAAGAGTGAACCAATCATACCTCGATAGAGTTTTTGATCAACACTCTTACCTAATAAGTCTTTGTCAAGAGTAGTAGTAGTAGCCATAGGTGTGGATTTACTACTAGTACTATCCATGTGAAAACGTTTGAGTAGTTCCTTTGCATATTTGCCTTGATTGATAAATATGCCATTTAAGGACTGTTTAATTTGAAGTCCAAGGAAATAATTAAGTTCACCCATGTGACTCATCTCAAATTCATTTTTCATGGTATTAGCAAATTCTTGACATAGATTATTATTAGTAGAACCAAAAATTATATCATCAACATATATTTGTATGATTAAGATATCATTCTTAACTCTTTTGATAAACAAAGTAGTGTCTACTTTACCTATTTCAAATCCTGTTTCTAAAAGAAAAGTTTTCAGACGATCATACCAAGCACGAGGTGCTTGTTTAAGACCGTATAAAGCCTTTTTCAATTTATAAACATGATCTGGAAATTGTTCATGTTCAAAACCTGGTGGTTGTTTAACATAAACATTTTCCTTAATAAATCCATTAAGAAAAGCACTTTTCACATCCATTTGATAGAGTATTAAATTCATAAAACAAGCAAAAGATAATAAAATACGAATAGATTCTAGTCTAGCAACAGGAGCATATGTTTCATCAAAATCTATACCTTCTTCTTGATTATATCCTTGAGCAACTAATCTAGCCTTGTTAACTTGTCCTGATTCATCTAACTTATTCTTGAATACCCATTTGGTACCAATGATAGTCTGATCAGGAGGTCTAGGAACTAAATCCCATACATCATTCCTTATAAATTGGTTTAGTTCATCTTGCATGGCATTCATCCAATATTCATTCTCACAAGCTTCTTGTATATTTTTCGGTTCAAAATCTGACAAGAATGCTGTATGAGAGATCATATTAGCATGTGAACGTGTCTAAATACCATGGAAGATGTCACCAATTATTAAGTCATGAGGATGATCTTTAACTTCAACAAATGACTTTGGTAAAGTTGAAGATATCACAATCGGATCAGTCGACTTGACTTGTTCTTCAGTCGACTGCTTTACGTCAGTCGACTGGGAGACCTTATCAGTCGACTTATCAGGAAGATTAGTTTGCTCGAAGGATTTAATCACATTATCTAAAGGTGATAAGTCAGTGTCATCATCTTTATTTAAGGTTGATGAAGGTAAAGATTCATCGAATGTAACATGCATTGATTCTTCAATAGTCATTGTAGACTTATTGAAAATTCTATATGCTTTACTCCTATTTGAGTATCCTAAAAAGATACCCTCATTAGATCTAGGATCAAATTTGTCTAAATTATCTTTTGTGTTTAGAATAAAACACTTACAACCAAATGTCTTAAAGTAAGAGACTTTAGGAATTTTATTAAAAAATAACTCGTAACAAGTCTTCTTTAGTTTAGGTCTTAGAAGAATTCTATTTAAAACATAACAAGCTGTAGCAACAGCTTCAGTCCAAAAATGCTTTGGTAGATTGCTTTCAACAAGCATAGTACGTGCGCATTCTTGCAAAGTCCTATTTTTCCTTTCAACCACTCCATTTTGTGGTGAAGCTCTAGGAAATGCAAATGAATGTGTTATACCATTCTTGTTGCAATATTCTGTAAATATTTCATTTTCAAATTCTCCACCATGATCACTTCTAATAGTGACTATGGTTAGAGATCTTTGATTTTGGACACGTTTACAGAAATGTGCAAATTCCTCAAAAGCATCATTTTTATGTTTTAAAAAGAATGTCCAAGTGAATCTTGAAAAATCATCTATTAAAACAAACACATATCTACTTTTATTTAAAGAAGCAACTCTAGTAGGGCCAAATAAATCCATATGAATTAATTCAAGTGGCCTACTAGTAGAGATTACTTCTTTTGTTTTAAAAGTGGATTTGATTTGTTTTCCTAGTTGACATGCATCACATAACTTATCCTTTTTAAAGGATAGTTTTGGCAGTCCTTTAACTAGATTATATTTAGATAATTTTGAGAGATTTTTCATATTCACATGTCCAAATCTTCTATGCCATAGCCAAGATTCATTGTTAGAGGCTATTAAACAAAAGTCATTTGAAAGATCAATTGCATTTAAATACAATTCATAAATATATTTTTACGAAAACCTTGAAAAATAACATTTTGCATAGAAGAATCATAAATCAAGCATGCATCTTTTTCAAAAACTATTTTGTATCCTTTATCACACAATTGACTAATGCTTAAAAGATTATGCTTTAAACCATTAACCAATAACACATTTTCTATAGTCGGGTTAGAGGTTTTACCGACCATGCCAATGCCTATGACTTTGCCTTTGTTGTTATCTCCAAAGGTGACGGTTCCTCCATCTATGCTTTGAATGGTGGACAGTAGGTTGGCATGTCCTGTCATGTGTTTTGAACATCCGCTGTCTAATATCCAGCGTTCTTTCTTGGGTACCTATAAAAAATTTAAGGTAAATATGGTACCCTTTTTATTGGGTCCAAAACACATTAGTTTGGGGAAAACCAAACCCATGAAGAGTTTGATCTTCCTCCATAAGCAGGAATATAATAAGTAGAATTACACACATTTAACATATATGAGTTAATATAAGCAATTCTATCATTCTGATTTAGACTGACTGGAACCCATACTAACTTGTTCTGTCCAGTCGACTTACCAGTGTTTTTCAGTCGACTGTTGGTGTACATCAGTCGACTGGTTGGTACACTAGGTCGACTTATAAGAGGTTTTGATCTCGTTGAATAAGATCCAATTTCTCTGGACAGACGACTGGTTGTATGGTTCAGTCGACTTAACCGAACGGTAGTCTTGATTTTATCACTAGAATTAACAATCTTAGGTTTTTCAAAGAAATCATACAACTTGTGTGTAACACTAGAAATAGATGCTGATTCATTCTTACTAGTGTTTACAACAGGAAATTCTTTAACAGAGGATTTTTTAAAACCAAGTCCATATTTTTGACTAGATGTAACTTGATGATGAAGCATATCATTTAAATTCTCTTTGCCTTTGTTAAACTTAGATACGTTCTTTGAAATCTCTTCATAATTCTTTTTGAGAGTTTCAAGATCAGTATCTAAACTTGTAATGCGAGAATTTAAGGATTTTACTTCCTTATCAAGGTTAAGATTTTCTTGATTAAGTGTTTGATTCACTTTCTCAAGATTCTTAACTCTAATCTTTTCTTTCTTCAACTCATGAAATATTTCATTAAAAGCATCAAGAAGATCTTCAGAATCATAATCATTACTTACATGCTCTTGTGCAGCCATGAAACAAACATTTGCCACTTCGTTATTTTCATCCGTTTCATCTTCGGATGATGAATCACTATCATCCCATGTAGCTTGATAAGCCTTCTTGTTCTTGGCAAATTTGTTCTTTGGATATTTGTCCTTCTTGAAGTTGGATGATTTTTCCTTGTTCTTTGCATTTTCTAAGGGACAATCCTTCTTCATGTGACCTATTTTATTGCACCTGAAACATGTAGGAGGGTCATTAGAATCTCTAACTTTAGAATTAAACTTACCCTTCTTTAAGAACTTCTTGAATCTCCGAGTGAACATTGCTATTTCTTCTTCATCTTCTTCCTCATCTTCTGAGTCTGTCATGGCTTTAAAAGCCAATGATTTCTTCTTTGCTTGGTGTGATTCTGTATCTTTCTTTCGATCTTCAAGTTGGACCTCATATGCCATGAGATTGCCAACAAGATTCTCGAGAGAAAGTGTTGACAAGTCATTCGCTTCCTCTATTGCTGTGGTTTTCTTCTCCCATTCTGGAGTGAGTGCACGTAGGACTTTTCTAACCATCTCTGCTTGAGTATAAGTCTTTCCAAGTGCCACAAGAGAATTTGTGATGTCTGTGAATCTGGTAATCATCTCGGACACAGTCTCACTGTCCTTCATTCTGAACATCTCAAACCTGTGGACAAGAACAGAAATTTTAGACTCTTTTACTTTATTCGTTCCTTCATGTGTTACCTCAAGTGTATGCCAAATTTGATGTGCAGTTGTAGCATTGGATACACGGTTGAATTCTTCCTTTGTAAGTGCACAAAATAAGGCATTCATTGCTTTGGCATTGTTCATAGTCTGATTCTTTTGATCATCATTCCATTGTGCATATGGAATGGTAGGGGACAGTGTATTCCATCCTCTGTCATTTGCCATATCTCGTAGTTGATTGATTGGAGATAGATTCGCATTCGGCACTTCCAATAATTGTAGTTCGTTCCATCAAATAGTGGTGGCCGTTGTGTAGATTGGCCTTCATGGTACTGATTTGTATTTGAAGTAGTTGCCATAGCCTGTAACCTTGCTCTGATACCAAGTGTTGGATCCTGTAGGCAAGACAACAAACACTAGAGGGGGGGTGAATAGTGTTTAATAAAAACTGCGGAAATTTTTCTCGGTGCAGTCGACTGAGTTATGGACCAGTCGACTGATATGTCCAAAATAATTGAAAATAATAACTCTGTACAGTCGACTGATGAATGAGACAGACGACTGAAGACACAATGAAACTATAACTACAAACGGCACTGACCAGTCGACTGTTAGTGCAAGGAGTCGACTGTCCAGAAGCTTTTTGTAGAACTTAAATAAACAATAGAGAATGCAAACACAAGACAATCAATCACAGAGTACACAAGATATATCCTGGTTCGGTTCTCCCGACCTACATTCAGTCCCCAAGCAACCCACTTGAGATTTCCACTATTCTTGAAAAATTACATGAATACCCTACGGCGTTACGACAACAACCTTGTCTAACCCGTAGTCCTTTCTCTCAACCAGAGAAAGCAGACCCACTCTACTACCAAGAGTGAAAAGACACCGACTCTACAACCAAGAGTCAAAAACACTCTCCAACCGAGAGCAAGAGAACAAGAATACTTTACAGTCAACCTATAGCCTTGTTGTTGTATGTGTTGATGCACGTGGCTAAAAGAATAGGTCGACTTCTATACTCAGTCCAGAGCGAATTCAATGCTATTCTGGACTGAATGTAGAGAACCAAAGAGTATGAACTTGAAAGCTTTGTTTCTCAAAAATGTCACTGAATTTTTTTCTCAAGAGTGCTCGGATTGCAAAAGTAAAATCTGTCGATCTTTTCAGTGAGATCTGAACTCTACTTAAAGAGTTTGATCTCCTGAACGTTGGGAAACAGTTACTCAACTGTCAACCAACGGATCTAAGCTTTGAGTTTGAAAAAATTCGATTTTGAAAAACAGAAAACGGTCAAAAACTCTCGAACAGTCGACTGGGTTGCCATATGAGTCGACTGATCAGAGTTTGAATAAATTTAAACAGTTTTGTACTATCAGTCGACTGGTACTCAAAAGTTAAACTTCTTCAAACTGTTTTGACTCTTTTTGGGGGTTTTAAAGAGATACACATTATGAAATTTTGAGTGTGTGTGAGTGTGACAAGGCTTTACATCAGACTAAGACTCAACAAACATAAGAATACAATGTTTACAAGACACAACAATTTGACACATTTGAGCTTGAAGTCTTGAGTCTTGAGTCTTGTCTTGAGTCTTGTCTTGAGTGAAGTCTTCATCTGTATCCTTTTGAGCTTGTTCATTTGTTCAGCTAGAATTGTCTTTGGTATGTACACTGCAATGTTAGCTGTATAACATAGACACATGTTGCACTGTGTTGTGATCATCAAAATCGAGAATCAACAGGTATATAGGACAAGGCAAAACAAACTTATGGGGGGTAACAAAACAAGGGTTTAAATGGGAAGGAACAAAATGGTGGCAATACTCGAATAAGAAGGAAATGGACAACAATAATGTCAAATAGAATGCATGAAAGAAAATAAACAGTATCAAAAGGAAGGAAACAACACAAGATAACAAGCAAGATAGGGGGTAGGTAGAGCTGGAATCAAAGAGAGAACAGATAGGGAAAGATCGAACCAAATAATGAGTCGATTGATGAGGATGAATACAAGGAATAGAAGAAAGCAAACAATACAAAGGAGGAGAAGTAACAAGAGGATCCTGGGACCTGTCGATTATGGGCCCATCGCGCTTCCGCTGCGCTACTCTGATGGCGACGTTCCAAGCTGCAGACATGTCGTTGTAGACTACATGGCACCAATCGACGGACCGAGCATGAAGAAAAGAATGAAACAAAGGAATCAAAAGAATATGGGTACAAACGATCAAAATTATACCCAATAAGGAATCAATGAATGTGAATGAATGGTGTAACACCCTGAAAAATTGGAAATGACAATTTTGCCCTCGTGTGTTACGCACGTGTATTTTGTAACGTGTTTTCACTACCTATCTTGATTTCTGACTATTTATGCTTTCCTCGTATATTTTATTATATTTAAATCAACATTAAATTTCAATCTCTGCATTTTACGTGCTTTTTACGTGTTTTGATACACGTATCGATTAAGTGTTTCCACCGCTACGTTTAATATTTTTTGTGCATTTAAATTATTTATTTTATGTATTCAAATCCATTTTACAAAACAGAAATTCATTTTTTCTCGCATTTTGATCTAAATACTTTTGTACGTGTAATGCACGTGTTTTCTACGTACGTAGCAATTACGTCGTAAAATTAATAAGTATATATTCTTATATTGTATTTTTATTATCTTTAATATTTTTTTGTTGATAAAGTCAATTTTTGTATTTCGATATTTTATGTGCAACGCACGTGTTTTCGGCGAACATATTTGAGCGTATTTATTTTTCGGAGTGTGTTTAACACCCCGTAATTTTCAAAGAGAATAAATGTATGTATATATATATGTATAATATATATAAAGTGTTGGCTATTTATATAAATCTGTTTGTATACATTAAAATATATGCTATGGCATTGTGTAATTAAAATGGATAAATGAATGAATAGTGCTCATAGGGGCCCACAAGGTTGTAACAGCAAGATGTTGCTGTTGGAAATGCTTGGTGAAGTGGTGTTTGGTGGGGGCCCATGTGAGAGACAACAGCAATTGTTGTTGTTCTTGGCTGATAACGCCATTCATAATGGGGGCCGACCTACAAAATGTTGTGCTGTGTAATTCTTTTGAGTGAGACGCCGGATGGGGGTTTTGGAAGAGGTAGAGATGGGAGTTGAGTTTTGAAGAGGTGGAAAAATGAAGAGTTGGGAGTTTTGAGAGTTAAGAAAATGAAGAGATGGAGAGTTAATTGAGTAATTTATTAGGTGTGTAATTTTACACTTTGATCCCTAAACTTGTCCTATAAATAGAACCTCTTTTCTTCTCATTTCACACACCAAAAAGTAAACTAAATAAGAGAAAGAAAAAGAAAGAGAGTAGAGTGTTCTTGTGCTTTGGAGGAGTCTTGCTAGGAGAAGAAGAAATGACTAGGAGCTAGGAGTTGGTTCCATCTTTCTCACTCTCAAAATCTTCCTAAGAGGTGGGTGTTGTCATGCTTTCTAACTTTAGAACTATGCATGCTAGTAATAATAAATGAGTATTATATGTTGATATGATAAAGTAGAACAATCTATTTTATTGGTTATGGTGAGAATAGTAGTGAATCATGTTATGATTAGTAAGTTAATTTACATCATATTAGATGGTAGTGAGAAAAGAAACAATTGAGTATTTTGCCATGAACTAGTATACATGAATGTAGAGAATTTTGATTGTATGAATAATTGTTGAACTTTCCTCTTAGGATGAGCAAGTAAATTTTTGTAATTCGAAATTCATGAACTCGTGTGAATGCTTGTAAAAGATACAATGCACTTTCTTTGATTTAACTAACATAAGACATGTTCATGTTTATTAGTAAGAAGAAATAACTTAAGAGTTAATTATTTGTCTAAATATGAGTATTGAATCTATGAGTTACTGTTAGAGAGTGAACTCAGTTTGTATGAACAAATTACAGTCTAATAAAGGATTAGATCAAATGAAGAATCGAGTTTTATGAAAATAATGAAATGACAGAAAGATTGAACAAAAGATTAGTAATGTTTTTTATGCCAATTAGTTGCAATGGACTTACTGGGTATGTCGAGGCTCTTTAAAAACGTTACTGTAGCGCGTGTGTTGCTGGGTAGTGAGTTCGAAACTCGACAATCCCCCTTCTTTTTCTGTTTTGTTTTAATTAAGCCACAGACCGAAACCTTAGTATTTAAGAGTTCGAATTCTCCTCTGTGACAATATAGTCACTTGGGTCTATTGGCTAGCGGCTAAGATCTTGGGTGTTGATTGAGTGGTCACGGGTTCGAAACCCTGTGGCCGAAAATCTTATTATTTTTGATTTTAATGTTTTAATGAGTTTAAGTACAAATAAAAAGGAATGGGGAAATATTCTAGTGTTCATACAATGTGATAGAGAATTTATTAAAATTTGTTTTAAAGATTTCTATGTGTATTTTGAGAAGTTTTAAAGAGGATTTGAGATAGATAGTGAAATGAATTACTATAAATTATTAATAAAGAACATGACTTTTTATTCTAGAAGGAGAACAAAGTAATGACTCGGGTGAATTGAATTCTCTTGAAGAAATCACACATTTATTTTGTTAAGAAGTGCTTGATATAGTCGAGTTTTGTTCATGGGCTTAAATTTGCTATTGAGAAGAATTATCGATTATGAATAGATGAATCATGAAAGAGACATTGAGATAAAAACGAGTTGATTTATATAAGAGTATGACTTTTTTTTTGAAAAGAAAAGTAATTTATTCATGTAAATCGATTTCTCTTGATGAGATTATACACTTATTTGATTTAAGAAATGTTTGATGTGAATTGAGATATGAATTGCTTAAATCGCTAATGAAATTTATAGTGATGAATCTTTTGTTCATGATAGGAATTGTTATTCTATTTTTGAATTATGAATGAATAAGCGAATCATGAATAATGCTAAAATGAGACAATGATTAAGCTGTGGAATAAAATGAGAATAATCTAAGTTTAAGACATGTTTATTGAAGGATATGTGTACCCATGGATTCTTGTACATGAAAAAGTTGTGATTTAGAGTTAGTGAGACCTCGGGTACCGGCACTACTGAATTGAAAAGAGTTGAGATATATTTTGAGATATGGCCATGGAACTATCTCGGTAAATGTTGATTAAGTCCGGTAGGAGGTAAAACTAATTCTAGGTTTAGAGATTTATTCATGTCTTGAACTAAACAATTAGGCACATAAGTGAAGATGGAGTAAACCTGGGCAAACGTACGTGGGTTGCCTCTATATAGTCGGCGGTGGACTCCGTGGCTATAGACCCAGTTGGCGGACTGTGGTTGCTCAGTGGGAGACGGGCTTTTATTTTTAATCCGGGACTTTGTGTAGTCAAGCAGATAGTTGGTATACTCCCATGTATATGCGTATACCGGGGCTAGAGGTGCACTTGCGGGATGATTCGCACGATGTAGGATCGTTATAACAGTCAGCGGTGATCTCCGGGGCTGGGATTCAAATTCGTGAAATGATCTAAACCTTGTCTTATTACTGGGTAGTTGTCATGGAGAGGGATCAAACCTTTTATTGTGGAGTACGAGGCACTTGCCCTCGGACCTATGTAGTATGGCCTGCATAGAATCCGAACAAGTGTGCATTAGTGTCATCCTAGTATAAAAATGTGTGCATTAGGTATTAAGGCATCGCATACATTTACATGTTTAGCATAGTCACAATTTAACAATTTATTGTTCATTCAATTTTTGTGGTTTGTTAAAGTAATGAGATCGTTATATGTACAACATAGAGAGGATGGCCGAGTATAACATTTTCGTCAGTTGTAAGTGACTAACGTGTCCACAACTTAATATACAGGTAATGGACTTTTTATGAAGAAGTAAAGATGTTATGATGCAGTTGATGACTTACATTGTTAAAGTTATACAAGTTGTATTTTATTTCATTGTTGTATTTCTTTTATTCTTCCGCTTGTGTAAACAAAATGTAAAGAACTCTGATGTTGTTGAAAAAGTTTTAATTTTCTTGTAAAATTGTACGAAGTGAAGTAAAGATCCTGTGAATCTCAAATTCGGTCTTATTTGGAATTCGGGGCGTTACAAATGGAAGAGACGAAATAACCAAGAAATGAAGGAACTGAATGTGAATGGATCAAAGAGGAGTCAAATAAGAGGAGTATCCAGATATATGTGGGTTATTCATTATCCATGTGAATAATGTGGTGTACATGTTGTTGAGTTATCCTGGCTAAACTTTAACATAATTAGAGTATAACCTGGCACTTCTCAAAAAAATACGGAATACGAGTACACGACACAAGTCCAGCGAATGGCTTTCACCATTCATAAGCTGTCAGGATCTTTACAACATATACAAGAATAAATAAGAGATATTCAAGAGAAATAGCAAACCACGCATGCATAACTGAATTAATATATCCAACAAGATTACTTGAAATAAGAAACAAGAATACTAAATTTCAAATAATCAAGTCTGGAACAAAACATAAGTCTGGGACAAAATGCCCAATACAAAACAATCCATGCAACAAGTTACAATTATTCAAGATAAGCAACAAGAATAAATAAAGGTAGTGAGAATCCAGTCAACTAGAATCTTTGATCACCTACTCCATCGGGCAACTGGTCATCAAAGTTTGCAAGTTTAGTAAATTTATAGGAAAAGGAAAGAGAAACAAATTGCCTGTCAGTGCAAGTTACGTGCCGCTTGTATTGTAGGCAACAAGTACAGGAAAAATAAATAGACAAGAATAGAGTAACAGCGGAAGCAAGTATCGAAGTAACATGAAAGGAATATGATAGGAACAAAATCAGATAGCATGGCAAGATAACGGGTGCAAGTGGCATGTAACAAGTGTCAAGTAACTATGTATCATGTACAAGTAACAAGTAACAAGTAACAAGTGTCAAGTGGTCATGTAAACGAGTAACGAGTAACAAGTGTCAAGTAATCATGTACAAGTAATAAGTGTCAAATGTCAAGTGATCATATTATTCTCAAGTCTTGTATCTAGTCCTATCTAAGTCGCACTTCATGCGCCCTAAATTTTTACCACATGGTTGCTACATTCAAACAAGTTATATTTTAGATTTCATAATGGATCATAGAGGGCAGTGTACTCAGGGATAAGTATCAAGTATCATGTATCGAGTATCAAGCATCATGCATCGAGTATCATGTGTCAAGTGTGCAAGTGTCAAGTAATCACGTGTCAAGTATCAAGTATCAAGTATCATGTATCATGTAGGATCTATAGATCCTCTTTCGAGTACACATTTCTGTATTTTCCACTATTAGATTTTTCCCTTTAACCCCGGTTTGGTTTCTTATTATTATTATTTAAGTCAAGCAAGTACCTGCAAAAATAAGGCAAGAAATATGGTAAGATGACAAGAAAAAAGTACAAGTTGAGAGAAGGACACGAACGGATGACAAACGACTCATCAAGGCTAGGACAACGAAACTTCTAGTTCTGGATAGCAAGACAGTACTGCACCAAATCTGAGTTTCCCGTTGCCACAAACATCCAAATCTGGATCAATCAGAAAATCTAGAAAATAGGATCTCGGCCGAATCCAGCACATATATATAAGTCACATAATAATCACAGAAACAGGGCTCAAAATAGAATTATATACAGAAATCATGTTCAGCCAGAAATCATAAGGTTGTATTCACAAGTATGAAAATGGCATAAAAGTTTACTGATTAAATCCAAGAAAAATCTGGAGTATGTCTAGTATCAGCAGTATGTCTAGTATCAGTAAATATAATTTCATATTATTCCAACATGGATAACATAGTCAAATAAATTCAGGAAACAGCAAGATACAACAAATTTGTGAATCTAAAATTCCTGACACAGCAGTATTAAAACTGCAATAGGTTATAAAGTATAGCTCGAAATCCAAATCCGTCAAAAGGGTGATAAAATAGATACAGTAGGATACATTTTATCTTCACAAAGTTTTTATCAACAACAACTAGAATCAGGTTGAAATTATGGTTCTTTACAGAACATCATGAAATTTTTGAAATATGGTAGTTTGTTCACAATCTTAGAATAGTTTATAAATATCATCAAATAAATCTACAAAAATTTGGAGTTAATCCTAGTCAAGTCTAGTCATACCCAGCAAATTATTAGATCCAAATCTTATCTTTAACATCAGTATTAAAATAATTAACTACGCAAAAATTCACATAAAACAGAATTTGGAATTTCTAACACATCTGTAACAAAACAGCGATAACTCGCAACTAAAAAATCTAAACTAAAATCTGTTGAAAATTCTGGAAAATAGACAGCGATGTCTACGATTTATATTCACAAATTAAATTGATATACTGACCTCAACAAGGTCTAAAGTACTGGAAAAAAACGAGCCAACAGCAAAAACAGAAATCTCTTCTTATGCATTAAATCAAATAGTTCATGTTCAACAAATCAAAATTATGACAAAATACAAAACAATGTATAATAGATGTCCAAGACAACATGGTATAGGTGTTTAATACTCTACCACAAAAGATTACAACTAACACATCAAGCATGCAACAAGGGTACAACATATCAGAAATCACGAACAACATACATACATGCATCAAGTCTATATTATTTCTAAATTATTTTTCTTGTCATGTGTGTAACAAATATGATGACTAAGGATGGATCAATAATTAGAGACAAGATCTAACAAGAATTTTCATGGGGATGAATCTAGAAACAAAGGCCACACTACAAGCGATATTTAGTACTTGTATATACAACAAAAAATACAAGTTACTTGCCTTGTAATTGACGACGGATCTGACGAGAAAATAGAATAACGGGAATAAATTTCCGAGCACGAACACAATCAGCACGGATCTCGATGATCAAGACGATGATGATCAAGCGAATCTGACAGTCGATATCTCACTCGGCCAAACTTGATCAAACCGCAGCACACTAGGAAGGGCAGTCGGGTTACAACAATACCTTTACAAGCCCAAGTGTTACAACTTTCTATAAGAATTACATCAGAGTACAATGAATAATACATAACACTTGGTACTTTCACTTGGATGTTTCTCAACAAAAATAAATTACAATATACATTACAATTGAAATAAATCAACACATGCTTCTTTTGCCTTGAATCCTCCTGAATCCTGTACCTGTAGCTCTGCAATCCAGTACCTGTAATTTTGTAATCCAGTACCTATTGAAGTGGGGACGTCAGTACATATACTGACGCTTTAAGGATGATGACTAGCAGCGATTCTCAACTTTAAATAAACAGATTGATGAAAAGAGAAATGTGTATATATATTTAATTGATATGTCAGTGTATGCTATGACTTAGACTCTAATGCAAGATTACTAATGCAAGGATGCTCTTACTCTAATGCAAGCAAAACTATGGAACAGTATGCAGCCCATACTACATACGCCCCATATCAAGCCGTTTCTTCATATATAGGGATTTGAACCCGCACCATGAATTCTACTCTTATACTCAATATGTTTCTGAAGATACAGCGTGACTGATGAGGTTGCAGACGTGGTCAAGTTCCACCAATGCAGTACTCTCATGGTGTTTATGTTTGCCACTACTACCCGGCGTACCGGACCTTACTAAAAAACCAGACGAACCCTTAGAGTTGCTACAACACAGATTAGCTTGAAGCATCCCCTGCGGCCCCCTAGCCGATAGACCGTAGTCTATGGCTGTGCGCTTCCCCGGCAAAGGACATGACGGAGTTCCGGGGGTCCACCCCCTAGCTCCGACAGGAATTGCTCCCGTCCTTATCATGGCACTTCAGAAATTAACAGACGAGATACGGATCCCGTGCTCCCAACCCGTTAGAAGGCACAGACCGTATCCCTTTGACAAGAAGAGCACAACCCAATAACACCGCCTAGTGCCGGCCTATAGGACAGGTCGGATCATAACACCAACTCTTTCCATTCGGCAAAAATGATAATAAATAAATGTTAAGTAGTAATAGCTATAACTTACTACCCTAACGATGTCACTAACCCTAAACAATCCGAGGGATGACAACAGTACTATCACAACATGTTAGGTCTTAAGTTAGACTTCACAAGATAACTCTACTAGGCACTAAACCTAGACTTACCTGAATCCCTAAGGATCCTATTCATAGCCTATCGATCCAAGATCCCGACAATACGAATGTATTCGCATTCTACTACCCTAAACTTGGATTTCGTCTACGCTTCGGTCCGCGATCAACCTACACCGGTTAAGATCTGACGGTACACGAGGAGTGACTCGTCCAAAGTCCCTTAGCAGTAAGAAAAATACACGTCTTGATGGTCGATGGCCCATAGGTCAATGATATCACCCGAGACGAGCACAACAAACTGCGTACTAGCTAATAAGCTGCATACGAGTAAACAAAACACATACGAGCTAAAAAAGCTACATATGAAACCAACAACTACATACGAGCCGGGCGGGCTGCGTATGAGACAACAACATACATATGAGCCAAATAAGCTACGTATGAAACTACCAACTACATACGAGCCAGGCGAGCTGCGTATGAGCAAAACAACATATGGAAGCAATCATGCAGGTGTTCTAATGACCTAGAAGCAACCAAACATGCTCACTAGCAAAACTTGATCTTTTAGAATTAGAAGCTACAGAAGAATCTTCTAACAGTCTAATATAAATATACTGTCAATGAAAACCTGGAAGTAAAAAGCCTTCTAACACCCTAGAAGCAAACAATGCTACGCTCATCAGAATTTGACCAAAATTAGACTTTTTACAAAGGTGAGAACATCTCCTACAAATTCCTAGTTGAACAATTTTTCAGATTCCGTAAGGAATTCAAAATCCGGTCCGTTAAACACACGCAAACAGTTAACCAATCTGCAGAATTTCAACAAAAAGCTGAAACTTCCAAAGCTTATAACTTTTACTCTACTTGTCAGAATTTAACCAAATTATACTTTCTGGAAAGGTGGGAACATATACTAAAACTCTTTAGTTGATGACTTTTTCAGATTTCTTATGGAATTCAATCCATCGTTCTTTGAACACACGCAGAAATTAACCAACAACAGATTTCTTAACAAAAAGCTGAAACTTTGAAAGCTTGTAACTTTTGCTCTACTTGTCAGAATTTAACTAAATTATACTTCCTGGAAAGGAGGGAACATATACTACAACTCTATAGTTGATGAATTTTTCAGATTCCTTATGGAGTTCAATCCACTGTCCTTTGAACACACGCAAAAATTAACCAACAACAGATTTCTTAACAAAAAGCTTAAACTTTGAAAGCTTGTAACTTTTGCTCAACTTGTCGGAATTTAACCAAATTATACTTTCTGGAAAGGTGGGAACATATACTACAACTCTCTAGTTGATGACTTTTTCAGATTCCTTATGGAATTCAATCCACCGTCCTTTGAACACACGGGAAAATTAACCAACATCATATTTCTTAACGAAAAGCCGAAACTTTGAAAGCTTGTAACTTTTGCTCTACTTGTCGGAATTTAACCAAATTATACTTTCTGGAAAGGTGGGAACATATAATACAACTCTGTAGTTGATGACTTTTTTTATGGAATTCAATCCACCGTCCTTTGAACAGACGCAAAAATTAACCAACAACAGATTTCTTAACAAAAAGCTGAAACGTGCAAAGCTTGTAACTTTTACTCTACTTGTCGAAATTTAACAGAATAGGATAATTTGAAAAAAGTGGGAACATCTACTATAACTTCCTAGTTGATCACTCTTCCAAATTCAGTAAGTAAAAGGGTACAAAACATCGAGCAATCAAACAGCGAGCACTCAGCCCAAAAACTGGCTGCTGTGGTTTGTAAAAGCCATAACTCCTACTCCGCTTGTCGGAATCTAACCAAATAGGATATTTTGGGAATGTGGGAACATCTATTACAACTCTCTAGTTGAACACTTTTCAAAATGCAGTAAGTAAGAAGGTACAAAACATCAAGCAATCAAAACAGTGAGTACTCAGCCCAAAAGCTGGCTACTGTGTTTTTGTAACGGTCATAACATTTGCTCCGCTTATCAGAATCTAACCAAATATGGCATTTTGAAAAGGTGAGAGACTCTAATACAACTCTCTAGTTGAACACTTTTTCATATTCAATCAATATGAGGTACAAAAATATCATGCAATCCAAACAGTAAGCATTCAGCCAAGAGATGACTGCTATGTTTTGGAACGGTCATAACTTCTGCACCACTTATCAGAATCTAAACAAATAGGGTATTTTGGAAAGGTGAGAGACTCTAATACAACTCTCTAGTTGAACACTTTATCAGATTCAATCAATAAGAGGTACAAAAACATCAAGCAATCCAAACAGCAAGCATTCAGCCAAAAGCTGGCTGCTGCGTATTGGAACGGTCATAACTTTTGTACCACTTATCAGATCCTAACCAAATAAGGCATTTTGGGAAGGTGAAAGACTCTACTACAACTCTCTAGTTGAACACTTTATCAGATTCAGTTAATAAGAGGTACAAAAACAGCAAGCAATCCAAACAGCAAGCATTCAGCCAAAAGCTGGCTGCTGCGTTTTGGAACGGTCATAACTTTTGCACCACTTATCGGAATCTAACCAAATAGGGCATTTTGGAAAGGTGAGAGAATCTACTACAACTCTCTAGTTGATCACTTTTCCAAATTCCGTAAGGAACATCTAGGTACACCTAGAACATAAGTTGATGTTAACCCCAAAACAGTAGGTTTGCTTTTTTTGCGAAACTCTCGCTGTTTTAGGGAAACGATTCGTTTAGCCCATCAAACCAACTCAGAAAAATCTACAAAAATTAGAGCATGCTAATAACACCTAGGAGAACCTGTAAAATTAATTTGGGGTCAAAATTCTACCTTTAACATAGGTAATTAATTCTAACCCTAGAATTACAAAGATTGAATCTTTTAGGGTTATTTTTTGTGTTCTACCACTTCAATCTTGGTATTTAAACCCTTTTCATCTATACTACTCATATGCACATGAAATTAATCCATGATCTTGACATAATAAGCAAACAACAATAAAAATAACAATCAAAAGTGTTGAGAACCCCTACCGAATCAGTTTGGAAGAACTTGCTAGCTATCCTTCTCCTCCTTGCTCTTTGTTCTTGATCCTCTTCAAGAACACCATCAAGAACACTTAACCCATGAAACTCTCTCTTTTCTTTTGATTTGATCTCTCTTTATTTTCCTTTCTTTCTCAATTTTTTTTTCTAAAAATAAACTAAGTAAAGAAGGAGATGGGGAATGAGATGAGAAAAGATTGAGAACACTAAATTGAAAGAGGATTTTTGCCCTTCTAGGGTTTGGCCGGCCATGGGTAAAAAGGGGGGTGTTTTATAGGAGGAGGGTGAAGGGTTATGTGGGTGAGAAGAAGCCACGTCATTCTCATATGTGGCTCATCAAATTTGTGATCTATTTGCAAATAAATATTGCAGTCAAACCCAATAAATTTGCAATCAAACCCTAATCCAATTCTAACCCTTCATTTCATCATGATTGATCAAGAATAAAAGATAATTTCCCAAAATCACATACTACATGATTTCGTACAAACGTACGAAATCGATACGATTCAAATACGTACATATATCTGATTATACAGATAATTTTTATTAGTTAAAATGAATAAATCTGTACAAAATTAATTTAATTCTGAGAAATAAAAATAAAATAATTTTAATACCAGCTCGGAAGATTCCAGTATCAATTCAATACAAAACAGATATATACAGACTAGTATTTACGTATATATAATGTTTATTAACAAAACCAGGTGATATCCACCAAAAATATTTCAATTCTGAAAATAAAAAATAAAATAATAATTTTTAATATCTGCCCGGGATTTTTCAGATATTTTCTTAAAAACGCATTTTTTAAGATTTTGTACAAGTGCACAAAACTGATACAATACATATATATTCTTACTAGTATATATATCCAGATAACTTTTTATTTAGTAAAACCAAGTAATTTTCATAAAAATATTTTAATTTCAAAAATAACAATAATACAAATATAATATCCGACTGAGATATTACAGGAGTGAACAGCCGAGAGGGGCTGCACTGTTGTTGTAGGATGTTGCTGTCACTGCTGTGGCCTCAGGAGGAGAAGGAAGGAGGCAGGGGGCTGTTGTCATCGCTGGGGGTCGTGGAGGTAGAGCGCAACAACGACGAGAGGTCGCTGCAGTTGGAGGGCAGATCAAGATGAGCGGGAGATCGGGTGCATGCAGGGGGGTAGAAGGAGAGAGATGAGCGGGAGGTTTGAAGGTGGAGGTCGAGGACCGCAGAGGATGGGGAATGAGTACGGAGGGTGAAGCCGGAAGTAGGGGAAGAAGTGAATGGGATGTGCAGAAGGTATAGGGTTTTCGGAGGTAGGGGATGGCGGTATAGCAGCTGTGTATTGAATAGGTGATTAAGGTTAAACAGTGGGGTGGTATATATATGGGTGAATATTAGGGTTTAGGTAGTACAGGTTAGGGTATTTAGGTAGTTGGGTATAATTAGGATCCAATAAGGTATATAGGATAATATGGTTATAGGGTTGGAATGGATCCAAATAGGGTAGGAAATAACAATAAGAATAGGCCATGAATAAATAGATTAAAAATCAACAAATCATCCGGAGATAAAATAATATGTAGGTAAATTCGAACCAAGAAGGTCAATCACAGACGACAAAACAAATAGATGAATTATATTGAGAATGAAGATCAAATACACGGTTCAGAAGGAATAGAAGAATACAATATGAATAAATACTCAGGAAAAGATAAATACATCCAAAATACAAGAAAATGGAGAACATGGGTTACATCAACTCTCCATTCGATTTGTTCCTGAAACTAGTTAAACTTCCTTAAAGACAGATTAGAGATCCAAAATTGTGGATTGCACTTACTCCAACAAACTTACAAAAAAGCAAAATTCAGAGTAAAACTCGCCACTCGTTGTGACTTTCATAATTTTTTGGAGGGCCCATATAGCAAGTTCAGAGTCCAACTCTTCCCCTAGAGTTTCTTACACAACTAGCTAAGTACACAACGACAAGTCTGGAGTACAACTCTCCCCAAGATCAGCTCCTATGACTAGCCAACCCCCAATACGGCGACTCAAAGGCAAGGCACAGGCATGTAAATAGTCTCCTATTTCGCACACAACAAGTCTCATTACAACTGCGGAATTACAATGAGTCTATGTCTTGTGCATGAACTTCGCTACAAAAATCTTGCAAGCACTACTCAATAAGCTGTCCTACAAGTCGTCATTCTAGCTACACGATAGAGGTATAGTCTGCCAAAGTGAAACAAACCTCTTCTAGGCTGCCTAAACTCTTGACGATAAAATTCAAGATAAACCTTCCTTAGATAGGCAAGCTTCAAGTCCTTCCTACCACCTTCACCTGAACAGGCTCCAACTTCTTCTCGAATGATGCGCAGTGCTAACAGACGAGTGCTAACTCTGTCAAGTGCACCGTATCGCAAAGCAAAGCAAGCTCAACATCCCGAAGACCTAATCCAGTGTACACGACTACTTGTCAGCATAAAGAAGATCGAAATTACTTCAAAGATGAACAAACACAAATGACTTCACTTCAATATTAGGAAGATTCAAAATACCCACAACTCATTTGCTCCACAAAATCAGTTAAATGCCTTGCTCATTGCTTGAGCTCCATCTGCAACCCATTGACTCCAAATAGTGAGTTTGGCGCCTTGCTCACTGCTAGAGCTTCATCAGCAACACATTGACTCCAAACAACGAGTTCAACATTCTGCTATCCGCTCGAGCTCCATCGACAACCCGCTAACTCCAAATAATGAGTTCAATGTCTCGCTCATTGCTCAGGCTCCATCAATAACACGTTGGCTCCACAAACTGAGCTCAACGCCTTACTCTACGCTCAGGCTCCATCAACAACTCGTTGGCTCCACACATTTAGTTTGACACCTTGATCCCTACTCATGCTCCATGAACAACTTGCTTGCTCCACACAACGAGCTCAATACCTTACTCTTCGCTCGAGCTCCATCAGCAAACTGTTGACTCCGAACAACGAGTTTGACGCATTTCTCACCACTCGAGCTCCATCGGCAACCCGCTAACTCCAAACAACAATTTCAATGCCTCGCTCTTTTCTCAGGCTCCATCAACAACTTGTTGGTTCCACACATCGAGTTTGATGCCTTGCTTTCTGCTTAGGCTCCATCAACAACTTGTCTGCTCCACATAACGAGCTCAACGCCTTGTTCTTCGCTCGAGCTCTATCAGAAACTCATTAACTCCATACAATGAGTTCAATGTCTTGCCCACCACTCGAGCTCCATCAGCAACCAGTTGTATCCGAACAACGAGTTCGATGCCTTGCTCACTGCTCGAGCTCCATCGGCTACTCGCTGACTCCAAACAACAAGTTCATTGCCTTGCTTTTCGCTCAGGATCCATCAACAACTTGTTAGCTCCACACAACGAGTTTAACGCCTCGCTCTTGGCTCAGGCTCCATCAAAAACTTGTTCACTCAATACAAGGAGCTCAACACCTTGCTCTTTGCTCAGGCTTCATCAACAACCCGTTGGCTCCACAGAACAAGTTCAACACCTCGCTCTTCGCTCAGGCTCTGTCAATAACTCGTTGGCTCCACGCAATGAGCTCAAAGCCTTGCTCTTCGCTCAGGATCCATCAACAACTCGTTGGCTCCATACAACGAGTTCAACTCTTTGCTCTTGGCTCAGGCTCCAACAACATCTCGTTGACTCCATACGGCAAGTTCAATGCCTTGCTCACAACTCGAGCTCCATCAGCAGCTCGTTAACTTCATACAATAAATCCGGCTCCTTGCTTACTGCTTGAGCTCCATCGAAAAACCGTTGAATCCAAACAACGAGTTCAACGCCTCGCTCCTCACTTGAGCTCCATCAAAAACTCGTTCACTCCAAACAATGTATATAACACCCTACTTTTAGCTCTAGTCCTTCCAACAACCCCTTATCTGCATGCAATAGACTCGGCGTCCAACGACGGTCTAGTCATGTCTCTACAAAACTTGCTGGGCAGAAACAGTATGTTCGACATTCAACTTCGTCACAGAGTTCTCTCCAAATTTGCTAGGATCAAACAACAAACTTTATGTTCAACTTTGTCACGGAGTTTCCACTCCAAACTTGCTGGGATCAAACAGCAAGTACTACGTCCAACTCCTTATCCGAGTTGTCTCTCCCAACTTGCTCGGATCAAACAACAAGCTTTTCGACCAACTCCATCTCAGAGTTGTCTCTCCAAACTTGCAAGGACCAAACGACAAGGTCTACGACCAACTCTATCTAAGAGTTGCCTCTCCAAACTTGATGGGCTCAAACAGTAAGTTCAAATGCCCAACTCTGTTCTAGAGTTGACTCTACTCACTTGTCGGGCACAAACAACAAAAGTGATCCCTACAAACTTGTTGGGCACAAACTACATCAACATCAAATCCATCTCAGACTTGACTCTACAAACTTACCAGGACCAAATGACAAGCCCTACGTTCAACTCCATCTCAAAGTTGCCTCTCCAAACTTGCTTGGCTCAAATGGTGAGCTCAATATCAGCTCCATAGTAGGATTACATCTATAAACTTGTTGGGAACAAACAACAAGTTCAAATGTTCAACCCTATCTGAGAGTTATTTTTACAAACTTGATGTAATGCCCCGGGTCCCCATTTGTAATGCCCCGGATCTCCATTTTCGGACATCCGTGACACAACCAAAATTTTTGCCTTCAAATGCATCTCAACACAGTAATAACACAGAATTTTAAAAAGCTTTTTATTGCCAAATAAGTCATTACATCATTAATTACATTATTATCTTGTTCTTGAACAAGGAATACAAATTACATCGACTTATTACAGGTACTACATTGTAACGATTACCGTCTGCCACCCAGAACAGTAACCAACAGCTCTCTACTGGAAGCTCTACCGAGCGGTCATGCTGTTTCCCTGAGATGCGCCCTGTAGCTTGAATCTTCTGCTGCACTACTCTGATATTCCGATATTTGCTCGAAGGTTAGGCATGTACACCGCCACTCCACTTGGATGCCCTGCTTGTCTTGGAATCTCCTGCACTCGCGACCCGATAACCAGTACCTAATTGAGTGGGCATGTTAGTACATATACTGACACAATACTGATAAGAAAATAGCGATCTCTAAACTTGAAATCACAATCCATCTTGATGAGAAAGAAAATGTGCATCCTAATTTTCTAGTGCCAGTGCATGCCATGACCTGAATTCTAATGCATAAGACACAATGTACAAAAAACAAATGTACTTAGTCTAATATCAGCAAGACTCTGGATACGCATGCATCACATACTTCATACGTTCCAGATCAAGCCGTCTTCTCCTATTTCAGGGTTTCGAACCTTCGCCATGCAACATATTCTACTATTGTACACAACCTGTTCCTAATAGATATAATCGTGGCTGGTGAATCCTGTAGTTATTACTGCTAAACACAGTGGTGTCTCTGTTTGCCATTAGTGCCCCAATCCGGTCTGGATCACACCAAATTCCGTGACAATCTTACAGATACACAACTGCATATCTATGGCGCTGAAAATCCATGGGACAATAGCCCCAAGGTCCATTCATGTCCACTCAACATAAGAACATGATGGCCTCAAAGGTCTAAGCCCCCTATCCGACAAGAACCCTCATGTTCTTACCACAGTACTTCAAGAATCAATAGTGCGAGATATGCATAGCAACACGTATCCCTAATGACAGGATGAGACAATCCTGGTTATCATCGCCTAGTGCTGGCTCTTAGAACGAGTCGAATTATAAGGTATCACCCCTAACACCAACTCGGTCTTCAAGCGAACAATAAAGAAATAATAATTTGAAATATCATTGTTTGTTAAACATGCGAGTTGTCAAGTCATGCATAGTGTCTAACTAATGACTGAGCCCAAACGATTCTGTCAAAAATAACTAATCACGATGAATCGATATTCATCGGTTGCCAACACCTCTGTAGGTCTTCGACCTAACATTCCTGGCTCGCGACCCTCAGCGAGAAATACAATGGTGCCCAAGGCAGTGCCTCATACCCGGAAATAGAGGAGAAACATATACAATTTACTAATATCCAGACATTGACAGACCTAGGCATCAACACATTCCAGATGAGGCAGATAACCTAGCCTATCAACCCCAAATACCAGCGATCCGATCTCCATCAGTCGCCACCACCTCCATCCCGAATCTCATCCAGTATCCCGGCCCGCGCGCGCGGTCAATCTGATCTCGGTAACGAACCGACAGTGCACAAGAAAATTCACTATCTCTCAAGGTGGAAAATAAATATCAATACAATACTTACTGACTGGGTTGATAGTCTTAGGGTATCACAATCTAGACTAGCTCCCAGCTATACTAAATGCAAGCCACACACAACAAATTGACCATAAGATATTCTCCTAACTTAGTCACGTGTTCACCATGAGTACTAAGCACAAAAATCTCATATAAGTCCCAAATGAAGGGCTTAATTGGGATAATCATTCTATCCTCTTAAAACTCAAATCACCTTATAGTCATAAATCCTGTAGCATGTAGAAAATTCCATAATCGATATACTTATCGTAATCCAAAAAAATTAGACTTTCTAGAAATGTGGGAACCTCTACTACAATTTTCTAGTTGACAACTCTCTCAAATTCCTTATAGAACTCATGTTCCCCGATTTAACACATGCCTGAAATCGACCAAGACAGTAGGTTGCTGAACTTGTAAACTTCATATATTTCAAAATACAACTTGGAATTGCAAGATATTACCCATTCTGTAAAGGTAAGACTCTATACTACAAGTCTCTAGTTAACCACTCCTTCAAATTCAGCCGTCTAGGGACTATAAAACCTCTATGTATTCTCAGCTGTGCATTTCTTTGTGCACTTGCTGTATCTTTCCATCATCATAATAAACTTGTTTACTTGTCAGAATTACTCGATTCTGAATTCTATTGTAAGGTGGGAGTGTCTCCCTAGTTGAACACATCCTCAGATTCATCCATTAAAGTCCTCAACATTTCCAATTTCTATTAGTATACACACAAGAAATAAGTTTCTTTTACAAAAACCAACTCCTACAATTAAGACTGGTTCTGCCCCAATCTAAAAAAAATCATAACTTTTGCTACACAAACTAGAATTGCATGATTCAAGATGTTTTGGAAAGCTATGACTCTCTAATACAATTCTCTAGTTGATCATTCTTCCAAATTCTCAACACGTAATTCCAGAATTCCACAACTTTATCGATTACTCAAAAACTGGATTGAACTGAATATACCGTACTCAAAAGTCAATATGAATTCAACCACAAGTCCAATACTTATGAAATTTTGTGCTCAATAACTAGACAAGTACAAGAGAAATACCCCAAAGTTTTAGCTCATAATTCCTTATACATTAAAAGATATGAATTTTCAAACACAGATCAATTTCAGTCCGAGAACAGCTTGTACACTGTTGTGTTCATCTTTAAAATTCTTTAATGACATCAAATGTAGTCCAACAATTTCTATCTTTTGGAGAATTATAGTAGACACAACATAAAACCATATTCCAAAATTATATATCCTAACTCATAATATCCTTGTAGTTATGATTTTTCAAATATGGGATAATTTCAGCCATCTCAAACACAACAGCAGCTATGTCTTCTCGCTGTACTATTTTCAATCGATCAAATGAAGCCTCAAATGTTCTCCAACAATTCTCAAATTTGGTACACTAATAGTAGACATATACAAGATAATAAATTTCAAATTTCATCACAAAATTCAGCAACTCATACTTTTATTAAATATACATACATACACCCATAGATAGGGTAGGTCAGTGGGGGAGAAGAGAGATGGGGGTGTGTGTGTGTCTCTTCTACACACATATAGATATACATACACCCATACTTTTATTAAATATACATACATACGCTATAATGTACATATGTGCAATTCACTTCAATACAATTCAATTACATATGTATACATACAAATACATATACATATAAATATATACATATACATATACATGTAAAATGCATACAAGCATCCATACATATATATCATATACGATTCAGTCAAAATATACATACATACATATATATATATATATATTTATATATATATATATATTTACAAATAAAATATTTATTTGTAAAATATAAGAATGTATTTTATAAAAATACTATTTGTCCCAAAGATTATCTCGTTAGAACAATCGGAACAATACACACAATTTAATTGAGAAGATATTCCGAATATACCTCATCAGGTTCAGAATAACTAACATATATGAAATTTCTCAATTAAAATCAATTATTATTAGAAAAATACATAATTGCGTGCAATTCTCAACTGTGCACAGGTTACGTATTACACTTGATGAGTGGAAATAACAAGCTCTACATCCAACTCTGCCTCGGAGTTGTCTCACCAAACTTGCTGGGGTCAAACATGAAACTCTACATCCAACTCCATCTCAGAGTTCTCATTCCAAACTTGCCAGGATCAAACGAAAAGCTCTTCATCCAACTCCATCTAAGAGTTTTCCTTCCAAATTTGCCAAGATCAAACGGCAAGCTCTACGACCAACTCCGTCACAAAGTAGTTGGGATCAAACGGCAAGATCTACGTTAAACTCCATCCCAAAGCTGTCTTACTAAATTTTCGGATTCAAACGGCAAGTTCAAATGTTCAACTTCATCTCAGAGTTGTCTCTATTCACTTGCCGGGCGCAAACGACAAGTTCAACATTAACTCTGTCTTAAAGTTGCCTCTCTAAACTTGATGGGATCAAACAACAAGCTCTATGTTCAACTCCGTCTAAGAGTTGCCTGTACAAATCTTTTTTGGATCAAACAACAAGCTCTACGTCCAACTCTCTACAAACTTGTTGGGGGCAAACAACAAGTCCAAACGTCCAACTTCATCTCGGAGTTGTTTCTTCAAACTTGCTGGGCAGAAAAAGTAAGCTCTACATCCAAATCCGTCTCAGAGTTGTCTCCACAAACTTGCAGGGCATAAACAACAAGTTCAAATGTTTAACTCCATCCCAGAGTTGTCTTTATTAACTTACTGAGCGCAAATAGCAACTCCATCTTAGAGTTGTCTCTCCAAACTTGCTGGGCACAAATAGTAAATTCAAACGTCCAACTCTATTCTAGAGTTGACTCTACTCACTTGTCGAGCACAAACAGCAAGTGCTACATCAACTCTGTCTGATAGTTTCCCCTACAAACTTGATGGGATCAAACAGCAAGCTCTACATCAACTCCATCATAGAGTTGCCTCTGTTCACTTGTCGGGCACAAACGACAGGTTCAACATCCACTCTGTAATGCCCCATAATTTTTAAATATAATATTTTAAATTAATAAATAAATTTTAAATGAATTTATTTAATTATTTTGAATTTCTGTGAAATGGTCGTTTTGCATGTGCAAAACACGTGCAAATATTTTTGAAATGCAAGTTTTGGAAGTTTGATTTTCTAAATAAATTCAATCATTTATAAGGATATATTTGAATTTTTAGGACTTTTCTGAATAAGAGAAACTACTTTTTAAAATATTTTGAAAGAAGGGGACTTTTTGTAAAAAGTCGTTTTGAGGCAAAATTTGAATTCAAAAAAGGCTGGCTGCATATTAGGGGCCGGTTTTGGCACTAGAAAGATTTGAGGAATGAAATTTTAATTTTATTATAATTTTATTTGATTAAATAAATAATTAATTATGTAAATTGGGATTTCTAGGGGGTTTTATTTGTAAAATTTCTTCAAAGAAACCCTAAAAGAAATCACAGCCTATTTAGAGAGCAGCAACTTTCGGCCTCTCTCTTTCTTTTGGCTTTGGTGATTTTTGGAGATATTGGAGTTGATCTTCTGCTTGGAGGAGAAGACTACTAGTTTGTAATAATTTATTCTTTAGGTGGGTAACACTCCAACGCTCTTGCTACATTTTATCTCATAAATATATAGTATCATGCTAGAGATGAACTCTTGTTAGTCATGAATTGTATGTAACATGATTGTAGCACCTGTAGAGATGTATGTATGATATGAGATTGTTGATTATGAGGCATAAAGATTGAATCTTGATTGTGTATGGATCTAAAATAATTTTTTCTTGAATAATGGAGTTTTCTTTGCAGAAAAGATGTAATTTTTGTTTGTAGAAATATGTCTAATGAACCTATATGTTATGGTAGATGTGTATATATTATTGTATGATTAAAGAAATATGGTTTGAGGAATTACAAGATGGAATTTTTATGAGATATTTACTATTTTAATGTGAATTCATGTGGAGTTCAAAACTAGAATTTTCCTACATTGATTTCATGTTAAAACCCATTGAAAAAAAATATATATTCGGAAGTGAAGAACCTAGGGTTAGGGTTTCAGGGTTAAACCCCAGACTGAGGGTTGATGGGGGGCTCGGTTTCAAGGGTTGCACAGCAACCCGGGGTTGCACAGTCCAACCCGAGCACTGTGCATACCCGGGTGGCTGCTATGTGGCTGTTTTGGGTTTCGGCCAGCTCTTGTGGGGCCTAGTTTACGTGCATGTGTGTGGTTTTGTGTGTTAGGGTTTGAGAACCCTAGTGTACATATAGATGAGTATATGTATATGTTTAAATCTAAAATTTGTATGAAGTTTAATTAGTTCCTTTGATCGAATTTAGAATGTTTAAATTTCAGATTTTGTGGGAATCTAGCTTCATATTTTAATGTATTCAAGTAATAAATTTAAGGGTGCAAATCTATATTTTTGTAGACAAAATTCTCAGTTTCGAGGGGAACGTATGTTTCAGTTTTGAAAGATGAAAGCTTGAATTCTAAAGGGTTATTTTTTAGTTTCTAAAGAGGTAAAATTTTAGATTTTTAGAACTAAAGAATTTCAGATTTAAGGGATGAGATCCCAGACAATAAAGAGACTTATTTCAGTTTAAGTTAATTGGATTAAAGAGAAAGTTATTGAGTTTTGTGTATATACTAGGTTTGCCCGTTGACACGTGCCTACGACACGTCTTCGGAACGGTGCACCTGATTTAGTTATATAAAATAGTTTCATAGGTCCAGCAAATTAATTGAAGTAGGAAACATATTATATGAGGAAGTAGCATATCTACCTTTAAGCTCAACCATCGCCTTCTTGATCATTAGCTTGAACTTACCTAGAATGCATATAATTTGTTAGAAACACTGCATAGAGTTTTTTTTAACTTCAGCATCACTTTTAGATGTTTGTAATAGTTACACAAGTACATGATCATGTAGATTTTATAAAGCTTACTCTAATCCCATATCCACTATGATCTTGTCTAAATACAATGGTAACCTAAGTGCAGGTGTGAAGGTATCTACAATATAATCTAAATATTTGTTTGTCTGGGTCTCAGTTTGTATAGAAATACCTCTTATTATTATTTGAACCAAAATATAATACATGAAGTTCTCAAAACTCTAATCCAAGCTAATCATTTCTTTTATCTCTACTTTGTCTCCCCATTGTACCTTTATAAAAAAAAAATCAAAATTGATCAATAACAAATTTACTTTAGTTGTCATTCTTGAGTGGAGAGTATGCACCCTTCACTGGTAAACTCCAGTCA
Source organism: Hemerocallis citrina (assembly GCA_017893485.1). Taxonomy (NCBI): domain Eukaryota; kingdom Viridiplantae; phylum Streptophyta; class Magnoliopsida; order Asparagales; family Asphodelaceae; genus Hemerocallis; species Hemerocallis citrina. The sequence goes on from CM030360.1 coordinate 38,676,009, forward strand.
TCTCAATCCTATATATCCAAACATACACTAAAAGTTCCTATATATTATGTTATCCATGGTTTCTAATAACCAGTGAAGTGAACACTTCACAATAGTATATTCTCTTGTAGTAAAGAAATTAATGTTGTAACGCCCCTGCCCCTAGCTCAGACAATTTATACAATTTAGAAGACAAATTAGATACTATGTAGTACAACTGCCTACCACAGGCTACCTCTCAAAAGGTGGTTAACCGATTAGGTGACTCTTGATCATAGGCTATTATATTTATATATTATTTTAATCATGCAAATTTTTGATATGGTACTATCTCATACTCAAATTCCTTCTTCAATTCCCAGGAGAGAGAAGTACACAGCAAGCATATGCTCTCTTTCATTTTACCGAAGGTGGGCCCCCACTGTCAATGCCATGTCTCCTGGCATTTCAACAGCATAAATGTGCTATTTCAAACCATGTGGGTCCCCCCCTCATTCATTTCCAAATCAACCTTTTTTAACATATTTACAAACCAGCCAACCATCTACTTTTTTCAACATACATATATACTACATATATATATACTCTTTTTTTGAAAACTACGGAGTGTTACACCCCCCCCTTCAGAAATCAGCATCCTCGCTGAGCACGGGCTTGCACAATCTAGTGCAGGATCTCCTTTCTAGCCGATGTGGAGTGGAGTACCCTGATTCTGCTAGCTGCACCGTACGCCGATTCTGCGGGTGGTCCATTATTTTAGGCTACCACCTCGCTCCCTCTCAGGCATACCCGTACAACTGCTAGCTCCATCTCAGACATACATCTCGCCCACTCTTACCCACACTCGGTGTCGAAAGTCGGCTCTGATACCATTTGTAACGCCCTTGCCCCTAGCTCAGACAATTTATACAATTTAGAAGACATATTAGATACTATGAGTATAACTGCCCACCACAGGCTGCCTCTCAACAGGTGGTAAACTGATTAGGTGACTCTTGATCATCGGCTATTATATTTACATATTATTTTAATCATGCAAATTTCCGATATGGTACTATCTCATACTCAAATTCCTTCTTCAATTCCAGGGAGAGAGAAGTACACAGCAAGCATATGCTGTCTTTCATTTTACCGAAGGTGGGCCCCCACTGTCAACGCCACGTCACCTAGCATTTCAACAGCACAAATGTGTTGTTTCAAACCATGTGGGCCCCCTTCATTCATTTCCAAATCAACCTTTTTTTAACATATTTACAAACTGGCCAACTATATACTTTATTCAACATACATATATACACCTTTTTTGAAAACTACGGGGTGTTACACACAACCCTCCTTCAGGAATTAGCGTCCTCGCTAAGCACGAGCATGCACAATCTAGTGCAAGATCTCCTTTCTAGCCGATGTGGAGTGGATTGCCCTAATTCTGCTAACTGCACCGTACCTCGATTCTGCGGGTGGTCCATTATTTCAGGCTGCCACCTCGCTCCCTCTCAGGCATACCCGTACATCTGCTAGCTCCATCTTAGACATACATCTCGCCCACTCTTACCCACACTCGGTGTCGAAAGTCGGCTCTGATACCATTTGTAACGCCCTTTCCCCTAGCTCAGACAATTTATACAATTTAGAAGACAGATTAGATACTATGTAGTACAACTGTCCACCACAGGCTGCCTCTCAAAAGGTGGTTAACCGATTAGGTGACTCTTGATCATAGGCTATTATATTTATATATTATTTTAATCATGCAAATTTCCAATATGGTACTATCTCATACTCAAATTCCTTCTTCAATTCCCGGGAGAGAGAAGTACACAGCAAGCAAATGCTGTCTTCCATTTTACCGAAGGTGGGCCCCCACTGTCAATGCCACGTCACCTGGCATTTCAACAGCACAAATGTGCTATTTCAAACCATGTGGACCCCCCTTCATTCATTTCCAAATCAACCTTTTTTTAACATATTTACAAACCAGCCAACTATATACTTTATTCAACATACATATATACTACATATATATATAGTCCTTTTTTGAAAACTACGGGGTGTTACAAATGTTGCATATTTGTCAATCTATTTTTGGCTGCTGATCAGCTTACCTAACCTGCTATAGTTTGGAGGCCCAAATTGAGGCCACCAAATAATCCATCTCTCACCTGCATACACCTTAAATCAAAACCAATAAAAAAACTCATCAAATAAATTACCAAATTAAAATTTTTTAAACCAAAAAAAAAAAACATACATCTCTTAACTTAGATCTCATGCATACACAAAATTCGAGTCAGCAAAAAACTGAGTAATCCCCTGCACACACAAAATTAAAAATTAGAATGAGAATTTGGTTAATGAGATGAAATTTGAGTCGCTGCATTGCGTGTATAGGCTCTCGATTCGGTGAAGGGGAGTCGCCGATACGGAGTCGCTTGATATTCGTGCTCGATTAGGCAGAGAGGAGTCGCCAATACGGAATTAGCAGCGGATCAGATATAGGCAACGACCTCTTGATTGAGGTTCGACACTGGATTTGGATTTGGATTTGCTTTGAGATTCGTGGTTGAGAGGATGATGAATACTTCGCCAATGGAATGGAAGTGAAGGTTTAAGAAAATAGTTTTAGGGATTTGGAGTTAGCGGCTTAAAATTTCTAGGGGAGAGAGAGAAATTGGAGCTCTCTGGTTTGGGGAATAGAGGGAGCAAACGGATCTGAATAGGAGAAATATACATATATATATATATATATATATATATATATATATATATATATATATATATATATATAGAGAGAGAGAGAGAGAGAGAGAGAGAGAGAGAGAGAGAGAGAGAGAGAGAGAGAGAGAGAGAGAGAAATAATTAAATAAATAAAGGAGTTGTTTTGGGGGGATTTGAATTTGAGTTTTGGGGGGAAAACTTGGGGGGGGGTGATTTCCTTACTAATGAAGGAGAGCCACTTGATAGCTTTTCTTTGTGTTTTATTATATAAATGGATGGTGAGATTTAAAAGTGGAATATAAAGGATTTTGCGGATTGGATTTTGTTTCCATATAAGGAAGGGTCTTTTATGGCAGTAACGCTTTATTAAAAGAAATGTGAATAATGAAGAGATTTGTGGATGTACAAATGCTTATTTTTTGAATAAAGTATTTCATGTTTGAGACTTTGATTCACAGCTGTGGTATTGTGGAAAAAGTATTGTTTTTCAAAAAAGTATATAAAAAGCATTTTGAATGATCGTACCAAGTGGGGTTTTGTTTGTGATTAGGGTTATTGTGAGAACCCTGGATGAACCATAAGGCGTTGAGTTAGGAGCACTAGATAATGTGTGAACCCAAGAATACCGACAGTGGATATTTTGATTGTAGGAAATTACCCTGAGGGGCTAGTGTTTCTAGTTCGGCAAGTGATGTCTGGTAGGATAGTGCTATTTCTAGGTGGCTCGGGTTGTTATTATTACAAATCTAAGGACATGCACTCGTTGGGAGTTGTGACGGAACTTGGGCAACATAAGTATGAGCTCTGTTTTCTGTCTGGTGGATGTATTTCAGGAGTGTGTACTTGTTGTGTCTATCTAGTATGTTCGCGTGTTGAGGATCGGCATACCTATTCGCGGAATGTCTAAAAGTGAGACTGGTTTGATATGTTCGTGCATCGAGGGTCGACAGGTCTATTCACGGAATGTACGGTATATTTGCTCTTTGAGGGTCGGCAGGCCTATTAGCGAAATGTACGGTGTATCTGCGCATTGAGGGTCGGCAGGCCTATTCGCGGGATATACGACAGGGAGGTGATTCTTCAGAGTTAGAGCGATGCTTGCGGGATGTTTGCGTGTTTACACTTGTACATCTTGGTGGGTTACGTACCAAGGCTGGGGTCTATTCATGGTGTGTCTAATCTTGTCTCTGTCATTGTTGTAGTTTTCATGGCAAGAGATTGAATCCTAAAAGGTGGTAAAGGCTAAGGGCTTGCCCTCGGACCTATGTAAAATGTGATGCAAAGAATCCGAACCAATATGCATTAGTGTGCATTGTGTTTTCTTAGATATTGTTTTATGCATTTTTCTTTTATTTTCTCGACACACACTTATTCATTTAGTGTAGTTTCACTTGTTGATTTTATGAATCTTTTGTCGTTGTTTTATTTTATGTTATGCGACAAGTTTGTGATTGTGAAACTTTGAAGGGTTACTATTATTATAGTGTTGCGTCAATTGAATTCAACTGACGTGCCCACTTTAAATGTTGAGATGTATTGTAATAAATGTGTTTAATTTTCCATTGTGCATTGTAATAAAGAACTGTTGTAAAGAAAAGTTGTATTTTTCCCTGTGTATACTGTGTTTGGATTACATTGAAGTAAAGCATCTGGAGTTGTGTCTTTTATTTCTGCTATTGAAATTCGGGGCGCTACAAAAGTTGGTATTAGAGCATGCTTCAATAAGTAACACTAAACATTGTATAGGGAATAAACCTAGGTTGACAATAGAGTGTGAGTACCTAGGTGGACATTAAAGTGTGTGAATCTATTTTGAGTCATGAATGTGTAGTTGTTTGAACTTACATTCATGATACTCTCTTCGTATACAATGATGTGATATTGTATGCTAGCATGTTTTACTTTTGTATCACGAGTACTATGGTTGGTTCGAACCTGTATTTGGGATATTTCTTTTTCTCTTTCCGTAGGATAGTGGATAAATAAATTCCTAGGGAAGATATAAAGAAAGATGAACTGTTATGGATTTTAAGGAAGAATCTGAGGAAGATCTTGAGGAGGATGCTGAAGAGGTGAATCTCGTGGGAGTCTTTCAGATGATTCCATTGTTTCTATCTAACCCTGTGTAGAGATCAGAGTGGCACATTGAAAGCGTGGTGTGGGTGAAGCAAGAGAAGGAGAGGAAGTTCGAGCAAGGCCTAAGGCCGAACCTAAGGTCTCGGATGATATCGTTGGGAATCCGATTGTTCGACAAGCTCGTTAGAAGAGCAGCAATGACAAAAGCCGACATGGAGCAGTTCCAGTTGAAGAAGGAAACCTGGAACAAGAATAAGAGGCCAGCAGCAGTGACTCACAGCAGAGGCAAGCTCCCAAAGAAGAAGGGCAGGTTCAGTGAGCCCGGCAGAGGTGCAGCGCTAGCTCAGGGAGTGACTTGCTATAATTGTGGAGAGACAGGCCATTTTAGGACCTCATGTCCTAAGCTAGTAAAGACCTAAACTTGTTTCTGATGCTGCAAAGAAGGGCATATCAGGCATAATTACCCGCAGCTGAAGTGGGGTGGCGCAGGGGTGACAAACAGCAGAGGCAGGGGCGAGTATTCGCATTAATAGAGGAGGATGCTGGCAACTCTGAAAACGTGATTACGAGTATGCAAGTGTTTTAGATTTATGGCTGAAGTGTATTGAACAAAAACTTTGGATGAGAATAATATTAAGTAATAAATATTATAATTTCTCATGTAACAGGACATATTTTGTTGAATGGAATAAAACCTAAAGTTTTGTTTGATATTAACTCCGCCATTGCCTGTCCCAAGCTAGGGATCCGACCACAAACCAGATAAGGAGGAGGGTTGTGTTAGGCAGTTGACAGCCAACAAAAAACATTGTCAAATTCTATGAACATGAATCCTAATAATATACGCGCAAATGCTAAGGCATTCCCTGGAAGCGGTGTATTGTGCCTGCCTCCGGGTTCTTCCAAAAATATGTGAGGGGCGTCACACCGGTGTCTGGGTGCGGTAAAAAATGGGCAAGGGTTCCTGCACCAATCTGGACGTGTACGGGTAAAGAAGCTAGTCCAGAAAAATAGGCATAGGTTAGCAACTTGGAATATAGGAACATTGACAGGCAAATGCATAGAACTATTTATAAATACCATGATTAGAAGGAATATTAATATAGCTTGTTTACAAGAAACAAAGTGGATAAGGGAAAAGGCTAAAGAGATAAATGGTTTTAAATTATATTATACTGGTAAATTAGAAATAGAAATGGAGTAGGAATATTATTAGATAAGAAATTCAAAAGAGATGTAGTAGGTGTTAATAAGAAAGAGGATAGAATAATACAAATTAAGCTTGTATTAGAGGGAAACATAATTAGTATCATTAGTGCTTATGCATCCCAAGTAGGATTAGATGCACAAGCTAAAAATAAATTTTGGGAAGATATGAATGAGATAATTCAAGGAGTACCCTTAGGTGAGAAACTATTTATAGGACAAGATTTCAATGAATATGTAGGAGCAGATAACATGAGATATAAGAGGGTGCATGGAGAACATTGATTTGGAAATAAGAACGATGGTGGAGAGACTCTATTAGATTTTGCGGCTTCGTATGATCTTATACTAGCAAATACTTATTTTAGGAAGAGAGATGACCATTTGATAACCTTTAAAAGAGGGGTAAATAAGAGTCAGACATCACTAGAAAGGTGGATTGCTTGACATGTAGAGATTGTAAAGTTATATTAAGAGAGTGTCTAACCTCACAATATAGATTAAAGGTATTGAATGTTTTGATTGGAAAACATATATGCAAGGAAGGAGACCAGGAACCCAAGAATTAGGTGGTGGAACTTGAAGGAAGAGAAACTAGATGTTTTTAGAGATAAAGTCTTTAAAGGAGTATCATGGAATTGGGAAGGGGAGATAAATATGATGTGGACTAAAATGGCTATGTACATAAGAGAAATTTCAAATGAGGTAGTTGGAGAAAAGGGTAGAGGGTTTCTAAATAAAGAAACATGGTGGTGGCAAGATGAAGTCTAAAATATTGTGAAGAGAAAAAAGAACAACCTTCAAAAAATGGCAAAATAGTAGAAATGAAGAGGATTTTGAGAGATATAAGACCATTAAAAAATATTTAAGAAATTGGTAAGAGATGCAAAAGAAAAGGCTTATGATGATTTATACACAAAATTAGGAACAAAAGAAGGAGAAAATAACATTTGTAAGCTTCCTAAACAAAGAGAAAGAAAAATAAAAGATCTAGATACAATTAGGTGTATTAAGAGCGAGGATTCAAGAGTCTCAGTAAAAGACGAGGAAATTAAAGAAAGATGGTGAAATTACTTCGATAAGTTATTCAATAAAAATGTTGTGGGCAACTTAAATATAGAAAACTCGAGAGAGTGTCGAGAGCATATATTGTTCAATTAGTACCTTGGAAGTTCAAAATGCTCTAGGAAGGATGAAAATAGGAAAAGCTTTAGGACAAAATGATATACCAATTATAGTTTAGAAGTGTCTTGAGGATGTAGGAGTTGGTTGACTAACAAAATTATTTAATTAAATTTTGAGACTAAGAAGATGCCGGATGAATGGAGAAAGAGTATTTTAGTACCTATATATAAAAATAATGGAGATATACAAAGTTGCTCCAACTACAAAAGGATTAAATTAATGAGTCATATGATGAAAATTTTGGAGAGAGTGATCGAACATAGACTGAGACTAGAAACTATAGTGTCTGAGAATCAGTTTGGATTTATGTCTGAGAGATCAACAATGGAAGCAATTTATGTACTGAGAAGACTTATGGAAAAATATAGGGAGAACAAGAAAGTTCTACATATGGTTTTTATAGATCTAGAAAAAGCATATGATAAAGTCCCTAGAGACATAGTATGGTGGGTATTAAATAATAAAAGAGTAACTTTTCGGTATATTGAGATAATTAAGGATATGTATAAAGGGTAAATGACTACAATTAGAACAACCACAGGAGAGACCAGTGATTTTCCTATTACAATAGGTTTACACCAAGGTTCGGCTTTAAGCCCGTACCTTTTTACTTTGGATATGGATGAATTGACGCGAGGAATACAAGATGAAGTACCTTGGTGTATGTTTTTTGCCGATAACATCGTCTTTGTGGACGAGACTAGAGCAGGAGTAATGCTAAATTAGAAATGTGGGGAGAAACTTTGGAAGCTAGAGGCTTTAGGATAAGCAAAGCTAAAACAGAGTATATGGAGTGTAAATTTAGTGACATTCGGAACACAACTGAGGAAGTAGTGAAGCTTGATGGTCAAGAGATACCTAAGAGAGACCGTTTCCGATATTTAGGCTTAATTATAAAAAGAGATAGAGAGATTTGTGAAGATGTTATACATAGGATCCACGCAGGGTGTCTTAAGTGGAGAAGTGTCAGTTGTGTTTTGTGTGACAAACGTATACTTTTGAAGTCGAAGGAAAAATTTTATAGCACGGCTATTAGACCAACAATGTTGTATGAAGTAGAGTGTTGGACAATAAAGAAACAACATATCCAAAAAATGATGTAGCGGAGATAAGGATGCTCAAATGGATGTGTGGTAAAACAAAAAAGGATAGAATTATAATCGAGCATATACGAGACTTGCTAAAGGTAGCTCCAATCCAAGATAATTTAAGAGAGAATCACCTCAGGTGGTTTGGACATGTCACACATAAACCTAGTAGTGCCCTCGTTAGAAAGAGTGATTTGATAAGTATTAAGAGTAGAGTTAGGGGTAGAGGAAGACCTAAACTAACTTAGGTGGAAATGGTGAGAAAAGATATGATAGCTTGTGACCTTACAGAAGATATTGCGCTACACCAAGCAGAATGGAAAACCAAGATTCATGTAGCCGACCCCAACTAGTTGTGAAAAAAGCTTTGTTGTTGATGCTGTTGTTGTTTTGTTTGGAACTAGGTCTTTGGATATTTTTGTGTCGCCCAAGTTTGCTAGAGTGTTAGGTGTTGAGCCCAAGGTTTATCCTAGAAGGGTTCTGTCGGTGGCAACATTGTCAGGAGAGTAGTTGATTGCTGATCAATATTATACAGGGTGTAATATCGAGATTGGAGGAAGGCTTTTTAGGATTGACCTCATCGAGCTGGATGTCTTGGGTGTCGATGTGATTGTGGGCATCGACTGAATGGCAATCAATGATGCTACAATTGAGTGCAAGAGTAAGGAGGTGGTGGTGAAGGCACCGAGAGGACCCGCGGTGACTTTTCAAGGGAAGACAGGGAGCACGAAAGTGGTTGCGGCACTAGCAAAGAAAAGATTTCCAGAGGAAGTCAGGGCAATCCCAGTAGTTCGAGATTTTCCAACAGTGCTCTTGGATGAGCTACTGGGGTTACCACTGTAGCGTAATGTTGGGTTATGCATCAACGTTTAGTCGGGTAGTGCTCTGATATCTAAAGCACCTTATAGGATGTTGCCTGTAGAACAAGACGGAGTGAAGAAGCAGATTGAGGAATTGTTGCAAAAAGAATTCATCAGGCCGAGTGCTTCGCCTTGGGGTGTGCCGATGTTGCTAGTGAAGAAGAAGGATGGGTCAATGAGGATGTACATTGACTATTGAGAGCTGAACAAGGTGACAATTCAGAGCAAGTATCCGATCCCGAGGATTGATGATCTTTTCGGTCGACTGCAAGGTACAACTGTGTTCTCAAAGATTGATCTACGGATGGTTACCATCAGGTCTGAGTTAAGGTGGTAGATGTGCACAAGACAGCTTTACGGACGTGGCATTGGCATTATGAGTGTCTGGTGATGCCGTTCAGGGTGACTAATGCACCAGCGATATTTATAGATTTGATGAACAGGGTATAGCATTCGTTCATGGAATCTTTCATCATGGTATTTATGGACGATATCCTGGTGTACTCAAATTCGGAGGAGGACCATGCTGAGCATTTGGCAGAAAATTTGAAGAAGTTGCAGGAGTAGAATCTGTATGCCAAGTTTTCGAAGTGTGAATTATGGAAGTCTGATGTGGCATTTCTAGGTCACTACTTTCTAAGGAGAGAGTGGCTAATGATCCTCAAAAGATTGAGGTGGTGAAGAGTTGACCTAGACCGACGATTGTGAAGGAGGTCCGGAGTTTCTTGGGGTTGACAGGATACTATTGGCGTTTCATTCAAGGTTACGCGCAGATAGCAGTTCCATTGACAGGTTTGACAAAGAAGAATGTGGAATTCAAATGGAAGGATAAGTGTGAAGTTAGTTTCCAGGAATTGAAGGAGAAGTTGACGACATCACCTATTATTGTAATGCCACGAGCAGGTGTGGAATATGATATCTACAATGATTGCATCTTTCAAAGGTTTGGGTTGTGTTCTAATGTAGGAAGGAAAGGTCATTGCGTATGGGTCGAGGCAGTTGCGTCCTCATTAGAAGAACTATCTGATGCATGACTTGGAGCTTGCAGCTATCATTTTTGTCAATATGTATACAGATCGTAAGAGTTTGAAGTACATCTATCAGCAGAATGATCTGAATCTACGTCAAAGATGGTGGTTGGACATTATGGAGGAAATTCGTCCTAAGATCAAGTATCACCCAGGAAAAGCGAATGTGGTGGCCGATGCACTCAATCGGAAGGTTAGTATATCTCAACTGATTACGACGCAGAAGGAGTTGGCCGAGGAGCTGGATCAGGCAGGTATCAGGGTGGTATTGCAGGGCTTAAGGGCATCATTGGCACAGTTCAGACTTCAGCCTACTTTGAGAGAGCAGATCATTGAGGGCCAGAAATCAGACGCAGAGATTCCGAAGATGTTAAAGCAAATTTCTGTTGGCAAATTGTCAGAGTTTCATCTCCAATATGGGGTGCTTTGGATGGGATAGAGGTTACATGTGCCGGAAAGAGGAGATTTGAAGGAAAATATATTGAAGGAGGCACATACAATCTTATTGTTCGTACATCCCGGAAGCATGAAGATGTACATGGACATCAAGCAATGTTTTTGGTGGTCAGGCATGAAGAGGGGTGCTGCAGACTTTGTGGCAATGTGCTTGACTTATCGGTAGATCAAGGTGGAGAATCAGAAACCTAGAGGATTATTGCAGCCATTGCCCATTCCGGAGTGGAAGTGGGAGAATATCAGTATGGACTTTGTGACTGGTTTATCGAGGATTCAGAAGGGCAGTGACTCAATCTGGTCGTTGTGGAAAGGTTGACCAAGTCAGCACATTTCTAGTCGGTGAAGAATTCATGGTCATTGGAGAAGTTGGTCGAGGTGTATATTGGAGAGGTCGTGAGACTTCATGGAGATCATGTGACTATCGTCTCCAACAGAGATGCAAGGTTCACATCGAGGTTTTTGAGGAGTTTGAAAACCGTTTTAGGTACCAGGACTGACTTTTGTACCTTTTTCACCCATAAAAAGATGGACAAACTGAAAAGGTGAATCGAGTAATGAAGGATATGTTGAGGTCGTGGATTATGGACTTCGGTGGAGGCTGAGAGAAGTACTTAGAACTGGTGGAGTTTGCTATGACAACAGCAATCATGCGAGTGTTGGCATGGCACCATATGAGGCTTTGTATGGGAGGAAGTGCATAACGACTATATGTTGGTATGAATTTGGCAAGAGGCAGATGTTTATGGAAGAGATTGTGCAGCAGACTTCGGAGAAGATCAATCTCATTCGGAAGAGGCTAATAGAAGCGCAGAGCAGGCATAAACGTTATGTAGATGTTTGACGCCGAAACTTGGAATTTGAGGTTGAAGATGCAGTTTTTCTGAAGGTATCACCTACGAAAGGAGTCATCAGATTCAGAAGAGGAGGTAAATTGGCACCAAGGTATATTGGACCCTACGAGAGTCTGAAACGGATTGGCAAGGCAACTTATAGATTGGATCTACTAGAACAGTTGGCACAGGTACACAACATATTCCATGTGTCTATGTTGAGGAACTATGTACCAGATCAAAATCATCAGCTACCCGAGGTACCGAAAGGATTGCAGTTGAATTTGAGTAACAAGGAGCAACCTATGGAGATTTTGGATCGCCGAGAGAAGGTTCTGCAGAATAAGGTCATACCGATTGTCAAGGTGCTGTGGAGGAACCATCTATTCGAGGAGGCTACGTGGGAAGCTGAGGACCGGATGAAAATTGATTTTTCGGAATCGTTTCTGTAAATTCCGTGTTGTTCTATTTTTCTTTTCCCCTGTTAGCAGTAGTTCTGAGGACAAAACTCTTCTAAGCAGAGAGTGATTTAATGCCCCATAATTTTTAAATATTATTTTGAATTAATAAATAATTTTTAAATGAATTTATTTAAATATTTTGAATTTATATGAAATGGTCGTTTTGTACATACAAAACACGTGCAAAATATTTTTGAAAAGCAAGTTTTGGAATTTTGAGTTGCTAAATAAATTCTGTCATTTATAATTGGATATATTTGAATTTTTGGGATTTTTCTGAATAGAGAAACTACTTTTGTAAATTTTACGAAAGAAGGGGACTTTTCTAAAAAGTCGTTTTGAGGCAAAATTTGAATTCAAAAAAGGTTGGCTACATATTGGGGTCCGGTTTTGGCCGTGGAGAGATTTGAGGAATTGAATTTTATCCTTTTGATTTGATTGAATAAATAATTAATTATGCAAATTGGGACTTTTAGGGGGTTTTATTTGTAAAATTTCTTCACAGAACCCTAGAAGAAATCCTGGCTTATTTAGAGAGAAGCAACTTTTGGCCTCTCTCTTTTTTTTTTTCCTTTGGTGATGTTTGGAGACAATGGAGTTTATCTTCTGCTTGGAGGAGAAGACTACTAGTTTTCTTCTTGAGGTGGGTATCCCTCCAACTCTCTTGCTATGTTTTATCTCATAAATATATAGTATTATGCTAGGGATGAACTCTTGTTAGTCATGGATTATATGTAACATGATTGTAGCACTTGTAGAGATGTATGTATGATATGTATAACCCCTGTTTTTCATTTTATGTATTTTGGTTGTATATTTTTTTTCTTTTCCTTTGGTGTATTTATTCATCATGTATTCTCCGACTCTTTTTGAACCGTGTATTGGATCTTCTTTTTCAATATATTCATCTATTTGAATTGTCGTCTTTTATTTGATCTTCTTGAGTCTATTGTCAGCCTATTGTTCCGTCTTTGATTTATCGAGCTATTATTTTTTTTACCCCCATTATTAAATTGTTCGTGTCCTATTTTATTCATTCATTTTAAATCCTATTCTATTTCTTGATAAATCTTAAAATCCTAAAACCCTATATGCTAGTGGATCTTTAATTAAACCTTCCAACCCATTAAAAGTTAATTTACCCCTACCCATAACCCTATCAACCTAAGAATCCACTTATAAATTTATACCCATTAAGCCCCACACCCGTTACCCCCCTAAAAACCCTACCCATCTCCTATATATTCCGCTGCATTACCCTACCCATCCACAAAAAAACCCTAGCTGCCTATTTTACTTCACCCCCGATCCTCTTCCTCTACCCCCGCGCGCTCCTGTGCTCCTGCCAAACCCCCGACGCAACCAATCGTGCCACCCTGCGACCCCGACACCCTGACGACAGTGCGATCCCATTGCGCTGTCTCCCCTCCGACGACGGACAACATCCACGACAGCCAACGCCCCGCTGTGCTGCCCTACTCCCAAGCACCAGCCAAGACCGCTGCAGCGACTGCAGCAACCAGCACCGCAGCCACCAGCGCTGTCTCCGTCCTCCTGACGATAGAACAGTACCAACAGCGGCATCGTCAACCACCGTCGCCCGTGCCGTTGCCCTCCTCTCTCTCTCTCGTGATTGCACGTGCGTGAGATTGCATGTGTTATTGTGTTTGTCGCTCGGGAATCCGTTCCAGTTATTCTTGTTCTCGCTTCGTCGTTTTCGTCATCACTTTTAAGGCAAGTAACTTGTATTTTTTTTGTTGTATAATACAAGTACTAAATACCGTATGTAGTGTAGTTGCTTCAAGATCTATTCTCAAGAAACTCCTAATTATATCTTGTCCCTATGTGTTGATCCACCCGTAGTTGTCTCATTACACACATGACATGAAATAACTTAGAGATAATCAATTCTTAGTGTATACATGCATGTTGTTTGTATGATCTTGTATGCTTGATGTGTTAGTAGTAGTATAACTTGTTGTAAATTTGTTAAATACCCTATACCATGTTGCATGGACATCTAGTATACCATATTTCGCATTTTATTTTGATTTGGATGAGTTCCATATGAACTAGTTGATTTTATGCTTGAAGAAGATTTCAGTTTTTGTTATTACCCATTTTTGTTCAGTATTTTAGACCCTATTAAGGTCAGTATATGAAGATTATTTGTGAAAAAAAATTATAGAGAATTCTGTCTACTTTCCAGAATTTCTGACAGAACTCAATTTCGATTTGTGAGTTGCAAGTTATGGCTGTTTTACTACAGATGTGTAGAAAATTCCAGATTCAGTTTTTGTATGAATTCTGTATGGTTATTTATTTGTATACTGATTTTAAAGATAATATTTTGATCAAATATTTTTCTGAGTACAACTAGACTTGATTGAGATTAACCCCTAATTTTTGTGGATTTAATTGCTGACTTTCATAAACTATTCTATATTTACAAACAACTACTATACTTGCAGAATTTTCATGTTGTTCAGTAAAGAACCTTAATTTCAACCTGATTCTAATTGTTATTTATAAAAACTTTGTGAATATGAGTTTTATCCTACTGTATCTATTTTATCACCCTTTTGACTTATCTGGATTTCGATTTATACTTTGTAATCTTTTGTTGTTTTAGTACTGCTGTGTCCAGAGTTTCATATTTACAAATTTGTTGTATCTTGCTGTTTTCTGATTTTATTTGCTATACTATCTATGTTGGAAAATTATGAAATTATATTTTCTGATACTAAACATACTAGGAAATACCTTAGACTTTTCTTGGATTTAATCAAAAAAAAATTATGCCGTTTTCCAGTTTATGAATACAAACTTCTGATTTCTGGCTGAACATAATTTCTAGATACAATTCTGTTTTGAGTCCTGTTTTGTGAAATACCATATGACTTATATATATTTGCTGGATTCAGCCGAGAGTCTATTTTTCAAATTTTCTTAAGGATCCAGATTTTCATATTTGTGGCAACAGGAATCCCAGATTTGGTGCAGTACTGCCTTGCTGTCCAGAACTAGAATTTTCGTTGTCTTTGTCTATTTTGAGTCATTCATCACCTGTTCGTGTCCTTTATTCAACTTGTACCGGTTTCCTAGTTCATACCATGTTATTCTTGCCATATTTTGTACACGTACATGCCTTATTAATAACAATAACAAATAACCAAGCCAGGGTTAAGGAAAAGACCTTAGTAGTGGACAATATAAGTATGTGTACTCAGAAGGGCGCCCATGTTTTCCATTACTTGATGCCATGATTTCATGATTACATGATTCATGCTTGTTATTACTATATGATGTCATGATTTCATGATTACATGATTCATGCTTGTAATTAGTATATGATGCCATAATTTCATGATTACATGATTCATGCTTGTTATTACTATATGATGTCGCGAGTTTACGATTACGTAATTCATGCTTATTACTTTTTAGTTGTTACTTGACGCCTGAGTATACGGACCTATAGAAACCCACCACTAGATCGAGACGTAATTTATATGAATGTTGCAACAATGTGGTAAAAATTTGGGACGCATGAAGTGCTACCTATATAGGACTACATACAAGACTTGAGAACAACATGAGCACTTGACATTTGCTACTTGTTACTTATACATGATACTTGATACATGTTACTCGTTACTCGCTACATGATACTTGATTACTTCACACTTGTTACTTGTTACTTGTTACTCATTTACATGCTACTTGACACTTGTTACATGCCACTTGCACTCATTCATCTTTCCATAATAGTTGTTTCTGTTCTTGATTTAGAATTGGTTCTCTATTTTGTTGTTACATCCTTTTCATGTTATACTTGCTTCCGCTGTTACTCTATTCTTTTCTATCTTTCCTGTACTTGTTGCCTACACTACAAGCGGCCCATAACTTGCATTGACGGGCATTTTTTTTCTCTTTCCTTTTCCTGCAATTTGTTAAATTGCAAATTATGGTGATCAGTTGCCCGATGGAGTAGGTGATCTGAGATTCTAGTTGCTGGAGTTCTTGCTATAATTTATTTGCTGGAGTTCTTGCTATAATTTATTTTCCTGTTATCCTTGAAAAAATGTAATTCACTACTTGGATTATTTTGTATTGTGCAGTTTGACCCAGAATTTATAACTTGTTCCAGATTTGATGTATTTGAGATTTATTAAGTTGTTGTTTCAAGTAAATCTTGTTTGTATATTGATTCATTCATTCATATGTGGTTGGTTTCTGCTTGTTATCTCTTGATTATTCATGTGAAATGTTGTAAAGATCCTGATAGCTTATGGATGATAAAAATCATTCGCTGGACTTAGTCACGTATCTGTATTTCTTTTTGGAAAGCGGGGCTTAACAAGGTTTTTAGTGGTATCAGAGCACCATGTTTGGCTAGCGTATTAGTTTGACTAATATGTTAGACAAGTTTGGGCTCGATCTGGGATTGGCTCAACAATACACAGACCATGCATACATGAATGAATTATAATCAACTTTGATCTGGATGCTAATTGTTTTTTATCTTGTGCATACCATGGCTCACAGAGGTTCCACTTCCCGTCCTCAGGAAGATCAGCCCGGGCTTGAGGCCGTTACTAATGTGTTGGAATGGTTGATCAATATGCAACAAAACCACAGTGACCTTGTGATGGCTGCTTTGTAAGCTGCCCGGGTTTCGCCTCCCACTGTGCCTATGTAGGTAGCTCTCCCTCCTCATACGGGCACAGTTACAGATTTCATGAGGCAACATCCTGATAGATTCTCGGGCACTGAGACGCCTTTGGAGGCCGAACAGTGGTTGATCAGGACTGAACAGATGCTTTTGGCAGCATAAGTTTTCGATGCTGATTGAGTGGATGTGAAGTCCATCCAGTTGGTGGACCTGGCCCACATTTGGTGGAGGTCTGAGTCCAAAAGGCTCGTGCGGCCTATTGCTTGGGCCACGTTTACTAGAAGCTTCTTGGAGAAGTTCTTCCCTAGCAGCACTTGAGTTGAAATGGAGCAGCAGTTCCTGCCCCTGAAACAGGTTGGTCATTGTTTTATGTTGGAATTTTTGTTACATATTATTCATGCAATGTTGTAACATTAAACTCTTTTGAAACAGGGCTCCAGGTCTGTGGATGAGGATGCAGCAGAATTTATCAGACTTAGCCACTTCGCAGCCGTTCTTGTGGCGAACGAAAAGGACAGAGCTAGTAGATTCACGCTGGGACTTGAGTGAGATATTCGGGTGCAACTCATCTCCCTTCGCTTGCGTACTTATGTTGAGGCTCTTGAGGCAGCTCAAGCCCAGGAGTAGGCTCGTGGCAGGTTGACTCCTCTTCGGTAGACTGTTCCGCACTCTGTTGTTGCTAGGCCTTATGGTAGGCCGATTCGGAGGCCTGTCCCAACCCATCCTGTCAAGGCAACTCCTTTCCCTTCTGCCGCTCCTCGAAGAAAAGGATTCTGCGATTTCTGCCAGATGTTTGGGCATGTGCGCAGAGACTACAGGAGTGCCAATCGCCGCTATTTTGGTTGTGGTGCTGCTAACCATTCAGTGCGGGATTGCCCATAGCAGCGAATGGCTCTTCCAGCCGGGGATCCAGTTCAGCAGGTAGCCCCAGCTTGTGGTCCAGGCAGACCACCGCTTCCTCCTCAATGCCAGATTATCGGTCAAAGGACCGCTGCCCCAAGGAGAAGTCAGGCTTACAACCTGACTGTTGCAGATGCTGAGTCAGCAGAAGGAGTTGGTGCAGGTATTTTAGATTTTGTTGTTTGTTGCTTTCCTTTGCTTCTTTCATTTATTTTGCATTATTCTTTCATATTATCTTTCTGTATTGTGTTTTCCTCACCCTTGATCATCAATTCTTTTCCCTTTGCTTTTGGCTCTATCTTAGGTGTTGTCCTTGTTTATTTTTTCCCTGCTCATGTTCTCTTTGATTCCGGGGCAACCCATTTGTTCGTCTTTTCCCATTTTGTGGCTCATCATCAGTTGGAGTGCAGCATCATGTCAGAGACTTGGAACATTGTGGCAGGTTGGTTTTGGCGTTTGTTCTCGGGAGTGCAAGCAGAGTCCTGCGGTCATTAGTGGTGCAAATTTCAAGGTCGACCTGATTGTAATTGGAAATTCAGGATTCGACGTTATTCTCGGTATGGATTGGTTGGGTGAGTCCCATGCCATCATTGATTGCCGTGCCAAGAAAGTTGTATTCCGAATCCCAGGTCGCGCAGAGTTTGAGTTCCATGCCAGGGAGATGCCCCTTGGCCGAGTTGAGACTGTAGTTGATCATGAGACTTGTACGATGGAATTACATTCAGGCTGTAAGGCTGCGCCTCTAGCAGTGCGGGATTTTCTGGATGTTTTTCCAGAGGAGTTGCCTGGCTTACCCCCTGACAGGGATGTGGAGTTCGGTATTCAAGTTCAACCTGGTACGACACCGATATCGAAAAGGCCCTACAGGATGGCACCGGTTGAGTTAGCAGAGCTTAAGGTGCAGATTCAGGAGTTGCTTGATTTGGGGTTCATCAGACCCAGTGTTTCATCGTGGGGTGCTCCAGTTCTTTTTGTGAACAAGAAGGATGGTAGTCATCGACTATGCATCGATTATCAGGAATTGAACTATGTGACTATGAAGAACCGGTATCTGCTGCCCAGGATCAATGACTTATTTGATTAGTTGAGCGGAGCAGCTATTTTCTCGAAGTTGGATCTTCGTTCTAGGTATCATCAGGTCAAGGTGAAGGCAACTGATGTGCAGAAGACTGCATTCAGGACCAGATATGGGCACTATGAGTATCTTGTGATGCCATTCGGGGTCATGAATGCGCCAGCTGTGTTTATGAGTCTGATGTATGTCTTTTCCTAGTTCCTGGATAAATTTATGGTGGTCTTCATTGATGACATTCTTGTGTATTCTCAAAATCAGGAGGATCATGCTGAGCAACATAGGTTGGTTCTACAGACCTTGAGTGAGAATCGGCTCTATGGGAAACTCAGCAAGTGTGAGTTTTGGCTCGACAAAGTTACCTTCTTGGGGCACATTATCTCGGGAAATGGTATTTTAGTGGATCCGTCCAAGGTTGAAGCTGTGAAGGGTTGGCCAGTTCCCAAGTCAGTTTCAGAGGTGAAGAGTTTCCTTGGTCAAGCTGGCTATTATTGGAAATTCGTCCAAGATTTTTCGAAGATAGTGGGACCATTGACTAAGTTGGCAAGGAAGGATCAGAAGTTCTGTTGGTCTGAGGCTTGCAATGAGGCTTTTGCTGAGTTGAAAAGCAGATTGACGTCAGCACCGGTGTTGACTATTCCAGATGGTTCAGGCAGATTTGTAGTTCACTGTGATGCTTCGGGAAAGGGTCTTGGAGCAGTTTTAATGTAGAAGAGCCGAGTTGTTGCTTATGCATCGAGGCAGTTGAGGCCGCATGAGAAGAACTATCCGACTCATGACTTGGAGTTAATGGTAGTGATCTTTGCATTGAAGATGTGGAGACACTATTTACTTGGGGATCGAGTGGAGATCTTTACAGACTACAAAAGTCTCAAGTACGTCTTTACCTAGAAGGAATTGAACATGAGGCAAAGGAGTTGATTAGAGCTTATGGCCGATTATAACATCAGTTTGCAATACCATCCTGGTAAAGTGAACTTGGTGCCAGATGCTTTGAGCAGGAGACCAGCAGCTATGTTCCTGACTCAGCAGAGAGATTTGGTTGAGCAGATGCGGAGGTTGGAGTTAGATGTGTTGTTGTCGAGTTTTGATCGGAGTTGTTTGGTGCTTCAGCTTCAGTAGTCTCTTGTTGATCAGATTAAAGAGGCTCAGACTGGTGATGTGCAGTTGCAGGGTTTCAGAGCAGAGGTTGATTCTAGTTCCCGAACGGATATGGTTATTCATGCTGATGAATGGCTTTGTTTTGGGTCCAGGTTGTGTGTACCGAAGGGTGAAATTCGTCAGAGGTTGCTTAAGGAAGACAACCAGTCATCATTTTTATTCATCCTGGAGGTACTAAGATGTACCGAGACTTGAAGCTGCATTTCTGGTGGCACGGTATGATGAGGGTTGTGGCTCAGTTTTTGTCTCAGTGTTTGATCTGTCAGCAGGTGAAGACAGAGCATCAGAGGACCGTCGGACTTCTTCAACCGCCATTCCGAAGTGGAAGTGGGAACACATCACTATGGACTTTGTGACCGCTTTGCTGAGGAGTCATAAGGGTCATAATGCCATTTGGGTGATTGTCGACCGACTGACGAAGTGTGCTCACTTCATTCTCTTCAGAGTCGGACAGTCTACTAAGAACCTAGCTGAGAAGTACATGCAAGAGATCGTCAGACTTCATGAGGTTCTAGTCAGTATTGTATCCGACAGGGATACAAGATTCAGGTCTCAGTTTTGGGAGAGTCTTCAGAGTAGTTTGGGGAGTAAATTGAAGTACAGTACAGCTTTTTATCCCCAAACTGATGGACAGTTGGAGAGGACCATCCAGACTGTAGAGGACATGTTGAGGTCCTGTATGCTGCAGTTTGGTGGATCATGGGAGGACCATTTGCTTCTCGTAGAGTTCTCGTACAATAACAGCTTTTAGGCCAGTCTTAAAGCTGCACCGTTCGAGGCACTAGGCAAAAGTGCAGATCACCAGTGTGCTGGGATGACATTGGTGAGAGGAAGTTATTGGGTCCGGAGTTGATCACCAGGATAGTTGATGCGGTGACTCAGATCAGGAAGCATCTTCAGGCAGCTCAGGATAGGCAGAGCAAATGGGCAGATGTCCATCGGAAAGCTTTGGAGTTTGAGGTTGGTGACCATATTATTCCTAAAGGTATCACCTTGCCGAGGTGTCATTCAGTTTGGTGGTGGGGGCAAGCTCAGCCCTAGGTTCATAGGACCGTTCGATATTGTAGAACGGGTATGCAAGGTGGCCTATTGTCTTGCATTGCTGCCGGCTTTATCAGGAGTGCACGATATTTTCCATGTCTCACAACTCAGGAGATATATTCGTGATGAGAGCCATGTGATCGAATATTCTGAGTTGACCGTTCGGCCGGATTTGACTTTTGAGATTCCGCCAATTGCTATCTTGAATCGGCTGGAGACAGTGCTTAAAAACAAGGTCATCAAGTTGGTTCGTATTTCTTGGAATCCTCACTCGCCGGGTGAGTCAACTTAGGAATTGGAGGAGATTCAGCAGAAGTTTCCTCATCTGTTTGAGTAGCTTTTTATTTTGTTCTTTCTCTTCCTTTCGGGGTTCCCTTATGTGCCTCATATTTGAATTTCGATGATGAAATTTTTCTTGTTAGGTGGGTAGGATTTGTAACCCCTGTTTTCCATTTTAGTATTTTGGATGTATATATTTTTTTTCTTTTTCTTTGGTGTATTTATTCATCTTGTATTCTCCGACTCTTTTTGAACAGTGTATTGGAACTTTTTTTTCAATATATTCATCTATTTGAATTGTCGACTTTTATTTGATCTTCTTGAGTCTATTATCAGTTTATTGTTTCGTCTCTGATTTATCGAGCTATTATTTTTTTTATCCACATTATTAAATTGTTCGTGTCCTATTTTATTCATTCATTTTAAATCCTATTTTATTTCTTGATAAATCTTAAAACCTTAAAACCCTATATGCTAGTGGATCTTTAATTAAACCCCCCAACCCATTAAAACCTAATTTACCCCTACCCATAACCCTGTTAACCTAAGAATCCACCTATACATTTATACCCATTAAACCTCACACCCGTTACCCCCCTAAAAACCCTACCCATCTACTATATTCCACTGCATTACACTACCCATCCACACAAAAACCCTAATTTCATGTTATTCAGTAAAGAACCTTAATTTCAACCTGATTCTATTTGCTTTTGATAAAAACTTTGTGAATATGAGTTGTAACCTACTGTATCTATTTTATCACCCTTTTGACGGATCTGGGTTTTGATTTATACTTTGTAATCTCTTACTATTTTAGTACTACTGTGTCCAGAGTTTCAGATTTACAAATCTGCTGTATCTTGCTATTTTCTGATTATATTTGACTATACTATCTTTATTGGAAAATTATGGAATTATATTTGCTGATACTAGACATATTAGGGAATACCTCAGATTTTTCTTGGATTTAATCAGTAAGATTTTATGATGTTTTCCTGTTTATGAATACAAACTTCTGATTTCTAGCTGAGCATGTTTTCTGGATACAATTCTATTTTGAGTCCTGTTTTTGTGAAATACCATATGACTTATATATATTTTCCGGATTCAGCCGAGGGTCTATTTTCCAGATTTTCTGACGGATCCAGATTTGCATATTTGTGGCAACGGGAATCCCAGATTTGGTGCAGTACTGCTTGCTGTCCAGAACTAGAATTTCGTTATCTTAGTCGATTTTGAGTCATTCATCACCTGTTCGTGTCCTTTATTCAACTTGTACCTGTTCCCTACTTCATACCATGTTATTCTTGCCATGTTTTGTACACGTACATGCCTGTTTGATAACAATAATAAATAACCAAGCCGGGATTAAGGGAAAGACCTTATTAGTGGACAATATAGGTTTCCCATTACTTGATGCCATGATTTCATGATTACATGATTCATGCTTTTTATTACTATATGATGCCATGATTTTATGATTACATGATTACGTAATTCGTGCTTGTTACTCAGAAGGGGGCCTGTATTTCCCATTACTTGATGTCATGATTTCATGATTACATGATTCATGCTTTTTATTACTATATGATGCCATAATTTCATGATTACATGATTCATGCTTGTTATGACTATATGATGCTGCGAGTTCACGATTACGTAATTCGTGCTTGTTACTTGTTACTTGTTACTTGTTACTTGTTACTTATTACTTGATGCCTGAGTACATGGCTCTATAGAAACCCACCACTAGATATAAACGTAATTTGTATAAATGTACCAACCATGTGGTAAAAACGCATGAAGTGCTGCCTAGATAGGACTAGATACAAGACTTGAAAACAACATAAGCACTTGACATTTGCTACTTGTTACTTGTACATGATACTTGACACTTGTTACTCGTTACTCGTTACATGATTCTTGAATACTTGACACTTTTTACTTGTTACTCGTTTACATGCTACTTGACAATTATTACATGTCACTTGCACTCATTCATCTTGCCATGCTAGTTGTTTCTGTTCTTGATTTAGAGTTGGTTCTCTATTTTTTTGTTACATCCTTTCCATACTATACTTGCTTCCGTTGTTACTCTATTCTTGTCTATTTTTCCTGTACTTATTGTCTGCACTACAAGCGGCCCGTAACTTGCATTGATGGGCATTTTGTTTCTCTTTCCTTTTCCTGCAATTTGTTAAATTGTAGATTATGGTGATCAGTTGCCCGATGGAGTAGGTGATCTGAGATTCTAGTTGCTGGAGTTCTTGCTATAATTTATTTTCCTGCTATCCTTGAATAAATGTAATTTGCTACTTGGATTATTTTGTATTGGGCAGTTTGACCCAGATCTTATAACTTGTTCCAGATTTGATATATTTGAGATTTATTAAGTTTTTGTTTCAAGTAAATCATATTGGTATATTGATTCATTCATGCATATGTGGTTGGTTTCTCCTTATTATCTCTTGATTATTTCTGTGAAATGTTGTAAAGATCCTAAAAGCTTATGGATGATGAAAATAATTCGCTGGACTTAGTCATGTATCTGTATTCCGTATTTCTTTTTGGGAAGCAGGGCATGACAATATGAGATTGTTGATTATGAGGCATAATGATTGAATCTTGATTGTGTATGGATTTAAAATAATTTGTTCTTGAATAATGGAGTTTTCTATGCACAAAAGAACTAATTTTGTTTATAGAAATACATCTAATGAACCTATATGTTGTTGTAGATGTGTAGATCATATTGTATGATTAAAGTAACATGGTTTGAGTAATTAAAAGATGGAACTTTTATGAGATTTTTTCTATTTTAATGTGAATTCATGAGGAGTTGAAAACTAGAATTTTTATTCATTGATTTCATGTTAAAACCCATTGAAAAAAAATATATTCAGAAGAGAAGAACCTAGGGTTAGGGTTTCAGGGTTAAACCCTAGACCTAATGTTGATGGGGGGCTCGATTTCGAGGGTTGCACAGCAACCCGGGGTTGCACGATCCAACCCGAGCACAGTGCAGACCCGGGTGGCTGTTGTGCGGCTGTTTTGGGTTTCGGTCAGCTTTTGTGGGGCCCGGTTAGCGTGCTTATGTATGTGGTGTGTGTGTTAGGGTTTGAGAATCCTAATGTGCATATAGATGAGTGTATGTATATGTTTAAATCTAATATTTGTACGAAGTTTAATTGGTTCTTTTGATCGAATTTCAAATGTATATATTTCATATTTTGTGGGAATCTTGCTTCATATGTTAATGTATTCAAGGAATAAACTTGATGGTGCAAATCTATATTTTTGTACATAAAATTCTCTGTTTTGAGGGAACGTATGTTTCAGTTTTGAAAGATGAAAGCTTGAATTCTAAAGGGTTATTTTTTAGTGGATAATGAGGTAAAATTACAGATTTTAGAAATAAAGAATTTTAGATTTTAGGGATGATATCCCAGATAATAAAGAGACTGTTTCAGTTTAAGTTTATTGAATTAAAGAGAAAATTATTGAGTTTTATGTATATATGGAAGGTGAGCTTTATAAGTGTAAAATTACAGATTTTTAGAACTAAAGAATTTTAGATTTTAGGGATGAGATCCCAGATAATAAAGAGACTATTTCAGTTTAAGTTTATTGAGTTAAAGAGAAAATTATTGAGTTTTATGTATATATGGAATGTGAGCTTTATAAGTGGAATTTAAAGGATTTTGTTTCCATGTAAGGAAGAGTCTTTATGGTAGTAACGGTTTATTAAAAGAAATGTAAATAATGAAGTGATTTGTGGATGTACAAATGCTTATTGTTGGAATAAAGTATTTCATGTTCGAGACTTTGATTCACAACTTTCGGAAAAGAGTATATAAAAAGCATTTTGAATGATCGAACCAAGTGGATTTTTGTTTGTGATTAGGGTTATTGTGAGAACCCTGGGTGGACGCTTGAGGCGTTGAGTTAGGAGCACTAGATATTGAGCAAACCCAAGAATACTGGATGTAGATATTTTGATTGTAGGAAATTAGCCTGAGGGGCTAGTGTTCCCGGTTTGGCAAGTAAAGTCCGGTAGGGTTGAGCTAGTTCTAGGTGGCTTGGGTTGTTATTATTACAAATTTAAGGACATGCACTAGTTGGGAGTTGTGATGTAACTTGGGCAACGTAAGTATGGGCTCTGTTTTCAGTCAGGCGGATGTATTTCGGGACTGTGTACTTCTTGTGTCTTTCTAGTATGTTCGCGTGTTGAGGGTCGGCAGGCCTATTCGCGGAATGTCTAGAAGTGAGATGGATTTGGTATGTTCGCGCATCGATGGTCGGCAGGTCTATTCGTGGAACGTACGGTATGTTTGCGCATTGAGGGTCGGCATGCCTATTCGCAGAATGTACTATGTATCTGCGCGTTAAGGGTCGGTAAGCCTATTCACGGGATATACGGCAGGGAGGTGATTCTCCAGAGTTATAGCAATGCTTGCAGGATGTTTGCATGTTTACACTTGTACAGTTTGGTGGGTTGCGTACCGGGGCTGGGGACTATTCACAGAGTATCTAATCATGTCTCTATCACTGATGTAGTTTTCATGGCGAGAGAATGAACCCTAAAAGGTGGTGAACGCTAAGGGCTTGCCCTCGGACCTATGCAGAATGGGATGCATAGAATCCGAACAAGTATGCATTAGTATGCATTGTGTGCATTGTGTTTTCTTGGATATTGTTTTATGCTTTTTTTTCTCAACAAACACTTATTCATTTAGTGTAGTTTCACTTGTTGATTTTATGAATCGTTTATCATTGTTTTATTTTATGCTGTGTGACAATTTTTTTATTGTGAGACTTTGGAGGGTTACTATTATTATAGTACTGTGTCAGTTGCATTCAACTGACATGCCAACTTTTCTGGTCAGTTTTGTAGGATTTGCGAGTAAGTGACTTGAGCAAGGCTAAAGCTTGGACTTCGAGATGACTGGGTTTAAATGTTGTGATGTATTGTAATAAATTTGTTTAATTTTCCGTTGTGCATTGTAATAAAGAACTGTTGTAAAGAAAATTTGTATTTTTTCCTGTGTCTATACTGTATTTGGATTACATTGAAGTAAAGATTCTGGAGTTGTGTCTCTTATTTCTATTATTAAAATTCAGGGCAGTAAAGACTCTGTCTAGAGTTGCCTCTTCTCACTTGCTGGGCACAAAACGGCAAAAGTGGCCTCTACAAAACTTGCTGGGCACAAGCAGCAAGTTCAACATTCAACTTCGTCTCAGAGTTGTCTCCACAAACTTGTTGGGTATAGACAGTAAGCTCTACAACCAAATCTGTCTCAGAGTTGCCTCTCCAAACTTGTCAAGGTCAAACGGCAAGCTCTACCACCAACTACGCCTCAAAGTTGTCTCTCCAAACTTGCTGGGGTGCAAACAACAAGTTCAAATTCCCAACCCCGTCTAGAGTTGCCTTTACTCACTTGTTGGGCACAAACAACATGAGTGATCCCTACAAACTTGTTGGGCGTAAACTGCATGTTCAACATCAATTCGGTCTCAGACTTGACTCTACAAACTTACCAGGACCAAACAACATGTCCATTGTTCGATTCCATCTCAGAGTTGCCCCTCCAAACTTGCTGGGCTCAAACGGTGTGTTCAGCATCAACTCCGTCCTAGGATTGCCTATATAAACTTGTTGGAAACAAACAACAAGTTCAAACGGTCAGCCCCGTCTCATAGTTGTTTTTACAAATTTGATGGGTTCAAATAGCAAGCTCTACATCCAACTCTGCCTCAAAGTTGTCTCTCCAAACTTGCTGGGGTCAAACAACAAGCTCTACATCCAACTTCATCTCAGAGTTCTCTCTCCAAACTTTTCGGGATCAAACAGCAAGCTCTACATCCAACTCCATCTCGGAGTTGCCCATCCAAACTTGCCTGATCAAACAGCAAGCTCTACGACCAACTCCATCTCAAAGTTGTCTCTCCAAACTTGCTAGGATCAAACAACGGGCTCTACATCAACTCCATCCTAGAGTTTCCTCTACAAACTTGCTGGGTACAAATAGTAAGTTCAAATGTTCTACTCCTTCACAGAATTCCCTTAACAAACTTGTTGGGATCAAACAACAAGTCGACAATTCGATCGCCTTCCGAAGTTTGTACCAGCTACAGCTTTTCTGGGTTAGCTACATATGTCAGATCCAAAGATCAAAACACTCAGCTCCAAGATGCGGAACACTCGTTCAACAACAAAATTCGCAATTGACAAAACAAGCGAACAACACAACGCTTGGTTGACCAAAGAGCGGTTCAACGAAACGAGTGACGGGACGCTTGATCAACAAAATGGGTGGTTAACTAAGCACTTGATCGAGCAAATCACCAGATCAAACTCGACAAAATGAGTTGACAAGCACAAGAAGCCATGTTCACCCAAAAGACTTCGTTGATCTATAAACATAAGCTTATAAAATAAATTTTGTGTGTGCATGTGTATATACATAATACCAAGAATGCATAGAAAAGTGAAATGGCACCAATAATTAAACTTTGGTAATTGAAGCAAAACTCAACATCAAGCTTCAAAAACTCAACTCAAACAAGAGCCCAAGCTAGATCAAACCTGAATCCGATAGCAAGCTTGGCCAAACTCCAAGGTCCGCACCAACTCGAGATCAACAGGAACTCGAGCTCAAGTGACCTACACTCTAACCTTTGAAACTCTAAAAGCTTCGAAGGTGACATGAGCTCACCACTTGATCATACCTAACTTCGAAGAAGACAACAACTCCAGCACTCGACTTCGGAGGTGGTCAAGCACAAGCTCCGAGCACCACCACACTTGATCATACTCCAACTCTGAAGTGAGCCGATAACAAACAGACAACATCTTTGAAGCCAATTTTGACCTCCGAGAATGTTCAAACCCAACACTCCAACTTCCAATTGCTACAAAGTGATCAACTCTAGCTTCAAACACAAGCTCTAACATCCAGCTCCACATAGCTCAACAACAACTTCGCCATAACTCTAAACTTCAAAATCTGACCTCGAATTCAGCTGAACGCAATCTAAGAACAGCAAGGTCTTCGAGCTACAAACCCAACTTCAAAAGCCCAAAACTTTTTCGAGCTCGCCCACACTACAATTCAACCATCTCAACTCCGTCGTCGAGCTCCAAAGTCGCCGAAGTCGATAGCTTGTTGCCCTAAGTTGTTGAGCGCCTAAGCCTCGACGAGCTCAATCACCCCTCACTAGTTCACCAAGCTCTGTCTGCCAAGCTCTATCACTCAAGACAAGTATGCTGATCTCCAAAACGAGTTTGCCGAGCTCCATCACCACTTTGCTGAGCTCCATCGCCCAAAACAAAGTTCATCGAGCTCCCCTATTTGCCGAGCTCCATCATCCAAAGCAAACTCACCGAGCTCCATCACCCATAGCAAACTCGTCGAGCTCCCCTGTTTACTGAGCTCCAACATCCATAGAAAACTCGCCGAGCTCTTAGTTCGCCGAGCTCAAGGTCAGTGAGAATGCAGCACACCCAAGCTTCGAGTTCTCTGAGCTCGAGGTCAGTGAGAATGCCGCACGCTCAAGCCTTTGAGTTCGCCGAGCTTGTAGCAAGGTCGGCGAGAAGATAAAAGCTAAGAAGATGAACTCTAGCTCAGCTAAATGGTTGGCCTGAGGGGTTCTCGCAGCCATTTGTGACCGTCAGACCGCTCAAATCCCCGAGCATGTGCATGATCAGCGTCCCAGATTAGGCCATGTCGCTGCATTCATCCCTACTGCTTAGCTTGATGAGTGAGCTGTATCGTGATTGACGCACACGATTCCACCACGTCACCCTTTCATCATGGCTGCTTCATCGCCACTGCCAAAACTCATCAGCAGGCGAGCCGGGGATTGATCCAAAATACTCGATTGCTCAAAAATTCGCGTTGAGGTGATAAATTAATAAAGATTCCCCAAAAAAATCATTTTTAAATCAAAATTTTAATTAAAAATTTCCAAATATAATTATTAAATTCAGAAAAATAATTAAAATTTATGAAATATAATTAAAATTTTGAATAGTTAATTAAGAAATTCGAAAAAACAATTATTAATTGGGGAAAAATTATTAAAAACTTGAAAATTTTATAGAAAATTCTGGAAAATTTTGGAAAATTACAATAAATATCCACCGCCTACAGAAGCTGCTGATCATTCCATGTATCTCTAATCATTCCTGAAAGCTAATATTGTACTTCAAAATTCTAAAATAAGGTGAACTACTTCCCGAAAGCCAAGAAAATTGTCCTATGGATGTCGGGGGGCTTATGTTAAAGGTAAAAATTACAGCAAATCAGGGTCGTACGATTCCAGCACAGATCCTAAAGCCTCTACAGAAAAATTACCAGTAACAAACCTGTTTAACAGATCCGGACCTTCTTCAGACTCATCTACAAGACATGGGCCGCTCTCAAACCCATTAAAAGCCACTAGGCCTATTAGGAGAAACACCCAACCCTTGAGGGTTGTAGTTAAATCTCTTATCTTCAGACAAGAGAGTCTTATCTCTTGGGGGGGGGGGGGGGGGGGGGGGGGGGAATCAGCAGAAGATAAAGGACTCATATCAATCTAATGGATCCATATCTTTATAAACTGTTTCTCAGACCTATAAATACCCTCCCATTTTCTCAGTCAGAAAGTAATTAATAAATCTGCAATTTCTCTCTCAAACTCTCCTTCTCTCTCTGATGCTGACATCAGCGTTGGAGGGTCTATCGTCGGGACCACCCCCGGTGTTTTCAAGCTTTTTTCAGGTTCATCGGCCGCATCAGCAACCATCGGATTCAGATCACGGTGTTGATCAACGATCCAGATCTACTCTTTGGAGCTCTAACCACTTTTTACGGCAACGATCAAATGTTAGATTTTTAGTAGTTTTCTTTAAATATAAACTCACTATCTGTTTGCTCCCATGCTAAGTAAGCAGCAAAAATTATTTAGAATTTGACGACTGTTGTAGAAATGTTTTTTCTCCCAAAATTTTGGTAGTGGGCAAGGGCTTTTTTGTTCTTTTAGTTTTAGCGGATGGATGAGCAGCAAAATTCCTGTTTGCTTAGGTATGTAGTGAGTATAAAAAACATAGAAGAGACGTACATGTATGTACTTGTTGCTAGTTAGAATAAAGACGATGCTCCAAACTATTCTCCTAGCACTTCTTCCAGCTCTTCTTCTCTTTCAAGGTACATGTTTCTATTTTTACAGATTTATCAATTCATGATGCTGAATCATTGATGCATCATCAATTATCTATATATAAATTAATTCTGCAGGGAACACAGTGAGAGCCACTCTGCTCACAATCCACAACAACTGTCCATTCACAATTTGGCCAGCAACACAAACTTCTCCCAATTCATCTGCATCGTTTGAAGCCGTGTTCATCGAACTTCCTGCGAACTCCACTGTGACCCTCCCCACTCCACCACCAGAATGGTCGAGCATCTTGTGGGCCCGCACCGGATGCAACTTTGCATCCTCAAGAATCACCACCTGCGCCACTGGTGGCCTGTCCCCACCTTTCACTCTTGCTGAGTTCTCACTCGGCCAAGAAAATGATGCCTGCGACGTCAGCCTAGTAGAAGGGTGGGTATTTTTAGTACACCATTAATCTATAGTATGTATGTAAGTACTCTTCTGCTCGAGGTCAATTTGTAGTATAAACATACATACACACATACATGTGTAGATTACTTGGAAACATATTCAAACCTATGTGATATTTCATTCTCCTATGATATTACTACATGTAAATTACTTTGTATCAATCATGCATTTAAGAGAGAAATAACTAAATAAGTTAGATATATATTTTTGACCGTTTTACCAAACTAAAATTTGTCTTCTGAAATTTTTAGATAGGAGTAGCTGGACAATGAATGATACTTAATGTAAGGGACCTCTAACTTTTTAAGGGTGTGTTTGACAAGTGGCATTTGATAAAAGAAGTGGGAAACTCGTGAAATCTCAAATCCAGTTCTTATGTAATCTTAGGCTTGGGATTCCTCGAGTTCCCACTTTCCTCTACTTCCCTCTCCAATTGCCACCGGCCAAACACAATTGTTTTGTCCAACCGTAATGACTTTTAGCAGTGTGCAAGAGTATACCCGTCTCCTACAAAGCTACGGCCTACTGTCTTGGAAAAAGTAACTGATTTATTCTTGTATCATCATTTACAGATAGTTGGAATTGAACTACGGCAAGCTAAATTTTATCGAAAGCATCAATTCTACACCATTAAGGTAGTCGGGTCTACCTCGTTATCAACTCTGATATTGATAAATTTAATGTGTATATATGAAAGAAAATGCTAAGTATACTTCTCAGTTTTAAAACTATTTACACACTAAAAAATTTTGAAGCGTAGAGTTCAAGTTAAACACTTTTTTTTTTTTTTTAACAACATTAATGTATTATTCACCTGCCGATGCCACTCTTTTTTCTTTTGTAGTGTGGAAGTAGTAATTAACATTTTCTGTTAAGAAAATAGTTAAATTAAGATGTGGTCAATCAAAAATTACCTCACTATTTTTTTTTGTGTGTGTGTGTGTGTGTGTGTGTGTGTGGGGGGGGGGGGGGGGGGGGGGGGGGGGGGGGGGGGGTTGGAAGGGGATTACATCACTATGTGTTGCCTAATGAATAGATACAATGTTGGAATTGGAGTGACTGCAATGCAGAAGGCCTTCAAGTACGCAGGTTGCGCAGAGGACATGAACACAAGATGTCCAGCAGAACTCAGACTGGAAAGTGCTTATGGGGAGACCACCGTGGGTTGCAAGAATGCATGCCAAGCATTCGGGTCCGAAGAGTATTGTTGTACTGGGATACACTCCACGCGTGGGACATGCACACAAACGAGGTACTCGAAGCTGTTCAAGGAAGCATGCCCCACGGCCTACACCTTTGTGTTTGACGACGAGTCCAACACATGCACTTGAACAGCGGGATCTCACTACCTTATTACCTTCTGTCCATCATCATCATCATCATCTACTACTACTGGATTGATGGTTTCCAAGTGTCAAAAATAAAGAGAAGAAAATCACAGATTAATTAGTTTCGTTTTTTTTTTTAATTGTTTGTTTGCAATGTAATTACCCTAGATTTTAAGGCAAGAAACATCTTCTATCTTCTTCATTATATGTTAGGACATGTGAATGGGAGACAAAGAAAATGTCGAGAGAGAGAGAGAGAGAGAGATAGTTTCTTAGCCAATTTACCATATTTTATGATGCACCGATCTCTTTCATTTTTGAAGAGTTGTCTTACATTTCAAACATATGAAGTGTTTTATACTATGAATAACAAAATCATTTAGAATGCTGATGTAACGAGATTCACTACAAAAGAAATGGGATAGTCTGGCAAAACTACCCCGGCATTTGGGTAGTTTTGTCGGGGTATCCCTGTTAGGGTTTTGGCCACAAATACACGTAGGCACAGAGTACTTGAAGTTGGAGAAGAAGAGGAAGAGACAAAGACATCAAGAAAAGACAACAGCAAGTAGAAGAAGTGTAGCCTGGAGAGTTGTGGTCGACGGACCTGGGAGTGCGGTCGACTGACCCTAGCTGCTGAGAGTTCTTCGAGTGTACAACAGAGGAGAGGACGGTCGACCAACCTTGGGGGTGCAGTCGACCGGTCGAGCCTCGGGTCTGACTCTACACGTTGCGGTCAACCGACCTTGGGGATGCGGTCGCCCGACTTCGGCGGCTGATTGTTTTGGGCTTACGAGTTTAAGGCTCAATTGCTAGATTTGTGCTTATCTTTTAGGATTTACTTGGGGGCTATATATATGACCGTAGACTCTAGGATTTAGATATCTTTGATGATCCAAAGTGAGAGATTTGGTGAGCCGTTATCATTATTCAACTTCAAGAGAGGATTGTGTCGAGTGTTTCAAATGTGAGAGAGAGAGATTGGGAGTTGTAATCTCTTTTGTAATCTTTGTATTTCTTGGAAAATAAAAAGTATTGGTTATCTCTGCATATTGATTGTGTTCTTGTGAGATCTCGCATATATTGTGGTGGCTTGTTCTTGGTTCATCTAAGATTTGGGAGTTTCTATTACTTGTGGTGAGTTTCCGCTATTAGCACTACGAGTTGTGGGATAGATTCTTCAACAAGTGGTATCAGAGCAGTTGGTTCGAGATGGCCGATAACAAGATGAAGATCGAGAAATTCGATAGGAGTGACTTCGCAATGTGGAAGATTCAAATGATAGCGTATCTTCGTCAGAAATATCTTGATGGTTCGTTGTTTGATGAGAAGCCGGTAGGTGCAGACAAGGATGCGAAGGTCTTGGCAGATTAGAATCATTTGGATCAGAAGGCACTGGGGCAGATTCAGTTGGGGCTGAGTAGGAAGGTTTTATTTCATATCTCGAAGGCAAAGACCACAAAGGAGGCTATGGAGATTCTCATGGATATGTATGAAAAACCGCTGACATCTAATCAAATTCTTCATCTGAAGAAATTGGTTAATATGAAGTTGATGGAAGGGGGTTCAGTAGAAGAGCATGTGAACAATTACTGTATAGTTTACAACCAGATGGAAGCTGCAGATTTGAAGTTTTCAGAGAGGGGGCAGTCATTGTTACTTCTATCTACTTTACCCGATAGTTATGGTATGGTGGAACAGACTATTACAGGCACTATGACAGATTCGACGACTCTACAGGATGGGGTGAGTAGCATTCTGAACAAGGAGGTAAAAAGGGTTAGAAACGGGGGATATCTACCATCATCTTCTAGAGATTCCGCAATTGTCACGCCCCGCTTCCCAAAAAGAATACGGAATACGAATACAAGACAAAAGCCCAGTGAATGATTTTCATCATCTATAAGCTGTTCAAGAATCTTTACAATACTTCACAAGAACCATCAGAGTCGGAAGCAAAAGTATCAACCAACATGCATATATGAACCAAAAAATACCAATAAGAATACTTGAAACCAAATATATAAATCTCAAATAATCATGATCTGAATAGGTCAAAATCCTGGATCACATTTCCCAAATCCAAAATAAATTCAAGTACAAGAATACAATATTGTTCAAGCAAGGTACAAGAAATAATAATAACAAGATCCAGCACTAATACTTCATATCATCAATACCGTCTGGAACCTGTTCTTCAAAATCTGCAATTTAACAATTGCAGGAAAGAGAAAAAGAGAAAACAAGGTACCCGTCAATTGCAAGTTACGGACCGCTTGTATTGCAGGATACAAGTACATGGAAAAAACTAACTAACAACATGGAATAAGCATGATATCAAAATAAACAACTAGCATGGCAAGGTGAACAAGTATAAATAGCATGAATCAAGTGTAAAGTAAACAAGTATCATGTAAACAAGCATCAAGTGTCAAGTATCATGTAATCGTATATCAAGTGTCATATTTCAAGTCTCATGTATCATGTAATCAAGTATCAAGTAAGCATGTATCATGTTCAAGTATCATGTATCCAGTTTTGTAGTGATTACTATCTAGGTAGCACTTCATGCGGCCCACCTAACATGGTTGCTATAACAAACAGTTTCGCTTTAGATTTCATAGTAAACCATAGAAGGTAGTGTACTCAGGGACAAGATTCAAGTAAACAAGTATCAAGCTCCAAGTAACCAGATAAACAAGCTCCAAACAAGCTCCACATAACCAAATAACAAGCTCCAAACAAGCTCCAAATACCCAAAATATATCAAGCTCTGTGTCAAGTGTGCAAGTGCAAGTAATCACGTGTCAAGATCCAAATAACCAAATATCAAACTCCAAGTATCAAGCTCCATGTAACGCCCCTGCCCTTAGCTCAGACAATTTATACAATTTAGAATATAAATTAGATACTATGTAGTACAACTGCCCACCACAGGCTGCCTCTCAAAAGTTGGTTAACCAATTAGGTGACTCTTGATCCTTGGCTATTAGTATTTATATTATATTATATTAATTTCAATCCCGATATGGGATTAATAATACTTACTTGTTTCCTCTTCAATTGCCATGACTGAAGACCAAGTCACAGCCCGGGTGGGCCCCAAGGGCAAATGCCACATCATCTCTTTTATTCAACAACATACAATCATTACCGGGGTGTTACACACACATCCCCTTCAGAAATCAGCGTGCTAGTGTACCCTGATTCTGCAATACGCTCCCTCTCAGCCATACCCGATGTACATCTCCCCGACGTACATCTGCTAGCTCCATCTCAGGCATACATCTCGCCCACTCTTACCCACACCCGGTGTCAAAAGTCGGCTCTGATATCATTTGTAACGCCCTTACCCCTAGCTCAGAAAATTTATACAATTTAGAATACAAATTAGATACTATGTAGTACAACTGCCCACCACAGGCTGCCTCTCAAAAGTTGGTTAACCAATTAAGTGACTCTTGATCCTTGGCTATTAGTATTTATATTATATTATATTAATTTCAATCCCGATATGGGATTCATAATACTTACATGTTTCCTCTTCAATTGCCGTGACTAAAGACCAAGTCACAGCCCGGGTGGGCCCCAAGGGCAAATGCCACGTCAACTCTTTTATTCTACAGTATACAACCTGCTGTTTACCTTCCACGTGGGGCCCCCCCTCCATGCATTAATACCATATAATTTCACTTTTTAATACATTTCCAAAGTGCCATATATAACAGCCACTTTATGAAACTATTATATGTATACTTATATATTATATATACACATATACTATATACTATTTTGAAATTACCGGGGTGTTATACTCCAAATATCACGTAGGATCAATAGATCCTCTTCCGAGTACACATTTCTGAATTATCCACTACTAGATCTTTTCCTTAAACCCCGGCTTGATTATTTTATTATTAATGTCAAACAAGCATGTATGTGTACAAAACATATCAAGAATAACATGGCATGATCATGTAATAAGTTCAAGTTGCAAGATAAATATGTACAGGTGTAAGATATCTCATATAAGAATAAAATAACTAAATCTCTAGTTCAGGACAGCAAGATCAAACTGCAGCAAAGCTGAAATTCCTGGTGTTACAAATATGCAAATCTGAATCCGTCGAAACTTCTAAAAAATAGACTCCCAACTAAATCCAGCGAATAAAAATAAGTCATATAATAATTAACAAAAACATAACTCAAAACTGATTTGAATTCAGTAATTAGGTTCAGCCAGAAATCAATAAATCAAATTCTCAGTCAGGAAAACAGCATCAAAACTCAATAAATAAATCCACGAAAAATCTGGGCTATTACCCTATCTGTCTAGTATCAAAATATAAAGTTCCATAATATTTCAGTAAAATTAAACCAGTCATCAAAAATCATAAAACATCAATAAACGATAGTTTAGCAAATCTGGAGTTCCCAACACTGCTGTACGAAAAACTGTAATATCTCCCAAACCGTGAAACAAAATTCAAATCCGCCAAAGGGAGATGAAAATAGAAAAAATATATAAACTTTCGTATTTAACAAATATTTTTCATACAGTAGAAGGAATCAGGGTGAAAATACGATTCTTTACAGAACAGCGAATAAAATACAGCAAGTACAGTCTTTATAAATAAGCATGAAACGGCATATAAAACTCATCAATAAAATTCACCAAAATTCTGGATAATCCTAACTAGATAAAGAAATACTGACCAAAGTTTTGGATCAAAATAATATATGTAGCACAAGTATCAAAATGATTTAATCATCAAAATCACCAAGAAACGAAATCTGGAGACGAATTACACCTCTGCAGTAAAACAGTCATATCTCACACATACGAAAACGAAATTGAGCAAGGTTAGAGGGGTTAGAAAGAAGACGAATTTCTCTACAAATCATGTTTTATACTGAAATTATGATTCTGACCTTAATATGGTCTAAATTACTGATCAAGACAGATCATTGGCAAAATACAGAATTTCCGCAAAAACTAAAATCAACATAGATCCAACGAAACTTGATCCAAACACAACCAAACATGAAATCGAGTCTACCAAGTGTCCAAACATCATGAAATAGGGTATACAACATGTCCACAACAAGTATCTCACATGGGTCTCACAAGCACACGAGTTCTCATAATTATTTCACATATACATCATATCAAGAACAGGCAAAACCTAAGTTGTTTCATATCAAAATTTGTGTCGTGAGTCAACTATGGTCAAACACTATAAAGACAAACTCATCAAGAACATCACACACCCGAGTTGTCTTTAGAACCCAACTACACTACAAGCGGTATTTTTAACTTGTATCATATAAAGGAATTTGAGTACAAGTTACTTGCCTGGGAGACGGCGACGAGAACGGAGCAAGGGCAAGAATAATGGGAATGGATCCCGGGGCACAAACAAAACCCAACAAACGAATCACGAACCAATCACGAACAAGATGAAGACGATCGAAATCACGAACACAATCGGACAGCTGAGATCGAAGATCAAGATCAAGATGATCGGATCAGATCGGAAGGTCAGATTTCCCTGATGATGAAGATAATGATGAAGATCAAGATCGATCGATCAAATGGCTGCGATCAAAGAAAATTGATGATCATCATGATCGTGACGATCAAGAAGAGATCAGACGACTAGGATCTAATCAGATGATCAAGACGAGATCGAAGGCCCACATCCAATCAAGCATGATGACCAAGATCCAACAGACGGCCAAGATCACCCCGATGGTGATGATCAAGATCAAATCAACGGACGGTAAGGAATCAATCAATCAAGATCAAGATCACAATCAAACGGACGGCCCACAATCAAATGATCAACACTTGATCAAAACAACCCATGAACACGATAATGAACCACAAACAACTAACGAACCCACGAGTAACAACTCAATCACCACGAACAACGAACGAACGATGAACGGTGAATCCCCAACGGACACAACCCGAACTTACTCGCGCACGACAGTGGCACAACGAAATGATGTTGCTGCTGTTGTGGGTTGCGGCAGTCGACGAGAACAACACCAGCAGGCAGTAGCAGCGGCTGGGCGACGGAAGACGGGACCCAGGCACCGAGGCAGGTGCAGCCAGGCAGAGGGTGCACAGGATCAGGAGAGAGGTGGGTGCAGGAGGTCGGGAGAGACGAGGAGAGGTGCAGTCTGCACTGGTCGCATAGGGGAGGAGAAAAGGAGACGGGGAGAGGTCGGGGTCGCACAGGGTGGAGCAGCAGAGTTGTCACAGGGGCGCGCACAACAGTGGGTGCTGCACTGAGGTCGGAGAACAGGGTGAGCGGGAGGGCGAGCAAGGAAGGAGACGAAGAGGTGCAAGGCAGGGGGTTAAGGTGTACAGGGATGGGTTTGGAAGTAGTCAGGAGGTTGAAGGGGGAGATGAAGCGGCTGGGTGCATGGGGTAGATGAAAAGGCAGATGGGTTAAATATATATAGAGGTAAAGTTTAGGGTTTAGAAGGGGTTAAAGGGTAGGTAACGGGTTTGGTTGTTAATAGGGTTTCGGGTAGGGGATTTTGAATGGGTTAGGGTTATTTAAATGGGTATTAATAGGATAGTGAATCCAAAATCCAATAAGGAAAATAGGGTATAAAAAATCCATTAGGAAATAAAATAATCAATACAATTATAGGTTTATATAACAAAATAAAATTGTACTACAATATGGAATTTATTTGAAATAATCATAAATACAATTAGAATTTTATAGAAATACTAATAATAATAAAAAAAACAATACCAATAACAATAATAATAATAATAACAGTAATAATAAAAGAAATCAAAGTAATAATATCAATAATAAGATTTGTATATAAAAAAAACATAAGAAATAGTTACAAATAAAATTATTGATTGAAGATAGTTCTTAATAGAAGATCCAGTATTACATTTTAAGAAAAAGAATTTAAGAACAGAGAAATAATTTACAAAAATAAAATAATTCGAAAATATACGGAAAATACATTTTTGGGAAAACAGGGGTTACAGCAATGTACATTGAGAATAGACGTGGGAAATCTAAGAGCAGTCGAAGAAGAAAGGATCAGAGTAGTTCATCTGAGAGTGGGTCTGATGACAGCAATGGGGGACATGGGCCTGAGTGCTGGTATTGTTACAAGAAGGGTCACATGATGCGTAGTTGCAAGCCTTATATGAAGAAGAAGCAGGAGAAACCGAAGAGAGATACTCCAAAGGAAGCTCAAGTAGGGCTTGTTGAGGATTTATGCTTATCAGCTCAGGAGGAGTTGGACACTCAAGATTGGTCTATTGATTCGGGAGCTTCTTTTCAAATCACTCTGAGGAAAGAGGTATTTGATGACTACGAGGAGGTTCTTTTGGATATGTGATCTTGAGGAATGGTCACCGGTGTCCTGTACGTGGGGTTGGTACTGTTCACATGAACACCATTGATAATCAAAGTGTTGTCTTGCGGGAGACAAAGCATGTTCCAGACTTGAAGTAAAATCTTATCTCGATTGGAAGGCTAGACAAGAAGGGGTTGTCTACAACAGTTAGTAGTGGGAAGTGGTGTATAGCTGCAGGTTCAAGGGTAATTACAAAAGGGAAGCATGAGGGAATGCTGTATTTGCTTAGAGAGGTGAGGGGCGTTTCTCCTGTAGTTGACTCTCAACCGGAATTGAGTAGTAGGTTGTGTGGGGTGCAACCGAGTTCTTTCAGTTGTGGAAGGGAGGTTACTAATTTCGTAGGAACTGTTGGCCATGGAAGTGATCCTAGAGGGCAAGACGTTGCTGCGGTGAGGGTATTTTTCAAATTGGCAGTTGAAGCTTCAAGCCGCTCTTGTGTGATATAGAGCACTGGTATCAATATACGGGATGATGTCGATGAGGGTAACCGAATTTGGACTGTAGGGGTTGAACAGTCTGCGGATTGTGAATGTGTCATCCACGGAGGTTTCTAGTGCAGAGGGTGCATTGAGAGGTTTTGAATCATGTCCGGTGTTGATGAAGATTTTGCAAGTTGGAGAGTCTCATAACACGAAATTCGACACGGGAGGTTGTTTTTCCGGTATTCGTGCTTTATGCGATTGGTGGAGCACATTCTTCATAAGGCGATGAGGGGTGGTTGGTGCACTCCACGTGGTGGAGTGGCAGAGGTGCTCTTCATGAGAGTGGGGAGTACTTGGGTCTTCAATGAAAGTGGGAGATTGGCAGAGATAATACGGAGTAAAGATTGCAATAACTTTGAAGCGTGGTGTATTTGGTCCAAGTGGGAGATTGTTAGGGTTTTGGCCTCAAATACACGTAGGCACAGGTACTTGAAGCTGGAGAAGAAGAGGATGAGACAAAGACAGCAAGAGAAGACGACAACAAGTAGAAGAAGTTTAGCCTGGAGAGTTGCGGTCGACCGACCTGGGGGTGTGGTCGACCGACCCTAGCTGCTGAAAGTTATTCGAGCGTACAGGGTCCAACAGATGAGAGGACGGTCGATCGACCTTGGGGGTGCAGTTGACCGATCGAGTCTCGGGTCTGACTCTACACGTTGCGATCGACCGACCTTGGGGGTGCGGTCGACCGACTTCGGCGGCTGACTATTTTTGGGCTTAAGAGTTTAAGGCCCAATTGCTAGATTTGTGTTTATCTTTTAGGGTTTACTTGGGGGCTATATATATGGCCGTAAACTCTAGGGTTTAGATATCTTTAATGATCCAAAGAGAGATTTGGTGAGCCGTTATCATTGTTCAACTTCAAGAGGGGATTGTGTCGAGTGTTTCAAAGGTGAGAGAGAGATTGAGAGTTGTAATCTCTTTTGTAATCTTTGTATTTCTTGGGAAATAAGAAGTATTGGTTATCTCTACATATTGATTGTGTTCTTGTGAGATCTTGCATATATTATAGTGGCTTGTTCTTGGTTCATCTAAATTTTAGGAGTTTCTATTGCTTGTGGTGTGTTTCTGCTATTAGCACTAATAATCCCAGCATTTTTTAAGAAGCGTCAGCCGAGCGAATGGATACCCCGGTGTTTGTTAAAAAAAGCGGCGGTAGTTGATGATACCCGGTGTCTGGGTATGCTGTATATAAAAACCAAAATCCTGAACTCTATTTTCCCACAATCCCCAATTTTCCTCTCCCTTCCCTCTTTTGCACTCAATCCCGCCGTTCGCTCTCGCACCCGTCGACGCCGTTTCTGTCGTTGCCTTCCCCATCGTCACCATCCCCTTCCCTCGGTCTTCCTCCAAATCTCCACCCCCAAATCCATTTCCCTCCTCCCTCTCTGTATCCCCGCTGGCCCCTCTTCCTCTTTTCTTCGTCCCCATCCCCGTTACTTGCTCGTCGTCCCCCTTCATCTCTCTTTCTTAAACCCTAGGTATTGTGAAAATAATTATTTATGATATTGTGATAAATTTTGATTTGTAGCTGTAAAAAAACCCTAGGTATTGTGAAAATAATTATTTATGATATTGTGATAAATTTTGATTTGTAGCTGTAAAAGGATTTGTTACTTTAGTTGTGTACTACTTTTTTGATTCACAGTTAGTTCACTAATTTGATGGTAAAAATTTGTATAGTGTTGTTGACATTGATTATTAAACTACTTTTACAAAGGAAATTATTAAATTATTTGTCATTGCTGATCAGCGATTTTAATGTTGTTTTTATGGCGTGTGTTGTTCCAGGGCTAAAACCACAATTACAGAGATTTAGGAACATCTGTAATTCATCAAACTCCTACTATGATTAAATTCTGCCACCATATAACATGGCTTGATTAACGACCATAATAACAAAGATTTAGGACCGGTTTTTTGTAATTTTCTACAGGAATGTAGAGTGGGAGGCATACAAACAAAGCTTGCTGTGGCATTGGCCTGATTACTTAGGCATGTGTTGATCCAATTTTTCTGGAAGTATTTCAGATGATTTGATTTACCCAATATGATTTGAATTATACAATTTTTGTATAGAACCTGGTGCTGGTGCTTTACTTTTGATTGGTCTGATGATAATTTGTAAAACATTTACTGTAGATCACTGATCATTAATTAATAGGTC
This sequence comes from Hemerocallis citrina, assembly GCA_017893485.1. Taxonomy (NCBI): domain Eukaryota; kingdom Viridiplantae; phylum Streptophyta; class Magnoliopsida; order Asparagales; family Asphodelaceae; genus Hemerocallis; species Hemerocallis citrina. The sequence goes on from CM030360.1 coordinate 38,718,017, forward strand.
ACCATGCTATTACTCACAAATTTAAGTTAAAAATTCGCAAAGCATTTGACATGCTTAATTGGGACTTCTTGGATCAACTGCTAATTGCTAGAGGGTTCGGGCCACGTTGGTGCTCGTGGATAAAGGCAATGCTGCACTCCACCAAGTCTACCATCCTTGTCAATGGAGTAGGGGGGAAGACTATAAGATCCAAGAGGGGACTTAAGCAAGGGGACCCACTCTCTCCTATGCTTTTTATCCTAGCTGTGGATGTTCTTGCGCAAATGCTTCGAGTAGGCAGGAACAATGACACCTTCTCCAGACTAGACCTTAGAGGCTCCCTTGCAGACCTCTCTATTTTACAATTTGCAGATGATACCTTGCTTTTCTGCATAGGAAATGAACAGGAAGTGTTACATCTGAAGCTTCTTCTGCATCTGTTTGCAAATGTATCGGGACTTCATATCAACTTATCTAAAACAGCCATCACCTATTTTGGGCGCTCTCAAGCTAAGCTCCACGCCTTTTCTCACATCCTTGGTTGTAAGCAAGACACTTTGCCTACCAAATACCTAGGAATGCCTCTTGCGAAAGGCAGGCTTAAGAAGAGAGACTGGCAGCCGCTATTGCTCAAAATTGAGCGCAGGCTATCAACATGGAAAGGCAAAATGCTTTCACGGGGGGGAAGACTCATCCTGATCAACTCAGTGCTTAGCGCACTTCCAACCTACTTTGCATCCTTTTTTATGTTGCCGAAATGGGTTATTAATCGTATAGACCAAATGAGAAGTCGATTCTTCTGGGTTGGTGGCGATAAGCAAGCATCAGGGATGGCTTGCACTAGTTGGAAGCGTATCTGTCAACCAAAGCAGCAAGGAGGGCTTGGGGTGCTTGACTTACAGCTCTTCAACCATGCACTCTTGATGAAATGGTGGTGGAAGATATACACTGATAACTCCCTTTGCACGCAAACTTTAAAATCTCTGTACTTTCACACAGACAGCAACAGCTTTTTATGTCCGGGCAACTCTTCTGATTTTTGGAAAAACTTATACAAGCTCAAAGAGCAATTTGATCAAGGGATCTCATGGGAACTTGGGGACGGGGCTCTCCTCAAATTCTGGACTTCGAAGTGGATCAACAAAAGCTGCATTGCTACTTTATACCCCAACCTTTTTTAGGCCGCTTGGAACAAGACAGCCTCCCTAAGATCTCAAGGATGCTTTCATCAGGGGCAATGGACTTGGCGACCAAGTCTTCATACTTCTTCCAACAGTATTATCCTAGAGGAAAAAAGACAGTTGCTTCAAGATATTTCATCTCTCCAGCCATCTTCTCTCCAACCCGACAGAGCCATCTGGAACCTGGACTTCTCTGGTTGCTTCTCAGTCAAGTCAGCCTACCGCTTCTACATCAGCTCTGGCTTAATCTCTCCCTTCTATCGAGCATGCTGGAGTAACTGCGCGCCCCTCAAATGCAAGATTTTTATCTGGATGTTGAGTGGGGAGAAGCTCAACTCCAGAGACAGACTTCATTCCAAAGGTTGGAACGGAGACACAGCTTGTAGCGACTGTGACTTTCACACAGAGACCACCTATCATATCTTCTTTGAGTGCCCAAAGGCTACTCAGACATGGCTTCACTTTACCAGAGCATTTGACATACACACACTACCGGCAACTATTGCGGACTGTTTTTCCACATGGTTTTGATAACACGAACCACAAATTCTCTCATGCATGGCACCTCACTACTATTGCTATATGTTGGTCAATCTGGAATGCTAGAAATGATAGGATTTTTTCTAACAAGCAAACATCGGTGATTAGATTGATTGCTAATACTAAATTCTGGTTTTCTCTATGGCTAGATTCGAGTGATACTTCAAAGAAGAAGACCAGAATCATAGAGGAGTTGAGACGTACAGGGGACAGCGACCTCATGAGGCCTGCTCAAGGGGATACTTCCGGTGGAAACGCCACTTAAAGGCTTTAGTTGCACTTACTGACAGTTTTTTTGTGTTTTGAATGTATTTTGTGTATGATACAGTATTCAGAGTTGTACTCTTTAGCACTATCTGCTGCTTTGTTTTACTGCTAAGGGTTGCATGTTTCGGATGATTGTAAGAGAGGGGTTGGGGGATGAGATCATGGTGATGGCCCTAGTTGAGGTGTACGACAGACGTCCGCTGCCCTCTCTACGGTCCACTGCCATGCCATCTCGAACTCAACTCATCTCAATTCCCGAGCATCTCCCATCAGCAGGTTTTTGTACTTGATACTTTTGGCATATATATATATAGTTTTTTGAGGTAGGCTTGTCCTACCTTTTCCAGTAAAAAAAAAAAAAAAAAGTTAAAAATTCAGATAGCACTGCGCTAGGAAATGAATAAGTATGGCCATACTGGCAGCTACGAATATTTCCAGTTGTGTTTATTAAGGGCCAGTAAGATCACCTCTGATATGCGTATTTAAGTTTTTTGGTTGTGGCCTTTTGGGGGTATATTGTATTTTAAATTGCAACCATATTTTATTTTTTATTTAATAATATAATTTGTGCAATTCTGCAGCATTTCAAAAGCAAAACTGATTGAATATCCAGAGAAGATTGAGGCTCTTGCAGCAAAATTAGCTTCTCCAATTGTAAACTACTCTCCAAATTGTAGTGGAAACTTGAGATTCTTTGTACGTTTTACTTGGACATACCGAAAATGGATTGATATGGCTAAAAATATGATTAAATCGAGATCGTTCAAACCGGGCACGAATCTTAAAGCTCTCAGGGGTAAAACGGTAATTTCCGCCACAAACGGGTCCAAATGGGAACTGGGTCTTTTTTCAAAGCCCAGTAACCCGAAAACGGATCTGTCCTATTAGATATGGGTAGCAACCCGTTACAAACCATCCCAAATACTTAAAGAGTAATTCAAATTCGTGATTATCTCTTAGAGGCGGTTTCAACTGCCTCTCTTACATGAAATGAGTTTAAACTCTACATCTTATCCAAAAACACCGGGACATAAATAAATGATTATCTCTAAACTATCTCTTAAGGCGACTATAAATATCTCTCTCCCCCACCATAAAAAGGTAATCAATATTTTTCCACATAAATACTCTTTCATAATCTTCCTGATTACTGACTTGAGCATCGAAGGTTTCGTCGCCGGCATCCATCCCTGTGTATCGAACTTTTTGCAGGTCAACGACAGCGGCAAGAAACCAGTCAAACGCCGGTGAAAGTCAACATATTTGCTTTTATCGTTTTCAAAAAAATCCACAAATTCATCTGTTTGCTCCCACACCAAAATCAGCAGCAACAGATTGGCGTCGTCTGTGAGAAACGAAAAGCAATCCAACCTTACTGCACCGGTGAAGTTGTTTTCCAAGCTATGCCTCCGAAGAAGGGGAAGGCAGCGGTCTCCAACCGCGGAGCCACTCCTGTTCCTTCTCCTCCACTCCATGACATCCTTCCTCAACCCGTCCAGCAAGTTCAGCAGCTGCAGCCTAGATAGCCTCTTCCTCAACAACCTCTTCCCCATCAGACCCCTCAAGGGCCACAAAGGGCTGCCCCAGGGGGCTCCCGAAGAAGTCGTCAAAGGAAACTTTCTCTTCACGACCATGTCTCCGTCCATAACCCACATCCGACTCCATGGCCTTTCACAGCCCTCCAACGCCGAAGGATCTCCGACACGTTATTTTCAATAGGCAACAGAAGATAGATCTTCGGACCCGCTTGAATGAGAGGCAAACTCATGAAGAAATCCCTCGCCATGAACCTCAAAGGGGTCCCGCGGTTCGGTCCCCTAGAGCCCAATCCCCCCGTAGGCCAGACCGAACTCTCCCAGGAGATGGAGGGAGTGTCCCCTACACCGTCAGAGGAGCCGCACCCCGACCGGTCGATCCGCCCCAAGGGACCACCGAGATCAGGATGCACCTGTCACGAGGGCAGAGTTTCAGGATTTCCAAGAAGCCGTTCTGCAGGCCATCAATGTTGTTCCTAACCGCGATCAACAGGCGCCTAGTCCTCAACCTGCCCCAAGCCATCGCCATCGCACTCCTAATTCTTTTCCACACGAGGATGAGTCCTGGGGATCAGCAAGATTTGACTGGTGGGAGGACTCGGTCTATCGCCGTCTCCATGAGATGGAGAAGCGCCTTGGCAGACTTGACAGTGAAGAGGAACAGCAGGCGAGGAATTTCCACCCAAGCAGGCCTTCGTTCTCCCAAACCATCATGGAAGCTTCGGTCCCGAAAACTTCAAACCCCCTCATTTTGAGTCATATAACGGGGAGTCAGACCCCGCTGACCACATCGAGAGTTTCAAAACTCTCATGATGATCCACCAGGCTTCGGATGCGCTTCTTTGCAAAACCTTCCCGACCACGCTAAAGGGGCCTGCGAGAGAATGGTATTCCCGACTCGCCCCTGCCTCCATCTTCTCCTTCGATCGGTTCGAGGGGCTCTTCTTTACCCATTTTGTGAGTAACTGTCGTGCCGAAAAGATAATCACATCTTTGCTGGCACTCAATCAAAGGAAGGGCAAGCGTTTAAGGGACTAAGTCAAATGCTTTACCACCGAGGCCCGGTCAATCGCCTCCTTAGACCAGTCAGTAGCCTCTGCTGCCTTCTGACACAACATCTACCACGCCGACTTAAAGGCATCTCTCGCTTAAAATCTGCCTCGAGACTTCTCGGAACTCCTACTAAGGAGCAAGAAATATATTAGGGAAGAGGAGGCCCACCTCCCTCTTGATCAGAAAGAGCCCCTATCCGGGAACAAACAGAAGGTTTCTAAAGAAGAAGGGGCTATGAAGCTTCAGAAAGATAATGGTAGTTAGCACCACCCTCCTCCCCGTTTTGAGAAGTTTGCTCCACTTAATGCTAGTTAGCCATCCTAATGGAGGTCGAGAAAGGACTACTCCTACCACCTCCGAAGATGAATACACCAGGTAAGAATAGGGACATGGAAAAATGGTGCCGCTTCTATAGGGATCACGGCCATGACACAGATGACTGTCGGGCCCTCAAAGAAGAAATTAAAGCCCTCATTAAGAGGGGGCAACTTTCTAGGTTCGTAAGGAAGGATAGGGTAGATCCTCCTCCGCCTCCCCGATGGGCTAATAAATGATATAAGCGACTTGTTGAGACCCCAAACTCTGAAGTTGAAGTTGTTCTACACCTCATTCAATGAGGCCCAATGGGGGAGATTCGAACACCTCCCGAAAAGCCTTCGTCCGAGAGGTGAATTCGGTGCAGAATCATCCTCCCCCCAAGGGCCTTGGGGTTCCTGTTACCTTTTAGACAAGGATTTGGAAGGCGTCCGAACGCCTCATTGTGATGCACTTGTGATAAACCTCCGTATGGACAACTTTGAAGTACGCCGAGTCCTGGTCGACAACGGCAGTTCGGTAAACATCATTTTTTTGGAAGCCTTCCAGGGCCTCAAGTTGTCTAGGGATCGCCTCAAGCCCACCGGCTACACTCTCCACGGGTTCTCTGGGGTCCCAGTGACGATCGAGGGAGTTATAACTCTCGATATAACCACTGGCAAAACCCCGACCACTCGAACCGAACCGACGGATTTCATGGTGGTAAACATGAAGGCCACTTACAATGTCATTCTGGGCCAACCCCGCCTAGCTGCTCTGTAGGCCGTACCCTCACCCTACCCTACCATATGATGGTGAAATTCCCCACCACAGCAGGGGTGGGAGAAGTCAGAGGGAGCCATGAGACAGCTTGCAAATGTTACATGACTTTGGTAAGAGGGTCGGTCCTCTCCCTTGAAGCCCTCGAGCTCCCTCAAGGGAGTAGCCAAGTTATCTTAGAGCCGGTTGATAAGTTGGAAGAAATAGCCTTCTCAGAAGGGGATCCGACTAGGACATTCCAGATTAGTAAGGTCCTTCCCTCTCCCGTCAAAACCGACATTATCCAATGTATAAGGGGAAATCGCGACCTATTTGCTTGGTCGCGACCGAAATGCCTGGAATATCCGAAGAACTTCTCATGCATAACCTTAGTGTTGCTCCCGGGGACAAACATGACCAGCAAAAGCGACGCAAGGTCGTGCCAGAACGCCAGCAGGAAATCAAAGAAGAAGTAGGAAAACTCTTGAATGCTCGGTTATAGGATGTCAACTATCCCGAATGGCTGTCCAACGTTGTGATGGTCAAAAAGACCAATAGAAGCTGGAGAATTTGCATTGATTTCACGAATCTGAACAAAGCTTGTCCGAAAGATCCATTCCCGCTCCCAAGCATTGATGCCCTGATTGATGCAACCTCCAGCCATGAACTCTTGAGTTCCATGGATGCCTTCTCCAGGTACAACCAGATCAGGATGTTCCCTCCCGATATTCTGAAGACTTCGTTTGTAACCGACCATGGCCTATACTGCTACCAGGTCATGCCCCTCTATCTAAAGAACGCCGGTGCAACTTATCAGTGCCTTGTCAACAAGGTCTTCAGAGAACAAATTGGCCGGAACATGGAGGTCTATATGGACGATATGTTGGTAAAAAGCATCAGCAAATTGAACCATGTGTCCGACCTTCAGGTGGCCTTCGATGTGTTGCGGAGACACAGCATGAGACTAAACCCAAACAAGTGTGCCTTTGGTGTCTCATCCGGCAAATTCTTTGGGTTCATGGTTAGCCAAAAAGGCATAGAAGCCAACCCGGAAAAGATTCAGGTCACACTGAACATGGCTCCCCCTTCCAGTGTTAAAGACGTGCAAAGACTCGCAGGACGCCTTGCGGCTATAGGGCATTTTCTCTCCAAGTAAGGAGAAAAATGTCTCCCGTTCTTCAAGGCCCTCAGAGGAGCGAAAGGTTTAAGTGGGGGCAACAACAGCAGGAGTCCTTCGATCAACTCAAAGCCTATCTGCTCACCCCCCCCACTCTTGAGCAAGCCAAAGCTCGGGAAAGTCCTCTACATATACCTCGCCCCACAGAACAGACCCTCAGTGCCATCCTGGTAAGAGAAGAAGATAAGACGCAAAAGTCAATCTACTATGTGAGTAAGGTCCTCAAGGAAGCCGAACTCCGTTATCTAAAAGTAGAAAAGATGGCTTATGCATTAGTCATGGTAGCCAGAAAGCTCCGCCACTACTTCCAGTCTCACCCAGTGGTTGTCCTTACCGACCAGCCACTCAACCAAGTTCTCCATAAGCCCAAAACTTTGGAGTGCCTTATGAAGTGGTCTATAGAGCTGAGACAACATGATATCAACTATCAGCCCAGAACTGCTATCAAGGCACAAGCCCGTGTAGAATTTATACTAGAGATCACAATCCCTGACCCCAGCAAGGCAATGGAGGAACCCCCATTCTAGATCATGTATGTTGATGGGTCCTCATGCGCTGACGGAAGTGGGGTTGGGGTCATCCTGACTGGCCCCAAAGACTTCGTTCTTCAGTACTCACTCCGCGTTAATTTTTAGGCATCAAACAACGAGGCTAAATATGAGGCTTTCATAGCCGGTTTGTGTATGGCACGCAAGGCCGGGGCCCAGCACGTCAAAATATTCAGTAACTCGCAGCTGGTAGTGAACCAGGTATCGGGGGAGTATGAGGAAAGAGATGATCGCATGGTCAAATATTTGGCCAGGGTCAAAGAGCTACTAGCCACATTAAAAGATGCACAACTCCAATGAATCTCTCGAGAGGAGAATGCGAACGCAGATGCCCTCTCAAAGCTGGCCTCCTCTTCCCTCCAGGAACTAGAACAAACCGTCTTGATAGAAGTCCTCTTGAAACCTAGCATCGAGAAAGAAGGTCTCGAACTAATGGAGATGCTGCCCCTAGCACTCGGGGAGAATTGGATGAGGCCCTTGCTCAAATTTCTCAAAGATGGAATCCTCCCTCCAGACCCTAAAGAGGCTAGCAGAATCAGAACCAGAGCCGAGCGATAATTGCTAATCGAAGGGGTCATGTACAAGCGCTCTTACACTCAAGTGGATAGTAGACCCTACTTGAGATGCCTCTCCCCCAAGGAGGCCCAGTATGCTCTAAAGGAGGCCCATGAAGGGATGTGCGGCGCTCATTTGGGAGCAAGATCTCTTGCCCGCAAAATCTTAAATTATGAATATTTATGGTCTGCACTACTTAGTAACGCCAAACAGCACGTTCACTAATGCACCCCTACCAAAAGTTCTCAACAATTCGGCCCTTACCACAAGCACAGTTCTCCTCCTTATCCAGTCCGACCCCTTTCGCAGTGTGGGGGATGGACTTGCTCGGGGCATTCCCTCCAGCATCGAGCCAGCTGAAGTTCCTTGCCATTGGAATCGACTACTTCTCCAAATGGATCAAAGCCGAGCCTCTAGCGACAATCACTGTGAACAGAGACCAGCGGTTCTTTTGGGAAGAACATCGTCTACAGATTCGGTGTACCTCGAATCTTAGTAACCGACAATAGGACCTAATTTACGAGGGCAGCCTTTCGCAATTTTTGTACGGACCTCGGTATCCAGCAACGATTCTCCTCAATATCCCACATGCAATCCAATAGTTAAGCAGAGAACACCAATCTCCAATCGAAAAATTCTCTCCGGCTTAAAAAAGAGACTGGACAAGTCTGCCAAGGGATTATGGGTCGAGCAACTCCTCATTGTGCTCTAGAGCTACCGCACTATTAAGAGGACCCCCACAGGAGAATCTCCCTTCAACCTTACTTACGGCTCCGAAGCCGTCATCCCACTAGAAGTTGGCCTACCTTCTTCCCACTTGATTGCATTCTATGAAGAGCAAAATTCGAACCAGCTTCGTGGCAACTTGGACCTCATTGATGAGGTTCGAGAAAGATCCTCCATCCGTCACGAGATTTATCGAAGCAGGATCGAGCAGTCCTACAACATGAGAGTCTACCCCACTAATCTTAAAGAAGGAGATTTGGTGCTTAGAAAAGTATCAATTTCTTTCCCGAGCAAGAAAGGGAAATTATCTCCTAATTAGGAAGGGCCCTATAGGATCTCCAAAGTTATTCACCCTGACGCTTATCAACTTGAAGACCCGTGGGGCAAGAGAGTACCCAGAACATGGAATGCAGAACACTTATTGATGTACCAAGAGGGTGTTTAAATACCGCTCCAAGCCACTTCTAATCCTAGAGCATTTCTAAGTTTGTTTTTCTTCTTATTTAGTTGATATTTTCGAATGTAATAATGGCTTGTAACTCAGAAGCAGCAACTTAGTCATCTTTAATAAAAGCAGTTTACTTCTTAGAAAACTTATTGTCTAAATGTTTTGTTTGTCTCGCCCCGAAGCGTACACTCTAAATGTGAAACTCTCTTAAACGACAAGTTCGGAGTCCAACACTTGGTTCGATGCCACTTTAGCGACATGCAGACAAGCAAGTACGAAGTACCTTACCATTCGGAATTGCTCCCAAAACTATTGAAACTCTCTTAAACGACAAGTTTGGAGTCCAACACTTGGTTCGATGCCACTTTAGCAACTTGCGAATAAGCAAGTACGAAGTAGCTCACCATTCGGAATTGCTCCCACAACTGTTGAAACTTTCTTAACGACAAGTTCAGAGTCCAACACTTAGTTCGATGCCACTTTAGCGACTTGCAAACAAACAAGTACGAAGTACCTCACCATTTAGAACTGTTCCCACAACTATTGAAACTCTCTTAATGACAAGTTCAGAGTCCAATACTTGGTTCGATGCCACTTTAGCAACTTGCGAACAAGCAAGTGCAAAGTAGCTCACCATTCAAAATTGCTCCCACGACTGTTGAAAACTCTTGGACACAGTGTTATTAGACAAAAGAAACTCATTACAAAATCGAAAGACGCAATCAGCTAAAACATTGCTCGAATACTACAAAAAATTCCATTAAAAGTCAAGATACAAGACCTATTCAAAGACTAAGCTACAGACATTTTGTGCCGCCAAAAATGAAGATACAAGTCCTATTCAAAACTACTGACTCCTACAAAATACAAAGTCTCGCTCTAACTCCTCCTAGTAAGTGGTACACTTCTATTAAGAGATAACCAGGGATGACAAGCACCGTGCCCCTCCCTCGTGGCCTCTGAGGGGATCTCCAAGCCTGTGAGCTGAGTGGTACCATCAGAACCCATGGACCTAGCTGTCGCCTCAACAAATGCTCCGCTCGACAAGCCAGCCACTCCGCTTTGAGCATCCCAAGGGTTCTGCGGAGCACTAGGCATGTGAAGGGCCAACTCATGAAACAACCTCCCCAAGGCATACACCCCACGCGGGGAAGAGGTACTCCTGATGTTGCTCCCTTCAGAGAGTCACTTTAAGCGAAGATTCTCCGCTTCCAATTTGAAAAGTTGCTCTTTGAGGGAGTCGTTTGGTACTCTCAACTTCAAACAAGGTATCCCACTCGTGCCCCCCCTGGTGAGAATTCGGAGATTGTCCTTCGCAAATGAGCCGCCTCTAAACTTTTCTCAAGCATGACGTTCTTCAGCCTGTCTCTCTCTGACGTCACCTTGAATAAAGAGTTCTTCAGCTCGTCCCTCTCAGTCGTCACCGCGAATAAGGAGTGCCGAAGGAACTTTAGCCTTGAAGCTTTTCCAGTAGCCATCGAGGGGCTAACCTCTCCCCCTTCAGGGGGTACTTCTCAGAGAATCTCCTCGAGACGCCTAGTCTCAATATTTCGGCGGGCCAAGGCCAATCTTAATTGGCAGAGCTCCAACTCCATTTTTGAGAGCTCTCTCGAGATTCAGCAAGTCCCAACTAAGTAACACGGAGCTGGGCACGAAAACGTGACGATTCGTTACTGATATGGCTAAAAATAGGGTTAAATCGGAACCGTCCAAATCGGGCACGAATATTAAAGCTCGGGGTAGAATGGTAATTTCACCTACAAACGGGTCTGAAATGGGAGTTGGGCCTTTTTCCAAAGGCCCAATAACCCATGAACGTATCCATCTTACAGGGCGCGGATTCCAACCAGCAAGAAGCCCAGTCCAGCTGGATAGGAGAATTAGGATTTATGATTGTCCTTAATCAACGGCCCTGATCGCTTCTATCCATCCACTGGGAAGTAGGGATTTGATCTTATCGAAACTGGTTCCTAAGGCGGCTATAAATGCCCCCCATCCCCTACTGTTAAGAGGTAATCAATCTTTTGCCAATCAAAGCTCTTTCATAATCTTCCTGAATACTGACAAGAGCGTCGGAGGGTGCATCGCCGGGATCAACCCCGGTGTTTCGCACTTTTTGCAGGTCAGCGACAGGTGATCACGATCAAACTCCGGCAGAAAGGTGTTTAGGTTTGACAATTCAACATCCCAAGAATCTACAAATCTATCTGTTTACCCCCACACCAATTTCAGCGGTAACAGATTGGCGTCATCTGTGGGAACCACGAATAGCAATCCATCCTCTTCCATCGGTTAAGATCACCTCCAGCCATGCCTCCAAGGAAACTGAGATCCAGAGGGTCCAACCGTGCACCCACTCCTCCTCAACCGCAACAGGAGGCTCCCCTCCAACCCATCCAACCTCAGGGACAGCTCCCTCCTCAACTCGATCAGCCACTGCAACAGTTACATCCTCCTCTCCAAAATCTTCAACACCAGCAGGCTCCACTCGGGCCTCAGAACGTTGGTATAGGGACCTCTCATCCTCCCCCTCAGAAGCAACCTCTTCACCGCGACCATATCTCCGTACATAACCCTTCAACCGACTCCATGGCATCTCACAACCCTCGGCCTTCAGAAGGCCTCCACAACATCCTCATCAACTGGCAGAAAGAAGAGGACCTTCGCCACTGTTTGGATGAAAGGCGGGCCCGTGAGGAAGTCTCCCGCTCAGAATGTCCAAATGCGCGATCTCCTCGTCGTCACGATCACAGGAGGTCCCCTCTCCATAGGAGGCGGAGGGAGTCTCCAAAGTACCGTCGAAGGAGGCCTCATTCTCCCGCTGGTCAGCAGCCCCAGAGGGACGAGAACGGACCTATCACACGTGCCGAATTCCAACAGTTCCAGGCTACAATCTGCAGACCCACAACCTCCCACCAAACAACAATAATAATGCTCAGAGGATCCCCACTCCTCTACCAGTTCAAAGCCCTCCTGCTCGGTCCCTAAGTTCTCGTCATTCTCTGAGCTACCGTCACCGTAGCCCTCGCTCCCCTTCGTACGAAGATGAGTCCAGAGGCTCACTGGAATACCGTCGAAGGGATGATGCAGTCTATCACCGTCTCCACAAGATGGAGAGGCGCCTCAGTCAACTAGACAGAGAAGAGGAGCTAAGAGGAAGGACCCTCTGCCCAAGCAGACCTCCGTTCTCCCGAACCATTATGGAGGCTCCCATTCCAGCAAACTTCAAGCCACCACAGTTCGAGACATATACGGGGGAGTAAGACCCTGTGGATCACATCGAGAGTTTCAAAACTCTCATGATGATCCACAAGGCTTCCGATGCTATACTGTGTAAGACCTTCCTAGCTACTCTCAAAGATCTGGCTCGGGAATGGTACTCTCGCCTCGCCCCATCTTCCATCTTCTCTTTTGAACAATTTGAGACCCTCTTCGTCACCCACTTCGTGAGCAGCCGCCGAACCGAGAAGACGAGTATTTCACTACTCTTCCACAATCAGAAGAAGGGTGAGAAACTAAGAGATTATGTCAAGCAGTTTACCGCGGAAGCTAGGTCCATTGCTTTCCTCGAACAATCAGTCGCTGCAGCTGCCTTCCAGTCCAATGTCCTCAATTCGAACCTTCGTTCTTATAACTCATATTTCCCGTATTTGTATTTTTATACTGTATTTTGTCCCATTGTACTCTTTTATCTATTTGAAATTCTGTATCTTGTTTCCATTCGAATAAAATCATTAATTTGTTTTCGACTAAATTTTTGGTACCTTTGTCTAATTCAATTGTGTGTGCTCTTTGTGTCATTCTTCATGAAGAATGAGCTGGTTCTTCTCATCTATCTCTTTATCTCCATTTTTAATACATTTTGACTATTTCCCTAGTTGGATCCCCCTTAAACGGATACCCTAATACACAAAAACCCAAAACCTATACTATTTAAACCCTAAACACCCTAACCCTAACCCCTGAACCAAGTTACTGTTAAAACCCAATCATACCGCCGCCTACCCTCTCCTTCTTCCTTTCCGTTTTCCCCTCCTACCGATCAATACCCATACCTCCATGAACTGTGCCTCCACTCAATACCACCACCGCAGCACCGTTCTCCATCGGAACCACCCTCATATCGCCACCTTCTCCTCGTCATCACCACCGCTATCTTCCACCGTCGTCCCCAACCCCATCAAAACAACCTGAACCCTTTTTCGCCATTTTCGACCTCCACCATCCTCGCCACCCATCGTCATTACCACCTCCGACCGTCTTCACCAGTCACCACACCATTGCCAACATCCATCCTCCGTCGCATCGCCACACCACCGACCATTTCCCATTTCTCCGCTCTCCCCTGTTTCGAACCCACGAACAGAGGATCGTCGCTTCCCGCCACAGTCGCACCGCCGCCAGCATTGCAATCCCTGCCTCATCACCATCGAAGCCATCACCAACCTGCACCGCAGTCCCGTTCTCTCTCACGCTCGCTGTCATCATGAGGTAGAAGACGAGCAGCGGTTGGTGGAAAACGCTGTTCGGTGTTCGGGCGCATCGGATCCCCGCTCGCTGTCCCGTGTTTCGGGCGGATCCGCTGCATAGGAGGCATCCCATTGGATCGTGTGGCTGTCCCGTGTTTTGGCACAGCGGATCGAGTTTTGCTGTTCGCAGTTCAGGCGGGATTCAGTGTGGGATTTCATCTACTTACTGTTGGTTTCTTCGTACGGAGTTCGCGCGTGCTTTTGGGAGATTCGCCCGGGGTTTTTCGATCCCATTTTCCTATGTTAGCGGATCTAATCGTCTTCAATCAAGGCAAGTATTCCTCTTGTACATACTTTTGTTCTAGTACAAGCCTTAACTTGAAAAATACCGCAAATAGTTAGAAATTATGACTCCTCCTTGACTTGTCGTTATTGATCAAATGTTAATCTCCATCAATTTCATAATATTAAGAGTCACAATAATTTTATTGTATTATATTACAACTACTTGGCCTCATTTTATCCCTTGAACACATGAACACATGAAATTAAGGACCCTAGATTTGTAGACATATGTTATATCTTGTATGTGATGAACTTACACCCACTAAAGTCGAGAAACAAATATTACTTGTTGGTTTGATAACCATTACCCGGTATGACATCACACATTAACCTAGATGCCTAATAACCAATTTTTATGCAACCTATACACGTAAGACATTCCTACATGTTGCTGTCCTGGACCTTGCTATGCTGTTTTGACCCCTTTAACATTAGAATCTTAACCCTAGCCCTGAACAATAAATGTAGCTCTGGATGTCTAGATATCGATAGCCTCTGGAATTTTTGAATTCCGAGTTGCTGTATAGGAGTTATTGCAGTTTTACTGCAGCTGTATCGGTAGACGCAGATTCGCAAAACTGCTGTACATCTTCAGTTTGCGAATTAATTTAACTATGTTAGCAGTAAGCGTTTGACTTGAAATGTTATATGCTATTGCTGGACACCCTAGAGAACTATCCAAAATTTTCATAGAATTAATTAACCACATTTTACTACTGATTCACATGTATAAACTCAAATACACAAATTCTGCGGGAACACATTAGCCGTGTAGTTCGCTGTTTTGACACATGTTCCCACTGCTTACTTGTACCAAAATTATATGCGTTGGAACCGGGAAGGAGTCTAGTTTCTAGACCTCCTGATGGATCCACTTTTGCTATCTCGTAGCAACGAGAATCACAGTTTTGGTACAGTAACGTCGTGCTGTCCAAATTTGAGATTTTCGTTGTTCGTGATATTTTTATTCATGTTGACCCTCGTATATGCCATATAAATATCTTAAACTTGTCCCATGTCCATGTTTATGAATTCTTAACTTGTTTCACACACTTGCATGCTTTCTTGGTAAAAGTTAACAAATGTAACAAGCTGGGGTTTAAGGGAAGGACTATAGTAGTAGACAATATAGGTAAGTGTACTCGGAAGGGGGCCCGTATTTTCCAAATACTTGGTTCATGAACTTGTTGTATCTTGATCGATTCATGGAGTCAGTTACTTGGCTCATGAACTTGTTTGATTCATGAACCCACTGTGCGGTTCTTGAACTTGTTAGTGGATTCGCGAACGTGCTTCGTGAACTTGTTATTTATTCTCCGATTCATGAACCATGGCTTGCTTGATACTTGATACCTGAGTACGCCGCCCTATATACTCCATTACTAGATCTAAACGAAATTGCATTGACTGTAGCAACCATGTAGTAAAAGAATGGATGCATGAAGTGCTACCTAGATAGTAATCACCACCAGACTTGAATATGAAACTTGAACTTGATACGTGTTACTTGTTACTTGAGACTTGGCACTTGAATATTACATTTGACACTAGACTTGAGACTTGATACTTGACCCTAGACTTGAGACTTGTCACTTGATGTTAGATACCCCTACAGGTTCCCTTGTCACTTACTTCACCATTAGTATTTGTTATCCAGCCTATTTACTAAGATGTCCCTCTTGCTAGTTAGTTCTTAATTTTCCACTACTTGTTGTATCTCTGTTACATTCTTGATTCCAATTCTTGTCCCATATTACTTGTACTCGTTTTTACTATTTGTGACCCTAACTTGCACTAAGGGCATTTTCTCTTGTTTTCTCTATATTTTTCATTTTATATTTATTAAGCAGACTTTGGAGACGAGCTACCTGATGGGATTGGTGAGCAGAGGTTTTAGTCTTCAAATGGAGAAAGGACTTGATTAGAATAATTGTTTTTCTTGAATTATTTATTCTTCCTGTTTAAGAACTTGTAACGGGCTGATATTCCCGAGTTTTAACTTGATCCAGACTTGAAACTATTTGGATGTTATTACTGTGTTTTCAAGTATTTCTGTTGCTAATAAATTATTCATGCATGCTTGGTTGTATATATATCTTGTTATATTCTTGTTTTGATGCTGAGTCGATCCTACAGCTTATGGATGATGTTAAAATCATTCACTGGGCTTCGTCACGCGCTCGTATTCCATATTTTGGGAAGCAGGGCATGACAAGGTTTTTAGTGGTATCAGAGCTAGGTTTTGGCTAATGTGTTAGTTAACTAATACATTAGATAGGCTTGACTCAGTTAGGGTTAACTCAGCATTTAACAGGCCATGAAGTTGCATGAAAATTTAATTATCAACTTGATCTGGATACTGATGTATTGGGTTTGTGCAGGTCATGGCTCGAAAGAACGCTTCGTCCTCCCAGTCTGGGGGTGATCAGTCAGAGCAGCCAGCTATTATGCAACAGTTACAGATGCAACAGGAACAAAATGAGCGGCACATACAGCAGATGATGCAACGCAGAGAGAGCATGCAGAGATGATGAGGGCAGCCTTAGGAGCTGTCAACAGAGAGCCCCTTGTACCTGTGCCTGGGGTGTTGCCACCCAGACCGGGCAATGTAGCAGATTTCATCAGGCTACACCCCGACAAGTTCACAGGCACAGAAGGTCTGCTAGGAGCCGAGCAGTGGCTCAACAGGACAGAACAGCTGTTGATCGCAGCGCGAATCGCCAATGTGGACCGTGGATGTCGTGAGCATCCAGCTGGTTGACCTCGTCCACATATTATGGCGAGCTGAGACTGAGTGGCTAGAGCGCCCCATCGCCTGGGCCATTTTCAGGGAGAGCTTCCTCACGATGTTCTTTCCTGATGTCACCAAGAACGAGATGGAGCAAAAAATTTTCGCGCGCTCACTTAGGTTCGTCAGATAGTGTTTTATATGCAAATTTTCATTGTCAATTATGATATATCGATGCTTAACTAAGACACTATCTTGAATTCGAAAAACCGGACCGTGGACGAGTATGCCACGGAGTTTACCCGATTGAGCCGCTTTGCCACATCCATGGTGGCTAATGATGAGGACAATGGCCATCGCTTCTTACTGGGCTTGGATATCGATATTCAGGATCGCCTGGCTGCTTTTAGACTTCGTTCCTATGCTGATATCCTGGAGGCTGCCAGGAGCCAGGAACAGACCAGTAGGCAAAAGCGTGCCATTCAGCGGTCCGCCCCGCACCCGGTTGCTGCTAGGCCCACTGGAGGGCCAATCAGGAGGCCGATTCCAGCCCATCCTCCAAGGACTGCTCCCTACCCTACTGCTGCTCCACAGAGGGGATGCTACTGTGACTTCTGTCAGATTCCCGGGCACATGCGCAGGGATTACAGACGGGCCAACCGTCGATGTTTCGAATGTGGTTCTGGTGATCACACCGTTCGGGATTGTCCGCAGAGGAGGGCTGCGCCAGCTCAGGGTCAGGTCAGGCCACCACTTCCTCCTCAGTATCAGATCGTCGGTTAGAGGACCCTGCCCCGAGGAGAGGTCAGGACTTCAACCTGACTGCAGAGGAAGCCGAGACTGCAAAGGAGGTCATTGCAGGTATATTTGTATTTTATTGTTTTTCTATCTGTTTCATGCTTTATTGTTTATCTTGCATCATACTTTGTGTGGTTCTTTTCACATCAGTATTTCCCATTCCTTATTATCCTGTATTATTCATCTCTTCCCTTATTTTGACTCTATCATAGGTATCATTCTCGTCCATTCTTTCCCTGCCCATGTCCTGTTTGATTCTGGGGCGACCCACTCCTTCGTCTCCTCTTGCTTTGTGGATCAGCATCAGTTTGAGTGCAGTGCTATGCTAGCAGCTTGGAACATCACCACAGGTGGCGGTGTCATCGTTTGCTCTAGGGAGTGCAAGCAGAGCCCTATGGTTATTGGGGGCACAGATTTCAAAGCAGATCTGATAGTGATTGGCAATCCAGGGTTTGATGTGATTCTCGACATGGATTGGTTGGGGGAGTCTCATGCTGTTATTGATTGCCGAGCGAAGAAGGTTGTGTTTAGGATTCCGGAGCATGTAGAGTTTGAATTCCATGCTGGGGAAACACCTCTTGGGCGTGGTAAGAAGGTGTCAGATGAGGATGATTGTGTAATGGAATTGCACACAGGCTGTGAGGCTGCACCTCTTGTAATGCGAGAATTCCTGAATGTGTTCCCAAAGGAATTGCCCGGGTGACCTCCAGATCGAGAGGTAGAGTTCAGCATTGAGGTTCAGCTGGGTACAGTGTCGATATCAAAGAGCCCATACAGGATGGCACCGATTGAGCTAGCAGAGCTGAAGGTGCAGATTCAGGGTTTGTTGGATTTGGGTTTCATCAGGCCCAGTGTATCACCGTGGGAAGCTCCTGTTCTGTTCGTCAATAAAAAGGACGGAAGCCGCAGGTTATGCATGGATTACCGAGAGCTGAACAGTGTCATTGTGAAGAATCGGTATCCACTACCCAGGATCGACGACTTGTTTGATCAATTGGGCAGTGCTGCAATCTTTTTGAAGTTGGATCTTCGCTTGGGGTACCATCAGGTGAAGGTGAAGGCAGCAGATGTGCCGAAGACTGCGTTTAGGACCAGGTACGGACATTACGAGTTCTTGGAGATGCCCTTCGGTGTCACGAATGCCCCAGCAGTGTTTATGAGCCTGATGAACAGAGTTTTCTCCCAGTTTCTAGACAGATTCGTAGTGGTCTTTATAGATGACATTTTGGTGTATTCGCGGAACAGGGAAGAGCATGCTGAACATCTGAGAATAGTCTTACAGACTCTGAGGGAGAACAAGCTCTATGGAAAACTCAACAAGTGCGAGTTCTGACTTGATCGAGTTACATTTTTGGGACATATTATCTCGGGCGAGGGAATCTCAGTAGATCCGTCCAAGATTGCTGCAGTGAAGGATTGGCCAGCGCCAAAGTCAATTTTAGAGGTGAGGAGTTTCCTCGGGTTAGCAGGGTATTACAGAAAGTTTGTCAAAGACTTCTCGAAGATAGCTCGGCCATTGACAAGGCTGACAGGGAAGGATAAGAAGTTTGTTTGGAATGAGGCCTGCAGTGAAGCTTTCGCAGAGTTGAAGAGCATGTTGACTTCAGCGCCCGTGTTAACTATACCAGATGGTTCGGGTGACTTCGTGATTCATTGCGATGCTTTAGGTAGAGGTCTAGGTGCAGTGCTGATGTAGAATAGTCAGGCTGTAGCTTATGCATCCAGGCAGTTGAGGCTGCACGAGAAGAATTACCCTACTCATGACTTGGAATTGGCAGCGGTGATCTTTGCTCTGAAGCTGTGGAGATACTACTTACTGGGAGACCGAGTGGAAATCATTACTGACCACAAAAGTCTCAAGTATGTCTTCACTCAGAAGGAGCTGAACATGAGGCAGAGGCGCTGGTTAGAGTTGATGGCCGACTATGACATTAGCTTGCAGTATCACCCTGGTAAGGTGAACATGGTGCCAGATGCATTGGGCAGGAGGCCAGTCATCATATTCTTGACTCAGCAGAAGGAGCTTATTAAGCAGATGAGAAGGTTAGACTTGAATGTGATTCTGTCGGGCACCGATCGCAATTGTATGATGCTTCAGTTGCAGTCATCTTTGGTAGAGCAGATTAAGGAAGCGCAGGCAAGTGATGAGCAATTGCAGAAGTTTAGGGCAGAAGTTGATGTAGGTTCGAGGACCGATATGGTCATTCACTCAGATGGATCACTTCGCTTTGGGGCTAGGCTGTGTGTCCCAAAGGGTGAAGTCAGGCAGAAATTGCTCGAGGAAGCTTACCAGTCAGCATGCTCTATTCATCCCGGTGGTACCAAGATGTATCGGGATTTGAAGCTCCACTTCTGGTGGCATGGCATGAAGAGGGCAGTGGCCAGATTTGTGTCTCAGTGTTTGATCTGCCAGCAGGTGAAGGCAGAACACCAGTGGACTGCCAGACTTCTTCAGCCTCTTCGAATTCCGGAGTGGAAGTGGGAGCATATCACCGTGGATTTTGTGACCGCCTTGCCAAGGAGTCCTAAGGGTCACAATGCCATTTGGGTGATTGTCGACAGACTGACGAAAAGTGCTCACTTCATCCCCTTCAGAGTTGGTCAGTTTACTGCGAGTCTCGCAGAGAGGTACATGCAGGAGATTGTCAGACTCCATGGGGTTACAGTCAGCATTGTATCCGACAGGGATACCAGGTTCAGATCTCAGTTTTGGGAGAGCCTTCAAAGCAGTCTTGGGAGCAAGTTGAGATACAGTACAGTTTTCCATCCTCAGATAGACGGGCAGTCAGAGAGGACCATTCAGACATTAGAGGACATATTGAGGTCTGTGTACTTCAGTTTGGAGGGTCATGGGAGGATCACCTGCACTTGGTTGAGTTCTCCTACAACAACAGCTATCAAGCCAATCTTAAAGCTACACCGTACGAGGCATTGTATGGTCGGAAGTGTAGGTCACTAGTGTGCTAGAACAACATTGGTGAGAGGAAACTGTTGGGGCCAGAATTGATCACCAAGACAGTCGATGCAATGGCCCAGATCAGGAAGCACCTTTTAGCAGCACAGGACAGGCAAAAGAAGTGAGTAGATGTCCACAAGAGACCATTGGAGTTTGAGGTGGGAGACCATGTGTTCCTTAAGGTATCGCCGTGGAGAGGCGTTATCCAATTTGGAGGTGGACGCAGGCTAAGCCCCAGGTTCATCGGGCCCTTCGACATTGTGGAGCGAGTAGGCAAGGTGGCCTATCGACTCGCATTTCTGCCGGCTCTATCTGGAGTGCATGATGTCTTTCATGTCTCCCAGCTCAGAAGATACATCAGGGATGAGAGTCATGTGATCGACTACTCGGAGTTGTCAGTGCAGCCAGACTTGTCTTGTGAGATTCTGCCGGTTACTATCTTAGACAGGCGTGAGAAGGTGTTGAAAAATAAGGTCATCAAGCTCGTTCGAGTTGCTTGGAATCCTCACTCTCCGGGTGAGTCGACTTGAAAATTGGAAGAAGAGATTCAGCAGATGTTTCCCCATCTGTTTCAGTAGTTTAGTTTATTGTTGTTCTTCCTTTTTCTTTGGGGGTTACCCTATGTACCACTTGTTTGAATTTTGAAGATGAAATTCTGCTTGTTAGGTGGGTAGGAATTGTAACTCCTATTTTCCGTATTTGTGTTTTTATACTGTATTTTGCCTCATTGTACTCTTTTATCTATTTGAGATCCTGTATCTTGTTTTCATTCGAATAAAATCATTAATTTGTTTTCGACTCAATTTTTGGTACCTTTGTCTAATTCAATTGTGTGTGCTCTTTGTGTCATTCTTCATGAAGAATGAGATGGTTCTTCTCATCTATGTCTTTATCCCCATTTTTAATACATTTTGACTAATTCCCTAGTTGGATCCCCCTTAAACGGATACCCTAATACACAAAAACCCAAAACCTATACTATTTAAACCCTAAACACCCTAACCCTAACCCCTGAACCTAGTTACTGTTAAAACCCAATCATACCGCCGCCTACCCTCTCCTTCTTCCTTTTCGTTTTCCCCTCCTACCGATCAATACCCATACCTCCATCATCTGCACCTCCACTCAACACCACCACCGCAGCACTGTTCACCATTGCAACCACCCTCGCATCGCTACCCTCTCCTCGTCATCACCACCGCTATCTTCCACCAATGTCCCCAACCCCATCAAAACAACCCGAACCCATTTTTGCCATTCTCGACCTCCACCATCCTCGCCACCCATCGCCATTACCACCTCCGACCGTCTTCACCAGTCACCACACCATCGCCAACATCCATCCTCCGTCGTATCGCCACACCACCGACCATTTCCCATTTCTCCGCTCTCCCCTGTTTCGAACCGACGAACAGAGGATCGTCACTTCCCGCTACAGTCGCATCGCCGCTAGCGTCGCGAGCCCCGCCTCCTCACCGTCAAAGCCATCACCAGCCTTCGCCGCAGTCCCGTTCTCTCTTACGCTCGCTACCGTTGTGAGGAAGACGACGAGCAGCGGTTGGTGGAAAACGCTGTTCGGTGTTCGGGCACATCGGATCCCTGCTCGTTGTCCCGTGTTTGGGGCGGATCCACTGCATAGGAGGCGTCCCATTGGATCGTGTGGCTGTCCCGTGTTTTGGCACAGCGGATCAAGTTTTGTTGTTCTCTGTTCAGGCGGGATCCGGTGTGGGATTTCATCTACTTACTGTTGGTTTCTTCGTACGGAGTTCGCGCGTGCTTTTGGGAGATTCGCCCGGGGTTTTTCGATCCCGTTTTCCTTTGTTAGCAGATCTAATCGTCTTCAATCAAGGCAAGTATTCCTCTTGTACATATTTTTGTTCTAGTACAAGCCTTAACTTGAAAAATACCGCAAATAGTTTGAAATTGTGACTCCTCCGTGACTTGTCATTGTTGATCAAATGTTAATCTCCATCAATTTCATAATCTTAAGAGTCACATAATTTTATTGTATTATATTACAACTACTTGGACTCATTTTATCCCCTGAACACATGAACACATGAAATTAAGGTCCCTAGATTTGTAGACATATGTTATATCATGTATGTGATGAACTTGTACCCACTAGAATCGAGAAACAAATATTACTTGTTGGTTTGATAACCATTACCCGGTATGACATCATACATTAACCTAGACGCCTAATAACCAATTTTCATGCAACCTATACACGTAAGACATTCCCGCATGTTACTGTCCTTGACCTTGCTATGCTGTTTTGACCCCTTTAATATCAGAATCTTAACCTGAGCCCTGAACAATAAATGTAGCTCTGGATGTCTAGATGTTGACAGCCTCTGGAATTTTCGAATTCCGAGTTGCGGTATAAGAGTTATCGCAGTTTTACTACAGCTGTGTCGGTAGACGCAGATTCGCAAAACTGTTGTACGTCTTCAGTTGGCGAATTAATTTAACTATGTTAACAGTAAGCGTTTGACTTGAAATTTTATGTGCTGTTGCTGAACACCCTAGAGAACCATCTCAAATTTTCTTAGAATTAATTAACCACATTTCACTACTGGTTCACATGTATAAACTAAAATACACAAATTCTGCACGAACACATTAGCCGTGTAGTTCGCTGTTTTGACACATGTTCCCACCACTTTCTTGTACCTTAATTATATTCGTTGGAATCGGGAAGGAGTCTAGTTTCTAGACCTCCTGACAGATCCACTTTTGCTATCTCGTAGCAATGGAAATCACAGTTTTGGTACAGCAACGTCGCGCTGTCCAGATTTGAGATTTTCGTTGTTCGTGATATTTTTATTCATATTGACCCTCATATATGCCATATAAATATCTTAAACTTGTCTCATGTCCATGTTTATGAATTCTTGACTTGTTTCACACACTTGCATGCTTGCTTGGTAAAAATTAACAAATGTAACAAGCCGGGGTTTAAGGGAAGGACTATAGTTGTGGACAATATAGGTAAGTGTACTCGGAAGGGGGCCCGTATTTCCCAAATGTGACCTTGTTGTATCTTGATCGATTCATGGAGTCAGTTACTTGGCTCTTAAACTTGTTTGATTCATGAAGCCACTGTGCGGTTCTTGAACTTGTTAATGGATTCGCGAACTTGCTTCGTGAACTTGTTATTTATTTTTCGATTCATGAACCATGGCTTGCTTGATACTTGATACCTGAGTACACCACCCTATAGACTCCATTACTAGGTCTAAAAAAATTGCATTGACTATAGCAACCATGTAATAAAAGAATGGATGCATTAAGTGCTACCTAGATAGTAATCACCACCAGACTTGAACATGAAACTTGAACTTGATACGTGTTACTTGATACTTGACAACTTGTTACTTGAGACTTGGCACTTGAATATTACATTTGAAACTAGACTTGAGACTTGATACTTGACCCTAGACTTGAGACTTTTCACTTGATGTTAGATATCCCTACAGGTTCCCTTGTCACTTGCTTCACCATTAGTATTTGTTATCCAGCCTGTTTACTAAGATGTCCCTCTTGCTAGTTGGTTCTTAGTTTTCCACTACTTGTTGTATCTCTGTTACATTCTTGATTCCAATTCTTGTCCCACATTACTTGTACTCGTTTTTACTATTTGTGGTCCTAACTTGCACTAAGGGCATTTTCTCTTGTTTTCTTTATGTTTTCCCTTTTATATTTATTAAGCAGACTTTGAAGACGAGCTACCTGCTGGGATTGGTGAGCAGAGGTTTTAGTCTTCAAATGGAGAAAGGACTTGATTAGAATAATTGTTTTTCTTGAGTTATTTATTCTTCCTGTTTAAGAACTTGTAACTGGCTGATGTTCCCGAGTTTTAACTTGATCCAGACTTGAAACTATTTGGATGTTATTACTGTGTTTTCAAGTATTTCTGTTGCTAATAAATTAATCATGCATGCTTGGTTGTATATATATCTTGTTATATTCTTGTTGTGATGCTGAGTCGATCCTACAACTTATGGATGATGTTAAAATCATTCACTGGGCTTCGTCACGCGCTCGTATTCTATGCTTTGGAAAGCGGGGCGTTACAGTTCCTCCCTAGCCAAAAAGCTCCTGCGAGACTTCTTCGACCTTTTTCTCAGAAGCGAGAAGTACATCCGGGCTGAGGAAGCTGAACATTGCCCCACATTCGAGGGATCTTCCTCAGGAAGCAAGAGAAAGGCAGCCATAGATGAGGGAGCTAAGAAACTCCAGAAGGACAACGGGGGTCAGCACCGCCCGCCTCCCAGATTTGAGAAGTTTACCCCCTCAACACCAATGTTTCAACTATTCTCATGGAGGTTGAGAAAGAGGGAGTCCTTCCTCCTGTCCCAAAGATGATACCCCCGGAAAGAAGAAAGATCAGGAGAAGTGGTGCCGATACCATAGGGACCACGGCCACGACACCAATGACTGTCAGGCTCTAAAGAATGAAATTAAAGCCCTCATTCAGAGAAGGCAGCAGTCCAAGTTTGTCAGAAAGGACTGAATCGATCTTCCTCCTCCCCCCAGGGGGCTAACAAGCATCCCGAGAGGCGCGACGAGACTCCCAAGTTCAAAGAGGAATACATCCTGCACCTCATCCATGGAGGCCTAATAGGAGGAACCTCCAACTCTTCTCGAAAGGCTTTCATCCGGAAAGTCAATTTGGTGCATAGCATACCCCCTCCCAAAGGTCTCAGAGTCCCGGTTACTTTCTCAGATGAAGATCTAGAGGGTGTCTGAACACCCCACTGTGACGCACTGGTGATTAACCTTCACAAGGCTAACTTCAAAGTGGAGAGGGTCCTGGTGGATAATGGCAATTCTGTCAATATCCTCTTCCTAGCGGCCTTCCGAGGACTCAAGTTATCGCGGGACAGGCTCAAGCCCGCTGGCTACACGCTCTATGGATTCACGAAAGTGGTAGTGACTATCGAAGGGGTGATAACCCTCGACGTAACCGCTGGCAAAACTCCTACTACCCAGACGAAGCCAATGGATTTCATGGTCATCGACATTCCAGCTGCTTGCAATGTGATTCTAGGCCAACCTGGCCTAGCTGCTTTAGAAGCCATCCCGTCGGCTTATCATCTCAAAATGAAGTTCCCTACCAAGGCAGGTGTAGGGGAAGTGAGGGGAAGTCAAGAGATGGCCCGCAAGTGTTACATGACCTCGACTGGGGGACCTGTCCTTTCCCTCGAGACTCTTGAGATTCCCCAGGGGAACACCCAGCCTATGTCAGAACCAGTAGACGAGCTGAAGGAAGTGCTCTTTTCAGAGCAAGATCCGAACTGCAAATTTTTCATCAGCAAGACCCTCCCCTCTGCCCTCTATTCTGACGTAGTCCATTGCATCAGGAAGAACCATGACCTCTAGGCCTGGACAGCTGCCAGCATGCTAGGAAATTTCGAGGACCTCCACGTCCACCACCTAAGCGTTGCTCCGGTATCCAAACCGGTCCAGCAGAAGAGGCGCAAGTTCACCCCTGAGCGCCAGCAGGCCATAAAGGAAGAAGTGGACAAGCTCCTCAAGGCACGGTTCATACAAGAAGTCAACTATCCCGAATGGCTCTCTAATATTGTTATGGTCAAGAAGGCCAATGGAAGTTGGAGGATCTGCATTGACTTCACGGATTTGAACAAGGCATGCCCTAAAGATCCTTTCCCTCTCCCCAGCATAGATACCTTGATCGATGCTACTTCGGGCAATGAGCTGTTGAGCTTCATGGATGCTTTCTCCGGATACAACCAAATCAAAATGTTCCCCCCAGATATCTCGAAGACGTCCTTCATCACAAATCAAGGCCTATATTGCTACCAAGTGATGTCCTTCGGGCTCAAAAATGCCGGTGCCACCTACCAGCGCCTCGTCAATAAAGTTTTCCAGAATCAGATCGGCCGAAACATGGAAGTGTAAGTTGATGATATGCTAGTCAAAAGTATCCATGGGTCCAACCTTGTCGCCGACCTGCAAGAAGCCTTCGACGTGTTGAGAAGGCATAATATGAGACTAAACCCGAACAAGTATGCATTCGGGGTCTCGTCTGGTAAGTTCCTGGGCTTCATGGTCAGTCAGAGGGGGATCGAAGCCAACCCCGAGAAGATCAAAGCCATACTGGACATGGCTCCTCCTACAAGTGTGAAAGAAGTTCAAAAGCTTACAGAACGCCTCGCGGCCATAGGACGCTTCCTGTCTAAGTCAGGAGAGAAGTGTCTTCCTTTTTTCAAAGCCCTCAGGGGGGCTAAAGGTTTTGAGTGGGGCCAACAACAGCAAGAATCGTTCGACCAACTGAAAGCCTATCTGGTCAACCCCCCACTCCTCAGCAAGCCTACTCCCGGAGAAACACTCTACCTCTACCTCGCTGCCTCCGAGCAAACCCTCAGTGTTGTCCTAGTGAGGGAAGAAGACAAGGCTCAGAAGCCTATCTATTATGTGAGCAAGAATCTCAGAGATGCCGAGCTCCGCTATCCGAGATTGGAAAAGATAGCCTACGCCTTGGTAATGACAGCCAGGAAGCTCAGTCCTTACTTTCAATCCCACTCGGTGGTCGTCCTTACCGACCAGCCGCTTAAGCAAGTCCTGCATAAGCCCGAGACCTCCGGGCGTCTGATGAAGTGGTCGATCGAGCTAAGTCAACATGACATATCCTATCAGCCTCAGACTATAATCAAGGCTCAAGCCTTAGCTGAATTTATAGTGGAAAGCACCATCCCCAAAGTGAGTCAAGTAGCCAATGGGCTGCCTATTTGGACATTATATGTAGACGGGTCTTCTTGCGCTGAAGGGAGCGGAGCCGGAGTCATTCTGGCAGGCCCAGATGACTTTGTTCTCCAATACTCCCTCCGCATCAACTTTAAAGCCTCGAACAACGATGCTGAGTATGAAGCCCTAATAGCAGGCCTGGGCATGGCTCGCAAGACAGGAGCACAATGTGTCCAAGTGTTCAATGACTCACAGCTGATGGTTAATCAGGTCTTAGGAGACTACGAGGCACGAGACAACCGAATGGTTAAGTACCTAGCCAAGGTCCAGAGTCTCATAGCTTCGTTTAAAGAGGCACAAATCCAGCGGATCCCTAGAGAAGAAAACTCCCAAGCAGATGCCCTCTCAAAATTGGCCTCCTCCTCCCTCCAAGGTCTTGAACAGACCGTCCTAATCGAAGTGCTCCTAAGACCATGCATAGAAGAAGAAGCCCCCAACTCGATGGAGTCGCTGTCCGTCCAACTCCGGGACAACTGGATGAAGCCTCTGATAGAGTTCCTCAGGGATGGGAACCTCCCCCAAGATCCTAAAGAAGCCCATCGAATCCGAATGAGAGTGGAGCGGTACACCCTTATTGAAGGAGTCTTGTACAAACACTCCTACAGCCAAGTAGATGGCAGACCCTACTTGAGATGCCTCTCCCCGAAAGAAGCATTGTATGCCTTGCAAAAACTCCACGAAGGTAAAGGCAGAGCCCATTCAGGATCAAGGTCCCTCGCCAGGAAAGTTTTGAACTACGGGTACTTCTGGCCTACCCTACTTCGAGATGCTGAGCAACATGTTCGGCAATGCGGCCCTTGTCAGCAATTCTCCAACATCTGCCGACTACCCCAAGCACAACTCACATCTCTCTTGAGTCCAATTCCCTTCGCCATGTGGGGGATGGACTTGCTAGGTCCGTTCCCACCAACTCCAGACCAGCTCAAGTTTTTGGTCGTGGCAGTCGACTATTTCTCAAAATGGATCGAGGCCGAACCACTGGCAACCATTACCGAGAACAAAGTGCTACAGTTCTTCTGGAAAAATGTCATCTGTAGGTTCGGCGTACCTCGAGTCCTGATAACAGATAATGGAACACAGTTCACAGGGGCAGCATTCTGATCTTTATGTGATGACCTCGCCATTCAGCAATGCTTCTCCTCCGTCTCTCATCCTCGGTCCAATGGTCAAGTAGAGAACGCCAACAGGCAGATCCTCTCCGGCATCAAGAAGAGACTAGATAAATCGACCAAAGGCTTATGGGTAGAACAACTTCCTAACGTATTGTGGAACTGCCGCACTACGAAACGGACCCCCACAGGAGAGTCGCCTTCAACCTCACCTATGGATCCGAGGCTGTAATCCCCTTAGAAGTTGGTCTGCCATCCCATCGCCTTATTGCCTATAATGAAGAGCAGAATGCCAGAGAGCTCCAGGTGAATTTGGACCTTATTGATGAGCTCCGTAAAAGAGCTTCAATTCGCCAACAAAATTATCGAAGGAGAATCGAGCAGGCCTGCAACAAAAGAGTCCATCCCACCGATCTCAAGGAAGGAGACATAGTCCTCAGAAAGCTAGCTATCTCATCCACAGCCAAAAGAGTAAGCTAGCTCCGAACTGGGAAGGACCGTATAAGGTTTCCAAGGTAGTCCGGCTAGGAACATATCGTCTTGAAGACCTCAAAGGCAGAGAGATACCAAGAACTTGGAATGCCGACCAAATACTGAAGTACCAAGAGGGTGTTTAAACGCCTCTCCGAGTACGATCAAATATCGAGTCGTTCCTATCTTTTTGTTTTTTACTTTTTTCTTTATTTTCCCATTATAATAACGGCTTGCAACTTAGAAGCAGTCGATTAGCAGTTATCAATAAAGAACTTCTTTCCCCTGATGATTCTCTTGTGACTATTTTATCTCTCCATTTAAGACCTTTAATTGCTCTTACTCGAACGACATGTTCGGAGTCCAAAACTTGGCTCGATTCTGCTTAGCAAGCTCGCTCTTAAGCGGGCTAGAAGTGGTTCGCCATTCGGAACTGCTCCCTCAACCGTTGAAATTTACTCAAACGACGTGTTCGGAGTCCAAAACTTGGCTCGATTCCGCTTCGCAAGCTCGCTCTTAAGCGGGCTAGAAGTAGTTTGCCATTCGGAACTGCTCCCACAACCGTTGAAATTTACTCAAACAACGTGTTCGGAGTCTAAAACTTGGCTCGATTTCGCTTCGCAAGCTCGCTCTTAAGCAGGCTAGAAGTGGTTTGCCATTCGAAACTGCTCCCACAACCATTGAAACTTACTCAAATGACGTGTTCGGAGTCCAAAACTTGGCTCGATTCTGCTTCGCAAGCTCGCTCTTAAGCAGGCTAGAAGTGGTTGCCATTTGGAACTGCTCCCACAACCATTGAAATTTATTCGAACGACGTGTTTGGAGTCCAAAACTTGGCTCGAATCTGCTTCGCAAGCTCGCTCTTAAGCGACCTAGAAGTGGTTCGCCATTCGGAACTGCTCTCACAACTGTTGAAACTTACCCAAATGACCTGTTCGGAGTTCAGAGCTTAGCTCAGCCCTGCTCATACTCCTCGCTCACAAGTGGGTATGAAGTGGTCATACAACCATAGATGATTAACAAAACACGCAAACACAAGTGCAAAAGAATAAACAAAGCTTTCACTTCCATAAAGATTAAGGTTCGACTACAAAATCAGCTACTCAATTCTCTACGATGAGTTACAAAACTCGAAAAAGCCAAAATTACAATAACTCTTTCAAAGCTTCTTCAGGAAAGGGATGTTCCGATTTAAAGACACCCGAGGACGGCAGCGCCTAACTTCAGAGCTCATCTCTAGGCCAGCAAACTGGGATGCATCTTCAGCACTGCCTCTGACGGTGGCCCCGACAGATGCTCTGCTCGACGAAGCAGCCACACCACTTTGAGCATCAACAGGGCTCTGCCAAGCAGCGGGGGAGCGAGTCGTGAGCTCGTAAAAGGAAATTTCACTCTCGCTCTCTTCATGGGTACACGATGTGCTTCTGACATTAACCCGTTCAGGTTCAGGTTTAAGCCGAGCGACTTCCTCCTCGAGCTTAACAATTCAATCCTTCAGAGAGGCATCTTTCATGGCAATCTTGAAGCAAGGAAGCTGAGCGGAGCCTGCGGTGCCAGAGCTATCGATAATAATTCGACGAAGATGAGTAACTTCGATGCTCTTATCAACTCTAACCCTCTTCAGCTCATCAACCTTCACTGTCGCCTCGCTCACGGTTGCTAACAGCTCATCTCGCTCGGCCGTCAACTTGCCCATCGCCGCTGTTAATTCTTCTCTCTCCACCAAGAGCTCGTCTTCGGCTATCGACAATTCGTGGACCTCAGCTAACAGTTTGTCTCTCTCTACTGAGACATCAGACAGTGCCTTCTTTAGTTGATTCATCTTGGAGAGACGCTTCGACAACTTTAGCTTGAGGCGGTCCAAGTCCAACTCGCTCTTGAGAAAACACTCTCGACTGCGAGAGAGTGCCAACTTCATTGATTTCAAGTCAGCTCAGAGATGAGATACCTCAGTTGCTGCCATGTTTGGCGATGCCTCCTGAAAGAATACAATGACACTAAGCTCGTGCAACACATAGCTAAATTTCAAAGCAGAGTACCAAAACATAGTGGTGCTCAAAACTTGGTCGGATTTCAAAACGAGATTATTTTCAGCCCTACGAGAAAATTTCAAATCGAGATCGACCCCAACACTTAGTCAAAGAAAGAAAATTTTCATTTATAACGAAAAAGCGGTGGCCAATCCACTACAAGGCAGTACATAAAGAAGAAAAAATACAAAGCAAAAAGATCAAGGGGCCACCTTGAGTGGTAGCTCGGTGACGGGCACCTCGGTAGACGGCTCCTCATCCTCTGCCGCTCTGGCTCGGGGGTCACCCCCACGGCTCGGGGGTCACCCCCTCCCTCCACCACCACGGTCTCAGGGTTGGCAAGAGCATCGTCACCTTGTCGCCCTTCCCCTCCTTCCCCTTCGACCTCTTGTTCGGCTTCGGGGTCCTCCTCGTCGACCGGATCCCACAGTCTATATCCTGACCTGTCGAAGCCGAGGATCCAGGCCTCGACGTGCTCGAGTGCAGTAGCGTAGGACTTCTCCATGTTGGCCACCATATGCTTCTTGGCCTCGGCCTTAATCTCAGCCCTCGCTGCCTCCACGGCCTCGTCTTTTTGCCTCTTCACTGCCTTCAAGGCCCTTGTCGCTTCGGCCCCTCCTCGGCTGCTTTGGCGACCTCCGATGTGAGCTTCTCCCTCGCCTGCGCCAGGGCTACCTCTAGGTCAGCGACCTGGGCCGCCAAAGCATCTGAGCGGCGCTGCTCCGTCTCGAACTACTTCATGGCCCTCGCCCTCTCCGCTCTGTCTTTATCGCTAGTGGCCTTCAGCTCCTTCTCTTGCTCGGCATACTGCTCGAGAAGGTGGCTGAAGTGGCATGTGGCCTGCAAGAAGAAGCAGTTAGAACACAACAAAAGCCGAGCTAAAGACTTAGAAAATTTTCAAGAGAATATCAAAAACAACTGAGAAAGCTTACCGACATAAGCGACCGAGCCACCTCTAAAGCGTCGTCACCCATCGTCCCCACCTTCAGTGCGGCTCAGTCCTTAGGGGTCGGGAGATGGCGGAGAGCCTGCATACTCATTGCCGAGTCCCCCAAGAAGCCGTCATGGTTCATCACCCGCTAATCGGGGACGAACAGCTTCTTGTGGGCCTCGGTCAGTATGACCTCGGCCTGCTCGGTTAGAGGCGGGGCCTCAAGAGCCAGAGCCGCCGAGATGGAGAGGTCCTCGGACTGGGTCGGCTGAGAAACACCAACAGCTGGGGACGACCGCCGAGGAGAAGTGAGGTCGACGGTCCCGACCACGGCCGAAGGAGCCTTGGTGGGTCGGCCAGACGAGGGACCTGCGCTCGTCCTCTTCCTCTTCTTGGCATCGGTGACCTTATTTCGTTCGGCCATTATCGCCTTGAAGTCCATGCTCGGAGCCTCTGTCAAATAAAGAAAACAAAGTTAGAAAAAACACAAGGCATTAAAGAAAGTAATACGACCAAAAAAAAGATGTCCGGAGTGTACTCGAGTCGATCGGACTCAAGCCCGACCCTTGAAGCACCTCCTTGGTCATGTCTTTCCAACTCAACATCGGAAGTCCGACCATCTTCGCCGCCACCTCTGCCTCGGTCGGGGTCAGCACCGGCTCGGCCTTTGCATACATGTGGCGGCACGTCCTCCTTCCACCGGGTCGGGAAGTCCCACGCCGAAGGGCCCTTGATCAGGAAGAACTTACCCTTCCACGACTTTATCGAGTCGGGGTTCTCTATCAGCTTGATGCCTTTCCAAGGCGACAGGTAGTAACGGGGCTCAGTCTTGCTCATCCTATTGATCCGATACAAACTCCGGAGGATGACGAGCTGCGGCTCCACCTTTGCTGTTCGGCTTTAGAGCAGAAATCCGAGCACGTGCCGCCACATGTTCGGCATGAACTGGATTGGGCTAGTCCGTACCACCGGAGCACCTCGATCACGAAAGGATGGAGGGGCAGACGCAGTCCGGCGTTCAGTGCGTCGTAAGCAAAGACGCATGTATCGGGCGTAAAGGCCGTGCACGCTCGCACCCCGGGACCAGGGAGAAGCAACTTATACTCGGGAGGGATGACAAAACTCTTTCGAATCCGAAGCAGATCTCGCTCAGTTAAAACCGAGGGGATATCATCAACTTCGGTAACCTCCCTCAGTTCATTCTCTTCGTAAGTCTCCAACCGCCCGTAGATAGCCTTGGTCAGCAGCTCACCGCTATACTGCCTTATCCCTCCATGGCCGGATATCACGGTCGGCAGCTGACCTATTTCACCTGCTTGTCTCACTGTCTCCACCACCATTTCAACAACCGAAGATCGGGCCACCACCTTGCCCTTCTCCTCAGCCGCCGACGACCCTACCATATCCTTCCCCTTCCGTCTGCTCACCACTTCCTCGCGAACTAACTGCTCGTCGCTCCGACCTCCCGAGGAAGATCCCTCACTACCCGAGGACACTCGTGACATCTCGTAGGGTATATGTATGAGATTAAGAGTGTGTACTGACCTTGATGTGACGGTTACGATCGGAAAAACATCACCGGAAATTGCCTGGTCTCTGCGACAGCTAACACAACCGCCCTTGAGCTCAAATCTCCGCTAGCAGAGAAACTTGAGAGTGAAAGTGAGTTTAGAGAGTGAAAAGTGAAAGAATGAGAGAATGAGTGAGGGGGGGAGAAAAAACTTATAGCCAAAGAGGCAACAGTTGGGCTTTTACAATGCTTGGGGCCCGTTAAGGGAAACAAAACGACAGAATAGGGAAGGCTGCGACAGTTCAGAGAAGGGCTGCGACAGTTCAGACTTAGCCTTGCAGCTCGGCAATTCACGAGGAACCCTGCCGAGCCGCCGAGGCACTCTGCCGAGCAACCGAGGCACTGACCTCCACATTTGGAGAAAAATACTGAAGAGCTCTGTGGGACGTCTGATTATCCCAAAATTCGTGCCAAAAATTGATGAGCAGCTCAGATCCAAATACGCCCACAAAATGACAAGATAACGTTTTCTCGTGATCTGAGCCTCCTACCTCGTGATTCGCACCATGATGAGTGCTCCAGATTTAGCCATGTGGCTCAACGGCTCTTAACGAGCCGAGCCACCGAGGCACTCTGCCGAGCTACCGAGGCACCGATCTCCACATTTGGAAAAAAATGCTGCTGAGCTCTGTGGGACGTCTGATTGTCCCAAAATTCGTGCCAAAAATTGATGAGCGGCTCAGATTCAGACACGCCCACAAAACGACAAGATAATGTTTTCTCGTGATCTGAGCCTCCTACCTCGTGATTCGCGCCATGATGAACGCTCCAGATTCAGCCACGTGGCTCAACGGCTCTTAACGAGCCGAGCCACCGAGGCACTTTGCCGAGCTATCGAGGAGCTATGGCCGAGCTACAGAGCTACCAAGGAGCTATGACCGAGCTGCCGAGCTACCGAGGCACCGACCTTCACATTTGAAGAAAAAAAGCCACCGAGCAACTCCAACTGTCAGACTGCCTCAAAATTCGTGCCAAAAGATGATGAGCGGCTCAGATCACGCCACGCCCACAAAATGACAAGATAGCGCTTTCCCGTGATCTGAACCTTTAACCTCGTGATTTGCGCCATGATGGACGCTCAAGATACAGCCACATAGCTCGGCAGCTCGTGAGGCGTCGAGCTACCGAGGAGCCTTGGCCGAGCTACCGAGGCACCGACCTTCACAAACAAAGGAAAGTGCCGCCGAGCTACTCAGACAGCCCGATCGCTTCGATATTCGCGCCGATGGCTGATGAAGGGCCCAGATTGCGGCACGTCATAAATGGTATTAAAAATTAATTTTTAATTTATTAAAATTGGATTATTTATTTAAAAATTGCGAAAAATGATAAAAAAATCAGGAAAATTAATTAAAAATTCTAAAAAATAATTATAAATTCGGAAGAATATTTTTGAACCCCTGGGTAGATAATTATGGCTCAGAATAACTAGTTAATGCTTTTGAACAATAAATC
Organism: Hemerocallis citrina; assembly: GCA_017893485.1. Taxonomy (NCBI): domain Eukaryota; kingdom Viridiplantae; phylum Streptophyta; class Magnoliopsida; order Asparagales; family Asphodelaceae; genus Hemerocallis; species Hemerocallis citrina. The sequence continues at coordinate 38,752,715 of CM030360.1, forward strand.
ACCACTCCGCAAAATTAAATAAATGGTCCGAAAAATGAATAAAAGTTAAGAAAAATCACCAAAAGTCCAGGAGGGCTCAAGAACAACCTTGAGCACGCAACCAACACCAAAAATTACCATAATACCTCATATAAAGATTCGACGCCCCTCACTTGGACTCCGATACAACTCCGCAAGCCATTAAAACAATAAAACTACTCCTCAAAGGCTGATCAAACTCAGTCTTCGGGAGTGGGGGGCTCGTGATATGGCTAAAATAGGGTTAAATCGGAACCGTCCAAATCGGACACGAATCTTAAAGCTCGGGGGTATAATGGTAATTTCACCTACGAACGGGTCTGAAATGGGAGTTGTGCCTTTTTTCAAAGGCCCAATAACCCATGAACGGATCCATCTTACTGGGCGCGGATTCCAACCCGCAAGAAGCCCAATCCAGCTGGATATGAGAATTAGGGTTTATGATTGTCCTTAATCAACGGCCCTGATCACTTCTATCCATCCACTGGGAAGTAGGGATTTAATCTTATCCCGAAACTGGTTCCTAAGGCGGCTATAAATACCCCCCGTCCCCCACTGTTAAGTGGTAATCAATCTTTTGCCAATCAAAGCTCTTTCATAATCTTCCTGATTACTGACAAGAGCGTCGGAGGGTGCGTCGCCTGGATCAACCCCGATGTTTCGCACTTTTTGCAGGTCAGCAGCGGGTGATCACGGTCAAACTCTGGCAGAAAGGTGTTCAGGTTTGACTATTCAACATTCCAAGAATCCACAAATCTATCTGTTTGCCCCCACACCGATTTCAGCGGCAACAGGTTGAAATGCAAGGACTTCTCTTTGAATATGTCTTGATATATATCAACTCAGCAGAAATGAATCATATAGTCATTTTACCATATTGCTCAATTTATCAAATGCATCATGATAATCAATATAAGTGCCAGTTTGAGATAATTTGAACAACAATTCCTGGTGATGAACAAACACTGATTCCCCAAATCTAGCATCCGATTCATGCACAAATGCCTTTCAAGTAGAAAATAAACCATTTTTGAATTTATTTTGAAACCATGCCAGTGCTTTTCCATATGGAATGATGTAATAGTTAGATTCTCAGCTTTTGAGTTTTGTGACAATCGAAAAACTAATTATCTTTGAATAACCGCCCATATGGTTCAGCATCCTCAAACCTTGGGAATTGCAGCCTGGGGTTCTTAATATCTTAATGAGCATTTTAGTTGTGTATATCTCACTAGTGGTACAAGTGTTGGTTGAACTAGTGGCGATCCTTGGTTGATTTGTTGACCTAGCTTGCCTTCCAAGGCTGTGAATCTAGTGCTGAAGGAGGAGACCATCGACCGTTGCTCTTGCAACGCTATTGCCAGCAATTGCTCATGGCCGCTTTGTAGATTCATTCAGCGCTGCAATTGCTTCATTCGTCTGTTGATGACGGAGCCGTGTACCATCAACCATGGTGTTGATCGTGAATGAAAGCACCAATTGATACGTACTAATTTGAGATTTAGAAGAAACAAAGATGAAGAAGATAATCAAACTAGAATTTTTGAAGAAAAAAGAAGAATTACAGAATTGAAGAAGAATAGGGAAGTTTGCATAACAATGTTCATAGCTGTTAGATATTATAGTCCCATATTAGGTATTGGGCTAATTTTGTATTTGGCTCACTCCTATATATAGGAGATATTGTACTCAGTTATTTCTCAATTCAATATTCAGTATTGTGTTTATCTCTCTGATTTATCTTAACATGGTATCAGAGCTAATTATACAAATTTTCTTCTCTTAAATTTCTCCCAAAAAAAACACACGAAGGAAATCAAGCAACGAGAAAAGATCACCAGTCTTCATCAAGCCCCAACAAGAAGATCACCATCAAGCCCCAGAAGCCAAATCTTCATCAGTCAACAATTTCCAACCTCAAGTCTTCATCACCATCATGTCTTCATCAGTCGAAGAGAACCAACAGAAGATCACCATCAAGCCCCAGATTCCAACAATCCTCGTCGTTGACGTCTCCCTCGTCATCGTCCCCCAAATCCTAATCTCGTTGCTCCCAATTCCTACCACCGACCTGTACATCATCATCATCCTCTTCCTATCCCTCTACTCCCCAAGCCACCACTCATCGTCGAGCCACACCACACCAACATCTCACCATTTAGCCTCTACTTCTCAAAACCCTAATCCTACACCGACCTGAAACCCGAATCCTCCACCATCAAACCCGCTCCTGACCGGATCGGACTTGCTCCCCTTGCCCTTCTGTTTCCAAAACCCTAGCCGTAATCTTGTTTGTGTTTGCATACCCAACCCGCCCAAAACCCGAAACCCATAAACCCTAAACCCAATACCCTATTTTTTCCCCTGTAAAAAAAATCAAAAAATTATATATATATATATATATATATATATATATATATATATATATGGAAAGCTTCGGTTGTGCACTGCCTCTAGTGCACACGGCATGTGCACTAGGCCTTTGGGCGTTCATATCGAAGATCCGAACCGTTCACATTGATCTACAAATCTAAATTAGTCTAAGTATGTAAAATCAAATCATTTGAAATTCATTTACCCATCCATTGAAGTGTTACAAAATTGTATGGCTGAAAATCATTGTTTTTTATAGTCACATGATGGATGGGCAAAAGAATTTCAAATGATTTGATTTTACATATTTAGACTGATTTAGATGTGTAGGTCAATGTGAACGGTTCGGATCTTCAATATGAATGCCCGAATGCCTAGTACACACGTCGTGTGCGCTAGAGGAGTGCACAACCGAAGCTTTCCCTATATATATATATATATATATATATATATATATATATATATATATATATATATATATATATTATTCGTATTATTACAGGTACTTCTACTTGATAGAATCTCAGTCTCTCCCACATATTTCCGCCTCCACTGACTTCCCCGATGCAACCACCTCTCGTTCCTCCTTCAGATTCAAACAGCAGCAGCGTCATTTTCAGTCTGCCTCCGGCCTCTTACCTTCTCCTAACACCATTCCTTACCCTACCCCACCTCTACTTTGGACACCGGTAGCATGGTCCTGCTCCCTACCCCGATCCAGACACCAGCAGCATCTTCTTCCACATTGTGCTCTTAGTCACAGCAGTGCTTCCTCCCTCACATCCTCAGCCATGCCCGTCACTCCAGCCTTGTCGTCTCCTGCTGATTGGGCTAATCTTCAGCAATGCCTCACTCAACTGGAACTACAGCTAATGGGTCAGTCTATCAATGCTGGCTCCTCTGCTCCTACACTTTCTACCACTCCCGATATGAATTCGTTCTGGATTTTAGATTCTGGTGTATCACATCATCTCACTATTAATCAGACACTATTACCACCTGCACAGCACTTCCTTCTCACTCTCCATCTTTACACACAGCTGATGGCTCACCGCACTCAGGGAAAATTACCTCTCCCACTCTCACATTACCATATGTTCTTTATGCTTCTCATTTATCAATAAATCTTATGTCTATTAGTGCATTGTGCGATAGTGGTCTTGTCGTTACTTTTGACTCTTTAGGTTGTTCTATTACTGATTCCTCCACCGGTGAAGAGTTTGGGCGTGCTAGTCGTCAGGGCCGTCTATATTATCTAGATTTTCTTCGTGCACATCACTCTCCTTCTAGTTTTGCCGATATTGTTTCCTCTGATGCTGATCTGTGGCACAAACGTTTAGGTCATATTAGCGCATCACGACTCCAGACTATAGCTCGCAGTGGTGCCCTTGGCTCTCTGTCTTTTAAAAATTTATCTGATTGTCAGGGTTGTCATTTGGCCACACATTGTCTTACCCTTTAGTCACAAAAGAACTTCTGAAACCACTTATCCGTTTCAACTTGTTCATTCTGACATATGCGGACCCTCTTCCGTACCTTCGTGGAAAGGCTATCTCTATTATGTTACCTTCATCAATGACTTCACTAGAAATACATGGGTTTTTCTTATGCGTCACTGATCTGAGATACCTGATATTTACCGATTTTTTACAACTATGATTCACACTCAGTTCGGTGTGCGCATTAAGAATTTTCGATCAGACGGTACACGTGAGTACACTTCCACCACTATGAGATCGATCCTTCAGTCTTGTTGTTGAAAATCTAGCTACCTAAATATATAGATAAAACTAGACACAAATTATAAAAACCTCGCAAGTGCACGAATCGTTTATAGAATCGTAGTAATAGCAAGGGTCGATCCCACAGAGATTGTAGACTTCAACTTACTAATCAATAAAACTAATAATAAAAATGAAGAAGAGTTATTGTAATATTCTAAAAGAACTAAAAGATTAAAACTAAGATGAGAGGTGTTGAATCACAAATATCTCTTGAATAGTTGGGTTGTTGATCTCCACCAATAGTTAGTAATGCTAAGTTGCCTTCTGAATTTACTTCTAATTACTCATGTTTGTTCACTTCAAGGGCATGGTATCTACTCCTTAAAGTATTATTTCCCTAGGCCAAGAATTAGGCATGGTATCTACTCTAATTCGTTTCTTTCCGTAAGTATCTAGCATGGTATCTACTAAGTTATACTTAGAGAAAACATAAGAACAGTGGAAACGAACAAACACTTAAAGTTCTAGAAATTGGTATCAGATCTAGATCCTCTAAGTTGATTGAACCAAGAACCCCTAAAGATTCCTTTGTTACAAATTATGAGCACGAGATTCGGTCGTCTCAATATGCTCATATAACAGATTCAGATAAATGATATCCAAACTTGAGCTTCCCAAGTTCTGTACGTCAGTCGACTGGCTCTCACCTCAGTCGACTGCTCTCAGTCTTGAGAACTATTTTGACTATCATAAACCTATACCAATTCAATTAGATTCAATTAATAAGTAACATAGAAGAGTTCAGAAGAAGATAGCATTACATAACTACGGTTTCGATCTACCCAACTATGAAATTAGTTCCACATAATAATAACTTTATTGCTTAACAAATTTGAATACATGATCAACATAAAAGAATAAAGAGAGAAGAAGAAATAAACTAATGGATTCCGGCAATATGGTCGACTGGCTGTCACACAGTTGACTGCCTTCTGGTTGCTGGGTCTTCTTTCTCCTTCTTCGATGTTGATGGAATTAAGCACTGGTTGCTTGTTCAGGAACTTGGTGATTGAGTCGCTTCCCAGAGATATATCTGATCGTCCCCTCCAAGTTGATCTCTTCTGATATTTATAGAGTACGGCTGAGAATTAGGGTTTCCCCTTTTTCAGGAAAATCCTTCTTTATTTTATTTGATGATTAATATCTTTCTCTTTTCTCCTTTCCTTCCTTATCTGTTCACCACGTCCACTTGGAAATACCCTGTCTTTAGATTTGATTCTTTGTATAAAATCTTGATCCAAGTAGATTTGAAATTAGAGGCAGGTGTATCTTTGAAGATCTTATCTGTTTACTCCGCCGCAGACCAGTCGACTTGTCTTCGAACCAGTCGACTGAGTCGAGACTTCTGAAGATTTTATCTTTGATCAGGCCAGTCGACTGCTCTTGGGAATAAGTCGACTGTTCCTCTACATTTTTCTGTGTATCATCTTTGAAGTCCTGAATCTGCTTCGTTTTGCTGTTTTACGCTGTTTCCTATGGAAAAGAGAGAATAAGAGTTAAATACCATATACAGAACTTTTAAATGTCTAATTATATTAAGATTATTGCTCTAAAAAGTGAATAATAATGTGTTCATCAAATACCCCCACACTTAGCTTTTGCTTGTCCTCAAGCACACTAGAATTATGAATAGGGAGAATAATAATAACAATAGATTCAACCACCAAGATTTCTTATTATGTGGACATCAAAATGAAAAATATAAAACTACAAACAATTTCAGATAAAGTAAAATTAAACAGACCCACTTTCTCTAGTGCAATTGTTCAGTCATAATCCCCAACTTAATCATATTTGTCATGCGATTAATGTAGTTATAGTATGCATCTACTCAGTCTGTGATTATCCCTTTTCTCTACTACAAATCCAGTAGCAAACTAGAGTTTTTTTTTTTTTTTTTTTTTTTTATATATAGTCTCTTCTTTAAAGTTGTCACTTGTCTTTTGACGCGAATGCGAAACATTTGTGATGTATCCACCCGGTTACTCAACAAGTCACAAACATTAAAGTGCTTTGCATACTCATATTTCAAGTTGCCGTTTGACGTAAAGGTAAACATTGGTGATGAATACCCCTAGTTACTAAGCGCTCAAAACATTGGAGTAGACTGACTTTATTCAAATTTATATACATATATTGTATCACTCTATTTACTTAAACTCGATTTAGGACTAGATCTAAAGGGAATAATTATCAGAAAAAGCATCACATTTGTTTATTATGTATAATCGCATGACGCACAATTTTGTAGGGAATTATGAAACTCAACAATCCTAAAGTAAATAAGTATCCTTACTCTTACTTTATAAGAAATTGTTTAATCCTAAAAATTCAAAAGATTCCAAATATAACTAACTAATACCCCCACACTTAGATGGAACATTGTCCTCAATGTTCGCACAAAACATAAGATATAGGCATGTGTTACCATCTAGTAAGGAGAGACTGAAAAATAAAAATAAAAATGAATAATAATGATAAAATAAAGGGAAAGTGTAAATACTCCCCTGAAAAGTTGGGTTGCCTCCCAATAAGCGCTGTGTTTTCTGTCTTCAGCTAGACATGATGAGTTCATGCAATGTATTGAATGGTTTGAAGATTCACATCTTCCTCGTGTTGCTCTAGACTCATCTTAATGTATGGCTTCGCTCTATGCCCGTTCACCTTGAATGTTTGATTTTTTTCTTCACTGTGGACTTCCAATGCACCATGTGGAAAGACTTTTGTGACAATATATGGTCCATACCATCTTGACTTGAGCTTGCCTGGAAAGAGTCTTAATCTTGAGTTGTAGATCAATACCTTTTGTCCTTCATAAAACTCCTTCCTTGCTAATTGTTTATCATGGTATAACTTAGTCCTTTCCTTGTACAATTTTGCATTTTCATATGCATCGTGCCTCAATTCTTCAAGCTCATTTAATTGCAATCTCTTTTTGTCACCTGCCTGTTTCATATCAAAGTTGAACTTTTTGATAGCCCAATAAGCTCTGTGTTCCAATTCTACCGGCAGATGACATGCTTTTCCAAAGACCAAACGGTATGGTGACATGCCAATGGGTGTCTTGAAAGCGGTTCTGTAGGCCCACAAGGCATCGTTCAAGCGTAGTGACCAATCCTTCCTCCTTGTGTTGACTGTCTTTTCCAAGATGCTCTTGATCTCTCTGTTGCTAATCTCCACCTGCCCACTGGTTTGAGGATGATATGGAGTTCCCACTCTATGTGTAATCCCATATTTCTTCATCAAAGAAGCAAATGGGTAGTTATTGAAGTGGCTCCCTCCATCACTTATTATTGCTCGTGGTGTACCAAACCTAGTGAAAATGTTCTCCTGCAAAAACTTGACAACAACTTTGTGATCATTAGTTCGTGAGGGGACAGCCTCGACCCATTTAGACACATAATCCACACCAACAAGTATATATAAATAACCAAATGAGTTAGGAAATGGACCCATGAAGTCGATTCCCCAAACATCGAAAAGCTCGATTACTTGTATGTTGTGTAGTGGCATTTGGTTTCTAGAAGAGATGTTGCCTGTCCTTTGGCATTTGTCGCAAGTCCTGCAAAAAGAAAAAGCATCTTTGAATACTTTAGGCCAATAAAAACCAGATTGCAATACCTTAAGTGCTGTTCTCTTTGGCCCAAAATGTCCTCCACATGCATATTGGTGGCAATGTTGTAGAATACTCCTTTGTTCCTCGTCTGCCACACATCTTCTTATAATTTGATCAGAGCAAAATTTGAATAAATAAGGATCATCCCAATAATAGTGTTTGCTCAGATCCACCAATCTTTTCCTTTCCTGATGTGTCATACCTGGAGGAAAAACATGAGCAGTTAGAAAATTGACAATATCAGCAAACCAGGGGAGTTGTTCAGAGCGATAAGTCGACTGGTTGAGGGACCAGTCGACTGCCCCGAGAGTGTGAATATTTATTGCAAATAATTGTTCATCTGGGAAATTTTCGTTCAGCGGGGGCACAATTCTCTCCTCCTCCTGCAATAATCTGGACATGTGATCTGCCACAACATTGTCACTTCCTTTCTTGTCTCTAATCTCAAGATCGAATTCTTGAAGCAACAGCACCCATCTGATCAACCTAGGCTTAGCTTCCTTTTTAGCCAACAAATATCTCAAAGCAGCATGGTCAGTGAAAATAATAACTTTAGAACCAATTAAATATGATCTAAACTTCTCTACAGCAAATATAACAGCCAACATTTCTTTTTCAGTAGTGGAATAATTAAGCTGTGCATCGTTTAGAGTTCGAGAAGCATAGTAAATAACATGGGGTTTCTTATTGATTCTTTGACCTAAAACAGCGCCCAAAGCGTAATCACTTGCATCACACATAAGCTCAAAAGGATGGTTCCAATTTGGTGCCATGACAATAGGCGCAGAAATAAGAAGATTTTTCAGTGTTTTAAAAGCGTTTGTACATTCTTCTGTCCATACAAACTCAACATCCTTAGCCAACAAGTCACAAAGGGGTTTGGAGATTTTTGAAAAGTCTTTTATAAATCGTCTATAAAAACCTGCATGTCCTAGAAAACTCCTAACACCCTTAACTGTAGTGGGAGGGGGTAGCTTTGATATGATGTCAATTTTTGCCTTGTCTACCTCTATTCCTCTTTTGGACACCACATGTCCCAACACAATACCTTGTTGTACCATAAAATGGCACTTTTCCCAATTCAGCACTAAATTGCATTCTTCACATCTTTTAAGCACAAGCTGCAAATGGTTAAGGCATTCATCAAAACAAGATCCAAAAACACTAAAATCATCCATAAATACCTCGATGAACCTTTCCACCATGTCTGAAAATATACTCATCATGCATCTTTGAAATGTAGCTGGAGCATTGCACAATCCAAAGGGCATCCTCCTGTAAGCAAAAGTACCAAAAGGGCATGTAAAAGTTGTCTTTTCTTGATCTTCTGGAGCAATAGCAATTTGATTATAGCCACTATAACCATCTAAAAAACAATAATGACTATACCCTGCTAATCTTTCTAACATTTGATCAATAAAAGGAAGAGGGAAGTGATCTTTCCTGGTTTCATTATTCAATTTTCTGTAATCAATGCAAACCCTCCATCCTGTGGTTACTCTTGTCGGGATAAGTTCATTCTCTTCATTTGTTACCACTGTAACTCCACTTTTCTTAGGAACTACATGTATAGGACTTACCCATTTGCTATCTGAGATAGGATAGATGATGCCTACATCTAGTAATTTCAAAATTTCTGCTCTTACCACTTCCTTCATGTTGGGGTTGAGCCTTCTCTGTGCCTCTCTGCTAGGTTTTGCATCGTTCTCAAGGAGTATTCTATGCATGCATTTGGATGGACTTATTCCTTTGATGTCTGCAATGGTCCATCCTATTGCATTTTTGTGTTCTCGCAATACCTTCAGCAGCTTTTCTTCTTCCTGTGCACTTAAGTTAGCAGCAATTATCACCGGCAGTGTCTGGTTCTCGCCCAAAAATGCATGCTTCAAATGGTCGGGCAACTGCTTGAGTTCTATATCTGAAAGTTTCTGTACAGTCGACTGGTCCATGTCAGCAGTCGACTTGTTCTGGGTGTCTGGGTTTGGTCGACTGGTTAGAACACCAGTCGACTTACTCTGTTCATCAGTCGCCTGATCTGTAGAAGAACAATTTTTATCAGACACCAATTTTTCAAATAAAGGTGCAGGCTTACCTGAATATGACTGTGGAGTTTCAAGGTGATGTATTGTCTCTGCAATCCTCCAGTCATCGTATTCTGTTCATCATGAGATAAAGTTAGAGATTGAGTGATTGTGGCTTGAAGTGGTTCAACGCTATGTACCTGAAATGTTTGATCAACAATCTCCTGCACCACATCAATATTATAGCATTCATGATCATCTTGTGGTAATTTTAGTGTATCAAACATTTTAAATTCCACTTTTTCTCCGTTTATCTTCATACTTATAATTCCCTTTTTAACACAAATTTTTATATCAGCTGTACTCATAAAGGGCCTACCTAATATGATCGGTAGAGATGATGACATTGAAGATTCCTCCATATCTAACACAACAAAATCAGCAGGCAAAATAAAATCATTTACCTGAACTAGGACATCTTCTAAAATACCTCTAGGTCTTTTGATGCTGCGATCAGCCAATTGCAAAGTGATGGATGTTGGCTTGAGTTCCCCCAATCCAAGCTTTTCGTAAACAGAATAAGGAAGAAGATTTATGCTTGCTCCCAAGTCTAGCAGTGCCTTTTCAAAGAAGTGCTCACCAACCTTGCAAGGAATGGTAAAACTACCTGGATCCTTCAGTTTAGGTGGTAATTTTCTTAATAAAACAGCACTCACTTCTTCTGTCAAGGCCACATCCTTCTTAACCTGAAATGTTCTTTTGTGAGTACAACAGTCTTTCAAAAATTTGGCATAAGAAGGAATTTGTTTAATCGCATCAAGTAGGGGAATATTAATTTCTACCTTTTTGAGAGTTTCAAAGATGTCATATAAATGTTGTTCTTTCTTTTTATTGACTAACCTTTGAGGGAATGGTGGTGGGACTGTCCCTACTTTTTCACTTACCTTGTTGGAATCCACAGCCTTTGGTAGTTGTGTTTCTGATTTGTCTGTGCAGTCAACTGGTTTGTAAAAACAGTCGACTGGTTTACTGACTGGCCTGTCTGTGTGTGTTCCAACCTTGTTGTCAATTATCTTACCATTTCTTAGGGTTGTTACTGCTTGGAGCTGTTCTTGACCTCCTGGGTTTGGTATGGTTTGTGAAGGGAGTTCTCCTGCCTTTCTTTCGCTTAGCTCTTTTGCAATCTGACCAATTTGGGTTTCTAACTTCTGAATTGCTTGCCCTTGTTGGTTGCTTGTTTGATGTTGTTGTTGGAGCAATTGAAGAACGGTGGACTCAAAATCCAACTTCTTCTGTTCTGGGGCTGGTCTTTCAAATCCACTTCCCATCTGAGGGTTCCTTGCATGTCCTTGTGTGAATTGATTCCCTTGATTATTTTGATTATTGCTCCATGAGAAATTTGGATGATTTCTCCATCCTGGGTTATATGTGTTCGAGTATGGATTGTTCTTTGGTGGAAATACTCCTCGACCCACATAGTTCGCATGCTCCTGATCTGTGAAAGTAGACATGGGACATGTATCAGTTGTGTGATCTAAATGAGAACAAATTGCACACATTTCATTTGTTTGATTTTTAATTCCACCCATTGTCGACATCGCATTAACAAGCATATCAATTTTCTTATTCATGTTTGCCATTTCTAATTGAATGTTATTACTATTAGAGATTTCGTAAACTCCCTGTTTTTTCGTAGGTCCCCTTCTTGTTGAGAATTGTTGGGAGTTCTCGCTGAGTTCTTCAAAAAGTTCAATGGCTTCTTCTCCACTTTTCCTCATCAAAATTCCATTGCACACTGCATCAACAATTGCCTTGTTAGTGTCATTTAAACCTTCATAAAAAGCTTGTACCTGATCATCCTTAGGCAGATTGTGCGTAGGACACTTGAGAAGCTTGCTTTTGAAGTCCTTCCATGCCTCGAAGAATAAATCTCCATCCTTTTGTTGGAAGAGTTGAATCTCCCTTTTCAGCTGTTTGGTCTTTTGGGCTGGAAAGAATTCTTTCAAAAATTTCGTTGCCAATTGCTCCCATGAATTAATTGATCCTGGTTCCAAAGAATTATACCACAACTTAGCATTAAGTTTTAAAGAAAAAGAAAACAAGATTAACCTGATTTGTTCAGCGGTAAGCCCTTGGACGCTTTGTGTCCTGCAAAGATCGAAAAAGTCTTGCAAATGAAGATGAGGTTCTTCATCTGGCTTGCCACTAAAGTGGGGAACCATACTAAGTAAATGAGGAGATAGGTGCATGTTCCCTGTAGCATTAGGTTGAAAAGCAATGCAGGAAGGTTGCTCAATATTCTTAGGAGTGAATTTGTCCTGCATTGGTACTCGATTGTGTATTTCTTCAGCCATCCTTTCCTGTGAAATTTGTCTCTGTGCAGTCGACTGGGTCCGTACAGCAGTCGACTGGTTGGCTGAAAACAGCTTACCTAGTCTGTGCAAAGTTCGTTCTGTTTCTGCGTCAATAGGTAGTAGCTCTGGACGAAGTGATCGTCTACCGTGCATTCACCGAAGTCCTGTAACCTAAAAGAAAAATTATTAATAAAAGAAAAGAAAAACTAATAAAAATTCTACTGACTTGTAAGTTAAAATACTAAACAATCCCCGGCAACGGCGCCAAAAACTTGTTGTTGAAAATCTAGCTACCTAAATATATAGATAAAACTAGACACAAATTATAAAAACCTCGCAAGTGCACGAATCGTTTATAGAATCGTAGTAATAGCAAGGGTCGATTCCACAGAGATTGTAGACTTCAACTTACTAATCAATAAAACTAATAATAAAAATGAAGAAGAGTTATTGTAATATTCTAAAAGAACTAAAAGATTAAAACTAAGATGAGAGGTGTTGAATCACAAATATCTCTTGAATAGTTGGGTTGTTGATCTCCACCAATAGTTAGTAATGCTAAGTTGCCTTCTGAATTTACTTCTAATTACTCATGTTTGTTCACTTCAAGGGCATGGTATCTACTCCTTAAAGTATTGTTTCCCTAGGCCAAGAATTAGGCATGGTATCTACTCTAATTCGTTTCTTTCCGTAAGTATCTAGCATGGTATCTACTAAGTTATACTTAGAGAAAACATAAGAACAGTGGAAACGAACAAACACTTAAAGTTCTAGAAATTGGTATCAGATCTAGATCCTCTAAGTTGATTGAACCAAGAACCCCTAAAGATTCCTTTGTTACAAATTATGAGCACGAGATTCGGTCGTCTCAATATGCTCATATAACAGATTCAGATAAATGATATCCAAACTTGAGCTTCCCAAGTTCTGTACGTCAGTCGACTGGCTCTCACCTCAGTCGACTGCTCTCAGTCTTGAGAACTATTTTGACTATCATAAACCTATACCAATTCAATTAGATTCAATCAATAAGTAACATAGAAGAGTTCAGAAGAAGATAGCATTACATAACTACGGTTTCGATCTACCCAACTATGAAATTAGTTCCACATGATAATAACTTTATTGCTTAACAAATTTGAATACATGATCAACATAAAAGAATAAAGAGAGAAGAAGAAATAAACTAATGGATTCCGGTAATATGGTCGACTGGCTGTCACACAGTCGACTGCCTTCTGGTTGCTGGGTCTTCTTTCTCCTTCTTCGATGTTGATGGAATTAAGCACTGGTTGCTTGTTCAGGAACTTGGTGATTGAGTCGCTTCCCAGAGATATATCTGATCGTCCCCTCCAAGTTGATCTCTTCTGATATTTATAGAGTACGGCTGAGAATTAGGGTTTCCCCTTTTTCAGGAAAATCCTTCTTTATTTTATTTGATGATTAATATCTTTCTCTTTTCTCCTTTCCTTCCTTATCTGTTCACCACGTCCACTTGGAAATACCCTGTCTTTAGATTTGATTCTTTGTATAAAATCTTGATCCAAGTAGATTTGAAATTAGAGGCAGGTGTATCTTTGAAGATCTTATCTGTTTACTCCGCCGCAGACCAGTCGACTTGTCTTCGAACCAGTCGACTGAGTCGAGACTTCTGAAGATTTTATCTTTGATCAGGCCAGTCGACTGCTCTTGGGAATAAGTCGACTGTTCCTCTACATTTTTCTGTGTATCATCTTTGAAGTCCTGAATCTGCTTCGTTTTGCTGTTTTACGCTGTTTCCTATGGAAAAGAGAGAATAAGAGTTAAATACCATATATAGAACTTTTAAATGTCTAATTATATTAAGATTATTGCTCTAAAAAGTGAATAATAATGTGTTCATCAAGTCTCACGGCACCCTTTTTCAGCAATCATACCCTCATACACATGAGCAGAATGGTGTAACTGAATGCAAGCATCATCACATCCTTGAGACGACTCGTGCTCTTTTACTCTCCTCTTCCGCTTCTCGTTCTTTCTGGGCTGAAGCTATCATGACCTCTGTTAGTCTCATCAACATTACTCCCTCGTCTGCCCTAGTTGGTACGATGCCTTATGAGGCTCTTTATCACTCACCTCCTGACTACAGTATGCTCCGTACCTTTGGGTGCACCTGTTACGTCCTTCTCCCTCCTACTGAGAGCACGAAGCTCTCTGCTCGTGTTGCTAAGTGCGTTCACCTAGGTCTTAGTCCCGAACACAAAGGTTATCATTGTTATGATCCATCAGCGGGTCGTGTTCGCATTTCTCGACATGTAACCTTTGCGGAAGACTCCCCTTACTACCTGACTCCCTCCGAGGGATACTAGATTTCTCGATTCCCCAGTTGTTGCTAACCCCCCGACTTCATCTTCTCGTATTCCTTTTGATCCTACTTCTCTGGCTCCATTCCCATCTCCTGCCATCCTTACACCTGTTGTTCCCCCTACCGAAACACCACCTGCATCCCCACAGCAGCCAGCACCCACCCCACCTACTTACCCACCGACACATGCACCTACTCCACCGTCCTCACCCCCACACCCTATCAATCCGCCACCTCTTCGTCAGTCTACCCATTTTACTTCTGGTATTCCTTTGGCACGTTATACACCTGATGCCAATGGTTCTTCTGACCAGTTTGGTTTTGCCACCTTAGCTTCCTACTGACCACAGTTTCATAAATATCTCACTGCTATACACTCTACACATGAGCCCAGAACCTATCAAGATGCAATTCAATACCCTGAATGGAGGAAAGCTATTGCAGAGGAATTCAGTGCATTTGATCAGACTGGCACTTGGGATGTTGTTCCTCTACCTGAGGGCATTCAGCCTATTAGCTGCAAGTGGATCTTCAAGGTCAAATATCAACCTGATGGGTCTATTGAGCGGCATAAGGCTCGTCTAGTAGCTCGAGGATTTACTCAGGAGCATGACATTGATTATGATGAGATCTTTGCTCCCGTTGCACAGATGACTACTGTTCGCACTCTTCTTGCTGTTGCATCCATCCGCCAATGGCTGTTATACCAGATGGACGTGAAGAACGCTTTTCTTCATGGTACCTTATCTGAGGTGGTTTATATGGATCCTTCTCCTGGCCTCCCTACTTCTCCTCGTCATGTTTGCCAGTTGCGTCGAGCTATATATGATTTGAAGTAGGCCCCTCGAGCATGGTTTGAGTGTTTTTACCTTGTCATTACTAAGGCTGGTTTTAGTCAGAGTTCTCAGGACCATTCTATGTTTATGCGGTCATCACTGCAGGGGAGGGTATTTCTACTACTCTATGTTGACGATATGATCATTACTGGGGATGACTCTGCGAGCATTACATCCACCCAGAAATACCTTCATCAGCAGTTCTATTTGAAAGACCTTGGCAGACTACGTTATTTTCTGGACCTAGAGATTGCTCATAGATCTCGGGGGATACTCATCTCTCAACAGAAATGCACATCAGATATTATCTCCACTGCATGCCTTTCTGATAGTCGATCAGCCGATACACCCTTAAAGCTTCATGTGAAGCTTCGTCCCACTGATTGTGAGCTCCTTCCTGATCCCACTAGATACAGACAGATTGTCGGACAGCTTGTCTACTTATGCATGACCAGACCCGATATTGCTCACGCAGTCAGTGTTGTCAGTTAGTTTGTTTCTGCTCCTACATCAGTTCACTATGGTGCTCTTTTTCGAATTCTCAGATATCTTCGGGGTACTATTACTCACTCATTATTCATGTCTGCTACATCCAATCTAGAGTTGAGTGCATATTCTGATTCAGATTGGGCAGGTGATCCTACTACCAGACGGTCTACCACCAGTTTCTGTCTATTTCTTGGTGATTCGCTGATCTCATGGCAAAGTAAGTAACAGGCAGTTGTTGCATCTTCTTCGAATGAAGCTGAGCACAGAGCAATGGAAGCTACTACTAAAAAGATTGTTCATGTTCGTTGGCTTTTATCATATAAGGGTGTCACTCTTTCAGGGCCTACTCCTCTTCATTGTGATAACCGGAGTGCACTACACATTGCAAGCAACCCAGTCTTTCATGAGCGAACGATGCATATAGAGATTGATTGTCATTATGTTTGTGAGCGCTTTGAAGCAGGGATCATTTCTCTTCATTCTATTACCTCATCACAGCAGACGGTAGACTTCTTCACCAAATCTCATACTATTTAGAGATTTCGATATTTAGTAGGCAAACTCACTCTGTTTGACTTACCATGAGTTTGAGAAGGGGTGTTAGATATTATAGTCCCATATTGGGTATTGGGCTAATTTTGTATTTGGCTCACTCCTATATATAGGAGATATTGTACTCAGTTATTTCTCAATTCAATATTCAGTATTGTTTTCATCTCTCTGATTTATCATAACAATAGCTATTACATCTATTTCATTCCCTCTTTATAATCTCTCAACTTTGTAGATTTTTAATCTTCCAATCCTGAGTCGACGCGTGTCTTCGCCTAATTGACTTCATTCTTCGCGGGTGGGTCTTCCTCTGAGTGTGTGCATGTCAGATGGTGCAGGATATAATCTTTTAGATGATTGGGCTTCTTGTTGGATCGACTGGGACTAGATTTGTACTATTTTCGTTAGGCTGGCTTGGGCTAAGACCGGGTGGCTCTTCACCACCTGTATCAGAGAGAGAGAGGGAGAGAGAGAGAGAGAGAGTGTGTGTGTGTGTGTGTGAGAGAGAGAACTTATATAAGGATGAATACATGAAAAATGATTTATGATCTAATCTTTATATGCATATTTTTTAGAATTATTCATGATTTATGATATATTTTAAAACTTTGATATTTTAAATAGGTGATATTTATCAAACTTTTAGGCCCTTCAATTGTATTAGATGATTAGATTTTTCTAATTCGTAATGGATATGTGACCCGTTATTTTTCTATCTCTTATTAATCAACTAAATCTTCAAAGAGGAAAAAAACAAAGAAGGAATATGGAAGAAAAAAACAATAGAGTAAGGTTAAAGAAGAAGTTATAGCACAGAAAAATTATAAGAAAATTGAGAATGGTTGATTAAATAGAAGAAGAAAAATGCAGGAAAAAATGAACAGAAAGTGAAAAAACTTTGTCATAAGTGGAGCATAAAGCAATGAAAGTTTATGAGATGGAAAAATTAGGTAATATATATTTGTTATGATATGATTACATTAATCTAAGGTTCAATTCAAATTTAAATTTAAATTAAATTTTAAAATAAGACAGTGAAAAATTTACAGGACCCTTCAAAGATGCCTCATGATAAATTTTTGGGTAATGCTACACCTACAACCTTTACAACCTTACAATCTTAGGTGCCTCAATCTCATTGGAGATGTTTACAACCCACTTTCACCTACTCTACAATATATTCCAATGAAATTGTGTCACTTAAGGTTGTAAAAGAAAGGTTGTAAGAATAGGTTGTAGGTGTAGCATTACCCTAAATTTTTAGTCGGGCTTAGTGCAACTACCTGATCCCTATCCCCCCACTTGTATCGGCAACCAATCCCTAACCAATAGGCAATTCCCACTTCCCAAAAAAAAATTTGCCGAACGGCAAATAGACCCCATATTTGTGGTTCCATTTTGGAACCGCATAGAGGTTTGTTGTTTGTTTTTTATTAATAACAAATTCCAATTAATTATTTTTTGTATTTTAGCTTATAATGATATATTAATTTTGCTGTAATAAAAAAAAGTTATACAATTATGAATGTTTCGCCAAGATCTTCAAAATGAGACGATTATTGGATATCTTCTAGATTGATTTTAAGTTTTTAAATAATAACATGCATCAATCTAATATATTAAAGGAAAGACAAATTAATAAATATAAATAAAGATTACAACACTTATTGGTGGCCTCATTTAAAAACCCGTAGGAAAAAACAGTACCACTAGTTAAATTATACTAATAGTAACATACTAACGCTTAGTGTTCTAAAAAGCGGCCTAGGCGGTCGGCACCTAGGTGGTCGGTGTCACACCCCGCTTCCCAAAATTATGAAATACGAGCATGTAACATTGGCCCAGTGAATAATTTTCATCATCCATAAGCTGTTCAGGAATCTTTACAACATCTCACAGGAATAATCAGAGTCGGAAGCAAGAGAATCAACCACACATGCATAATTGAATCAATATACCAACAGAAATTTACTTGAAATAAAATATATTAATCTCAAATAAATCAGATCTAAACAAGTCAAAAATCTTGGGTCATACTGCCCAAACACAAAGAATCCAAGTAACAGATATATTGTTCAAAATGAGCAACAAAAAATAAATGAAGATAGCAAAAGCTCCAACCAACTAGAACTTTAGATCACATACTCCATCGGACAGCTGATCACCAAAATCTGCAATTAACAATTGCAGGAGAATGAAAGAGAAAACAAGTACCCGTCAATTGCAAGTTACGGGCCACTTATAATGTAGGATATAAGTACACGGGATAGATAAATCTAGGTAACAAGCATAGCATGGTATAAGTGTGTCAACAGAAATGTAATATGCAACATGAATCCAGCAAATAGAATCAAGCAACATGGTATACAAACAAGTACAGGTAACAGGTATCAAGTGTCAAGTGAACAGGTAAACATGTATCATGTAACAGGTAAATAGGCACAGGTAATCATGTAATAGGATAATCAGGTATCAGGTGATCAGGAATAAGTAATCAGGAAAACAGGTAATCAAGAAATCAGGTTATCAGGAAATCAGATTATGTCATGTCAAGTCTTGTTTTATTACTATCTAGGTAGCACTTCATACGCCCCAAAAACATAACACATGGTTGCTACAACAAACAGTTTCGCTTTAGATTTCGTAGTAGAGTCCATAGGGCAGTGTACTCAGGGATCAGGATAACAGGTAACAGAAATAGGTAGAACCTAGTGGCTCTCTTCCGAGTACACCTTCCTATAAGGAAGCATGCAGTCAGGTACAGGAAACAGGCAGAACCTAGTGGTTCTCTTCCGAGTACATCTTCCTATAAGGAAGCATGCAGTCAGGTACAGGTAACAGGATCGTGAATCATGTAGTCATAAACAAGTAACAGGCAGGCAGGACACAGGTCCTCTTCTCAATACACGTTTCCATATTTTCCACTACTAGATCTTTCCCTTAACCCCGGATTGGTCATTTATTATTATAATCAGGCATGCATGTATGTGTCGCAAAACAAAGCAAGGATAACAGGGTATAAATATGTATCAGGTTCAGGGTGCAAGATAAACAAGTACAGGTACAAGATAACACATAACTGGTTAAAACAACTAGTTTTCTAATTCAGGACACCAAGACAATGTTGTACTAAAATAGTGATTCCCGCTACTACAAACATCCAAATCTAGATCCGTCAGAAAATATGGAAAATAGACTTCCAACCAAATCCAGAAAGTATATATAAGTCATATAGTGTTTCACAAAATCATAACTCAAAACTGAATCTAAACCTGAAAATGCGTTCAGGCAAGAATCAGTAAATTATATTCAAGTACAGGAAAACAGCAAGAAATCATCATAATAAATTCCAGAAAAAATCTAGGATATTCCCCTATATGTCTAGCATCAATATATAAAGTTTCACAATTTTCCAGAAAGATTAGTTTAGTCAACGAAAATCAAAAAACATCAAGAAACGGTAGTTTGGTAAAACCAAACGGTAATATCTTGCAAACCGTGAAACGGAATCCAGATCCGTCAAAGGGAGATTAAAATAGACAAAATAGTCTAACTTTTATATTTCACAAATATTTTTCATACAGTAAAAGAAAATAGGGTAAAAATATGATTCTTTACAGAACAACGAGCAAATTACAGCAAGTATAGCTTTTATAAACAAACATGAAATGGTGTATAAAACCCATCAATAAAATCAACCAAAATTCTGGATGAACTCTAGATAGATATAGAAATACTGACCAAAGTTTCATATCAAAATAATATGTGTAGCACAATTACCAAAATAATTTAGTCATCAAAATCATCAAGAAACGAAATCTGGAATTTATCTACACCTCTGTAGTAAAACAGTCATTTCTCGCACATACGAAAACGAAATCGAGCAAGGTCAGAGGGGTTGGAAAGCAGACGAATTTCTATACAATTCATGTTTTATACTGAAATTAAGATTCTGACTTTAATATGGTATAAATTACTGATCAAGACAGATTATCGGCAAAATACAAAATTTCCTCAAAAACCAAAATCAACATAATTCAAACGAAACTTGATCCAAACACAACCAAATATAAAATCGAGTCTACCAGTGTCCAAACAACATGAAGTAGGGTAATTAACATATCCAAAACAAGTCTAACACATGGGTCTCAACAAACACCCAAATTCTCACAAATATCTCATACATCAAAATCAAGAACGGTCAAATCCTAAGTTGTTCATGTCAAATTTGTGTCGTGAGTCAACTATGGTCAAATAACACTATAGAGACAAAACCCATTAAGAATAACACACACACGAGTTGTCTCTAGAATCCAACTACATTATAGGTGATATTTTTGACTTGTATCATACAAAGAAATTTGAGTACAAGTTACTTGCCTGAAAGACGACAACGGAACGAAGCAAGCACAAGAATAACGGGAACGGATTCCTAGACATGAACACAAACACAACGAATGGACCACAAACCAATCACGAACACGCGATCATGAACAAGATGAAGACAATCGAGATCACGAACACAATTGAACGGCTGAGATCGACAATCAAGATCAAGATGATCGGATCAGATCGAATGGTTAGATTTCTTAATGATGAAGATAATGATGAAGATCAAGATCGATCGATCGAATGGCTACGATCAAAGGAAGTTGATGATCATCATGATCGTGACGATCAAGAAGAGATCGGGCGGCTAGGATCTAATCGGATGATCAAGAGGAGATTGAAGGCCCACATCCAATCAAGCATGATGATCAAGATCCAATGGGCGACCACAATTCAAACCATCAAGATCAAGATCAAGAGATCAAGATCTGATCAAACGGACGGCTAGGAATCAATTAATTATGATTATCAAGATTGCGATGAAACGGACGGCTCACATCCAAAGTTGATCAACACCCACTGCAACAGCAACCCATCAACGGTGCACTGACTTGGCTCCGACGGTGGCGGCAGCCAGGGAACACGGTGGCGGCACCATTTGCTGCCGAAGCTACTGCGGAACAGGGGAGTACACTGCAAGGGCGGGCTAGCAGCACGTTGGGGAACGACTGCGTCGTGAGGCGTTGCGACAGGGGGTCTGTCGTGGGATGAGCACGATGCGCGATGGCAACTACTGGAGCTACAATGAAGGGCTACGTCGGCGTTGAAGTGGCTGTTGACAATGATGCAGGGAAGGACGGGAGAGCCAGAGGGATGTAGGGAGAGGGAGAAGGAGACAGGGCTGGCAATGCACGGGGGCAGGGCGGCGCACTCAGAGGTCGAGCGGGAGAGAGAGCAGGAGGACGGAGGCCAGGGGAAGAAGATGAAACGGCTGGCATAGGTTGGAAGGTGAACAGGCGAGCAGATGGGTAACAGGGATAATATATAGGGGGGCTTATTAGGGTTAGGTGTGAGTTGGGTTACGGGTTGAGGAATGAGAACGGGTTTGGGGTTAGGGCTTATCAGGTTTGGTTGTGGGTTTGGGTTAATATAAATGGGTAAGTTGGGTTAATATGGGTATGGGTTTTATTAAAATAGGATAGTTTGGTCTAAAAAGAAATCCAATAAAATAAAAATGGGTTTTGGCACAATAACTAATAAAAATATACAATTAGGTTTTGATAGAAATATTAATAATAATAATAATAAAAACAATAAATAATAATAATAAGAATTGTGTTACAATATAAAAATCATGGAAATAGTTACAAATACAATTGTTGATCGAAAATAGATTTTTAATAGGAGATCCAATAGTACAATTCGACACAAGAATTTAAAAACTGAAAAAAAATAATTTGCGAAAATTTTTAAATACAGAAAATACACAAAAATAATTTTTTGGGAAAACAAGGGTTACAGTCGACGCCTAGGCGCTAGGCAGCCCTCCAACGCCTCGCCTAGGGGCTAGGCATTTAAGAAAATCGGTTAATGGTTCTAGGTGGTTAAAAGCGGGTCTAGGCAGCGCGTAATCGGTTTAAGCGGGTCTAGGCGGGCTAAACCTGCTTAGGACTTAATTATTAAAAAAAGGGACCCGGCTTATTCCAACTCGACCCGCCCTAATACAATCAAACCCCTAAAACTTCTCTTTCTCCTCTAAATCCCCTGGAAAAAAAACCCCAAATCAATTCTATTCTCTAAATCCCTAATTCCTCCTCTAAAACCCCCAAATCACCTCCTCCGCCTCCCTCCTTACAGTCGGAGGCTCGCAGCTCGCAACTCGCAACGCGCTTCAATTTTGACCTCCTCCGCCTCCCTCCTCGCAGTCGTCAACACAACCTCCTCCGCCTCCCTCCTCGCAGTCGCAGCTCTCACTCACTCTGTCACTCAGTCATCAAAAGCTCCTCCTCCACCTCCCTCCTTGCAGTCGCAGCTCGCTTCAACTTCAATCGACATCAACACAACCTCTCTCTCATCTCTTCAGCTTCAAAGTCAAGTCGTCAACATAAACACACACTGCCTCCCACCTTGCTTCACCTCTGACGTGAACACTACGTCCTCCTCTTCTCTCTCAAACTTCTCCTGACACAACCTTCCTCCATCCCCCAACTCAAGCCTCCCGCTTCCTTACACTGTTTGCTCCTTAAACTGGAACAGCCGAACAGGTAATCTCCACTATTGATCTTCATCATCGATTAATACTAGTCTAATAGATGAGTATAGGACTATACAAAAAAAAGGACTAATAATAATACACCAATTCGATTTTGTAAAGCTCATCTTGCAATTGCAAAGAGAAATATCAAGAGTAAGAATTGGTAACAACAAAACAAAATGATAAAATATATAAATAAAATATATACATAAATAAATAAATATATAATATATAAATAAAACCACCTAGCACCTAGCCGCTTAAGCTCCGCTTACAAGGCCTAGGTGCTAGACACCCATCGGCCGTCCGACTACCGCCTAGCAACTTTTAGAACATTGCTAACGCTTAAAAATCTTTTAGGTCACTATATTTCCTCAAAAATTAGGTCGAACAACGAAAATCCCTAGAATTGAATGCGGCATCTGAACCACTGAAGACCCCCTGAAAATTCCAAGACGTATTTGAAGGTCCTTGTTGGGATTCACGAGCTATTCTATGTCGAATTTCCATCTTTTTTGCTTTAAAGTCATTCACGATCGTATATCAGTTATGGAATCCAAATTGGTAAGCATGATTTTTGTTAAGATTATTTGATGAGAATAATTTTTTATTGATTGATTTATTTATTGATTGAATAAACTGAATACAATTGGCTCCTATAAATAGGAGAGAAGGGAAGACTAAACTGATACATAACCAATATGGGACTAAACCAATATAATATCTAACACCCCCTTTCAAACTTAAGTTGGTTCAAGCAACAAGAGTTTGGAATATTGATGATGTTCATGTGAAAGGAACGACAAACTGTGATGCAGAAATGGCACTTGATGGCACATGTGACGGAAGCTGAAAAGTAGAGTGTTGCGGAAGGAAGTAGTGGTGGCGCACTGTTAAGATCTCACCCCTGACTTGAGACATAGTCGATGATGGGATCTCACCTCAGACTTGAGAATTATCGATGATGGGATCTCATCCCTGAACTGAAAACTGGATGCTGATAACACCCCTTCTCTAACTCACAATCGATCAACCGGAGTGAGTTGACGATCAGGATGTAGAAGCACAAAAAACGATCGATCAACCGGAGTGAGTTGACGACCACGATCGATCAACCGGAGTGAGTTGATGATCGGGATGTAGAAACACAATAACCTACAAGAAAGAGTTTTTTTTTTAATAGAACACAGCAATCCGCAACGGCAGAACAGCAAACGGCAAAGCACGAAGAGGCAAACACCAAATGGCAAAACAGTGGCTCATCACAAAGGAAGCAGCTAGAATCAGTCCTTGCACATGCCAAACAGAATGTGTGTTCACAAGGCATAAGTCGGCCATAAATTGCGATCGGAAAATCGCATATCACGCAGAAGTGAACCCGCTCCCCGATATGACGGCGCGAGCGGAATCAAACTGACCGGACTGCGGTGGTGGTTACAACCCCGAGGCTCTTACCCACCGGTAGATCCACCAGAACCAAATGATCAGGACACGCCACCGTCACCGTCTCCACCGCAGCCGACGACTTGGCGGACGATCCCCCGCCATCGCCTCCTGATCCCCCTTTGCTCAATCGTATCTGAAGCATCGAATCCTTTAAAAAAAATCCTCACTTTTGCGTGAGATGATGAGGACTCGAACTCAAATTCACCGGCGACGAACGGAGAAGGGGGGAGACCCGATAGATCTCAATTTTGGAGGATGATGGGATGATCGAGATTTTGGAGATCTGGATTTCGGAGGAGGAAGGAGATCCGGGATTTGAGAGATAGGAGATAATGGCTAGGTTTTTTGGATCTTGTTGTTTGATGACGGATAGGTTTTTTGGATCTTATTGTTTGATGATGGCTAGGGTGTTTTGAGATTTAGGGTTTTGGGAGAGCGATGTTGGGAGGTGGAAGAGGGACGACGGCTAGGGTTTTTGGAGATTTGATTAGGAGAGGGAGAAGGAGATTAGGGTTTTGGTATTTGGTCAGGAGTGGAAAAGAGATGTCGAGAGGTGGAGTGATTCCAATGAAGACGAGAACCACTCCACCTCGACGATGAGGATAAAATTAGTATAGGCCTTATAGGATTATAGTCTCTAATACCATGTTAAGATTATTAGATGAGAATAATTTTTTATTGATTGATTTATTTATTGATTGAATAAACTGAATACAATTGGCTCATATATATAGGAGAGAAAGGAAGACTAAACTAATACATAATGTTTAGTGTTTGAATGCATTTCTACGATCCAAGATGTTTAGTGTTCATTACCATCTCTTGTAGTTTTCGATTCGATTATCTTAGAAGATTATTGCTCTGTTTTCTGTCAATGTAGTCTTTTTGTTTTGTGTTCTCTCTTTTCCTTCCAGCGGGTCTAATTGGTGAAGTGACTTCAGCTTGCTGCTCAGGTTGAACATCATCTTCGAATGCATTTAAATCTACTCGGAAATGAGAGTATTCCACCATATTTGGATGTATGAGAACTAGACTGTAAGTCTTCCTGGAAATTATTTTCCCTACGTAATTTAGTCAGTGGAGCCCTACTATGATCGTTTCATCTTTCCTCATCCTTCAGAAGCGGCCAAACGTGCATAAATTTTAAACTTTTTTTGTTTGAAAGTGACATCCATTTAGAGAGTTTTGTGCATCATCTCTATATAAAAAAAACAACAAAAGAGATATATAAATCACATAATTTTCAATTATAACAAATGATATTAGACATGTACAAATAATAGTTATAATATCAAGTTGAGAAGCACCACTTTGATTTATGTTCTCCACTTGATGAAGAGTACTGTGGACAATGCTAATTATTGACATTAAATTAGGCATATGATAAGATAGAGACTTCGGCGTTCAAAGAGATTGTGGAGACTTGTTCAAAGAGATTGTGGAGACTTACCATAATTGAATTTTGCAGTAATCTGTTGCCATAACTTATCTACTTTTCTCTCTTTTATATTCCTGAAAATATTTCTGACATTATTGCTGATAATATTTTCTGACAATATTTCTGTCATTATTCCTGACAAAATAATTGATGGTGCTTTAAAAGACAAAGAAAGACAAGCCAAGAAAAGAAAAATAAAAATGAGATAACATTGGAGTGCCCCATTTTTTAGGATAACGTATTTCTTGTGGAACCCATTTTGGGAATGGGTTGGGGAAACGTTGGGTTTGTCTTAAAAGATACCATAGGTAGGTAGGTAAAAGCGGAAATAGTAGTTGGGACTTTCTTTGAGTAGAGAGAGACAAGTCGACATGTGATGAGAAGTTGCAATCACATGTCATGCCACTGCCTTAACAAAAGCACATGCTCCCTCCCCTCCATCAGCAACCTGTTCCTTCTTCAATTAATGACCAGCAATTTGTCATTACTCCCTTGAACCCATACTGCCAACCCAATCACAAATTTCACTACAAACCAAGCAATAGGAGTATGCCTAAGGTAGGAAACAAAATGGTAGTGAAATTGGTAGTGGATGAAGCATTACTCTTTCCATAATGAAGCAAAGGATGGAGAAATTTTTAATAAATAGATTAAGGACCAGAATTAAGTTAAACAAGTATTACATGCCGATCCCTCTCAAAACAAATTACATTTCAACATCAATTCATTTCCCTCTTCTTGCCCTTCGGGCCTTTCCTTTGCTCACAATTTTTTCTCTCCCAGGCTTCATCTTTTGAGAAGCCCTCACTGTTTCACTATTTCCCTTCAGAAATTATCTATTTGGGTGACATTAAAACTCTACAATTTGCACACGCAAATTAGATGCAGGCGCAGCTTTCTACTACAATTTTAACCCTAGACCGCTGACTAACAGAAAAGATTAAAAAAAATGGACATACAATTGACGGACTACTACTTTACACAGATTTTCCTATACTGAGTTGAGTTACCAGCTGTGCAGCTACTCAGACTAGATGCCCCTAAAACGTCGCACCCACCAAGGTCTTCTGTCGCCATTGCCTGTGCATTGCTCACCCTTTTCATCCTCGCTGCTAAATAAAGTCTGGTCTGAGCAATCCAATGCTGCGGCACATGCATCGTTGTAGGATCGACACGCGGAGTGGCATACCCGGAGTCTATTGTCCCCATCTTTGTCGCATCTTTGGATGGAGATCTGAAATGCAAACATCTTCATTATTAAACTTCTGAAGAAAACCACCTACTTACAAAAAATATGATACATAACATAATTAAACCAATTATCACATTAGTAAGCTATTAGAGACTGATATAAAACTAATTTACTCGATGATCATCTTAATATATATAATATAAATTTATAAGTTAGGCTATATATCAATGTTTAATCTGAGAATACATAAAAGATTTTTTTTTTCGAAATAGCTGCATGGAGGAAATTTTCCCAAGTATACAGCACAGTAAGAGTTACATACCCAGCAAGCCAGCCGCTTGGCCGCAGCAGCACAATAACCATTGTCAAGAACGCTAAAAAATGACCTTCCACCTGGCATCAAACGATTGTAGTTGGGCATGACAACAGCTGCCTCAAGTTGCTGGAGTACGCTGGGATCACCGGGAGCACAGTGCCGTCCCAATGATTCTTTGGCAAGCACATCCCCACATAGTGAGAGGCTCCACATCAATGTAGAGCTGTTCTGGCATGTGTACCCTGCATAGTCTGAGCACCGGAACTCACACATGCCATTGTCACACACTCCTCCGTGCAAACAGCACTGCTCATCACAAACAGCTGTTTCATTGAAAGACATGATGAAACTCAACAAAAATTCATTCGGGGAAATGAATAGGGAGAATATACATGAACAAACAAACAGTGGTTCAATGTTCTTGATAAAGAATACACTGAAAATAAAATGAGCAAGGGAAAATAACAGGAAGTAGAAGGACAACTGAGAGGAACTTTAACTCTATTCTAAATCTTCCTATTGAAAGAAGAAAACAGGAAGTAGAAGAGGGAAAACTGAGAGGAACTTTAATATGCACTGCTAATGTAGCTAAATAACCTTGCACTAGCAGTGCAGATTAAGAGACACCCAGTATTTCTTCAGGGTGCTACATCTCCCGAAAAACTAGTCCCAGGTGTTCACAATATTGCTAATTCAACTTTAAATAGAATAGCAAAATTAAGGGAACCCCTTTATACCTGTGGAGCAGTCAATGCCGGTTCGGCCAGCTTCGCACTCGCAGATCCCATTGGGTTTGCAAATACCATGCCCATTACAATTGCTAGGGCAGGAACCTGTAAAGGAGAACATATACGGCTCAGTGAAAGGATTACATAGAGTATCAGGATCTACAACATAACTGTAGAGTAAAAAAAATAATGTTAAATTCAGAGAACATAAATGTCAAACTTGACTGTCAAAATCTACAATTCCGTATTGTGATTACAAATATAATAAAAAATCACGAAATGATCCAAGTATCAAATGTATATCAAGGTATGACATGTCCCAGGACATTGTCAATCACCCTAGGCGGGTGAATAGGATAATTGTGCGGAATTAAAAAAATTAAAAATAAAGTTGCAAATTAAAAGAAAAAAGATAGAGAGAGCAAACACAGCAAGCACTAGTGACGCAGCGATATAATGTGGTTCGACCCCCATGTCTACGTCTACACCACCTACTTCTAGCAATTCTCCGCCACAAGCGTTCCACTATACTAAAACCCTTGTACAGTGATTCTCGGATTCAGGCTGAGAGACCTATTATACCCACAGGACTTCTAACACAAGCCCCGTCAATCTTACCGAAGTGGAAGAAAAAAAGTCAAGATCCTTAATAATCCTGAAGAAAACAAATAAGTATCACACACACTCGGATTGATTATTGAATTGATTAGTTCAGAAGATTTTCCTCAGAGTAATAGGTGAGGAATACACAGTGGGTTCGTTCAAATATATAGATGGGAAGTGTATCTATCAAAAATAAAAACGATGCATTCCAGAAAAGTGAGCAGCGCGAGTTACGGTCGACCGCAACTAAGGGACAGTCGACCGTTCATCTTTTAAACGAAAAGTCGAAAGATGAATGGTCGACTGCTTTATTATATTGCTATAACGTGCGGTCGACCAACACTATAGTACAATCGACCGGAATCGTGTTGTTCATGACGAAGCCACTTTATATTCTTACCATATACTAATCAATCAAATACACATGAAAACTCACAAATATGTTATTACAAGAACTGATCTTGCTGGCTTTCTTGGACACTAATCAACATGTGCTCCTTTTTGAATAACTTATTCTTTTGCTTGATTTTGCAATCTTTCAATGCTTTCCTTCTTTGCTTTTTTTTGAATCTCTTTTGAATCTTTTATTGATATTATTTAATCCTGAAAAATCTGAACAACTCAATTTAAACTTATTAGTATTTATAGACACGTTTTGTGCACACCAAACTAAGAGTCAACAGACATTTCTTAAAAACTATTAACCATTCAACCCAAAATAGAATACAAGTTCTGTTGCATGGGAACAGGGAGAGGACAAGGATACAACACAGCCACGGACACAATTTAATTCCTAAAAAGGAGAACCCAAGACTTAGTGTGTCTGTTTGTACAGCGACACGAATTCATAAAACAAAGTGTAACAACCACAAAATATTAAATTTTAAATATCTTTCTTCTTACGTGCTTTACACGTGTTTTTAAATGCACGTGTTGATTATATTGTTGTTGTTGTGTGTGAGTGTGTGTGTGTGTGTATATATATATATATATATATATATATATATATATATATATATATATATATATATAATTATTGAAATGTGCATAATAATTTCTAATTATACTTAATTTAAACATATGAAGTGCTAGATTATAATAGTCCATAGTATGTTTTTTTAAACCATTTTAACTAGATATCACTTTCACAATAATTATATAATTTGTGTGCATGTATGGAAAATGCAAATCGTGCACTTCCAACACATGGTTGGCCGGCCAAGTTCAAAGGGAGAATTTTTGACTTGGTCAAAATGATGGAATAATGGGTGGTTATCTCTTTAATCATGGATAGTTATTAGGTAGTTAGTTTGTAAATAAAAACCCCTCCACTCTCCTCTCTCATTTGGAAAACAAAAAACACACAAAAAGAGAACCACCGGCCACTAGTAATTGAGAGAGAATTGCAAATTTTGAGTGCTTTTGGGAAGGGGAGAAGCCTTGAAAATTCTTGCTAGGAGCTTCAATTGTTGCACTTAAGAGGTGGGTGTTTTCCAAAATTTCTAATTTTTAGTACATTTATGCTCATGCTTAGTTGCGAAATTTTGTATGTTGCTATAAAATGTTCGTGTAGGAATTTTTGAAATTTTGTGTCTAAATTGCTATAGTCGTGCTTATGATTAAAGAACATGTAGAGTTATAATTAAATTCCTTGCATTAGATAAATTGTGTGTTAATCTCCATAAATGGATAGCTGGTAAATTAATTTTTGTTCATAATAACTTCATTCATAAACGTGGATTCTAAAGTCTTTGTGTACGACAAATCATATATATGAATTGTGTGCTAAATTCATCATTTAGAAATTGTAAAT
This sequence comes from Hemerocallis citrina, assembly GCA_017893485.1. Classification (NCBI taxonomy): domain Eukaryota; kingdom Viridiplantae; phylum Streptophyta; class Magnoliopsida; order Asparagales; family Asphodelaceae; genus Hemerocallis; species Hemerocallis citrina. The sequence continues at coordinate 38,783,221 of CM030360.1, forward strand.
TGTTAAGATGTGTATATTCATGCGAAAATATATCATCTTAATTAGAGTTTCGCTTCTGAAGAATTATTAAGCGTAGTTGTATACCATGTTGTGACTGTAATTTAAATTATAGGATCAAATCACATCAAAAATTGTAATTCGGGTTGAGAAACAGAGAGTTCACATATAAAAAATTTCGCATTTCAGATAGAGGCAGATTGTGAGGCTAGAGAGCCTTGCTAGTATGTTCGGGTTTGGTCGCTGTGTACAGTATGTCAGGTCTCTAGTTCGAGTCCTAGGGGCTCTTTTTCTTTTTTGAAAGTTTTTATAAATTGTTAAAACAGTGGATAGTAAACATATATAATTTTGTGAGAAGTTCTACATAAGCAGTGAGTTGAAACTTTGGTTAGTGTTTGTGGATTAAGAATGTGAGGGCTCCCTGGTTCGATCCTTTGGGAGCGTAAATTGTTTTTAGTCACTAATTTGAGTTTTTTTTCTTTTGTTTGCTTTACTTTAGGAAATAATTGGAAACTTAAAACTAATAAAATATGTATGAAATTATTTTGCAATTATATATATAAATTTAAAGAATATTTGGGCTTAAATTATATTGCAAATTGGGTTCGCATAAAAGATATGTTTATTTGGTTGATATGGATTCATTCTAAATTTTATCGTTTTTAAGCAAGTTAAAATTTGGAGTTCACGTAAATTATTGTGGAGGATGAACTAAGAACTAACCAAAGTAAGGATTTGGAAAAATTAAACTTATGATATTTGATAAAGTTTTATCAAGTTGAATTTTTTTGCAATTTTTATTATAATGGGTAAGAAGTGATCTAGTTGTTTTGAGATTGATTAACTGAAAGAAATGAATAAGAGAATAAAATGACATACAAATGAATGAATGAGAATTCTATGAAATGAGGTTGAGAATAACATAAAATGGTGTATGGTTTTGGAATAAGTGGATTCTAGAGGCTGAGCGAGACCTAAGGTGCCGGCAAGTTATAAATTGTGAAAATTTGAGAAGTAGCCAGTATGGGTTAACGTTCTCAGTGATTTGGTTTAAATCCGGTAGGGTAAGCTAGCTCTAGGTCAAATCTATTATGTATGAATTTTAAGGATATGCACTAGATGAGAGATATGATGAAACTTGAGCAAACGTAAGTATGAGGGCCCAGAGTGATCCACAGGGTGAGATATTCCCATATGGGTCTGACCTCCCGGAACTCACGGGATGAGATATTACCATACGAGTGCGATGCTCACGGGGCATTCGTGTGATGAAGGTTCCAGAGTGACTTACGGGGTGAGATATTCTCCATTTATTTTCCGGATGTGAGTGAAATAGTCTTCAGATTATCTGAGGAAAGAGTCTGACCTCCAGAGTTATGGGGCGAGAACCAATACTCACAGTATGTCTAAATCCTGATTTTCGTCATGATTCTAGGTTTGCATAATGAGGAATTGAACATTATAATAAGGAGTACGTTAAGGACTTGCCCTCGGACCTATGTAGTATGAGATGCATAGAATCCGAACAAGTGCGCATTATAGTTGCATCGTAAACATAAGTATCTGCACTAGTCATTAGGTTCATATCATACACTAACATAATTAGGATAGTCACCTTTCATTTGGTTTTACATTCAAGTTTGTGTTTGTACAATTAAAAAAATTGCTGTATTATAGCATTGCGTCAGTTGCATTCAACTGACCTACCCGCAGTCTCAAGTTGCATGATATGGATTAGCGAGCAGCGTGGCATGAGTTTGATATCGATAGATGTTGCAAGATTGAAAATGTTTGATGATATAGATTGTATTTTTATGTAACTTTCCCCTACGTATTATAAAGAATAACATTGTAATGAAAAAGTTTTAATTTCCTGGTAATTTTGTACGAAATTGAAGTAAAGATTCTGGTTTTGCTATGAATAACCTGTGTTTTGGAATTCGGGGCGTTACAAAGAGAACCCAGGACTAAGTAAGTGTGTGGGGCAAGGTTAAAACACAGTCGGAAACACTGTAATTCCTAAAAAAAAGAGAACCCAAGACTGAACTCGACACAGTGAAACAATAATTCCTTAGAAAGAGAACCCAAGACTAAGTGTGTGTGTGTACTGCAAAGAAAAATTCCTGAAAGAAGAGAACCCAAGGCTTAATGCATGTATACAAAGGTTAACACACATGAATAAGTTTGTCCTTTCTTTTTAATCATTGTGTATTAGAGTTAATATCCAGTACCCATTCCTCACTTCAAATAACCTCAATTCCTAACCTCAAATTTCTCCTCTCATCCCCAAACCACCTCTATGCCACTCTCACCCTACCATCAATGTAATCACAATGTAAATAATAAAGACACATTGCTGATACAGGTCAGACATGCTACTTTGTGTTGGGTTTAGGCATGGACACGGATTTGGCATGTCCACACGTTGGGATTGTCGGAAGTTGGTTATGCATCCAACAGGGTCATGGGGCCCACTTTGCAATCTGTGGAACATAATAAATTAGCACAACCTACAGTTTTTTCTAAACTAGGGCAAAGTATCTAAAATTTACCTTCAAGATGACATAAATCAGAACAAGAAAATTGATTCAAAAATAGAAACTCACGCATGCTGCAGTCATTGCCATGAAAACCTACAAAACAGTGGCAAGTTCCTTCAATGCAGTCGCCATTAAAATGACAAGAGCCTGGACACTGGCCATTTATAGGAACTGGCACTGCAATGCACAATTCATGGTATGCTGGGCAAATTAGTTCACCTACCACATCAAAACATAATTGATTAGTATATAACAGCATCACTTTTTCCCATTTATTAGGATCTCACTATAAAACATCAGGGGGAACTTACCATTAAATCCAGGGAATTGAACAGGGCCACCCATCTCGGGACAAATTTTCCAGATCCCATCAACTGCCACCTGAACAACAATAATATAATAATTTCATCATTAGTTTAATCATCTATATATGGATGATAATTATAAAGTTTTTAGGGCTGGCAAAGGCATTGTTTAACTTATGCGTCTACTTTCTGTATCCCGACTTGGTTCTACTTCTCCATGGAACCAAAATTTTTGGCTTAAAAATGAGCCTCTGCCTTCACTTTCCATGGTAAACATGAAGGAACATTATTTACTTCGATCCGAATAATTTATTTCAATATCGTGGTTGGTAGTCCTCCACAAGGCTGATGACTTTACCAACTCTCACCAAGTTTCTCTTGGTGTTGAGGTTCATTCAATGAAATTATGGTTTTTTTTTGGCAATAACTACAGCATTCCAGAGGTTGACTATACAACTTTTTGTAGCAGTTTAAAGATTTTGTGCCAGTTGCTTGTTAAGCAGCATTACTACCATGCTCTGAGGAGTGCTAAATATTGCAATGACTTTGGAAAATACAAAATTTGACCTGCATTTTATTTATTTAAAGCAAAACTTACCTATTTGATAAGTGTATTAAAAGACATTAAAAGACAGACCATGTATATAATTCAAAAAAGCGCACACACCAATGCAATTTAGCAATTAATTAGTTAAAGTAGAGAAAGGATAGCTGCAGTAGTTCTTCAATTAACAAGTAAATTAGTAACTTCTTAAAAACTTTGACATTTATTATTCAAAAAGAAAAAAGGGAATAAGTGGAAATGTTACATATATATGATTAGAAATGTATGCAAAAATCATATTTGGGAAAGTGCATTTTCTCTCTTTTAGGATCATATATACAAAAGTCCAGAGTTAATGCCAAGGCCTAGTATGGATATAGGCTAAGTTGTTGAATTTCAATCAGATTTCCTCTCAACAACTACATAGACAAGGGCCCTCAAAACAGCAACATTAAACTGGAATGTTTAAAATAATTAGAACATGCTGAATAGGGAAACAACATAAAACACTGATGCATATTCCATTTTTAAAGCAAACTACCATTATCTACTTGGTGTGGAATAAAGTACATATAATCTTGGTCTTAGAATTAAAAAGGATTCTCTCATAGAAGTTTTGAGGGTTATATATGTTGTTAAATATTGTATTATATATTTAGTCACATATTGGGTTATTTATCAATTTAGTATTTGGTTCCCTCCTATATATAGGAGTCATTGTACTCAGTTATAATCAATTCAATAATATTTCTCAATCTCTCTGTTAACCTTAACATGGTATCACAGCCAGTATTTATATAAGGCCTATACTAATTTGATCCTTCTTATCGAGGTGGAGTGACTCTTGTCTTTATCGGAATCACTCCACCACCACCTAACATCCTCTCCCGATCAAGTCTCCAAAACCCTAGCCGTTAACAAACAACAAGATCCAAACACTCCCTCTACCAAAAACCCTAGCCGTCATCAACTACCTCTACCAAAACCCTAGCCGCTATCAACAACAATAGCAACGACAACAACCTCTCCTCTTCCACCAACGAACTCCGGCGACAACAACTCCGGCAACTTCTTCCATCGGCCTATCATCAACGACAACACAATCTAGCACCAACCTTCTTGCATCTTTGTCCCTGCAACTTCAAATCTCAAGCAAACCCAAAATCTCCACATGTCGGCACCTCCCCATCCACAGACAACACCAACAGCAAACATCCCGAACTCCTAACCCTCAACTCCGGCAGCGAATCAACTCCCGATCTCGACCTCTGCATCCCGAAGACCCACTTCCATCTCAATCCTCCTCGTCGCTAGCTCTCGCCACCCACTACTCCCGCTCCCAACTTGGTCCCCCATCTCGTCGTCGACCTCACGTTTTTGACTCCTCCCCGCTGCTCTCTCCGTCTTCAAACCCTAGTCGCCACCTACTATTCTTCAGATCTGATTTTTTTTACCCTCAACCCAAATACCCAAACCCTACTTTCCAAACCCGTATCCAAATAACCTCTCTACCCGTATCCACATAACCCCTAAACCCTACCCGATCCAAACCCTAAACTTTATCCTACATCCGTTTCTCCAAACCAAACCCAAACCCATTTTCTGTTTTTTTTTTAATTCAAAAAAGAACAAAATATCTTGCAGGTCTTCAGCCTCTACAATCTTCGTCAGCAAACTCACGTCAAGTTTTGAAAGGGGGAGATATCAACATCATCACAGTTCCCGTCTCCTTCACCTTCAATCGATCCACCATATTCCGCATCTAGTTCTCAGTTCAAGGACAATTCTCTAGTCAGGGGTGAAATCCCAACATGCAATAGTGCGCAACTTCCTTCCACAACATACAACTATAATTCTCAAGTTAGGGGTGAGATCCTAATATGCGCCAATAGTGCGCAACTTCCTTCCACAACATACTACTACGTCTCAAGTCAGGGGTGAGATCCTAACATGCGCCAATAGTGCACCACCACATACTACTACTTCTTAGTTCGAGGTGAGATCCCAACAGATCGGGATATGGAGATCCCGCCACAGTTCAGGATATGGAAATCGCAACAGTACGCCACCACTACTTCCTTCCACCACTTTCTTCCACTACTACTACTACTATTCTCAAGTCCGGTGTGAGATCCTAACACATGCGTCATCGAGCGCCTTCCTGTGCCATCTACTTGAGCGCCGTTCTAGCATCACAGTTTGTCGTCCTTGCCACATCAACGTCGTCAATATTCCAAACTCATGTTGCTTAAACCAACTTGAGTTTGAAAGAGGGTGTTAGATATTATATTATATTAGATATTAGTTTAGTCTCATATTGATTATGTATCAGTTTAGTATTCCCTTTTCTCCTATATATAGGAGACATATTGTACTCAGTTCAATCAATCAATAATCAATCAATAAAGTTTTCATTCATATCACAATTATAACATGGTATCAGAGCCAAACCCGACCCGCTTACCCAAACATGGTATCAATCAATAAAGTTTTTAAAATCCCTGTTACCCAAACCCAACCTGCTTACCCAAAACAAATCAAAAAAATCAAAAAAATCAAAACAATTAAAAAAATCAAAAAAAAAAAAAAAACTTGCAGGTACCCCTTCTCCAATAGAACCTCAGTCTCACCGGTCCCTTTCATTTTCCACCAACTTCTCCGCTGCTACATCTTCACACCCTCTCACATCCCAATCTCCCTCCAGATTTAGACAGATACAGCATCGCCATCATCCTGATTCCGGCCTCCTTCCTCCTCCCAGCATCATCCCTAACCCTGCCCCACCCCTCTTTCCGTCACCGGTAGCACCATCCAACTCCTTATCCCGATCCCGACACCGGCATTTCCGACCTCACTTCGATCCCTGCCACAACGACACCAGTCTCATTTCTCCTCGTCGTACTTCTTCCCTTACATCCTCGACCATGACCGTTACTCCAGCCTTGCCGACTCCTGCTGATTGGGCTAATCTTCAGCATCGCCTTGCTCAGCTAGAACTTCAGCTCTTGGGTCAGTCTGTCACTGCTGGGCCCCTCTGCACCTGCATTTTCTGTTACTCCCTGTATGAATTTTATCTAGATTTTAGATTTTGATGCATCACATCATCTTACTAGTAATTATACCCTGTTCACCACCAGCACTGCACTTCCATCTCACTCTCCATCACTACACAATGCCGATGGCTCACAACTTATCACTACACTCTAGATCTATTAGCTCTCCCACTCTCATATTGTCTTATGTTCTTTACGCTCCTCATTTATCCATGAACCTTCCTTATATCCATTAGTGCGCTATGTGATAGTGGTCTTGTCGTTACTTTTGATTCTTTCGGTTGCTCTATTACCAATTCACACACTGGTCAGGAGTTTGGGCGTGCTAGTCGACAGAGTCGTCTATATCATCTAGATTTTCTCCATGCCAATAAACCTCATCCTCATTCTGCTTGTGTTGTGTTCTCTGATGTTGATCTGTGGCACAAAAGTTTATGACATTAGTTTATCTTGACTCAAGCCTTTGGCCCGTAGTGGTTTACTCATTTGTCTGATTGTCAGGGTTGTCATTTGGCGAAACTGTCACGCCCTGCTTCCCAAAATACGGGAATATGAGCACGTAACGAAGGCCCAGCGAATGATTTTACATCATCCATAAGCTATACCAATCTAACTCAACAATATACAAGAGAAAACAACCACGCAGAAAGAATATAATCACATAAACAATGAATAAACTCCAAATTAATCATGAAATAAATTCACCAAATAATAATCCAACGTATGGGATAAAAACAAACTTTGGGTCATAAAAGCCCAGGGATTCAAAGTATGATAAAAGCAGTACAAAAAGCAAATAACAAATAATAGCTAAAGCAATCTAAAGTCCAGCTTCGATCTTCAGAGAGTTTTCTCACCAATTTCTTCTGGGATTGATCCTTCAGTACCTGTAAGCTCTTGATCTAAAAAAAAAAGTGCCCTTAGAGCAAGTCGTGGGCAGCAAGTAGAGAAAAACAAAGGATAAAGGAAACATGAATATCAAAGAAAAGGGGACAGGATCAAAGTCAAAGAGCAAAGCAAATAGCAGGCAATAATATCAAAGGTTTACAATAATCACGCATGTAATGAGTGATGTCAAGTCAAGTTCAATATAGGATCAAGTATGCAGGTTATTAATCATTTTATTAGTCTATCTAGTGCACGTACTACTGCATCCCATACTACAGGTTCGGCACAAACACACAGTGAACGTTTTAGACTGATGGTGAATTCACGGATCATGTACTCGACGTCGATAATGATAGTTTTACAATCAATAATTAACAATCAATAATTTGCAATCAATACTTCTCCTTCCAATCAATATTTCTCCTCCTTCCAATACAGTATAACGATAAGGCCTTGCTTTAGTACATTTCCCGATCGTTAACTACCAAGTCTACCCATAATACCCCGGCTTGTTATTAGTTTATTTTCATCCTATGTGAGCATGCAAAAGGGTGTCAATGTTGTAGGATACTAAGTGTCTAATTCAATGCGTTACAGGCAAAGCATGAAGCAAACACATCAAGTTGGCACAATCACATTATCAGGACAGCATGACCTTGCTGTACTAAAATATAGATTACAATCACTACGAAATAGAAAATCTGAATCCGTCGGAAGGTCTAGAAAGTAGAATTCCACACGGTTCCAGCGAATATAATTAAGGCATATGAAAAAGACAGAAACTAGGGTGAAAACTCTATTCTATTCAGGTTCTATGTTCAAACAGCATGCAGTAAGTTGTGTTCAACTATTTGTTTCAGGTCAAAGAACTCATCAAATAAATCTATGAAAATTCTGGGGCATTCCTACACATGTCTAGGTTCAGCTAGATTTATTTCAGATTTTTCTTTAACTATTAGCATGGTCACGATTAAATCAAGAAACAGTAGGATACGCATGCATTTGTGAATCTGACAATTCTAGCACAGCTGTACAAAAATGATGATATCTAACAGATTACACATCAGAATTCAAATCCGCAAAAAGGACAGTAAACTAGACGTCAGAAGCTAAATTTCATGTTCAGAAAGTTATTTCAAATTATGACAGTAGCATGGTTGAAAAACTGATTCAAAATGGAACAACTAGCAGTCCAAAATTTATTTTACATAAAAGGGGCAATAAATAAATCATGCAATCATATATTTCATGCAAATTGGTAATTAAGGTGATCCTAGGTGTCAACATGCATATTTCTACGTTTAAGATACAATTTCGCAGGTATGGTATATATTCATCAATCAAATTCAATCCAACACGCATACAATTCATCAACAAGTCTATAGCATGGATCTAGTTAATTACATATAAGTGCATATGCATGAAACAATAGGGACTAGGTTTTAGATCAAAGAGAACGGCACGATATTAAGAGTATGTCGAATTAGCTCGTGTAAACCCTCGATAAACTTAACAGAATTTCAAAAGCAGTATGATAACGAAAGGGACTGGAGAGATCAAATAAACTTGAACAAAACAAAATATTAGTTCAAGAAGAGACTTGCCTGTTAAGTCGCATATTCAATAATATAGAATAACGGGATCAGAATCCCGGGCGACGATCCACAAGATCACAAGCGAGACACGTGGCAAAACACCAAACGGCAAAATCCAAAATAGCAAACAGCAACAGACGCACACACAGCGGATCCAATAGCGGATCTCCACACCGGATCAGCCAAAACAGCAAACGGCGAACTCCGTATCCACTGTGCCAAAACAACAAACAGCGAAGGTGATCAATCACCTAACGTCTCCTACCTTCAACAGAAAGAGGAAAGAGCAGGACTTCGGCGACGCTTGGCGGCTGGCAATGGCTGCGATGATGACGAAGACGACGGCGACGACATTGCGGTCGGGAAGCGACGGCAACGGCGAGAGCGACGGCGACGCGAGCTCCGTTTTCCGCTCGAAAATAGAGGCGAACGACTGGGGTGCTGGCTCTGGACGGCGACGATGAGGACTGGGGGATGTCCGGTGGATGCGGGGTGCACGGGGGGCGAGGACGAGGGACAGCGAGGACGAGATGGTGAAGACGAAGATGGGTAAATAGGTTCGGTGGAGTTGGGTTGATGGGTTGCGGTGGAGTCTTGCGCGAGGACATGGACGATGACGGGGCGATGGGGATGGGGAGGGGGAGAGGTTGACGAGGGGAAGGCAATGACGAAGAACGGGAGAGACGGTCGGAGCAACGGGAGATGGATTCGGCGATGGAGTTGGGTTCGAGCGGGAAAGCAACGAAGACGGGGATGAGGAAGATGGTCGGAGGGGTGATGGGGTGAAGGAGACGACGAGGGGATGGTGACGAGGACGGGGAGTCGAAGGGTGGACGGAGTGAACGGAAGGAGCGACGGGAGGCTATGGTTTGGGTGGATGGGAAAACAGGGAGAGAGAGAGTCGGGATAGGGGTAAGGGTAGAACAGTAGGCGGCTGAGGGTTAGGTTAAAAATAGGATTAGGGTTTAATAAAAGATTAGGGTATTTATAGGGGAAAAGAGAGATATTGGGTTATTGGGTAATTGGGTATAAATCCAATAAATAAAATAGGTTGTACATGAATATAATGGATTAAACCCAAATACAAAAGAATAAGCTATCCGATAAAATATGATTCATAACAAAATATAATTTGCATCACATTACATAAATTATTTGAAACGATTAAAAACACAATTATCGAACAAGAATTGATTCGTTTTAATAATCAATAAATATTCATAATAACCATAAGAATACAAATAATAACCATGACAATAAAATAGTAATACTAATAGTATCAATTAATAATAAAAATAGCAATAAGAATAGAAATGTTATCAATAATAGTAGTGACAATAATAATAACAAAATAATAATAATAATAACAATAATTAATACTAACCACAACAATAGAAATTATCAGAGCAATATCATTATATAAAAATAGGGGTTTGTTGAAATAGTCAAAACAGTAACACTATATTTGAGGGTTAAAATGCAAATAGTTGATCAAGTAGAAATGGAAACGAAGTTTATTCAAAATAATTATAATTATTGTTTAGAAAAATGTTTTAACAAAGAAACTCAAAACCAGTGTAGTCGAAGGCGCAAGGCGCAAGTAATTTCAATTACTTGAAAAAAGCCTGAGGCGCAATGCGCAATTTGAGGCGCAAGCCTTAGTTAACTGAGGCGCACTATTAGTTTTTGGGGGTTTTAAAAACTTTAAATTAGAGTATATAAATAAGATAACATCATAGTAACAAAAATATATTGCATATAATGACCATATACTTAAAAAGGTATGGAAGACATACCTGTTCGGTCGTTAATCAAAATTTGCATCTGAAAAGTTCACATCAAAACCTATAAAATGTCAAAAAAAAATTAATTAGGTGTCTTACAAATACAAAATAGACAATACACAAGAACATAATAACATTAACATGTTAAAAGATAAAAATCTAAATTAACTACTTACTAAGTACTAAACTACTAAATACTAATCACTCTTCATTTCACCACAATTACCAGACAAATAGCAAGTATTATAGAACATCATTCACCAATAAGAAACAACTAGCAAGTAGAAACAAGTCTACAAGACTACAACATGCCAAATACAACCCATGATACTCATCAATCTGATTCATATATCTCTTCAGCTACAACTTCTTCTTCTCCTTCCGATCCACAGTCTATTGGTATATCCTCTTCTTCGGAATCTGAATCTTCCTCAAATTCAGGCTCCTCCTGTACTTGTGGTTGTGGCGTGCTCCTAGATCCTGATGGTCTCGATGATGAACCAAAATCATCACCCACTCGAGTCGTTCCTGTGCTTCTAATCGGCTCTTCAACTCCTTCTATTGCAGCCAAATCACCCCATCTAAGATCACCTCCATCAAAAACAGCATCATTTTCAGCATTTTCTTCTCCTTCCCCAAAACATCCCAACAACCATTCATTGGACTCATCAATGTCATTCAATCGAATCGGATCAATGACATCCCTAGAATCATATCTCTCCATCAATGCTTGGTTGTACTTGATGTACACCAAATCATTCAACCTCTGAGTTTCTAATTTGTTTCTCTTTTTCGAGTGAATCTGCATTTTAGCAAAACAAACAAGTTTTAAATTTAAAACTTAAAAATATTTTATGAATAGATTAACTTCAATTTTTTAAAAAGTACAATAATTATATCTTACATGCTCAAAGGTGCTCCAATTTCTTTCACAGCCAGAAGAGGAGCATGTAAGGCTAAGTATCTTCATGGCAAGTGTTTGTAAGGTAGGAGTCTGACTACCATAACTCATCCACCAATCGGCTATCACAATTTGAAAATTGTTATTTTTAACCATTAAGAAAAATAAATTAATAAAATATTGAAATTGAAAAGCAATCAAATATTCAAATTTATATCTGGATTTTTTCTTTTCCTATTCCTTATGACAAAAGAAGATCCAAATAGTCCACGAGCATGCTTGTAATCTTCCATTTCTTCTTCAATTTTGTCTTGATCATCTTTAGGAACCAATTTTTCAAGTACGGCATAAAGTCCCTTCATCACTTCTAAATCTTTATGAATAGTCTTGTATCATAGAAGAAATGAGGATTTAAGTAATATGCAGCTGCATGTAATGGGTGGTGCAACTGAACATCCCACCTATTGTCAATTATCTCAAAAGCCGCCTTGTACCTATGTTCATTCTGCTCCCCTCCAAAAGCTGCAACTATGGCCTCTTTGGCTCTATCCATAGCTTCATAAATAAATCCCATTGCAGGCTTCTTCTCTCCGTCAACAAGTTTCAGCACACGAACTAACAGAGTTGTAAGCTTCAAAGCATATAACACATTGTTCCAAAATGATGGCATATGAACTATCTTCTCTGCCGCCTTTCCTTTTGGTTCCTTGGAATAATGCAAATTATGCCATGCGTCGGAGAGGAACATTCGCCTTAAGTGCGCCTTTTGCTTATGTACACTCTCTAATGTAAGAAAAGAGGTTGCGAACCGTGTAACAGCTGGCCTCAACAACTCCGCAGTGACAAATGTCCTCATCAAGCTTAGGACATGCCCATGTGAATAAAGAAACCCGATAACCTAAAATATTGAAAATATTGAATGATTACAACTATAGTAAATAATACATGATTTGAATCATCAGCTTAAAATTTAGAAAGTCACCTCCATAGCTTGACCTAACGTTTTTTTCACTTTAGGCATGAGAGCAATATCCTTCAACATTAAGTTGAGGCAATGTGCAGCACATGGTGTCCAATATATATGATGGTACTTATCTTCCACCAAACGGCCTAGAAACATAAAAAGAAGCAAATTAATTTTGAATGTTATTTGAGATTTTGAATATAATTCTTTAATAATATAATATAATAGTACTATAAGTAATATTGCAATTAAAAAATAAATTAATTGGGTTTTACCTGCCAACTTCATATCAGCAGCATTGTCGGTAACCACTTGGACAACATACTGCGACCCAATTTCTTTGATCTCCTCGTCAAATAGTTCAAAAATCTTTTGCCCCGTTTTTATTTCATTTGAAGCATCAATAGATTTTCTGAACACAGTCCCACGAGAAGAATTTACAAGAAAATTGATTAATGTTCTTCCTTTTCGATCAGTCCACCCATCTGACATCAAAGAACACCCTACAGTAGCCCAAACTTCCTTATGAGCCACCAGTAAATCCTCCGTACGCTTCTTCTCTTTTTTAAGGAGAGGTTGTCTCAACTGATGATAGGTTGGAGGCAAATTTGGGCCAAATTGTCCAACAGACTTTAGCATAATTCGAAACGACTTCAATCTAGAGACATTGAATGGAATTCCCGCCTGATACCAAAATCTGGCTATGTCACTATGAACTCGGTCAACCAATTCCTTGTCTACATTCTCAGGAATAGTCGTTTGCCTCAATTTTCTTAACCTATCATCCTTAGCTACTTCAAGTGCAGGATCTGGAGTAAGAAATACATCCATCGGCCCCTTTCTCTTGCTTGGTCTGGTAGACTGTGTACTGCTTCTTACAGAGCTTTGCATTTTTCCTCTGATCCTTGAGTTTGCAGCTGGCCTCATCACTTCATCTTCTTCATTAATCTCAATCTCATTCATATCCTCTGCATCGTCAAAATCAAGAATGTAATCTTGCATTGCATTTTTTCTCCGCTTTTCATCTTGAAGTGCATCATAGGCAAGCAACTCTGCCTTGACTGCAGGAGGAACCTTTTTACAAGACACTGAATTTACTCTAGTCTTCCCGGTAGACTTTCCAGTCAAATGATGTTTGGCTCGAGTGATTCCACCATGTGTCGGGTGCCTGCAGAAAGGGCATATATGATTTGTAGTACTCGGAGGATTCTGAAGAATGGTGTATTTCCATGTAGGGTCTTTTCTTCCATTCTTTCCAAACTCAGAAGATGGCTGGATATATTCATTGGTATCGGAAGTGGACATGATTAGATTTTAGTCTACACAAGCACAATACAAATACTTAGTTCCAACAAAAAACAAATATGAAATGAAATCTAACATGCTATAATCGAAAATGTATATTTTGTTACTTGTCTTAAATTTTAATTGTCGCATTATCACATATTTAGTATTTATCTACTAATCAAATGTATATTTTTTGTTTTCATGCAGATAATTGAGAAATAAGTATAAATCGCCAATGAGAATTGAGAAGATTTGCACGACGCGAGTTTATTATCTTGCTCCAAAGAAAAAATTTGATTTAATTTGTTTTTTTGTAAAACATTAAAACTAAAATAGTACAATGTGAGTTTATTTTGTAGGTGTAAGTGTGTAACTGTGTAACACTGTAACTTATAATGCGAAGTGTGTACGTGTAATTGTGTATTGCAAGTTTGCAACCACAATAAGCATAACAGAGGCACAAGTATTAGACCATTATATTTCCCCCCATATTATAATAATGATCGGCATTCTCTCGTAGACTCTCGTATAGATTAACAATTACTACATGCTACACTACAGTGCTACACTACTGTCACTACAAGCACTACATGCAGTACAACTAGCATAACTCACTCTTATGCTGTAAAACATCAAATCCAATGATCTCTATCATCCCCAAATTTTAATTTCCAAACGCTAATACACCAACAACAACAAAAAAGAAACAAAACACAGTAAAAAAATAAAGGAAAAAAAGAAAAACCCAAATACTGAAAGTCAGAAACAATTACTGAGTACTAACGCTAATAGACCAACAACAAACCTAAACGCAGGAAAAAGAAAAGGAAAAAAAAAACTAACTGATTCGTCCAAAACACGGTAAGAAAAAAAAAGAAAAACCCAAATACTCCAAAACTTACTACCCCTATTAACAAACCCAAAAAGAAGCAAAACCCAGGGAAGAAAGAAAAAAAAAAAAAAAAGACAAACCTGCTTCGTCGCCGTCGATGGTCCTTCGTCACCATCGCCGTTGGTGGAGCTTCGTCGCCGTTGGTGGAGGATCGTCGCCTTCGGGGGGTGGGTGGAGGGGGGAGAGATTGAGGAAGGGGATGAAGTTTGAGACTGAGAAGGGAAGGGGAAAGGGCTGGAGGCGTATGGATGAGGGCTTCACTATAATGGGTCGGGTGTGTATACGGGCCGGGTAGGGGACTGATTTACTGCGCCTTTTGCTGAGGCGCAATGAAGCGCAAAGCGCTGAGGCGAAGCGAGGCATTCGCTTCGACTCACCACTGCGCATCAGCCCAAGCGCGAGGCGCACAGCCTCAGATCGCCTGCGCCTTGCGCCTGAAGCGCCGCCTGAGGCGCGCCTTCGACTTCACTGCTCAAAACGAATTTAACAATAACAATTTATAAATATCGAAATACAGAAAAATACTCATGAAAATACGTATTTGCGGAAATAGGGGTTACGTTACACAAACACATAGCACTCTTTTAACCACAAAAGCATTTCTCACACAACCCATCATTTTCAACTTACTCTGACATATGGGGACCATCTCCTACTCCGCACAAAGGTTATCTCTATTATGTTAGTTTCATTGATGACTTTACTAGACACACCTGGGTGTTTTTTATGCGCTAATGCTCTGAAATACATGACATTTATCAGTTCTTTACGAACATGGTTCACACACAATTTGGTGTGCGTATCAAAACTTTTCGCTCAGACGGTGCTCGTGAGTACACTTCCATTGCTATGAGATCCATCCTTCAATATCATGGTACGCTCTTTCAGCAATCATGCACTCACACACATGAACAGAATGGTGTAGCTGAACGCAAGTATCGTCACATCATTGAGACGGCTGGCGCTCTTCTACTTTCTTCTTCTGTTCCTCGTTCTTTCTGGGCTGAAGCTGTCATGACGTCTCTCAGTCTCATTAACATCACTCCCTCGTCTGTCCTATCTGGAACATCACCTTATGAGGCTCTTCGTCACTCACCACCGGACTACAGTATGCTCCGTATTTTTGGGTGCACCTGTTATGTCCTTCTTCCTCCAACTGAGCGCACGAAGCTCACCGCTCGAATTACTAAGTGTGTTCATTTAGGTCTCAGTCCAGAACATAAAGGATACCGTTGTTTTGATCCTGCGGCGGGTCGTGTTCGTATTTCCCGCCATGTCTCCTTTGTAGAAGACTCTCCCTACTACTTGACTTCTCCGGAGGATGCTAGTTTTCTCGATTCCCCTATAGTTAGGTTTATCTCCCCGACCCTACCTTCACGCATTACATATGATCCCACTCCCTTGGCTCCTTTCCCATATCATACTAACGTTCCACCTATTCCACTTACAGAAACACCACCTGCATCCCCACAGCATCCTACACCTTTACCACCTGCATTCCCACAGCTACATGCACCCACTCCACCTATCTCACCCCCACACACTGCCCATCCACCACAGGTCCGTCAGTCTACCCGTTCAACCTCAGGCATCCCACCAGCCCGTTACACACTTGATGCCACTGATCCCTCTGACCAGTTTGGCTTTGCCACCCTTGCCTCCTACTCACCACAGTTTTATGCATATCTCACTGCTATACACTCCACATGTGAGCCCATAACTTATCAGGAAGCTATTCAATTTCCCGAGTAGCCAGAAGATATTGCAGAGGTCGTGCATTTGATCAGACTGGCATTTGGAATGTTGTTCCTCTGCCTGTGGGCATTCAGCCTGTTAGCTGCAAGTGGATCTTCAAGGTCAAATACCGACCTGATGACTCCATTTAGCAGCATAAGACCCGTTTAGTTGCCCGAGGATTTACTCAGGAGCACAACATTGATTATGATAAGACTTTTGCCCCAGTTGCACAGATGACTACAGTTCGCAATCTCCTTGTTGTTGCCTCCGTTCGTCAATGGTCGTTATACCAGATGGATGTGAAGAATGCATTTCTTCATGGTACATTATCTGAAGCTATTTACATGCATCCGCCTTCTTGCCTTACCACTCCTCGTCATGTTTGTCGTCTTCGTAGAGCTATATATGGTCTGAAACAGGCTCCTCGAGCCTGGTTTGAGTGTTTTCACTGTGTCATCACCCAGGCCGGTTTCCGTCAAAGTTCACAGGACCACTATGTTTATGCAGTCATCACCGCAGGGGAGGGTACTTCTACTATTATATGTTGAAGATATGATTATTACTGGGGATGACTCCGCAGGCATTACAACCACCCAAAACTATCTTCACCAGCAGTTTCATATGAAAGATCTTGGTAAACTACTACGCTGCTTGCTGGGTCTAGAGATTAACCATGGATCTCGGAGCATACTTATTTCTCAACAGAAATACACATCAGATATTATCTCTGTTGCATGTCTCTCTGACAGTCGATCAGCCGATACTCCCTTAGAGAAGCTTCATCCCACAGATGGTGAGGTCCTTCCCGATCCTACTAGATACAGGCAGATTGTTGGACAGCTTGTCAACTTATGCATAATCAGACCTGATATTGCTCATGCAGTCAGTGTTGTTAGTCAGTTTGTTACTGCTCTCACATCAGTTCACTACAGTGCTCTTTTTCGGTCCTCAGATATCATCGGGACACTATCACTAGCTCATTATTCATGCCTTCTACATCCAAACTAGAGCTTAATGCATATTCTAATTCAGACTAGACGAGCAATCCTACTACCAGACGGTCTACCACAGGTTTCTGTCTATTTCTTGGTGATTCGCTGATCTCATGGTGAAACAAGAAACAGGCAGTTGTTGCATGTTCTTCCACTGAAGCTGAGGTACAGAGCAATGGCAGCTACTACTAGAGAAATTGTTCATGTTCGTTGGCTATTATCAGATATGGGTGTCATTTTCACAGGAGCTACTCCTCTTCATTGTGATAACCGGAGTGGGTTGCACATTGCAAGCAACCCGATCTTTCATGAGCGAACGAAGCACATAGAGATAGATTGTCACTATGTTCGTGAGCGCTTTGAAGCAGGAACCTCTGTTACATCTTCACAGCAGAAAACAGACTTCTTCACCAAATTCCACATTGTTCAAAGATTTCGTTACTTGGTTAGCAAACTCACACTGTTCGACCCACCGTGAGTTTGAGAGGGGGTGTTAAATATTGTATTAAATATTTAGTCTCATATTGGGTTATGTATCAGTTTAGTATTTGGTTCCCTCCTATGTATAGGACTCATTGTACTCAGTTATAATCAATCCAAAATTTCTCAATTTCTCTGTGAACCTTAACATATGTAAAACAATACGGTGGACTCTTATTTAAGTAGAGTGTAAGTTAGAAGATTGTATGAAGTTTGATGTATATTACAAATCAAGATATGCATTTGGTAAAACTAAAAAGGACTTAGAAGAAAAGGCAGCATACTAGATCACAAGAAATAATGCACGAGAACTATTTTTTGCATCCTTGTACGTGTCAAGCATCGTGTTGAATATAGACACACTCTTGACGTGTCCCCAACACGTGTCGGGCATAGAATATTCAAGTTCAGCATCGAATGCATTTCAAATGCATCCAGACAGATTTAAGGAACATAAATGAGTCTGGTACAGGCATAAACTAGAAAGCTCATTAAGGCAGCATGGAAACATGTTCCATCACGTATATCTTTGTAGCCTCCACCTCTATTCAGAAGTTCTGAAGACAACGATGAAGCCCCAACAATAACAAAGGATCTCTTTAAATTCAATCATTCTTATGTAGATTATATTTTGTTTGATCCAATACTTGTGAAGGAATTTAAGACTATATTTAGGGATTTGATTTGGGCTTCACAGTCACAATTAACTCCACCATTGCCTGTACCAAGCCAGGAATCCGGCCACAAACCGAGTAAGGAGGAGGGTTCCGTTAGGCAGTTGATAGCCAGCACAAACCATTGTTAAATCTTATGAACATGAATTCTAATAATATACGCGCAAATGTTAGGGCATTCCCTGGAAGCGATGCGTTGTGTCTGCCTCCGGGTGCTTTGAAAAATGTGCAAGGGACGTCACACCGGCGCCCGAGTGCGGCGAAAAATGAGCAAAAGTTCCTACACCAATCTAGACGTGTGTGGGAAAAGAAGCTAGTCCAGGAAAACAGGCTTAGGTTAGCAACTTGGAATGTAGGAAGCATTGACAGAAAAATGCATAGAACTAGTAGATACCATGGTTAGAAGGAATATTAATATAGCTTGTTTACAAGAAACAAAGTAGGTAGGGGAGAAAGCTAAAGAGGTAGATGATTTTAAATTATATTATACCGGTAAAATTAGAAATAGAAATGGAATAGGAATTTTAGATAAGAAATTCAAAAAAAATGTAGTAGGTGTTAATAGGAGAGGGCACAGAATAATACAAATTAAGCTTGTATTAGGGAAAAACATAAATAATATCATTAGTGCTTATGCACCCTAAGTAGGATTAGATGCACAAGCTAAAAATAAATTTTGAAAAGATATGGATGAGATAATTCAATGAGTACCCTTAGGTGAGAAACTATTTATAGAAGGAGATTTCAATGGACATATAGGAGTAGATAATATGAGATATGAGAGGGTGCATGGAGGACATGGATTTAAAAATAAGAATAATGGTGGAGAGGATCTATTAGATTTTGCGGCTTTGCATGATCTTATACTAGCAAATACTTATTTTAGGAAGAGGGAGGAACATTTGATAATTTTTAAAGGTGTGGCAAATAGGAGTCAGTTTGATTTTTTCATCACTAGAAATATGAATCGCTTGACATGTAAAAATTGTAAAGTTATACCGAGATAGTGTTTAACCTCACAACATAGATTAATGGTAGTGGATGTTAAGATTAGGAAACACATGTGCAAGGAAGGAAACTAGGAACCCAAGAATTAGGTGGTGGAACTTGAAGGGAGATAAACTAGAAGTTTTTAGAGATAAAGTCCTTAAAGGAGCATTATAGATATAATTGAATATGAATGAAGATTGTATATTGATCAATACTAGGTACATCCTTTTATAGGGTCTATACAAAATAATTTACATAAATGCTAAAGAATAAAATCTTATAAATAAGGAAACTATATACACGGTAGGCTACAACTAATATCACATCTTTTTGTGATTTGATTTCCTCTCTGTCAACATCTTTTTGTGATTTGATTTCCTCTCTGTCAACACTCCCCCTCAAGCTTGACTGTAGATGTTAATGAGTCCAAGCTTGTTTGTAAGGAAATCAAATACTCGTTCAGATAGTGCCTTTGTCAGTATATCAGCCAACTGTTGATCAGTGTGCACATGTTTAATACTGTGATAAGTCCTCCATCAATTTTTTTTCTTTAATAATGTGGCGATCCACTTCTACATGCTTGGTTCTGTCATGATGTATGGGGTTATGTGCTATGCTGATGGACTTGTTGTCACAGAATAGCTGAATGGAAGCTTCATATTCCACCTTTAACTCTTCTAGCAGTCGTTTAATCCAGATTGCTTCGCATACCCCGTGGGCCATAGCTCTGTATTCTGCTTTTGCACTGCTTCTTGCCACAACTGTTTGCTTTTTACTCCGCCATGTTACCAAGTTAACCCATAGTAGGGTACAATAACCAGATGTGGATCTTCTGTCATCAATCGATCCAGCCCAGTTAGCATCTGTAAAAACTTCAACTTTTCTTTCATTTGATTTCTTGAAAAATAGTCCTTTCCCTGGTGTTTGTTTTAGATACCTCAAGATTCTATACACCGCATTGAGATGACCTTGACAGAGATCATGCATATACTGACTTACTAGACTTATAGCAAAGGCAATGTCTGGTCTAGTATGAGATAGATAATCTTCCCTACTAACTGTTGGTATCTTCCCTTGTCAACTCGATCTCCTTCAAACATTTTAGTCTTGTTTCCAAGTTCGATTGGAGTTTTGCTAGGCTTGCTACCAAGCATCCCGATTTCTTTTAAGAAATCAGGAGTGTATTTTCTTTGAGATACAGAAATACCTCTTTTGCCTCTAGCAATTTCCATACCCAAAAAATATTTCAGTACTCCAAGATCCTTGACCTCGAACTCCTTTGCCATCATTTCTTTAATAGATTCATCTCCTCAATATTATTCCCAGTGACAATTATATCATCGACATACACTATTAGGATAGTAATTTTCCCTTTTCCTGATTGCTCAATGAACAGTGTATGGTCGGTTTGGCCTTGTGTGTACCCAAGACTCTTGACTACCTTTGAGAAACGATCGAACCACACTCGAAGGAGATTGTTTTAAGCCATAGAGTGACTTGTTGAGTTTGTAGACAGTCTTTGCACTAGGAGTTTCTTCAAAGCCTGGAGGTTGACTCATGTAAACTTCCTCTTCAAGTTTGCCATTCAGAAATGCATTTTTTACATCCAACTGATGTAATTCCCCAATCCATGTTTGCTGCTAGAAAGAGTAGGACTCTAATGGTGTTGAGCTTGGCAATCGGGGCAAAGGTCTCAGTGTAGTCAATTCCATAGGTCTGTGTAAACCCCTTCGCTACCAATCGTGCTTTGTACCGCTCGATAGAACCATTAGCGTTATACTTGAAAGTGAACACCCATTTGCACCCCACAACACTTTTATCAGGTGGTAATTCCACTAATTTCCAAGTAACATTCTGTTTGAGTGCTTTCATCTCTTCGAGTATGGCTGCTTTCCATTCAAGAATATTAAGGGCTTCTTCAATATCCTTAGGAATAAATACATCTGACAAACTAGAAGTGAAAGCTTTAAATGAAGTTGATAGTTTAGAAGAAAAGATAAAACTTGAAAATAGGATGTTGAGTGCAAGACCTAGTTCCTTTCCTTAATGCTATCGGAATATCTAGATCTGAATTAGTGTTTGAATGATGATTATCTGACACACTTGAAGACGGAGGCTCTATCACTGGATTGGTTTCTTGACAGTGCTCAGGATTCATGATTTGATTATTTCTCTCGGATATATGTCTTCTTGGATACACACGCAACTCTTGTTGCTAATTTTGCATGGGAAGATTTTTTTCTGCTTCCATGACGAGATCATTTGAATTATGATCAGTATTTGAGTAGAATCTGGAACCACTGAATCATTTTGAAGAGATGAAGTTATGGGTAGAGGTGGAATTATGGAAGATTGATTTATGGGTAGCTCTAACCCCCACGACCACTGAGCTTCTTGCTCTTGATGAATATTGTTCTCCCCCTGAAGCGAGGTGGGAGAGAACTAAGGAGTGTTCTCAAAGAAACTGACATCACTGGAGACAAATGTTTTCTTTGTAAGGGGACAATAGCACCGATAGCCTTTTTGAGTGGGAGAATAACCAAGGAAGACTGTCTTAATGGCTCTAGGGAAAAGCTTACTACGATCTCGTGGGTGAACATGAACAAATGCTATGCAGCCAAAAGTCTTGACCGGAAAAGTGTTTGTGGAAATATGAGGATAAGTATGAAGAACGGAATATGGTGTCTTAAACTAAAGTGGGCGGCTAGGTAGACGATTAATGAGATAAGTGGCTGTTAGGATAGCGTCTCCCCAAAGGTATTTAGGGACATTCATAGTAAACATGAGAGCTCGGGCCACTTCTAAGAGATGACGATTTTTCCTTTCGGCAACACCGGTCTGTTGAGGAGTATCAACACATGAGCTTTGATGGATAATCCCATTTTGTACAAGGTAGGGACCTAAGGTGGTATTGAAGTATTCGGTATCATTATCTGTTCGTAGTTTACAAATGGGTGTTCGGTATTGTGTTTGAATCATATGATGAAAATTTTGAAAAACCTGACATGTTTCAGACTTATGCCGAAGAAGATAAACCCAAGTGATGCGTGTGTGATCATCAATAAATGTGATAAACCAGCGTTTGCCTTGAGAGGTAGTAACTTTTGAAGGTCCCCATATGTCACGGTGGATAAGGGAGAAAGGGTTGGTCGGTGTAAAAGTTTTGTGAGGAAAAGAAGCCCGTGTATGTTTAGCAAGTTAACAAATATCACATTGTAAATCAGCAAAAAAATATTGATAAATAAAGATGGAAACAAATGTCTTAAATATGAAAAACTTGGGTGCCCAAGTCGATAGTGCCATAACATAATCTTGCTAGAATTTGAAACAGAAACAGAATTAGAGACCAAGCTAGATATACTAGGTTGGTGTTTTATTGAATGCTGATTTTGAAAGAAGTAAAGTCCATCATGAATCCTAGCACTGCCAATCATCCTCCCCAATGATAGTTCTTGAAATTGCCAGGAATTTGACACAAATTTAGCAATGCAATGATTATCAGAAGTCAATTTGCTAACAGAAATTAGATTGCACGTTAAGGATGGAACATGAAGGACAGATTTAAGAATGAGATCAGTAGATAATCTAATGGTACCTATACCTGCAATGGACGATAGAGTACCATCGGCAATCTTAACACTAGATTTATCATAACATGGAATATATGAATCAAAGAAATGATATAAACCTGTCATATGATCGGATGCACCTGAATCAATTATCCATGGTGTTTGAGAATTTTTTAGAGAAGGTAAAGCAGAGTAGAAATTACCTGAGTGTGCAACAGAGCATAAGGCCATAGTAGACCGTTTCTCAGTTGCTGATGTAGGACTTATAGAAGACTGATTCAGAAGTTTATATATTGTTCCTTACTGAATGGAGGTGGGGTAGTGTTCGGTGGTATTTCAGAGTTACCATTACCCTGAGCTTGATATGCCTTTCTGTCATTCTGGTGCCGAGGAGTCCAGTTGGCTGGCTTTCCATGAATTTCCTAACAAGTGGAGCGGGAGTGGCCATGGCGCTGACAGTGATCACACCACGGTTGTTCACCCTTTCGGTTTGGGCGAGGATCAGGATTAGCCCTATTATTGGACGAGGGATTAGACCAGTTGGAGACAAGGGCAGAACTTTCCATTGGTTGAAGCTCAGAATCGGTAAGCATAACCGGGCAACGTGCTTCTTCTCGACGAACTTCAGAGAAGGCCTCCTCGGTATCAGGGAACGAAGAGCGATTGACCAAACGTCCTCGCACTTCATCCAGATTGTTGTTTAACCCAGTAAGGAACTCGAACACACGTTCCTTCTCGAGTTGTTGTCTTTGTTTCACACTGGAGTCGGTGCACAGAGGAGTGGTTTCGAGATACAGGTCGAGTTCCTGCCACAAGTCTTGTAAGTCCGAAAAATATTGGGTAACAGTCTGATTACCTTGCTTGATTTCCTTGAGCTTTGTGCGGATTTCAAAAATTTGAGAAGCAGTGCCACGGTCAGAATACATACGCTGAGCAGCATCCAAACTTCCTTAGCCGTTTTGAAGAACAAGTACCTGCGGCTGATTTTTTGGTCCATCGAATTAGTAAGCCAAGCGAGGACAATGGATTTTTCAGCCTTCCATACCTTATAATTAGGATCTGTTGAAGGAGGGGCAGGGAGATCGTCGGTGATGTATCCGAGTTTTGCCGCGGTCACAAATCACAACTTTCACGGATTGTGCCCACTGTAAATAATTCCGGCCTTCAAGCTTGTGTGCCGTGATGTTCAGGGAACCGCTGTCATGGCTGTAGAGTGACCCAACAGAGCCGCTGGAGAGGTGGTGTCTGAGTTCTGGAGTGTGCCAAGAGACCCACCGGTCTGATTTGAACCGGAGCTAGCAGAGGAGGCATTGTCGCCTGTGGGGATGACTGTTCCGGACATCACCGCCAGAGAAGAACACAAGGGCGCCGGAGAAGAAGAAAAGAAGAAGGGGAACCTTACGGCTCTGATACCATATAGATATAATTGAATATGAATGAAGATTGTACACTAATCAAAACTAGGTACATCCTTTTATAGAGTCTATACAGAATAATTTACATAAATGCTAAAGAATAAAATCCTATAAATAAGGAAACTATATATACACGATACGCTACAGCTAATATCACATCTTTTGTGATTTGATCAGTGTTCTAAAAAGCGGCCTAGGCGGCCGCCTAGTGCCCAACGCCTCGCCTGGGGGCTAGGCATTTAAGAAAATCGGTTAATGGTTTTATGCAGTTAAAAGCGGGTCTAGGCGGCGCGTAATCGGTGTAAGCGAGTCTAGGCAGGCTAGACCCGCCTAGGACTTAATTTTTTTTTAAAAAAGGAACCCGACTTATTCCAACCTAACCCGCTCTAATACACTCAAACCCCTAAAACTTCTCTTTCTCCTCTAAATCCCCCGTAAAAAACCCCCAAATCAATTTATTCTCTAAATCCTTAATTCCTCTTCTCTAAAACCCCCAAATCACCTCCTCCGCCTCCCTCCTTGCAGTTGTTGCTCG
The DNA here is from genome assembly GCA_017893485.1 of Hemerocallis citrina. Lineage (NCBI taxonomy): Eukaryota > Viridiplantae > Streptophyta > Magnoliopsida > Asparagales > Asphodelaceae > Hemerocallis > Hemerocallis citrina. The sequence goes on from CM030360.1 coordinate 38,808,363, forward strand.
CAGTCGTCAACACAACCTCCTCCGCATCCCTCCTTGCAGTCGCAGCTCTCACTCACTCTGTCACTCATTCGTCAATACCTCCTCCTCCGCCTCCCTCCTTACAGTCGCAGTTCGCTTCAACTTCAACCGACGTCAACACAGCCTCTCTCTTCTCTCTTCAGCTTCAAAGTCAAGTCGTCAACACAACCACACACTGCCTCCCGCCTTGCTTCACCTACAACGTCAACACTACGTCCTCCTCTTCTCTCTCAAACTTCTCTTGACGCAACCCTCCCCCATCCCCCGACTCAAGCCTCCCGCTTCCCCCACATTGTTTGCTCCTTGGACTGGAACAGCCAAATAGGTAATCTCCACTACTGATCTTCGTCATAGATTAATACTAGTCTAATAGATGAGTATAGGACTATACAAAAAAAAGAAAAAGACTAATAATAATACACCGATTCAATTTTGTGAAGCTCATCCTGCAATTGCAAGGAGAAATATCAAGAGTAAGAATTGGTAACAACAAAACAAAACAAAATGATAAAATATATAAATAAAATATATACATACATAAATAAATATATAATATATAAATAAAACTGCCTAGCGCTTAGCCGCTTAACCTCCGCTTACAAGGCCTAGGCACTAGGCACCCATTTGCTACCCGACTACCACCTAGTGACTTTTAGAACATTGGATTTGATTTCCTTTCTGTCAACATCTTTTTGTGATTTGATTTCCTCTCTGTCAATAGGCATCATGGAAATGTGAAGGGGAGACAAAAATAATGTGGACTAAAATGGCTACGTACATAACAAAAATTTCAAAGGAGGTACTTGAAGAATCTAAAGGTAGAGGGTTGCTAAATAAAGAAACATGGTGGTGGCAAGAAAAACTCCAAAATATTGTGAGAGAAAAAAGATCAACCTTCAAAATATGGCAAAAGAATAGAAATGAAGGGGATTTGGAGAGATATAAGACCGTTAGAAAAGAAGTTAAGAAAACGGTAAGATATGTAAAAGAAAAAACTTATGATGATTTATACACAAAATTACAAACAAAATGAGAAAATAATATTTATAAGCTTGCTAAACAAAGGGATAGAAAAACAAAAGATCTGGATACAATTAGGTGTATTAGAGCGAGGATTCAAGAGTCGTAGTAAAAGATGAGAAAATTAAGGAAAGATGGTGAAATTACTTTGAGAAGTTATTAAATGAAAAGGTTGTGAACAACTTAAATATAAAGAACTCGAGGGAGAGTCGAGAGCATATGTTTTTTCGTAGAATTAGGAACTCGGAGATTCGAAATGCCCTAAGAATGATGAAAATAGGAAAAGCATTAGGACCGGATGATATACTCATTATAATTTGGAAGTGTCTTGGGGATGTAGGAGTGGGTTTGTTAACAAAATTATTTAATAAAATTTGAGGGCTAAGAAGATGCCCGATGAATGGAGAAAAAGTATTTTAGTACCTATATATAAAAATAAAAGAGAGATACAAAGTTGCTCAAACTACCGAAGATTTAAATTAATGAGTCATACGATGAAAATTTGGAAGAGAGTGATCGAACATAGACTGAGACTAGAAACTACAGTGTCTAAGAATCAGTTTGGGTTTATGCCTAGGAGGTCAACAATGAAAACAATTTATGTACTGATGAGATTTATGGAAAAATATAAGGAGAATAAGAAAGATCTACATATGGTTTTTATAGATTTAGAAAAAGCATATGATAAAGTCTCTAACGACATAGTATGGTGGGTGTTAAATAATAAAAGAGTAATTATTCAGTATATTAAGGTAATTAAGAATATGTATGAAGTGGCAACGACCACAATTAGAACAACCACAGGAGAGACTAGCATTTTCCTATTACAGTAGGTTTACACCAAGGTTCGTTCGGCTTTAAGCCCCTACCTCTTTACTTTGGTTATGGATGAATTGACGCGAGGAATACAAGATGAGGTGCCTTGGTGTATGCTTTTTGCCGATGATATCGTCTTAGTGGATGAGACTAAAGCAGCAGTCAATGCTAATTTAGAATTGTGGAGAGAAACTTTGGAAGCTAGAGGGTTTAGGATAAGCAGAACTAAAACAGAGTATATGAAGTGTAATTTTAGTGACATTCAGAATACAACTGAGGAAGTAGTGAAGCTTGATGGCCAAGAGACACCTAATAGAAACCGTTTCCAATTCTTAGGCTCAATTATACAAAGTGATGGGGAGATTTGTGAAGATGTTATACATAGGATCCAAGCAGGGTGGCTTAAGTGGAGAAGTATCAGTGGTGTTTTGTGTGACAAACGTATACCTTTGAAGTTGAAGGAAAAAATTTATAGAACGGCTGTTAGACCAACAATGATGTATGGAGCGGAGTGTTGAGCAACAAAGAAACATGTCCAAAAAATGAGTATAGCGGAGATGATGATGCTAAGATGGATGTGTGGTAAAACAAGGATAGAATTAGCAATAAACATATACGAGACATGCTAAAGTTAGCTCCAATCCAAGGTAAGTTAAGAGAGAATCACCTCAGGTGGTTTGGACATGTCACACGTAGACCTAATAATACCCCCCCGTTAGAAAGAGTGATTTGATAAGTATTGAAGGTAGAGTTTGGGGTAGAGGAAGACCTAAACTAACAGTGAAAACAGTGAAAAAAGATATGATAGCATGTGACCTTACAGAAGATATTGCACTAAACCGAGCAGAATGGAAAACCAGGATTCATGTAGCTGACCCCAACTAGTTAGGAAAAAGACTTTGTTGTTGTTGTTGTTGTTGTTGTTGTTATTTGGGCTTCGCAGTTATGATTATGAAAGAACCATTTCATCGACTTTGAAATATAGGCACTTCCATCAATGAAGCTCCTAGGATACAGAGCTTCAACACCAATGATGAAGCTGATGAAGCTCATCAAATTATGTAAGTGACCTTTTAGGCATCTCTTTTGGTTGTTTCTTTAATTCTTTATTTTATTTTCTCTCCTGTTTTCTACAATTAAGTAGTTTTAACCTTGCTGAGTGAATTAAAAAGTTTCACATATTCACTATTTAGGCTTTTGTGACTTCCATCAAGGGATTTGGGGTTTGTAAGTTACAAATAAGGTTGTTACACTGTGCTGCTTAGATCACAATTCATTAAGAAAATTGAGTTAGATCATGCAACTTTAATTCAAGTAATAGACACAAATTGAAAGTACAACGTCAATGTTACGTTCAGTAACATCAACCAGTCCCTCAGGTACCCACTCCAAATAAAAGGTAACAACTCCAAATAAAAGGTAACAGAGTATGTGGTACTTGTTAGGATTGTGGCCTCAAATACACGTAGGCACAGAGTACTTGAAGTTGGAGAAGAAGAGAAAAAAACAAAGACAGCAAGAGAAGGTAACAGCAGCTAGAAGAAGTGCAGCTTGAGGGATTGCGGTCCACTCTTGGGGTGCAGTTGACCGACCACCCGACCGCAACTAGGTTGCTAGGTATGTTCAAGTGTACAGAGTTCAACAGAGAAAGGGACGGTCGACCGTGCAGGTGACCGGTCATGCTTCGAGGTGTTGGCAAGACACGTTGCGGTCGACCAACCCAAAGTGCGGTCGACCAACTTCTGCACTGCATATTATTTGGGCTTCCAGGTTTTGGGTCTAATAAGCTGTATTTGTATTTATCTTTTAGGGTTTACTTGAGGGCTATATAAGTGGATGTAGACTTTAAGATTTGTATCAAGTGTTGATCAAGGTGAGCCGTTATCAGTGTTCAACTTCCAGAGGGAATTATGCCGAGTGTTTCAAAGGTGAGAGAGGAAGAGATTGAGAGTTGTAATCTATTTGTAATCTTCGTATTTCTTAGGGAATAAGAAGTATAGGTTATCTCTGCATATTGATTATGTTCTTGTGAGATCTTGTGATTATTGTGGTGGCTTGTTCTTGATTCATCTAGTTCTTGGGAAGTTTCTATTGTTTGTGGTGTGAGTTCCGCTATTAGCACTATGAGTTGTGGTAAAGTCTACAATAAGTGGTATCAGAGCACTGGGTTCGGGATGACCGATAACAAGTCGAAGATCGAGAGGTTCGATGAGAGTGACTTCGCAATGTGGAAGATTCAGGTGATTACGTATCTTCGTCAGAAATATCTAGATGGTCCTTTGTTTGATGAGAAGCCGGAAGGTAGAGACAATGATGCGAAGGTCATGGCGGAGTGGAATCGTTTGGATCTGAAGGCACTAGGGCAAATTCAGTTGGGACTGAGTAAAAAAGCGTTATTTCATATCTCGAAGGCAAAGACCACAAAAGAAGCTATGGAGATTCTCACAGATATGTATGAGAAATCGTCAGCATCAAATCAAATTCTTCATCTGAAAAATTGGTTAATATAAAGTTGAGGGAAGGGGGTTCAGTAGCAGAACATGTGAACAATTATTGTATGATTTATAACCAGATGGAAGCTGTAGGATTGAAATTTTCAGAGATGGAACATTCACTGTTACTTCTATCTGTTTTGCCTGATAGCTATGGTATGGTGAAATAGACTATTACAGACACTATGACAGATTCGACGACTCTACAAGATGTGATGAGTAGCATTCTGAACGAGAAGGTGAGAAGGGTGAGAAACGGGGGATTTCCATCATCTTCTACAGATTTCGCAACGACAGTTGAGAAGAGACGTGAGAGATCTAAGAGCAGTCGAAGAAGAAAGGATCAGAGTAGTTCATCTAAGAGTGGATCTGATGACAGCGATGGGAGACACGGACCTGAGTGTTGGTATTGTCACAAGAGGGATCACATGATGCACAGTTGTAAGGCCTATATAAAGAAGAAAGAAACCGAAAGAAGTCAAACCAAAGGAAGTCAATGTGGTGTCCGATAAAATCAAAGAGTTATGCTTATCAGCTAGGGAGGAGTTTGGCACGCGAGATTGGTGTATTGATTTGGGAGCTTCTTTTCATTACACTCCGAGGAGAGAGATGTTTGATGATTACAAGAAGAGTTCTTTTGGAAATGTGATCGTGGGGAACGGTCAAAGGTGTCATGTACGAAGGGTTGGTATTGTTCACGTGAAAGCCAGTGATGATCAAAGTATTGTCTTGCAGGAGACAAGACATGTTCCAGACTTAAAGAAAAATCTTATCATGATAGGAAGGCTAGACAAAGAGGGTATGTCTACTACAGTTGGTAGTGCAGACTGGTGTATAGCTGCAGGTTTAAGGGTGATTGCAAAAAAAAGCATGATGGAACGTTGTATTTGCTTAGAGACGTGAGGAGCGTTTCTCTTCTAGTTGACTCTCAGTAGGAATCGAGTAATAGGTTGTGTGGGGTGCAACCAAGTTCTATCAGTTGTGAAAATTCAGGGGAGGTTACTAATTTAGTGAGAGCTGTTAGCCATGAAAGTGATCCTAAAGAATAAGATGTTACTGCGATAGGGATACTTTATGATATGGCAGTAAAAGATTCAAGTCGCTCTTGTGAGGTAGATAGCACTATTATCGATATGCAGGGTGATGTCGATGAGGGTAACCAAAAGAGGCTAAGGGGGATTGTGTAGGTGTCCACGGAGACTTCTAGTGCAGAGGTATATTGAGAGATTTTAAACCATGTCTGGTGTTAATAGAGATTCTGCGAGTTGGGAAGTCTTGTAACACGGAATCCGACATGGGAGGTTGTTTCTGCGGTATTCGTGCTCTATGTGATTGGTGGAGCACATCCTTCATGAGCCTATGAGTGGTTGGTGCACTCCATGTGGTGGCGCGGCAGAGGTGCCCTTCATGAGAGTGATGAGTACTTGGATCTTCCATGAAAGTGAAATATTGGCAGAGATAATGCGATATAAAGATTACAATAACTTTAAAACGTTGTGTATTTGGTCCAAGTAGGAGATTATTAGGATTGTGGCCTCAAATACATGTAGGCATGCAGTACTTGAAGTTGGAAAAGAAGACAAGAAGACGAAGACGGCAAAACAAGGCAACAACAGCTAGAAGAAGTGCAGCTAGAGGTGATGAGGTCGACCGACCACCCAACCGCAACTAGGCTGCTAAGTATCTTCGAGCGTACAGGGTTCAACAGAGAAGGGGATGGTCGATCGTGCAATCGACCGGTCATGCTTCGAGGTATTGGTGAGACGTTGCGGTCGACCGACTTCGGCGCTATATATTATTTGGGCTTTCAGATTTTTGGTCCAATAAGCTGGATTGGTATTTATCTTTTACGGTTTACTTGAGGGCTATATAAGTGGTTGTAGACTCTAGGGTTTGTATCGAGTGTTGATAAAGGTGGACCGTTATCATTGCTTAATTTCAAAAGGGGATTGTGCCGAGTGTTTCAAATGTGAGAGAGAGATTGGGAATTGTACTCTTTGTAATTTTTTTATTTCTTGGGGAATAAGAAGTATTGGTTATTTCTACATATTATTGTGTTATTGTGAGATCTTGTGATTATTGTGGTGGTTTGTTCGTGGTTCATCTAGTTCTTGGGAAGTAACTATTACTTGTGGTGTGTGGGTTCCACTATTAGCACTACGAGTAGGGGTGGACAACTATTATCCGAACCGACCAATCCGAACCAATCCAACCCGAACCGACCGGTTTTTAACTGAACCAATTGATAGTTTGGGTTGGTTCGGTTCTTGATCTTCAATAACCAACTGGATCGGATCGGTTGTTGGATGGAGCTTTCAAATAACTGATGAAACCGAACCGACCGTACCTCTATGCATTAGTCCATAAAAAATCTAGTTCTCCTTTAATTTCTTGAATATACAATCAGTCATTTCTCATTTTCTTGGAGATACGAACATCTCCTTTAATTTCTTTAATACAAACCGAGCAGTTGTTCTACCTATGTTCTGATTCTCTATAATCATGTGTGTTATGTTGTTGAGAAATACTTGATTTACAGTATAGCTCAGCTTAATAGAATAATGAAGTTGATGTAACATTTAGTAGTTACCTTAATCAAGCCAAGCATAAATTATTTTCTAAATCTTTTTTATTGTACCTGAAATTCAATTAGGTATGGTTATTGATGTTTTTTTTATGAGAATAAACTAAAATTACTGAAGTATGCAGGTGAAAAAGCGATGTATCTTACCCATTTAAACGTCATCATCTCAAATAATTAGTGTAAAATTCATTAGTAACTTGTGGTTTTATAAATCTTCATTTTAAATTCATTTCTAAACAACAACTAGCAGGATGATTCTTAAGTTTGATGTTGATTTCAACGAAATTGTGAATGATGTTGGAGGTGAAAAGTAGCCTGCCAAACCGACCATCCAATTTAATCCAAACCAAGCTTAATCGGCTTGGATGGAAACCGATCCAATTAAAGCTCGGATTGGTTGCAGATGAGAAAACTAAAAAACCGATCTTCTTTGGATCGGTAGTGGATGGTCCGTCCATATTAGGTCGGATACTGACCGATGCCCACCCCTAACTACGAGTGGTGATTGATTCTGCAACAGTACTATCTTATTTGATGGCCATATTAGGTGTTCCAGAAGTATTTTATATAATGCCTGCTATACGAAGCTCAAATTTTAACCAAAAGAAGACAAGAAATTTACTTGGCATGCTATACGAATCTCAAATTTTAACCAAAAGAAGTCAAAAAATTTACAACTTGGCATTATAGAGGGAATCCCAATGCAGCATAATGGTTGACAAGATTTACGCTCTTATCTTGGTTTTAATTCCATAACTAACTTGGAAAATGACCACACACAAAAAAAAGAACAGATCCAACATTAACAAATAAGCTTAATTACCTCCAAAGTGTTATTAGAGCACCGGTGTTGATAGCATCCATTCCCTTGAGTTATAGATCCTCTAACAAACCCAGATCGCACCAAAGTTGAAGCCATACACCTACATATAATGATGTTGTGTTCTAGATTTAACATAACCCCAACCAAGCCACCATATGCATGCTAGGAATGTAAATAAATGAATAAATAAATTTTTTTGTTAAATATATTTCAGCTGGTAGCTCACCTTGAACGGCTGCCTCGCACTTCACCCAACATTCTGTCAGGTGAGCGAACACTATTTTCGTCTGTGCATGAACCATCAGAATATGCTACAAAATACGTGCAATAGTCCGCTAAAGATGACTGCCCACCTGCACCAAGTCAACCAGATAAATTAATCAACAGCAAGGTTTTATGCGGCACATAGGTGTAATATATCTTTATTCACAGGAAGCATTGCCATAATAGGTATATAAATAACTTGGAAGTTTCAAAGGCATAAATGTTGCAAGGAAATGGTTTTAGGCATTGCCATGGCTAGGTCTGCAGAGCATAGACATAAGGATGAAATGAAAAACCTCTCCTTTACAATTTGGTAAGCAAGAGATATCTTTGAAGGTATATTAGGCAAAATAAAAAATTTAAGTCTTCAATAGCAGGCCAGGCACAGTTTTAATTTAATGGCATCGTGAACAAGAAGCATAGTCCAATACTTTTAGTATATAGTGCACTTAATAAGTTGTTGAGCAACCTGCCCTTGTGAAAGCCATTGAAATAAAAGAAAATGAACTTAATTTACATTTTCCTATTAATTTTGGAATCTGTGAAAGTAAGGTGCATTTCAGATTGAGCATTGCAACTGACCAAATGAATGCTTTTATCAAAACACCAGGGTAAAGAAAGAATAGTCAAACTCAGAATCCTATCATGCAATTTTGTACATATATTTAAACATCAATTCAACCACCTTCTCATGCACTATTGTGCAAAGTTCAAATGCAATCCAAATTTTTTCCCTAACAAAATATAGACAAATTAACAAAGAATACACAAATAATTCAACAAAAAGAATCATGATGTTCCAACAAGTTCACTCTTCCAAATGATCAAGTGTACCCTATTAACTTTTAATGTTAACCTTGTTTAGGTATCTGTGCATTTATAAGTGACATCTATTATGTCGAGTAGTAGGGTATTAGCCATATATGCGATGATGGGAAAATATATACTCAGCAACTTCAAAACAAACAAAGTCACACCTTTATTAGCTTGTGGAAAATAACGAGCCCATTGTGGCAAGTCCATACCATAGCTTACAATGGGGCAGTACCCTTCAGCTTCCCAGTTATACGTACATCCTGACAGCTGCGTGGTATTACAATGGTATGCACCCTTCCAAAGATTGCAAGGAGAAGTTAAAAACTCAGTTCCCTGATTCCGGCCCCAATCTAGGCGGTCTGCCATGCTATAATTTGCCTGGTACCATCCACTATCTTCCAGTAGAGCCAAAGTCATTTTTGATACTACCGATCTTGTATCCACTGACCCAGTCATTATCTCATTCATTAAAAGCCTTTTCTCCCAATGTGACCCTAGCAATTGAATTCATATTGAAGAATATCACTATTATATGGCAAAATAAATAAGCATTCATGCTAGATGACTCAAGATCCAAATTTATGTATACCTGAAGTACCTCGCCCGCCACCATCTTCCAACTCTAAGCCAGTGAAGTTCTCAGAGAAAGCCTGTATATGTATCAAAATAATCAGGTTATAAATGGAAAATGCATTAAGTTTTTTACCATATTAAAATGCAAAACACGGGTTATGTACATAGATTCAGAAATAGGAAAAATACAAAAGCTTACACCAAAGTGGTGTCTTGCATGCATAACAACACGGGGAAGAACTACTCGTGTAGCCATTCTTCCAAGCTTGTCATCCATTACCTGTACCGTAACCTTCACAAACAATAAACAAATGTGCATAAGGAAACTGCCATCATGGAACACATAACTACTTAAAAAGTAATCCATAAGTTAACATATAATTACACAAAAAGGTCGCTCAAAACAAAGGCCTAATTCACAAAATGATATGAGCTCATATCCGTTCAGACACGTAATATTGTGAAATAGACAACATATTATCTAAGAAGTGTGTCTAACAAATAATGCTAGAGCCTCTCCCAAATCTTTGGGTTTCTTTTTTTTATTTGACTTCCTTAGAGTTAAAAGGTATCTGATGAGGACATCCATTCTATTTAGTTTATTATTTTATTTCAGTACCATATTTGTTTATGGCAATTATAGCCATATGTAATCTTTTTTTTATGCTTTAGAATATTTTGAGATTTGTATCAAGATTTGTTTTGAGCCTATATATAGGCCTTGGGATTAATGAGAAAGTATGCTATTCTTGATTTAAAAAATTATTGTGTTGAGTTTTGCTCTTCATCTCTCCTTTGTGTGATACAATTGAGATCCAACTTATTAGGGTTTGTGATAAATCCTAATAAAATTTTAGGGTTTGTGATAAACTCTAAAACAATCCCAAATCCCCAAACCAACTTAAATCAAACCCTAATCCCCAAATAAAATTACCCAAAACCGTAATCCCCTTTCTCCTCTTCCTATTCCTCCAAATCCCGACCCCAAGATCCACCACCGTCTCCCCCCCTTCTCCCCTCCTCAACCTCCCGACGCCCTCTCCACCGAAATTGCCAAACCCCCTCTTCCCCTGTTTCTTCCCCGGCCAACTCTGACCAGTCTCCGGCGACCTCATTGCTCTCCTAGCGCCGCCGACCCCCGACCTCCTCCTCTGCCCCCAGTGTCGCCACAGCAGACCCCCTGCACCTCCCCTGTTCCGCTTCCGATCGACAGCAGCGACCACCACTGCTGTTGTCTCTGTTTCCCTCTCCTCGACGCCCTCGCTGTAGCGCCGCCCTGTCCCCGTCGCCGTGGACGCTAGTCAGCGCCGTCGCCGTCAACCGTCGCCTTTGCTCCTCTTGCTGTTGTGCCGGTCTCTTTCTTACTGTTGTTGCTGATCGCTGTGTTCTGCGTTGCTGCCAACCGAGATCTAACGCTGGTTTTTTCGAACCCCAGTATACTCTTTCCATTTTTTCAAATATTTATGTTATACTGCTTTATCATCTCTATTATATTTTTTAATTTAATTGTCGACCACAAATATCGAGATTGAGTGTTCTACTTGCCTAATTAGAGTACGAATCAATATTGAATCTTTTACTTGCTAAGAATGCTTAGAAATTTAATTATTGATTGTTAGAACTGAATTATTAATTAGGCTTGTTAAACTTAATTCAATTCTTGGAAATCCATCAAACCGATTAATTGTTTAAAATTCTAACTTTGATCCATATTACATGTTGGTAAAATTAATCCTTTAAGATTCTTGGAAATTCTCTATTTAGGATTACATTTTACATCGTTTTGGTATCAGAGCGAAGGTTCTTAAAACCCTAGTTCTTGCATCATTTAGGCATCAATTTTTTACATTCATCTAGGATCGTGTATTCTTTTATTTTTTCTTTCTTTATTTTAGATCATTTCAGATTTATTATTTTTAAAAAAAAAAAAAAAAACTAGCACACACGACTCCTAGTTTTCCACTTTTGGTGAATGCGTCTTCGCAGCACCATCCCAGATCCTGAAGAGCATTTTTTATCCTTCCCAAATCACCCAATTAGGAACCCTAGACCTCCCCGACCTAAAATGGACAACTCTGATATTTCCACTACCCTATCTGTCATTCAAGCAACTCTTGCAAATATCAATCAGAGGCTTGAAAAAGTGGAATTAAATCAAATTGTTGTCCCTGAGCTTCATGCTAATCGTCAGATCCCTCAAGGGAATGTTCGTGACGATCGACGTCAAGAACGTGATCCTGACGAACAATATAAGAACATTAAGGCTGACGTTCCCCATTTTGAAGGCCACATGGAACCCCCAGTTTATCTTGATTAGATCCGTGCGATGGAACACTACTTTGTGTGGTTTGACATGAGCGAAGTCCTGAAGGTTAAATTTGCACTATGAAATTGACGGGTAAAGCTCAACAACACTGGACCAATCTTGAACATGCCCACAGAGGCCGAGGTCTGGCATCCATAGCCCTTGGGAAGCCATAAAAGAGAAGCTCAATGAGAGATATATATCGTTATCGTTCCACACCCGATTGCTAGATTCGTGGAACCAACTTTATCAAGAAAGTAAATCCACACAAGAATATGTTGATAAATTTGATGACTTCCTTATTCGATGCAATGCTTTAGGTAAAGAGTGAAAAACAAACTCTCTCTAGATTCAGAGCTAGATTACAAGCCGAACTGAGAAACAGGCTAATTCATAGAAATGAGGACTCATTAAAGGCAGTTTATGCTCTTGTCCTCGATATGGATTCCCTTAAAGCAAGTTTCCATTACAAGTCCAGCAATTCGATGGATCATTCCTCCAAAATGAATCCTCCTGATCCCTCTAGACCTGAGCACTCCACTCCTCTCCTCAGTACTCTAACAAGTCCTACCCAAACAAACATACTTCAAATTCCTATCCACTTAGAAATGATAACACGGGTAAGAACACTGAAAAAGACTATTCTAAGATTGATCCTCTCACTAAGTACTATAAATATAAGGGATACGGCCATGTTGCTGGCAACTGTCCCAGCCCAAGTAGGATCAATATAGTAAAGGGTACCACAACCATCGCTGATGCTCGACAATGAGTTTAACTATGAACCTAAGGTAAGTGATGCCTTTGATGAAAAAGAGGATGACCAGTCTCTCAATTGTATTCAGTCTGTCCAGTCACCTCCATTGAGTGTACCTAAGTCACCCATTCCTTCCCAAGTCACTTGGCAGCCTATAGATTTTATCCATGTATTAGAACATCCTAGAGTCACAAAATCTCCACCCACATTTGCATATCACATTCATGACTTGCATAGAGAAATTTTCAAGGAACTTAATGAGAATAATTTTAACTACAATTTAATAGCAGATATTAGAAGGAAATTTATAACTTCTGATATTGGTGACGAAGTGATGGTTCGGAGTCGTCCGAAAAGGTTTCCAGCTGGATTCATTAAGAAGTTGAATGCACGTGCTGCAAGCCCATTTGAAATTCTTCATACAATTAATGATAATACCTATGTCGTTGACCTTCCTGAAGGCTTTGGCATAAGTAAGACTTCCAATATTGAGGATCTAGTACTCTATGGAGGCTCAAAATTCAACCCTAGAAATTTTCTTATAGATGAGTCTACCCTGCAGCCTAATGGTGAGATTTCCACATTTACCCCTCTACCTGATACTATTTACCTATCGACAGAAGAATTGAATAATATTTTAGATGATCCGATAATCTCTACAAGAGATGGTGGTATGCACAAGTATTTGGTGAGGTGGAAGAACATGCCGAAGTCGGATGACACTTGCAGTGATCGTGAGGAGCTCCCGTAATTAGATCCAGATCTTTTGGAGCACCATGACAGGATCACTGGTTTTGACTCGACTGGGTCGAGCTCTCTCCTACCCGGAGAGAATGATGAAGACACCTTAGTATTTTATTTTAGTACCATATTTGTTTTTGACAATTATAGCCATATGTAATTTTTTTATGCTTTAGAATATTTTGAGATTTGTATCAAGATTTGTTTTGAGCCTATATATAGGCCTTGGGATTAATGAGAAAGTATGCTATTCTTGATTTAAAAAATTATTGTGTTGAGTTTTGCTCTTCATATCACCTTTGTGTAATACAATTGAGATCCAACTTATTAGGATTTGTGATAAATCCTAATAAAATTTTAGGATTTGTGATAAATTCTAAAACTACCCCAAATTCCCAAACCAACTTAAATCAAACCCTAATCCCCAAATAAAATTACCCCAAACCCTAATCCCCTTTCTCCTCTTCCTCTTTCTCCAAATCCCGACCCCAAGATCCACCACCGTATCCCCCCTTCTCCCCTGCTCTACCTCCCGATGCCCTCTCTGCCGAAATTGCCAAACCCCCTCTTCCTGTGTTTCTTCCCCGGCCAACTCCGACCAGTCTCCGGCGGCCTCATCGCTCTCCTAGCACCGCAGACCCCCGACCTCCTCTACCCCCAGTGCCGCCACACAGACCCCCTGCTCCTCCCCTGTTCCGCTTCCGATCGACAGCAGCGACCACCACTGCTGCTATCTCTGTTTCCCTCTCCTCGACGCCCTTGCTGTAGCGCCACCCTGTCCTCGTCGCCGTCGACACCAGTCAGTGCCGTCGCCGTCACCGCCGACTGTCGCCTTTGCTCCTCTTGCTGTTGTGGCCGGTCTCTCTTACTGTTGTTGCTGATTGTTGTGTTCTGCGTTGCTGCCAACCCGAGATCTAACGCTGGTTTCTTCGAACCCCGGTATACTCTTTTCATTTTTTCAAATATTTGTATTATACTGCTTTATTATCTCTATTATATTATTTAATTTAACTGTCGACCACAAATATTGAGATTGAGTATTCTACTTGCCTAATTAGAGTACAAATCAATATTGAATCTTTTACTTGCTAAGAACGCTTAGGATTTTAATTATTGATTGTTAGAACTAAATTATTAATTGGGCTTGTTAAACTTAATTCAATTCTTGAAAATCCATCAAACTGATTAATTGTTTAAAAATCTAACTTTGATCTGCATTACATGTTGGTAAAATTAATCCTTTAAGATGCTAGAAAATTCTCTATTTAGGATTATGTTTTACATCAGTATCATTTCCTTATAGACTGCAACCTAAATTCATATAGGTCTACCCTATGTTCTTTTTACTCTACTATATAGCTCTTTCTAGCCAGTATCATTATTTGATCTGTATACCATCTCAATCATTTCTCCTTCATTATATCGTTTTTGAGTTTTGTGGTATTTTGTCACTTATCCACCTCAGGGTCCTCATTCACGTACCCTTCTTTTTCAGATGTGTTTCTTAATCACTATTCTAAAAAACGGTCTAGGCGGCGCCTAGGCACTAAGCGGTCCCCAGACAACTTGCCTAGGCCCTAGACATTTGAAAAAATCGGTTTGGACTATTGGGCAGGTCCAGGCAGGTCCAAGTGGCCTAGGTGGATCTGGGCTACCTAGGCGGCCCCGGTTCATAAAATAGAGCTTAACCCGATTTGACCCAACCCGGTCCCGTTTAAAAATAATTTTTGGGTCTAGGATTTAGAGACTTGGTTCATATTAGTAGTAGTAGTAGTAGTTCTTAAGTGGTGTCTTTTGCTTGTAGTGGAAGGTGTGGGTCTGGTTGTTTGTTTTCATCTTGAGAATTTAGCGTTATTGTTCCGATATCAACTTATCAATGAAACGGGATGACAACAATCTTCCTATATTCAAATATATATATACTTATAATAGCTACTGCATAGTTAGACAATCATCAGATTAGGAAGAGATGGCTTTATTTTTTTCCCAAAATTGTTTTCATAGAAGAACACACAACCCAACATTACAAATTGTAAGTTGAGTTCACTGAAAACCACTAGTACAGCACCGTTTACCTCCAAGATATCAAATCTACCAATGCTTTTGATTATGAAAAGATAAGTCAATCCATATTTCAAAAGAGATTAGAACTAATACAATAGTTTATTTTCTCGATACATCTAATTAAGACATCAAAAATTCTGATGGGGAGTAATACCTTAATCCTGACAAATCATTGTTCTACCCAAATCTGTTACCAAAATCAACACCTTGATGCAATTGTCTTTTAGACTATCTAAAGCTCATCTTGCAATAGCAAGGAGAAAAATCAAGAATAAGAATAAAGAGCAATAAAGAGCAAGATAATGCATGATGGAACAACAAAACAAAACCAAAAAATAAATGGGGGAAAAAATAAACTAAAATAAAATAAATAAATAAATAATAAATAAAAAATGCGTAGCACCTAGCCGCCTAGGCTCCGCTTACAAGGTCTAGGCGTTGGGCCCCCATCGGCCGCCCGACTACCGCCGAGTGACTTTTAGAACACTGTTCTTAATTGACCAACATTTTAACCCATAAACTCTAGAGGAGAAGCTAGTTGTATAGTTGATGTAAACTTAACCCTAGGTACAGAATTCTCCAAGAATATTAAATGATTAAGTTTACCAACAAGTAATGTCGAGTAGTTAGAAATTAAAATTATTAATTAGTTTGATGGATTTTCAAGAGATAAAATAAGTTTAATAAACTCAATTAAAATTGAAGCCTAATAATCAACAAATATACCTAAGTGTGATTAGCAAGTAAGATATTCAATAACGATTCATACGCTAATTGGCAAGTAGAAGCACGCACTCAATATTTGTGAACGACAATCTATAGATGATAAAGCAATATCACAAATATTTAAGAAGTGGAAAAAAGTTTCCGGGAGTTCGAAGAAAGCGTAGCAACGGAGAGGAAGTTGTTGTCGATGTTTTGAACGTGGCAGCGATGGGAATGCAGCGAAGAGGAGTGGCTGCGATGGCGGAACAACGAGGCGGCGACAGCTTCCGTGGTTGGATTGTGGAATCGAGGTAGCAAACAACAAAGGCAGCCGACTGGTGGTGGGGCTGATGTCGACTGGGGGTGGGTGAGGGAAGGCGGGCAAAGATTAGGTTAGTAAAAATTTGGGAATTAGGGTTTCGATGGGGCTTCGGGTGTGCTGTGGTCGATGGTGGTGGTTGCAGGGATGATGGGTCGAGGTGGTCGTCGGGGGTTTTGATGGTGGTGGTTGCGGGGACGATGGCGGGAGGTGGTCGTCAGGGTTTTGATATATTCAAGAAGAAAGGAGAAATGGGTTCGATTGAGAACAAGGAGAAAGGAAGAAGAAGAAGGGAGTGGCGGCTGTGAGATTGAGGTTAGGGTTTGGGATTTGTATTGGATTTGGGTATGATTTTAGAGTTTATCACAAACCCTAAAATTTTATCTCAATGTCTCACAAAAAGATAAGTGAATAGCAAAACTCAATCACAATATTTTTTAGTCAATCAAAAGCATTCTTTTTTTCATTAATCTAAAGGTCTATATATAGGCTCAAAACAAATCTCAATACAAATCTTCAAAATATTCTAATGCAGAAAATAAAGGGTACAAATTACAAAACTACTACATATGGGTAAAATTGCCAAAAACAAATATGAATGCTAAAATAAAAATACTAGGCTAATAGAAGAGCCATCCTAGACGATGTCTGCGCTGATAGAAGCACTTGAATCGTTATAGAGCTCATCATTATCTCCGGATGGGAGAGGGCTCGATCCAGTTGAGTCAAAACCAGTCCTGCTGTCATAGAGCTCCAAAAGGTATGGATCCAAGCGCTGGAGCTCTTCACGATAGTATCCGCCGATTCTGGCTTGTTTTTCCATCTTACCAAATACCTATGAATACCACCATCTCTAGTAGAGATTATATGATCATCTAAAATATTATCCAATTTTTATGTTGGTGGGTAAGTAGTATCAGGTAGAGGAAAAAATATGGGAGTCTCACCAGTAGGCTGCAGGATAGGTTCATCTATAAGAGGATTTCTAGGATTAAATTCTGGACATTCATATGGTACTAGATCCTCAATATTGAAACTTACTTATGCCAAAACCTTCAGGAAGATCAACGACATAGGCATTATCATTAATTTTATGTTTAAATGGGCCTGCAGCACGTGCATTCAATTTCTTAACAGATCTAGCTGAAAACCGTTCAGGACAAATCCAAACCATCACTTCGTCACCCACACCAAAAGTTTTAAATTTCCTTCAAGTATTTGCTATTAACT
Organism: Hemerocallis citrina; assembly: GCA_017893485.1. Lineage (NCBI taxonomy): Eukaryota > Viridiplantae > Streptophyta > Magnoliopsida > Asparagales > Asphodelaceae > Hemerocallis > Hemerocallis citrina. The sequence continues at coordinate 38,825,890 of CM030360.1, forward strand.
TGTAGTTAAAATTATTCTCATTAGTTTTCTTAGAAATTTCTCTATGCAAATCATGAATACGGGATGCAAATGTGGATGCAGACTCTGAGCCTCTATAATATTCTAACACAGGGATAAAATCTATGGGCTACCAAGTGACTTGAAAGAAATGGGCAACTCAGATATATTCAATGGAGGTGATTGGATCAACCAAATACAGTTGAAAAACTGGTCATCCTCTTCTTCACCGAAGCCATCACTTACATGAGGTTCATCCGTAAACTCATTGTCGGGCTCATCAGCAAATGACAGCGGTACCTTCTACGATGTTGATCCTACTGGAGCTGGAACAGTTGCCAACAACATAGCTGTATCCCTTGCATTTATAGCACTTAGTGAGAGAATCAATATTGAAGTAGTTTCTTTCAGTGTTCTTATCCGAGATGTCATTTCTAGGTAGATAGGAATTTGAAGTAGGCTAGCTTGGATAAGACTTGTTGGGGTACTGAGAAAATGAGGGCTCAGACCTAGAGGGCTCAGTAGAGGTCATTCTAGAGGAAAGATCTCTCGAATCGCTGGACTTGTAGGGAAAACTTGCTTTAAGGGATTCTATATCGAGGACAATGGCATAAGTTGCTAGCAAGAGTCCACATTTTTATGAATTAACTCGTTCCTAAAATCAACTCATAGTCCAGCTCTGAACCTAGAGAGGATTTGTTATTCGCTCTCTCTTTACCTAAAGCATTGCACCGAATGAGAAAATCGTCGAACTTATCGACATACTCTTGAATGGATTTGCTTCCTTGATAGTGGTCCATGGCACAGATCCAATCAAGATAGGGCTTCGTTCATGTCAAACTACACGAAGTAGTGGTCCATGGCACAGATCCAATCAAGATAAGCTTGTGGTTCCATGTGGCCTTCAAAGTGATGAACGTCAGCCTTAACGTTCTTCTGGTATTATTCGTCAGGGTCACAATCAACAAATATATCTAAGTGTGATTAGCAAGTAAGATATTCAATAACGATTCGTACGTTAATTGGCAAGTAGAAGCACACATTCAATATTTGTGGATGACAGTAAATTCAGATAATAATCTAGAGATGATAAAGCAGTATCACAAATATTTGAGAAGTGGAAAGAAGTTATCAGGAGTTCAAAGAAAGCGTAGCAACGGAGAGGAAGTTGTTGTCGATGTTTTGAACGTAGCTACGATGGGAGTGCAGCAAAGAGGTGGCTACGATGGCGAAACAGCGAGGAGGAGGCGGCTTCGGTGATTGGATTGTGGAATCGAGGCAGTCGACTGGATATCATATGGATATCGAAATGACAGCAATATAGAACTAAATTCAACAAATGTAAACTTTTACGTGAGCACTAAAAGAGAAAATGTGTTACAACCTAAGTGACTTCAGGTTAAAACATCAAGTAAACCATCTAACGAACTCTTTTCATAAGCAAAACTATTTGTCAAATGATTACAGGGTGGCTACCTGGCTACGCCTTCTTTTCCTTTCATCACGAAAATGTGCAAAGGCGTGAGGATCAAAACCTAAGACATGCATGACCTCATGTATTAAGGTAGCGGAAAGTAATGGTTCTGCTTCAGCTGTCAAATGACGAGGAGCAACATTCACATGTCCTACAGCCAGGATCAGTGAATACCAGTTTTCTCAAAATTTGGACTAGAATTCATATTATGATGCTATGTATTTAAAAGTGATTTAAAATTGGAAATATACCAGCAATTGCACGGCCCCATTGATCACGCTCACACGCCACAGCCCATGCAAGTGTATTTCCAGTTGTAGGTCTTGTGGTTACTAATAGAACTAGATCAGCTTTGGCGACACCATCTGCACCACCAAAAGAAGGCACATCACTTGACCAGAAAATGAAGGTTATGGAAGACGCTCAACAAAACGACCAAGTATTCCTTGATAAATGTACCTTCAACATACTCATGAGGCAGTTGGACCCCACCATCCTGACCACACGCAGAATACCCACTTAACCGCAAATTACCCTTGACAGGTTCAACAGCTAAAGCTCTCTTGAACCAGTTTGCAGTTTGCCCCAATGCCTATTCATCGCAATCCAATACAAATTTGACACAATTACACAAACATCAATACAAAGATTAGCACTTCAAAGATTTGGACGTTCAACCAATGTTTCTACCTGCAATAAACCGAAAAACGTAACAAACTTTAGACTGAAAACAACCTTATGTAAGCGACGTTTCTTATCCTCCCCAGTTAAATCTTCCAATGTACAATTGTACCAGCAGTCTCCATAAACCGGTGGATCTCCAAGAGGATTGCATACAGGAGCTGCAGGAACTAATGCTGAAGGAGGTTCTCCAAGCTGAAGAAAACATACAATTCTCAATCACAGTGAATTAACACGAGACTCAATAGTCAGAGCAGCAGATAAGAAAACATACCTTTACAACATCTCCAACACTCCTGCAATCTCTGTCTGGCGAATGCCCAACTGCATCATAATTAAGATATATTCTGATTGGTTGTTTTATATCCTTTCCAGGCAATGGAAGTGACGAAGAAACTGAAAGCAATGCCCTCCCTCTTTGGTGATGGGAAACGAACAACCCTGATTCCTCATAGACTTGGGGTGTAACTGAGAACACCTTCCGACCAGGGCGTCGCCGTTGACTGACTATCTCATCATAAATACACGAATGCGATAAATAATTATCTCGTTCTCCAAGTTCAACACTTTGACGATGTAGTGACCCCTCCTCTTCCAATACTACATTACACCCATGGGTGCCAATTGAAAGAAGCACAATCTAAAGAAGAATAAAAGAATGGCTGTCAGTCAGTACGGATCTATTCCAATTTCCCATCCAACATATCAGAAAAAGGGGGAAACTAAGATATTATTTCCTAATTTAAGACAAAAATCAAGTCAGATGAGAAAAATTAAACAACATCTCTTGCAAAATTAGGGCTCTACCTTCACTAAATCGATACCAGAATCAAGTAAACGGTTATAAAAATATGTCCAAATAACTGAAATAAGAAAGTTCATACAACACCGACAGCAAAAAACTTTCCATCAAAAACCTTTTTTTTTTTGGTCCCAATAATTAACAGTAAGCCCTAAACACTATACCCCTTAAAATAAATCACCACTAAATCTCACAATTCCGACACACAAAAAAAACTTTCCAAAAAATAAATGGAAACAGATCAATTTTAGTAGGAAGAAGTGGAACCTGCAATCCGAGTAAAAGGAGACGAACCCACAAAGGCAATGCATAGGCTCTCTCCCCCATCAAAATTCCATCAAATCACTGGAGACTCTCTCATCTCCTTTAAATGCACCTCCTTTTCTGCTTCAACCCTTATAACTACAGTATAGTTTGAATGAGTTGCCGTCAAAATTGGATTAGTTAATAATAATAATCATTATAATAATAACGGTTGGAATTTCAAGTGATTTTTGAAAGTGGGCTTATTCTTTTGATTGATATTTTCTTCTACTTCTCCTAAGAGATCGAGCTGATTCAGTTGGGATATTTAGGAGTGAGAATAGCAGCGATGGAAGAGGAGAAAATCTAGTCCTCTTTCTCTTTCTGCTGCCAAAGCCCACACAATCACAATTAAGGAGAAGGAGAGAAGAGCGAGAGAGGGAGCGAGGGGAGAGAGAGAGAAATAGGAATAGGTAAAGGGAAGAGGACAAAGAGAAAATCTTTTTTTCTTTTACAAAATAGACAAGCAGAGATTATTTTCTTTATCTATTTTTAGTTTATAGCTGCTAGTTGTTAGAGCATCCACAGTGGTTTGCCATTCTCATCGCTAAAAATAGCATTTAGCAATAGCAATCGGAGTAGTTCACTGCAGTAGTCAAAATCCTAAAATTTAAGTAGACGGATGAACATCATCCGTTTTTTGTATTTTTTTTTTTTTTATAAATACTTATCGGTGATTTTAAAAAAAAGTCAACAAAAAAAGTCAAAACCATTCCAAACGGATGATTCATCCGTTTGGATGGTTTTGCCTTTTTTCTTTTTTTTTTTGGTTTTATATTATAAAAAATCAATAAAATTTAAAAAAAAATTAAAAAAAAAAAGTCAGAAACTGACCAAACGGATGATCTCACCCGTTTGGTGAGTTTTTAACTTTTTTTTTTTAAATCAAAGAAAATCAAAAAAAAAAAAAAATTAAAAACGGATGATCTTCATCCGTCCAAAGCCACAAACGGAATACCATCATCCGTCTTCTATATTTAGCAATCTTCCATCTGGCTTCCTAACTTTAGCAAGGTACTGTAGATTGCTATTCTAACTTTTGAGTTTTTAGCAAACCACTGCACGTCTGTTTTCTAAATGGATTTCTAATTTTTGAGTATTTAGCAAACCACTGTGGATGCTCTTACAAAATTAAGGAGTCATCAACATAGGCACTTCAACTAGAGAATCTTGGCTCACCTCGGGAGATCGAGAATAGTACTTTCAACAATAAATTTAGCTAAGTCATGGGCCTTAATAATCACCCTCGGTCGATAGTTAATGTCATATTGGTTCAACTCAATGAATTACTTCATAAGTCATCCAAAGTTCTTCAACTTGTGAAGTACTTTCTGTACAAATGCTCTTACATCTTGGCAGACGGCAGACCTTATTTGTGATATATTGGCCCAAAAGGAGGCCCAGTTTTCCCTCAAAGAAATGCATGAACGAGTTGTTAGATCATGTAGGCAAGGCAAGAAACACTAGAGGAGGGATGAATAATGTTGTATAAAAAATAAAAACGAAATTGAACTTTTTTTCTGTTCAGTCGACTTGAAAAGAGAAAGAGATCGACTGAGGCATCAGAACATAAAAGTATTTTAAACAAGTCTGATCAATCGACTTATAGCGGAAACCAGTCGACTTGCCAGACAAGTTTTTGAAGAGTATATTATACCAGTCTGATCAGTCGACTTAAATAAGGGAAGTAGTCGACTGTCCAGACAAGTTTCACAGAGTAATTAAAAAGCAAATAAAGAAAATGCAAGTTCAGAGAAATACAACCACAGAGTACACACGATGTATCCTGGTTCGGTCCTCCCGACCTACATCCAGTCCCCAAGCAACCCACTTGAGATTTTCCACTATTCTTGAAAAAATTACAATAATACTCTACGGCGTTTAGACAACAACCTTGTCCAACCCGTAGACTTCTCTCACCACTACAAAGAACAAACCCACTCTTCCACCAAGAGTGAAAACCTGACTCTACAACCTAGAGCCCTCCTCTCCAACCGAGAGGACCACTCTCACAATCGAGAGTGAAAAAAAAACAATAAAATGTTACAATCAACCTATAGCCTTGTTTCGTAATTGTGATTTTTTGTACGTGGCTAATCGGTCAACTTCTGAATTCAGTCCAAAACGAATTCAATGTTATATTGGACTGAAAATCAGAGAACCAAGACTTAGAGGATTGGACTGCTAGTTTTGAATGCTTGTTCTTTTGAAAGCAAAAAACCTTTAAATTTTTTTTTTTATCAAATGCTTGGAAAAGAAAAGTAACATTTTACCAAGTGATTTCTGCACTCTATTTATAAAGTTAGAATCACTAGATGTTGAGAAACAGTTGTACCAACTGTCAACCAACGGAAATAAAAATTTTGATTTTGAAAAACTAGTTTTGAAATCAGTAAACTGGTGAAACGACTTGAACAGTCGACTGGATTGCCATGATAAGTCGACTGGCCAGAGTTTGAAAGAGTTCAGACAGTTTCGTACGGGTACAATCGACTGGTGTCATAAGGCAGTTGACTGGTACTCAACAGTTGATCTAATTCAAACTGTTTCAACCTTTAATCTTTTGAAAAACACTCAATTTTAAAGATGTGTGAGTGTGTGTGTGTGTGTGACAAGACTGTTACATCAATCTAAGACTCAAAAAAGGAAAATTACAATTGTTTTACAAGACATGTAATGTAACATATTGAAGCATAGGTCTTGTCTTGAGTCTTGAGATGGAGCTTTAGCCTTTGTCTTTGTCTTTGAAGCTTGCAACCATGTAGCTTTCTTGATCAATTTGCTTTGAGAGCTTTGTTTGTAGCTTTGCTTGATCAACTTACTTTGAGAGCTTCGTTTGAACACTTTGTCTTTGTGTAATAAAACCTGCAATATATAAGATGTAGCACAACAACTTTGTATTGTGTTGTAGTCATCAAAACCAAGAATCAACATTCTCCCCTTTTTTGATGATGACAACACAATAGCTTACAATAATAGAAATATTACACATGCTCATTGCTCCCCCAAACTAATGTACAATATGCATAGATGGAAAAACATGCACCAAATGAAAAACATGCACCCATGCACCAACTACACAAATATGCACATATAGCTAATTTTCTCCCCCTTTGTCATCAACAAAAAAATGGAGGAAAAAATAGTAAATATAAAGGAGCATTTGCAAAACACATTGCAAAAACAAAGTTTATACATAGAAAGTTGAAGTACATTGTTCAAACGACTAAAAAAAAAAGAGAAAATACAAAAGGAGTAAAAAAATACATAAAGAAATAAAAAGGTGGGTAATCAGTCTTCTCCATCTTCATCTTGGGCACCTTGTGAGGGAGGAGGAAACTAAGAGGTGAACAAGTGAGTGAGATGGGAAATACTTGCTTCAAAAACATCTTGACGAACCATTATATAATTGACAGAAGTGTAAAGACTTCTAGGATCATCAAAATTAGCACGAGGACGAGATGAACTAGAAGCAGAAGACCGACGAGCTGAAGTGGCTAAAGGGATAGGAGGTGCATTCCTATGAGGTGACTTAGGTGGAGAATTAAGTAACTTCATACGTGCTAAACTAGCACGATCAAACGAATCAAAATGTTTTACAACATTCGTCTCATAATCGAGATCAACATCATGAGCATAGAAGATGTGAGTGAGTAAAGCACCAAAAGGAGAAAAGACGTATGAGTCTTCTGAAAACGATTAAAGATGACTAGGCCCCAATTTATTTTTATGTTGCCAAAAATTGCATAAACGGCTTGTTGTAACTCAAGGGAATACTGGTCATAACTCCCTGTTTTAGAAATAATGTTATATGACAGTATGCGTGCAACTAGCTTAGCAATATGAGTAATTGATCGATTAGTCATAGGAGGACCTTGATTTGGCAAATAAATTCTAGAAAAAATGATGTCATCATCCATATCAACAACTCCTAAATCACACCTTCATCAGACAGACCCAAAATAAGACTTAATCTAGCAGGAGTGATTTTCATGTGTTTATTTTGACAGAAGATAGAATAGAAATCTCATTACCATCCTCCGATGTAACAACCTTCATATTTGTGTAAAATAAATATATAAGGTGAGGGTAAGAGGGTTGGTTTACTAAAGACAATAAATCAAATAACTCACATTGTTCAAACAATGGGGCTAGAGAAAACCTATCAAGATCCGGAAAGTTCACAAATCTACCCGGAAAAATGATAACGGAACAAATAATGTACCATTTATCAATAAGACTAAGGCTTCTTAAGTATTGAAGATAGTCTCTGGAAGATTGTCCCTCCTCTATATTAGAGGTACGAGATCTTTTAGGGGCCATTACTCAAGAACTCCAAAAAAAATAAAGAGAGGGAAAAAAGTCTAAGAAGATATACCAACAAAGAGAGTAGAATAGAGGCACTGATCTGAGGAAAGAGGACTTCGAAATGGGGAAATCCACTGAAGTAGAGCTTCGATTTGGGTTCAAGGACTGAAATCGCCAAAGCACAGCAGCACCAGCCGATTTAGGGACCTCGGAATTGAGACAGACAATGAAATAGAAAAGTGAAAAAAAGAGGTAGAAGTTAGGGTTTTACACAAAGGTGAAGGGTTCGGATCAAATCTGGTGAAAAAGCAAAGGACAAGATTGGTCAAAGGGAAAAAACAGGGTAAAGAGTCGCCTCAAAAGAAGTACCAAATTTGAATCTGAAAGAAGTGGTGATTCGCGACAGTCGACTGGAGGGTAGGATCAGCCGACTTAGTCGAGAGCAAAATAGATAAATGAAGATAGCAATAATACAACTGACAGTCGACTGGATTACTGTTCACAGTCGACTTCCCAGAGTATAAAAACTCAGGAAAATAAATATGACGAAAAATACTTGGTCAGTCGACTGCAATAAAGTTTTAAGTCGACTTACCAAAATTAAAATTTCAAGAAACATCATGAAAACTACAAATTCCTAGTTCTCTTCTTAAAGTGATAAAAGTGTCTTCCTTAAGTGGTTTAGTAAAGATATCTGCTACTTGTTTATCAGCAGAAATAAAGTCTAGAGAAATATCTCCCTTTAAAACATGATCACGTAGAAAAGAGTTCAGACAGTTTCGTACTGGTACAGTCGACTGGTGCCATAAGGCAGTCGACTGGTACTCAACAGCTGATCTAATTCAAACTGTTTCGACCTTTAATCTTTTGAAAAACACTCAATTTTAAAGATGTGTGTGTGTGTGTGTGTGTGTGTGTGTGTGTGTGTGTGTGTGACAAGGGTTTTACATCAATCTAAGACTCAAAAAAGAAAAATTACAATCGTTTTACAAGACATGTAATATAACATATTGAAGCATAGGTCTTGTCTTGAGTCTTGAGTCTTGAGATGGAGCTTTAGCCTTTGTCTTTGTCTTTGAAGCTTGCAACCTTGAAGCTTTCTTGATCAATTTTCTTTGAGAGCTTTGTTTTTTGCTTTGCTTGATCAACTTGCTTTTAGAGCTTTGTTTGAACACTTTGTCTTTGTGTAACAAAACCTGCAATATATAAGATGTAGCACAACAACTTTGTATTGTGTTGTAATCAACAAAACCAAGAATCAACATTTGGGTAGCAGCCACATTGGTGCGAGGTCTCTAGCGAGGAAAGTTCTTAATCATGGGTACTATTGGCTTCACTTTTTGATGATATCTCAGGATATGTTTGCCAATGCATCCCCTACGAGAAGGGAAAAGTAGTAGTCAGTTTTTCTAGTATAATATTTTTGTATTTTAATTTCGGTATGGCCACTTTGTGGAGGACATTCAACCACCAACGCAATATATGGGAAGAGTGAATTTCAAGGAAAGTTATATTGTTTTCTAGTATGTAACTAGTTAGGGTTCGTTTGGTTCAAAGGTGGAGAGGGGAGGGTAGGGGAGGGTAGGAAAAGGGAAGGGAGGAATTTTAATCAAGACTCTGTTTAGTTCAAAGGAGGTGAGGGGAGGGAAAATAATTATCTTCTTGTTTGGTTCATAAGGGGAGGGAAGAGATTTTATAATTAAATTACTTTTATACCCTTTTACATTTTAGGAAAGTCTATGTATTATTATTTCTAATTCTAATTTGGTAATATAAACAAAATAATGAAGACCAATAAACAAAATAATAAAGGCAGATTGATTGATAGATATTGTTGCTAGAGCAATCAATACAGATGTTTGGTAGTACTGGTGCCTTTAGCCTAAGAATGCTAAAATATGGATTCTAGAACGATATTTCAAGGGGAAAATATTTTTATTTTATTATTATTTTTTTAGGGTGTAGACATGAGGATGGATGGATAGATAAGTTACAAGGTATTTGCCGAAATCTTGTAGCTTTAGCATGCAGTAGTCTTACAAAATGATATCAGCCAAGAAAGAACTATTTCTTTTATTTGTGTGTTCATAAAAAGATTCAAGTAGGGTTTTTTTATTGCTCTCTGCTTATATATTGAACTTTTTCAGAAAAAGTTGTTAACATTACACTTGTTGAGTATCACAAAACTAATATCATAAAACTTCATGCATAAATTCTCATCGATCTATGGCCACATAAATATTGCGATTGTAGCCTGAGGAAGCTCAAACCATATGGCTTCAAATGCGCATGAAACTAAAAACCTCATTTCAATCCCATAAACAAAATCCCAACACTTCCAACAATAAAGATTAAGTTTACTACACATGTCAAAATTTAAACTAAAAAGGGGATCTGTTTTTTATTTTAGAAAGAGAGATCTTAGAAATTTAGATCTAAAAAGGACAATTTAGTCCAATGACTTAAAAAAAATTAGACATACTTTCTCTCCCATCTAAATCCCTCCAATATTGGAGGGGAGCCAAAATTGGCTCAGGAGGGATTTTGCACCCCTCCATTCCCCTCCTAAAAAATGAACCAAACAAGAAATATTTTAAAAAATCTCTCCCCTACCCTCCATTCCCCTCCAACCAAGAAATATATACTCAAATGTTCTAATGATGTTGGTATTTTTAGCGAATGAACTGCTTAAGATGTTGAATGCTTATTGTTGTAGCCTTTAAATAATGATTTTCTTCATAATATAGTTGGTAAGAGCATCTGTAGTCCTGAATCCAAATTTTGGGTATTGGACATTTAGAAATAGAAAACTTGGGTTATAGTTATAGTCGTTTGTATTGAAATATAGTAAGTGCTAATGTGTATATTCTGTTTCCTAATCTATAGAAAACAGATTCCCCAAATCTCTCATCCCTCAATCTTCTCTCAATCTCCTTTCTTCTCCTCCAAGAATGTAATCCTTATATATAGATGTATACAGTAAAGAATAAAGATGGATAAGAAAATTATTATTTTTTCCAAATCTGATTTCAACATGGTATCAGAGCCTAACAAGATCTAGGCTAGTTGAAGAAGAAGAAGAAGAGACGGAGGTGATCGGATCTGAAGCCTCCATTCCGACCCGATTCCAACCAACCCCGACATCTCTGAACCCCCCCGACTCCCTTTCCTCTTCTTCTTGTCTGCTAATTCCCGAACCCATCCCCGATCACCAGCCCCCTCTGCCATTGCCGTTGAGCCATCCCTCTGTCGCAGCAACCAAAGACCTCGACCTCGTCGCCTACCATCGACCTCGACGTGCCCTACCTCCGTCAAGCCGCTCGCTTTCATCCCGTCGCCATCACCTCCCGCTCGATTGCAGATCTTTGCCTGCAACTTTCCCCATCGTTGCCGTCGAGATCTCTGCCTGCAACTTCTCCTCACCTTCGATCACCCTCCTCATCATCGAAACCCTCCCGACTTCATATCCGATCTTGTCGAAACCCTACCGACTTTGGATCCTTAGTTGCTGCCGTCGCGACTTCAGATCCGACTTCGACTTCAGAACCCAAACCCGAAACCCCGAAGCCCTCATTGTCGCACGAAGTTGCTGCCGTTGTGCCTCCCGATCCCATGCCATCGATCTCAAGCATCATAGTCAGATTGTTTTTGCTGTTTGCCGTACACTGTTGAGTACTTGCTGTTTGCCGTACACTGTTGAGTACTTGCTGTTTGCTATTGAGTACTTGTTGTTTGTTGGCGTCATCGTCTGTTGCTCTTTGCTGCTTGATCTGTTCGTTTTTGCTGTTTGTTGTTCTATCAAAACAACACCATGGGACCAAAACTATCGTATGAATCAAGAAAGTGTACTCATTATGGCAAGATTGGTCACACAAAAGCTCGTTGTTATAAGATTATCGGCTATCCGGAGAACTGGGATCATAACAGGGATATTTGGAAGAAGACTTGCAATCAACCCACTATCGCAGTTGGAGTTGCTGATCGTGCTGCTGTAGGTAATGATGGTAAGGTTTTTCCTGCCTCTGTTATGAATAATGCATGGATAATTGATTCGGGTGCTACCGACCATATGACTTTTGATTCTAGACAAGTCCAAAATTTTCAACCATCCACCAAATCAACTGTGTCCACTGCCAATGGTGATCCTGCCACTGTTACTAGCGAGGGTTCCATACCTCTCACAAACAACCTAACCTTAGATACTGCCCTAGTTGTGCTATCCTTGAATTTTAATATGTTATCTGTTGCTCAAATAACTGCTGCCTTGCATTGTATTGTAGTTTTTTGGCCTTCACATTGTATATTTAAGGATATTCGGACCCGCAAGACGATTGGTTATGGGGTTAGACACGGGAAGCTTTATTACCTGGATTTAGAATCTGAAAGTCCAAGCAAGTTGACTCAAGCTTTAAGTGTGGAAGGATCTGAAGGTGAGAAGAAGAAATCAGATATTGGGCTATGGCATCGATGTCTAGGGCATGCTTCTATTGGCTATTTGAAGAAATTATTTCCAAGTTTATTTTTGAAGATGGATATTTCTGTCTTTCGGTGTGATGTGTGTGAACTCGCAAAAGGTCATCGTGTCTCTTTTCCTCCAAGTCCAAGTAGAAGCTCTCTTCCATTTATGATTATTCATTCTGATGTTTGGGGTCTAGCCAAAAACACTACATTTGGAGGAGCCAAATGGTTTGTAACATTTATTGATGACTGTACTCGTATGACCTGAATTTGTTTGATGAAGTCGAAAAGTGAAGTTAGTGCCTTGTTTCAGAAATTTTACAAGCATATTATGACTCAGTATAAAGTGCAGATTCAAGTTCTTAGGAGTGATAATGGCGGCGAGTACATGAGTTCGAATCTGCAACAATATTTGGTGCAACATGGCATTGTTCACCAGACTACATGCTCGTATACACCTCAACAGAATGGCATTGCAGAAAAGAAAAACAGACATTTGCTTGAGGTGGTCTGTGCTTCTCTTATCCATGAACATATGCCACTCATTTATTGGGAGAAAGCCCTTGCTTCCGCTGCTTACTTAATCAACCAAGTTCCCTCTAGTATCCTAAACTTCCTCACGCCATTTCAAGCATTAACTGAAGCTGTGAATGCACCAAAAGTGATCAACTTGCCACCTCGTGTGTTTGGATGTGTTGCATTTGTTCATCTTCATCAACATGAACGTAATAAGTTAACTCCTCGAGCTGCCCAATGTGTGTTTGTGAGATATGCACAAGATTAAAAAGGGTACCGGTCCTATCACCCACCAACTCAAAAGATGTTCGTAACTATGGATGTTGTGTTTCATGAAGATGAGATGTATTTTTCCTCTGAGGTTGAACTTCATGGGGAGTACCGAAGTGAAGTTCAAACTCTTGCCTATAATGAAGTGGTTACCATTCAGACTGAATAATCGGATATAAGGGGAGAAAATCGGGATGTAAGTAGTGACGATCACTTGAATGAAGACTTGGTTGAGGAAGAAGATTTCACGAAGAACTGCAATCAGTGTCGAACCTCCATGAAGATAAGCCATCTCCATCACCAGCACCATCTGAACCATCTCCACCACCAGTACCATTAGATCTATCTCTACTCCCAGCAGAACTCTAAAACCAATCGTCATCGCTATCCAAAGCTCCAAGAAGAGAATTCCCAAATCGTACTACTAGAGGTATCCTAAAACCCACTTATGAGCTTAATCCTACTAGTAAAGTCAAGTATCCCATGAGTCATTATGTGTCCACTCACCGATTGTCTGAATCAAATAAGTCATTTGTGAATCAATTATCTGTTGTATCTATTTCTAACAGTGTGCAGGAAGCCTTAGCCGATCCAAGGTGGAAACCAGCTATGGATGAGGAGATGAAATCCTTGAAGAAGAATGAGACATGGGAGATAGTCGAGCTGCCAGCAGGGAAGAAGCCGGTAGGATGCAGATGGATTTATACAGTGAAATATAAGTCGAATGGTTCGATAGAGCGGTACAAGGCAAGGTTGGTGGCCAAAGGGTACACTCAAACTTATGGAATTGATTATGACGAAATATTTGCACCTGTGGCAAAGTTCAACACTGTTCGAGTTCTACTGTCACTTGCTGCAAATCTTGATTGGTCGTTGGAGCAATTTGATGTGAAGAATGTATTTCTACATGGGAAATTGACAGAAGAGGTTTATATGGATCTACCGCCAGGATCAAAGAGACCAGTCCAACACAGTAATAAAGTATGTCGGTTGAGGAATGCGCTATATGGTCTCAAACAGTCACCAAGAGCTTGGTTTGGGAGGTTTATAAAATCAATAAGGACATTCGGATATTGTCAGAGTAATTCAGATCACACCCTATTCCTAAAAAGAAAAGAAGGTAAGATTACTGCTCTCATTATATTTGTGGATGACATGATAGTAACTGGGAATGATCTCATGGAGAGTGGTATTGAAGAGCTACTTGTCACAAGAATTCAAAATGAAGGATCTTGTCTCTTTAAGATATTTCCTTGGTATTGAAGTTTCTCGCTCGAGAAATGGTATATTTTTTGTCTCAAAGAAAGTATGCTCTCGATTTATTGAAGGAAACTGGAATGTCTGTTTGTCAGCCGATTGGTACACCGTTAGAAGAATGACTTAAACTTTGCAACGAATTTGATCATGCACCTTGTGATCAGGAGAGATATCAGAGATTGGTTGGACGATTGATGTATCTTGCGCATACACGGCCAGATTTATCATATGCTTTAAGTGTGGTAAGTCAGTTTATGCATGCACCTCAGAAACATCACATGGATACAGTGATGAGAATTCTGAGATATATTAAGTCTGCTCCAGGAAAAGGGGTCCTATTTGCGAAACACGGTCACTTGAAGGTTGAGGCATATACTGATGCTGATTTGGCAGGATCTATAATTGATAGGCGCTCCACTTCAGGATACATCACATTTGTTGGAGGAAATCTAGTTACATGGAGAAGCAAGAAGCAAAATATTGTTGCACACTCTAGTGCAGGGGCTGAGTATCGTGGAGTAGCGGTAAGTATAGCAGAAGCTTTATGGCTGAAACTCTTGTTGCAGGACTTAGGCTGTGGTCCGAATGAACCTATGAAGGTGTATTGTGATAGTCAAGCAGCATGTGATATTGCCCCCAATCCAGTTTAACATGATAGGACAAAACATATAGAGATGGATAGATTCTTCATCAAGGAGAAATTAGATGAGAAAGTCATTGAGATATCTAAAGTGAAATCAGAATATCAGCTCGCAGATATCCTTACCAAGGCAGTTTCGACTCGGCTCTTCTTGAAATTTGTTGACAAGTTTGGCATGTTCAATATCTATGCACCAACTTGAGGGGGAGTACTGAAATATAGTAAGTGCTAATGTGTATATTTTGTTTCCTAATCTATAGAAAACAGATTCCCCAAATCTTTCATCCCTCAATCTTCTTTCCATCTCATTTCTTCTCCTCCAAGAATGTAATCCTTATATATAGATGTATACAATAAAGAATCAAGATGGATAAGAAAATTATTATTTTCCCAAATCTGATTTCAACAGTTTGAACCCAAAATATGGCTTTTTTTAAAAAAATGATGGACGGTAGATGGTTTTTCATTGCGTTATTTTTTCTTAATTAAAAAACATCGAATGAGATATCAAATCTAGTCTGATTAAATTTTTATTAAAAATAATTAAAAAAAATTCACGAACGGGAGATGAAATCCCGTTTGAGAGCTCTTTTTATTAAGAAATACTAGTAATCTGTACGTGCGATGAACGTCCTAATAATTATTTTTATTTTAAAGTAAATACTAAAATGTAATATGGTCTCGAACCTAAGACCTCCCTTTATTCATCACATACTTTTTACAAATTATCCCTAGTAGCATCAACTTTTATTTTATATGAGTGACACTTTTGTAAATAATTATGTCGTAAATAAATTTGAAATTTGAGGGTATTATGGTAACTAACAATAGTTGAGAAAAATGAAAGGTTAATATAACTCCTACTTAAAAATGAACTAGTAATCTGCACGTGTGATGCACGTTCTAATTAAAATTTTTAATATAGTAAATAACAAGACGTAATCTGGCATCGAACCGGAGACATATCTTTACTCATCACATACACTTTACTAATTACCCCCAGTGGCACAAACTTTTATTTTATATGAGTGACACTTTTGTAAAAAATTATGTCGTAAATAAATTTGAACTTTGGGGATATTATGGTAACTAATAACAGTTGAGTGAATGAATGATTAATATAACTCTCACTTAAAAATGAATGGTTGAGATTAGATGGTTGAATGAATGTTTACAAATTACAGGTTGTCTATAAATAACAACCCCAACTCTCCCATTATAATATTATTAGAGATGGTTGATTGTCTACAAATTATAGTTTGTCTACAAACTACACAATTCCAACTCTCACATTATAATAGAGATAATTAAATATAATTTAATCTTAATTAAATATTAATTAAATCTTAAATCTTAATTAAATCTCAATTAAATCTAAGTATGCAGAACATTTCATATAAGCCTAATTCCATAAGTTACACCCTTTATATTTGGAAAACAAAGTATCGAACAGGATATTATTTTCCTTCCCTTTTATTTAAAAAAAATTGGGACGAGATATCATGTCTCGTCCAAGAGCTTTTACAGGAAAAATTTTAAATGGGCGAAAGATGATATTTTGTTAGCTATATTTTTCAAATTCCTATATCTCTTTCCAAATATAGCAACTTATTGTTCCTCTCAAACCCAAATTTTGGGTATTTGGCCAATGACTGCAGAGGTTTTTAGCCAAATTTTACAAAATTTGGGATTATAGCCAACGACTATAGATAAGTGTCCACTTGTTTCATTAACTAGACTTTACAAAATTAAGAGATCTAGGAATAGTCTTCTTACATGAAAAGAAAAGGAAAAAAAGAACAAAAGAGAGTTGATAGTAAATTTAAAATGTAGAGGAATAATTGGATACACCCAATGCCACCTAATCTAGCCTAAGTTTCACTAAAATACCTAACTTAACCGAAACACTCAGACTTGTTTTAAGTAATGTTCAAGTTGAGATGTATTTCTCTTTTTTTTTTTTTTTTTTTTTTTTTCCCCTTATATTAGTCATGTCTTGAAGCCCAAAGAGTACAGGAGGAATAAAACAAGAAAGCAAAAACAAAGAAAAATGCAAAGTGACAGTAAATTAAAATGAAAATCCATTCATCCTAGTTGAGCTAAGTCTGCAAGAAGGCAACAACCAGCTCTAGAGGGGAGTGAACCTTCCAAAACTTCGGGAGGTGGTTCGGCAAGGAGGCAATACATTGCTGATTTCGACATGAGCGCATGAGTTCAATGGCGACTGTTGCGGTCTTTTTTTTGGGAGGTGTGGGAGTAACAATTAATATGAGTTCTATGTAACGCCCTAGAAATTTAAATATGCTAATTTTAAATTAATAAATAATTTTCTAATTAATTAATTTAATTAACTTGAATTTTTGTGAAATTATCGTTTTGCATGTGCAAAACACGTGCAAAATTTTTTGAAATGCAAGTTATAAAATTTTGAGTTGCTAAATTAATTCTCTTATTTATAATTGGATATATTTTAATTTTAGGATTTTTCTGAATAACAGAAAGTGCTTTTGTAAATATTTTGAAAGAAGGGGACTTTTGTGTAAAAGCACTAAAAGCTATTACATTTAGTTCTTACATCAACTTGAATGAAAAATTATCCCCCAAACATATATTTGGTAATTACATCATAGCCCAAAAATTTATCAGTCTATATATTTATATGCCTGTATACTGAAATTTTGATATGCCAATCTGCTGTACTAACTTTTGAAATTTGGACTTTTTGAGGGATTTTGTGAAGAAATCTGCAAGATTCGCTGAAGACTTGATCCGCTTTACATCAATCATCGTTTGTGACTTAAAGCTAGTGGGTGAAGGAAAATTGTGCTTTGTCCTGTCTCTTTTGAGGAATCTTTCGTGAATTCTCTTTATGCAGGATGCATTATCCTGTTTTTGACTTATGGGAGTTCGCAACTCCCCCTGATATGTTGAACTAGAGACTTTGACCATACACATTCTCTACTTGCTTCATGAAGTACCAATACCTCAAAATTATTGGTCATTGTTGCTGCAATTGTTTATTTGACTGATCTCCATGAAATAGCTGCACAACTGTTAAGAAAATCATATTCTGTTAGTGATCTCCCTTTATGCGATCATATAAATAACTTGTGTATGTATATCCAACAAGGTTAGCATATTCATATGAATAATATAAACAAAGATCTAGTATAATGTGCTAAATAATAGGGTACTTCAGAACCCATAATAGATTCATTCTCTTCAATCGGTCGATATGGATCCTCGGTCAACTTCTAGTGACCTTATCACCATAGGTGTAATGAGTAGATGACAATCACTCTTATTGAATCTCTTCGGGAGTTTTTAGTATATTTGACTTGATGTAGTAAACTTCTAGTTTTATTGTGCTTGATCTACAAGTCAAGAAAAAATTTCAAATTCTTCCTTAAAATAGCTATTATCCTTTTCAATCTCTTCAGGAGATCCATTCAAGTTTATATACTTCCCTAGACATATATTTTCTGAGTCTATTGGACCACATTCTTCTGGATTGTTTAGTCTATATAGGGCTCGTTTTAATCTAATACTGTGTGTATTTCTAGGTTTAAATCCTTCGGGGATTTTCATCTATATATTACTATCTTGGTTACCATATATATATGCTGTCATCACATCCACGAGTCTCATATCAAGTTTTTCAGAAACATCGAGACTTATCTAAATCTGATAATGTCCATGAGCAAGTAGTCTGGTCTTTGTGAGAATCCTTAAGCAACTAACCGTGCTTTATACCGTTGGATCTCATTCTTATCATTTATTTTCTTACAAACACCCATATAAAACCACAAGATTTTTAATAAGGACCAAACACTTCCACGTTATGCGAGAAAATCTAGTTCCGCTTGAATCACATCCTTCCATTTTGACCAGTCTTGTCTCTTTCAACATTCAAGGATTGTTTGTGGTTTAATGTTATCCTCTTTGATCTCATTTGCTATTACATATAAGAAACTGTCATCCATGAAAAGTTCATTTCCATCTCAATTTCCCCCTGTGTAAAACACAGATTTTTCATTATTGTTTTGTACTGGTACCTCTTTCTTAGTGTCTTCCAGGATCTAATGCATATCCTCAACCAGAGCGATATGCTTTGTTTTGGAGAAGTTAAATCTTTGGTTCAAGACATCTTCCAGATCGTCATGGATTCTCTATAGGAGATGCTACTTCAGGAGTTGTTTCTTCAGGAGCATTACGAACTTTCTCTACAGGAGATGCTACTTTAGGAGTTGCTCCTTCAAGAGCATTGTGAACTTTCTCTACAGAAGATGCTACTTCAGGAGTTTCTTCTTTAGGAGCATTACGAACTTTCTCCACAGGAGATGCTACTTCAGGAGCTGCTTCTTCAGGATCATGCTACTTCAGGAGTTGCTTCTTCAGGATCATTATGAACTTTCTCTACATGAGATGCTACTTCAGGAGTTTCTTCTTCAGGAGCATTATGAACTTTCTCTTCAGAGCTGCTTCTTCAGGAGCATTATGAACTTTCTCTACAGGAGTTGCTTCAGGAGTTGCTTCTTCAGGAGTTGCTTCTTCAGGAGCATCATGGACTCTTTCTTCAAGAGTTGCTTCTTCAGGAGCATTAGGGTGTGTTATTCAATCTCCTCTTTAGGGGAGCTGAAAACTTTAGAATCTTTTAGGTCATCCACATTTTTTGATGTGGAGTTGTTTCATTTGTTTTGAAAATTTCGATAATTTACGATGTTCATCTGGAACAAGGCGTTTATCTTCCTTTTTATCTCCCCTAACAGCGGGAATATTGTCTAATCTAAATAATACCATTAAGTTCTTATTAAAGCATACTAGAAAAATGAGTTCTAATTGAAGCATCAAGTAATACCATAAAGTGTCTAAACATGCAATATGTAATCATATGAGTAAATAAAAATAATTGTATTGATAAATTCTAACGAAATGTTGTTCCTAAATCATAAGTGCTAAATCATAGTTCGAAAAATACTAACATGTCTCAGTGTCAAGTAATGCAATGTTAAATAAAAATATGCTACTAATAATCCCCCAAAAATTTTGCAGATGTCAAAATTTTGTTTTCTTGTTCCTCAAGTTCCTAATCAAGGAGGTCATTATTGTATATGTCAAGGGTAGCATTTGCTGCAATCTTCTAGATTTTCTGATATGTGGCCACCGCTTCTGTTGATGCACGACAGGTGCAGGACCAAAGACCTGCACGCCCACACTTGGTCCTCTATCACTTGAAGGGGGCTGATGTTGTCCTTGATTAGGAGTGAGCTGCTGGCTCAAAATGGTATGTGACTCAACTACCCCAATGTGAGTAAAGTAGATCCGTAATGTTATGATGGAAAATTTCTCTAGAATGAACTTCTGGTTTCCTATACTAAAGGTTACACAAAGGTATTATTTATTTTCTTTGCTCAAGTTTTCAATATGATACCCATTTGCCCTTATGTCCTTAAACTCAGTAGATTTCTTCTGGAATTTTGAGATTATAAGGTGTTGCCACTGGATTCTGGTGTAGGGACAATATATGAGATTTGTAGGTTCGTGAAGAACTCGAACAGGCGGGACCCTTCCTCTTCCTTGCTGACTAGTTGACTCCTTGGTGCTCCCTTGAACCTGCACAAACGTTCGAGACACCGGGATGGATCCCGGCGACGAACCTTCCGATGCTCAAGTCAATACACAAGAAAAGTGAAGAGAAAGAGCTTAAGTATGCAAAGAGTGATCACCTTTAACAGTAGGAGGTAGGGGTTTTTTATAGTCGCCATGGAGATCTCTTTCAGGATAAGGGTGAATCCCTACTTCCCGGTGAGGCTAGATAGGGGTGGTTATAACCATCTCCTCAAGATCAGGGCGAGCCAGGATTTCCTCCAATCCTGTTAAGCTGGCCTAACGGGTTGAAACCCATTCTCAACAGAACAGACCCGTTCACGAGTTAGCGGGTTCAAGAGGAGGGACCCGGTTCCTAATTCGGACCCGTATGTAGGTGAAATAACCGCCTTGCCTCTAGGACTTTAAGATTCGTGTCCACTTTGAATGGTTCCGATTTAACCCTATTTTTAGCCATATCACGAGCTCCCCACTCCCAAAGACTGTGTGTTACGGCCTTTGTGGAGTAGTTTTGTTGTTTTAATGGCGTATAGGGCTTTATTGGAGTTCTCAAAGGGTGTTTGAATTTCGCTTGAGGGGTGATGGCGCT
The DNA here is from genome assembly GCA_017893485.1 of Hemerocallis citrina. NCBI lineage: Eukaryota > Viridiplantae > Streptophyta > Magnoliopsida > Asparagales > Asphodelaceae > Hemerocallis > Hemerocallis citrina. The sequence continues at coordinate 38,846,792 of CM030360.1, forward strand.
TTTCTGGATTTTTGGTGATTTTTCTCCATTTTTCAATTATTTTTTTGAATCAGTTTTTTAATTTTGCGAGATAATAATCTAATTTCAAGAGGCGTCAATTAATTATTCTAGCAAATAATTATTTATCCAGGAGGTCAAAAATATTTTTTCCGAATTTATAATTATTTTTTAGAATTTTTAATTGATTTTTCTAAATTTTAATTGATTTTTTCACAATTTTTAAATAATTAATTCTAATTTTAATTATAATAAAAGGATTTATCACCAAATTGACGACGTGGCGCAATCTGAACCGTCCATCTTGTGTCGGTGCGTGGTTCGGCATAATCAGATGACGGGGCAGTGCTGAGCAACGTGGACGAATCTGGGATCTTGATCAGATTATGAAGCGAGTTTCAAGTGATCTGACGGCTCGTATCGCTCGGCAGAACTTTCTCCGTGTGGGCAGCTCGGAAGGCCAGTCGCTCGGATTGTGATTCCGAGCAACGTGGTGGAATTTGGGACGTCCATTTAGATGCGGAACAAATCCCGAGGTCATCTGACGGTGGATCTAACACTTGGTCACGTGGCTGAATCAGGGCCGTCCATTAAGTCGCGGCACGAATCACGAGGCGATTGGACAGCTCATGCTGCTCGGCGTTATTTTCTCCGTATGAACAGCTCGGATTGGGATTCCAAGCGACGTGGCGCAATCTGGGATGTCCATCTGGAGATCATGCACGAATCTTGAGGCACGACAGTGTGGATCATGAGAAAATGTGATTTTGGTTGGCATGGCTGAATCAGGGCCGTCCATTAGGTCGCGGCATGAATCACAAGGCGATCAGACGACTCTTGCTGCTCGGCGTTATTTTCTCCGTATGAGCAGTTCGGAATGCCAGTTGCTCGGATTTGGTTTCCGAGCGACGTGGCACGATCTCTGCCATCTGATTGAAGATCAGGCATGAATCTCGAGACATGATAGCGCGGATCACGAGAAAACGTGATCTTGGTTGATGCGGTCGGATCTGAGCCGTCTGATCAAGGTCTGGCGCGAATCACGAGGAGAAAGTCGTTTTTCTCCAATACGTAGCTCAGAATGCAAGTTGCTCGGATTTGGTTTCCGAGCAACGTGGCAGGATCTCCACCATTTGATTGAAGATCAGGCACGAATCTCGAGGCAGGACGACGCGGATCATGAGAAAACATGATCTTGGTTGACGCGGTCGAATCTGAGCCGTTTGATCAAGGTCTGGCGTGAATCACGAGGAGAAAGTCATTTTTCTTCAATACGCAGCTCGAAATGCAAGTTGCTCAGATTTGGTTTCCGAGCGACGTGGCAGGAACTCCGCAGTTTGATTGAAGATCAGGCACAAATCTCGAGGCAAGACGGTGCGGATCATGAGAAAACGTGATCTTGGTTGACGCGGTCGGATCTGAGCCGTCCGATCAAGGTCTGGCGCGAATCACGAGGACAAAGTCGTTTTTCTCCAATACGCAGCTCGGAATGCAAGTTGCTCGGATTTGGTTTCCGAGTGACTTGGCAGGATCTCCGTCGTTTGATTGAAGATCAGACATGAATCTTGAGGCATGACGGTGCGGATCACGAGAAAACGTGATCTTGGTTGACGCGGTCGGATCTGAGCCGTCTGATCAAGGTCTGGTGCGAATCACGAGGAGAAAAGTCGTTTTTCTTCAATACGCAGCTCAGAATGCAAGTTGCTCGGATTTGGTTTCCGAGCGACGTGGTAGGATCTCCGCCATTTGATTGAAGATCAGGCACAAATCTCGAGGCAAGAGACATTTAGGCTTCAGGGTCAAGCGTTTAAGCTTCCAATCAGCCGTTATGGGGGCCCAAAGTGTTCGAAGGCCCACCCGAATTTCACCTTAACACTTATAGGTTTTCACCACCCCTCTTTCCCCTCATTTCTTACAATTTTACTTTCACTTCACTTTTACTAAAGCCACTTTTGCTCTCGAGCGGCGCTGCTTGCTTTCGTGGCCAGGCATTTTTAATCTCCGGCGAACTATTCCAACCGTAAATGTCACTTCGAGGTAAATTATTTCAAACTTAATCTTGAAATGTTTAGAGTGTCGTCGGGGAATGAGACCTCTACTTCGGACCAAGGTACCGACTGAGCCGTAGTGGTCGCGCCGAGGAAAGGGAAGGAAGTGGCGAAGTCAGCCGCTGTGGAGACAATAGTGGAGACTCCGGAGGGGGCAGGAGCGCTGGGTCGGCTGCTGTCAACACTGTCGAGCCTCGGAAGGGTCAGGAGCTACTCTGAGAATATTTTGGAGAAGGCGGTGCATGGGATGGCCGTAGTGTACGAGGAGAACAGCCCGAGGGATCCTTCCGAGGTGGATGAGATTTGTTCGATCATGTCCGAGGTGGACCTTCATCGGATCAGGAAGGGATTCCGCATCCCGAAGTAGTATGCTCTACTACTCCCCGGCCCTGGCTTCCGAGCGTGTACGGGGACGTCGCCAGACACATGCATCTTCCGGTACGACACACTCAATGCCGGCCTTCGGCTACCGCTCCCCCCTTCGTGGTCGAGGTGTGCAGTGGTACGGCCTGAGCCCTGTGCAGTTCATGCCGAACATGTGGCGGCACGTCATTTCCTTCATCCTTCAATGTCAAGCGGTCGGTGTGCAGCCCCAGCTCGTCCTCCTCCGCAGCCTCTACCGGATCTGCCGAATGAGCAAGATGGAGTACCGGTACTATTTATTGCCAAGGAAGGGGGTTAAACTGATTAAGAACCTGAACTCCATTAAGCATTGGAAGGAGAAGTACTTCCTGATCTGAGGTCCCAAGCCGTGGGGCTTCCCTACGGCGTGGAAGAAGGACGTTCCAAAGTGGGCGAAGGCCGAGCCGGTGCTCACTAAAGAAGAAGAGGAAATAGTGACGAAGATCCTCGGTCTTCCGACCCTCGGTTGGATGGATATTACCGAGGAGGTCTTGTTAGGTGGGGGTCTCACTCCGATCGACCCCAGTACGCCCCTTTACTTCTTTTCCTTTAGCATATAGGTACTTACTTTCAGTGTTTGTGTTTTTTCACTAACTCTTTTGCTCGGATTTTTTGTTGTTTAGAAGCCCCTGGTATGGATTACCGAGCCCTAATGGCGAAGCGGACTGTAGTGGCAACGAAGGATAGCAAAAAGAGAAAGAGGACGACGGTAGGGCCTCCTTCCAGCCGAGCAGTACAGGCGCCTTCGGTGCCAGCGGCTGTCGTTGACTTAGTCAGCAACGCCCCCTCGGAGCCGCAAGTTACGCTCCCTTCGGCTGAAGCCCCGGGATCTTCGAGCGGGGCATTCTCGGTCAGCGCCGCTCTGGCCCTCAAGGTGCCGCCGCTCACGGCCGAGGCGAAGGCCATCCTTACCGAAGAACACAAGAAGCTCTTCGTCCCCAACTGGCGGGTGATGAAGCTTGATGGCTTCCTCGGTGATGCGGGGATGTGCATGCAAGCGGTGCGCCATCTGCCAACCCCGAAGGATCGCACAGCGCTGAGGGCAGGTACGGTCAGCGACGATCCTTGGAGATCACCTTGTCGACGATGTCGGTAAGTAGCCCCGCTCTGTTCTCCTCAGTTTCAGGGTTAATAATCTTAAGTTCTCATATTCTTCTGTTTTGTCCACAGACTCTCTGCCACTTCAGCCATATGCTTGAGCAGTTCGCCGAGCAAGAGAAGGAGATGAAGGCGGCGAACGATCGCGAGCGGTCAGAGCGCTTCAAGGCGGTGAAGTTGTTCGAGGCCGAACAATGGCTCTCGGCATCATGAGCAGCTGAGGTGGGTGCCCTCGAGACGAAACTCGCCGAAGCGCTCGAGCACTCAGCGGCCGAGACAGCGAAGGTCGAGGCACTGGAGAAGGAGAAGGCTCGCCTTGAGGAGGAGCTGTCGAAGGCTTTGAGGACGTCCGAGGAGGCGCTGAAGGGGCAGGAAATGAAGGTGGCGGAGGCGAAGAAAGCCATTTAGGACAAGGTGGGGGCCAATTTGATGACAAATATGGAGGAGGCCTACGCTCGAGCTCTGAAGCATGTGGCGGCTCGCATCTCCGGCTTCGACAGTTCGACATACTACTTCTACGATCCGGTAGAGGGCGAGGAGTTCATCCCTCTGGCGGAAGTCGAGCCCGAAGGGGAGGGTGACGAAGCTGAGGGCGACGAGGAGGAGGAGGTGAACCCCGAAGTGGTGCTTGTCACTCTGCCGAGCGAGGGTGATTCGGAGCAGCACCTCGAGGTGGCTCCCTGACTCAGTCACCTCTTTTTTTTTGCGCATGTATTGCCAAACTGCGGACTGGCCACCGCTTCAACTTTGAAATGAATCTGAATGTTCTCCATTTTTGACTAAGTGTTGAGAAAATTTTGAACTCTTTTTTGTCTAAGTGTTGGAGTAGTGTGCATCTCAACGGCCCCATGCTCTGATTCTTTTCAGATTGTCGAAGCGCTATAGGTCGTCGAGGTGCCTCGGATAGCCGAAGTGGCTCGCCTAAGAGCTAGTATAGGGGCAACAAGATTGGGGCTCGAGCGGAACTGAGAGCATCTTCTTGAAGTAGAGTCGGACCTCCGTAAGGCGAAATACGAGCTGAAGCACCTGAGGTCGACCCTAGTTTGTCGAGACATAGAGAGAAGGCGGTTAGAGGAGCGGATTAAAGAGAGAACCCCCGAAGGCAATGACTTGAATTTGTCGGCTGAAGCTAACCTCGGCCTGATGATTAAGTGCCTTCACCACTCTTTGTTTAAGGTGACGGCAAAGAGGGATGAGCTGAAGAAGGTGACCCTCGATAAGAGCATGGTGGTTGCTCACCTTCGGCGGACGATCACCGAAGGATCTCCAGGGGCAAGCTCGATGCGATTGCCTCGTCTGTCAATAAAGGTGAGAGACGACTTGCTTAAAGAGCGAATTGTCGAGCTCGAGGCAGAGGTTGCTCGTCTTCAACCACAACCCGAGTGGAGCAATGTCAGATCCACCACCTGCACTCGTAAAGAGCGTGATAGGGGGATAACCTTCTACGAGCTGGTGCGTCGCTCGCCGTCAGTGCATCAGAGTCCGAGCAGCGTGCAAAGTGGGGTGGCAGCTTCGTTGAATGGAGCGTCCATTGGAGCCACCGCTAGAATGAGTGCCGACGATGCTTCTCGGTTAGCCGGTCTAGAGACGAGTGCCGAGGGGGGACGTCGGCAGTTCAACATTCGTCGCCCTCGGGTGTCCCTTAACCAAAGTATGCCCGTGCCTCGGAGGCGCTAAAGTAGGCCTTAGGAGTCTTGCACTTTTAACTTCACAAGTGTTGTTTCTCGCTGTATAGATGAGCAGTTGGTCTTGTAACTAGACTTATTTCTCAGATTTCAATGAAATAATACTTGTCTTCGTATTGTGTGTTTTGCTGGCATTTGTAGTTGTCAATAGTTGTAGGAGCACTTCTGAGTAGTGAGACGCTCTGTACTCGCTTGGAAGCAAGTAGTTGAAGTGAAGTCGAACCAAGTGTTGGATTCCAAACTTGTCGTTTAATGAGAGAGTCAACGTTCGTGGGATCAATTCCGAATGGCAAACCACTTCTTACTTGCTTATAAGAAAGTAGTTGAAGCGGCATCGAGCCAAGTGTTGGACTCCGAACTCGTCGTTTAAAGAGAGTCAACAGTTGTGGGAGAAATTCCGAATGGCGAACCACTTCTTACTCGCTTATAAGCAAGTAGTTGAAGCGGCATCGAGCCAAGTTTTAGACTCCAAATTTGTCGTTTAAAAAGAGAGTCAACGGATGTGGGAGCAATTCCGAATGGCGAACAACTTCTTACTCGCTTATAAGCAAGTAGTTGAAGCGGAATTGAGCCAAGTTTTGGACTCCGAACTCGTCGTTTAAAGAGAGAGTCAACGGTTGTGGGAGCAATTCCGAATGGTGAACCACTTTTTACTCGCTTATAAGCAAGTAGTTGAAGCGGCATCGAGCCAAGTGTTGAACTCCGAACTCATCGTTTTAACAAAGAATTTTTTTTTTGCAAGTAGAGTTAGACTACCCCAAAATAGAAAACTTGCTAAGTAGAGTTAGGTTACTCAAGAGATAGAAAAGTTGTGGGAAAAGATTTCCTTTTATTACAAACAATTGGGTGGCCGCTTCTAAGTTGCGAGCCTTTACATTTGGATAGAGAGGAAATACAAGTAAGGATTTCGAGACATGTCCTTTGGAGCGATCCTGGGGAAGTTACTTGGAGCGGTGTTTAGACACCTTCTTGGTACTTCATCAAGTGCTCTGCATTCCATGTCCTTGGTATCTTCCTGCTTCCCAGGTCTTCGAGTTGATACGCACCCGGATGTATAACTCTGGAGACCTTATATGGTCCTTCCCAATTGGGTGCCAGCTTGCCTCTCTTGCTTGGGTCGGAAATTGAAAACTTTCTCAGCACTAAGTCCCCCTCCTTTAGGTTGGTGGGTCGTACCCTCTTGTTGTAAGCTTAAGTAATCCTACGACGGTAGGTCTCTTAGCGGATTGCGGCTCTCTCACGGATCTCATCTATGAGGCCTAGGCAGTTGTGAAGTTGGTTCACGTTCTGCGCCTCATTGTAAGCTATGAGTCGAGGTGAAGGTAGGCCCACCTCCAAAGGGACGAGAGCTTCGGATCTGTAGGTAAGGTTGAAAGGGGACTCCCCCGTTGGAGCTCCTTTTGTGGTGCGATAGTTCCAAAGCACATTGGGGAGTTGTTCGACCCATAGCCTTTTAGTGGACTTATCCAGCCTCTTCTTCAAGCCCGAGAGTATTTGACGGTTCGCGTTCTCCACCTGACCATTGGACTGGGGTGCGCTATAGAAGAGAACCGTTGCTGATACCCGAGGTTGGTGCAAAAGTTGCGAAAGGCCGCCCCTATGAATTGGGTCCCGTTGTTGGTTATAAGGATACGAGGAACCCCAAACCGACAGACGATGTTCTTCCAAAAGAACTTCTGCACTTTGTGCTCGGTTATTATTGATAGAGGTTCGGCCTCTATCCATTTTGAGAAGTAGTCTATTGCTACCACGAGGAACTTCAGTTGGCCAGGTGCCGAAGGGAAAAGTCCGAGCAAATCCATCCCCCAATTGCGAAGGGGATTGGACTCTCCAAGGAAGCAAGTTGTGTTTGGGGTAGGCGACGGATTGGGGCGAACTTCTGGCAGGAGTCACACTGGCGGACGTACTCCTCGGAATCACTTAGTGTGGGCCAGAAGTAGTCGTAGTTCAAGAGCTTCCGAGATAGGGATCTCGCTCCCAAGTGTGCGCCACATAGGCCATTATGGGCCTCCTTCAGGGCGTAGAGCGCTTCCTCCGGGGAGAGGCACTTCAGATAGGGCCGACCATCAATCTGGGTGTAGGAGCGTTTGTACATGACTGTGTCCAGGAGTGTGTACCGCTCTGCTCGTATCCTGATTCTCCTTGCTTCTTTCGGATCTCCTTCACGAAGATACTCGAGGAGGGGCTTCATCCAGTTTTCCCCAAGTGTTAGGGGGTAAGCTTCCATTGGCTCCGAGCCATCTTCGTCAATGCTTGGTTTGAGAAGGACCTCTATCAAGATGCTTGCTCGTTTTCCTTTCGGGGAACCCGCTGGAGTTGGACATCTTTGAATAGAGCTAGAAGCTCCCTCACCTTTGCCAAGTACCTAGCCATGCGGTCGTCTCTCGCCTCGTACTCCCCGGACACTTGATTGACCACTAGCTGGGAGTCGCTGAAGACCCTTACTCGCTTGGCACCTACCTTGCGAGCCAAGCAGAGCCCCGCTATTAGGGCTTCATATTCTGCCTTATTGTTTGACGCCGGGAAGTTGAGGTGGAGGGAGTACTGGAGGACGAAAGTGTCGGGGCCAGTTAGGATGATGCCGGCCCCGCTTCCATCGGCACAGGAGGACCCGCCCACATAGACGGTCCAGACAGAGGGATCGGCAGGCGACTCACATGAGTCGGATGGTGTTCTCCACAATGAACTCGGCTAGAGCTTGGTCCTTTATCGCCGTTCTGGGCTGGTAGTTGATGTCGTGCTGACTCAGCTCGATTGACCACTTCATGAGCTACCCGGAAGTCTCAGGCTTGTGGAGAACTTGTTTCAGTGGTTGGTCGGTAAGGATGACCACCGAATGGGATTGGAAGTAGGGGCAGAGCTTTTGGGCCGCCGTGACTAGGGCGAGAGCCATCTTCTCCAGCTTCGGATAACGGAGTTTGGCATCGTGGAGTACCTTACTCACGTAATAGATGGGCTTTTGCCTCTTTTCCTCTTCCCTCACATGGACCGCGCTGAGCGTCTGCTCCGAAGCTGTGAGGTAGAGGTAGAGGACCTCCCCGGGTGCTGGCTTACTCAGGAGTGGGGGGTTGACCATATACTCTTTGAGCTTGTCAAAGGACTTCTATTGCTGCAGCCCCCACTCGAAGCCTTTAGCCCCCCTGAAGGCTTTGAAGAAGGGGAGGCACTTTTCCCTTGACGTGGAGAGGAATCGCCCAATCGCGGTGAGGCGACCCGTGAGCCTCTGTACTTCTTTGACGGTGGAGGGGGAAGCCATTTTGAGAATGGATTGGATCTTTTCGGGGTTGGCCTCTATGCCCCTCTGGCTGACCATAAACCCTAGAAATTTGCCCGATGAGACACCGAACGCACACTTGTTTAGATTTAGCCTCATATTGTGCCTCCCGAGCACCCCGAAGGCTTCTTGAAGGTCAAGGGTGTGCTCATGCCCTGGGGTGCTCTTGACCAATATGTCGTCGACGTAGACCTCTGTGTTTCGACCAATATGGTCTCGGAAGACCTTGTTCACCGGCACTGATAGGTAGCTCCCACATTTTTCAAGCCGAAGGGCATAACACGGTAGCAATAGAGGCCTTGGTCCGTCACGAACGAGGTCTTTGGGATGTCGGGAGGGAACATCCTGATTTGGTTGTACCCTGAGAAGGCATCCATAAAACTGAGGAGCTCGTACCCAGAGGTCGCATCGATCAGGGCGTCGATGCAAGGAAAAGGAAAAGGGTCCTTCGAGCATGCCTTGTTAAGATCGGTGAAGTCAATGCATATTCTCCAACTCCCATTGGCCTTCTTGACCATCACCACATTGGAGAGCCACTCAGGGTAGTTTACCTCCTGAATAAAGCGGGCGTTGAGGAGTTTATCAACCTCCACCTCGATCGCCTGTTGTCTCTCGAGGGCAAACTTCCGTCTCTTCTGTTGGATAGGCTTGACCCCAGAGGTGACACTCAGACGGTGCATTGAGAGGTCCTCTGAGATCCGGGGCATGTCTGCTGCAGTGCAGGCGAAGAGGTCGCGATTCTCCCGTATGCACCGGAAGATGTCTTGCTTAATGGAGGGGGAGAGAGCCTTGCTAATGCAGAACGTCTTAGTGGTGTCTTCTTCGGAGAAGGCCACTTCCTCCAACTCGTCCACGGGCTCGGAAATAGTCTGATCGCCTTCCTGAGGTAGTTTGAGTGCTTCCAAAGAGAGAACCGGACCCCCCATTAAGGTCATGTAGCACTTCTAAGCTGCTTCTTGGCCTCCCCTTACTTCTCCCACTCCTGAGGGGGTGGGGAACTTTATCTTCATGTGGTAGGCTGAAGGGATGGCTTGAAGCGCGGCCAAACCTGGTCTACTCAGGATAACATTATAGGCGGCCTTGACGTCGACCACCATGAAGTCCATTGGCTCTGTGCGAGTTGCCGGGCCTTTCCTACCATTACATCGAGGGATATAATTCTCTCAACTGTAACCGGGATCCCAGTGAACCCATGGAGAGTGTAGCCTGCAGGCTTGAGCCGATCCCTCGACAGCGGGAGGCCTTTGAAGGCCTCCAAGAAAAGGATGTTGACGACACTGCCGTTGTCTACCAAGACCCGATGAACTTCGAAGTTCGCCATTCGGAGATTGATGACGAGGGCGTCGCAGTGGGGCGTGCGGATGCCTTCTAGGTCCTTATCGGAGAACATCACTGGGACTCCGAGGCCCTTTGGGCGAGGATGGCTTTGCACGGAGTTAACCTCCTTTACGAAGGCTTTTCGGGAGGAGTTTGAATCTCCCCCCATTGGGCCTCCGTGTATCAGGTGTAAGATGCCCTATACTTCGACCTCCGGAGTCTCTGTGCCCTGCTCAGTTCGCCTGTTAGCCCCCCTAGGTAGCGGGGGCAGATCGGCTCGGTCCCTCCTTACGAACCAGGTGAGCTTCCCTCTCTGGATGAGAGCCTCAATCTCGTCTTTGAGGGCGCGACATTCGTCTGTGTCGTGCCCGTGGTCCCGATGGAAGCGGCACCACTTACTCCGGTCCCTCTTCTTTCCCGGAGTATTCATCTTTGGGGGGGGGGGGGGGTAGGAGGCCATCGTTCCTAATCTACATGAGGATGGCAGATACACTCGCGTTAAGCGGAGTGAATTTCTCGAACCGAGGAGGAGGATGCCGCTGACCCCCATTGTCTTTTTGGAGCTTCTTAGCTCCGTCTTCTTCTGCACCCTTTTGCTTGTTCACGGAAGATGAGGTCTCGAAGGTGGGGCGGTGGACAGCTTCTTCTGCTTGGATGTACTTCTCGCTCCGAAGCAGGAGCTCTGAGAAGTCCCGAGGGGGCTTCTTGGCGAGGGATGCCCTGAGGTCAGTATTGAGGACGTTGGACTGGAAGACGATGGTGGCGACCGAGGGTTCCAAGGAAGCAATGGACCTGGCTTCAGCAGTGAAGCGCTGGACATAGTCTCTCAGTCGTTCGCCCTTCTTTTGACTGAGGAATAGTAGGGTGTCGCTTGTCTTCTCGGCGCGGCGACTGCTCATGAAATGCGTAAGGAAAAAACCCTCAAACTGGTCGAAGGAGAAGATAGATGCTGGTGCAAGCCGAGAGTACCATTCCCGAGATGGCCCCTTAAGTGTGGTTGGGAAGGTCTTGCAAAGGAGGGAGTCAGATGCATGGTGGATCATCATGAGAGTTTTGAAACTCTCAATGTGGTCTACGGGGTCCGACTCCCCGGTGTAGGTCTCTCAATGTGGAGGCTTGAAGTTGTCGGGAACTGGAGCCTCCATGATGGCGCGGGAGAATGGGGGCCTGCTTGGACGAAGGTCCCTTGCTCGTCGCTCTTCGTCTCGGTCGAGCTGGTCGAGGCGCCTCTCCATCTCGTGGAGACGGCGGTAAATTGAGTCTTCCATTCGGTCTTGCCTGGCCGAGCCCCGAGACTCATCCTCACGTCGAGGAGGGCTGAGGCTGTACCGGTGATGGCTCAAAGAAGGTGGTGGACTGGCTGAGCGACGGGGGTGACTCGGAGTAGGACGCGGACTTCGGGAGCGGTGGTGGTGATTGGGAGAAGGGCGACGATGGCTCGCAGCCAGCCTAGGACTTTGGGAGCGACGGCGGTGTTCGGGAGAAGGGCGGCGATGGCTCGCAACAGGCCTAGGGCTTCGGGAACGGTGAGGATGGTGAGGAGCTGGCGGAGGACTGGGAGCCCTACGGCCATTATTAGGGGCAGCATTGAGAGCCCGGAGGACTGCCTCCTGGAATTACTGGAATTCCTTCCTCGTGATGGGGGCCTCCTGCTCATGATGGGCCCGAGGTGCAGGGCGGAAAGCTGGAGAGCGGCTCCGTCTTGGGCGACGTTGGGGTGACTCTCTTCGCCTGCGGGGAGAGTTGGACCCTCCCTGGTTGGATCGGAGTGGCAAACGGTCCCTGGTATGCTCACGGCGAGGGTTTGCCTCTTGGGCCTGCCTCTCCTTCAGATGGGTATGAAAATCGGGCCCGTTCTCTATCTGCCGATTGTTGATCACGTTCCACAGATCCTTTGGAGTGGGGGGAGCATAGGAAGCCATGGAATCAGTGTCAGCATTGTAGATGGAGACTCGAACCTGATGGATAGGTTTCTTGTGGCGGCTTCGTCGAGAGTGTTCCCCCACTGTGGCTTGGGGTTCCAAAGGCTGCTGAGTGGACTGCGCATGAGGAGGGAGACCCCCCTTGATGTTTGGTTGCTGGGTCGGTTGGTTGTGAGGAGGGAGATCCCCCAGTGCAGGAGGAGGAGGAGGATGATAAAAGGTTGTCCTTCGGTTGGAGTTTGTGGGTCTCTTTTTGGGAGGCATGGTTGGGAGTAACGTGGGTTGAAGGAGGAAGGCGAGATTGCTTTTCGAGCGGTTCCCACTGACGGCGCCAATCTGTTGCCGCTGAATTCTGGTGTGGGGGCAATAGATGAGATTTGTAGATTCGTGAGGAACTCGAACAGGCGGGACCCTTCCTCTTCCTTGCTGACTAGTTGACTCCTTGGTGCTCCCTTGAACCTGCACAACCGTTCAAGACACCGGGATGGATCCCGGCAACGAACCCTCCGACGCTCAAGTCAATACACAGGAAAAGTGAAGAGAAAGAGCTCAAGTATGCAAAGAGTGATCACCTTTAATAGTAGGAGGTAGGGGGTTTTTATAGTCGCCATAGAGATCTCTTTCAGGATAAGGGTGAATCCCTACTTCCCGGCGAGGCTGGATAGGGGTGGTTATAACCATCTCCTCAAGATCAGGGCGGCAAGGATTTCCTCCAATCCTGTTGAGTTGGCCCCTAACGGGTTGAGACCTGTTCTAAACTGAACAGACCCGTTCACGGGTTAGCGGATTCAAGAGGAGGGACCCGGTTCCCAATTCAGACTTGTATGTAGGTGAAATAACCGTCTTGCCCCTGGGACTTTAAGATTCCTGTCCACTTTAAATAGTTTCGATTTAACCCCATTTTTAGCCATATCATAAGGCATTTTGAATAAGCTGCTGGCTCATAGTAGATGGGTTCCATTGGGTAAAATTAAATGTACTCTACTGGAGCCTTTAATAATGTGAGCAGAACCAGCTATCGTGGATACTACGTTCGAACTAGAATTAATATTGGGAGGAAAAATTCATATTCTTACGAATGATGTGAGTAGTAGCAGTGTCAACTCTATATAGTTTTCCCATGCGTTCCATTTTAGCACAAATTTATCATTAAAACATGTTTCACAAATAATCAAGGTTTCATGCAATTTGTAAGTATTTTGGACTTTATGGTAAAATATACTATTATGTGAGAACATGAATTAATGGAACAATGCAAATTTATGAATAACGAGATCTTAATAGCTTAATGAATATGATTGATGTCATATAAGTTCACTGTAGTGGGAATATTTGCAAAAATATTAATTGCGTGGATCGTAATGCATAATATGAATAAAAAAAAATCAATGTAAAAATTAAAGGATTAAATCCTACAGTTGGGTCCGGTTATGGGTGTACACAAAACTCGAACCCAAAACCCAAGACCCAAGACCCAAGAGCAGATCCCCATCACAAAGTATATAAAAAAATAGTGAGGACAACCATGAATCTGAGATACATAACATCAACAAATTTTTTCTAAGAAGAAATGGATGCGTATATCTATTAACCTTCACTACAAAAACGAGCATGTGTTTCTTGTGTGTGTGCTTTTCTGTGTGTATAACTACGTTAATATGTATATCTGTGTGCGTATGCATAACTTTCCTTAACAATAGTTCATTATTTGCTCAATAGAAGACTCCATCAGCAGCAAAGGTGCATCCATTTTTCCTTTCATATGCATGCAATTCCGAACACTTACTTCTAAGCACAATATGCTTGTATACAATTTTCAAATGAATAAATTGAAATGATTTGTTCAAGGCACTGGACCTAACAAAATCAGATAAGTGAAAAATCTGTTGTAAACTATAATAGAATGCTTTGTCATCCAAACAAGTGGATTGCATTGCGAAAATACAGAGAGTATATATAGCACTTCATTAAACTGGAAGGTCAATAAGAAAGGACGATATGAGAAATAATTATGTGTGTCTATGCGTATATATCCACAGGGTGTACAGAGTTATCGTCCATGACAGTATCAAAATAGTAACACCAAGTTCCCTATGGACATAGATGACCAAATGGCAAGGTTAACTTCAAATATTTATGCTTCTTTATTGTTCTTGAAAATTAAACAACCAATATGAGGACACTCAATCGATCACACAAGAAAATTATGGACAGAGTAAGATAACAATAATTTGGTGACCCTGTTAATCTCCTTTATTGTTTGCTACAAATTAAAATATCAATATCATTGATTTAATAAACTTTTGGAAGGAAAAATTTGTGTAGGCTCATACTTATCTAAAGTCATGATGGATGGACAAATAAATATCAAATAACTTAATTTCATAATGACAATGTATTGAAGCCATCAGCTATTATATTATATCATCTCTGAGTACAACATTGTATCTATATAATAAAACACAAAGAAAGCTATCAAGTGGTTCTCCTTCAATCCCCTCAAAAATCAAAGGCCTAGATCTAACCTCACACAACATATTTTCCCCTCAAAAGCTCCCTCCAAAACTCAAATTCAAATCCCCCACCCAAAACAACTCCTATATTTATTTAAATTTTTTTTTTTCTCAATCTCTCTCTCTCCCCCCCTCTTCTATTCAAAAAATTAAGATAATAATTTTTTTAAAAATTTTTTTAAAATAAAAATTTTAAAAACTAAAAAAATAAAAAATTTAAAAGCTTTAAAAATAGTTCAAAAATTCAAAAAAAATCATATAATATGTTTTTTGCTGGACCCCAAAAGTTTCTCATATAATATGTTTGCTATTTCAATTAATTTGCTCGACCTCCAAAACTACTTTATACGATCAAATAAGGTGCATCGTTCCGAAGACGTGCCGTAGGCACGTGTCAACGGGCAAACCTAGTTCCTCTATATATCACCAATATCAAATTTCTGAATTGACTGCACATGATAGAAATTTCATTACTAGATGCTCACAAAGTTAACAGCCTTTTAGATTCACATTCAAATTGTATATTGTTCTCTGTTTCTGTACTAGTATTTCTACATTTTTATCTAATAAATATAGAATCATGCTTTAGTCTCTATTAGGCCAAATTAAACTTGACACCACTACACTCGGTTACCATTCAAGCATTGGAATTCGGCCAAGGTTAAGCAACTCTTGATTATGAAAGTTTAATATTTTCATAATTTCTAAACAAAAGGCTAGTATGTTCTGGTAGACATGCAAATAGACTTAACAGTTCGACATTTCACAAGCTAACGCTGATCAGTAACAAAATCAACATTGAACCTTAAATTATCGGTCGAATGAAATTCTACTTAGAGAATGCAGTATGTACGAAAACAATTTCATCAAAATAAAAGTGACAAGTCAACTATACCGCACATCTGAATTCAGTGAGCATATTTACTTATTATGTCATCAATCTACTGAATGATGACAACAATTTATGTGTGTTAGTATTACACACATAATAGAATTCTTGAGGAATTATAACCCAAGGTGAATTTATAAATCATTCATTTTCATGGATAAAACAATGAATTTTGCCCAATCTACTTGATGAGGACATCGGTTCAAGACGATTCGGGCGCTTCTACCAGCGCAGGCGTCGTCTTCAGCAGCTGCTTATTTAATTTATGATTTTATTTCCAGTACCATATTTATTTCTGGCAATTATGGCCATATGTTATCTTTTTTTGTATTTTTTAGATTTTGAGAATATTTTGGAGATTTGTATCAAGATGTATTTCGAGCCTATTTAAAGGCCTTGAGATGAATGAGAAGATATGCCATTCTTGATTAAAAAAAAATTGTGTTGAGTTTTTGCTCTTCCTCCCTCTCCTTTGTGTGATACAATTGAGATCCAAAAATCATTAGGGTTTGTGATAAATCCTAATACAATTTTAGGGTTAGTGATTAACTCTAAAATCTACTCCAATTACAAAAATCCCCCAATTACAAATCTCTAACCCTAATTTCCCAAATCCCTAATACAAACCTTAATCAACTAATCCCACACCTACTCCTGCCGCCACCCTTCTTCATCTTCTTCTCCTTCATTCTCCTTTTCCCGAAACCCCAAACCCAATGCTTTAAATCCATCATCCACGACCTCGCACCCATCGGCCCTCCATCGTCGACCGCAACCCCACCTGAATCCCACTATCAAAATCCTGACCCTTGCCCTCATCGACTTCGCCGTCACCACCCGACCCATCACCTCAATCCCAAGTACCCCGCCGTCGCCTCCTTCCTCCTCCACTCCCGACCAAGATCCTCACCCTAAAGCAACCCTGAGCGCCCCTGCTTCCGTCGACTGCCATTGAAGTCGACCTCCACCGTTGCACCCATCAACGGCCATCATCGCCCTCCTCATCGACTGCCATCTCTCACTAGCGCCGCCCCCGCTCGCAATCAACCGCCGCCGCAGGCCAGATCCTGATCACCCCTTGCCCTTGTTGCTGCCGTTCCCACAGTTACTGTTGGCTACTGTATTCTTAGTTGCTGTCCAACTCCGAGATCTATGCTGGTTTATTCGCATTCGGTATACTCTTTCCACTATTAGATATTTGTGTTCTACTGCCTTATTATCTATTATATTATCTAATTTGCCTGTCGTCCACAAAAATAACTGAGATTGAGTGTTCCACATGCTTGAGTAGAGTACGAATCAATATTGGAACTATTATTTGCTAAAACACTTAGGGATCTAATTATTGATTGTATCGTAAATTATTAATTGGGATTGTTACACGTAATTTAATTCTTGAAAACCCATCAAACCTGTTAACTGTTAAAATTTCCAACTTTGATCGGCACTTACATGTTGGTAAAATTAATCCTTTAAGATTCGTGAAAATTCTCTATTTAGGGTTAGTTTTACATCATTTTGGTATCAGAGCGAAGGTTCTTAAAACCCTAGTTCTTGCATCGTAGGCATCAATTTTGCATTCATTTAGGATTGTATAGTCTTTTATTTTTCTTTCTTTTATTTTAGTTTATTTCATATTCATTTAAAAAAAAAATTAGGACACACGACCCATAGTTTCCACTTTTGGTGAATGCGTCTTCGCAGCACCATCACAGATCCTGAAGAGCCTTTCCTATCCCTTCCTAATCACCCAATTAGGAACCCTAGACTCTCCAGACCTGAAATGGACAACCCTGATATCTCTGCTACCCTAGCTGCCATCCAAGCAACTCTTGCCAATATCAATCAGAGGCTTGAGAAAATGGAGTTAAATCAAACCATTGTCCCTGAGCTTCATGCCAATCGTCAGATCCCTCAAGGGAATATTCGTTACAATCAACGTCAAGCCTGACGAATAATATAAGAAGAACGTTAAGGCTGACATTCTCCAGTTTGAAGGCCACATGGAACCCCAAGCTTACCTCGATTGGATCCGTGCCATGGACCACTACTTTGTGTGGTTTGACATGAGCGAAGCCCTAAAGGTTAAATTTGCCGCTATGAAATTAACGGATAAAGCTCAATAACATTGGACCAATCTTGAACATGCCTGTAGAGGCCGAGGCCTGGCACCCATAGCCACTTGGGAGGCCATGAAAGAGAAGCTCACTGAGAGATATGTACCATTATCATTCCATACCCGATTGCTAGATTCATGGAACCAACTTTATCAAGGAAGTAAATCCACACAAGAATATGTTGATAAGTTCGATGACTTCCTTATTCGGTGCAATGCATTATGTAAAGAGAGTGAAGAACAAACTCTCTCTAGGTTCAGAGCTAGACTACGAGCTGACCTTAGGAACGAGCTAATCTATAGAAATGTGGACTCAATAGCGGCAGCCTACGCCCTAGTCCTCGATATGGATTCCCTAAATCTAGTTCTCATTCTAGATCCAGCGACTCGGGAGATCATTCCTCTAGAATGACCTCTACTGACCCACCTAGACCTAAGCCTCCCTCTCAGCACACCAATAAATCTTACCCCAGCAAACCTAATTCAAATTTCAATTCATATAGAGATGAACATAAGGGTAAGAACACCGGAAGAGATTACACTAAAATTGGCCATCTCACTAAGTGCTATAAATGTAAGGGATATGGTCACATTGCTAGCAACTGTCCTAGCCCCAGTAGGATCAATATAGTAGAGGGTACCGGTGTTATTGCTGACGACTCTGACAATGAGTTTTTTTATGAGCCTATTGAAGGCGATGACTTCGGTGAAGAAGAGGATGACCAGTATCTTCACTGTATTCGGTCTATCCAATCACCTCACTCGAATGTAGTCAGATGTGCTTTGTCCCAACCAAAATAAGAAGATGATTGGAAGCGCACTGCTATGTTCCACATCTTTACGACTATAGGTGGCAAAAATTGCAAGGTGATTGTTGACAGTGGGAGCTGTGTCAACGCTGTCTCTTCTGCGGTCTTAGCGAAGACCGGACTTAAGGCTGAACCCCATCCACGCCCATACAAAGTATCTTGGATTGATGCAACAACACTTCAAGTAACACATCGATGCTTAGTCCCTGTGGACTTCAAAGCTTACAAAGAGGAAATTTGGTGTGATGTGCTCAAAATGGATGTGGGTCAAGTCATTTTAGGGAGACCTTGGTTATACGATCACGATGTGACCATATATGGTCGATCCAACCAATGTGTATTCTAGCACGATGGACTAAAAATAAAGCTCATACCCGTGAGACCACAAACTAGTCCAGCTGAAACAACACTGGCTCCCTCGAAAAAGGGCAAGGAAGTAACGTATATGGGTGAAAAGGAACTTATGAAAGAAATTGACAAAGGGGCTACCATTCTTGTACTCATAGTGAGAGAAGTCCCTAAAGATCCTAAGTCACTCATCCCGCCCCAAGTTACTCCTGTCCTATAGGAATTTGCAGATGTGTTTCCTGCTGACCTTCCCAACCAGTTACCCCCATTGTGTGATATCCAACACGCTATTGATCTGGTTCCGGGAGCGAGTCTTCCTAACTTGACACATTATCGGATGAATCCGACAGAGCATGCTGAGTTAAAAAGGCAAGTTGATGAGTTATTGGCAAAGGACTTCATCAGAGAAAGCTTAAGTCCTTGCACTGTTCCTGCTCTATTGACGCCAAAAAAAGATGGAACCTGGCATATGTGTGTGGACAGCCGTGCCATAAACAAGATCACGGTGAAATACCGTTTTTCCATTCCTCGTTTGGATGACATGTTGGACATGATGTCTGGTGCCACAATCTTTTCCAAGATTGATCTTAAAAGTGGCTACCACCAAATACGTGTTCGTCCTGGTGATGAGTGGAAGACCGCCTTCAAGACGAAGGATGGCCTGTACAAATGGATGGTCATGCCATTTGGAATGACAAATGCCCTGAGCACGTTTATGAGAATCATGACGCAAGTACTTCGTCCCTTTATGGGCAAGTTCCTTGTGGTGTACTTTGATGATATCCTCATTTACAGCCGATCCATTGGGCAACATCTTGACCATTTGAGACAGGTCTGCTGTATTTTGAGGAAGGAACAGTTTTATGCTAATCCTACCAAATGTACCTTTCTCTCCGATCAGACTATCTTTCTGGGATTTATTGTGTCTGCCAGAGGAGTACCTGCTGACTTAGAAAAGATACGAGCTATTACAGAGTGGCCTGAGCCCCGCAATATTCGTGATGTGCGGAGTTTTCATGGCCTTGCCACTTTTTATCGTCGGTTTGTGCAAGGATTTAGCACGATCATGGCTCCGATAACCGACTATTTGAAGAAAGGTGAGTTTGTCTGGTCGAAAGAAGCCACGAAAGCCTTCGAAGAGATCAAGAAGAGAATGACTCAGACACCTGTCATGAGGTTGCCTGATTTCACTAAAGTCTTCGAAGTAACGTGTGATGCTTCTGGTATTGGCATAGGTGGAGTCCTTAGTCAAGAGAGTCATCCTGTTGCTTATTTCAGTGAAAAGCTGAACAAAGCAAAACAAAAATACTCCACCTATGACAAAGAGTTCTATGCGGTCATTCAGTCACTTCGCTATTGGCGACATTATCTCTTGCCGCAAGAATTCGTTATCTTCTCAGACCATGAGGCCTTAAGATTCCTTAATTCTCAACAAAAGTTGAATCCGAGATATGCTAGATGGGTAGAGTTCTTACAGGAATATTCATATACCATTAGGCACACAAAAGGGATTGATAATAAGGCCGCAGATGGGCTAAGTCGTTATCACATGATCTTATCTATACTGCGCACCGAAATTATTGGTTTTGAGAGATTGAGAGATGAGTATGCCTCCTGCCCAGATTTTCACGAGATCTACACTTCTTTGAAGGACGGCATAATTCGAGTGATAGATGATTATTTCTTGAAAGATGATTATCTCTTCTATCGCTCCAAACTGTGCATTCCTAGTACATCTTCACGAGAGTATCTTGTTTGGAAATTGCACGCTGGTGGCCTTGCTGGACATTTTGGGCATAGCAAGACCATTGATGCTATGGAATATAGGTTTTACTGGCCGAAGCTAAAGAGAGATGTTGTGAACTTGTTAACAGATGTCACACCTGTCAACTTGCCAAGCAACAAAAACAGAACACAGGCCTGTATACTCCATTACCTGTTCCCAGCCGCCCTCGGAAAAACTTGAGTATGGATTTCGTGTTAAGCTTATCGAAAACACAAAAGAAATACGACTCCATTCTTTTCGTCATGGACTGTTTTTCTAAAATGGCCCACTTCCTCCCGTGCTCGAAAACTTTTGATGCATCCCGCGTGGCTCAGGTCTTCTTTGATAATATTGTGAAGCTACATGAGTTGCCAAAAATCATTGTGTCTGATAGGGATGTGAAATTCACGAGTTATTTTTGGAAGACCCTATGACACAATTTGGGTACAAAATTGAAGTTTTCGTCAGCGTTCCACCCACAGACAGATGGATAGACTGAGGTTGTCAATCGGAGTCTTGGCAATCTCTTACGTTGTGAGAGAGAACTTGGGAATATGGGATTTAAAATTAACGGTTGCTGAATTTGCTTATAACACATCTAGAAATAGAACCACTGGCATGAGTCCATACGAAGTTGTACACGGTTATCGTCCTAGGAAGCCTATAGATCTTGCCCCCATGTTAGAACATCACCGAGTCTCCGAGTTTGCATCTGCATTTGCATCCCGCATTCATGACTTATATAGAGAAATTTCCAAAAAAATTAATGAAAATAATTTTAACTACAAGTTAAGAGATGATATTAGAAGGAAGTTTAAAACTTTTAATGTGGGTGACGAAGTGATGGTTCGGATTCGTTCGGAACGGTTCCCAGCGGGATCCGTTAAGAAATTGAATGCACGTGCTGCAGGCCCATTTAAAATTCTTCATAAAATCAATGATAATGCCTATGTTGTTGACCTCCTCGAAGACTTTGGCATCAGTAAAACTTTCAATATTGAGGATCTAGTACCCTATGAAGGCTCAGAATTTAACCCTATAAATTCTCTTATAGATTAGCCTACCCTGCAGCCTAATGGTGAGATTCCCCCATTATCTCCACTACCAGATACTACTTACCCATCGATAGAAGAGTTGGATAATATTTTAGATGATCAGATAATCTCTACTAGAGATGGTGGTACTCATAGATATTTGGTAAGTTGGAAAAACAAGCCAGAGTCGGAGAACACTTGGATAGATCTTGGAGAGCTCCAGCGCTTGGATCCATATCTCTTGGAGCACTATGACAGGAGGATTGGTTTTGAATCGACTGGGTTGAGCCCTCTCCCACCTGGGGAGAATGATGAGGACATCGGTTCAAGATGATTCGGGCACTTCTACCAGCGCAGGCGTCGTCTTCAGCAGCTGCTTATTTAGTTTAGGATTTTATTTCCAGTACCATATTTGTTTCTGGCAATTATAGCCATATGTAATCTTTTTTTGTATTTTTTAGATTTTGAGAATATTTTGGAGATTTGTATCAAGATGTATTTCGAGCATATTTAAAAGGCCTTGAGATTAATGAGAAGATATGCCATTCTTGATTGAAAAAAAATTGTGTTGAGTTTTTGCTCTTCCTCCCTCTCCTTTGTGTGATACAATTGAGATCCAAAACTCATAAGAGTTTGTGATAAATCCTAATACAATTTTAGGGTTAGTGATTAACACTAAAATCTACCCCAATTAAAAAAATCCCCCAATTACAAATCTCTAACCCTAATTTCCTAAATCCCTAATACAAACCCTAATCAACTAATCCTACACCTACTCCTGCCGCCACCCTTCTTCATCTTCTTCTCCTTCATTCTCCTTTTCCCGAAACCCCAAACCCAAAGCTTTAAATCCATCATCCACGACCTCGCACCCATCGGCCCTCCATCGTCGACCGCAACCCCACCCGAATCCTGCTATCAAAATCCCGACCCTTTCCCTCATCGACTTTGCCGTCACCACCTGACCCATCACCTCAATCCCAAGTACCCCGCCGTCGCCTCCTTCCTCCTCCACTCCCGACCAAGATCCTCACCCCAAAGCAACCCCGAGCGCCCCTACTTCTGTCGACTGCTATTGAAGTCGACCTCCACCGTTGCACCCATCAACGACCATCATCGCCCTCCTCATCGACTGCCATCTCTCACCAGCGCCGCCCCCGCTCGTAGTCAACCGCCACCGCCACCGCCGGCCAGATCCCGATCACCCCTTGCCCTTGTTGCTGCCGTTCCCACAGTTACTGTTGGCTACTGTATTCTTAGTTGCTGTCTAACTCCGAGATCTATGCTGGTTTTTTCACATTCGGTATACTCTTTCCACTATTAGATATTTGTGTTCTACTGCCTTATTATCTATTATATTATCTGATTTGCCTGTCGTCCATAAAAATAACTGAGATTGAGTGTTCCACATGCTTGAGTAGAGTACGAATCAATATTGGAACTATTACTTGCTAAAACACTTAGGGATCTAATTATTGATTGTATCGTGAATTATTAATTGGGATTGTTACACGTAATTCAATTCTTGAAAACCCATCAAACCTGTTAACTGTTAAAATTTCCAACTTTGATCGGCACTTACATGTTGGTAAAATTAATCCTTTAAGATTCTTGAAAATTCTCTATTTAGGGTTAGTTTTACATCACTACTATTTCTTCACCTATAAAGGTGCATTCTCTACGTCCTTTTTGTTCAAATATGAAATGCAATTTGTTGAATAACTTATTAATATGATAAACATCTGAATATTTTTCTGAGCAGGTTATACATGCCACAGTTAGTAATAAATAACAGAGTTGGATCGGAAACAAGCATTGAATTATTGAGGAGAAGCCTCATTGCAGAATGGTTCCCACCGTAAAAAAAAAAAGGGTGTGACTTTTGGAACACATAATACGATGCATAGTAATGCTAACGAGTGATAGAAATTTAGATTGCAATAGACACATTCATAACTACATGAGTTTGCAACAGAAAACATGAAAGCAAAATATTACAGAGGCTAACACACATGAAAGCAAAATATTAATTCCTTTCTATTGTGGCAGTAGGTTAAACCATCATGATATTCACAATCAAAATAAACAAATCATGCCCTAGATTTTGGTCCAAACCCTTTCTTAATCAAACGTGGTAGAAAGATCAAATCTTGATACAATAATAAACCATAGATTACAAAGATGAGATTTTATTAAAAGATTAAGATGATTATTTCTGGAGAGATAATAGAGAAAAGGTTTGCATACCTTTCTTCGAGGCGTCGTGCTGATAACTTGTTACGAAAATAGAGGGATGAAGAGATGTAGCCAAAAATCCATGTTATATGGCTCTTTATTCATATCATATATATAGGGAGGAAGTTAGGTTTAGGATGTGGTGGTGGGCTTAGGCCATCACCTGAATAGGTGAGCTTGGGCGGCCATCTTAATAGATGGACATCCATCTAATAGGTGATCACTATTTCATAACAATTAGCTGCATTTGGGGCCGGTTTTCAGTAGAGGTATTTATGGGTGGATTTTTATCCATATTTGATTGGATTTGATTTGCAAAGATTATGTAAATAACTAATTATGCAATTTTGAGATTGTGGGGGGACTTAATTGCAAAACTGTGATTAAAACCCTAATATTCAGAACCCAGCCATATAAGAGAGGGCATGAACAATAGATTTTGGCCTCTCTCTTATTTTTACTATTTTGGTGATTTTTTCGGAGCTTGAGGAGACCATATTTCTTAGAGGAGAAGACTTACTTTTTGTTCAATTTCTACAAAAGGTGGGCGTCTCTCTACTCTCTTTGTATGTTATTTTGATCTTGAATGATATAGCATCATGTTAGGGATTTATTTTTGTGAATCTATGCTGTATGTTTGCATGAATATGACATTGCCATGAGATAAATTATTGAGGTGATTAATGTGCGATGTTTGATTGATATCATGAAGTGAAAAATCAATTCTTATGTGTGTTGGACATAGATAATTGAGTTTGAATATTATACCATGTTAGGGTATGAAAAGATTGAATCTTTATCCTCAAAATTGATTATATGATCGTGTATATTGTGATGGTTAATTGTAACTTAATATGGATCTATAAATTCATGATTTGTTTGTACTAAAGATGAGATCTTTGACTCGTATTCACTGTTTTGAGATACATTTTCCATGGATCTAAATGTTGGAATTTTTATACAAGATTAGAAGGGTTTTTGGGCATGTTTAGAAGCACTGAATATGGGTTTATACACTAGGGTTTAACCTAGGTTAAACCGTAGGGTTTCGGTGGCTAACCCTAAACCTAGGGTTCAAGTGGGGTTCAACCAGCACTCTGCAACCCTCGGGTTTGCACAGTGCCGACTTCGGTTTGAGTTAGATGAGGCTCGGGTTTGCCTTGTGTGGAGGGTTTTGTTGTGCACTAGGGTTGCTAACCCTAGGGTAGACAAGGGCATGCATATATGAGTTTATATTTGGCAATAATGTGAAGTTTTAAGTGATTTGTTTTTAAGTTACAAGTTTCAGATTTTTACGAAAATCTAATTTCAGTTTATTGATGATTTAGAGCTTCAAATTTTGTGCGATTGGATTATAAATTTGGTGATGTGATCTATGTTTAAGGAGTATATATAAACTCAAATTTTCAGAATTAAATATTCATTTTTGAATGGATTGTTCTTAAGGATAGGAAGGCATAAATATTAGATTTAAAGAGAAATGAGTTTTCAGTTTTTGGCAAGCTTGAGTTGTGATTTTGAATGTATCAAACTATAAACTTATGGAAGAAATTCGCAGTTTTGAGAAGAGCATATATTTCGGTTTTGAAGGATAAATGTTTTAGATTTTAAAGAGTTATTTTCAATTTTAAAGAGGTGTAAATTTTCAGATTTTGAAACTATGAAATTTCATATTTTAGGAATAAATCTCATAATTGAAAGAGGGTTATTTCAGTTTTAAAGGAGATAAATCTTCCAGAAATTTGAGTGTGATTTCAAATATGAAAATGAGTATTGTGACTTGAATTTGAAGAAGTATAATTAATTTATTTTGTTTCTATAAATGAAGGGGGTCTTTATGGAAGTGAAATGTTTATTTAGTAATGAGTGAGTTATGATAGAATGATTGTGGATAAAGGAATATTTATGTATGGAATGAGATGATCTTAATTGAGATGGTTTGTGGGAAAATGATGTTTCCAGAGATGAATAAAAGAATAGAATATTTTGTTAAATTGAACCAGGTGGTGGTTCGTGTTAAAAGTTAAGGTTACTGTGAGAGCCCTAGAAAGGCGGTGTTGAGAAATTGTGTTGTGGGAAATAGAGTTGAGCAGGACCCAAGAGTACCGGCGGTGAATTAATTGATTGTAGAGATTTAGCCAGTGGGGCTAGTGTTCATAGTTTGGTAGAGTCAAGTCCGGTGGGGTGAAGCTAGCTCTAGGTGGCTCAGGTTACTCTTTTACTCATTAGGGCAGACACTAGTTGGCGATATGATGAAACAACAGTAAATGTGAGTATGAGGGCTTCAGGATGATCCGTAGAGTGAGATAATCCGCAGTATTCCGGTACGAGGGATGAAAGAGGCCCAGAATGATTTGCGGAGAGTGATTGATCTCCAATATTCCATGATGAGAGCGACGCTCATGGAATATTTGTGCAATGAGGGCTCCAGGATGAACTGCTGAGTGAGATAATCCCCAGTATTCCGGGATGAGGGATGAAAGATGTCCCAGAATGATCTGCGGAGTGGGATTGATCTCCAGTATTCAGGGACGAGAACTAATACTTGCAAAATGTCTAAATCTCGTAGTAGTCATGGTAGTAGGTTGCATAGCGAGGGATTAAACCCTAATAATGTGAAGGACAATAAGGGCTTGCTCTCGAACCTATGAAGTTTGGGATGCATAAAATCTGAATAAGTATGCATTAGTGTGCATCGTGTGCATAGTGTTTTCTTGAACATTGTTTTATGCTTTTTTCTTTGTTTTCTTAACACACACTTATTCTTTTAGTTTAGTTTCACTTGTTGATTTACGAGTCTTTTCTATAATTATTTTATTTTATGTTGTGCAAAAAGTTAATGATTGTGAGACATTGGAGAGTCGTTGCTTTAATCAGCTTAAGCGTCAGTTACATTTAACTGACATGCCCACTTTTTGGTCAGTTTATTTTACCAGATTTACAAGATTTGCAGTAATCCTACCCTTTGTTTTGGATCTAAAGGAAATTTGAACGGGTCTATTGATGGGTTGCCGCTTCGTGGTGTAACACCCCGCAAAATTGAGTTAAGATAATTTTGCTCCACTTGTGTTACGCACGTGTATTTTGTACTGTTACGGGTAATATCTGTAGCGTATTTTAATTTAAATATCATACGCATTTTGTATTTCGACTATTTATACATTTTCCATCTTTTCAAAATTCATTCTTGTCTTATTTGAGCCAACTCAAATATTAATTTTTCAATCTTTGTGTTTTTACGTGCATTGCAAGTGTTATCGATGCATGTGTCCATTGCGTATATCATACCATTGCGTGCAATATTTTATGTGTTTCAATTATTTATTTTTTTGTTTGAATCCGTTTTACAAATTGAAATTCATTTTTCTCATATTTTGATTAAAATATTTTTATATGTGCGATGCACGTGTTTTCTATATACATGTTGATTACATTGTTGTACATATAAAACTAATGAAATGTATTTTTTGTATGTTGTATTTCGATTATTTATAAATATTTCCCCTTGATAAAATCTATTTCGTATTCGAATATTTATTTTACGTGCGACGCACATTCTCTTTCAAAATAAAATTCATGAAGTATGTGTGTGTCTATTTTTATTCAAGCACGAAAAACCCTAATTTTAATTAAATTAAACTAGTTTTATTTAAATAATTGTTATATATTATAATATATGTTTTTAATTTAAATAAAAATATAAATAAAAGAGTGTGCACCGCAAGTGCATGTGTTTTCCCACATGGAGTTTGATCGGCTGCACACTTGGAGGGAAAGAGAATTAGTGGATGTTTGAATGGGTCAAAGCATTTATGAGTGGGTAGTTAATTAAACTTAATGGACTAATTAAACTTAACATAATTATTTAATTAAACATTTTTCTTTATAAAACCAACTCCTAGCCTTCACTCTGTTCTCCTTTTCATATAGTTATGGTGTTGTGTGTGCTACCAAAATGCTTGTTGCTGTTGATTTCGGTGGGGGTATTGCTAGGCTTTTGGGGATTTTTGGAGTACTTTTGGAGGGGCTTTCTACTAATATACTCTTCTATTATGTGGGTGTTTCTACCTACTTTCTAAATTGTATTTTAAATGTATGCTTAGGTGAATTGTGTTAGAATTGTTGATATAATTGCATAGTTTATCCTCTAATTTTGATGTGATGCATGTTGTAGGAAAATCTAAAATTTTAGTGATTCATGAATGTAATGTATGTTAAATGGGAAAATTATGGTGTAGATTTTATGTGAAATTAAATTACAAGTTGTGCAAATTATTTTTTGTGATGCCATGCAATTTAATTTAGTATAAGTAGATTTTATATAGACAAATTGTGAAAGAATTGAATTGTGCTTAATTTGAAGTGATTATAAAATTTTGGAGGAAATCCCCATCATGTTAATTGATATTGAAAAGAAAAAAAATATATGAATATGTTGTAGAGTAATATTTATAAATTAATAAAGGCATATGGTGTTTGGAATGTACTAAAATTGCTATCTACCTTTAAATTGTCTAGAATCACTTTCTTACATGAAAAATCAGTAAGATTTTGTTACTAGACATTTTGAATTGTGTTTTATAGGCAAATAAAATTGGTATGATTAATTGAAGTTGAATTGAATGTATATATTTCAAATAGAGGTTTGTACCGAGGGCTGATTGTTAAACAATTTAACCCCTATATGGTCAGATGAGTTGTTGGCCTTTGTGGCTAGCGCATGCGCCTGTGCGTTGGCGCTGCCATGTGGCGGCCTGTGGTCTCTGTGGTCGCGGGTTCAAGTGGCACTAGGCTCTGTTATTTCAAAGTTTTTTTTTAAAGTGAGTAATAGTGAGAGTTCGAGTATTTAATAAACCGAGGACCATATATGTTGTGATCTGAGATTGATCTACAATTTGTCTTTGATCTCGCCTATTGTTTAAACCTATTTTATGGCCTATTTATCTCTTATTGGATTCTTTTCTTCCTATTCGATACTACCCAGTTCACCCAAACCCATATTGTCTCTATATAATCACCCTAACTTTCCCTTAACCTTAATCACCAAAACTCTAATACTATTCTCTCCCTATCTAGCTGTCACCCTCTCTCTCCCCTACCTCCCGACCTACCCCGACCCCCTTTTCCTGCCTCTTCGCTGACGTCGTCCTGTTCCAGACGCCGACATACCCTAACCCTGTGCTCCCTTCCTTTCTCCTTGCCGTGCTGTCGAGCAGCGCCACCAGCACCGCTATGGGTCTTCACTGCCGTTGTCCCCCCTGTGGTCGCAATGCCGCAGCACAACCGACCCCCCCAGTCGCCGCTCATCTCTTGTGCCGCCGTCATCTTCTCGGGTTGCTGCTACCGGTCCTGGTGTTGGTTGCTGCTATCCCTTGTGTGTGCATGTGAAGACATGTGCACTGCTCATGGTTGTATTGGTGTGATTCTCGTTTGTTCGTGATAGTTGTGTTCGTTGTTTGGGATCCATTCCCGTTATTCTGTTCTTCGTTTTCGTCGTCTTCGTATCAGACAAGTAGCTTGTATGTGTCCTTTTTGTCATTCAAGTTAATACCGTAAGTAATCTACAATGAAAATATTTGTACTCTCATGATGATCCTATTTTGTTAGGTTAACTATTGACATCACCTCTTGATCATGAGTAGTTACAATAGTTGACACCCGTTGCATGAAAACAATTAGATTAGTGGACATCTTGACTGTATGTTGTTGTGGTACACCGTATGTTGTAGATGAATGTTGTATAGATGTTTGTTGGATGTATTATCTCATTATGGACTATTTGATTCACATGCCATGCTGATTTGAGTAATCCACATATATCATGCTTTGTATGACATCTAGAATGGATCGTTTTTAGTTAAGTTGTTTGATAAAATGCCGAGAAAAGCTTTTGTTTTGCTGCTGCCCTATTGTAAGCCCTGTTTTCCCAGATACATATTTTCAAAATATTTTTCATATTTTAATTATTATAAATTCGTTATTATTTTAAACTCGACTTATACCTTCTAATAAAGTTTCTTTCGAACCGGAAGTTATATTTACTTCGAATAATAGTATATTCTGACTTTATTGGCTATTTGCATCCTATTTTGTTACTATTTGGATTTTACTAAACTTGTCTATCTCAAATCTCATTTTGATATGTATATCAAAATTATTATTATTTTCATTATCAATATTATTATTATATTTGATTGTCGAATCGAAAACCTATTTCTATTGTATTTAGTAGTATTTGAGTATTAAATTGATGCACATAAATTTATCTATTTTGTTACTATACTATTATTGATCTATTTATTTATTTGTTTATTTTTCCTCTAATCGTATATTTTCTTAGGGATTTTCTTAACCCAAAATCTATCACCCATTTTCTTATTGGATCCTATACACAAAACCCAAACCCATAACCCTATTATATAAATACCCTATTAAAAACCTAACCCTGCCCCTGTACTGTTATACCCTATCAACCAGCCGCCAACCCCATTCACACCCCCGTTCACGTACCCCTTCCCCCTACCTCCCGTTTCCCTCATCCTGAACCCATCGCGCAACCTCCCCCTTCCCTTCCTCCCATGCGAGCCCCTCTCTCTCCCGTCCATCTCAGCACGTCGCAAAGCCACGACGCCACAGTCGACGCCAGCCCACACCGCAGTAGTCGTCGACGGCCAACACAGCCAGTGCATCACCCGCCGCCGTATCGCAGTCCAGGCCGCCGCTTTGCCCTCCTCTGGTTGCGACGCGCAGCGGCGACAGTGCCGCCCCGCCAGCCATCGCCAACACCCACGATCATCGTCCTCATCATCCCAATACCCGTCCGCCATTGTCGAACCTCCACAACCATCGCCTGTGCCATCGTCTCCTTCTCCATTCGTCCACGACCCAAAACCCACTCCGACCACCAACAACCTCCGTTCACCCTCGCCTCCACCACCGCCTCACCATCCCATTCTCAGATCACCCGTCCATTTGCCATCGCCATCGCCATCATCCGTCGTCTTCACCCATCGAACCCAACTCTCGAAAACCCATTTCACCATTTCTCCACCGTCGTTTGCCCCCCCTCCGCCATTAACCACTGCACCATCCCTTCAGCAACCTCGGCCTCCGCTCCGACCACCACCATCAACTGCCAACAACCCATTTCAACTCCTCCCCTGTTTGAACCGCAAAAAGAGTCGCCGCGCGCGTCGCTTCTCGACGTCGTGCCGTTGCTTCCGCCGCCGTCGTCCTCCACGTCGTCGCTGTTACGCCGTCGCCTCGTCACCGTCGAAGAACCCCACCGTCACCGCTCTCGCTTGCGCTGCTGGTTCGTTGAAGAAGTGAACGAAGAAGAAGAAGAAAGGAGGATTTGGGCGGGATCAATTTTCGACCATCGGATCGCGTCAAGATCCGCACTATTAGAGCCAGCCTGATTGCTGTTCGCTGTTTTGCCACAGCGAATCCCTCGCTCGCCGTCCCATGTTCTGGCTTGATCCGCTGCACGGGAGAGTTTCGATTGGTCGTTCCGGTGTTCGCTGTTTTGCCATGCCGAATCCCTAGTCGCCGTATGCTGTTATGGCAGGATCCGGTGTGGGGAAATCTCGACCTACGGCTGATTTTTGCACGTGCTTCACACGTGCTTTTAGGAGACTTCTTCCGGGATCTTTCTATCCAATTCTCTTCAACAAGTGGATCTAATCGTCGTCAATTAAGGCAAGTATCCCTTGTACAATTTATTTGTTCTAGTACAAGCATCCCTTGAAAAATACTACAAATAGTTAGAATTGTGACTCCTCTTTGACTATCGTTGTTGATCAATATCAATCCTCCAAAATTTTATAATTCTAAGAGTCACAAAAATTTCATTGTATTAAATTATAATTACTTGGACTCTCTTACCCCTTGAACACATGAACACATGAGATTAAGGAGCCATAGATTTGTAGACACATGGTATATTTTGTATTTGATGAACTTGCAACCATTTGACTTGAAAAATAATTATTACTTACTGGTTGGACCACCAATATCATGTATTTATGTCACACCATAACTTAGACGCCTAATAACAACTTTCCATGAAATCTATACTAGTAAGTTATTCACACATGTTGCTGTCCTGAATCTTCTTTTGCTATTTCGACCCATTTAGCATTAGAATCTGAACCCGAGACCTGAATAGAAGATGTAGCCCTGGATGTCTAGATGTCATTAGACTCCGAAATTTTTGAATTCGGAGTTACGGTCTAGGAGTTAAGGCAGTTTTACTGCAGCTGTGTCGGTAGACGCAGATTTGCAAAACTGCTGCACACCTTTACTTTGCGAATTAATTTAGCTATGTAAACAGCAAGCGTTGGACTTGAAATTTTATATGCGGTTGTTGGACACCCTATAGGACATCCTCAATTTTTCTTAGAATTAATTTACAATATTTCACATATGTGCGTTTGCTTGATAAGGATTAATAAAAGTAACAAGCCGGGGTTACGGGAAAGACTATAGAGTGGACAATATAGGTAAGTGTACTCGGAAGGGGGCCCGTGTTTCCCAAATACTTGGTTCATGAACTTGTTGTATCTTGTTCGATTCATGGAGTCAGTTACTTGGCTCATGAACTTGTTTGATTCATGAACGCATTGTGCGGTTCTTGATCTTGTTAGTGGATTCGCGAACTTGCTACGTGAACTTGTTATTTATTTTCCGATTCATGAACCATGGCTTGCTTGATACTTGATACCTGAGTACGCCGCCCTATAAAATCCATTACTAGGTCTAAACGCAATTGTTTTGACTGTAACAACCATGTAGTAAAAAGATGGATGCATGTCGTGCTACCTAGATAGTAATCACCACAAGACTGGAACCTGGCAACTTGAACTTGACAACTTGTTACTTGAGACTTGACAACTGGATATTTGAGACCTGATATTTGAAATAACACATGACACTAGACTTGAGACTTGTCACTTGATGTTAGATACCCCTACAAGTTCACCTGTCATATATATTACCATTAGCAGTTGTTAACTAGCTTGTTTACTAGGATGTCTCTCTTGCTAGCTAGTTCTTAGATCCCCACTACTTGTTGTATCCCTGTTACATTCTTGATTCCAATTTCTGTTCCCCATACTTGTACTTGTTTTCACTATTTCTGGCCCTAGCTTGCACTAAGGGCATTTTCTCTTGTTTTTCCCTGTTTTTCCTTTTATATTTATTAAACAGACTTTGGGACAAGCTACCTGCTGGAGTTGGCGAGCAGACATTTCAGGTTTTGCTTGGAGAAAGGACTTGTTTAAATAATTGCTTTCCTTAAGATATTTATTTCTTCTGTTGTATAAGACTTGTTTCCGAGTTTACACTTGATCCAGACATGGGAACTATTTGAATATTATTATTTGTTTAAATTGTTTTCTGTTGCTTAATAAATTATTCATGCATGCTTGGTTATATATAAATCTGGTTATATTCTTGTTATGATGCTGAGTCGATCCTACATCTTATGGATGATGTAAAAATCATTCGTTGGGCTTCGTCACGCGCTCGTATTCCATGTTTTTGGGAAGCGGGACGTGACAAGGTGTTTAGTGGTATCAGAGCTCAGGTTTGGCTAATGTGTTAGTTAACTAATACATTAGACAGGCTTGACTCAGTCAGGATTAACTCAACATTAAACAGGCCATGCAACCACATGAATAATTTAATAGTCAACTCGATCTGGACACAAGTCTTATCCCATCCATTTTGATCCCTTCATATTCAATTCTTTGATTCATTACTTCTTTCCATCTCTTGCATTCGTCCTGATTTGTTAATTCCTCATTGGGTATGGTTTACTCTTTCCGTACCCATATTCTTTTTGATTCCAGTGCAAGCAATCTCTTATCTTCTGCTTGCCTCGTTGATTCTTTCTTATTTCAACTCGTGTGTCGTTTATTGCTTTCTCTGCCTTGCATTCATTTTCATTTTTTGATTCATATTGAGTATCATTTTGGTTATTTCTTCCCAGCCATATTCTCTTCAATTCCGATTTCACCCCTCAACCTTTTCTCCTCATATTCAATTCCTTAATTTTCTTTTGTCCCTTCTAGTCATCCTCCTCTTTAACTCCTTATTGAGTGTAGCTTCATTTTTCTCCTACTTATTTTTTCTCTTTATAATTATTTTTTCGCATACTTTCTATGTTTCGATTATTAATTGTTATATTTATTTTCGATCTCCTATAAAAAAAAATGCTTCTCAACAAAGATTTTGTTATTTTGAACAATGGTGTATTCTAACTTCACTTTTCATTTTTGATCGACTATATATTTCTACTGGATTATTTTAGTAAGACAAATTCTTATTTTGTTGTATGATGCTATTATTACTACTATTATTATTATTATTATTATTTTCATTATCATTACAAGTATTATTATTATGGTTGTTACTACTATTGATGTTCTTATTGTTGGTTGCATTATTTTATTATTATTGTTAATATTAAATTACTTCCACAAAATGTTGGGCACACACTATATCTTGTCTTGCATTATTATTTTTACTAGTGTTGTTGATATTTTAATATTATTGCTATTATTATAATAATAATAATTATTATTATTATCATTCTTTTGCGATTACCGTTATTATTACTGTTATGATCATGGTTATTATCATTGTTATTTTTATTGTTATTAGTATCGATATTTTATTATTATTAATGTTATTGGTACTATTATTTTATCATTATTATTATTCTTATTATTATTAATTTGTTTTGAGCCTGAGAATGCTCAATTCTATATACATTTCACCACTTCGGTGCAACCTAATGTCGAGATGACAAATATGCAACTCGATGTCAATGGAGGCAAATTGCAACTGGATATCGGCGAGGCAAAACGTGCAGCCGAATATCCGAACGGCAACCTGCAACCTGATGTCGTGAAGGCAAACATGCAACTTGATGTTAGGGAGACAAGATTTTCTACTTATTACAAATTGGTATTTCAAGACAATTCTTACTTATATAATGAAACTGATGGTAAAGGAATATTTTCGTTATTATTGGTATTATTATTATCATTGTCGTTTCAATTGATGTTATTATTATTGTTTTCATCACCTTTATTACTGTTATTAATTTTATTATTATTACTATTATTTTATTGATATTATTGTTATTATTGCTATTCCCATATTATTTATTATCATTATTGATATTATTTTAATGCTATCATTATTATTATTATTGCATTATTTTCATGAGTGTGTTGAATTCTATTATGTCATGTATGTGTTATCGTTATTATTAGTATTGTTGATATTTTTATTATTTTATTATTACCTGTATGATTATGATGATTTTGATTTCTGTTATTATTATTGTTATTATTATTATTTTGTTACTATTATCACTAAGTTTATTATCATCATTGTTATATTTATTTTATTATTGTTATTATTATTTTGTTACTATTGACATTATTATTATTGATATTTATTGTGTTATTATTTCTGTTAAAAGCCATTAGTTTTGATATGTATTCTATCTTTTAATTATGAAGACTGAAGCTCAAGCCTTATATCCATTTTGCATTATTGCCTATCCCTATTTGGAGCCCATACTCTCTTTGATCTTGGCATTTCCTTCCTTTCTTCCTGCTCGGATCGTCGCTTGGTGTCACGTGGTCTACAACGACATGTTTGGAGCTTGAAATGTCACCATCAGAGTGTCACAGCGGAAGCGTGGTGGGCCCATAACCCACAGGTCCTGGAATCCCCTTTGTTGCGACTAGTCCTTTGTATTGTT
The DNA here is from genome assembly GCA_017893485.1 of Hemerocallis citrina. Lineage (NCBI taxonomy): Eukaryota > Viridiplantae > Streptophyta > Magnoliopsida > Asparagales > Asphodelaceae > Hemerocallis > Hemerocallis citrina. The sequence continues at coordinate 38,882,023 of CM030360.1, forward strand.
GCTTCCCTCTCTGTTCCTTGTATTCATCCCCATCCGTTGATTCACTGAATGGTTTGATTCTTCCCGGTCCTTTCCCTCTCTGATTTCAGTTCTGCCGACTTCGTATCTTGCTTTATTATCTCATGTTATTCTTTCCTTTTGATACCGTCTATTCTCTTTCATGCATTCCATTTGACACCGTTGTTATCCACTCCCTTCTTATTTTGGTGTTACCACCAAGTTGACTTTCCTTTGGATCCCTTGTTTGTTACCCCCTAAGTGCTTTTACCCTGTCCTATGTACCGCCTAAGCAAATTTCGAGGACGAAATTTTTGTGTAAGGTGGGTAGGATTTGTAAGACCTGTTTTCCCAGATACATATTTTCAAAATATTTTCGTATTTTAATTATTATAAATTTGTTATTATTTTAAACTCGACTTAGACCTTCTAATAAAGTTTCTTTCGAACCGGAAATTATATTTACTTCGAATAATAGTATATTCTTACTTTATTGGCTATTTGCATCTTATTTTGTTACTATTTGGATTTTACTAAACTTGTCTATCTCAAATCTCATTTTGATATGTATATCAAAATTATTATTATTTTTGTTATCAATATTATTATTATATTTGATTGTCGAATCGAAAACCTATTTCTATTGTATTTAGTAGTATTTGAGTATTAAATTGATGCACATAAATTTATCTATTTTGTTACTATACTATTATTGATCTATTTATTTATTTGTTTATTTTTCCTCTAATCGTATATTTTCTTAAGGGATTTTCTCAACCCAAAATCTATCACCCATTTTCTTATTGGATCCTATACACAAAACCCAAACCCATAACCCTATTATATAAATACCCTATTAAAAATCTAACCCTACCCCTATACTGTTATACCCTATCAACCAGCTGCCAACCCCATTCACACCCCCGTTCACGTACCCCTTCCCCCTACCTCCCGTTTCCCTCATCCTGAACCCATCGCGCAACCTCCCCCTTCCCTTCCTACCATGCGAGCCCCTCTCTCTCCCGTCTATCTCAGCGCGTCGCGAAGCCACGACACCACAGTCGACGCCAGCCCACACGGCAGCAGTCGTCGACGGCCAACACAGCCAGCGCATCACCCGCCGCCGTATCGCAGTCCAGGCCGCCGCTTTGCCCTCCTCTGGTTGCGATGCCGCAGCGGCGACAGTGCCGCCCCGCCAGCCATCGCCAACACCCACGATCATCATCCTCATCATCCCAATACCCGTCCGCCATTGTCGAATCTCCACAACCATCGCCTGTGCCATCGTCTCCTTCTCCATTCGTCCACGACCCAAAACCCACTCCGACCACCAACAACCTCCGTTCACCCTCGCCTCCACCACCGCCTCACCATCCCATTCTCAGATCACCCGTCCATTCGCCATCGCCATCGCCATCATCCGTCGTCTTCACCCATCGAACCCAACTCTCGAAAACCCATTTCACCATTTCTCCACCATCGTTTGCCCCCCCTCTGCCATTAACCACTGCACCATCCCCTCAGCAACCTCGGCCTCCGCTCCGACCACCACCATCAACTGCCAACAACCCATTTCAACTCCTCCCCTGTTTGAACCGCAAACAGAGTCGCCGCGCGCGTCGCTTCTCAACGTCGCGCCGTTGCTTCCGCTGCCGTTGTCCTCCACGTCATCGCTGTTATGCTGTCGCCTCGTCACCGTCGAAGAACCCCACCATCACCGCTCTCACTCGCGCTGCTGGTTCGTCGAAGAAGTGAACGAAGAAGAAGAAGAAAGGCGGATTTGGGCGGGATCAATTTTTGACCATCGGATCGCGTCAAGATCCGCGCTATCAGAGCCAGCCTGATTGCTGTTCACTGTTTTGCCACAGCGAATCCCTCGCTCGCCGTCCCGTGTTCTGGCTTGATCCGTTGCGCAGGAGAGTTTCGATTGGTCGTTCCGGTGTTCGCTGTTTTGCTGCGCCGAATCCCTAGTCGCTGTATGCTGTTATGGCGGGATCCGATGTGGGGAAATCTCGACCTACGTCTGATTTTCGCACGTGCTTCACACGTGATTTTCGGAGACTTCTTCCGGGATCTTTTGATCCAATTCTCTTCAACAAGTGGATCTAATCGTCGTCAATTAAGGCAAGTATCCCTTGTACAATTTATTTGTTCTAGTACAAGCATCCCTTGAAAAATACTACAAATAGTTAGAATTGTGACTCCTCTTTGACTATCGTTGTTGATCAATATCAATCCTCCAAAATTTTATAATTCTAAGAGTCACAAAAATTTCATTGTATTAAATTATAATTACTTGGACTCTTTTACCACATGAACACATGAGATTAAGGAGCCCTAGATTTGTAGACACATGGTATATTTTGTATTTGATGAACTTGCAACCATTTGACTTGGAAAATAATTATTACTTGCTGGTTGGACCACCAATATCATGTATTTATGTCACACCATAACTTAGACGCCTAATAACAACTTTCCATGAAATCTATACTAGTAAGTTATTCCCACATGTTGCTGTCCTGAATCTTCTTTTACTATTTCGACCCATTTAGCGTTAGAATCTGAACCCGAGACCTGAATAGAAGATGTAGCCCTGGATGTCTAAATGTCATTAGATTCCAAAACTTTTGAATTCGGAGTTACGGTCTAAGAGTTATGGCAGTTTTACTGCAGCTGTGTCGGTAGACGCAGATTTGCAAAACTGCTGCACACCTTTACTTTGCGAATTAATTTAGCTATGTAAACAGCAAGCGTTGGACTTGAAATTTTATATGCGATTGTTGGACACCCTATAGGACATCCCCAATTTTTCTTAGAATTAATTTACAATATTTCACATATGTGCGTTTGCTTGATAAGGATTAATAAAAGTAACAAGCCGGGGTTACGGGAAAGACTATAGAGTGGACAATATAGGTAAGTGTACTCGGAAGGGGGCCCGTGTTTTCCAAATACTTGGTTCATGAACTTGTTGTATCTTGTTCGATTCATGGAGTCAGTTACTTGGCTCATGAACTTGTTTGATTCATGAACGCATTGTGCAGTTCTTGAACTTGTTAGTGGATTCGCGAACTTGCTTCGTGAACTTGTTATTTATTTTCTGATTCATGAACCATGGCTTGCTTGATACTTGATACTTGAGTACGCTGCCCTATAAAATCCATTACTAGGTCTAAATGTAATTGTTTTGACTGTAGCAACCATGTAGTAAAAAGATGGATGCATGTCGTGATACCTAGATAGTAATCACCACAAGACTGGAACTTGGCAACTTGAACTTGACAACTTGTTACTTGAGACTTGACAACTGGATATTTGAGACCTGATATTTGAAATAACACATGACACTAGACTTGAGACTTGTCACTTGATGTTAGATACCCCTACAAGTTCACCTGTCATATATATTACCAATAGCAGTTGTTAACTAGCTTGTTTACTAGGATGTCTCTCTTGCTAGCTAGTTCTTAGATCCCCACTACTTGTTGTATCTCTATTACATTCTTGATTCCAATTTTTGTTCCCCATACTTGTACTTGTTTTCACTATTTCTGGTCCTAGCTTGCACTAAGGGCATTTTCTCTTGTTTTTCCCTATTTTTCCTTTTATATTTATTAAACAGACTTTGGGACAAGCTACCTGCTGGAGTTGGCGAGCAGACATTTCAGGTTTTGCTTGGAGAAAGGACTTGTTTAAATAATTGCTTTCTTTAAGATATTTATTTCTTCTGTTGTATAAGACTTGTTTCCGAGTTTACACTTGATCCAGACATGGAAACTATTTGAATATTATTATTTGTTTAAATTGTTTTCTGTTGCTTAATAAATTATTCATGCATGCTTGGTTATATATAAATCTGGTTATATTCTTGTTATGATGCTGAGTCGATCCTACATCTTATGGATGATGTAAAAATCCTTCGTTGGGCTTCGTCACGCGCTCGTATTCCATGTTTTTGGGAAGCGGGACGTGACAAGGTTTTTAGTGGTATCAGAGCTCAGGTTTGGCTAATGTGTTAGTTAACTAATACATTAGACAGGCTTGACTCAGTCAGGATTAACTCAACATTAAACAGGCCATGCAACCACATGAATAATTTAATAGTCAACTCGATCTGGACACAAGTCTTATCCCATCCATTTTGATCCCTTCATATTCAATTCTTTGATTCATTACTTCTTTCCATCTCTTGCATTCGTCCTGATTTGTTAATTCCTCATTGGGTACGGTTTACTCTTTCCGTACCCATATTCTTTTTGATTCCAGTTCAAGCAATCTCTTATCTTCTGCTTGCCTCGTTGATTCTTTCTTATTTCAACTCGTGTGTCGTTTATTGCTTTCTCTGTCTTGCATTCATTTTTATTTATGGATGATGTAAAAATTATTCGCTGGGCTTCGTCACGCGCTAGTATTCCATGTTTTTGGGAAGCGGGACGTGACACCTATTTTGTACATAAATTTCAACCCTGTTAGCATCAGTAAAATAAATAAGTTTGTGAACATAATTTGTAGCCTTTGTGTTCTAGTTTCCATAACTTTTGACGAATATGAAATTCCGATTTTTGATGCATGAGTTATTGTCATTTTACTGCACTCATATCGTATATTCCAGATTCTAAACTATATGTATTCTGTATGGAATTTTGTTTTAAAATTGATATTAAAAGTAGAATTTGAACTCTATATTTTACTGAGTATGTTTATATATGACGGGGAGAAATCCCTAATTTTTGTAGAATTAATTAATTACTTTTGTATCTCATTTTATGCTTTTGAAACTAGTCGATATATTCCAAACTACATGCTGTTCAATACTGAAATATGTTTTCAACCTGATTTTATTCGTTTTTGATGAAAACTTTGTGAATAAGAGTTGTAGCCTGATTTGTCTGTTTTATCAAAATTTTGACGGATCTGAATTTTGAATTATACTTTATAAATTATCTCTGTTTTGGTACTGCCGTGTCTGAACATTCAGAATCAAGATTTTGTTACATTACTCTGTTTCCCCAATTTTGTTGATCATACTATCTATAATAAAAATTCAAGATATTTTATATTTTGAAATAAGATATGTTAAGGAATCTTCCAAAATTTTCTCAAATTTAATTATGATGATTTTAAACTCTTTTTATGCTTATAAACACAATTTTGCATTTTCTGGCTGAACACGATTTCTGTATTAAATGCTGTTTTTGACCCTGTTTCTGTGGCTGATGTGTGCTTATATATATGTGCTGGAATCGGCAGAGAGTCTAGTTTATATATTTTCTGACGGATCTAGATTTGCTATTCTGTAGCAATGGGAATCTGAGAGTTGGTACAGCAGTGTCTTGGTGTCCAGAACTGAAAATGTCATTTTTTGGACTATTATGAGTTGTTTTAATCAATCGTTGCAATCACTATTTCATCTTAGACTTATTTCCTGTTCTTGCCATGTCTTTAGCCTATTTTATTCGTTCATACATGTTTATTAATAATAAAAGAAATCAAGCTGGGGTTTTAAGGGAAAAGATCGAGTAGTGGACAATATAGAAATGCATATTCAGAAGGAACTCGTTTCCCCACTATTTACTTTGGTACCTACTGTTTATCTCTGGATGCATGAGGGCATGATCCATGACACCTTTTCTGTTTGTTATTACTGTTATTGTTACTGTTTGTCTGAATATATTGCCCTATAGAAGTTCCACTACAAAATCTTAAAGCGAAACTGTTTGATGTGGCAACCATGTGGTAAAATTTGGGACGCATGAAGTGCTACCTAGTTAGTAATGAAAATTAGACATAAGAATAACTGTTTACACTGTCACATCCTGTTACTATTACTGTGGACTTTACTGTTATTATTGATTCCTACTACCGTTGACACACTGTTATTGTTGATCCTTACTGTTACTGTTATGCTTCTCCTGTTATCACTACACCACTTACTGTCATCTGTAGACTGTTATATTTGCTAACCTCTCCATGTTAGTATTACCTGTTTAGTTTAGTTTTTCCTTCATTTTCCAACTCGTATTGCTTGCGGTCCGAACTTGCATCTAACGGGCGTTGTGTTTTCTTATTTCCCTATTTTTCTTGTAATTGCCATATGAGCAGGTTTTGCTGATCCATTTCCTACTGGAGTTGGCGAGCAAAAGTTTTGAGCTGCGCAAATGGAATAATTTGCTTAAATGTTTTAATGAACTATTTTATTTCATGAACAGTATTGAGACTTGTATTTGAGCTTATTATCTCAGGATAATTGTTTTGTTACGGATCTAGTATTTGTTGGAATATTTATTATTGATGCAATAAATACTGTTTAGTTATGATTGTTTTTGCATGCCTGGTTGGAGTATACTGTTATATTTACTATTATGATGAGTCAAGCAAATCCGTACAACTTATGGATGGTGAAAACTATCTGCTGGGCTTAGTCGCATACCGTATTCCATATTTCTTTTGGGAAGCGGGGAATGACATCGGGGCTTGGAGGGGGCTTCGAGGGAGCAACCGGCCGACAAGTTGTTGAGGGTCACCGACGAGACTGTAGGGTGTTCCAGACCGTATTGGTCAGTGGGGGAATTGGACTTTATCATGGAGTTGGAGATGGCTCGGGAAGTAGTGGAGAACCTTCCTCGTCCGGCGGACCGAGAGGCTCTTACACAAGAGACCGCCAATTCTATTTTCTCCGCTTCTCTCAATGGGCCATGTAGGTAAGTGTTCATGTGTTTTGCCTTGCCAATGTATCCATTCCTTGCTGATTTTCCAATTTTTCCCTACAGGCTGCCCTTTCTGGTGTCGAGATGAAAAGGAAATACGAGCATTTGTTCAACATAGTGGATCGAAAGGCGAAACAGTACAAGATGAGCTGCCAAGAGGAGTATGAGCACGCTGAGGCTCTGGAGGAAAGGTGAAGGAATTGGAGAAGAGATTAGGGGATGACCTGGGTAAGGAATAATCTGATTATAGGGCGTTATTGAATGAGAAAGATGCGCTGGAGAGCCAACTGGCCCAAGCATGATCAGAGTTAGTGGGAGCTACAGACGAGATTATCGAAGGTGAGGAGCGTGGCTTTAGACAAGCCATCGTGCGTATCAGACGGGAGTACCCCTGTCTCGACATCGGCCCTCTTAAGTACGATCCGGAATTTGTCACTTCTCTCATGACTCCTCGTGCGATTCCTTCTGACTTGGGGGTTGGCGCCGACCTTATTCTCGGGGCCCCTGACGGTGCAGGTGATGAATGCGCCCGTGCACTCTCGTTAGGGGTTTCTCCTACGACCCCTACCGAGCTTCCTTCATAGTTGGGATCGGATGTTGGGTTTATTCCTGAGGTCGCAGGAGAGGTCGATGCACGTCCGGTTTCTGGGGGAAGTCCCTTTTGTTTTAGCTCTTATATTTTGTTGTGTTTTTTCGAACGCGGACTGGCTACCGCCTCCTGTATCCGATTATTTATGATGGAATGATAATGACTTTTAGTATTACTAGGTCTTAATTTCACTGTGAATTTTGACAATTTTCTGATGATCCTTCGGGGTTGGATTTGACCACTTTGGTAGAGGTGTTGGAAACTCGGGCCCTGCCTATGACCGTGGCCGTGCAGAGATGCGAGGGGTATTACTGATGTAGAAGCCAAGGGTCAAGGGACCCACGCGTCCCACTTTTGCCACATGAGCGCACAGTGTTCGATGTCCATTTCGTGCTTATATATTGATTTCTTTCATTTGCTCTCTCTTCACGTTCTTCCATCGTTGTCTTTGCTTATCCCCTTATTGAATCTACTCCTCTTTTGATCATGGTTTTTGATGCGCTTCGGATGGAAAGGCACTTGGCCCGTAAGGCGGAGAGGGAGGCAGCCGAGCTTAAGGTCATGACTGTAACATCCCGTACTTAAGAGTGTATATATATAATATTATATATATATATATATATATATATATATATATATATATATATATATATATATATATATATATATATACACAATAATAATAGTGAGAAGTATGGTTAGAGTTGGCCTATAGGAGTTCAATGGGCTATGGGATTAATTGGAATTAATTAGGAGCCTATAGAGAGTCTATGGGGCTATGTGCGTTAATTGAATAAATGAATGAAAGAAAAAGGGGCTGTGCACTTGGGCATGGGTTATGTCCCACATCTGAAAATGGAGAAGAGAGAGATGAGTGTATATTAGTTTGCCTATGATCAAGAGGCACCAACTAGTCCAGACACCTTTTGTGAGGTACGCATGTGGAGGAAGGTTGTTAGGATTTTATTTGTTTGCGTATTGTGCCCATGTATAGCCATGTGCGCAGCTGAGCTGGACTCGGGGCGTTTCAAATGGTATCAGAGCTGACTTTTGACACCGGGTGTGTGCAGGATGTACGCTTGAGAGAGAGCGAGGTTGGTACAGGTCGCCCAGGTAGGGGAATGTACACTAGAAAAATTAGGGTTATCATCTCCACATCAGCTAGAAAGGGATCCTGGATCATGTTGCAAAGTCCTGGGTTCAGTGAGAATGCTGAGTTCTTAAAGGGGGGGGGGGGGGGGGGGTGTGTAACACCCCGTACTTAAAAGTGTGTGTATATATATATATATATATATAATAATAATAATAATAGTAATAATAATAATAATAATAATAATAATAATAATAATAATAATAATAATAATAATAATAATAATAATAATAATAATAATAATAATAGTGAGAAGTATGGTTGGAGTTGGTATTGCGCATACGTATAGCCACGTGCGCAGCTGAGCTGGACTCGGGGCTTTTCAAATGGTATCAGAGCCGACTTTTGACATCGAGTGTGTGCAGGATGTACGCCTGAGAGGGAGCGAGGTTGGTACAGGTTGCCCAGGTAGGAAAATGTACAACTAGAAAAATTAGGGTAATCCTCTCTACATCGGCTAGAAAGGGATCCTGGATCATGTTGCAAAGTCCTGGGTCCAGCGAAGATGCTGAGTTCTTAAGGGGGGTGTGTGTAACACCCCGTACTTAAGAGTGTATATATATATATATATACATAATAATAATAATAATAATAATAATAATAATAATAATAATAATAATAATAATAATAATAATAATAATAATAATAATAATAGTAAGAAGTATAGTTGGTGTATAGGACTTTTATGGGCTATGGGTTTAATTGGAATTAATTAGGAGCCTATAGAGAGTCTATGGGCTATGTGCATTAATTGAATAAATGAATGAAAGAAAAGGGGTTGTGCACTTGGACGTGGGTTATGTCCCACATCGGAAAATGGAGAAGAGAGAGAAGAGAGAGAAGAGTGTGTATTAGTTTGCCTATGATCAAGAGGCACCTACTAGTTCGGACACATTTTGTGAGGCACATTGTGGTGGTCAGTTGTTAGGATTTTATCTGTTCGTGTATTGCGCGCACGTATAGCCACGTGCGCAGATGAGTCTGGCTCGGGGCGTTAAAAAGGCGGAGGCCGAGGCTACGACCAAGACTGGCCTTCGGGTTGAGGGAAGTGCGAGGGCCAAGGAGGATGCAGAGAGGAAGATAGATAAGGTAAAGTCCAAGTCGGGGGACGTGGAGATTGAGGTGGTCAAGGACCCCAAGGGGAAGAAAGCACATGGGCGATCTTGAAGCGCCTTCCTCCTTCCTCTTCAATTGCGTCTCCATGGAAGAAGAAGGGCAAAGATGCTAACCCTTCGAATGCCACGGAGTCTTCGGTCATCGCGAAAGAGATTCCATGACGGCACCGAAGTCACCATCACCGGCGAAGGCGTGGATTCCTGTCTGGACAATCACGGAGGCGGATCTGACGATGGACCGCATGAATGCGACTTAAGCGGTAGAACATCTGGCCACTTCCTGGGAGTTTGTGTCTTTGAAGAGGGAGGCCCAGGGTGATGTCGATGCTCGTTGGGCCCATGCTTCAATCCTGGTAAGGGTCTTTCACTCTTCGTTAGTGTCCTTCTTTGGTTTCTATTGCACATAAAAAATCTTCCCTTTCTAAAGGTTGCCATTACTGGGGTTGAGTTAAAGCAAAGGCTGGAGGCGACGCTTGTGCGGGCCCTAGAATCTGAGGTGAGTTGCAGGGGATTGGTGTGTCGGAACCAAGAGCTTGGGGTATCAAGGATGCTGAAAAGTCATTGGAGGGAGAGAAAAATGATCGACAGGGATTGCTGGCCGAGCGAGAGAAATGGGCCGAGGAACGGCTAGCATGGCAAGCCGAAGAGAAGAAACTTTGGGGGAAGTTAGACGAGGTGGCTCAGTGCGCAACTAAGTACAAACATGAATTGGATGAGATGGTGCTGCAGGTGCTCGACGCCCAGGATGCGGGGTACATCAAGGCCCTCATGCACGTGAAGATCCGGTATCCACACCTCTTGCTCGAAGGTTTAACCTTCGATGTGAATGAAAAGGACTTGCATAATATGACCGAGCTAGAGGTTGCAGCTAGCGGGAAAATGTCCACCCCCCTAGCGAGAAAGGATTGACGTCGCACCGTCGTTAATGAGTTGCTTGTATCTTTGCTCTCATGCAGACTGACCAACGACTTTGTACCCCCTCTTTTTTGTATGAATAATATTTACCTCTGTTCTCCTTCTTTCTCTTTGTTTGATTGTCGGGTGTTACTGGGTTGGGGCTAGGTAGACGAGATCTCATCTTTGTAGTCATGTCTTGGTGCTTGTGCGCCGATAATTGCCACGTATTTTCTCAGGTCACTTCTTTTGCAATAATCAAGGGTACTGTATGCCTTGAAAGTTGAAGTGTTGACTCTTTGAATGCATACTTAATGAGGTGGTTGGCTGAGTTGCCAATAAAATCCCATGGCCTCAAAAAACTATTTGTTCCAATAAGTGAATGTTTCCTTGATGAAGTTTCTGGAGAGTGGCTTGAGTCCTCGAGACTTTGCCTTTGGAGGTCTCACTATGTTAAGGCCTTGTCTTGGCTTGCTCAACTTGGATTTCAAGATCTGTAACAATTGCAACTGACACTTGAGGAATTCTTTCTTCCGTATTTGTGCTCGGATCGCAAATTTCCGGTCGGGAGTTCGTGCTCTGTCATCACCGAGCCGAAGGGAGCTGTTCCCGGCGTGGCTTGTCGAAGTTCGTCACTCGCGACTCAGATTACAAGATCTAATGCTTCTGATCGGGGGTCGGGGTCCAGGGATGTAGAGTTACCTATATCAGAGGACTCTTCATCATTCTCTTGATATTTTCTTAGCTGGGCTGGTAGGAGGGATGAATGTTCGGGCTGTTTTTGGCTTCAACTTCCATTCTCCCTCAATGATTCCCGAGGGGCTTCATCATCACCGTTTCCCATTGGTATGATGCCTCCTCTGTGATGAAGGGCGTGACCGAACTGTGGCGGTGAGGGAGACTGACTAGCTGAGAGAGACCTTGTGCCTTTTTATGACTGATTCTCTTCGCCATAACAGAGTCCTGGGGTCAACTACTGAGGTCCTCTCACCCGTTTCTTCTCCTCAACGTTGGGGAAATGCTAGTGTTTCGAGATACCAAGCGAATCATGTATTGGTATAGGCTTGGCTTTCAGTGTTTAGTATGCCGTTTGCGGACTAGTCACCGCCTTTGTAATCACCTTTCAATCAATAAAATTTCTCTTTTTAGTAGATTGACCTATTTTTGTCAAAATCTGAGATGTTGAATTCTTGGCAGTGGAGAGGTCCGCGTCAAGTTTGGAGTCGGGGAGATTCTCGGGCTCTAGATGTAGCAGAGAGAACCCCATCGTACTCGGAGTCGAGGTACTCTTTCCGAGGTTTAGACTTAGCAGTGAAAACTGCGTAAGACTCAGAGTCAAGGTACTCTTTTGAGGTACTCTTTCTGAGGTTTTGACTTAGCAGTGAGAAGCACGTGAGACTCAGAATAGAGGTGCTCTGTTGAGGCACTCTTTTCGTGGTTTAGACTTAGCAGTTCGAATTTCACAGGACACAGAGTCGAGGTGCTCTGTCGAGGCACTCTTTTCGAGGTTTAGACTTAGTAGTGAGAACTGCATAAGACTTAGAGTCGAGGTGCTCTATTGGGGCACTCTTTCCGAGGTTTAGACTTAGCAGTGAGAACTGCGTAACACTCAGTGTCGAGGTGCTCTATCGAGACATTCTTTCTGAGGTTTAGACTTAGTAGTGAGAACCACATAAGATTCAGAGTCAAGGTGCTCTGTTAAGACACTCTTTCCGTGGTTTAGACTTAGCAGTGAGAACTGCGTAAGACTCAGAGTCGATGTGCTCTGTCGAGACACTCTTTCCCAGATTTAGACTTAGCAGTGAGAACTGTGTAAGACTCAAAGTCCAGGTGCTCTGTTGAGGTACTCTTTCTGAGGTTTAGACTTAGCAGAGAATAGCATAAGACTCAGAGTCGATGTGCTCTGTCGAGGCACTCAGAGTCGAGGTGCTCTATCGAGGCACTCTTTATGAGGTTTAGACTTAGCAGTGAGAACTGTGTAAGACTCAAAGTCGAGGTGCCATGTCGTTGCACTCTTTCTGAGGTTTAGACTTAGCTGTGAGAATTGTATAAGACTCAGAGTCGAGGTGCTCTGTCGAGATACTCTTTTCGAGGTTCATATTTAGCAGTGAGAACTGTGTAAGATTCAGAGTTGAGGTGCTTGTCGAGACACTCTTCCGATGTTTAGACTTAGCAGTGAGAACTGCGTAAGACTCAGAGTCGAGGTGCTTTATCGAGGAAATCTTTCCAAGGTTTAGACTGCTTTGAAAAAGAGTAGGCAAAGACTGATTGACGAAGCAGAAAACAACTTTATTCAGCGGCCACTGAAAACTGGCGCTTATTACATTTTCCTTGTTACGAGTTTGACTGGTTTTAAGGGCTTTCATAGAACTTAATCAGGTGCTTCGCATTCCAAGTTCTCTTGTCTGTCTTGCCCCCCAGGTCTTCAAGTCGGTAGGTCCATGGAAATACCGCTTTGGAAATCAACTACATCGAGGGGCAGGATGACCATGCCCATTGCAACCATGTAGCATGTCCTGGTTGCTCCGGACAATGCCTACCCTGTGTTTAGTAGGGAACTTCATCTTCATGTGGTACGCCGAGGGTACCGCCTGGTGGGACGCGAGGCCAGGCCGACTGAGGATGAGATTGTAGGCAGCTTGAACATTCACCACCATGAAGTCCATGGTTTCGGTTCGGGAAGCCGAAGCCAGCCCGATAATGACGTCAAGGGTCACATTCCCTCGATCTAAACGGGGAATCCTGAGAACTCCTGGAGTGTGTACCCCGCTGGTTTCAGCCTTTCCCTGAGAAGTTTTAGGGCGTCAAAGGTCGCTAGAAACAAAATGTTCACTAAACTCCCATTGTCAACAAGGAAGAGAAAAACCTCGTGGTTGGCTAAGCCGATACTGATGACGAGGGCATCACAGTGTGGGAGTCGGACATCCTCGAGATCTTCGTTGAAAAATGAGACCGATAGCCCCTGCCCCCTGGGGAGTGGGTGGTGGTGGACCGTGTTGACCTCTCTCATGAAAGCCTGATGAAAGGTGTTCAAGTCTCCTCCCATGGGTCCACCGCGGACGCAGTGGAGAATGGCTATCCCATCGTCTCTCTCTGGCTTGTCACCTGTTTCCAGATGCTTGTTTGCACTTTGAGGAGGGGAGGCTTGCCCAGTTTTCTGAGTGAACTTAGCCAGGTAGCCTCTCTGTATGAGTGCTTCGATTTCCTCCTTGAGAGCCCAAAAGTTTTCGGTCTTGTAGTCGTGGTCCCGGTAGAATCAACAGTAGAACCTTCGGTCACTTCTCCTGGTATTGTTGTTGGATGGTGGGGGATATTTGACTATCCCTTTGTCCTCAATCTCCATGAGGATGGCCGAAACACCCACAGTGAGTGGGTTGAATTTCTCGAACCGAGGGGCCGGAGGCGGCCGCCTCTGACCAGTGGGGTCTTTTTGTGACTTTTTTGGGGCCTCGGGCTCATCGACCTTCCTTTTCCCCTTCACCGGGGTCTCCTTCCCATCGTTGGGATGCAGAGTCTCTTCAGCTCGGATGTATTTCTCGACCCTATGAAGGAGGTCGGGAAAATCTAGGGGAGGTTTCTTTGCAAGGGAGGCCTTTAGTTGGGCATGGTGGACGTTGTGCCAAAACGTTGTTGAGGCGACTCCGGCGTCAAGGGAGGAGATTGCCCTGGCTTCTGCCGTGAATCTTCGGACGAAGGCCCGGAGGGACTCTCCATCCTTCTGTTTTAGGTCCAGAAGGGAAGCGCTCGTCTTCTCCACCTTGCGGCTAATCACAAAGTGCGCGAGGAAACTCTTTTCGAGCTAATCGAAAGAGAAAATCGAACCATCGGCAAGCTTCGAATACCATTCCCGAGCCGGGCCACGTAGAGTGGCTGAGAATGCGCGACACAAGAGAGGATCCAAGGCACTGTGAATCATCATGAGGGTTTTGAACCCCTCTATGTGATCAACATGATCTGTCTCTCCATTGTATGTCTCGAACTGTGGGGGTTTGAAGTTCCTCGGGATAGGGGCATCGAGGATTCGTGCAGAGAAGGGGGGTCTGGATGGTTGACGACCCCGACCAAGTTGTCCTCCGTTCTCGCCTATCCGAGCGAGGCGGTCTTCCATCTCTTGAAGACATCTTCGGACCTCGTTCTGCCCATTCCCGGACCTAGTCGACCCATGGGATTCTTCTTCCCCGAAGTCCTCGATTTGTTCCTCAACTGAACGTTGTTCATCCCGGACTCTTCCGTGGAGTACCCTTAGGACCTCGACCTGGAACTCTTGGAACTCAGCATGAGTTACATGACCCTCTCTGTCGTGGTCGTTAGGATGTCGGCGATCCCTTGGAGAGTGACTATGCCATTGATCTCGGCCTCGGGACCGATAGACACTACGGCTTGGTGCCAGTTTCGATGCCCCAGCTTTGCCTCTTGACCGATTGAGCTGGTTTCAGAGGTCCCCCTGGCTGGATCAGTTTTTGATGATGTTTCGGAGGTCATCCACTACGGGTCATACGACCTACCTTGCGGTAGAGCGGGATGCGCTCAGAGCCAGTCCCAGAGGATTCTCGGCCCACTGCCTCCACGACCCTTTGGTGTTCACGAGACTATAGGTCAGTGGGGGAGGAGGAACCGAAGGTCCCGTGGCAGTGGTCCTCTTAGCTTTGGGAGCCATGAGAGCAGTTTCCCACAGACAGTGTCAATTTGTTGCGGTATTTTTTTGGGGGGTGTGGGAGCAACAGATAATGCACTACAAACCACACAGGCTTTCCCGACGTTTTTTGTGGGCTATTCCAGCATTTATAAATGCCGGGATAGACAGTAGCGGCGTTTCTGAAAACGCCGCCAGAAATGCAGGTATAGCGAACGTTGGGACAGATATAGGGCCTATCCCAGCATTTTTTAGAAATGCCGCTATAGCCTATCTCGGCATTTAATTGAAAAAACGCTCATATAGAGCTTTTGTTAAGAAAAAAGAAAATGTAATTTATCCCGGCGTTTTGGACCAAAAAATGCTGGGATAGGTTATTAAATTTTTTTAAAAAAAAAACCCTATCCCAGTGTTTTTGCTGGGATAGATACGTATTTAATTTAATTTTTTTTTGAATTTCAAAACATTTTTTAATAAAAAATTACCCTACATGAAATAAAATTTCATATATATGTTATCAAACAACGTAGAACTCCTTAACC
This sequence comes from Hemerocallis citrina, assembly GCA_017893485.1. Lineage (NCBI taxonomy): Eukaryota > Viridiplantae > Streptophyta > Magnoliopsida > Asparagales > Asphodelaceae > Hemerocallis > Hemerocallis citrina. The sequence goes on from CM030360.1 coordinate 38,897,653, forward strand.
CCATTCAATACAACCATGTTTGGGATCCTCTTTTTTGCGATTTGCCCTTTTCGCATTTGCCAAAATGTTGTTCCTTCTCCTAATTTATGCCTCTTGCAATCCCAATTATCTACCTTGACATGTCACTTTTCACAGAGAACCCCAACTGCTCCCTCTCCCAATTCAGCTTTGGTGCAACTCCTTCATGAGGAGGAATATACTCCTGAAGAAATTATAAGTATTAGATCAAAATGGTATAATCATATATAAAATTATAGAGATTACAAAAAAAAATCCTAAGGCGAAGACCTAGATCACACCTGCCGCTGCATTCAAAAGTTACAAATATATTTTTTGTATACCATCATATCTGGAAACTAATTTGGTGTTTATCTTTTCCTTTGAGAAAATTACAGTATAAGCATTAAACCCTACAAGAAAAATTATATTAAAAAACATAAGTATACCTCTAATTTTTTGACAAGTTCCTTGGCAGTGGGAGCAGAAACAATGATATGGTGAGCATTTGGGTGGATGAACCCTTCCTCAACAGAGTTATCAATGAAGGTTAGCAGACTGTTGTAGTAACCATCTACATTCAACAAACCCACCTGCAAAAATAATTAAACCACACTAAATGAATGGTGGTAATATATATGTTGTTATATTTGCAGATATGAAAGTGATGATAATTTTGAAATTTCAGAATGAAATGAGGTCATTACAGGCTTGTCATGTATGCCAAGCTGAGCCCAAGTTATCACCTACACAAACTCCTCTAGAGTACCATACCCACCTACACAAACAGAACACTGAACTCAGGTAATAGAACAATTGCAAACTACCAAGAACAATATCAGAAATTAGAGGAACGAGTCAATCATCGCTGCTTTATCTGGATTTTCAAAACATAGAGAAAAGTACTCAGACTCGCACATATTATAGTCACTAGAAACTATACAGGTATCAACCTTACGTGAGATAAATCATATGATAGTCTTGAATCCCTCAATTAAATTTTGTTTGTGAGAGATTAGTTGCTCATAAATCCCTTCGATTGAACAAATTTAAGAGAATTCGAATGAATCTCTCTGCCCATGACAGACAACTGGATATAGGAGCATTGCACATATATAACATAACAGTCTAGTATATGAATGCAAAAGGATCAAACCATTTGTATATGACACAGACAGCTCTTAATTAATTAATTAATTTTATTTTAAGTGGGCTAGAATTAATCTATTAAGCCTAAGAATTAATAAGAGGCCTTTTAAAAGAGAAATGAAAAATGTTTGTTCATGACATTAAAATAATTTTTAAAGCCAAAAACACACATTAATTTGCACGCTCGAAACATGTGAAAACAAATGAAAATTTTTATATTTAATTATTTGAAAATTCATCCCTAGAATAGTTCCGTCCACAGAATTACGTTTAAAGAGTGAGAACAAAACATAAAAGAAAAAAGAAAACAATACAATCAAACAAAGAGCTCGGGATGATCCTTCAGCATCCTCTCATCGGATTCCCAAGTAGTCTCTTCAACCAACTGGTTTCTCCAGACTACTTTGACCATCGGTATCGTCTTGTTCCTCAATACTTTCTCTTGACGGTCCACAATTTTAACCGGTTGCTCAATGTAGCTCAGATCTAACTACAAACCCTCCGGCATTTCAGGTAAATAGTGACTTGGATCTGAAATGTAATCTCTCAACATAGACACATGGAAGACATTGTGCACCTGAGACAACTCTTCTGGTAACTCTAACCGGTAAGCATTTTTTCCAATCCTCTTCAATATCTTATATGGGCCTATGAATCTTGGGGCTACTTTCCCACCTCTACCCAAATGAATCACACCTTTACTAGGCGATACCTTCAGGAAGACAAAGTCACCTTCCTCAAACTCAAGGTCCCTCCTCCGGTTGTCGGCATAACTCTTCTGCCTACTCTGAGCATCCACTAACCTCTTCCTGATCGAATCGATCTTTTCTGAGGTCTGCTGCACGATCTCGGGCCTAAACATCTGCCGCTCCCCCACTTCAAACTAGCATATAGGTGTTCTGCACTTACTGCCATACAAAGCTTCATACGGTGCCATCCCGATACTAGTATGAAAACTGTTGTTGTAGGTAAACTCTACCAGAGCTAGATGAATCTCCCAACTGCCTCCAAAATCTAGAACACAACATCGAAGCATATCCTCAAGAACTCGATTGACCCTCTCAGTCTGCCCATCAGTCTGAGGATGGAAGGCAGTGCTAAAATCTATCTTAGTACCCAAGACTGCCTAAAGATTCCTCTAGAAATGCGAAGTGAACCGTGCATCTCGATCAGACACAATGGTCAACGGAACACCATGAAGCCTAACGATCTCCCCAACATACAGCTCGGCTAACTTGTCCATAGACGAAGTGAGTTTCATTGCCAAAAAGTGAGCTGATTTTGTTAGTCGATCGACTATGACCCAAATCGCATCATTACCCTTCGAACTCTTGGGAAAATCATTGATGAAATCCATGCTGATGTTATCTCACTTCTACTTCGGAATGGGTAACGGTTGCAACAAACCTCCGGGCTTCTGATTCTCGGCTTTCACCTGCTGACAAATCTCACCCCTCCCCACAAACTCGGCCACATCCCGCTTCAAACCTGACCACCAGAAATGTTGCTTGATGTCCTTGTACATCTTGGTGCTCCTAGGATGTACAGACAAAAGAGTAGCATGTGCCTCCTGAAGAATACTCTCCTTCAATTCTGATTGATCTGGAACACATAACCTCTCTCCAAACCACAACACTTCATCCCTGATCTGAAACTCTGAAAATCTGCCTGCACCAACCTGCTCCTTCATCTTCTGAATCTCTGCATCTTCCTTCTGACTTGATCATTTCATTCAGCATGGGCTGAAGCCTCAGCTGAGACAAGGATGCTCCTAAGCCTTGCAGAACTACCTCAATACCAGCCTGTTCCAACTCTTGTGCAAGATGCCTCTGGGTCGTGATCAAACGAGCCAAACTGCTCTTACGGCTAAGTGCATCAGCAACCACATTATCCTTACCCGGATGGTACTTAATCTCAGGACACATATCCTCAACTACTTTCAGCCAACCCTGTTGCCTCAGATTCAGGTCCTTTTGCTGATAGATGTACTTCAAACTTTTGTGGTCCATGTACATGTGTAATTTTTCACCGTACACGTGATGCCTCCATTGCTTCAAGGCAAAGATAATTGCAGCCAACTCCAGATCATGAGTCGGATAATTCTTTTCATGTAGTCTTAGCTTCCTAGACCCATAAGCGATTACTTTTCCCTCTTGCATCAAGACACACCCAAGCCCACGATATGAAGCATCGCTGTAGACATCATACTCAATACTTGCTCTAGGAAAAGCCAAAATGGGAGCAATAGTCAATTTCTCTTTCATCTCCTGAAAGCTTGCCTCGCACTACCCAGTCCACTTGAAATTTACACTCTTCTTGGTCAGATCAGTGAGCTGCATGGCTATCTGAGCATAGCCTCGAATAAACCTCCTGTAGTATCAGTTAACCTAAGGAAATTTCTAATTTCCTTCACTGTAGTAGGCCTTGCCCAATCTTTCACCGCCTCTATCTTTTGAGGATCAGTAGCCACTCTCTCATTAGAAAAGGATGTTCCCTAGGAATGCCACTTCAGATTTCCAGAAATCACAACTCATGCTCTTGAAGCTTCTTCAGAACCTCAGCCAGATGCTCAGTGTACTTCCTTTGACTTGGAGTACACAAGAATATCGTCGATAAACACCACGACGAACAAATCAATAAATGGCCTCAGAACTCTGTTCATCATGTCCATAAAGATTGTAGGTGCATTCATCACTCCAAATGGCATAACTAAGAATTCGTAATACCCATGTCGAGTTCTGAATGCAGTCTTATGCACATCTTCTACTTTCACTCGAACCTGATGGTATCCCGATCGAAGGTCTATTTTGGAGAAAACAGCTGGTCCTTGTAGACGATCGAACAGGTCATCGATTCGTGGAATAGGATATTTATTCTGAACAGTGACCTTATTCTGCTCCCGATAATCGATACACATCCTCATCGACCCATCCTTCTTCTTCACCAACAATACTGGTGCTCCCCAAGGTGACGCACTCGGCTGAATAAAATCTTTCCCTAAAAGCTCCTCAATTTTCCGTTTAACTTCATCATGTTCCACAGACGCCATCCTATATGGTGCCTTGGAAATAGGTGCACATCATGGCTGGATAATGATGCTGAACTCTACATCACGATGCGGGGGGTAATCCGGGCAAATCCTCCAAGAACACAGTCGGGTAATCCCGAACCACTGGAATCTGCTGCACCTCCACCGAAATCTTTTTCTTGCTGATAGCTGCCACCAAACCTGAACATCTCTTCTTTCTCTGGAAAGTGACTACAGGACCTCCTGGAGCCTTCACTGTTACTTCCTTTGTTTTACACTCGATGTTCACACTGTACACCGACATCCAATCAATGTCAATGAAAACATCGACCCCTAGGATATTCAGCTCGATTAGATCAATCCCGAAAATCCTGTCTACAATCTCGATCTTGCAGTCAGCATAATACCGATCAGTGGTTAAAGTCTCTCCTGATGGAGTAGCTACTGCTAGGACCTTTCCTGGAAAGACCTTCGGTTTGAGTCCTAAGACTTTAGCAAATTTAGGTGATACAAAAGTATGAGAGAATCCAGTATCGAACAGAATAACAGCTTTCTTTCCATTTAATAAAAGTTCTCTTGTTACATAATACACTCCCATTACATAACAATCTTTACTAAATAAACAGGGAAAAGAGTAACAGAAAATTCTAAACATTCGCCCCCTTACCAGTAATGACGTGATCCACTTCATCAGCATCGGCCTCAGTCAAAGTGAATTCTCGCCCCTGCTGGTACGACTTCTTCCCAACTTGTTGTGTTGGTGCCTTTCGGGCAACATCTTGCAGCTTGGGGCTTTGAGATCTGTAATGACATGTCTCTCCATAGTTGAAACAAGTCACCACAGGAGGTCTCACCCAGCCATTTTCGGGTCCTCTTGCCACATTGACAGCGTTCGCTCCCGTAGATTTGAACCTTTGCGCTGGCGGCTGCCCCCTGACATTCCCAGAAATTGCGGGCCTCTTCCCGACATTCCAATTGCTCCTCCTGTTCTGGGTGGCATGGAACTGCTCCATATCCTCCTCTATAGCTACCGCTCGTTTGACTAACTTGTCAAACCTACTGATACCAAGGGGTATCATCCTTGATCTCAGACTCGGCCTCAATCCGTGCTCGAACTTCCGAGCTTTCTTCGCCTCGTCCATCACAAGTTCGGGTGCATACCTTGAAAGTTGAGTAAACCTAGTCTCATACTCCTTGACAGACATTCTTCTCTGCTGCAGAGCCAGGAACTCCATCGCTTTCTTCTCTTGGACGTCGGATGGAAAGTATTGACCACAGAACTCTTCCAAGAATTCCTTCTAGCCGATAACACCATATCCCATAGTCCGCTTCATGGACTGCCACCATATATGTAGCGCCCCGAATTTCTAATATGAGAGCTTAGAAAATACGGGGCGAAATCCCAGTAATCCACTTCAATACAACAATAAACACCAACAAACACCACTAAAATTTTCTTTCTTTTATTACAACAATTATTACAAATCCCAGCGGAAGTCTAATCATCTCAACACAAACTAATTCTTTTTTATTTACAACTCAAAATGATCTCAAATATCCTTTACAGTTTTACACCAATCACTAAATCATCCAATTATCTCAAACTGCCCACTCAAGCATCCAACCTCCAATCTAGCAATAACCTGCAACATGTGAGGCTAGAGTTGAACCCTAACCCCCAAACTACGGGGTCAGCCATAAATGGTGTGAGTGGTGACAAATCAAACAAAACATCATAAATGAACTGAAATAATAATATCCAACAAATAATAATCAAGCACTAAAGTATGAAGTAACAATAAAAGAGTAATGGGTGATACCAAAAACCAAAAAGCCAAGTGTGGGTAAAAACAGAAAATCCAAATGCATAAAAGTGATTCAAGAAAACATCATGACTACATGCTGACAATGATGACTACTAAGAGATGAAGATAAACTATGATAATTTGCCCATGCTTGATCATTCCGGAGATTGATCCCACATCACAGGTATTTTCCCTGGATAATTCAGGAGATCATCCCACATCTAAACATAGACTCATCATCACAATAATACCCCAAAAGCGTCGCCTCGACTCCGATCATTCCGTAGGTCAATCCCACATCTCAAGATAATTACTTGGATAATTCAGGAGAAATACCTCACATCTCAGGTTAACTACCTGGATAATTCCGGAGATAAATCACACATCACAAGTTAACTACTTGGATAATTCAGGAGATTAAATCCTACATCAAAAGTCTTACTGAGGTGCATAACTCAAGTTCCCATTCGTCATGACACTACTAATGCCTGTCCTTATTAATTTGGGTTACTGAACAAATCTCCTAGAGTAGTGTACCCAACCGGACTAAAAATCTGAATAACTGAAAATTCGCCTCAATGGGCCTCAACAAATAACTCAACACCGGTATACTAGGGTCACATACCTCTAGAGACTCAAAAACAAATAACTGAACAAATTTCCACTAAACAAGTGGCTCAACAAAATATCTCAATATCATGTTCTTAACTGAACATCTCAAATCGAATACTGAACAAATATCTCAACATCAAATACTGAACAAACATCTCAGAATCAAGTACTGAACAATTGTCTCAAAATCAAATACACATATCCCTCAGTACCAGTCGACTTATGCTGAAGTAAGTCGACTGTCCAGAGGACAATTCTACAGAATTTACGAAAATAATCTAAGGCATTATCAGTCGACTTGAGAAAGTCATCAGTCGACTGCCCCGAGACAAATACAAATAATTTCTCGTCAAATATCCTAAGTATATCAGTCGACTAGAAGGTTCATAGGTCGACTGTCCCGAAAGGACTGAACAAAATTACAAACAGCGGACCAGTCGACTGACAGCAGTCTAGGTCGACTGTCCCGAACAATTCTCAAAGACTGAAAATACAACAGTAGGCTCGTACCAGTCGACTGCTCTATAGGCCAGTCGACTGTCGGCTACAGATTTTTAAAAACAGGTCTGAACACAAAAAAAAAATCAAACTGGAGTTTTCTAAAGATCCACTGATCATAAAAATTAATTTGTATCCAGGCAAATAAACCACTCTCAATAATCTCCATCAAGGATACATTACCCAATCAATCAAATACTCAAATCTCAAATCCTCATGATCTAAACTCCTAATCTTTCTGTTAGGGTTTCTCATCAAAAACTTCTTACACAACTCAATCAAAATCTGAACTACACCCAAAAGATCCAGATGTTTACCATCTGATCACAACATTATCCATTCTTAATATGTCTTCCAACAATACGATCTCATAAATCAAACTTTTCCTCAACAACTTAATATTTTCTCATACATGATCCAATATCAATAAGAGTTCTCATCCTCCATATCCAAATAAAAGATCCATATCATACGTACAATGAGACTAACAAAATAATGACATAATGAACACAAACAAGCATAACAAAGATCTTACGTCATTCATCAATCGAATAACAAAGCAAAGCAAAACAAAACAAACAAAACAATCCACTCACCTTTGATTTGAAGAAAAATCCACAAAAAGCTTTCTCCTTGCTAGATCCAAGAATCCTCCTTTTTGCTCCTCAAAATAATCTCAAAATCTGAGTATGCTCAATGACGGCTGGGAAGAGAGAATCCCTTAAATATGCCGGATTGTATATTAGGGTTTTATTCCCACTTTGCAAAATAATCCTTTCCAAAGAATACTTCTTGCATATATATAATTCTTTTCTTGAAAATTGAATCAAATATCATTTAAATTAGGATCTAATAGAAAAATATATTTCTAAACCACAACAAATACTGATCGGAATGTCCAGTAAATACGTTTTGCATTCTAACCCTCAAAATTGTCAATTTTGCAAATAAGTCATTCTTTTCTCAAAAGTTGCAAATAGGCATAATTAATTTCAGAAAAATCTGGAAAAATATTAAATAGTTCTCAAATAATAAATAATGATTTTTCATAATGAAAACTAAAATTTTCAAACTTCTGAAAAGCCATTTGCACGTGTTTTGCACGTGTACAAAAGATAAATCTTTTAGAAAATATTTATCAAATACTCAAAATTATTTAAAAATTTATTTTCAAATAATTAAAATAATATTTGAAAATACGGGGTTCTACATCACTCCCTCTTTAGAAGAGTTCTGTTCTCAGAACTACTACTAATGAGTTCAAACACATACCAACAAAAAGGAAACAATACTTCATAAATAGATCATAATCCAAATAATTTCATATAACATCACAATCAAATAAAGGATTACATCATGTATCAATCAATGGAACAATCATTCAAAGAATTACAATCACATACAAGAAAATACATTCATACAAACAATCCAGGAAAATCCTTCTGCATGCGATCCTCTGGCTCCCATGTAGCCTCCTCGAACTGTTGATTCCTCCACAATACCTTGACCATAGGTATTACCTTGCTTCTAAGGACTTTCTCCCTACGATCAACGATCTCAACAGGCTGTTCCTTGTAGCTCAAGTTCACCTGTAGATCTTCGGGAACTCCTACCAACTGATGATTCTGATCGGCCACATACTTCCTTAATAGCGACACATGAAACACATCATGTACTTGCGCTAACTCCTCAGGAAGTTTTAATCTGTATGCTGTCTTGCCAATCCTCTCCACGATCCTGTACGGTCCAATATACCTTGGCGCCAACTTGCCTCCCTTACCAAATCTGATCACTCCTTTGGTCGGAGAAACCTTGAGGAAAACTGCATCCCCAACTTCAAATTCCAAATCTCTTCGTCGAGTATCAGCATAACTCTTTTGCCGACTCTGAGCTTCAACCAATCTCTTGCGAATCAGCTCAATCTGCTCTGACGTCTGTTGCACGATCTCAGGGCCATACATCTGCCTCTCGCCAACCTCATACCAACATACAGGTGTCCTGCACCTCCGCCTGTACAAAGCCTCATACGGTGCCATCCCAATACTTGCATGGTAACTGTTGTTATAAGCAAACTCAACCAATGCCAAGTATCTCTCCCAACTACCACCGAAGTCCATAACACAAGCTCTCAACATATCTTCCAGCACTCGATTCACCCTCTCCGTCTGACCATCTATCTGCGGATGAAAAGCCGTACTGAAATCAGTTCTGGTGCCCAAAGCTGCCTGTAGGCTCTTCCAGAATCTTGAAGTAAACCTTGGATCTCTGTCAGACACAATCGAAACTGGAACTCCATGAAGTCTCACAATCTCTCCAATGTACAATTCAGCAAATTTCTCCATCGACCAAGTAATCTTCATGGCTAGAAAATGTGCCGACTTAGTCAATCGGTCCACAACGACCCAAATCGAGTCATTGCCCTTTGAACTCCTCAGCAAACCTGTGATAAAGTCCATGCTGACATTTTCCCACTTCCACTCTGGAATGGGTAATGGCTGTAACAAGCCTCCAGGTCTCTGGTTCTCTGCCTTGATCTGCTGACAAGTCAGACACCTTGCCACAAAATCTGCTACATCCCGCTTCATACCTGACCACCAAAAATGTGGTTTGATGTCCCTGTACATCTTCGTGCCTCCTGGATGAACTGATAACAATGTACTGTGTGCCTCCTGTAAGATACTCTCTCTCAACCCTGCATCATCTGGAACACACAACCTCTCACCCATCCAAAGAACTCCATCTTGGACACGAAATTCTGATAACTTGCCTTCTGAAACCTGCTGCAACATCTTCTGGATCTCTGAATCTGATCTCTGACCTTCCACAATCTTCTCTCTCAAAGACGGCTGCAGCCTCAACTGAGCCAAAGATGCCCCTAAACCTCGCAGTACCACCTCGATACCTGCCTGATCGATCTCTGCTGCCAACTCCCTTCGAGTAGTGATCAATCTCGATAAACTACTCTTCTTGCTAAGTCCATCAGCCACTACATTCGCCTTGCCCGGATGATACTTGATCTCAGGACGAATGTCTTCCAATACCTCCAACCACCTTCTCTGCCGAAGATTCAAATCCCTCTGCTGATAAATATACTTCAGGCTCTTGTGGTCAGTGTACATATTGACCTTCTCACCATAGACATAATGCCTCCATAGCTTCAAGGCATATATGATAGCTGCTAACTCCAAGTCATGCGTCGGATAATTCTTCTCATGCGGACGCAACTGCCTCGAGCCATAAGCAATGACCTTGCCTTCCTGCATCAAGACACATCCCAAACCTCTGAGAGATGCATCACTGTAGATATCATAATCCTTCCCTGCTTGCGGCAATGCTAATATGGGTGCAGTAGTCAACCTTTCCTTTAACTCAAGGAAACTCTCCTCGCACTTATCTGTCCACACAAATGCCACACTCTTCCGGGTCAAACCTGTCAATGGAACTGCAATCTGAGAATACCCCTGAATAAACCTCCTGTAGTAACCAGCTAATCCCAGGAAGCTTCTCACTTCCTTCACTGACGTCGGCCTGGGCCAATCCTTCACTGCTTCCACTTTCTGAGGATCAGTAGCTACTCCCTCCTTAGAAAGAATATGACCAAGGAAAGCTACCTCAGACTTCCAAAATTCACACTTCGACAATTTGGCATACAAGCTGTGCTCCTGCAATGTCTGTAATACCGCTGTCAAGTGCTTAGAATGATCCTCCTCCGACTTCGAATACACCAAGATATCATCGATGAAGACCACCACGAAGGAATCAATGAATGGCCTCAACACCCGATTCATCATATCCATGAAAACTGCTGGCGCATTCGTCAACCCGAATGGCATCACCAAAAACTCATACAGCCCATGACGAGTCCTGAACGCTGTCTTACACACATCTTCCTCCTTGACTCACACCTGATGATACCCTGACCTCAGATCAATCTTCGAAAACACCACTGCTCCTCGAAGCCTGTCGAACAAATCATCAATCCGCAGTAGTGGGTACTTGTTCTGAATAGTCACCTTATTCAATTCCCGATAGTCAATGCACATCCTCATCGACCCATCCTTCTTCTTGACCAACAACACTGGCGCTCCCCACGGAGATGAACTCGGTCTGACAAGCCCTTTGCTCAAAAGCTCTTCAATCTGCTTCTTCACTTCATCCTGCTCTACAGGTGCCATCCTGTACGGAGCCTTGGAAATCGGCGCACTCCCCGGCTGAACGTTGATACAAAACTCTACATCTCTCTGCGGCGGTAACCCTGGAAAATCATCCAAGAACACCTGAGGAAAATTTCGAACAACCGGAATGCCCTTGACTTCATCCGAAATTGCCATCTTAGATACCATTGCAGCCACCTTCGGAATCTTCTTCTTCCCTTGGAAAGTTACTGCAGGTCCACCTGGTGCTTTCACCAACACCTCCTTCTGCTTGCAATCAATTGTGGCATCATATATAGCCATCCAATCGATGCCTACAATGACATCTACTCCCAACACTTGAAGTTCGATCAAGTCGATGCCGAACATCCTTCCACCAATCTCGATATCACAGCCCTCGTAATATCGATCCGCTACTAGCTCTTCACCTAACGGCGTTGCCACCGACAAAACCTTGCCTGGAAATAACTTAGGTTCCAAACCTAAGATCCTTGCAAAACTTGGTGATACAAATGTATGCGATGAACCAGTGTCAAACAAAACCTTTGCTTTAATTTCATTTATTAAAACAACTCATGTTACAATAAGAATGATACTCAATCTTAAATTGTTCTGAAATAAAAGTTTTATTCATTACACTGATTCAAAATGAAAGAAATCAAAATTCCTGCATACCCTGTATTACATCTTCCGAGTTTCTCGCATCCTCCTCGGTCAATGCAAATACTCGCCCTTGCCTCTTCGGGACTTTGCTTCCACCCGTACCGTCTTTCTTCAGTTGTGGACAATGGGGCTCTGAGTGTCCAGTCTGCCCACACTGAGAACAAACATGCTCTGCCAACTTCGGACATGCTGACCTGTAATGTCCTACTTCCTTGCAGTAGTAGCAGGTCACTCCCTGAGCTCCAGATGCCTTCTGCACCGGTCCACTGAACTTTGCCTGCTTCGCGGGGAATCCCTTCCCACTCTGGCCTGATGCTGGCCTCTTGTTCCGGTTCCAAGAATCCTGCTTCTTCTGAAACAAGTCCATATCCTCTTCAGTCATTGCGGCCCTCCTGACCAGCTTGTCAAATCTTCTAATGCCCAATGGAACCATCCTTGACCTCAAGTTTGGCCTCAATCCTAGCTCAAACTTTTTGGCCTTCTTTGCTTCGTCCATGACCAACTCTGGTGCATACCTCGAAAGTTGAGCGAATTTCGTCTCATACTCCCGAACAGTCATGCTCCCCTGCTGAAGGTTCATGAACTCAGTCGCCTTCTTCTCCTGAACATCAAGAGGAAAGAAACGATCTCTGAACTCCTCCAGAAAAGCTTCCCATGTCAACTGCTGATCTCCCAAATTCCTCTTCAGTGATTCCCACCAAACACCAGCATCTTTATCGAGCTGCATCGAAGCTAACTTCACCTTGCTAGCTTCAGGAGTCTCCGACACTTCGAAGATCGTCTGCATCTTTCTGATCCAATCATCTGCTGCTGTTGGATCTGCTTGCCCCTCAAAGACTGGTGGCCTCATCCTCTTAAAGGATTCAATCTGCTTTATGGGGTCGGCATTCACCAATCCATGACCAGCTCCATGATTTGGCGGCAGGTTCTGCTGCTGCGCTTGCTGCTGCGCCACATTGAGTGCCATCAGCATATTCAACGTCTGATATACTTTGGCAAACTCAGCTTCAAGGTCGATCCCATTCCCTCGGGAACTACCAGATCCATCCTCATTATTGCCACCATTTCTACCTCTGGGTGCAACCATTTTGAATACTGCAAAACGAGGGTAAAGTTAGAGCACACATACAATTCAAACTCAAATCAATACCCTATGGCAAAGCCATAACCATACCCCAAACCATAATTTCAACCAAACATCATATTTTAACTCTATGTGATACTCACACTCTGATGTCCACACCTAGGTACTCACTCTCTAGTGTCCACACCTAAGTTGGTTGTCATACTAAGTCTATTATTACATTGAAGCGGAGCTCTGATACCAATCTCTGTAGCGCCCCGAATTTCTAATATGAGAGCTTAGAAAATACATGGCGAAATCCCAGTAATCCACTTCAATACAACAATAAACACCAACAAACACCACTAAAATTTTCTTTCTTTTATTACAACAATTATTACAAATCCCAGCGGAAGTCTAATCATCTCAACACAAACTAATTTTTTTTTATTTACAACTCAAAATGATCTCAAATATCCTTTACAGTTTTACACCAATCACTAAATCATCCAATTATCTCAAACTGCCCACTCAAGCATCCAACCTCCAATCTAGCAATAACCTGCAACATGTGAGGCTAGAGTTGAACCCTAACCCCCAAACTACGGGGTCAGCCATAAATGGTGTGAGTGGTGACAAATCAAACAAAACATCATAAATGAACTGAAATAATAATATCCAACAAATAATAATCAAGCACTAAAGTATGAAGTAACAATAAAAGAGTAATGGGTGATACCAAAAACCAAAAAGCCAAGTGTGGGTAAAAACAGAAAATCCAAATGCATAAAAGTGATTCAAGAAAACATCATGACTACATGCTGACAATGATGACTACTAAGAGATGAAGATAAACTATGATAATTTGCCCATGCTTGATCATTCCGGAGATTGAACCCACATCACAGGTATTTTCCCTGGATAATTCAGGAGATCATCCCACATCTAAACATAGACTCATCATCACAATAATACCCCAAAAGCGTCGCCTCGACTCCGATCATTCCGTAGGTCAATCCCACATCTCAAGATAATTACTTGGATAATTCAGGAGAAATACCTCACATCTCAGGTTAACTACCTGGATAATTCCGGAGATAAATCACACATCACAAGTTAACTACTTGGATAATTCAGGAGATTAAATCCTACATCAAAAGTCTTACTGAGGTGCATAACTCAAGTTCCCATTCGTCATGACACTACTAATGCCTGTCCTTATTAATTTGGGTTACTGAACAAATCTCCTAGAGTAGTGTACCCAACCGGACTAAAAATCTGAATAACTGAAAATTCGCCTCAATGGGCCTCAACAAATAACTCAACACCGGTATACTAGGGTCACATACCTCTAGAGACTCAAAAACAAATAACTGAACAAATTTCCACTAAACAAGTGGCTCAACAAAATATCTCAATATCATGTTCTTAACTGAACATCTCAAATCGAATACTGAACAAATATCTCAACATCAAATACTGAACAAACATCTCAGAATCAAGTACTGAACAATTGTCTCAAAATCAAATACACATATCCCTCAGTACCAGTCGACTTATGCTGAAGTAAGTCGACTGTCCAGAGGACAATTCTACAGAATTTACGAAAATAATCTAAGGCATTATCAGTCGACTTGAGAAAGTCATCAGTCGACTGCCCCGAGACAAATACAAATAATTTCTCGTCAAATATCCTAAGTATATCAGTCGACTAGAAGGTTCATAGGTCGACTGTCCCGAAAGGACTGAACAAAATTACAAACAGCGGACCAGTCGACTGACAGCAGTCTAGGTCGACTGTCCCGAACAATTCTCAAAGACTAAAAATACAACAGTAGGCTCGTACCAGTCGACTGCTCTATAGGCCAGTCGACTGTCGGCTACAGATTTTTAAAAACAGGTCTGAACACAAAAAAAAAATCAAACTGGAGTTTTCTAAAGATCCACTGATCATAAAAATTAATTTGTATCCAGGCAAATAAACCACTCTCAATAATCTCCATCAAGGATACATTACTCAATCAATCAAATACTCAAATCTCAAATCCTCATGATCTAAACTCCTAATCTTTCTGTTAGGGTTTCTCATCAAAAAACTTCTTACACAACTCAATCAAAATCTGAACTACACCCAAAAGATCCAGATGTTTACCATCTGATCACAACATTATCCATTCTTAATATGTCTTCCAACAATACGATCTCATAAATCAAACCTTTCCTCAACAACTTAATATTTTCTCATACATGATCCAATATCAATAAGAGTTCTCATCCTCCATATCCAAATAAAAGATCCATATCATACGTACAATGAGACTAACAAAATAATGACATAATGAACACAAACAAGCATAACAAAGATCTTACGTCATTCATCAATCGAATAACAAAGCAAAGCAAAACAAAACAAACAAAACAATCCACTCACCTTTGATTTGAAGAAAAATCCACAAAAAGCTTTCTCCTTGCTAGATCCAAGAATCCTCCTTTTTGCTCCTCAAAATAATCTCAAAATCTGAGTATGCTCAATGACGGCTGGGAAGAGAGAATCCCTTAAATATGCCGGATTGTATATTAGGGTTTTATTCCCACTTTGCAAAATAATCCTTTCCAAAGAATACTTCTTGCATATATATAATTCTTTTCTTGAAAATTGAATCAAATATCATTTAAATTAGGATCTAATAGAAAAATATATTTCTAAACCTCAACAAATACTGATCGGAATGTCCAGTAAATACGTTTTGCATTCTAACCCTCAAAATTGTCAATTTTGCAAATAAGTCCTTCTTTTCTCAAAAGTTGCAAATAGGCATAATTAATTTCAGAAAAATCTGGAAAAATATTAAATAGTTCTCAAATAATAAATAATGATTTTTCATAAGGAAAACTAAATTTTTCAAACTTCTGAAAAGCCATTTGCACGTGTTTTGCACGTGTACAAAAGATAAATCTTTTAGAAAATATTTATCAAATACTCAAAATCATTTAAAAATTTATTTTCAAATAATTAAAATAATATTTGAAAATACGGGGTTCTACAATATAGTTGTGTTCTTCTCAAGCTGCAATGTAGCCAGCTTCACCTTGCTACTTTCTGGAGTTTCCAAGACCTCAAAGCTAGTCTCGACTTGCCTAATCCAATTGTCAGCTGCATCTGGGTCTGACTTTCCTTCAAACACTGGCGGCTTCATTCGCTTGAATGATTCCACAAGTTTGGTCGCCTTAGAAACTGGATTTGCAGGCATCCCCCTATGGTTTTGGTTCATAGCAACGGCGTTGATGGTCTGATAGACCCTGGCCAACTCCGTTTCCAAGTCGAGTCCACAACTGGGCCCTTCTCTATTCCTTGCTCTTCTTCCAGCCATACTCTGATTCAAAAGATCCATTAAATTCGAAGTAGAAACATGAATTAAATCAACTTTTTCATTTCATTGAATTCAAACTTTGTACATTCAAATTTAAAACATCGTCTGACATTAAGCGAAAAACATTGTGATGATACAACATTCTAATCCCTACGGTTCCTCTTGGATTTCCTAAGCTCTTCCTGTAGTTCTGCTACCTCTCCTTTCAGCACATCATACATGTTCTTTCTCTTCTCGAGTTCCCAAACACGATGACTGAGGGTTGCAATATTCTCCTTGAACTTTGCATACTGGGCCTGCAATTGGTCTGCTCTCTCCTTCTGAGTCTCCACTTACCTCTAAAGAGATTCTATGTGATCTCTCAGAACTGGTTATTCCTCGTTGGATGAAATGTCTGATGAGTCTGAAGGCGAAGTGATCTCTCGGGACTCGGGCCATTCTCCTTCATACTCATTGGGATCTTTTTCGTCGGAATCTCTTTGTCCGGGGTAGCAGTCCTCTTCAATTATGTGCCAATCGTCATCACCTGCGAGGTCGTGGTGGTTTGCCATCTTTAGGGAGGGAGAAGAGGAAGCATTAATCAGAGAACAGCTTACATTTAAATCTCTATACCCTACTCACACTCTAATGTCCACTCTAGGGTGTCGTTCCTTATAAATTTGTACTACTTGGATGCGTGGCTCTGATACCACTCTGTAACACCCCGAATTCCAAATAAGACTGAATTTCGAAGTTCCACAGGATCTTTACACTTCACTTCGTACAATTTTACAAGGAATTTAAAACTTTTTGTACAACAATGTTTACATCAACGCAGCGGAATTATAATTACAACATGATACATGAAATAAATAACAATTTGAATATTTCTTTAAGCAGCATTCCTTCTTTAGTCCTTTCATTCATTTTATCCTACATAGAAACTATAGGTACGTCAGTTGCATACAACTGATGCTAGGATATAATACATCAATTTCTCTTACTTGGAAAACACACACTTGATCACAAACGAAGCTAAGGGGGACTATCTTATTGATGTCGTGTGTGAATGTGCATTTAGTCTTAAATGTAGTTATTTATTATTTCATGATACTAATGCACACTTGTTCGAACTTATGCATCCCATTCTACATAAATCCGAGGGCAAGCCCTTAACCGTACTTCATCTTGTAGGGTTGGATCCCTCGCTATGAGTTTAACTACTACGATAACTACGGTAAGTATCCTATATATTTTATGAGTTACGAGCCCATGCCCAGACAGCCTGGAGGGGAATCCCACATCATGACATGACGCATCATGCAGACACCTGTGGACAATTTGCCTCCGTCATGGAACGATGACACTATGTAGTCACGAAGCACCCCACAAGCATCGCCACGGTCCTGATAATTCCGGAGATGTATCTACGTTATGACATGACGCATCATGCAGACAGCCTGTGAACACTCACACCGTAGATCCGAGGTCCTCATACTTGTGTTTTTCTCTCTATTTCTTAACCTCTTTTCATGTTCACCAAAAATTTGAGTGTTCAGACTCACAAATTTCTACAATCCATCATGATCTTTTTGTTTCATTTTCCAAGCACAATTATATGCACAAAACATCAATTTCATATTTAACTTACCACATCTCATGATTTAATCTCCACATAATTTCTTGCATTCAAAATTTTCCTCTTTCTTTAATTATACTAAAACCATATTTTAAAGAAGATTTATCAAATTCTTTAATCCATTTTATTATAAAAAACCACATCCAATCTTCACAAAATACAATAAAATGTTGTAGAATTATTTTTCATAAATCCTAGATAATATATAACGAATAATAGATTTTTTTGCTAATTTTTATTACTCTTAAAACTCAAAAATAAACCCACAAATCGAATTATATTAAAAATATATAAAAAAACACAAATAAAAGGCAGGGGTTGGATTCGAACACAAAACCAACGAACCCCCCCCCCCTCCCCCCTGCCCAACTACAGTTACAGACCCAAAGCGCACTCGAATACCAAGAAGTCCAGAGTGAATGACCGATATGATTATACTTCATTACTTTATATATCAACTGTACTGTGTTTTGAGAAAAATCAATTTTTTGATAAAACAGAGCCTCTTCTCGAACCCGAGACTCTATACACTGTACACAACGCCTTATACTCACACCGAAAGCCAATATACCCAAACTAATTCTCTGTTATGAAGAGGAAGTGATATAAATTTATACTTTATGTCTGTTTGAAAAATTCTTTTACAAAATTTTAATTTCTCAATAAATATGTATCTTTCATTTACAAACCCCTTCTAGAATATATTCTTTAAAAATACAGTGTAATAGCAATTAAAAACTCTTATTTTTGACATTATGATAAGTTTTATTCCCAGTTTATATTTAAAGAATGCATTATTGATCTTGAAATAAACTATGGTTCCTTCTCAAAAACACCAATATATATTCACTAAATGTATGTTCTTGTTCTCTTTCCATTCTACAAGATTTCTAGAAATTTTTCTTTTATCACAATAACATTATATAACAACAATTTACCCATTAACCAACTAAACATTACAATATCCATTCATCTCAATCTACAGCTAAGCATAACAATATCCATTCATCTACAACTAAGCCATTCACTTAAACAAAATCATCACACTAGCATGGTTCATTTAAAATAGATATTCTAGCATGAATTTCGTTAATAAGACACCATGATGAACTATAATTCACTAAACACAATCAAAATTTTCTCTTTTTCTTTACTAGTCTCTTTAGGCAATCACATGGCAATTTTAATTAGTTTCTCTAGCATATTCATGAAATTAAATTCCTAGCATGGTAATTACATTAAAAGTAGAGAAATCACCCACCTTCTTGGAGAAACAATGAAAACTCTTAAAGAAAACTCCTTGAAAGCACGATTGCCTTCCCTTCTCCTCCTAGCTTGTGCAAATTCCGAGCCTCCTCCTTGTACAAAATCCTAAACTCTCCTCTCTTCTTTGGCCGGCCTCCAATGGAAAGGAACACATATTCTCTTTCTTTTTCTCACACAATTTTCTTCTCACTCAAACTTTTTCTCACACATTCTTTTTCTTTCTCTTTCTCTTTAAAATTTCTAAATGCAAGTGATAAAGAAAGACAAGGGAGGGGTATTTATACACATCTCAAGAGCAAATGAAGGGTTGAGATGAGTTTGGATGAAGGACTAAGATACAATTGGGAGTTAGAAGAACTACCCACTAGTGAGCAACCAACTCTCCAATTATTCCATCTCCCCCACTCCAAGCATTGGCCGGCCTCCCTTCTTGTCCCATTGCACGTGCATGTGCAGTGCACGTGCCCTCACATGCACATCTAGTTGTTTGTTCATTTAATTGTTAATTAATTTGTTACATGATCATGTCTACCATACAAGTTGTCTTAATTAATAATAGAATTAATTAGTTGGCTAATTTAGTGGGCTAAAATCCATAGGCTCTTAATTAATTAATTAATTTTATTTTAAGTGGCTAGAATTAAACTATTAGGCCTAAGAATTAATAAGAGGCTTTTTAAAAGAGAAATGAAAAATGTTTATTCATGACATTAAAATAATTTGCACGTGCGGAACATGTGAAAACAAATGAATTTTTTTTATTTAATTATTTGAAAATTCAGGATGTTACATTACCTGTTAGTATTTTAGTGTTATCAATATTCTGTTGAATTTTATGTTAGCCAAAAGGCTAGTTATCACTTGTTATATGTACTGGATTCCTTATTAGGACTTACAATTTGATCTTTACCAATCTCTATGAGCCTCAAATTCCTTTTCAATATGTACATATTTGTTACAGTAGTCATTTGTGCTACGACACTGCTATATATATCTAGATGCATGTCTTTTGTAAAGTATTTTGATGTGAAAATATTAACCTTTTTCCTTTCCTGTTATTTCTGGCTTTAATTTGGTTGGAATCAATATAATAACAGATGTAAAACTTTTATCTTTTGTAGATAAGGGATACTAGCATCCTCGTGCAATTACGACCTACATGGGAGCGTCTAAGCAGCTACATAAGTGCAAATGGACGCAAGCGCTTTGAGGTTTATGTTTGTACATTGGCTGAGCGAGATTATGCTCTAGAAATGTGGAGGCTTCTTGACCCAAAAGCAAAATTGATCTGCTCAAAGGAACTTCTATGGTTGATCAGCTAGATATGTGGAGGCTTCCTTTAATTATACTATAGAATTTAGTTTTCAGTTGGTTGTATTGAATGAGATTGAGGAGTTGAATGTTGTTTTATAACATATATATGAAATTTTATTTTATGTAGGATAATTTTTTATTAAAAAATGTTTTAAAACTCCCAATTTTTTTTTAAAAAAAATGTCTACCTATCCCGGCGTTTTTGGACAAAATGCCGGGATAGGGTGCTTTTAAAAAAAAAATAATTAATAACCTATCCCAGCATTTTTAGTCAAAAATGTCGGGATAGATTACTTTTCCTTCTTCCCTAACAAAATCTCTATCATGTCATTTTTCAATTAAATGATGGGATAGATATAGGCTATAGCGGCGTTTTTTGAAAACGCCGGGATAGACCCTATATCTGTCCTGACACCCGCTGTAACGGCATTTTTGGCGGCATTTTCAGAAATGCCGCTACAATCTATCCCGACATTTTTAATACCGGGATAGCCCAAAAAATGCTGGGAAAGCCCGTGCGGTTTGTAGTGTGTTGGAATTCTATAACTGATGCTATAACTCTGTAACAGCAAAATAATGGATCCATCAGTTACGCTTTTGTGCCATTACTCTGCTGTTACAGAGTAATGGATCCATCAGTTATGCCTCTAATTTTCTATAAATCCAGTCAATTTTGTCTGTTATTTTACATTTTTTTGAATTTTACAATCCCCTTCTCCGTCTTCCTTTGAGTCTGTCTGAGAGTACAATGCAATTGCTGGTTTGCTGGTGTCTCTGAAGCTTGGGTGCTGCTCTTAAGAAAAGGTAATACAGTTGTATCCTGAGAGGTAGTTCATCAACAACCGTCACACTACAGGGCAAATTTTGATCTAAGGACAGAAATTTTCATTTCGACTCTGTATCAAATTGTCTGGTTTGATTTTTATTCCTGTAATTTTACTTCTTCACAAAGATTATTAGAAATATTATGTTTTACGAAATTCAAGTTCTAAAAATCTTAAAGCAAAATTTTTTCCTCTATTCTAACAATTTTTGTGAAGAACATTTACAGGTGTTGTTTATCATTTCAGAAAAAAACAAAAACAAAAAACTAATGGTTGAATTTTAACTGTTTCAGAAGAAAGAAAATGGAAAACAAACAAACTGAGAATGTCAGTGACTGCTCAATCACGAACCCCAGTGACCCAGAATGTGACTACACAACCGGTTGCGGCACAAACGGTCGTTCTGCCCACACATATAACCATGGGAGAAAAACCTGAAAAGTTCAATGAAACTGAATTCAAAAAGTGGTAAGGAAAGATGTAGTTCTACCTGACCACCTTGAAACTGGAAAGGTTTCTGACTGAAACTGCCCCTATGCTGGCACCTATAGATGCGCACTCTGTTGCTGCTATTGATGCATGGACTCAAGGTGATTATCTATGCAGAAATTACATCCTGAACGGTTTGGTAGACCCACTCTACAATTTGTATTGTGTCTTCAAGACATCCAAACTTCTGTGGGGGTCTTTAGAGAAGAAATACAAAACCGAAGATGTTGGCTCCAAGAAGTTTGTAGTTGGAAAATTTTTGGACTACAAGAAGGTTGACTCCAAGACTGTTGTGAGCCAAATTCAGGAGCTGCAAGTGATAATACACGAAATTGCTGCAGAGAACATGACATTGTGGGAACCATTCCAAGTTGCAGCGTCATTGAGAAGCTTCCACCTGGATGGAAAGGCTTCAAGAATTACCTCAAGCACAAGCAAAAGGAAATGTCTCTTGAGGACCTGATTGTCAGGTTGCGGATTGAAGAGGACAATCGCAAGGCTGACAAGTCCTATGGAAATCAGTTCATAGAAAAATCCAACATGGTGGAGCACGAACAGAAGGGCAAAAAGAGGAAGTTCTTGCTACAGAGATCGAACAAGAAGCCTGTTGCAAAGAGGTTTGATGGAAAATGCCACAAGTGTGGTAGGTTTGGGCACAAGATATCTGAATGTCGCTGCAAGGATGACATTCGCACTGGACCTGGAAAAGCCCATGCGCACATAGTTGAGAACCTGTCCACTGGTCTCTCTGACTTGGACCTTTGTGATGTTGTATCAGAGGTCAATCTGATGGGGAGCAATCCTCGTGAGTAGTGGTATGATACTGGAGCCACCATGCACATCTGCTTGGACAAGGATATGTTCACTTCATACCAGAAATGCAACAAGGATGAACAGTTGTTCATGGGGAATTCTTCCACCTCAAAGATTGAAGGAACAGGGAAGATAGTGCTGAAGATGACTTCTGACAAGGAACTAACACTAACCAATGTGTTGCACGTTCCAGATATTCGTAAGAACATGGTCTCGGGATCTTTGCTGAGTAAGAATGGATTTAGGGTCGTGTTTTCTTCTGATAATTTTGTACTTTCAAAGAATGGGGTGTACTTGGGAAAAAAGTATGTTAAGGATGGACTATTCAAATTTAATGTAATGAAAGTCATCCCAAAATCTGTTGTTCATGTTGTTCCCAAAATTAATGAAATGAATCCTGTTTCTTATGTTGTTGAGTCTTGTTTTGTTTGGCATGAAAGACTAGGCCATGTTAATTTCAATTCTTTGCGTAGATTAATTAACATGAATTTACTACCAAAATTTAAGGTAGACAACTGCGACAAATGTGAAGTTTGTATAGAGGTCAAACTCACTAAAACTCCATCCCGTTCTGTAGAAAGATACACTGAAACTCAAGGTTTAACTCACACGGATCTGTGTGATTTAAAATTCGTGCAGACCAGAGGTGGTAAAAAGTATTTTGTGACGTTCATAGATGATTGCACAAAATACTGCTATGTATATTTGTTACATAGGAAAAAATGAGGCATTGGATAAATTCAAGGAATATAAGCTTGAGGTTGAGAATCAACTTGGAAAAAAGATTAAAATCGTTAGGAGTGATAGAGGAGGGGAATATAATGCACCGTTTAATATGTTCTGTTCTGAACATGAAATAGTTCATCAGACCAATGCTCCTTACTCACCTGAATCAAACGGTACTGCCGAGCGCAAGAACCGAACACTGAAGGAGATGATGAATGCCTTGTTGTTGAATTCTAGGTTACCTCAGAACATGTGGGGGGAAGCATTGCTGACCACCAACTATATTCTCAATAAAATACCTCACATGAAAACTGGCAAGACTCCATACAAACCGTGGAAAGGTAATGTACCTTAGTATAAATACCTCAAAGTATAGGGGTGTCTAGCAAAGGTAGTAGTACCTAATCCTAAATAGGTCACAATAGGGCCTAAGACCATTGATTGCATATTCATAGTCTATGCACACAACAATAGTGCATATCGGTTCGTGGTATATAAATCAGATATACCGGATGTCCATATGAATACAATAATGGAATCAAGGAATACTTACTTCTTTGAACACGTGTTTCCGTGTAAGGATGCTACGTATCCCAAACGTACACATGAACAAGGGAGTGTAAGTACTTCGGTTGATGAACCAGGAGATGATAATGATGAACCCAGACGAAGTAAACGGGCTAGAATATCAAAGTCATTTGGTCCTAACTTTGTAACGGTCTTTCTGTTAGAGAATCAGCTTAGATCATTCAAGGAATCCATGTCTATGCCTGATGCTCCTATGTGGAAGGAAGCAATCAAAAGTGAAATAGACTTCATCATGCAAAATCATACATGGGAGTTGGTCGATTTGCCTTCTGGATGTAAAGCTCTAGGATGCAAATGGATTTTCAAATAGAAATTGAAACAAGATGGTTCGATAGAAAAACATAAGGCTAGACTTGTGGTATAAGGATTTAGGCAAAAGAAAGGCCTAGACTTCTTTGACACTTATTCTCCGGTCACGAGAATAACTTTCATAAGAATGTTGATGGCTATTGCAACTCTACGCAACCTCGAAATACATCAAATGGATATCAAAACCGCCTTTCTAAATGAGGATTTAGAAGAGGAAATTTATATGAAACAATCTAAGGATTATGTAGTTCCTGAACAAGAAAACAATGTGTGCAGACTTGTAAAATCTTTATACGGATTGAAACAAGCTCCAAAGCAGTGACATGCAAAATTTGACAATATTATGATGTCAAATGGTTTCAAAATAAATGAATGTGATAAGTGTATCTACATCAAAGATACTCCAAATGGATACATTCTGGTGTGTCTGTATGTAGATGACATGCTCATTATTGGTGGCAATAATGACATTATCAAACAAACAAAGAAGATGCTTAGTGGTCAATTTGATATGAAAGATTTAGTAGTTGCAGATGTCATATTAGGAGTTAAAGTTTCCAGGACATCTGATGGAATTACATTGTCTCAAGCTCATTACGGAAGGTACTTGAAAGATTCAAGAATTACTCCAATGGGACTACCAAAAGTCCTGTGGATCCCAATCTTCACTTGTTCAAAAATACGGGTGACAACATATCACAATTGAAATATACACGTGTAATTGGTAGTCTCATGTATTTAACAAATTGTACAAGACCGAACTTGGTGTATTTAGTAAATGTACTGAGCCGCTACACAAGTAATCCAGGATGAAGTCACTGGAAAGGAATAACTAGAGTATTGAACTATTTGCAACATACTCAAAGTTATGGGCTGCATTACATCAGATATCCAGCAGTACTAGAAGGCTACAGTGATGCCAACTAGATATTGAACTCCAAGAACTCAAAATCCACTAGTAGGTATGTCTTCACTCTTAGTGGTGCAACTGTGTCATGGAAATTCTCTAAACAAACGTTATTGGCCAGATCCACCATGGAATCTGGGTTTATTGCCTTAGACAAAGCGGTAGAGGAAGCAAAATGGAATCAGAACTTTTTATAGGATATTCCTATGTGGAAAAAACCAGTGCCTGCTATATGTGTATACTGTGACAGCCAATCGGCTATAGCAAGGGCACTGAGTTATATGTATAATGATAAGTCTCGTCATATCAGAAGGCGATACAAAACTATTAGACAACTACTCTCAAATGGAATAATTTTTATAGAGTATATAAAATCGGCTGACAACTTAGCGGATCCATTTATTAAAGGTTTGTCAAGAGAGCAGGTTGTGAGATCATCAAGAGGAATGGGTTTAAAGCTTATGAAGAAAGGGGATACTTGATGGAAACCCTACCTAGGTGACTGGAGATCCCAAGATCCAGCTTCAAGGGGATAACTAAATCTTGTTGAATCGACGTGATCACTGAGAGATTAAAATATTGTACCCATTCTTAGGATGATAAATAGTGCTACTTGCAAGGGGTTAGGATAAGCTTGACTTTTAATGATTCCCATAGTTTTGAAATAAAGGTGGGGTATGACAGGATACTCTTTATGGGCAATCACCTTGTGAGTGTGAAATGGAGCCGTTTCTAGGAGAATGAAGTGAGGATACATTCTCCAAGTTCACTGACGATTAATCAGGATTGTTTAAGGCCAAAATGAACACAACTAGAGAATCTAGCTCTGTGAGGAGATGAAACTGTGTGATAGTTATTGTCTAGGTTCACATCAAAACTCGGATAGTTCAAGACATCATGTTCACTACCGGGTCAAGTGAATCCGATGGCTACTCACTAGGGGTGGTTCAAAGTTGAAAAATTACTGCCATTCCTGATGAAGTGATTTTCCAATTGTACTTTCAGATTCTTTTCTGTCATGTCTTTTTCTGTCATGTCTTTTTCTACCGTGTCTGGATTGCATAGTCTGGTAATTTCTATTCGTTGGAAATATTTTTGGCATATTTTCTGGGCCTGATTCCAGTGGGCTCTAGCCACCGGAAGCGCCGGAAAGTGATTGGATTGTGTTCCTCTCGTTGAGTACTATTTCGTAATGTACTCGTTTGCCAAAAATGGATTCCGTATGAATGAGAAATGTTGGTCCAAAGGTGGGTACTCGAAATGTACTAACTTGGAAATTTGGATAAAATGGACATCGATAGTGGAGAAAGATTTATTTAGTATATAAGCTAAAGAAATGGACTAAATGGCATAGCCCTGGGGTTACCACTAACGTGTAGTGGAGAGAGGACCTAGCCAAAGTTACAAACACACGCGCGCGCCCAGCCCAGCCCGGCCCCAGCTCCAAGGGTTCGGTTCGGTTTGCTCCGCTCAGAATTTTTCCTGGGATCCAGTTCTCTCCCTTCTGTTGAGGCTGTTGGAATTCTGCTATTACTGAATAATGGATCCATCAGTTACGCTTTTGTGCCATTACTCTGCTATTACTGAATAATGGATCCATCAGTTACGCTTGGGTGCTGCTCTTCAGAGAAGGTAATACAGTTGTATCCCGTGAGGCAGTTCGTCAACAACCGTCACACTACGTGGCGAATTTTGCTTTAAGGACAGAGATTTTCATCTCGACTCTGTATAGAATTGTCTGGTTTGATTTTTATTCCTGTAATTTTACTTCTTCACAAAGATGATTAAAAATATTCTATTTTACGAAATTCAAGTTCTAACATTGCACGGGCGCGCCAATGGGCCAGCAGAAGGCCTGTGGAATTATCTAGCCTAGGCCAGTAGAGGAGTTGGCGTTAAGCCCGGTCTTGCTTTGCAATCCATGCCAAGATCGTCGGTGAAGATCAGTCATGATTTTTTCCATATCGGCGACCAAATTTGCAGATGATGGAACATGAGATGCTTTGACCTTTGAGATTTTATGCTTGAAGACCATTTTACACGCTCGTTGACATAAGAAGGGGAAAAGGTTAAAATTATAAGTTTCTACAATGATCGAACCAAAAGACCTGCAAATCTGCAGAGAACTAGGTCAGAGTTGGCAGCAGGCCGAATAAGTCAAAGATGATTGGAAACAACGATGCGCAGTTCGCAACAAATATCCATTAGAATTATGAAGATGAATAAGTCGAGATGTATTCTTTGTAAAATAAATAGATATTGCTTAACCAACAAATGTTGAAAATGTAAATTTTGTGCTTGTTTTTCTTCTTCTTTTTTTTGAAGTAAAAGGTGGAATAATGCCACCCTGTTTCATTAATAAGAAATTAATAAAACAACCCCGGTGTACCGCGAGAGATACAAAAGTACAAAGCAGAAAATAAAATGCAGTGCAGGAAATAAAACATAAGCCCCTAACAAAACCCTCGGGGGTGCGTCTAATCCTCCATACATTAAAAACAATCAAAAGTACAATAGACCAAAAACAAACTAGCAGAAACTGCAGCTATTGAGACTCTGTTGAGTATGGATGGCGCCGCCCCTCAGTCCAGAGTTGGCCCAAACTCTACCTCCTCATCATCAAAATCCTCCACCTGGAAGACTGGTAATCCTCCCTCTCGCTCCTGTGGCGGCAGCTGTAGCCCAAAAATAAATAAGATGCATGATATGAGTAAGGTTACCAGAAATACTACTACATGAAGTTCGAAAATAAAAGTTGTTTCTGTCTAGCTATAACACCCATGTAGTTGCTGCAATGGCAATGTACCATGCATCCTTCATTTCGTGGCGCATCGAGGCGAATTTGGGACCGATCCACAAATCCTCATATTCGTTGGGGTAGTCACCTGTTCCTAGGTCTCTTAAAACCTCTACCATAGTTGCCTTACTCCTTGGGCAGTGAATAAAAAGGTGATTCAGAGTCTCCGTATGCATATTGCAGAACCCACAGTTAGTCTGGCCAGGTTCTCTCTCGTGAGGATTGCATTATTGAGCACGAGCCAGAGGAAGACTCTGACTTTCAATGGTGTTTTTGCCTTCCATAACACCTGTGCCCAGCTGGGTCTGCATCCCCGGAAGTGAATTCGATGGTACAGGGATTTGACCGTGAAAGCTCCCTTGGTCTCTAATCCCCATCGCATCTGGTCTGGTCCTTAGGTTCACATCGTCCTGGTCCGTGTGATGTGTGTTTGCAATTCGATCAGTTGCTGATGTAATCCTGGGGTAAAAGGTCCTCAGAACGACAGTCTCTAATTTCCCCTCTTCCAAGTCTTTGCCAAAGAGACATTGGGTCAATTCGTTTTGGCAAACAGCTCTGGGAAGGTTTTCCTTAGTGTATGGGCACCACACCACTTATCCCACCAAAATCTGGTGGACCGTCCATTACCGATAGTTGACGTAACTGCTGAATAGAACGGTCTGCTTGCTTTGGTAATTCCTTTCCAGAGTCGGAAGACCTTAGCCCCTACTCGAAAGCCTAGACTTCTCGTACCTTTTTTCTGAAGATATGGTTGAATGAAATCCTGCCATCCTTCCCCCCCGTGGTGAAAAACCTTCCACCACCATTTCTCCAAAAGGGCAAGGTTCATATCTCTAAGGTCGATGATGCCTGGCCCTCCATGCTTATTCTTCATGCAAGCAATACTCCATTTGATCAGGTGGTAACCTCCCCTGTTCGCATCTACCCCTTTTCAAAGAAATCTTTTTCGGATTCGGTCAATCCTTTGGATGACCCACTTTGGAAGCTCAAAAAAAGACATGTAGTAAATTGGCAGATTAGACAATATTGAGTTAATGAGTATCACTCTTCCTCCTAGTGACAACGATTTTTCTTTCCAACCAGACAGTTTGTCCTCCACCCTATCTATTATCGGCAACCAGTCCGACTTAGAGAGTTTCTCTGGTCTGAGTGGGATCCCTAAATGTTTGATTGGGAACTCATTCGTCATACTGTTTAGTATAGTGGCATGTTTCCGAGCTTCTTCATCAGATAGGGAAATGGGGATCAGTGCACTCTTATGGAAATTTATCCCGAGGCCTGACCAGGCTTCAAAACAGTAGAGGGCCCCTTTAAAGCAGACTGTTTCTGATC
The DNA here is from genome assembly GCA_017893485.1 of Hemerocallis citrina. Taxonomy (NCBI): domain Eukaryota; kingdom Viridiplantae; phylum Streptophyta; class Magnoliopsida; order Asparagales; family Asphodelaceae; genus Hemerocallis; species Hemerocallis citrina. The sequence goes on from CM030360.1 coordinate 38,926,976, forward strand.
TGGTCCCATTCCCAAACAGAAGGGGGTCATCAGCATACTGAAGAATCATGCACCCTTGATTGGAGGAACTGTTGGCTACGGGCGTAATCCAACCTTTTCGCCGACAATTTTCTAGCATTCCCCTCAGCACGTCTGCAACAATAGTGAATAGAAGTGGGGATAGCGGATTCCCTTGCCGGAGTCCCTTCTTGCACGGAAACGACGGGCCTGGTCGTCCATTCACCGATATTACCATTTTACTAGTCTGTAAACATTGTTTGATCCATCTTACCCAATTTTCCCTAAATCCTCTCCCTCTGAGTGCTTCCAGCAAAAACTCCCAGTCGACGGAGTCGTATGCTTTCTCAAAATCCAGTTTTAGGAGGAAGTTCTTAGAGTTGTTCGTATAGCAGTGGTGGATAACTTGTTCAGCAGTGACCACACAATCTAGGATACATCTGCCCTTGATGAAGCCCGTCTGAATTTTGCTGATGATACAATCCATTATACTCCCCAGGCGGATGGCCAGGACCTTTGTGTTGATCTTCACCGAGTAATTAATCAGGCTAATCGGTCTGAAATCCCCCACGCGCTTAGAGTCCTTCCGTTTGGGTATCAGGACAACTTTCGCAAAATTGAACATGCCCAATCTGAGATTGTTATGAAAAAATTCGTCCATTAGTGCCATAATGTCTTCTTTAATTTCTTCCCAGAACACTTGGAAGAACATCATTGGAAAGCCGTCTGGCCCAGGTGACTTGTCTGCTCCCATTTGGTTGATGGCCTTTTTCACTTCCATTTCCGAAAAAGGTGCCTCCAAAGAGGAGAAAATTTGCGTTGAATCGTTCTGGTACTCCTGCCAGTAATCCTCCCTTAATGGGATCCTGAAATTATTCTTCCTTCCAAAGAGGCCCTTGTAGTAATTTTGAAAGGTTATGGAGATCGCCTTTTCGTCATGCAATGTTCCCGTGTCCGTTTGTATTGATAGGATGAGATTGGATCTACATCTTGCACTTGCCACTCGGTGGAAGTAGGCCGTATTCGCGTCTCCCTCTTTGAGCCACGAAATCCTTGACCTTTGCTGCCACTTGATCTCTTCCAACTTATAAAGATTGGCGACATTTTCCCAGAGCTCTAGTAACTTATTTCTTTCTTCCTGTGACAGGACTCTTGTCTCTTCCACCCTTTCAAGCTCATCAATTCCTTCCAGAAGGGAATCTTTTGCATGCCAAATTGTCGAGAATCTAGATCGATTCCATCTGTGCGGCCTCTTCCTCAATCTGTAGATTTTCTCACACCATCGGGATACAGCATCCCTGCCAGTAATTGGGAGCGCCCAATTTTCCATCACCATGTGATGAAATCCCTGAATTTCTAGCTAGACCTTCTCAAATCTAAATTTTCGTGGCCTCTGAGCTCCGCATACCCCCACATCGAGAAGGATCGGGGTATGATCTGATGTGGGTCTAGGAATCGATCTAGCTGTAGCTAGTGGAAATTTAGTTTCCCATTCCATCGATACTAAAATCCTGTCCAACTTGGCCATAACCGGAGCCGCTTGCATATTAGACCAAGTGAATAATCTGTCATTAATTGGGATATTGACCAGCTCTAGTTCCGTTATCACTCTATTGAACTTCTCTCTGTGTCTGTCGCTAGAGCCGCTTCCCTTGTGCTCGAAAGCAAATCTAGTGATGTTGAAATCCCCCCTAACAATCCAAGCTCCCGACCAACGCTATCGGATGTCGACCAGTTCTTGACAAAAGACATCTCGGTCTGTAGCCACATTCGGCCCGTAAACTATCGTCACCGTCTGCACCCAGTCATCGGACTGTCGCTTCAGTCGGGTAGTCAGGGAGACGTTCCACTGTATACCTTGATGTAAGTGAGGATATCCGAGTTGAACCCAATAGCGATCCCTCCTGAGGCTCCTGCAGACGGTCATAACACCCAATCCTTGATTCTGTTACCCCTGATTCTTTTGAGTTTGAGCCCGTGCTGAAGTTTGGTTTCCTGCAACCCTACCACTTCTGCCTTGGAATTGCTAATGACGTCTCTAACCATCTCTCTCTTCCCCCTATCCCCCAACCCCTAACATTCCAGAATAGTGTATTCATTGGGGGACTGTGTCAGCGGTGATCGTTGGTGTGGGTGTGGGGCCAGCCTCATCCCCGGGGATATCTGTCGACCCAGCGCTATTTCCTAGGGCGTTCTCATAACTAGTCTTAACCCTTTCAGTTTCCCAATCCCTAATTTTATTGAGTAATAATGCATTACGCTCTGTGTCACACACCTCTAACCCACATATTTCAGCTAGGAAAAAAACATCAGAGTCTGACATGAAATTAAATATAGTTGCTAAATAACTGCTCGTACCTCCGTTGTCGAATTTTGCAGCTTTGGCTGCCACCACTACTTCGAGGTAGTCATCCAAGGACTCCACATGAGCCCTCTTGGGTGATCACCGAACTCTGAACCCTACCGTCCTGCGTGATGTACCAGAACTATCAGTAGGTGCTGATTCTGTGAGTGTGGACAAGATCACCTCTGGCAACATCTGTGTGTTAGGGATGAACTCTAAATCCTCTGACTCCTCATCTGTGAATACAAATTCTTTGTCTAGATTTAGGCACCCTTCCAGGTTCTCATCACTATCTGTTTGCTGAGCTTCCCGTTGTAGGATAGGCTCTCTCGTTGCGGACTCTTCATTGAGCCCACAGACTGGCGATTCAAGAATAATAGCGGTGCTTTCCGTTGCGGTCCCCTCAATGGGCCCGCTACCCGTCAGACAATTTGTCTGATTGTTCGAATGTATGGAGTTACAAGTCCAAGAGGCAATAAGCTGTGTTATGGGCCCTTCTTTGGGCCCATTAATGCTAATAAGAAGCGCATTAATCCCTCACTCTCGCTAGAACCATCTGTGGGTAAGTCTAAAGTTCCTCTGTGTTCCACCACACCGCTGGTCTCGAGAGCTGCGAGATCCGCTTGTTGTAAATGGGAGGTAAGCTTACCCCCAATGCCAGCTGGATTCGATAGAGTGGTTGGTTTTTCGGCAGGGTCAGAGGGTGTAGGAAAAGAGGAGTGTAGCGTGATAAACAAGCTTTGAGAAACCATTTTTCCTTCATTACCAAGGCATTTGTTGCTTCTTCACCATTGTTTTCATTCCCATTTTTAGCTTTCTCCAAAAACTTCCCTTTACTACCCACTCCCTCAGCTTTGCTACCCACTCCTTCAAATTTAAACTCGTGCTCCCTTGAGTTCCTTTTCTTGTGATTGAGCAGATCTCTGGTCGTCTCTTTCCCCAGAGTGGGTTCTGACTCTTGGCGTGATTTCTTCAAAGGAGCTTCTTTTTCCTCTTCTGGTGAAAACCAGCGCTTTGTTACCCACTCTCTGGTCGAAAGTGGTCTTTCGCTTGTCTTCTTCCCCAGACTGGTGATTTCCTTCACCAACCCCTGTCTCGGAGCCTGCATGTTGTTGCAGGTTGGAGTTTTACCATTTTTGGGGTCTGTAAGCCCTGTCCCTCCCCTTTGAGCCACAGCGTGCTCCTCCAAAATAGGGGTGTTGAGTAGGTCTACCGTTCGATCTGATGAGTTGAAGGTTCTTGAGAGCTTTTGACCGTTGGATCTAACGGACAGATTCCTGTCTCGATCTTCTTTGTACGGCCGGTCCCTTTTTGGCCGAAACCCTTTCGCCGGAGTATCTTGGCGCTGCTTCTGCCCCATAGCCGTCTTGATGATCTCCCGGTGAGCCCTTTCCACTTCATGGGTACCATCTATTGTGAAGTTCTTTGTTGGCGAGACCACTTGCTTGTAGGTTCTGTTATCTCTGAGTGCTGTTGCAAGCGCCGGGGAGGGGATAGTCGCCTGTGCTTCTTCTCTCTTGTCGAGCACAAATCTGACCAGATGTATTGTAAGTTCTGTTATCAATTTTCTTCTTCTTCTTTGGTTAGATGTATTGTAAGGAAAACATTTTTCCCTAAAGTGTTATCATTTCCTTACTTTATTAAAATTTACTAATAATTTACTGTGCCATGCATATTCTAATTAATTTTGTTTATATATAATAAATAATAAGACATAACTTGGTCTCGAAGCCGAGACCTTCATTTACTCATCACATACTATTTACAAATTATCTCTAGTAGCACAAACTTTTATTTTATATGAGTGACACTTTGTAAATAATTATGTCGTAAATAAATTTGAACTTTGAGGGTATTATGGTAACTAACAACAGTTAAGTAAATGAGTAAATAAATGGTGAATATAATTCTCATTTAAGAATGAATGGTTGAGATTAGATGGTTAAATGTCTACAAATTACAAGTTGTCTACAAATGACAACTCCAATTCTCTCATGATACTAACTTCACAACCATTCTCTTTATTACCTTAGGTGACACACTACTATTGGAGAGTTCCCTCACCTACTCTCTCTTCTCTCACCTATTGGAGTTTGTCACTTAAGGTAATGCTAAGAATGGTAATAAAATTAATAGTGGGTGTAGCATTACTCTTATAATATTAGAGATTAGAGATCAGAGATATGCAATTCTTTATAATGCCCATTTAGTCCCACTTTTTTTTAACTTTTTCCTTTTTAAGGTCCAATGAGCTTCTTTCAAATCATTCAAAATAGATTTAATCGTTTACGTAGTGGTAACATGATTTTTATCTTTTCACGAGTTAACTTGATATTGGAGAAACAATGGTTACAGTATTGGTATAAGAATGCACATACATACATATATGTAGTGTCACATAACATAAAATATATGATTGTTAAAATATGAAAAATACATTTTTCACAACTAGTCTTTATTCAAATGCAAGATACTTGCAATTACTTTGATTTATTTGATTCACAAATATATATATAGATATATATAGAGAGAGAGAGAGGTGAGTTTCACATTTGTATGAGAAAATTTTTCTTATATAAAATGATTATACTCATTTGGTGGGACTCTCATAGAAATTCCATCCCGTCCATCATGTTTAATGTGCCAATTGATGTATTGGTAGAGAAAATCATGTAGTTTGTAGGTCGTTTACCTATCCATCATGCGGTTGAAAAATGAACGATTTCAATAGGATTAAAAAATCATACCACAAATTGGATCACATGATGCATGGATAAACAACCTCCAAACCAGTTGATTTTTTCTACACATCCATCCTTTGACATGATAAACATGATGGACAGAGTGGATCTTTCATCAGGGCTCCACCAAGTGAGTATAATTGCTTTGTATGAGGAAAATTTTGCCATACAAATATGAGATTCACTTTCATCATATTCTCATATATATATATATATATATATATATAGAGAGAGAGAGAGAGAGAGAGAGAGAGAGAGAGAGAGAGAGAGAGAGAGAGAGGAGCCTTTGGTTGCGCACGCCTCTGGTGTGCACAGTCGTGCGCACGCACTCTCAACCGTCGGATCTGCAACTTCATCATGATCCAGATCGAATGGATCAAAATCCCTCCGCTCTTCTCACTGAGAGCAGCCACAGAGGTTTCTTATATTTGGCATTTTGTCATTTTTTGACAAAAACGCAACCACATCAGTTTCTCAAATTGCCATTTTTTGAGAATTTCGCGACAGTAACCTCTCAAATAAGACAAACTTTTTGGCCATTCTCAAAATATAGAGAACGGAACATGTTTCCTAATAAATTTTGTTGTTTTAATAGGATCGGACAAAACAAGTTGTTTCGTCCAAGACATTTTCGATTTTTTTTTTAGTTTAATTTTTTTAACGATCGGACGGTACATGTTGTACCGTTCAAAGAAAAAAAATCATGGTATCGGACAAAACAAGTTGTCCCGTCCGAAGCAAAAATTTGCTTGGACGTGACAACTATTGTCCCGTCCATGAAATATGGGGGATTTTCCCACTTAATTCTCACTTTTTATTAATTAATCACTATAATTATATCTAATTAATTACTTATTCACTAATTTAATAACTATATTATTCACTAATTTACTAATTTAGCCAATCTAATCAAATATTAAGCATTAAAAAAGGAACTGGAAGTGAGACGGGACATGTTGTCCCGTCCGTTCAATTGTTTTTTTTTTAAAGTTTCCAATATTATGGCAAACAACCGTTGCGCCCACCCTCGCTATTTGCTATTTCTTAGAGCATCTGTAGTCATTGCTACTCATGTTTTGGGTATTTGGCTTATAGAAATAGAAAATATGAGTTTCAGCTGTAGTCGTTCTAACCCAAAATTTTGGTTGCATCCACAGACAAAAAACCATGTCGCATCCAAAAAAAATAAAATCATTTTTTATGCTGAAAAATCTCGAACGAAAAATCATCAACCGCCGCTGGATTTTAAAAAGAAATTATAATTAAATGGACGGGTAATGATATCCCGTCCGTCAATTTATTATTTTTTTTAAGAAAAAAATAAAACGAACGAATAGGAAACGTCCGACGCTATTTTAAAAAAAATGAAGGCACGATCGGTGAATCATTTACCGTCCCGAAATTTTTATAAAAAAAAACTTTCGGACGGAAAATGATTTCCCGCCTAATTGTTTTTTTTAAAAAAATTGTTTCGGACGGTAAATTATTACTCGTCCGATCATTTTATTAAAAAATTAATTTTCTACGATGAAAAATGATCTTTCGTCCGATCTCCTATTTTTTCCACATTCCTATATCGTCTGCCAAATATAGCAGACCACTGTTCACCAAATACCCAAAATTTGGGAATATAGCAAACGACTACAGCACCCATTTTCCCCATTTTTTTCCTCTAAATTTTGGGTAAAAAGCCAACGACTACTGATGCTCTTATTTTGCTATTTTTCCATATTTGAGTACAATCGTTGTGGATGCTCTTACAAATAGGGGAAAATGAGTCTTTTCCTCTTCCCACCCCCTCCTTCTCCCCTCCTTCTCTCCTTTGTTTCAGTGATCGCTCATCTCGCTGGATTCCTCTCCCCAAATTGGAAAAAAAAAAAACAAAACCGAAGTGCTCTCCCCAAATCTCACGAGCTCTAAGGATGGCAACTGGGCCGGGTCAACCGGCGGCCCACCCATGAACCGGCCTGCGAACCCGGCCCATCTAACAGTTTGGCGGGTTCGGGTCGAACCCGGTGAACAGTACCGGGTCGACCCGGGTCGCATAGAACGCGAATTGAAACCGCGATAACCCGGCCCACGAACCCGCTCAACCCTCTAATTCAACCTACCAACCCGCGGGTCGACCCGCGTGTTTCGACCCGTTGGACCCGTGCGGGTCGAACGTTCGACCCGTGACGGGTCGACCGTTGACCCGCGGGTCGAACGGTCGAAATGGCAGCTCTGTCTCCACAGAGCCGTTCCGAACGGCTCTATAGCCGTTGGTTTGGATTTTTTTTGGTTTTTTTTGTTTTTTCCCACTTATTTAGCCTATAAATATCCCCCAAAAATCTCAAAAAAAATCACACCTCACTCTCTTACTCTCTCTACTATTATACATCATTTGTAAAGAATTTTTTAACAATTCTAGTATTCTTCAAACAAGTGTACAAGGAGGCATATACACGATCAAATTTCGGTCGTATCGGAAACAAAATTCAACGTCTTCAACGTCTTCAACTCTCTTCAACCCTTGTCAAATCTATTTCAACCTCTTCTCAACTCTTCAATTGCGGAATCGGCAAAGCGCTCCTCCATCTTTTGATTCTTTTCTATTATATTCTTATTTTCACGGTTTTTTTTACATACGCGTATTCAACGGTGAACGGTATCAAAATATCTCTATCTCTCTTGTTAATTTTTTTTTGCGTTGTAGTTAAAATTATTGTTCGCCTTTTGAACTTCTCTATCTCAACCCTCTTGTTTTTTAGATTTTTTTTGTATAATTCACCGCTCCTACATTGTAGATTTTTTTTTACATACCACATTACTACATTATGTCTAGATCACGCGGTAGCGGTCGTAGCGGACAAGATTCCTCCTCTTCACGTAGGCCACCAATTGTCCCAAGTAGTGAGCCCGCCCAAGATTACATTGATCCTACTATGGAACAATGGGGTACACATGACGATGTTGTAGGTGACATACAATTAGAAGAAGAAGAACAACAACAACAAACCGAAACCACACAACTCCGTAGTAGTAGGAAAAGTAGAGGAGAAACTAGCGATTGGCATAAGTTTTATGAATATATCCCGGACGGACATATTCCGGGTATAGGTTTGAAAGTGTATAAAACATGTAGTAAAACATACAAATTCAAGAGGGGTGACGGCACCGGTACAATTAGTAGGCACATCCAACATAATCATAAAGAACTTCTTGATCAAATACACGGCCAACAAAAAATCAACCCTAGGACCGGTCAAGTAGATAGCCACCCTTATGATCCCGAACTTGTTCGTCGGGAAATGGCCCGATTAGTCATTAAGGAAGAGTTACCATTTTCCTATCCCGAGAGTAGGAACTTGGAAAATTTTAATCAAACGGCCTTAAACCCTCATTTTAAAAGAATTCCGAGAAATACTTGCAAATCGGATTGTTTTAAAGTGTACATGGAAATGAAGGACGCTTTGATTGCAATTTTATGGAGTTTAACTTGTAGGGTTAGTTTAACTTCGGATTGTTGGACGGGTGTCAACAATATTCCAACGATGGGAATAACCTGTCATTGGATCGACAATGATTGGATTCTTCAAAAAAGAATCATATCACTTGCATCGTTGCCGTATCCCCATAATGGCGCTGAAATAGCAAACCGTATTTTAGAAATTTGTGATGTTTTTCATATTCGCGATAAAATTATGGCTATTAGTTTTGATAATGCATCTAACAATAATGTAGCAATTACTACTTTAAAATCTGAATTAAACCCTCCATCTGACAATATTTTTCATGTTAGATGTGCATGTCATATTATAAATTTATGTGTTCAAGATACATTAAGAATAGCTGATCCATATATAGGTAAAATTAGAAATTGTGTACATTTCATTGCATTAAGTCCAAGCATTTTTCAAGAATGGAAAGCTTGGTGTAATGTTAGAAATGTTCCTTTTAGAAAATTTCCAAAGGATGTTAGACACCGATGGAATTCTACTTTTGATTTACTAAATGTTGTCACCGATTATAAAGCAGTTGTAAATGATTTTTGTATCACAAAAAATATGGTTAGTTTTGAAATGACTCCCACCGATTGGTTTTTTGCCGAATCGTTATTGAAATTTTTAGAACCTTTTAAAACCGCAACTTTAAAATTTTCAAAAACATATAAATCTACTTCCAGTAGCATTTTTATTGAATTAGTTAGCATGATGCAAATATTTAACGAAATGTTAAATGATATCCATATTAGTGAGATTGTAAGACCTGCATTTCAAAAAATTTTGAAGTATTATTTTCCTCCTCCTATGTTGATTTGTGTAGCTACTGTTATGGATCCTCGTATCAAATTAGAAGGTACGAAGAATTTGATAGAATTGTTTTTTTGGATATTTAGAGGTAAATGTAGAATTAACAATTGATTGCGCTACTTTTTTACTTCAGTTTGAATCTACGTTAAATAACTTGTATGATTATTATGATAGACGTTTTGGTTCTAGTAGTACAACTTCTGTAGTTAGTTCTTCTTCTGGTAGTTCTAAAGGTAAGGGTAAAAGTAGAATTGGTGATAGAACATTTAGTTTACTTGAACAAATTCAATCTAAAAAACCTAGGACTAATCAACCAAATGAATTAAATTGGTATAACCAACAAGATTCTAAGCCTTTTACTTCTCCACTAAATATTTTACTATGGTGGAAAGTACATGAACACACTTTTAGTATTCTCTCAATTATGGCTAAAGATTTACTAACTCCTCCTGTCTCTACAGTTGCTTCTGAGAGTGCATTTTCTACAAGTGGCAGGGTTCTATCTGATTACAGGAATCGGTTGAAGTCCGAGGCGTTAGAGATGCTCGTTTGCACAGAAGACTGGCTGAAGGCTGAAGATAGGATGCAAGGGAAAGCACTATCAAGTTCCACAAGTGGGAGCAACTCGCCCGAAGAACAACAACAACAACAACAACAACAACAACAATAGCTTTACTTGTTATGTCAAATTAGAAAACTTGTACTCAATTAAAATTGTATATAACAAATATGTTATTGTATAAAACTTATTTCTGAAGTGAATTCTTCATTTCGTTATAAATTGTTAAAATTGTATAACTTAAATTCATATGAATAATATTTCAAAATTTGTTGTCAATTTCACTCTTTCAATCTTATTATTATTATTACGATTTTTATTGTTTATTAGTATTATTACTTACTTAGTATTATAATTATAATTATTATTTTAATTTAAGCTACCAAAAAAAAAATAAATAAATTATTAACCGTGCCAACCCGCGGGTCGACCCGGCCCAACCCGGGTTGAACCCTAAAGGGTTCACGGGTTGGGCGGGCCACCCAAACGGAACATCAATCTGGCTCGGCCCGGCCCGGATAAGAGAGCAACCCGGCCCGGCTCGGCTAAGTTTGCATGCCAACCCGTACGGGTTGGGCCCGGCCCAGCCGGTTCGACCCGTTCGCCACCCCTAACGAGCTCTCCTCTTCGTTTTTGCGCTCTCCTTCTCACGCTCTCATCAGCCCCAAATCGAAACCTTAATCCCCAAACCGAGCACCCTTCCCCATTGCCTCCCGATGCTCCTTCCCCGAGCTCCAGCTCGAGCTCCATATCCACATCTCTGAAACCCTAGGTTCCGATTTTCACTGCCATCTCTCGATTCCTCACATTAATCATCAGGTATAAATATTTTAACATTTTTGGATTGTACTTTGTTGTTGAAAAATTTCGTTCAGAATTTGATGGGTGATAAGTAGTTTTGGGGATAATGATAAGTAGTAGGTGGCTCTCACTCAATTATAGTTCTGGAATTTAATTGCAATATTAGTGAGAAAGCATGAACTGAGCACAGTATGCACTTCAGAATTTGTTTGATTAAATTTCCTAATTTATTGCAATCAATAGACAACAGCTTGAGTTGTTGTGCCTTGTTTTATTAAGTGTTTTCATTATTCATGTTGATAGCCATGTTTGTTCCTGAACATTGGAAGCTAATATTTTTGTAATGTATCAAGCTAATACTGATTGGTCCCGACTTCTGATGACATGAATTGAGGTATTTTATCAAGCTTTCAGTCAATATATTTATATGTTTTCCATTAACTTGTTTAAACATCGTTGCGTTATGAAGTTTAATAATTTTATAGGTAATGGTTAATAAGGTGTAACCCCTGTTTTTCATTTTATGTATTTTGGAGTGTATTTTTTATTTTTGTATATTTTTATCTCTCTTGTATTTTTCTGAACCGTATATTGGGTTTGTTTTCAATATATATTCATTTTATTTCATTTTGAGCTCCTTGTGTTGTTGGTTCGTCGCTTTTGTTCGTTGTTTGTCATTTTGATTTTTTTTCTCATTGTCTTGGCCTCGTTCTCTCTATTTTATATTTTTGGTGATGTGATGGAGTTTTTGGTGGTGTTTTTCCAAACCTTTGATTTTTGACCTCTAATAAGATTTTTCAAGAGCCATAGAATTCACTCTAAATTGTATTCCCATTTGTTATTGACCCAATATTCATTACCCATTTGTATACCTATTACTACATACTAATATCCACAATCCATTAGCCCACTTTAATCCCCTATATATATAATCCCTAATCCCTAAAACCCTAACCCTAAACCCTAACCCTAAACCCTAATCTCTCTCTCTCTCCCTCTCTTCCTAAATCCCGGCCTCCCCTACCTATTGCTCCCGGCCTGCACATATCCCAACCCGAGCCTTTCCATCCAAACACTAGCCGACACCCTACACCTCTACTCCACCTCCGGCCACCATCCTACACCATTATACCCGAACACCCCATCCACCCCAATGATAGCCGGCACCTACCATCACCACCATCACCATCAATACTCTCATCAATCTCTCTTTGTGGATTCTCAAAGTGGGTATTCGCCACTTTGATCGTTGCTCCAAGGAGATCGTTCGTGGGTGGAGTTTGTGTTCGTAGTTGCTTGGATTCGCGTTTGGAGTGGATTTCGTTTGTGGGTTTCGCTTTTAGGACTATTTGCATCGTGTTTCATCCCCTAACTAAGACAAGCAACTTGTACTACAATTCATTGGTTTGATACAAGTCAAAAAGTTCACATATAGTGTAGTTGGATCTAGAGACAACCAAAGATTGTGTTTTCCTTGATAGATTTTGTCTCTATTGTGATAATTTAGACATAGATGACTCATGACACAAATCTTGATAGATGATAACCTAGAAATTGCCCAAATCTTGATTTTGAACCATGTATGTGAGTACTTGTGTGAATTTGTGTTTGGATTAAGACCCATGTGAAATAATAGGTGTGGAAATGTTAATAACCCTAAATCCTAATGTTTAGATGCTTGGTAGGTTGTATTTCAAGTTTGGATGTGTTTGGATCAATATTCTTGAAGTTATGATTTTCTTGATTAAAAGTGTGAAATCTGTATTGTCTGGATGTTCTGTGTTGTTTGCTGTTTTCGTCTATGCTACAGTCAGAATATTGATTCCAAAATAAAAGATCAATTTTAGATAATTTTGTCTATTTTCAAACCCCACTGGTTTTGCTTGATTCGGATTTCGTATGACTGAGTTATAACTGTTTTAGTACAGAGGTGTCGACCAATTCCAGATTCTGTTTTGGGTTAATTTTTGTTAACAAACTATTTTTAAGAACTATTCTATACATATTATCTTGATCTAATATTTTGGTCAGTGGTTCTCTATGAAGTTGGGGACTACCCAGAATTTTGATGAATTTTAAAGACAAGTTTTATCTGGTGTTTCATGCTCATTTCTAAAATCTACTTGTGCTGTATTTTGCTTACTGCTCAGTAAAGAATCCTATTTTCACTATGATTCCTTATACCGTATGAAAATTCTTTGTGAAATGTGAAAGTTGGTAAAATCTATCTATTTTCATATTCCTTTGGCAGAATTGGATTTTGTTTCACTGTTTGCGAGATATCCTAGTTTTCGTACAGCGGTGTGGGGATTTCCAGATTCGCTAAACTATGTTTTCGTGTTGTTTTCCTATTTTTGATGGCTTGTCTATTCTTCCTGAAAAATTATGAAATTCGATATTTTGATTCTGGACATATAGGGAATTATTCTAGATTTTTCATGAATTTATTTGATGTGTTTTCATGCTGTTTTCTTGTTCTTGAAGTTGTTTTCCTGATTTCTGACTGAACATGTTTTCTCTCTTTAAACTTGTTTTGAGTTAAGTTGTTGTGAATTACTATATAACTTAATTATACTTGTTGGATTAGTGTGGATGTCTAGTTTCCAGATCCTTTGACGGATCCTGATTTGCATTCCTGTAGAGACAAGAATCACTATTTTAGTACTGATCTTTCATGCTGTCCTGAATATGAACATACACTGTTTTGCTCGGTTATGTGATTGTATATCATCTATGCATGTTTATTTGTTTTCCTGAACTTAATACTGATTGTACCATATTAATTTGACACTATTTCGTACACATTCATTTCTGTTTGATGACCATAATAAAAGTAACCAAGCCGGGGTTTATGGAAAAGATCTAGTAGTAGGAAAGCATAGAAATATGTACTTAGAAGGGGGCCTGTGTTTCCCATATGATTATCTGTTTCTGACCCTATCTACATTACTTCTTATGTAAGAAGGTGTAGAGTAGAAGAGAACCACTAGGTTCTATCTGTATCTGTTATCTGGTCCTATCTCCATTACTTCTCATGGGAAGGTGTAGAGGAGAAGAGAACCACTAGGTTCTATCTGTCTGATCTGTTATCTGTCTGAACCCTGAGTACACGGTCCTATATGGTCCCCTACGAAATCTAAAGCGAAACTGTTGTGTTGTAGCAACCATGTAAAGTGGGCTACATGAAGTACAATCTAGATAGTAATCACGCAAGACTTATAAGAATATGAATCTGTTATATGATTATCTGACTATCTGTTATCTGAATATCTGGTTATCTTTTATCTGTCTGACACTACCATGTGACGTATTACTTGACACTATTTGTATATCTGTCTGCATACTATCTGACACTTGACATTTAAACACTTGACATATGTTAGTATACCATGTTAGTTGACTCTGCCATACCATGTTAGGTCTGATTCTACTATTAGTTAGATCTGTTTAGTTTTCCCCATGTGCTTGTATCCTATATTATTTGTAACTCGCGACTTGCAATTGACGGGTACTTATTTTCTTCTTTTTCCCTTTTTCTGCAAATTTACTAATTGCAGATCAGGTTGGTCAGCTGCCAGGTGGTAATGGCGAAAGGATGTATTAAGTTGGAGATTTCTGCTTTATGATTATTATTAGTTGTTGCTTGAACTTTGAATAAAGTGTATTTAGTTTATTGGATATTTATTTGTATTTGGGCGATGTGACCCAGGATATTTGTTTTCTCCAGACTCTGATTTATTTGAGGATATTGTATTTGGTTTCAAGTAAATTTCTATTGGTAAATCTGTTTCAATATTGCATGTTGGTTGTGCCTTTTGCTTCCGACTCTGATTATATCTGTGATGTATTGTAAAGATTCTGAAACAGCTTAAGAATGATGAAAATCATTCGCTGGGCTTTTGTTACGTATCCGTATTCCGTATTCCTTTTTGGGAAGCGGGGCATGCCATAAGGGAAAAATATTGATGCTACTGGAACAAGATGGACACCTATTATATCTCAGGGAAGTATTTGATTCTCATTTATGCATTTTGGGGTTTGATCTTTCACTCTTTTGTGTGTGTTGGTATAGGCAATGATGACAAATCAGTTTATGATCTGAATTTAACTTTGAGCTTGTTGTTCAATTAGAATTTGCTTGAGTATCTAATATTTGCTGTTCAGTTTATTTTTTATTCAATAGTTCTCACTTATTATGTGAGGGTAAATGAGTCTTTTCACTCATTTATTTTTGCAATTAAGAGTTTGCAACTAAGGAAATCCCTATTTATATGAAGGAGGGTGTATTTATGCATTTGAACTGAAGCTTGATTATTTAATTAACTGATGCTTGATTATTCATGCATTTGAACTAGTTGGCATCGAACCCCAATGCAGCCCTAGTGAGAATAGCGTGTTCTGAGCCTACTATTTTTTTTTTTACTTTAAATTTTTGTTTGGCAATTAGTTTTGAAATCATGCAGCAACAAATAAACAAAGTGTGCTAAGACTTTTTTTGATTATTTTTCCTGATTGTACACAGAAGAGGAGAAGAAGTAGGAGAAGGAGAAGCAGCTAGAAGAGTGATGAGAAGCAGCAGTAGCAACTACAAGGAGAATGAGAAGCAGTATTATTTAATCTTAAATGATTCAAAATTATTGAAGTTTACTTAGTCGCTGATTTGGGAATAACATGTACGATTTGATGTTGCATCTGTTTTTGAATGCGTTTGATTATAAATTGAAGGAAATTTCCTTTTATAAAGTGTATGAGATCATTTATACGTTATCTTGGTATACGATTAAAGTTTCAAGAATGAAGTTTTAAAAAAGAAAGAAACATCTTCAAAAAATATCAGATACTCGAGTTCATTTTGATTATGTTCGTTTTGAATATGTTCATTTTTGTAAATTCTTTTGTTATTCTGATATGTGAATTCCTCCTAGTGTTGAATCTCTTGTTTTTGCTGCATTTGGAAGATAAATAAGAAATCTCTTTATGTATATATGATGAAGATGAATAACAAATCTCCTGTTAAAGTCTCCTAATGTTAAATCTCTTTTACTTTGTTCTTTAGTGTTATCTCTTAGTGCTATGGAAGATGGATACGGAATTATTCTACAAACTGGAAAATGAGTGAAACAGAGTTTAGAGCATTATTACTACAACAATCAGAAAAAAAAAGAAATAATTATGCAGAATATTATTTCATGTACTCATAACTCCATAGCATTAACAATTCATCCCTATATGAATTCAAATAAAAAATAACCATAATATTCATCCCAAAATAATGCTCATCCATAACAATCAGCAAGCCAAACAATTAGAGTTATAAACAGAGCTAAAGATGCCTGGAAACATAAACAGAGCTGAAAGTACCTGGAAACAACAACAACAGAGCTCAAGATGTCAGGAAAAAAACATAAACAGAGTTCAAGATGTGTGGAAAAAACATAAACTGATCTCAAAATGCCTGGAAACAACATAAACAGAACTCTGGTGGAACGCAAAAATAGAGAGCTCAAAAAATTATTGTATGTGAATTATACAAATGCTTCATTCAAAATTACACAAACTCAAAAATAATACAAACTCAAATTATACAAATGATTGGAACTCCCTAAGCGTTTATTTGCTAAAGTATCAAACAAATCATATTGTTGCTGATGCTCTGCTGGTTGTCGGACTGCTCCACATCAGCTAATTCATCTTTCTCTTCATGTGTACAATCTGCCAAAAAAATTACAAAAACAACTTAGCTTGTTGTTGGAGGAGCTAAGTATTTTTGAACTCTGGAGAAGGTGGAGGAAGGTGGAGGAAGGAGGAGCTAGGGTTTCGGGATATTAAACTTCATAACTGAACAATGTTTGAACAAGTGAATGGAAAACATATAAACATATTGACTGAAAGCTTGATAAAATACCTCAATTCATATCATCAGAAGTCGGGACTTATCAGTATTAAATTGATAAATTACAAAAGTATTAGCTTCCAATGTTTAGTAACTAACATGGTTATCAGTATGAATAATGCAAACACTTAATAAAACAAGGCACAACAACTCAAGATGCTATCTATTGATTGCAATAAATTAGGCAATTTAATCAAACAAATTTCGAAGTGCATACTGTCTCAGTTTCACTAATATTGCAATTAAATTCCACAACTATAATTGAGTGAGATCCACCTACTACTTATCATTATCCCCAAAACTACTTATCACCCATCAAATTTTGGACCTAATTTTTCAACAACAAAGTACAATCCAAAAATGTTAAATTATTTATACCTGATGATTAATGTGAGGAATTGCGAGAAGGCAGTGAGGTCGGGAACTAAGGTTTCAGAGAGGTGGATATGGAGCTCGAGATGGAGCTCGGGGGAGGAGCATCGGGAGGCATTGGAGAAGGGTGCTCGATTTGGGGATTAGGGTTTCGATTTGGGGGCAATGAGAGTGTGAGAATGAGAGGGGAGAAGGAAAGCGTGTGAGATTTGGGGAAGAGCACTTCGGGTTTTTAATTTTTAATTTTTAATTTTACTTATTTTTTATTTTATTTTTTCCAATTTGGGGAGAGGAATCGAGCGGGATGAGGGATCGTTGAAACGAAGGAGAGGGTGGGTAGGGAAAAGGACTCATTTGCCCCCATTTGTAAGTTTGAAGAGAGGAGGGATTTTGATCCGTTCGATCTAGATCATGATGAAGTTGTAGATCCGACGGCTGAGAGTGCATGCGCATGACTGTGCGCACTAGAGGCGTGCGCAACCGAAGGCTCCTCTCTCTCTCTCTCTATCTCTCTCTCTCTCTCTCTCAATATATATATATATATATATATATATATATATATATATATATATATATATATATATATGGATTTTCTCAGTTGCAAACGGGTCTGTTTGCACAGACCCGTTGCAAACTCTTCTCTTAGCCATCAGATCGTCTTGATCGAGATCCAACGGTTGAGATTCTCCCCGCCCATCTCATTCCCCTTTCACTTAAGTTGTGAGGGGTATAATGGAGATTCCACCCCATTATACCTCTTCACTTCACTCTTCTTCCTTTCTTTCTCACACTCTCGATCGAGACCCACCAAACTCGAAACCCAAACCCTCTCCCGACCTCTGATGCCTCCTTCAAATTCTGACCGACTATCTCTCTCTTACACACTCTCTCACACTCTCCCTACTATCTCTCAATTCCCCAACCCACCGAAACCCGACACCCAAACAACCCAACTCCAACCCCCTCCGACCTCTGACGCCTCCTCCTTCTCCTCCCGACCGCCCACCTCCTTCCAAGGATATCTCTCACTCCCTTTCACTCTCCAAGCAAAACCCTTCCTCCTCCAATCTTTGAAAGAGAATCGGGTGTAACACCTTGGATTTTCAAATCTTATTTATATTTGGAGTTGTTTGATTTTACGTGTTGTACACGTGCAAATTTATGCATGCATTTCTCTAAAAATATTTTATAAACTAGTAATCCCAATTATTCTTTTTTTTATATAGAAAGCCTAATTTAATCCTAAGCCTAATTTGTCTCTTTGTAGACCAAATTAATTAATTAATTAATTAAATTAGTAGAGCCCATGGTCTCTTGGCCCAATAGTAAGCCCATTGAATTTAATTCTTTCTTTATTTTAGACTAACTTGTAGTGTAGACTCCAATAATAGACAATTAATTAAACTGACATGAACAACTTGTAAGTGGGGGACACTAGGGTGGCACGTGCATGCACTAGAATGTGCAAAGCACACCCTTGAGCTTGGCTGGATTATGCATGGGAGGAGAGGGAGAGAGGGAGAGTGGATGAGGTGGAGAGGTGGTTACTTCATCATGGGAAGTTATGACAACTTCCTAATTCATCTAGGCCCTTGATACTTAACTACTTGATCTAATCCTAGCCTTTTATTCTCACTAAAAATTTGTATAAATACCCCCCCCTACATTAGTTATCCTTACACCTAATCTATATCAAAAGAGAAAGATAAAGAAATACAATTAGAGAGTAAAAGATTGAGAGAATAGTGAGTTCAAAAGATTGAGTGGTGTGCCATTGTGTGTACTCTTTCCAATTGGTGGCCGTTTTTTCTTCAAGGAGCAAGGGGAGAGCTCGGGTTTGCTTCAAGCTAGGAGGAGACGACTTGTCGTGGCTCAAGCTAGGAGAAAAAGGCCTCTTTTGATCATTCTAGGAGTTCTTAGGTGTTTATTTCGTTTTCTCTCCAAATAAGGTGTGCAATTTTCTCCAACTTCTAGATAGTTACCATGCTAGGTTTGTGTTTTGATCATGCTAGAATAGATAAGTGAAAATCTTGCTTTATGTTAGTACCATGATTAAGAAGAAAAAGGAACATATGTGAAATTGCATGAAATGACTAGTGAAATTGATTGAATGATATGATTAGAATTGTTGTTGTGCTAATTTGATATTGCTCTAGCATGTTAATTTAAAATGAATGATTCTCCATGTTGAAATATTCATGTATATATGTGGGAAAAGTGCAAATTTAAGAAATGTGCTTATGTGAAAAATACAAATTATGAGAATCTCCATGTTATTAAAATAAGATTGATAAGTAAATTATGCATGTTTATGGTTAGTATGATTGATACTAAATAATCCTAAAGTTGTACGTTAGTTGTTGGATAAATGAACATTTTGTAATTTAGTCCAAGTTCAAGAAATGATAAATTTGTGTGGTAATCAACAGAAAAGAAGAAAACTCATTAGTCTAATAAAGAGGAACCAATTATGATTGAAAGATATCAAGAGAAATTTCTCTTTGAAAAAGAAGTTGTTAATAGGACATTATGTGATTTTATGTACACTTTGTATAAATAAAAGAGTAGTACTTTATATGAAAAAATGAGAATTAAAATGGTTTTAAAAACCCTTAATTTACTGTTTAATTTGAAAGAAATCCAGTCAGGAATTTATTTAGTTTTAAAGAAGAACAAATCACATTTTGGATGAAATGAGTCTTTTAATGAACTAGAATAGCTATAGTCGTATACAAAACAAATTGAAATTATTTTCCCTACGGGTTAGTCACTCTGTCCATACTGGTCAGTGGGTGTAAATTAAAAACATCACTGTAGTAGGAGGTCATGGGTTCAAATCCTGGCATAAACTCTTTATTTTTATTTTTTAAAATAACCCATTACTGAGACTTCGAGTATAAGTGAATTAAGACCCCCCTTGTATCACGTGGGCGCTCTGTTCTCTTTGGTCAGCCGCTACACCACAGTACGTTACTGTGGCGCTGCTGCTATTGTTGCGGGTTCGAAACCTGGCTTCGGCCAAGGTTTTAATTTTTGATTTTTTGGGGAAATTAATGTTTTTGAATGATTTTTTTTTGTGAAATTAATTTATAAAAATTATGTTAATTATCCTGAGATTAATTTGAACTTATCTAGAAAATTTCTATGGATTGATTAAGAATTGTGTATCAAGATTAAAGAGATTATAAGGGTGTTTAATGTGACAATTAAAGCAATATGTATTTCTCTTCTTTAGAGGGAAATTATGTGAAGTTATTTTAAGAATTCATGACTTAATGCAAATGTGAATAATTTTGCTTGGTTTAAATAAATGTGATTTTAGACTTATGAATGCAAAGAAATATTATGAGATTAAATATGTAATTTGAGAAATTGTGAAAATGAAATTATCTTGTCTCTTTATTGTGGAAAGTAATGCATAAATTAAAACGAAGAAGAATCATGATAATTTATGAAAATATTGATGAGTGTGAATACTCAATTTATGAACATGGAATGAGATTTTAAACTAGAGGGTAGCTAAGGCCTATTACCGGCAATTGAATGAGTTATATTTGTTGAGATAAATTATCGAGATGAAAGAACAAGTTGGTCATGTTGTTGATTAAGACCGGTATAGAGAAAAGAGCTAACTCTAGAGGTTGATTTTATTCATGATTCAAATAATTAAGGACTAGACACATAGTGGTGATGTGACGAAAGTGAGAGAAAAATACGATTATGATGGCCAACGGATTGGCGGTGTGAGAGTGATTCACAGATTGCCTGCTTGATGCGTCAAGACACGGCGTGAGCACTACTCCAGAATTATCGTCCCGGTGGCGACGCTTGTGGGGTGTTTGGTGATTACGGGTGGTGCCATCGTTCCACAACGGAGGATGAATTATCCATAAATTGCCTGCATGATGCGTCATGTCAGTGCATGAGATTTCCCTCCAGATTGTTTAGACATGGGCTCGTAATTCATAGAATATCTAGGATACTTATCGTAGTTACCGTAGTAGTTTAAGTCATGGCGAGGGACCGAACCCTACAAGATGAAGTACGATTAAGGGCTTGCCCTCGGACCTATGTAGTATGGGATGCATAGAATCTGAACAAGTGCGCATTCGTATCATGTAATAATATAACAACTGCATTAAGGACTAAGTGCACAACACAATATGATATCTATAGGATAGTCCCCTTAGTTTTGCTTGTGACAAGTGTGTGCTTTCTAAGTAGGAGAAAATTGATATTTTATATGCTTGCGTCAGTTGAATGAACTGACGAGCCCACAGTTTCTATGCAGGATAAAGAGATTGACAGGGTTAAAGTATGCATGCTGCTTAAAGAATGTTTCAAGTGTTGTATATTTTATTCATGTAATTATTGTAAATTGCTTCCGCTGTTTAAATGTAATTTAAAGATGTAACTCTGATGTAATAAAAGTTTTAATTTCCTTGTAAAATTATACGAAGAGAAGTGTAAAAATCCTGTGGAACTTCGAATTCAAACCGTTTTGGAATTCGGGGCGTTACACCGGGAACCCAAAATCCTACAACGACTTTGAAATCTGAACACACCGTCGACCACATCTACGTCGTACAAATCTGCATTGTGCAAGGTAATTAGTAAATCCTGGATATGTCGATAAGTTCATGTAGATTTTGTTGTTTTTTAATTTCTTGAATTAATTTTTGTCATGCGTAATTTTGTAGATATAGTTATTTGTATATAGTTTTTGATGATTGTAGACGGTAGAATTATAGATGTAGTTGTTGTTGTTCGCTCAAATCGTAGATGTAGTCGTAGTTTTTATTGTTCGATATTAGTAAAACTGCACAAACGGCCAAAAAAATTCAACACGAGTAGGTCGGATTCACCATACACAAACTGACATAACTTGTAGAAGTGAGTTTCGGCTCACGGTTTGCTAGATAATGCAGTGTATCTCTTTTTCTCAAGAAAAACCAAACTAAAGCGGTACATGGTCATATTTAGCAAATTTTGAGTCGAACACCACTTCTTGCATTAGCTTGTGTGTGGGGAATCCGACCTACTCGCCAAGTTTTAGAATTTTTGAATGTCATTTGTGAGGTTTTCTATGTTTTCATACCAACAACAACTAAAATGGATATTTTGAGTACAAAAACGTAGAAAACCACACACGACAACAAAAAATTATGAAACTTTGAGAGTAGGTCGAATTCACCACACACAAGCTAACGCAACTTCTAGACGTGAGTTTCGACTCACGGTTTGTGAGGTATGGCTGTATATCGCTTTATTTGGTTTTTATTGAAACAAAGTGATACATTGCCGTATCTTGTAAACCGTGAGTTGAAACTCACATCTAGAAGCTGTGTTGGTTTGAGTATGGTGAATCCGACCTACTAACAAAGTTTCGAAATTTTTGGATGTCGTTTGTGAGGTTTTCTATGTTTTCTTACCAACTACTAAAACAACTTATTTTAGTTATTTTAAGTACGAAAACGTAGAAAGCCGCACAAACGATAACCAAAAGTTACGAAACTTTGCGAGTAGGTCGGATTCACCACACAAGCTAACACAACTTCTAGAGGTGAGTTTCGAGTCACGATTTACAAGATACAGTCGTATATCGCTTTATTTGGTGTTTATTGAAATAAAGCGATATGTTGTTGTATCTTGCAAATCGTGAGTCAAAACTCACCTCTAGAAGTTGCGTTGGTCTGTGTGTGGTGAATCTGACCTACTCGCAAAGTTTTGGAATTTTTCGATGTCGTTTATGAGGTTTACTATATTTTCGTAACAACAACAACAAAAACAACTAATTTTAGATATTTTGAGTATGAAAACGTAGAAAACTGCACAAACAACAACAAAAAATTATGAAACTTTGCGAGTAGGTTGGATTCACCACACACAAGCTAACACAACTTCAAGAAGTGAGTTTCAACTCACGGCTTGTAAGATACGGCCGTGTATCACTTTATTTCAATAAAAACAAATAAAGCGATACATCACCGTATCTCGCAAACCGTGAGTCAAAGCTCACTTCTAGAAGTTGTGCTTGTGTGTGGTGAATCTGACATACTCGCAAAGTTTCATAATTTTTGGTTGCCGTTTGTGTAGGTTTTACATGTATCTTGTTCCACATCCATATATGTGAATAGTTTGATTCAGTGTATATGATTAGTGTATTAAGAATTATTGTATTATTTTTTATGTTAGATATGGAGAATGATGAAGGAAATTCTGCTGTCAGTGATAATTTTGTCTATGCACAAGAATGTGGTGAATTTAGGCTGCAAGTTGACGAGCACCTTTAACCAGAGATATATAAGATGTTTCACACACTAGATGAAGCAGAGGAGTTTTATTAGAGCTATGCTAGATGTGCGGGGTTTGTAATGCGTAAGGGTGGGAATAAATACAAGGGAATCGAGGTAGTGGATATGTCATATTTGTGTAATAAAGTCGGGGCGTCACTTAGTCAGCCTAATGATGGTAGACGATGAACTACTTCTAGAAATGGTTGCAAAGCTTTTGTTCGTGTAAAACTAAATAAAGAAAGTAATACATATATTTTTTATTCATTTCATGAACCACACAATCACGAATTTACTTCACCCGATAGAAGACATCTGTTGCCCCAAAATCGTAGTATGTTGAAAACCAATAAAAGAATAATGGATCAACTTTCCCAAGCTAGTATCCCTACGTGCAAACAAATGCAATTATTTGAAAGTGCTAGTGGGGGTCACGATAAAATATGATTCACTGAAAAAGATGGTAGAAATCTAGAGAGAGACTTGCGGGAAGCTATGAAAGGACACGACCGGAAAATGCTCATTCAATTTTTTGAATCGAAAAACAGACGGATCCTTTATTTTTTTATGATTTCGAGGTAGATCTCGAAGGCTGGTTGTCTCATTGTATTTGGGTGGACGGTACAACTATGATGAATTAGGAAGAATTTGGGGATGTACTTTGCTTTGATGCCACATACAACACGACCCGATATGGAATGTTATTTGTTCCATTTATTGGAATCAATCATCATTGGCAATCAATGTTCTTAGGTTGGGGGTTCTATCAAAATAAGAATGCCTCTTCCTTTGTGTGGTTCTTTGAAAATTAGCTAGGAGTAATGAAACGTATTCCATCCGCCATTGTGACAGACCAGGATCGTGGGATCAGTGTTGTAGTGAAGAAAATTTTCTCTGAGACTCGGCATCGGTATTGCATTTGGTATATACTGGATAAGTTACCGCAGGAGGTACGTATGTCGAATAATGTCGATAAGTTTATGGATGGTTTTAAGAGTATCATCTATAATTTCGAATATATCAATGATTTCGAAGAAAAATAGGAAATTATTGATTTTGTAATATGAAGTTGAGAATAACAAATAGTTGAATGATCTATTTGAAATTTGTGAGAAATGGGCCCCCGTCTGTGCAAGAGAGTCATTTTGGGCTAGCATGTTGAGTAGCCAACAGGTTGAATCTATGCATTCTTCCTTGAAGTATCATACCCAAAAGAAGTACTCTTTACATGAATTTACCGTCATGTTTGATCGAGTCTTAGCAAGGCAAAGGAACGAGGAACTTAAAGAAAATCATCGTAAGCGTGATAAGAGACCCAAGTTGAAGATACAATGGACTTTGGAGGAACACATTGTGCGAATATACACATTGAAAATATTCGACAAATTCCAAGAAGAAGTAAAGAAAATCTCATTATATAATGTGACTTTCATTTTTGAGCTCCACATACCGGATAGTGCAGCTTTCTTTGCAAACCTTTGTGAAAATTCTGAACCGGGGAAGGTGGTCCAATATTGCAATTTTTGTCAAATGGCTAATTGTGGTTGTTTTTTGTTTGAATTCATAGACATTCCTTGTAAACATATTTTGGAGGTTCTTTGGTTCATCCATCACACTACACTACCGGAGCAATATATTACAAGAAGATGGACATGTGATGTCATGAGAAGAAGTTATACATCCGTTCATGATAGCGCTAGCGAGAATTTGCTTCTTGCTTTTGTGAATTGAGCCATCACGCAAAATAGATGGTCGTTCTTGGTTGTTCTTCCAATGAAAGTTACAAATACCTGCTCGACCACATGCTCCAGGGCATTGAAAGCGTTTCCCTTTTGCAACCCAGATTTAGCTGAAATCTCGAAGGTAGTGCACAACCCGTGAGTTGCGGACAACATGCTGGAGGCAGTGGACATGCACATGGAACAGACATGGATATGTCTCATGTACCCGTGGGGGACCCTCGATAGTGCATTACAAAGGGAAGGCCTAGTGGGAAGAGATTGAAGCCGATAATAGAGCAACTCCACCAAAAACCTTGACAGTGCAATGCATGTGGGATGCAAAGACAAAAACACGATTCAAGAAATTGTCCAAACAAAATTTCTAGGTAACATATATTTTTTTAGTTGAATTGTTTAGAAATTGACCTAAAAATGTTGACTCACTAAATCTAGTTTTTTTAAAGTTGAAGTTGATAGGTAAAAGTTGACTAACTGAATTTGGTCATTTATTTAGTACTACCAATGCACATGAAGAAGATCCAACCGGTGAAGAGAGTTCTGACGAAGGTGATGAGCCGTTGTAAGGTTAGTTTCTTATTGTGTATGTAAATTCAAGTTCTATACCACCTTTTTCACATGCTAGAAATTTAAGATTTTTGAAGCTTTGAAGTGTATGTTGTAGGTTTTGATTGGAACATGATCATGCAGCAGGAAGTTTGATCTTCAAATCGATTTATATTTTTGAATGACTATATACGCTCATGTAATTGCTTTTTTAAAGCGGTGCTAAGCTAAGAAATGTAATTGAAGTTATAAGTTTATTTTTGTGCATGGAATTATAAGTTTTTTTGTGTATTGTTATTGTTGTTGATAAGAAAGTGAATGTAATGTAAATATATTTTTGTTATTGTTGAAGATGGATGAGATGAGAATGCGGGGGATGGATGAGAAAGCTAAGTTGGGTAGATGTTGCTATTGCTGTAAATGCTTTTTATTTGAAAGTTTTAGTTAAATGATGTCCATCTATACAGTTGACAGCTACTGTCTGATTGTGTTTCTTTGATTTTTGTACACAACCTAACCTGCTATTGGAAACAACGGGTTGTGTTAACTTAATCTGTTATCACCAATAGCGGGTTAAGTACAAAAATTCTAACTGAGACATGACTTTAAAACAAATTTAACCAAATTCCTCTTCTACTTAACCCGATATTAAGGATAAAGGGTTAAATTAAATAAATCAGTTATCTCCAACAATGGGTTAAGTTGAAAAATTCTAACAGTGAAATTAAATTCTCCAAATATTACCTAAAATCTAACTTGTTATTGGCGATAACGGGTTAGGTTAAATAAACTCATTATCGCCAACAACCGGTTAGGTTAAATAAACCCGTTATCGACAACAACGGGTTAAGTTGAATCATTCTAACAGATAAATTGAAATTCTTCAAAAGTTTACTAACCTGTTTGGTTAAAATAAACACATTATCGCCAATAACGAGGTTTTTATTTATTCTTTTTCTTGGGGGAGGGGGGGGGGGGTATTTATGAAGAGAGTGAATATATATATATATATATATATATATATATATATATATTTGAATTTAAAAATCAACATAAGTCACATTAAACAGTTTATTCAGAACATTTTTCCTCCTTATCACTTCAATGTGATTTTTACAGTGAGCAGCGGGTAAAATTGAAGAATTCCATCATATAATCCATTGTTTTTCTCCCTTCCAAGTCGAACCTATAACCCTAACCCTTACCCTTGCATATTAGCTTTGGTTATTTGATTGCTTTATTGGTTTGATTTTTTGATTTTTAAACAATTAAAATTTTCATTTTTTTACTTTAACTTTTTTGAATACTTTCAATTTTCAATTATTCAATTTTTAATTTTTTCAATTTTCTTTAATATTTTAATATTTAATATTTATTGATTTTTTTTTGTTTTAAAAAAATTATTTTTACAAATTATTTATTTTTAAAGGTTATTTTTAATTTTTTTACTCTAACAATTTTTTTTATAAAAATGATTTAATTTTTTAATTAATTTTTAAAATTTTAAAGTTTATATTTTTTTAAGTTTTAATTTTTTAAAAAAAGTTTGTTCAATTTTTTTTAAAGTTTTTTTTTGGGTTTGGTATTCTAGCATTTTATTTGTTTATGTTATATTCTTTTTTTACTTTTAAATTCCAATAACGTTAAGCAGTAATAAAGAAATTAATTATTTTAAAGAATTTAAGAATTATTAAAAAATACGAAAAAAAAAGAAAAAAATATCAACATATTGTAAGTTTCCTAAACCTAGCCCTAGCCTTAACCCGATAACCCCTAACCCTGTCCATCTTACCCTAGTCCATAACCCTCTAACTTTAGCCCTAACCCTAACCCTCTAACCAAATTCAATGTATATGGAGATTTCAACAAATTCCTATTTTTCATATGGTGAAATAAATTAATATGGAGATATTTTTGAAGGAATTAATATGGAGATTTTATTTGGTTTTTGATTTTTTGATTTATTTATATTTATTTCAATGACAACCATCTACATGGTTATGTTGGATCAGGATGACAACACCCTCATCATGATAACTTTGTGACTTTTGATTCAAAAAAAGATATTTCTTCACCCGTTTCATAAATCAACCCCCCCCCCCCCCCAAATATATAAATAAATAAATAAATAAATAAATAATTCAAGAGACTTAAAAAAAAATCATGTTCTCTGTTTGAATTCTTCAACCTACCCTGTTATTGTTGATAACGGGTTAGGCCAATAGTAGGCTAAGTTCAAGACATTTTTTTTTGAATAAAATCAAGTTCTCTGTTTGAATTCATCAACCTACCCCGTTATTGACAATAACACTTTAAGTTTACTTAACCCGTTCTCTCCAATGGTGGGCTAAGTTGAAGAAATTTTTGAAGAAAATCAAGTTCTCTGTTTGATTTCTTCAACTTAACTCGTCATTTTCAATAACGGGTTAAGTTACTTAACCTGTTCTCTCCAATAGCGGGCTATGTTGAAGATATTTTTTGAAGAAAATCCAGTTCTCTGTTTGATTTTTTCAACTTAACCCGTCATTGTCGATAACCGGTTAAGTTTACTTAACCTGTTATCTCCAATAGCGGGCTAAGTTGAAGATATTTTTTGAAGAAAATCAAGATCTTTATTTAATTTCTTCAACTTAACTTGTCATTGTCGCTAACGGATTAAGTTCACTTAACCCGTTATCGCCAATAACGAGTTAAGTTGAAGAGATTTTTTTTGAAGAAATCAAGTTCTTTGTTTGATTTCTTCAACCAAACCTGTTATTGGAGATAACGAGTTAAGTGAACTTAATCCGTTATCGCCAATAACAGGTTATGTTGACTAATCTGGCTCAAAAATTTCAAACAAACAGCAACATTCTGCTGCATACAAATATCTAATCCATCTAATTCACACAGCACCATTAGCATACTTAATTTGTTCATAATCATTCTCATCCATCTCATATAACAACAATAATAACCGCATAAAAACTAGCACAAATCACAAGCTACAACAACAACAAAACATAAATACATAAACTTCAAGAAACAAAATCTCAACATAAACTAACATTTTAGCCTATCATTTCTCCAAACATAGACATATATCAAACAAGTACATAAGCTTCAAATTTTAACAAAATCAAACTTCTTGTGAAAATACATACATTTCAAGTTTACTAACAAAAATTACAAACGTAGCTTCTAAGTCATACACCCACACCGCCTTCCTCGCATGACCTTCAATCAATTACAAAATTGATCAGGTTAGGAAAGAAAATGTATTAGTCATTTAAGATGAAATAGTAAACCGCACAAAGTTCAACTTAACAACTTGCAAATAATCAGATTTTTTTGAACTTGTTAGATAAATTCACAAGGTATTAGCTACTCTCTCTTCCGATGGGGCAGTTTTCGTCCACTCAGTGAGAGTTGTTCGGGCTTGTTCCTCTCCCGAGGGAGATTTCCGCATCTATCTTATGTCACTTGTGATATCAGTTCATTCGGATCTTGCTCTTCTTCCTCTGACACCTCCGGTTCTTGTTGTTGCGGTTGTTATGGCTTGGCAATTCAAACTCCTCCCCTTGTCACCCTCTTACGCCTTGGTACACGTACCATTGAATCTAAGTAAGCATCAAGTTTCACCCCATCACCTGCATCTTCAAAACTGCTGCGACATAGTTTAAGGATCTCCCACATTACCACTTTCACGTTCTCAGGCACGACACTTCTTAACGTATGAGTAACTATCCTTACTGTCTCCCATGTGTTATCAATCTATAGCGAGTGGAAATATTATAAATTAATCAAGCTTGTAAGGAAACCCTCTTCAT
Organism: Hemerocallis citrina; assembly: GCA_017893485.1. NCBI lineage: Eukaryota > Viridiplantae > Streptophyta > Magnoliopsida > Asparagales > Asphodelaceae > Hemerocallis > Hemerocallis citrina. The sequence continues at coordinate 38,956,362 of CM030360.1, forward strand.
AAATATCAAATGTTCACTTAACAATACATTTATACGAAAAATATATAAATATATAATGTACACTAACTATGGCTCGATACGTCGACGCCTTTGATTGATAGAACGGTTGAGAAGAGGAATACGCCGTGGTGGTTCCTTCTTTGTCGGGGGAATCAGTATCTGTATTTTCGCTGGTACAACGGTATGCAGAGATACATACAATCTTGTAATGCACTTGTACCATGTCATATTCACTTTTACCTCGAGCCATCGTAAGTTATTCAATATCTGAGTATATCGAGTACCATATGATATCTCCGATTCCAATTTTTCACATGTACCCGAGGGAAATCCACCCAGTCAAAATTGGGCACGCGACACGTTTCACTTTATGCAATTTCTTATCATACGAGCAAAATTTGGGAATCTTCTACTGGTATCTGAATTGCCGCATTACTCTATTCAGATAGCAGAACTCCATAATAGAGAAGTTGACGAGTGGGGCAGTCATCAACCAAAGCTTGGTAGCAGCCAAACACATGGGTGGAAGTAGTTGCAATCTATCGGTGGTGTACCGAACCCAATTGACGCACTTGTCGCGCAATGCATCCAAGTCATCTTTATAGTACGCTAGTGATTTGCATGGGTTATCGACCCATGTGTGTCATCCTGCCCAGTACACTCCTAATGGAGGCAACATCTCTAGAATCGGCGCATCGACCAACTAAGCCAGTGATGGCTCAACAATGCGGGGACGACTGATGTGCATGCACTCCCAATTCCAAATCTGCAACAAAGTTGTCGACCCCACCATCTGCCAGGAATTCAATGCAACACAACGACCTTACAATGACTGTCATGCCCCGCTACCCAAAGTGCAATAAAATACTGGGGGGGGGGGGGGGGTTGACTAAGGCCCAGCGAATGATGTGAACACATCATTCATAAGTTATAATAATCAACTCAACAACATGAATATAATCTCAACCATGCAGGCAAAATATAATCACATAAACCAAAATAACATAAGTGATTCATGCAGTAATCACAAAATAACCAACATCCAGAAAGAAAATAAACTTCAGGTAAAATGCCCGAATACAATGTATGTAGTGATATCAATAGAAATTGAGAAACACAATATAAGATAAATAATGTAGGCTAGAATTCATCTTTATTTTCTAGAATACTTGATCACTAATTCCTTCTGGAAATTCTTTTCCTGCGCTTGCAAATTCATCATCTCGAGTTGGGGAAGAGGAACACCCGTTAGAGCAAGTAACGGGCCGTAAGTAGTACAAGCAAAATGAAACAAGAAAAAGAATATAGCAAGGAATAGGGAACCACGTATACAGGAAACAAGTCATGTAACGGAAAAATACAATATATAAACGGGAATCATGCAAACTTGACTTATAAACAGGAATCATGTAACTGGTAAACTAGAACAATGTAACATATAATCGGGAATCATGAAACTTGTAAACATGAGTCATATAACTAGAATCATGTAACTTGTAACAGGACAAGCACATGCTCAGTGTAAGTCTTAAGTCTATCTAGCTTTTACCATTCCTATCTATTGTACGCAATCCTGCATCCCATACAACAAGTTCAGGTGGATACAATCATGTGAACGTTTAGACTCTAATGGTGAATTATACAGGGTCATGCACTCGGAAAATCATGTAAACAGGAATCATGTAGTCAAGTGGTGGATTCTAGAGGTGGCCCCCATCATCGCATGATGTGGCACTTAGTCTTACATGTCACTTAGTCCCATGTGGCTTGTAAACATATAACATATAATAGGAACGTGTAATCAGGTAATGAGTTCTAGAGGTGGTCCCCGTAGGTTGTAGAGGTGGCCCCCGTCATCCCATGACGTGGCACTTATTCATACGTGGCACTTATTCCCACATATCATATAACGAGAATCATCATTTGGGAAACACGAGCCCTTTTTCGAGTACAATCTCCTATATCGCCCACTACTAGGTCTTACCCTTATTATCCCGACTTGTTATTCTTTTATAATAACTAAACATGAACATGAAATAATGAGAACGGGTATTAGGACATGATCAAGGAGGTGTCAAGGGCTATACAATGCATGTAATATTTTTAAGTTCATAAATGCAACAAACAACATATTTATATTTAAAAACATGGAGATACGAATACTGGATAGCAAGACATTGTTGTACGAAACTAACTTTTCCGTTACTACAGGAAAGTGAATTCAATTCCGTCAGGAGTTATAGAAACTATACTCCCTTCTGTTCAGATGCATATTCACACGATACATTTTAAATAATAGGTACTAGGTCTAATAGTCATTTTTTTATGGATCTAGTGTTTAGGCAGCAGTTCGGGGTCAACTTCTTATGTGTATAACTCGACTATAAAATCATTTAAAATATTATAAAAAATATAAAATGACTCCTAATCATGTCTAGTAACATTCTAGTAAGTCTCATGTCTTACTTTTAGTGATAACACATTGTTTTAGTCAATAAATCATGATGGTGTACTTCTAATTTGTAATCTAGAAATTAGAAACCCCACAACACTAAAAATGTGATAACTTTCAGTCTACAATTCGGAATCTGGATCCGTAACAAGTTACGGAAACTAGACTCATAGGGATACAATATTTACTCACAATGTTCTAATTGATTTGGACTGCAGCTAGGTCAAAATCTTATCACAATATTAGGTAGACAGCTTGGTAAAGTTCCAACATTTGAAATATATAACGATCGAAATCCTAAAAATATATAGTCTTATGTTTATAATTTAACAAGAATTCACATGCAGTAGTTAGGATGAATTCCACTATTTTCATCGCAAGAATTGTTATTTCTACGACATTAGTATAAAATAAGATATTTGTACTACCACATCATGAACCGATCAAATAACATCAACTTGACACGTATCTATATGTCTATACCTCTTTATCGTGTGTCCGTGTAATGCATATGATAACAAGGAGTATTCATGATCATTTTACGAGTATAAGATTTGCAAGATTCAAGTAGCAATAAGTATATTAATGTAACAAATTCAAGTGATGCATGAAGAGAAGGAAGGCAAGATCTACAATGCTATGAATCAACAAAGAACCTACTTACGGGATTCAAACAGATGCTTGTACGAGAATAAACAAATTTTACAAGGGATACTTGCCTTATTACCGTGTTCGCACAACTACGATGGAGGGAACAAGAGCGGAAAAAAAAAGAATACACAGCGAGAACAACATCAACACGCAGCGAGAACAGCAGCAACACACAGCGAGAATGATAACAACACACAGCAAGAACGGCAGCACAACAGTGAGCAACGGCGACTGCGGTGGAGTGCAGCAACGGTAGGGGACAACAAGGCCTCGTGTAATACCTCTCAAAATAGCATATAGCTATTTTTGCATAGTAATCCATGCACAGTTGAGTATTGCACATGATTACATATTTTTCTAATAACTATCAGTTTTTAATTGAGAAATTGCAGATATACGAGCTGTTCTGAACCCGATAAGATAGACTCGGGATATCTTCTCGATTAGACTGTAGATTTGTCCCGATTGTTTTGACCAGGCTGTTTTTGGGAGAAAATAATAATTTCTACAAAACATATATTTTTATAAACTAAGTTAGTGCTTGAATTAAATATGGATTGTATTTTTTCACAAGGGTCAGGGTATGGTAACCTAGGGTTCCTTGACCTAACCTAGGGTTAGGAACCTTAGCATCATGATGATCATGACTTGAATCTTGATGAAGATCCAATGGTGGAAATAATTCACCATGTGTTGACTTCATGAAGTTTCCAAGAAGCTCCATGAATCTTCTAGATTGTATGTGTTGGCAACATCTCCTCCATCCATCCACACTCACTCCACTCCACTCCAATCTCCACCCTCCATCCCCATCCAAGTTGGCCGGCCCATTCCCCAAAAACCCTAACTCTATATCTTCTATAAAACACCCCACTCCATTCTCTTCTCATCCTTCTTCTTCTTGTTTTATTTTGCTTCAAAAAAAAAAGAAAGAGAATGAGAAGAAAGGTGAAGTCTTTTGGAAGGAAGTTATAGTAGAGAGGAGTAGTAGGAGATTTGAGGAAGCCAAGTTCTTCAAGAGCAAGGAGCAAGGAAAGGAAAAAAAGCAAAGCTACAAGGAGTGTTCTTGCAATTTAAAGAAGTGGGTAGTTCTCTCTAACTCTAAAGATTAGTTTATTCTTTTTGATGTGTATGTAATTTTTAGCATGTGGTAGTAGCTAAGAAAAGTTTGATTATCATATGTGAAGGAATTGACATGCTAAGAAAGAGATAGTGTATGGTGGAACAACTTTTTCATGATACTTTCGTTAAAGAACAAGTTTAAGTATGTGAGTTTGGAAATTTCTAGCCCTCTGGACTCAAATTTGTAGGGATTGATGTTGTATGAGTCTAGAGCACCCATGAATTTTTTCATAATATTTGGAGGCCATTTGATAGCCCAAATGCTTAGTCCAATTTCGGACAGAGAGCAGTCAAAAAGCTGCTGACTGTGTGAGACTTGTTATGACTTTTCGAAAGCATAACCCAATATTCGTTGGGTATTTTGAGCTGAAAATTTTTGTGGATACTCTTGTATATGTCTAAAACCATAGTCATAAATTTCATAATATTTTGAGGTCATTTGATGCCTTAAAGAATTTGTAGATTGCAACTGGTCTGGAAGTTGTAGCTGAAACTGTCTGTCTTTGGACTAAAGTTCATTTAGACAAAACTGCTATGAAACTTTTGCAGTAGCTTTTGGCATGAGTCTATTTGATTATTCTCAAATTTTAGAATTTTTAGATGACATTTGATGAGATTTCAAAATATATATAGTATGAAGTGATAAAGACCCTATTGAAGAGTAGCTGAAATTTTATGCTATATTTAAGGAGTCATAACCCTTTGTGTATTATGAATCTGGATGTAAATTTTGGAAACAATAGAATGGTATATGTGTGGTTTAATAATCTAAAATTTCATGAGCTTTGGACTTAGGGTTGATTTGTTATTGAATTTTAAAGTAGACCAGGTTCAGCCTAACTCAGATTGAATAGTCTGTGAAGATGGGTAATTCTGGAATTATGTGTTAAGAATTTGGAAGATTGGTCAACTAGAGAATTGTAGTGGGAAGTCATAGCTTTCCAAAACATCTAGAATTATTTAATTCCAGTTTTTAGTTTAAAATTTATGATTTTCCGAAGACTGGGGCAGATCGAGTCTTAGTTGAGACAGTGTTTGCTAAAAAAGCCAATTCTTCCCTGTTTGTGCACCTGATGAAACTTTGTGTTTTTGAAGACTTTAGTGATGGAATCTGAGGATGTTTTCAACTACGAAGTTGTATTAGACACTCCCACCTTTCCATAGAATCTGGAATCGAGTGATTCCGATGAGTGAGCAAACTTTTATGCTATCGGAGAAGTGCAGCAAGTGCATGAAGGATGTACATCTAAGAGTATATAGGATTTTTATAGTATCAAGATGATTGAATTGAGGAAATGGTTAACTAGATATTGGTAGTATATGGTCTTAGCTTTCCAGAATGGGTGATATCAAGGAATTCCGAATTACATCTTGGAAGATATGGATGTTGCAAGTTCGGCAACCTGTTGCCTTGATCGACTTCAAGCATTGTTAACTCGGGGGACTCGAGTTCCACGGGGAATTTGAGGGTAGTGTCAAATACGGGATTGCAATAGTTTCCTACCCTTCTAGAAAGCCTGATTTTGTTGGATTCCGCTGAGTGTATCTTGAGTTCGCAGCTACTGCTATTTCTTGAACTACTTTTATTGGACGATTGATGAGGAATCCTTTGCATACTGCAGTGTGGTAATTATTAGATATTGAGTTCTAAAGATATTTTTAGCACTTCATTTGGGACTTAGATAGGGTTCTTGTGCTTGTACTCATGGTAGACACATGAGTGAATTGAGACAATAGCTATGTGGTTGGTTTGTGATTTGGTGTCTTGAAGCCTGAGTCTGTCAATGGTCAGATATTTGGTGTTTATGTATGATTCCCTTCATTTATAATTTGTGTGCATCTTTTGGGCGCCGATGGAATAATTGCCGAGAGTCACGGGCTCGGGTCTATGGTCGAAGACCTATGAAGGTATTGAAAATCAGTGAATGTTGATTCACTATAATTATTTCTTTGATTGACAGACTAGTCAGGCTCGACATTGTTCGTTATGACACTGTGTTTGATTTGAGTTGTTAGCATATTTTCAGTAAACTGTATTTTATTAAGTTTCCTTACTGTTTGCTTGAAGACCGGATTGATGTTAGGGGCGATTACCTATAATCCGACTCGTTCTAAGAGTAGCACTAGACGGTGTTAACCAGGGTTGTCTCTTCCTGTCATTAGGGATACGTTCTGCTGTGTGTATCTCGCAATATTGATTTCTGAAGTGCCATGGTAAGAATGGGAGCTTCATGTTGGATAGGATTTTTTTAGACCTTCGAGGCCGTCATGTTCTTATGTTGTGTGTACACGAACGGACCATGGGGTTGCTGTTCCATGGATCTCGGTACCATAGATATGCAGTTGTATATCTGTAAGTTCGTCACAGGTATTTAGTATGATTTGATTTAAGTCACTAGTGGCAACAAGTCACCACTGTATCTGTATTTAGCAGTGGTAACTACAGGATTCACCAGCCACGATTGTATCTATCAGGAATAGGAAAAGTACAATAGTAGAATGCATTGCATGGCGAGGGTTTGAATCCCTGACACTGGGGGAACAGCTTGATCTGGAGCATATGTAGTATGGGATGCGTGTGTATCCAAAGTCTTGCTGACATTAGATTAAGTGCATTCGTATCTATACTATGTATTATGCATTAGACTACAGTTCGTGGTATACACAAACACTAGGAGATTAGGATGTACGTTTCTTTTTCCATTCAAGATGATTTGTGGGTGTGCAAGTTGGAGATCACTATTTTCTTATCAGTATTGTGCAGTAGAATTACTGACGTGCCCACTCAATTAGGTTCTGGATGCCGGGTCGCGAGTGCAGGATAGCCAAGACAAATAGGGTATCCAAGTGGAGTGGCAGTGTACATGCCTACCATTCGGGTGAGTGTAGAATTATCAGAGTTGCACAGCGAAAGGCTTTAGCCGAGGGCCAAGCCCCAAGGAAGCAGATCGACCATTCAGTGGAAGCTCGGCAGTAACCAGTCGATTACCAATCCGGATGGCATCTGTTAGCTTCACGGGAAAAGTCTAATTTTTGTAAACAATTATAATGGGTTTATGTAATTTGTATTCCTTGTTCAAGAACAAGATAGTATTGTAACCAATGATGTAATAACTCTGATGATAATAAAAGTTTTTAAATTTTCGTGTTATTTACTGTGTTGAGATGCCTTTGAAGGAAAAGATCCTGGTTGTGTCACAGATGTCCAGTAACAAAGATCCGGGGCGTTACACCTCGGGTGTGCTGTGATGTGGTGTAGTGACTGTGGTAGGAGGCAGCGGCAACAAGGGGGTGCAGTGGAGGCCGATGGAGGAGCAACGGCCGTCATGATTGTGGTGGGCGCGAGGGCGCAGCCATGGAGGAAGGAGGGTTGCAATGGATTAAAGGGGCAGCATCGGGGTTCGGTCGCTGCTGCTGGCATCGAGCGGTGGTGGAGTAGATGAGTGCAGTCAGGTGTGAGGGTGTTGGCAAGGCAAGGTCGTAACGCTAGTTAGGAGGAAGGCGATGGTATTGGCGGGGCTTCGGGCTGCATGTGGTGGCGAGGGCGGAGATGAGGGTGAGAAGGAGGGCTCAAGTGGTGTTGCGTGTGTCGAGCGGCTGTCGAGGGACAACGGGGGTGAGGCTCGGAGCTGAGGTGGGTTAGGTTGAATAAGAGTATGAGCTTGGGGTTTAGGGCTATGAAATTAATTATGGGCTTCATTAAAACAAATAAATATGAATTAGAGAATAAGAATGTACTAAGTTGGTTTGGATTTGACTTATAAAATAAATAACAAATCATGGGTTGAATTAGAAGTGTGGACCAAAATAATTAAATGATCAAATAGTAATAACATAATAGTATGAATTAAAATCTCTGGGTTTAATCAATTTAATCGAATATCCAAAATAAAGGCAATTTGGTTCGAGGAGAAAAGGAAGATTTATCTAGAAAATTGAATTTCAATAATTCGAAGAAGAAAATAAGTAAAAATTTGTATAAACAGAAATGGGGGTTACAATGACGCTAAGATTGCACTTCCCTAACTAAACCGACCGGCCATAGTGAAGTCGCCCAACAACCGTACATACATTAGTGGCACGAGATCACCGGAGGAGTTTGGGAAGAGCACACCGCCAGTCAAACTTAGTATGTATGCATGCATGTAGTATTGGATGCCTTCGTTAGTGGAGTCATTATTCAAATACCCGGTGAATCTTAATTTCAACCATGCAAGTCAGAGGGGTTTACTGTCGGAAATTTCATTCCAAAGTTTTTCTTCTTCTTCAGCTTGAGCTTGCACTATGGATTGCGCTACTACTTCATCTTCATAATCTATCGTAAGATCAGCTACAAGTTCAGCTTCAGCTTTCTCTTTATTTGCAGCCAACTCAGCCTTTAAATCGACACCATGGTAATCACATACAACTTTTACTCAGTCGAAGTCCATGTTCCCCGTCACGGCCACCCCATCAATAGGAAGCCCATAAATCATTGCTACATCTTAGAGAGTAATGGTCATTTCTCCTACTGGTAGATGGAATGTGTGTGTCTCCGGCCTCCATCGCTCGACAAAAGATGTAAGTAAATGCCGATTGAGCTTCACACTACCCATCAACCCGAACCCGTAAAAACCGGCTTGGAGCAAGTACGTAGTGGTACGAGGGTCATTTGGAAGAGTCACGTGCTTCTGGAAGTTACACTTCTTTGCGGACCCATCCCACACGATTTGAGATCTATGTATGTGTTGCAACGCGAGTACGCTTGTGTCTTCCGGTCCTGCAACTGTACATCCAATTGAAAATGATGGACCAGCCTCAGCGGATGAAGAATGATGACCACCAACTGTACATCCAATTCTTCATTCGCCGAGGCCGGTCCATCATCTTCAATTGGACATCCAATTGAAGATGATGGCCCGGCCTCGGCGGATGAAGAATGACGACCACCAACTTACACGAACAAATAAAAATCTTTTTATCATTGATACAATGTTACATATTCGTATTCAAAACTAATAATAATAATAATAATAATAATAATAATAATAATAATAATAATAATAATAATAATAATAATAATAATCAATCTTATTTCTACAAATCGTTCTACCCATTTCTCTATTAACAAGAATACCAAGGTTAATTGATAAGAGTTTCAATTTATGTTAAGTCGCCGATATTGTAAAAAATGAGCGTAATCGTGAGAATAACGCACAAATGAACACAAAAAAATTCGAAACATTGAGAGTAGGTCGGAATCACCACACACAAGCTAACGCAACTTGTAGATGTGAGTTTCGATTCACGGTTTGCGAGATACGGCAATGTAACACTTTATTTCGAGAAAAACCAACATAAAGCGATACATTGCCGTATATTGCAAACCGTGAGTCGTACATTACTTATAGAAGTTGTGTTAGCGTGTATGTGGTGAATCCGATCAACCCGTAGAGTTTCGTAATTTTTGGTGGTTATTTGTGGGGTTTTCTATATTTTTGTACTCAATATATAACAAATTAACGTATTTTAGTAAAACCGCACAAACGGTAACCAAAAATTACAAAACTTTGCAAGTAGGTCGGATTCACTACAAAAAAGATACCACAACTTCTAGACGTGAGTGTCGATTCACGGTTTGTGAGATACGGCCAAGTATCGCTTTATTTAGTTTTTATTGAAATATAGCGATACACGGCCATATCTTGCAAACCGTGAGTCGAAACTCACATCTAAAAGTTATGTTGGCATGTGTGTAGTGAATCCGACCTAATCGCAATGTTTCGTTATTTTTGGTTGCCATTTTTGTGGTTTTCTATGTGTTCGTACTCAAAATATCCAAAATTAGTTGTTTTAGTTGTTTTTGTTACGAAAACATAGAAAATATAACAAACAACATCCAAAAAATATCAAAACTTTATGAGTAGGTTTGTTTCACTACACACAAGCTAACAGAATTTCTACAGGTGAGTTTCGACTCACGGTTTGCAAGATATGGCAATGTATCACTTTATTTCAATAAAACCAAATAAAGCGATAAACTGCTGTAACTCGCAAACCGTGAATTAAAACTCACATCTAGAAGTTGCATTAGCTTTTGTGTGGTGAATCCGACCTACTAACAAAGTTTCATAATTTTTTGTTGCCATTTGTGTTGTTTTCTATGTGTTCGTATGCAAAATAATCCAAAATTAATTGTTTTAGTTGTTGTTTGTATGAAAACATAGAAAATCTCATAAACGACATCCAAAAATTCTGCAACTTTGCGAGTAGGTCGGATTCATCACACACAAGCTAACGCAACTTCTTGAAGTGGGTTTCGACTCACGGTGTGCTAGATGTGACTATGTATCGCTTTATTTTGGTTTTTCTTGAGAAAAAGAGATACACGGCCATATCTTGCAAACCATGAGTCGAAACTCACTTCTAGCAGTTGCATTAGCTTGTGTGTAGTGAATCCTAGCTACTTGCAAAGTTCCAATTTTTTTTTTGGCAATTTGTGCAATTTTACTAATATCGAATAATAAAAACTACGACTACATTTACAATTTGAGCGAACAACAACTACGTCTACAATAATAAAAAAACTATATACAAACAACTAAATCTACGTAATTACGCATCACAAAAATAAATTCAAGAAATTAAAAAACAACAAAATCTACATAAACTTATTGACACAGTCAGTATTTAGTCATTACCTTACACAATAGAGATTTGTACGACATATATGTTGTTGACGATGTGTTCGGATTTAAATGGCAAAGTAGGGTTTCGAGTTCCCGAATATCTTTCGAAGATTGAAGGATGAGGGGTTTCAGTGGGTTCGGGAACGAGAGTGATAGATTATGGACAGTTGGAAAGAGTGAGAGAGAGAATCGGAAGGAGGTGGGCGGTCGGGATGAGGTAGAAGAGGCACCGGAGGTCGGGGGGGGGGGGGGGTGTGCTGTTTCGAGTTGGGGATTTTTGGGTGTTCGGGTTTCGGTGGGTTCGGGAATGTGAGAGAGAAAGTATGTAACGCCCCAAACTTCCTATATGGAGAATTCGAGACACGAGCCAGGACCTTTACATTCAATTAGCCACAATACACAGAAAAATAGAAAAATTTAAAACTTTTTACTTAATATAATATTACAAGTCGATTGTTTCCATTGTTTCGATAGATTACAACAGAGCATACAAGAATGAAACAATAAACATTGGGTTCTTCACTTGGAAGCCATGCCTTGACTAGTGTTCTCTGAGCTGGTGATCCTGTATCCACGACCTATCAGAGTGGGGACGTCGGTACATATACTGATGTTTAAAGGCTGATGACTAGCATCGAATCTAAAAAACAAACATATTAAGCATGGTAAAATGTGTCAGTGTAGTTTAAGTGTTCGTGAGTGCAATGACTTAGAATCTAATGCAATGTCAACTAAGCTAGGATGCTCTTATTCTAATGCAAGCAGAATCTGGAGTCATATGCATCCCATAACTACATACGTCCATATCAAGCCATTCTCCATATTTAGGGATTTGAACCCGCGTTATGAATTCTACTTTTGTACACAGCCTGTTCCTGAAAGATACAACGTGACTGATGAGGTTGCAGACGTGGTCAAGTCCCACCAATGCAGTACGCTTATGGTGTCTATGTTTGCCACTACTATCCGGCACACCGGACCTCACTCAAAAACCAGCCGAACCCTTGGAGTTCCTGCAACACAGGTTAGCTCGAAGCATCTCCTGTGGCACCCTAACTCATAGATCGTAGTCTATGGCCTGTTCGCTTCCCCAACATAGAACATGACGGAGTTCCGGGGGTCCATCCCCTAGCTCCGCCCGCCCTTATCATGGCACTTCAGGAGTTAACAGTGTGAGATACGCAACCCGTGCTTCCAACTCGTGAGAAGGTACCGTACGTATCCTTTGACAGGAAGGTACAACTCAATAACACCACCTAGTGTCAGCCTATGGGATGAGTTGGGTCATAAGGTGTCACCCCTAACACCAACTCCTCTCTTTTGGCAAAAATGGTTTAGTAGAGATCTTTATAAGTTACTACCTTAATGATGTCACTAAACCTAAACAATCTTACAGGATTTTCAACTTAGATTATCATGGTCCAACTCATGGTCCATCGATCCAAGACACTAGTGACGAGATCTCCCTCACTTATCACTACCCCTTAGCTCGGATCTCGTCAACACTCTCGGCCTGCAATCAACCCACACCAGTTAAGATCCGTTGGCACCCGGGGTGAGATTTATCCATAGGCTCTAAGGTGGTAAAATGCGGTCTTGATGGTCGATGACCCCTAGGGTAATTAGAAGACCCTAGATGAGCTTTTATCAAGCTAACAATTATTAGTGACTTTCCCAACTATTATTACCCATGGAGATGAAGAATGTTCACATGATATGGTCCAATTCTAATTAGAAGCTCATACAACTAGAATTCATGGGTTCTCTTTCCCAAATTGAACTAGAACTACATGCAACTAGATTCTTGGGTTCTTTCTCAAGTTGAGATAGAATAACCTAGAAACTAAATGCATGGGTTCCCTTATCAATTGAGCTAGATTTACCATGGTGCTAGCTTCATGGGTTTCTTTTTAAAAGTCGACTAGAACAATATGGAACATGGGTTAATTTCAATAGTTTAACTAGAACATATAGCTCAAGCATGAATGGGTTCTTTTTGAGTCTAGAATCACTACAACTCAAACATGATGGGTTCTTTACTAAGACACTTACAACAAACATGATGGGTTCTTTACTAGAACACTACAACTAGAATATGATGGGTTCTTTACTAGAACTACACATACAACTCAAGCATGGATTTTACTACCTCTCAAGCATGGGTTCTTTTACTACAACTTAAGCATGATTTTTACTACATCACAAGCATGGGTTCTTTTACTACAACTCAAGCATGATTCTTACTACATCTCAAGCATGGGTTCTTTTACTATAACTCAAGCATGATTCTGACTACATCACAAGTATGGGTTCTTTTACTACAACTCAAGCATGATTCTTACTACATCTCAAGCATGGGTTCTTTTACTACAACTCAAGCATGATTCTTACTACATCCAAGCATGGGTTCTTTTACTACAACTCAAGCATGATTCTTACTACATCACAAGTATGGGTTCTTTTACTCCAACTCATGCATGATTCTTACTACATCACAAGCATGGGTTCTTTTACTGCAACTCAAGCATGATTCTTACTACATCTCAAGCATGGGTTCTTTTACTACAACTCAAGCATGATTCTTACTACATCACAAGCATGGGTTCTTTTACTCCAACTCAAGCATGATTCTTACTACATCACAAGTATGGGTTCTTTTACTCCAACTCATGCATGATTCTTACTACATCACAAGCATGGGTTCTTTTACTGCAACTCAAGCATGATTCTTACTACATCTCAAGCATGGGTTCTTTTACTACAACTCAAGCATGATTCTTACTACATCACAAGCATGGGTTCTTTTACTACAACTCAAGCATGATTCTTACTACATCACATGCATGGGTTCTTTTACTACAACTCAAGCCTGATTCTTACTACATCACAAGCATGGGTTCTTTACTACAACTCAAGGATGATTATTACTACATCACAAGCATGGGTTCTTTTACTACAACTCAAGCATGATTCTTACTACATCTCAAGCATGGGTTCTTTTACTATAACTCAAGCATGATACTTACTACATCACAAGCATGGGTTCTTTTACTAGCTATTACAAGACTACTACTCTTATGAATTACAAGTCTTAAAAATATTAAAAAATCTAACTTTATTGAATTTACAAATCCTACATATTACAAAACCTATTTTTTCTTTATCCTACTAGTTCCTACATACAACAAGTCCACTTTTTGTGAACTAGAGTTAGCAAGATTTGATAGTTACAAAGTAGAGAGCAATAAACAATAAAAGACATATTTTTTTATAGTTGTTGAGTTCTACAACCCAAAAATGGGTATGTAAATATTCTACTACACAATCTTCATATGCTCATATCAATTAGTCCAAGTTGTATATTTTTAGCAAAATAACCATGACAAAAACTTAAAGATTCAATCTTTATGTTGTTTGGGTTGAGTTCCACTATCCATCTTTCTTATGTGGTCATTTTGATTCATACCATCATTTATATGCTGACGATTTGGTCCAAGTTGTTAAAATAACCATAAGAAGCATACAGATTACATCTTTATGTTGTTCTGGTTATGTCCTACCATCCATCTTTCTTATGTGATCACTTTTGACCCATACAACCATGGTTATGCTTAAGATTTAGTCCAAGTTATTATTAGAACATACAACAACACATACAACAATAAAAGAGAACAAAAAGCAATATAAATAAAAGTAGAGAGACCCCCACCTTATTTTCTTTGAAGGAATAACTAGCTGGAACCTTCTCCTTCCTCTTAGCTCCTTAGAAAAAGACCTACAAATGAAGAACTCTCTAGTTAGGGTTTTGTTCTCTATTTCTTTTCCTCTCAATTTTGGGTAAATGAGGCAAGGGGTGAGAGGGAGGGGGGGGGGGAGTATTTATAGGATGAATGAGAGGGGGAGAGTGCAAAAAGTACCAAGGGGTTTTGTAAATACCCCCTTGGAGCAAGTGGTGGCCGGCCTACCATGGTGGGGTGGAGGGTGAGGTGGAGTGGTGAGGTGGAATGGTGAGGTGGAGGAGAGAATTCTAGTAGAAGACACCTTTAAACTCTTATGTATCTCTAATTAATTCTAAACTCTAGGTTTAGGTCTCCAAACAAATCCTAGCCATCCAAATTTGATTAATCATGACAAAAAGATATATTGTTGTCCAAAACACATACTACACGATTTGTACAAACGTACGAAATCGATACAATACAAATACGTATACATTAATCTATATACCGATAATTTTCGTTTGTTAAACCGCATAATCCGTATAAAAATAAATTAATTCCGAAAATAATAATAAAAATAAATTTTATTATTGACTCGGAAGATTCCAGTACCAAAACGGTATAACGCATATACATATGGACTAGTATTCATACAGATGATGATTATTAATTAAACTGAGTAATATCCATAAAAAATATTTCAATTCCGAAAAATAAAATAAAATAATTAAATAATTAAATAATAATAATAAAATATTATTAATAATTGATCGGGATATTACAAAGTAGGAAGAGTGTGAGAGAGAGTGAGAGAGTGAGAGAGAGAGAGGTGGTCGGTGGTCGGTGGTCGGTCAGGAGTTGGAGGAGGTGGCACTGACGGTCGTGGTCGGGTTTGGGTTATGGTTTTTTGGGTTTCGGTCGGGGGTGAGAGAGAGAACAGGGAGAGTGAGAGAGTAAAGGACAAAAGAAAGAGTTATTGAAGGGATATAATGGGGGGGAATTCCCGTTATGTAACCCCTATTTTGGATTTTATTGTATTTTTGTATATTTCCTTGATTATTGTATCTGGATTCTTTTATTATATTATATTTTTGCTTTTTCTTGGGCTTTTTATTTCTCTTGTTTGTTCTGTGCTCTTTTGGTTGAGAGTTTGCTATTTTTGGTTCATCGTAAAATTTCACTCTTCCTATTCTGAGTTTGATTTGTTCCGCTATATGTTCATCTCATTGTTTTATGCTTGATCGTCTCTTTTTGGAGCCAAAACCGATACCCAAAACCCATTAAACCACAACCCAAAACCCCAGTTTCTAATCTCCTGTAAATACCATCATTAAACCCTAATTTAATATTCACCCTTTCTCCTCCACCGTTTCTCTCTCCCCGACCTTACCCTCTCTGTTTTTCCCCAACCAAAATCGAAACACATCTTTGTTGCCGACCACCTCGTCACCTCCGACCACCTTCCTCATCCACCATCGTCCTCGTCACCGTCCCCTCATCGCCCCTCCGATCATCTTCCCCATCATCGTCATCCACCGCCCAAACCCATCTCACCGAACCACCTTTGCTCCACCGCCGAATCCCCGTCCTCGCCATTGCCACCGTGGTCCCTCCGTGTGCCCCCTTCATCCACCGCAGATCCCCAAGCAACGCCATCGCCATCTAAAGCCATTCTTTCCCCCGTTGGCGTCTTCCCCTATTTTCGAGCGAAAACAAAGCTCGCTCTCGCGTCGGAGTATCGCCGTTGTCGTCACTTCCCGACCGCAATGTCATCGCCATCAGCCATCGTCGCCCCGCCGCAAGTGTCGCGCCGTCACCAGCCTCAGCGCCACCGAGTCTCTCTCTCTTTCTCTGTCGAAGGGAAGGAGACGAAGTGTGAGTGGTCGGGTTTGGTGTTTTCTGTTTTGGCACAGTGGATCCGGAGTTCGCCGTTTGCTATTTGCCCCGATCCAGTGTGGAGATCCGCAGTTGAATCCAATGTGTGTGTGTGTGTGTTGCTGTTTGCTGTTTGGTCTTGAGTTACCGTTTGGTCTCGCTCGTGTTCTTGTGGATCGTCGCCCGGGATTCTTATCCCGTGATTCTATATTATTTGAATCTGCAATTTAATAAGCAAGTCTCTCCTTGATCTAATATTTTGTTTTTTTCAAGTTTATTTGATCTCTGCAAGTAGATCCAGTCCCTTTCGTTATCATGATGTTATTGACAATTACGTTAAATCGATCGAGGGTTTACACGAGCTAACCCGAGACATTCTTAACATCGTGCCGCTCTCTTTGATTTAAAACCTAGTCCATGTTGTACCTTGCATATGCACAATTACATGAAAATAACTAGATCCAGGCTATAGACTTGTTTGATGTATTGAACCTGTGAGACTGAATTTGATTGATCACCATGCCTGTGATATTACATCTAAGAACTGAAATTTTGCATGTTAAACATCTATTGACACTTGGATCATTAATTTTCATGAAAAATATGATTGTATAATTTAATCGTTGCCCATTCATGTTAAAATAAATTCTGGACTGCTGTGTGTTCGATTTTGAATCAGATTTTCAACCATGTTGCTATCATATTTTGAAATAACTTTCCAAACATTAAATTTAGTCTCTGATGTCTAGTTTACTACCCTTTTTGCGGATTTGAATTCCGATATGTGGTTTGTTAGATATCATCATTTTAGTATAGCTATATCAGAACTTTCAGATTCATAAATGCATGCGTATCTTGCCGTTCTATAATTTAATTGACCATGCTAATAGTAAAATAAAAATCTGAAATAAATTATGTTGAACCTAGACATGTGTAGGAATGCTCCAGAATTTTTATAGATTTATTTTATGAGTTTTATGACCTGAAACAAATAGGTGAACACAGATTATATCATGCTGCCTAAACATAAAATCTGAATAGAATAGAGTTTTTGCCCTAGCTTTTGTATCTTTTATGTGCCTTATATATATTTTCTGGAACCAGGTGGAAGCCTAGTTTCTAGAACTTTCGACGGATCTAGATTTTCTTTTTTTTAGTAGCAGCAATCCATGTTTTGGTACAGCAAGGTCATGCTGTCCTGATTATCTAAATTGTATGTGAATGACTTGTTTAATTCATGCTTTGTCTGTAACGTATAGAACTAGTCACACTTAGTATCATAATACATTGAGATCTTCTTGCATGCTCACATAGGATGAAATAAAATTATAACAAGCCGGGGTAATATGGGATGACTTAGTAGTGAACCATTGGAAACTGTACTCGGTCGGGCCCTACTGTACTGACCTGTACTGTATGGCCATAAAACCCTGCCTAATAAAAACCGACACTGAACATTAAACATCGAATACTGGACCGAGTACACGAACCGTAAATTTACCATCAGTATAAAACGTTCGCTATGTGTTTGCGCCGAACCTGTAGTATGGGATGCAGTAGTACGTACACTAAATCGGCTAATAAAATGCTTAAGAACCTGCATTTATCATCTCATGCTTGATTCTGTATATAACTGGTTAAACATAGACCTTTGATACTATTGCCTGCTCTTTGCTTTGCTATTTGACTTTGATCATGTCCCTTTTCTTTGATATACATATTTTCTTTATCTTTTGTTTTCCTCTACTTGCAATCCACAACTTGCTCTAAGGATACTCTTTTCGTTCTTTTTAGATCAAGTATTTACAGGTACAGAAGGAGCTACACCAAAAGGAGTTGGTGAAAAACGATTCTAAAGATGGAGCTGATTTTCGCTGCTTAATTTACTTTCTTGCTAGTTTATTGCTTTGAACATTGTAATGACTTGTACTTTGTTTTGGGCTTATGTACCCAGAGTTTGTTTTTCCTGGATGTGGATTTTCTTGTGTTGGATATTATTATTGTTAGATTATTTCATTTATTATTGAAGTTATCTTGATTCATGTGATTATTTCTTTCTGCGTGGTTGTGTTGTTGTTGCATATTGTTGAGTTAGTCTAGTATAGCTTATGGATGGTGTTTACATCATTCGCTGGGCCTACGGTACGTACTCGTATTCCGTGTTTTGGGAAGCTGGGCATGACAAGATTTTCTGTGGTATCAGAGCCCCAGGTTTGAGTAATATATCAATTAAACATGACTATCTTTATGAAGTTTGGCTTTGATTGATATATTAGTCAAGTTTGGTTCTAGCCGGGTTAACTCAGTAATGTGTACACCACGACAATCACATGAATGCATGTATAATAACCAACATATCATCTGGGTACTGACCATCTTTGCTCGTGTTTCAGGCTATGGCTCGTGGAAATTCTTCTTCTTCTCTCCTGAGGGATGATCAGCCAGATAACGCAGCCATTCTCCAGACGATTCAGCAGATGATGGCTCTTTAGCAGGAGCACAATGAGCTGATGAAGGGCCACTTTGGCGGCCAATGGACCTGCCGCTGGACCTGCACCTGGGCCTCTGCCACCTAGGCCTGGTACAGTAGCGGATTTCATGAGGCTGCACCCGAATAAGTTTTTGGGTACCGAGTCACCGTTGAAGGCTGAGTAATGGCTTATCCGGATGGAGCAACTGCTGATCGCCGCTCGTGTTGCCGAGGCAGATCGTATGGATGTGGTTCGCATACAATTGGTGGATCTCGCTCACATCTGGTGGCGAGTTGAATCCGAAAGGATGGCACGACCCATTGAGTAGGCCGCTTTTTTTGAGAGCTTCATGGCAAAGTTCTTTCCCAGTGTCACCAAGGCAGAGATGGAGCGACAATTTGTTTTCCTAACTCAGGTCAGCTAGATAGTGTTCTTAAATGTCAATGTTGTTACCTACTTCACCTGTGACAGTATTAATTTGAGCATTGTCTTCATCAGGAAAACCGTTCCGTGGATGAGTATGCTGCAGAGTTTACTCGACTCAGTCGCTTTGGTCCAGCCCTTGTTGCCACTGATGAGGCTTGGGCTAGTAGATTTTAGTCGGGCATGAGTTTTCACATCTAGGATCGTTTAGCTGCTATTCGGCTTCGTGCAGATGCTGATGTTCTGGATGCTGCTCGGATTCAGGAGCAGACCCTCAGCAGATCTAGTGTTCCCCAGCAGACTGTTTTGCACCCTGTTGCAACTAGCCTACCGGAGGACCTATTCGGAGGCCAGTTCCACCTCCTCCCGCGAGGGCACAGCCGTACGCACCTGTTGTTCCAAAGAATGTCGAGACTTGTGGCTATTGTCATAAGGTTAGGCATTCACAGCGGGACTGCAGGGTAGCTAATCGACTATGCCATGCTTGTGGTAGTAGTGATCATATGATTCGGGAATGCCCAGGAGTAGGGCAGCTATTCAGGCTAGAGGTACCGTTCAGCAGGGAGCACTGGCTCATGGTCAGGCTAGGCCGCCTCTTCCCCTGCAAAGGCAGACCTTTGAGCAGAGGCATGTGGCTCCCAGAGGAGGTCAGACTGGGAGTCATGGTCAGGCTTATAACCTGACAGCTGAGGAAGCGGAGGTTGATGTTGGAGTGGTTACAGGTATATCATCAGTAGTTTTACTTTCTTTTCTTTGTTTTCTGCATGTTATTTATTTTATTTTTCCTCCATTGTACAATTACTCGTTTATATATCCTGCTAGCACCTTATTCTTTTGCTTGATCTTCTTCTTCTAGGTGTGATTTTAGTCCTCTCTTCTAGCTCAAGTTTTGTTTGATTCTAGTGCCACCCACTTTTTCATTTCCTCTTGGTTTGTTGATCAGCATGGTTTGAAAAGCAATGCTATGACCGCAGCTTGGGACATCACCACAGGTGGAGATGTCATTGTCTGTTCTAGGGTATGCAAGCAGAGTTCGTTGCTGATTGGTAGTGTGGAGTTCTGGGTTGATCTGATTGTGATTCCCAATTCCGGTTTCGATGTCATTCTGGGCATGGACTAGTTGGGTGTTTCTTGTGCCGTGATTGATTGCCAGGAGAAGAAGGTGACTTTCAGGCTTTCTGGTCAACCAGAGTTTGTTTTCCATGCAGGTGAGACACCGTCTGGGCATGTCAAGAACTCGATGAATCCTCAGGCTGTTTCCCTTGTGTCGTTGGGCTCTGATGGGGTTGTTGCACCCTTAGTTGTACGGGATTTCCTTGATGTGTTTCCTGAGGATTTGCCCGGCTTGCCACTATACCGAGATGTGGAGTTTAGCATGAATGTTTAGCCAGGTACGACGCCTATTTCCAAGAGTCCGTATCGTATGGCACCGGTTGAATTAGCAGAAATAAAGGTACAAGTTTAGGAGCTTCTTGATAAGGGTTTCATCCGGCATAGTGTTTCGCCTTGGGTTGCCCCAGTCCTGTTTGTCAGTAAGAAGGATGGAAGTCACAGGCTTTGCATTGACTACAGAGAGTTGAACAATGTCACTGTCAAGAATCGGTATCCATTGCCGAGGATTGACGATTTGTTTGACCTATTGGGAGGTGCTTCGGTGTTCTCAAAGTTGGATCTTCGTTCCGGGTATCATCAAGTCAGAGTGAAGTCAGAGGATGTTCCGTAAACGGCTTTCCGAACGAGGTACGGGCATTACGAGTTCTTGGTGATGCCTTTCGGAGTGACTAATGGACTGGCATTGTTCATGAGTCTGATGAATCGGGTGTTTTCGCCATTCTTGGATCAATTTTTCGTGGTCTTCATTGACGACATATTGGTGTACTTGCAGAATAAGGAGGATCATGCTGAGCATCTGAGGGTGGTTCTGTAGACCTTGAGGGAGAACCAGCTGTTTAGGAAGCTCAACAAGTATGAGTTCTGGCTGGATCAGGTTGCTTTTCTTGGCCACATTATTTCTGGTGCTGGTGTTTCTATGGATCCTGCGAAGATTTCTTTGGTCAAGGATGTCTGTTCCTGAGGTGCGGAGTTTTCTTGGTTTGGCTAGCTACTATCAGAAATTCGTTCTGGATTTTTCGAAGATTGCTAGGTCTCTGACCAGTTTGACCAGGAAGGAGCAGGAGTTTGTCTGGGATGAAGCTTGTGATGAAGCTTTTGTCGAGTTGAAGTGTCGATTGACGTCAGCGCCTTTGTTGACTATACCCGATAGTTTGGGTGGTTTTGTGATCTTTTGTGATGCTTTAGGTTGAGGTCTTGGAGCAGTGCTGATGCAGCGAGGCAGGGTTTTCGCTTATGTATCGAGGCAGTTGAGACCTCATGAGAAGAACTATCCCACGCATGATCTGGAGCTCGCGGCTGTAGTTTTTGCCTTGGAGTTGTGGAGGGATTATTTGCTTGGGGATAGAGTGGATATATTCACAGATCACAAGAGCCTCAAGTATGTGTTCACGTAGAAGGAGTTGAACATGAGGTAGAGGAAATGACTGGAATTGATGGCAAACTTTGACATCAATTTGCACTATCACCCGGGCAGAGTAAATTCGGTGCCGGATGCTTTGAGTCGGAGGCCTGCCGCTAAGTTCCTTAATGTACCGAAGGAAATAATGGAGGACATGAGGAGGCTGGAGTTGGATGTGTTGCTCCTTGGATTAGATCGGCAGTTAATGATGTTGCAGTTACAGTCTTCTTTGATTGAGCAGATTAAGGAAGCCCAAGCGGGTGACCCGTAGTTGCAGCAGTTTCGGAGTGAGGTAGAAGCTGGCTTGAGATCCAATTTGGTCATTCATGCTGATGCTTCATTTCGTTTTGGCTCTAGGTTGTGTGTACCTAGAGGGGAAGTCAGGCGGTTGCTACTGGAGGCAGCTCATCGGTCCCCCTATTCTATTCATCCTGGTGGTACCAAGATGTACAGGGACTTGAAGCAACATTTCTGGTGGCAGGACATGAAGAGGGATGTGGCTCGATTCGTCGCCCAGTGCCTGATCTTTCAGCAATTGAAGGCATAGCATCAGAGGACCGGGGGACTTTTGCAACCTCTTCCAATTCCAGAGTGGAAGTGGGAGCATATCACGATGGACTTTGTGACAACTTTGCCGAGGAGTCCTAAAGGTCATAATGCTATTTGGGTGATCGTGGATCGGCTGACAAAGTGTGCTCACATCATTCCTTTCCGCGTTGGTCAGTCCACGGAGTGTTTGGCCGAGCGGTACATTTGGGAGGTTGTTCGTCTGCATGGAGTTCCTATCAGCATCGTATTGAATAGAGATACGAGATTCAGGTCTCAATTATGGGAGAGTCTGCAGAAGAGCTTGGGTACTAAGTTGAGCTTCAGTTCAGCATTCCATCCTCAGACGGATGGGCAGTCGGAAAGGATATTTCAGACCCTAGAAGACATGTTGAGATCCTGTGTTCTTCAGTTTGGAGGTTCGTGGGAAGATCATCTACACTTAGCTGAGTTCTCTTATAGTAACAGTTACCAGGTGAGTCTCAAGGCTACTCCATTTGAAACTTTCTATGGGTGCAAGTGAAGATTGCCGGTCTGTTGGGATTATATCGGAGAGAGGAAGCTTTTAGGTCCTGAGTTGATCACAAAGACAGTTGATGTCGTGGCTCAGATCCGGAAGCATTTGCAGGCCGCTTAGAATTGGTAGAAGAGGTGGGCTGACTGTCATCGTAGACCGCTAGAGTTCGAGGCAGGCGAGCATGTGTTCCTCAAGGTATCACCTTGGAAAGGTCTTATCTATTTTGGAGGCGGAGGCAAGTTGAGTCCTTGGTTCATTGGTCCATTCAATATTGTGGAACGTGTGGGCAAGGTAGCTTACAGGCTCGCACTACCACCTGCTTTAGCAGGTGTCCATGATGTATTCCATGTTTCTCAGCTCAGGAAATACATCATGGATGACGGTCATGTGGTTGAATCTCAGACTTGTCTGTGAGGCCGGATTTGGTCTGTGAAATTCGACCAGTCTCTGTCTTAGACCGTCGAGAGAAGGTGTTGAAGAATAGGGTCATAAAGTTGGTTTGAGTTTCTTGGAATCCTCACTCGCCAGGTAAGTCGACTTGGGAGTTGGAGGAGGACATTCGGGAGAGGTTTCCTCATTTGTTTGAGTAGTGCTTTGTTTTGCTTGTTTTGTTTTGTTTCGGGGTTCACCCTATGTACCTCTTGTATGAATTTCGAGGACGAAATTCTTTTGTAAGGTGGTTTGGATTTGTAATCCCTATTTTGAATTTTATTGTATTTTTATTTCTTTCCTTGATTATTGTATCTGGATTCTTTTATTATATTATATTTTTGCTTTTTTCTGGGGCACTTTATTTCTCTTGTTTGTTCTATGCTCTTTTGGTTGAGATTTTGCTATTTTGGTTCATCGCAAAATTTTTCTCTTCCTATTCTGAGTTTAATTTGTTTCGCTTTATGTTCATCTCATTGTTTTATGCTTGTTCGTCTCTTTTTGGAGCCAAAACCGATACCCAAAATCCATTAAACCACAACCCAAAATTCCAGTTTCTAATCTCCTATAAATATCATCATTAAACCCTAATTTTATATTCACCCTCTCTCCTCCGCTGTTTCTCTCTCCACGACCTTACTCTCTCTATTTTCCCCAACCAAAATTGTGACCCATCTTAGTTGCCGACCACCTCGTCACCTCCGACCACCTTCCTCATCCACCATCGTCCTTGTCACCGTCCCCTCATCGCCCCTCCGATCATCTTCCCTGTCTTCATCATCCACCGCCCAAACCCATCTCACCGAACCACCTTTGCTCCACCGCCGAACCCCCGTCCTCGCCATTGCCACCGTGGTCCCTCTGTGCACCCTTTTCATCCACCGTAGATCCCCCAGCATCGTCGTTGCCATATAAGGCCGTTCTTTTCCCCCGTTAGTGTCTTCCCTTGTTTTCTAGTGAAAACAGAGCTCCCTCTCGTGTTGGAGTCTCGCTGTTGTCGTCGCTTCCTGACCGCAACGTCATCGTCGTTAGTCATCGTCGCCCTGCTGCAAGTGTCGCGCCGTCTCCAGCCCCAACATCGCCAAATCTCTCTCTCTCGAAGGGAAGGAGACGAAGTGTGAGTGGTCGGGTTTGGTGTTTTCTGTTTTAGCACAATGGATCCGGAGTTCGCCGCTTGCTGTTTGCCCCATCCGGTGTGGAGATCCGCTGTGTGTGCGTGTGTTGCTGTTTGCTGTTCAGTCTAGAGTTGCCGTTTGGTGTGTTGCACGTGTCTCGCTCATGTTTTTGTGGATCGTCGTCCGGAATTCTTATCCCGTTATTCTATATTATTTGAATCTACAATTTAACAGGCAAGTCTCTCCTTGAACTAATATTTTATTTTGTTCAAGTTTATTTGATCTCTGCAAGTAGATCCAGTCCCTTTCGTTATCATGCTGTTATTGACAATTCCGTTAAGTTTATTGAGGTTTTACACGAGCTGACCTGAGACATTCTTAACATCGTGCTGCTCTCTTTGATCTAAAACCTAGTCCATGTTGTATCTTGCATACGCACAATTACATGAAAATAACTTGATCCATGCTATAGACTTGTTTGATGTATTGAACCTGTTAGACTGAATTTGATTGATCACCATGCCTGTGATATTACATCTAAGAACTGAAAATTTGCATGTTAAACATCTATTGACACTTGGATCATTAATTTGTATGAAAAATATGATTGTATAATTTAATCGTTGCCCATTCATGTTAAAATAAATTGTGGATTGTTGTGTGTTCCACTTTGAATCAGATTTTCAACCATGTTGCTGTCATATTTTGAAATATCTTTCTAAACATGAAATTTAGCCTCTGATGTCCTAGTTTACTACCCTTTTTTCGGATTTGAATTCTGATGTGTGGTTTGTTAGATATCATCATTTTAGTACAGCTATGTCAGAAATTTCAGATTCATAAATACATGCGTATCTTGCTGTTCTATAATTTAATTGACCATGCTAACAGTAAAATAAAAATTTGAAATAAATTAGGCTGAACCTAAACATATGTAGGAATGCCCCAGAATTTTTATAGATTTATTTGATGAGTTTTCTGACCTGAAACAAATAGGTGAACACATATTACATCATGCTGCCTGAACATAAAATCTGAATGGAATAGAGTTTTCGGCCTAGCTTCTGTATCTTTTATGTGCCTTATATATATTTTCTTGAACCTTGTGTAAGTCTAGTTTCTAAAACTTTTGACGGATCCAGATTTGCTCTTCTATAGCAGTAGTAATCCATGTTTTGGTACAGCAAGGTCATGCTGTCCTGATTTTGTAAATTGTATGTGAATGACTTGTTTGCTTCATGCTTTGTCTGTAATGTATAGAATTAGTCACACTTTGTATCATACTACATTGAAATCTTCTTGCATGCTAACATAGGATGAAATAAAGTGATAACAAGACGGGGTAATATGGGATGACTTGGTAGTGAACAATCGGAAACTGTACTCGATTGAGCCCTATTGTACTGACCTGTACTGTATGACCATAAAACCCTGCCTGATAAACACTGACACTGAACATTAAACACCGATTACTGGGCCGAGTACATGAACCGTGAATTCACCATCAGTCTAAAACATTCGTTGTGTGTTTGCGCCGAACCTGTAGTATGGGATGCAGTAGTACGTGCACTAGATAAGCTAATAAAATGATTATCAACCTGCATTTATCATCTCATGCTTGATCCTGTATATAACTGATTAAACATAGACCTTTGATACTATTGCCTGCTCTTTGCTTTGCTATTTGACTTTGATCATGTCCCTTTCCTTTGATATACATGTTTCCTTTATCCTTTGTTTTCCTCTACTTACTGTCCATGACTTGCTCTAAGGACACTATTTTCTTTCTTTTTAGATCAATTATTTACAAGTACTGAAGGAGCTACACCAGAAGGAATTGGTGAGCAATGATTCGAAAGATGGAGCTGATTTTCGCTGTTAATTTACTTTCTTGCTAGTTTATTGTTTTGAACATTGTTATGACTTGTACTTTGTTTTGGGCTTATGTTCCCGGAGTTTGTTTTTCCCAGTTTTGGATTTTCTTGTATTGGATATTATTATTGTTGGATTATTTCATTTATTACTGAAGTTATCTTGATTCATGTGATTATTTCTTCCTGTGTGGTTGTGTTGTTGTTGCATATTGTTGAGTTAGTATGGTACAGCTTATAAATGATATTCACATCGTTCGCTAGGCCTACGTTACGTACTTGTATTCCGTATTTTGGGAAGCGTGGCGTGACACATTATACCCCTAAGTGTTTAAGTGAGAGAGGGGGAAGTTGGGCCGATGAGATCTCACCCGTTGGATCAAGATCAAGCTGATCCAACGACTTAGAGCTTAGTTTGCAAAGGGTGTGTGCGTGTTTATCTATATATATATATATATATATATATATATATATATATATATATATATATATATAACACCAAAACTCTCCTTTATGTACATGCATGGTGGTTTTAAATCATAGTTCATGTGAGATATATATATATATATATATATATATATATATATATATATATATATATAAAACACCAAAACTCTCCTTTATGTACATGCATGGTGGTTTTAAATCATAGTTCATGATAATACAAAATATATTTAGGGATTAAATATGCAAATGTGCCTTGTAGAATCTGACTTGAATCAAAACCATCATACCAATTTGCTGGAATTCTTCACTAAGATGGTGCCCAAATTAGAGGAAGCATGATATATAATGAAAGCATGATATTTAGGTGTAATACTTAAATGCGTAAGATTTTAGGGGTAGATATGTAAAATTCGAAGATAAATATTCGCCCGCTCGTCTAGCACTAATGATTTGGCTTTCCATGTTAATACATATATAAATCTGAGTTTTGATTCTTATGCGTGAGCCATGTGGTATTTCCATGTTAAACACATGGTAAAATTCACATTTATCATTTTCCTTTTCTTTTGCCATGTGGCATTTTCATTTTTTATTTATTTTGTACCTCTCATATTATCCAGCAAAATGTCTTTTATCTTATCTCCATCAACTACAAATTCTTAGTTCTTTAACTCTATCAATTCGTAAAGTTAAAGGAAAAAAAATTTAAGTAAGTTATTTCTATCCATTTCTAATATAAAATCTAGAAACACACTTGTACAAATTTCTATCTAGAGTCAATTGTATTTGTGACTGTTTACATGTATATCAATTTTCACATCTTCTTTTATTTTGTTAATATGAAAAATTAACAATATATTTTAAGGTATCTAAATTTGAAGCACTTTAATTGACTCTTAAATGTATAAAAAATAAAACATTATATGACTCTTGAGTGCTATAACCTAATTCTATCATCTATATATATTTTTTTAGATGAAGATTACTACTAACAGAATGAAATTAATTAAATATTCATTATAAATTTTGTAAAACTCGTAATGTCACATCTTATCATATTTTATAAAAATAATGTTATATATTTTACATATCTTCTATAACTATATAAAAAATCTAAGACATAAATTTTAGAAGACATAAATTTTACAACATATAAGAGATAATATATATAAATTGTAAATGCATATTCTCTATATATGCATGAGCTACCTATTTTCTATTCTCTCTTACAAACAAATATTTTTTTTCATGAATTACTTTTAGTATAAGATCAACAAAACATGATTTGGTAGATTTAATACATGTAGGGGCGGGCCATGGTGTGGAATTGATTATGTAGATTTCTACTAAAATTTGATGTTAAAGTTAAGTGATACATTTCTAAAATCTTGAAATATGTTAATATGATAATATAAGATACGTAATAGTTAAATTATAATATTTTTGAAGCACACCCTTTCATAGTATGTGAGAATTACTAATAAAATGTATCAAAAGTTCATTGTAAGAGGGGCGGATAGGTTGTTCGTTAGATACTTAACATGCTAATTATCTTTTTGGTGTTTTCTATTGCAATAAGTCCAACGGTTTTGTTTTCTTCCTTGACCGGATGAAATGTTTAGTTTTATTTTTTCTTTAAAATATTTTCTTATATGTTGCTTAACTATTTGTTTATTTCTTTTCTAGAAAAAAATTAAATGTGGTTGTTAATAAAATAAAATAATATATCTTTTCATGCATTGCGAGAGCAATACACTATATATATATAAAGTTGAGTTTTGATTTTTTTGTTCACACCACATAAACATTTTTATTCATTTCCTTGCTCCACGTGGCATTTCCATGTTAAACACGTGATATAATTTACATTTATCAATTTTATTTTCTTTTGTCACGTGGCATTTACATGTTATCTGTTATAACTAATCTATTATCTATTATATATATAGAAAGCAGAGTTTTGATAGCTTTACTTGCACCATATATACATTTTTATTTTATTTTTCTTGATTGCTCCACGTTGCATTTCCAGGTGATAAAATTCACATTTATCATCTACATTTTCTTTTTCCACATGGCATTTTCATTTTGTCTATTATAACCAATCTATTACATGTTATTATATTCTATGATGACTATTCTTCTCTAATCCTTTTTTGACTGGTTAAAGGTAGGGTAAGTCCCTATCTCACAAAATATATATTAATATAAGAGTAAATACAGGTAAAACAATACATAGGGGTCAAGACAGATCAGCCTACAGCTGCCGAACCCTTGATCTCCAAAAAAGCTGAAGGGAATAGTTATAACAAGTTTAACACCATACAGTTTCAAAAACAATACATCCAAATATCAAAAGAACAGAGGAAGGGCTGGCGGTATCTCAAACTGAGCAGCTATCTTCCCCATTGTCAGCCTGATCAATCCGGATGAGCGCCTGCTTGAGGAGGACATCTTGAACTCCAGCTTGCTCCACCTCTCGTATGAGTTCCGCCTTCTTCTTGTTGCTGTCGAGCCCATCTAACCAAGATCGAAACCAAAAAATTGTATTAGAAATAATTTTCTTTGGTTGCAAAGTCTTGGAAGAGAAAGTACGATCATTTCTAGCAAGCCATATACTCCAACAGATCGAGATTGACAGTAGGTGCCAAGTGTGTCTGTCTACTTGGTTTCCAAAGCACCAAGAAGTAAAGCATTCATGTAAGTCAGCTGGCAGGGTGTTTATGTGGAAAAGTGTAGTGAACTAGGACCAAGTATGAGTGGTAATAGGGCAGTCGAAAAAGATATGATAAGTCATCTCAACAGGACATGCACAAGCTGTGCATGTCGTGTCCCCTAGCCAGCCTTTGGAGCTGAGGAAATCCTTAGAGTTGAGTTTATCCCAACTCATTTGCCAGATGAAAAGCGTGCATTTCAGTGGAGCTGTAGAAGTCCATGTTGCGGCAAAATAAGGGAAACGAAGGCCAGAGGTGATGAAGAAGTTGTATGCCGACTTGACAGTAAAGGTGGCAGATGGTGTAAGTCTCCATAAAGGGTGGTCTCCTGAGTGTGAAGGCTGGTATTCTGCAATCAGATCAAGCAGTCACTATTTCTCATCTCGAATGATGGGGTTGGAGACACAGTTAAGTCTTGATTGCCAGTACCAGTTGCCATCAATCCAGGTTCCTTAGGAGAGGACATCAGCTTCCAAATTCCATGCTGCAGCAGCAAGTGAGGGACACATGGAAGTTATACTGTTGCCATTGATCCATTTTGACGTCCAGAAATTGATATGGTTCCCCTTCCCTAGCTTCCAGTTAACATTCAGCAAGAATTGTTCTTTGAGATGGAAGATCCCTTTCCAGAAGCTTGAAGCAGTTGAGGGGCATGTCAAGATGTTTGAATTGCTTTTATAGTATAAGCTCCTTAATGTTTGGCTAGGAAGCGAGTCAGAGGAAACAATCTTCCACCACCATTTCATGAGAAGGGCTTCATTAAAGACTTTCAAATCCAGAATGCCAAGTCCACCTTATTGCTTGGGTTGGCAGATCTTCGTCCACCGCATACATTTCACTCCTCTTGCATCGATGTTAGAGCCACACCAGAAAAATCTACTGCGAATCTAGTCTATCCTTTTGATTACCCAAAGGGGTAATCTGAAGAAGGAAGCGAAGTAGACTGGTAAAGCACCGAGGACAGCATTTATAAGTACTAACCTCTCACCTCTAGATAGCATCTTGCCATTCCACACAGAGAGTCTTCTTTCAATCTTGAGAATCAGCAGCTCCCAACTTCTTTTACTATGTTTCCCGCTAGATAGGGGCATGCCAAAATAATGAATAGGTAAGCATTCTTCCTTGCAGCCTAGGATGGTGGAAAAAGCCTGTAGCTTTGTCTTCGATTTGCCAAAGTAAATGACCGAGGACTTATTGAAATTTATAGCCAGACCAGAGACGTTTGCAAATAGTTGTAGTGCTACTTTGAGGTTGATAACGTCATGTTCATAACCTTTACAAAACAGCAGCGTGTCATCTGCAAATTGCAGGACTGACGGATTTGCAAGGGAGCCCCGGAAAAGGAGATGAGAGAAAGCACTATTTCTTCGACCACTAAAAAGCATCTGAGCTAGCACATCAATGGCTAAGATGAAAAGCATTGGTGATAGAGGATCCCCCTACTTTAGTCATCGCTTGGAGTTGATTTGTCTTCCCCCCTCTCCATTAATGAGAATTGATGATTTTGCCGTCCTCATGATCGTATGAATCCACTTGCACCAAGCTGGCCCAAAGCCTCTAGCAATTAGAAGCTAGTCTAAAAATTCCTAACTTACTGTGTCGAATGCTTCAGCGAAGTCAATCTTGAACAAAAGTGCATCATAGTTGCATTTACTGCATAGGTTGATAGCTTCATGTGCTATAAGAAAACAGTCCACCGTCGATTTACCTTTCAGGAAGGCACTTTGAGAAGAGGATACAAGGGAGTGAAGGATAGGACTAAGCCTGTTGGCAAGGATTTTGGTGAAGATTTTGAAGGAGCAGTTGAGCAAGCTAATAGGTCTGAAATCAGAGACCGAATTTGCACCCTCACACTTGGGAATTAACATAATGTTGGAGTAGTTTAATCTGTCTAGATCAGTGTCTCCTCTCTGCACCGACTGCAGCATGGCAAATAAATCATCTTTGATAGTGTCCCAAAAAGTATGATAAAAGCTCATTGAGAATCCATCAGGGCCTAGTGCTTTGTCACTGCTCATGCTGAAGACAGCCGTTTTAACCTCCTCCAGAGTAAACGAGTCATCTAAATGCTCCAAGCTAATGTTATTTGGTGGATAAAGGGATTGCCAATCAATACGAAAATCAGATTGAGGAGCTGTACCACAAATCGCTTGAAAGTGATTCTCGAAAGCAGTTCTAATAAGGGTTGGAGGTGTTTTAAGTGTTTCATCAATGATGAGACTGTGGATGAAGTTTCACCTCCTTCTCCCATTAGCAATGCAGTGAAAGAATTTAGAATTTGCATCACCTTCCTTGATCCATTGCACTCTCGACCTTTGCCTCCAATACACTGCCTCGGTCTGGATAAGGTTTTGGAGCTCAATTTGGGTTGCCTTGAGGGAGTCAATCATAGTGGGCAGTTGCTCAGCCTCAATCTCCAACTTTAGCAGTTTCTCTTGGAGCTATTTTTTCCTCGTTGGGATTTGGACAAATGTGTCATTCCTCCATCTTCGAATCCTTCTTCTGAGGAGTTTAAGCTTGATAAAGATATCAACCGGGTTCCCAGTGCACGAGAAGTTTATCCACCAATCTTCAACCGCTGGGATGAATGAAGAGTGTAGTAGCCAAGCTTTTTCAAATAAAAAATAGTGGACCTGGCGTGTAATTACTTGAGTGTCGAGGACGATGGGGCAGTGTTCAGGAGAAAATCTAGGAAGGGAGTATTGGATGCAGTTAGGGAAGGAGGATTCCCAAGTTGTGGAGATCAAGAATCTGTCGAGTCTGGCCATTGAGGGGGAGGATCTAAGATTAGACCAGGTATATTTCCTACCTGAGAGGGAGAGATCAATGAGGGCCAGGGCATGTATGAATTCACGAAAACATCTCATATATCTTGTTGAACCTCTTCCACTGGACCGCTCAATATCCGAAGTAGTGACATTAAAATCTCTACACAGAACCCAAGCATCTTTGAGGTGGCTATGGCGCTGCTGAATCTCATAAAAACAAAGCTTCCTACCCAGATCAAAAGGTGCATAGACAGTTGTGATTGGACATTCTTCCGCTGATGAGCGATGTTTGAAAGAAGCAGAAATAGAGAATATATCAACAACCGAGTATGTACAATCAAGGAGTTGTTCATTCCAACCAGGAGAATACCGCCACAGCTGCCAATGGAGTCGAGTTGTACCCATTTGGTTATAAGACATCCTTAAATTGATGAGAGCTTTCGGGGACCTGGCTTTCAGAGCTTGGTCTGTTACAGGCAGATTATAGAGAGGGAGGAGCTACGGATATCTTTTTTTATAAGCAAGCATTTGTCAGGGCTACCCAACCCTCTTACATTCTAGCTAGTTATCTTCGTAGAAAATAATTGCATCAAAATGCACAACACAAATAACAAAAGCGACGAGGCAGGGCATCTAGTCAGAGTGTTCTAGTTGATCAGATTGATCAACTACAACCTTCTGAGGGCCTTTTAAGACATGCACCGAGTGTGGCCCTTTAGCCTCCACTCCAATAGATTTAGCTACTTCTAGAATATCCTCATTTGATAACAGTTCAAAAGGATTCAGGTGTGCATTAGTAACTGAAGCAATCAAAGAGGGGATACCTGATGTCTTCTTCTTGATAGTAGTGGACAAATGCTTCATGAAGGGCTTGGTACTCTTGAGCTTGCCTGCTAATCTGGAGAACTTCATCCTCTTGGAAGGTCCTTCCTCAAAGCCAGGTGGAACAACAACGAAGGAGCTGGCGGCTTTGGGAACAGTCCTCCTCAACAGGGAGCGGGTCTGGAAGATATCAGTGCAACCTTTGCTAGTGCCGGCTCTGAAGATCACCTTATCACCTTCATTCAGCTTGCTCGTCTCCTCTCTGACAGAATCTCGGAGGGCCCCCTCCACTACTTGCTGGATCTTGGAGAAAGGGGAAATTAGGAGGGTAACAAGTTACATTTCCAAATCATTTCCCTCACCTCCTCAAGAGAGTCTTCATTTGATGAGTCAGCAGGGTTGGGCTGGGTTACCGTGGGTCCATGTGGGGCTACATTGTTGCTGCTATTTGAAGATTCCGAGATCTGCACAAACGGTGGCTCCAGCTTGGCAGGATTGGGATCTAGTGCGGCTCTCTCGTAGATTTGCGGATAATAGCGGGATTAGGCGAAATCCCCTCATTTAAGCCAGATCCCGCATATTCAAATAGTTACCCAAATTATCTTTTACATGCGGAGATTGCATGGCAGTTGGACTCCCCTTCCCCGAATCACGGGATTTCAAAACAGCCTCAATCTCATCCTTGGCCGGGGATTGACTGCGGTGGGCGCCTGCACCAGCTTCTCGAGGACCGTCATGCGTCTTGGGGCGCCAGAAGCTAGCACTACCAATATCCTCTGAAGCTCCCACCGTTGTGAATAGTTTTACTTTGCTGTTTTGAACATCCTCCACCGGGATTGGATCACCAAGCAACAGAATGGGCACATCATGAACATGATTTTGAAGATTCCAGGGCATGGTGTACTTGACAGTGAAGGTTTTGGGGATGAGCGTGAGGTCTTCCACTTCAATAAGAACAAGTGTTTTATCTCTGGTCTCCGCATTTGTCATCTCACGGCTTAGGGTGATGAGTTTACCAAAAGGTTTGATAAGGTACTCGATGGACTCCCTGTTCCACAGGTTAAAAGGCAGATGAGGTAGGTAGATCCAGATGAAGCAGGGCTTTGGTCTCAACCTAACACCAAAGTCCAGTGACCAAGGGCAGAAGGTAACATTGAATCCCGAGAAGTGAAACACCCCTTCTGCAATCGCAGCTTCTGCAATCGCAGCTTCAGCCTCAAACATATGTTTTGATCTTATTCTACTATCTAAATTAATAGTTAAATATTTATTAAAACTTTTAAAAATCTCATGATATCTCATCTTATTATATACATTGAAAATAATACTTATATATTTTACATCTCTTCTATGAGTAATAAAAAAATCTAAAGCATAAATTTTACAAGATACAGGAAATAATATATATATTCTTCTTTTTTTTAGCATCACATAATATGCATATTCGAAATTCATATTCAATATATATGCATGAGTTGCCTATTTGTTATTCTCTTTCAACAACAAATATTCTTAATTAATTTTTTTTTTTCACGTACTATTTTTAGTACATGATCAACAACAATATGAATGATGTACATTTTATACATGTAGGGATGAGGGTGAGAAATTGATGATCCAGATTATTGCACCTGAACATATTGTAAGTTGTTTATAGTTTCCTATTAAGGTAATATTTTCATGCATGCTAAGATTTGATGTTAGAATTGAGAGAAATATTTTTTAAATCTTGATTAATATTATGTTTAATTCTTTTGCAGTTAAAAAACTAAATGATACTGATTTAAAATAATATAATATTTTTTTTTGTGTATCGCATGAGTTATGTGCTAGTATATGTATAAAACTGAGTTTTGATTTCTGCACTTGCGCCACATAGGCATTTTTTTAGAGAGTGTTAAGTTTTAATATCTTAGCCACGTGGCATTTTTTTTCTTCCGAGTTTTATATTATTCCCCCATTTGTCAATTTTTGTATGTTAGACAATCTTAACTAAACTACTTCTGACTAGTTTGATGTTAACTTAGGCCATATATTTCAGATCTCAATCAAACTATCTTAGGCCATATATTAACTAATTTGAAAGACTTGGCCTTATTTTAGATTGTACATTTTCCCCTCTTAATAATGAAAATGGAAATAAAGTTTTAATTTGAAGTAATCTTGATAACCAATCTACAATATTTGTTTTAAATATGAAATGGTTGGGGCAATACAATCTAATAGGTTGGGTACCCGTAAAACCTCCAACTTCACAAAGGATGACGTTCTCATTCTCTCCTTTTCTCCACCCAACCGAACCCATGGGTTACAACCAGTCACGCCGGTCTGGTCAACGCTCCTCGCACCACGACCAGTACAGCAACAACCGACAACAATTTTGAGCTGATCAAAATAACTTCTTGCCTTTACTGGTGGTTCCTATTCTGTTCAGATTGATGGCTTTTGCTGCTCCACGTTTTGGGCATTTTACAGGTTTTGCATTTCTGGGCTATTTTTGAAGCTGGTGGATGGAGACTGTTTGTTTCTGCGATCTCCTTCTCTCATGCCTATTTTGAGCTGCTTCCCAGATGTCTTTTTTTCATCTATGGATGGTTGTTATGTCGTTGTTTCTATCTTTATACTGGATGTTGGCCTGTGTTCGGGCTGAAGTGTTATGTGTACTTCTTGTTGTATTCTTATATATATATATATATATATATATATATATATATATATATATATATATATATGTTGGCTAAAACCGTTTGGCTCTATTTGTATGATAACAAAAAATCTAATAGTTTGGGGTGCATGTAATGTGTTGAAAATACGATCTAATATATTGGGGGGTAATAGTTTGGGGTGTAATATATTGGGGTGTAATATGTTGACCTTTCAATTGCAGCCTTACTGTCATTTCGGTTTACGGTCCGTTGACAGTAGAGCATCGCTTGTTTTGGAACGAATTCGAGTCGTTCCAAAACAACCTTAATGGCTTCTGTTTTTTCTGTGGTGATTTTAACGTTACTAGATTTTCCTATGAAAGGTCTGGTAACGCCTCTAATACCTTACACTCCTCCCGCTTTAACAATTGCATATGTTCTCTTCACTTGACCGATCTTCCTCTTAACGACAGATCTTACACATGGTCCAACATGCGTCTCTCTCCGACTTTGGCTAAACTCGATCGCTTCCTTGTCTCCGAGGATTGGATTATTTTTTTCACAACTCTTTCACTTCTGCTCTACCCAATCCTTCGTCAGATTACGTGCCTATAGCACTTTATTCTAACTACAATTTTTCTAAACCTTTCAAATTTTGTTTTGAAAAATTTTGGTTGCAAGATCAAATCTTTGTGAATCTTATCTCTGAGTGCCTCTTCTCTATTACGAGTTCGTCCGGCCTTGGCCGCATCCTGCTGAAGCTTCACGCTATCAAGCACGGTTGCAAGATTTGGCGTAAAGAGAGACTTGTTAATTCTAACTTTCTAAAAAATTTCTTCTTTTCCACCATAGAATCCACTGATAAAATTGAGGAGCGTGGACCGTTATCTGATTCTCTTCGTTCTGAGCGTTGCTCCTGTAAGAGAGAATACGCTAGCATCCTCCACAACGAGCACATTAAGTGGGCTCAGAGAGCCAAGTTCCAATGGCTTAAGGAGGGTGAGGGCAACACCTCGTTCTTTCATAACTTTGTGTCACACCAACAACGCTGCAATCGCATTATTTTTATTGTCGACAATGACAATGAATTATGTTCGGATTCGGAGATCCATGCTTCTTTCCTTTGCTTCTATAAAAACCTTCTAGGTTCTTTTAAACAACGTTCCATCTGCCTGGACTGGACTCAACTTTATGGACAACAATCCCAGGATCTGTCTAGCTTGGATAACCCTTTCTCTATGTAAGAGATCAAGTCCGCTATTTTTTCGTTAAAAAGGATTCAGCTCCAGGTCCAGATGGATTCCCCTCCTTTTTCTTCCAAAAATTCTGGCCCTGGCTTAAAGATGACCTCTTCAAATTGTTTGCTGATCTGCATCAAGGGTCATTTTTCTTTGACCAGATCAATTATGCGCATATCGTCCTCATTCCCAAAGTTTTGGGTGCTCACCCGATTTTTAATTTTCGGCCTATTAGCCTTCACAATACCACTTTCAAGATCATTGTGAAAGTTCTTACCACCCGTCTAGGTGTGATTATCTCGTCTCTTATCGATCCCGCTCAATCAGGCTTTATTAAAGATCGCTTTATCCTTGATAGAGTGGCTTCAGCCCAAGAAACCATTTCTAAATGCCATAGAACAAACTCCGAGGGGATTTTGTTAAAATTAGATTTTCAAAAAGCATATGATAATATCAGCTGGGATTTCCTCTTCGAGATCCTTATTAATCGAGGCTACGGTCCTAAGTGGATCGCCTGGATTAAATCCAGTCTGTTCTCCGGTACTTCTTCCATTCTCATCAACGGATCGGAAGACGACAAATTCAAAGTTAAGTGTGGCCTTTGTCAAGGTGATCCCATTTCTTCCCTTTTATTCTCTCTAGTTGCTGACGTATTCAGTAAGTTGCTCCGTAATACTTGGGATGCTCATGTCATCGAAGGGCTCGGTGGCTCCTAGAGGTTCTGAGGTGTTCTTAACCTTCAATATGCCGATGAAACCATTATCTTTGCCAAACCTAATGGATGTACCCTTTGGAACCTAAAAATTCTTCTTCATATCTTTGAAAGAGCTTCAAGCTTATCCATCAACTTTCAAAAATCATCGGTTCTTTGGCTGGGAGAACCCACAAACGACAAGCTAAAATCGCACAGTTTTTCAATTGTGCCTCAGCCTCTTTCCCCATCCAGTATCTTGGTATCCCCTTGAGATGGGAAAGCTGCATAAAACGGATTGGATGCCGATGATTGAAAAAGTTGAATTTAGACTTAACAATTGGTCTGGAAAGCAGCTCTCTCGAGGAGGCAGATTAATTCTGATTAACTCGGTCCTAACCTCGGTTCCCCTATATATGATGTCCTTCTTTTACGTTCCCTCTTGGGTTATTAAGAGGATTGATCAAATTAGAAAGAATTTCTTCTGGTCAGGCGCAGATACTTATAGGGCTGGTACTCACCTCTTCAATTGGAAATTAATCTGCACTTCCAAGGCTGCGGGAGGTCTTGGGATTCTTGACCTCAGAAGTCAAAATCTTGCTCTTCTGGGCAAATGGTTATGAAGAATATTGAAAGAAGACCAATTGCCCTGGGCCCGCATTATTAATCTCAATTGCTTCGCTCAGCGTAAGGTTTGGGATTTCCCCCCATACCTTTCTCGTAAGGCCTCCCTCTTTTGGAAGGGAGTTTGGAAAGCAGCAGCTTCTTTTCAATGTGGTATCTTCCATGAGTGCTCAGATGGTTCCATGACCAAATTCTGGTCCGACATCTGGATCGGTAACACCAAGCTTGCAACTGCTTTCCCCTCCCTCTACCAAATGGCCTCCAATCCTTCAGCCACTATGGCGGATTATGTTACTATTCACAATAACCATAAGCTCTGGATCATTCCGTTCAGCACTGATCTCCCCCCATCACTTGTTGAGGATTTCAATTGTTTGCTTTTATGCTTAAACAATTATCCCTGGCACCCTAAAGAAGATTTTAAATGGCGTTGGACCAGTTCTGGTACCTATTTTGTTAAATATTTTTATAATTTCCTTAATTTTTGTGGTATTAATTCTTCGTTTGCTAATTTTATCTGGAGTAGTTGTGCCCCATTAAAGGTCAAAATCCTTACTTGGCTTGCCCTTCACAACAAACCTCTTACCGTAGAGGTGCTTAATAAAATGAACCTAGCTTGGGGCCAACTTTGCTCTTTGTGTTCCTCCGAGTTTGAAGATGCCGATCACCTTTTTCTGCAGTGCATTTTTATTCGCCCGTTGTGGCAGATTTGCACTAAGGCTTGGCAAGTTCCTTCTATCCCCTCCTACTTCTCCTCCTGCTGGAAATCTCATTTAGTGAATGAAAACTTTCGCAGTTCTTGGGTCCTCTCCATCATGACAATCATTTGGGTTAGGAATAAGCGGGTTTTCACTCAAACCAATTCTTCGATAGATTCTATTATTGATGAGTTTTTATTTTTCGCCAATTTTTGACCATCCACTTTAAAGCAAGAAAAAGTGGTAGCTTTACATCTTTATCGCCTTGATGAGGCGGTTCTTAACTTACGTTCACCTAACACTATTACGTCTTAATTCTATTATGGTTGATTAATTGTCTTTTTCTCGTTTTCTTTGCAGAGCTGAGGTGTTTGTTGGGCTTTTCCCCTCTTCTTCTGGGGTTTTTGGTTGGCTTGGCTTGATCGTGGTGGTTTATCCCCTGTGAGCTGCTTTTTGCTCTTAATTATCACTATGTGGTCCCTTTTTGGCTCAGCAAGATCCTATCCCTCTTTGTAATGTTTTCATGCCACTGGTCTCTGCAGCTACTTTTTTTTTTGCTTTACTGATGTAATTACTATTGCCACTTATCTATTGTGGCTCTGATACTTGTTCATATGTTCTCCTTAGCTGCTGTGTTGGTTGGTTTTGCTTTGTGTGCTGATTGCACCAGGATTTCTTTGTGAAGTTGTTGCTGTAGCTGTTTTCCGCAGCTGATTTTGGTTGCTTCTCTGATGAATTTCCTGTTGTCTATTAGCTTTTATTACTAATATTTGGTTATTTAATCACCCTACCTACTTTTTGGCCTTTCCATGCTTTGTTTGTAGTCTCTTTAGGCAGCTACGTTTGCTGTCACCTCCCTGGGACTCCTTTATCTTGCCCCGGTAGTTCTGGCATTCACCTATTGTTGTGATACTTGAAATTTTGTCCTCCCTAGCTGTTTCCGTAGCTTGGCTTTGCTTGGTGAATGGATTGCATCAGGCTTCTTCGTGTTTTTGCCGTTGCAACTGTTAGCTGCAGCTGGCCTTAGTTGCTTAGCTGATGCATTTCCTGATCGTTTTTTATCAATTGTTGCTGTTTTTGTGTAGTTTCTCACCCTAGTTGCTTTTTTGCTTGGAATTGTTTGGGATGTATTTTGCTTCTGGCCACCTTCCTTGCGGTAGTTTCCCAGGGATTGCTTTTAATTGCCTTGGGAGTGCGGATAGCTCTGCCGATGTTTGGTTCTATGTTCGGTATTTGTTTCTTTCTTGGAGAAAAGTTTTTCCTCCGCTTTTGGGCGCTCATGGCATTTTTATCCCGCTCTGTGCGCCATTTGTTTGGCTGTTGTGTTCTATTGTTGCCGTGATATGGTTCCTCTTTGTTTTTCCTTCTTGTGTGTATGGCGGTAGTGTCTGCTGTGGCTTTTTCTCTTCGTAACTTGTTTAGCCACTATCACTATTCGTTTCTTGCTTGGCGACCATGCCCTGGACTCTGTCTTGCTGTTTTTTTTTTTTCAGCTTACTGACTGCCGCGTTCATTGCGTTGGTTTCGACGGCCGGCCTTTGCTCCCCTTAGCTGGGTTGTGGCCACGCTCATCTGCATGTGGATCCGTCCAATTCATGTAGGCTCACTGGGGTTCTCCAACCTCGAATCCTGGATGTTCATTTCGTTGTTCGGTTTGGGCTTGTTGGCGTTTGTTTTCAGGTCAGCCTGCGTTCAGTTTTGAGTGGCCGAACTTGTTGCTTCCTCTTCGGAGCTGATGTTTTATTAAGTGGGTTTTGCTTTTTATTATTTTTTAGTTGTTTTT
Source organism: Hemerocallis citrina (assembly GCA_017893485.1). Taxonomy (NCBI): domain Eukaryota; kingdom Viridiplantae; phylum Streptophyta; class Magnoliopsida; order Asparagales; family Asphodelaceae; genus Hemerocallis; species Hemerocallis citrina. The sequence goes on from CM030360.1 coordinate 38,997,163, forward strand.
CAGACAATGTCCTTAATTGCTTATTAGCTTCTATTTGTTTTTTTTTTATAAAATTCTGTCCCCATTTTTACGCTTGTGTAAAATTGGCTCTCCTTGTAGACTGTCTTGTTATTTATATATTAGGCTGGAATCTGTCGATTCTATCCTCGTTATCAAAAAAAAATATTGGGGTTTAATATGTTGAAAATATAAATTATTAGAGAGGATTCAGATAATCTAATAGTGTTTAGAAACTTAGAAATAAAGTTTCATTTATATTTAATTTATGTAGGATATATGAAAATAATGAACCTAGAGTGGCACCCTATAAAATTTTCCTATAGTGTCACTCATTTGGTACTCATTCTTCCCCTGAACGAATAATCCACACCGTTCATTGTGATCTAAATGTCATTAAACCTATACATATATAAAATCATGAGCTTTAAACATGTTCTACACATTCATCATGCACTCACAAAACGAACTGTTTTTCAACATAGAAGAAATGTGATGACTTAATACATGATTTTTTTTTTACTGGCAGAAGGTAAGGAAATTCTACCTCATATAAGTAGAAATTAGTAGATATTACAATCTACCATGGGGGATAATCTTATAGAGAGTTAGCATGTAGGTGTATTAGGATAGTCTTAAATTCAATAGATGGCAGATATGACTGTTATCCCCCCCCCTCCCTCCCCCCCCCCCCCCCCCCCCACCAACACACACACACACACAAAAAAAAGATGTATAGAAATCTAGTCTAGAAGAGAGAGAAAGATGCATAAGCAAAAAAAAGTGAGGGCTGAAATTTTTTGGGTTGAAGGTACAACGGTTAGTACCATCTTTTTTTTTGTTAATTTTGGTTCAAGGGTAAGGATTTTTAAGGAATCTAGTCTAGAAGAGAGAGAACATGTGGAGAAACTAATAAAATACCAGGTATATAACATTCCATTTATGTATCGGTAAATTATAATTGGTTGGTAGATGAGTTTCTTTGTATCTAAAATACTATTCTTGTTGATGAAATTAGAACAAACGTGGAGGTACAGTCAAGCTTCAGTTGATCTTGATGCCTTTAACTGAGTTTGATCGTGACGCTCTGAATGGTGTTATATATATATACTAGGTTTGCCCGTTGACATGTGCCTACTACGGCACGTCTTCGAAACGGTGCATCTTGGTTGATCATATAAAATAGTTATGGAGATCCAGCAAATTAATTGAAGTAGCAAACATATTATATGAGAAACTTTTGGGGGTCCAACAAAAAACATATTATATGATTTTTTTGATTTTTTTTTGAATTATTTTTAAAGTTTTTTAAATTTTTAAATTTTTTAGTTTTTTTATTTTTTAATTTTTAAAAATTTTTAAAATTTTTATTTTCTTAATTTTTTGAATAGAAGAGGGAGGGAGAGAGAGAGAAAAAAAATTAAATAAATATAGGAGTTGTTTTGGATTGTGGATTTGAATTTGAGTTTTGGGGGAAAACTTTACGGGGGAAAATATGTTTTGTGAGGTTAGATCTGGACCTTTGATTTTTGGGGGAATTGAAGGAGAGCCACTTGATAGCTTTCTTTGTGTTTTATTATATATATATATATATATATATATATATATATATATATATATGGGGAGTGATCCAATGAGAAACATTTTAAAATGAGAAAATGAGAAACATTAATTCTAACCATTGGATTAGAGAGGATTGAGATGAATGACTCTAATTCATTTGGACTAGTAATTAAAAAAAACGATTTATTTTAACTAATCTATCAAAAAATTAAACCACAAAAAAAAAAACTAAACTTTTTTTACTTACAAAAGTTTTGTTCAATGAGGTCTTCCATTTATTTTCAGGTTTTATGTGCACATTTGGGACTAGTATTTGAGATCTTTTAAAAAATGACAATCTAAGATACATAACAAAATGAAATCATTCCGTAGTTAAATCAGTCTTCAGACAAAATTCAAACTCATGTTATGGAAAGTCAGAAAGGGGATATATTTGTAGATCAGAGATTAGAGTCTTCAAATACCTAATTTACAGGAAGAAGAAGAAGAAATGAAGGGAATGCGACATTTCGTGTTTGCTTATCACATAATAGATATTAGGATGATTTCTGTTAGATTTCATTTTACTAATACTGTACTTGCTAAGCTCCAACAAATTATCGAGATTTGAATTACTGGTTTTCTTTCTACAATTGTTAGCATATGAAAGAAAAAAAAAAAAAAAAAAAAAACAACTCGATTTGTTCCCCAACCCTAACATGATCGGATTCGGATTCAGCCAACTAAAAAAAGAGGAAACTCTCCTTGTGGGCCTTAAGATGGAATAGGCTCACAAGGAGAGTTTCCTCTTTTTTTAGTTCGCCGAATTCGAATCCGATCATGTTAGGGTTGGGGAACAAATCGTGCTGTTTATTTATTTATTTATTTTTTTGTTTGGTTTGTTTTTTGTGTATAAGATGGGGAAGTGATGTTAGGTTTTTTTTTGTGGTTTATTTTTTTGATAGATTAGTTAAAATAAACCGGTTTTTTTAATTACCAGTCCAAATGAATTAGATCCATTCATCTCAATCCTCTCTAATCCAATGGTTAGAATTAATGTTTCACATTTTCTCATTTTAAAATGTTTCTCATTGGATCACTCCTTATATATATATATATAATAAAATACAAAGAAAGCTATCAAGTGGCTCTCCTTCAATTCTCCCAAAATCAAAGGCCCAAATCTAACTTCATAAAACACATTTTTCCTCCCAAAAGTTTCCCTCAAAACTCAAATTCAAATCCCCCAAAACAACTCCTTTATTTATTTAATTATTTCTCTCTCTCTCTCTCTCTCTCTCTCTCTCTCTCTCTCTCTCTCTCTCTCTCTCTCTATATATATATATATATATATATATATAGAAACATGGACTTTTATTTATAACTAATTATTGTCATACTATTCAAACTTGAGCTACATAATTGTTTTACTGTTTACAAGGTTTTTCATATGATGTATCGTTCTGAAGACGTGCCGTAGGCACGTACCCATGGGCAAACCTAGTATATATATATATATATATATATATATATATATATATCTATCTGAATGTTTCAGAGTGCTTTTACAATATTTTGCTACACAAAATGCAGTGTAGATAATTCTATTATCCCCTACTTCTCTTGTTGTTTGTCAAGGCCTCAAAGGAAGGCTTGCAGTAGCCACGACGGAAGAACATGTCAGCGACATTCCTGTACACCGCCTCAGTCATGTGAACCCCATCCCAGTTCACAATTTTGTTGGGGTCAGAGCAAGCCTCAAGTAAGTAAGGTTCTTCAAACTTCTATGTACTATTTACATTTTATTAAGCTTAATGCTGATAATTGATACATTGCTTAAACCAGTTTTCTTGCACATTCATTGTAACTATTTATTATTTAGTTCTTGTCATCGATTTCATTTGCATATCGAAAATTTATAGTGGGTATGAGAAGAAAAAAAAAACTGACAAAAAAATTTAGTTTTCTGAACAACAGGAAGAATTTTTCACAAACTTGAGTCGTGATGTAGAGATAATTCTTTTTCTGCTAGTATGATTTCTCTTCTAATTACTAGTAGGGGAATCTTAATTTCCTGATAAGTTTATAGATCTTTTGAAATTACGATGAAATAGCATATGTTAATAGTTGGGAGTTTTTTTTGAAGGTATTAGCATATGATATACTGATCCTAAGCAAGTTCAATTTGACGGAAATTTTGGTTACTTGTTGCAAAAATTAGTACAATTCTTTTGATCATATATCGGAACTAAGAAGCAGAGCATAAATGATCTTACAATATCAAACCTGCACAAAGTTGCCCACATTCTTGACAGCGAGTTCCCAAAAAATCAAGCACATAGGAGGATTCATATATTACAGAGAAGAGGATAATGATAGGTTGCTGCATATTAGCTACTATAATGATATAGCATCCAACTACATTCAGTTATTTAGATAATATAACAATAATTAGTAGCAATTGAAATTTAGGTTTGTCAAGTTATTGATGCATCTATATATTTACAATCTCTACCTACTAATGATAATGTTGAAGAGTGCCATAAATCTGATTAATATAAGAGTACAAAACCCATAGAATAGTGCCACAAATCTGATTAATATAAGAGTACAAACCCCCGTTGAATAAGATGCATATGTTTCCCTTCTGAAACTAAGATGCACACTGATATGGCTAAAAATAGAGTTAAATTGGGACCGTTCAAATTGGGCACAAATCTCAAAGCTCTTAGAGCATCTGTAGTCGTTGAAGGTGAAAATATGGATATATGGATAAATGGAAATAAGAATCGAACTTTTGCTGCACTCGTTAAAAGCTATTTTTTAGCTTTCTATCGTAAAATAATAAGCGACGGCACATGAAGTGCCGTCGGAGGAAAAAAAAAAATTAAAGCCGAAGGGAGGGACGGCACGCGAAGTGCCGTCCGACACATAAAAAAAATCGTCCTCGGAATGCAACAAAGAATTACAAAAAAATATAAAAAATTACAAAAAATTACAAAAACATTTTAAAATTTACAAAAACATTTCAGAAATTGCAAAAACAAATCAAAAATTGCAAAAAACTCCGGACGACACTTCATGTGTCGTCCGACATAACCGGAAAGTTTCGTAAATAAAAAATTACAAAAACATTTCAGAAATTACGAAAAAATTACAAAAAATTACAAAAACATTTCAGAAATTGCAAAAAAAATTAAAAATTGCAAAAACATTTTCAAAAATTGCAAAAAAAATCGAAAATTACAAAAACCTCCGGACGGCACTTCATGTGCCGTCCGATGGGATTTGGGGTGTTTTTTAATTGAAATAAAAAAATCAAGGGAAAGTGCCGTCCGACGGGGAAAAAATTATTTTTTTGGTGGGACGGCACTCGAAGTGCCGTCGCTCAAATATGGATATTTCTCAGATCGATTCTCATTTATGGCACACGACTGTAGCGATTTATCGATAAAATGGATATTTGGCAAACGAGTGTAGCACGTTTCTCAGCCAAATATCCATTTTATCGATATTTGGCAAACGACTACAGATGCTCTTAGGGGTAAAATGGTAATTTTATCTGTAAATGGGTCTGAGAATGGGAACTGGGTCTTTTCCAAGCCCAATAACCCAAAAGCGGATCTGTCTTGCCGAGTCAGGGCGACAGCCCATTACGAACAAACCCAGGATATTCTAAAGAGTAATTCAAATTTGTGATTATTTTTAAGGGGTGGTTTAAACCGCCCCTCATATCATGAAACGAGTAAAACTCTATCCATAAACACCGGGAAGTAGAGATAAGTAGAGATAAATATCCCCCTACCCCCACCATAAAGAGAGAATCAGTATTTTTTCTGCAAAAGCTCTTTCATAATCTTTAAGATTATTGACTTGAGCGTCGGAAGGTTCGTCGCCGGGAACAATCCCGGTGTTTCAAACTTTTTGTAGGTGAACGGAGGAGACAGCCATAGTCAACGTCAACCAAAAGTCAAAAAGTTAGATTCTCGACTGTTCCACAAAAGAATCCGCATCATCTGGTTACTCCCTCACCGAGAAAAGCAAAAACAGATTGGCACCGTCTGTGGGAACTGGAAGAAATCCAACTAAAACTCCAACATGCCTCCTGAAGGAAAAGGGAAGGCGGCGGCCTCAAGCCGACCAGCCAACCCTCCTCAACCATCGTCTCCTCTGAAGGAACCCCCTCTAGTCATTCAACCACCACAACCAGAACCCCTCGCACAACTAGCTCCACCTCCACCTGGCACGGTTGCTTCGGGGGGCTCTCTCCGCGGTCGCCCCAGGCCATCTACAAGGCCATTCGTCGAAAACAGGGGATCGGTGTACACCTAGACTCCTTCTGCACCCCCTCAGTTACAACCTAACCTTTGTCAGATCATCATTGATCGCCAACATGAGTCTGACCGTCGAACCATCTCAACAGGGCTCGTAAGGAAGCCTCCCATCCTGGACGTAGAGTAAACAGGAAAAGCCCCTCTCCCTGAAGGTCCAGGAGAACCCTCTCTCCCAGGGGTTGCAGGAGAAGTCCCTCCCCTAGGGGTCACAGGAGATGTCCCTCTCAACGAAGGCAAAGCAGATCCCCCTCTCCCAGGGGGCGAAGGGGTCGCCACTCTTCAAGAGATCACAGAAGAGCTCCTCCCTGGGAGAGGAGGCACCTGGCTTCAATTTGCAGAACAGCCCCCAGGGTGGGAAACGGTGAAGAGATGCCGGCTACCAGGGCAGAGCTTCGAGAGCTCAAGAATGAAATCCTCCAAGCCCCCAGCATAGTTCCACCTCAGACCCAGCAACCTAGTCCTCACCATTCTTATCCACCGCGATGTGAAAAGTCTCTCGGATCCACCAAATCTGATCAGCAGGAGGATGTCGTCCTCCGATGCCTCCGAAAGATGGAAGATCGTCTAGCATTGCTGAAGCAAGAAGGAGAAAAACATGAAAGAAGACACAGTCCCGTTAGACCCCCTCTTCTCCAAGAAGATTATTGAGGCTCCTGTCCCTATTAACTTCAAGGTCCCTACCTTTGAATCATACAACGGGAAAACTGATTCGATAGACCACGTTGAGAGTTTTAAAACCCTCATGATGATCCACCAAGCATTTGACTCCCTCCTCTGCAAGACTTTCCCAGCAACCCTAAAGGGATCTGCACAGGAGTGGTTCTCTCGACTCTCTCCAGGGTATCTTCTCATTCGATCAACTTGAGGAGCTATTCCTTACTCACTTCGTCACCAACCGCAAGACAGAGAAATCAAGTGTCTCCCTACTTGACTTGAAGCAAAGAGATGGGGAGTCCCTTAAGAGTTATGTTTGGCACTTCACAGCTGAGTCTCGGTCCATCCCATCACTCAACTCAGCCATAGCTACCTTCAGGCACAATATAAATCATGATTACCTCAGAGCCTCTCTTGTCAAAAGACCTCCCCGGGACTTCTTTGACCTCCTTCAAAGAGTCAAGAAGTACATCCGGGTGGAGGATGCTATTCAACCTCAAGAACAGAAGGTGTAACACCCCGCAAAATTTAAATGACAATTTTGCTCTCGGGTGTTACGCACGTGCATTTTGTACCGTTATTAGTGATATCCATAACGCATTTCGATATATATTTTGGATTCCGAATATTTATGTATTCTCGTATTCTTAAAATTCCATTTGAGACAACTCAAATGCTAAAATTCAATCTTTACATTTTACGTGTTTTTTGCGTATTGTTGATGCACGTGTCGATTTCTGGTATCCTACCGTTACGTGCAAAGTTTTCAATGGGTTTCAATTATTTATTTTTATAACGTGTTTAAATTCATTTTATAAATGGAAACTTATTTTTTCTCGTTTTTATTTAAATAATTTTTATACGTGCACTACACGTGTTTTCTGTACGTTTGAGTACATTATTGAATATGTATATTAAATATATTTTTATGTTGTATTCCGACTAATTATAAATATTTTTCGATCGATATGGTCAATTTTGTATTTTTGAGATTTTGCGGGCAACACACGTGTTTAAAACATATTCTTCTTTCAAAATAAATTTCATGAAATGTGTGCATCTATTTTAAATTGTGCATGAAAAAGTGTAATTTTAATTAAATTAATTTGTATGCATCTTATATATTACATACATGTATTTTTAAATTAAATAAATAATCAAATTTGCGAATGAAGTGTGTGCACGTGCGGAGCACGTACACGTGTTTTGGCAAAATAGAGGGAAAGAGTGGTCGGACTGTTACTTTTGGAGTGGAGGGAAATTTGAGTTGAAATTGTTAGTGGATTAGTGGTGGAGTTAGTGATGAAGTGGAAAATTGGTTTCAATAACTACCCACTAATTAGATCCTATTAATACCCCCCTACACCCTATTATCCTCCATGCCTTCTACATTCTCTCCTTCCTTCTCTTTCCCTGTTTCCATTCTGAAAGCAAAGCCACCAACAAATCAAACAAGCCAACAAGTTTCCAAGGGCCCTTTTATCCACCATACATTTGAATGTATCCATACACATATGTATGCAATCCCATCATCTTTCACCTTACTCTTTTTCCTTTCTTTCTGCCCTTTCCGAAAGCAGCACCCAAGCAAACCCAACATAGCCATTGTCTTTTCTCCACCTAATCTATATGCCTATATATATATATATATACACTAATGTAAATATATACATAGTATATGTATATGAAAGAAGATGAGGAGGTGCTATTTGCTTGCCGAAAGTGGAGATGGAGCCTCACTGTGCACTGCCGAAAGTGAGCTTGGAGCCTTGCTTGGATGTGCGGATTTCGAGGAGTTTTGCATTGGAGTTTTTTTAGGAGTTCCTAATTCTAGGAGTTCATTGGAGTACAAATTCTTCAACTTTAGGTGGGTGTTTCTTAAATCCTTTCTAATTTAGGAGTAGAAATTGCATGATAGATAATATACAATTTATTTGTTAAATTTGAATTGGTATGATGAGAATGCATGCAAATTAATGTAGAGTTGAATTGCTAAATTTTGATTTGTGTGATAGATGTAAATTGCTTAATCTAATCTCTAAATTGTTATGATTGTTAGTTTGGAATGCTAGAATTGAAGTGTTTGTATGAAATTGATGCATGTTGAGACATTGGTTAAAATAATGCAAATGTGTAGAAAAGAATTGTATGATTCTAACTTCAAAAATATTTATTTTTATGAGTATAGGAATTTTTATAAAGTAATTTTGATAAAAGACAACATTCTATTTGGAAAATTGATTGTATGTGTTTTTATGCATTTTTGAAGAAAGGATTTTATTATATTGCAAAACGAGAAACTTGTGAATTTGAGAACGAATACGATATTGTTTTTCAAAAGAATACATTCCGAAAGATGGTATATGTTTTTATAGTAGTACAAATCAATTGAAAGGTCGAAAATATGTTCAGGATCCACTTTAATTGCAAACTGGTGCAATCGACAGTTGACCGAGCTAGGGTCGACAATCGACTGTCAAGTATTAAATTCGAATTTTGTCAGCAGGACAGTCGACTGTCTACTTTCCACAGTCGACTGCTACTATCATGATTTTGGGGTTTTTGAGTTTCAAAGTTTCGCGGAACAGTCGACTGATCCTTTGTCAACAGTCGACTGAACTGACTGGGTTGTGTTTGAGTTTCAAAGTTTGCAGAACAGTTGGCCGATCTTTTGCCAATAGTCGACTGAACTGATTGTGTTGTTTTTGAGTTTTTGAGGTCTCGCAAAACAGCCGACTGGCCGCTTTTACCAGTCGACTTCCACTGTCTTGGCTGATGAATTTCCCTGAGTTTGGATTTGACTTTTGTGAAAGTTGAGTAAGATTAAATATGAGATGTTATGATTATTAATACTTGATTGAGACTATTTGAAATGCACACAAGGATACGAATGATGAAATTGATAAAGAGGTTGAATTGAATTGTTCTCATGTTATGAGATTATAAAAGAAATGTTTTTGAAAGAGATGTGAATAAAGGAAATGAAATGTTATTTGAGATTGATTATAAATTATTGTTGATCTCTAGAAAGAGATAGTTGTTGGAATCTAGAGGCTAGGCGAGACCCTAGTGACCGGCAGTATTATTTATGAATTTGAGAGCTAACCGTTGAGGGTTAAGCGTCTCTTGAAAAGTAGCCAGGTAGGATGACTTTCTCTGTTGTTTTGGTTTAAGTCCGGTAGGGTAAGCTAGCTCTAGGTTGTGATGATTTTCTTTTAAAACAAACATTGTAAGGATTAGATACATAGTGAAGATGTGATGAAAGTAAGAGAAAAACATTGAGTATGAGGGCCATTGGATTGGCGGCATGAGAGTATTCACAGGATGCCCCATGATGAGTCATGATAGGGCGTGGATACTGCTCCAGAGTACCGTCCCGGTGGCGATGCTCATGGGGTGTTTGGTGACTGCGGGTGGTGTCATGTCTATGGTAGGAGCTACCACAGGATGCCTGCATGATGAGTCATGTGTCAGTGCGTTGGGATTCCCTCCAGGGCGCCTAGACATAAGTTCGTATGTTATAGAACATCTAGGATACTTACCGTAGTTACAGTGGTAGATTAAGTCATGGCGAGGGATTGAACCCTATAAGATAAAGAACGATTAAGGGCTTGCCCTCGAACCTATGTAGTATGGGATGCATAGAATCTGAACAAGTGCGCATTAGTATCATGTAAATATTAACAATTGCATTAAGGACTAAGTGCACAGCACAACACGACATCAATAGGATAGTCCCTTTGTAGCTTTGTTTGTGATCAAGTTTGTGTTTGCTAAAGTATTTAAGAATCGTTATATTGTTTCCGACATAGAGAGGATGGTCGTGTATAATATTTCGTCAGTTGTAAGCAACTGACGTGCCCACAATTTTATATGCAGGACTTGAAGTTTACAAGAAGATATAAAGATAAAATAGCTGTTGATGATTATTCAAATGTCAAAGTTGTTACAGTTGCACATTTATTATTGTTGTAATTCATTTATTCCGTTGCGTATTGATGTAAAAGACTCTGATGTAATTATTGTTGAAAGAAAAGTTTTTATTTCTTTGTAAAATTGTACGAAAGAAGTGTAAAGATCCTGTGGAACTCGAATTCAGTTGTATTCTGGAATTCGGGGTGTTACAGAAGGTGACCTCATTCGGGAACAAACGAAAGAGCACCAATGAAGACGAACCCAGTAAGTCTCAGAAGGATGTCACAGGCCAGCGTCGTCCACCCCCAATGCCTCAATTTGAGAAGTACACTCCACTTAATGCTAGCATCTCTACAATCCTCATGGAAGTGGACAAGAAGGGACTCCTTCGACCTCCCCCCAAGATGAACGCCCTAAGCAGAAGAAGAGATAGAAACAAGTGGTGCGAGTTTCATAAAGATCACAGGCATCTCACTGATGACTATCGAGCCATCAAAGACGAGCTAGAAGCTCTGCACTGACATGGGTACCTCAACAAGTTTGCCCAAAGGAACGACAGCGAGCACCCGATGAAGTACAACGAGGGAGCTTAATGCCCTCCCCAAGTAGTTAGCTTCAAACCTATAATAAAGGCTAGCATTCAAGCGGCCGTCTAGTTTATTCAATAAAATCTGTCATTTATTTCTTTTTTGCAAAAAAATTATGAGTGATTAACAGATCCAACACCATGTGTACGACATTATCTCTCTCACTACAACACTTTAACGGACGATTGCGGAGTCCATCCAGGATTCAAGGATCGCAAGGGCATGCTTGCTCTCGAGCAAATGTGTGGGTTGTATCTTGCCGTACAAGTGTCGTAGCTCCGACGAGTGAGGAGTCCACTCATGGTTCATAGAGCTGCACTAGCCACATGTTCCCAAGCAAGTGTGTGGAGTTCGACTCTCCATTCGAGTGTTCCCTAAACTTGTCGTCACCTTGTTCAGAGTCCACTCACGGTTCATAGGGTCGCTTTAGCCACTTGCCCCTGAGCAAGTATGCGAAGTTTGACCCACCGTTCGAGTGCTCCTGAAACAACCTCCGTCGAGTGAGGAGTCCACTTGTGGTTCATAGAGCCTCTCTAGCCACATGCTCCCGAGCAAGTGTTCGAAGTTCGACTCGCCATTCGAGTGCTCCCAAAACTTGTCGTCACCTTGTTTGGAGCCCACTCACGGTTCATAGGGCCGCTTTAGCCACTTGCCCCCGAGCAAGTATACGGAGTTTGACCCACCATTTGAGTGCTCCTAAAACCTCCCCAGATAAGTGAGGAGTCCACTAATGGTTCATAGAGCCGCTCTAGCCCCATGCTCCCGAGCAAGTGTGCGGAGTTCGACTCGCCATTCGAGTGCTCCTAAAACTTGTCGTCACCTTATTCGGAGTCCACTCACGGTTCATAGGGCCGCTTTAGCCACTTGCCCCCGAGCAAGTATGTGGAGTTTGGCCCGCCGTTCGAATGCTCCTGAAATAATCCCGGATAAGTGAGGAGTCCACTCATTGTTTATAGAGCCGCTCTAGCCACATGCTCCCGAGCAAGTGTACGGAGTTTGACTCACCATTCGAGTGCTCCCAAAACTTGTTGTCACCTTGTTCGGATTCCACTCACAGTTCATAGTGCCACTTTAGCCACTTGCCCCCAAGCAAGTATGCGGAGTTTGTCCCACCGTTCAAATGCTCCCAAAACAACCCCGGATGAGTTCGGAGCCCACTTATGGTTCATAGAGCTGCTCTAGCCACACAGCTTTCGAGCGAGTAAGCGAAGAAATAGCTCACCATATGAATGCCCTAAAGACTTGTCGGATAGCCATAAATCCTCCAACAAAAGAGAGTACGAGTGATGTCGAAAACGTAGGGAAACGGATCTCCAAGAGTTGCTTCTACAAGCCTGTCGGGTCCAAGCGGCAAGGCCGACTCCAACTCCCTCATCGAGTTGCCTCTACAAGCTTGCTAGGTTCAAACAGCAAGTTTGGAGGCCAACTCCCTCCAAGAGTTGCTCCTCAAACTCGTCTCCCGAACGGCTCTCTCCTAGAGCCTAGTGATGCTCCTCCTCCTGCTCACCTCCTGAGCGGCCTTCTTCTAAGAGGGTTCTAAGCCTAACTCATCTAGGGATGCTCCCTAAACTCGCCTCCAAGAATGGATCTTCCGAAGAGTTATACCAAGCTCTTCTCTACTTCAAGAAGGTAAAGATGTTACGGGACTATTTTGACAATGAAGAAGGATGATTCTTCAACTTTCTGAAAAGAAATTATAGATCTTCGAGTCATCTTCGAAGCAAGTGGTCAAACACCCCGATCGGACCTCCGTAGCACCGCAAAAATTAATTAGTGAAGCTCGCCACAACCGTTCGCCAAACATCGCAACGGTTCGCCAAGCAACACAACCGCTCACCAGATAATGCAATCGTTCGCCGCATTGAAGCGTTCGCCAAGTGGTCTGAGCTTGCCGAGCAAACAGTGATCCGATAAAAAAATGAGCAAGGTGGCGTTGACCGGTCAACGGTCAGATTTGGTCATTCACAGTCAAGAGCCACGAGTCACTCATTTGTAGCTTGACGCACGCTCGCCGATTCAAGCCGACAGACGTAGTTCCGAACAAAAAATGAGAGAAAAATTCTACCTCCCGATCCGTGCTCGATCATGATCGACGGCTCAGATTCGCCACCAAAAAAAATCCCATTTTGTTCTCAATCAACATCTCCATTAAATCTCCATCCACCCTAACCCGAATTGGAAAGGGGATAAAAAGACCCAATTTTGAGTTTGGGAGGATTCGATTTCGATCGCCATTTGGTTGAAATATGAGGGAATCATGGATGAGAATATCACCAAGTGTATATATACATATCTATTTTTCTTTGTGCACTCCATAAATCCTCAACCATTCAAGTTGTTGGCTGTGGTGGCTTTAGTCTTTCATATCTATGCCTGAGAATGAATTTCCGTAAAATATTCACAACTTCTTTGAGCAAGAGAATCCCACCCAGGGCCGTTAATCTAAGTAGGCAGTGGAGGTTAGCAAATTTTCAACAACAACCCATGGGTTGGTTCACAGAGGCCCAATGGAGCTCCACTGGCTTTCACTAAGAACTACATGTCTCATTCTTTATGATATGGCTAAAATTAGGATTAAATCGAGAGCATTCAAATCGGGCATGAATCTTAAAGCTCTCAGGGGTAAAACGGTAATTTCACCTACAAACGGGTCTGAAATGGTAACTGGGTCTTTCTTGAAAACCCAATAACCCATAAACGGATCTGTTCTATTGGGTATGGGTAGCAGCCCACTACAAACCAGCCCAGATACTTAAAGAGTAATTCAAATTCGTGATTATCTCTAAGAGGCGGTTTTAACCACTTCTTATCTTGAAACGAGTTTAAACTCTCCATCTTATCCATAAACATCGGGAAGTAGAGATTTATCCTTATCTCAAAACTGGTTCCTAAGACGACTATAAATACCCCTCTCCCTCCACTGTAACAAGGTAATCAATCTTTTTCTACCTAAAGCTCATTATTAATCTTTGAGATTACTGACAAGAGCGTCGGAGGGTTCGTCGCTGGGATCCATCCCGGTGTATCGAACTTTGTGCAGGTTCGCGGCAGCAGCAAGAAACAAGTTAACACATTGGTGAAGGTCAATAGGTTTGCTTTATTGCTTTCCTCAAGAACCCACAATTTCATCTGTTTGCTTCTGTTAGGGTTATATACTGAAAGCATCACTTTTGTATTAACTTTATTTCCTTTTTTTTTGAATGAGAATCATATGGGCATATGTTTGCATATTGTGTTTATTATAATATTAATGCAAGTATCTGATATTCTATAAGGTTGATAATATGGTGTGAGGTGACACACAGAAGATCATATTATCAGTTCCCTATGGAATATATAAATAGTTCACAACCTAGACGGACTTGGATAATCCATTGGAAAGGTTGTAGTGTAATCTGGTATTTGTCTATCTTGACTATAGGTTTACACTAGTACACTTTGTGTGTATTGAACAGGACCACTTGAGGTTGTTCTTTTTGTACTGACTACATAAAAGAACAAACACCTCTGTTATTATGGATGCTTATGCTCTTAATCCAGATATAATAACAGACATGTATATGCAGTGTGCATTACTTTGACTCATAAAAGAGTGAGATTCATTATGGATCAACAACCTCTATGAATTGGGTAATAGCATTGTATGTATGATGGGCTGTTGATTGTAAAAGGAATCCATGTCCCGATACGTCGGGTTGATGATGTCCCCTTAAGGAGCTCATAAGGATTGTCATATAAACCCTGCAGGTGGATTACATCCGACATGACAAATAAAGTTGAGTGGTACTACTTAAGGATAAAAGATGTTGATCAATATAGTTGTCAGTAACTTAATTTGATCGACGGACAATCGATATCTTAACATGGGGAACTCAACGAGCATATAATAAAAGGAGCCCATAAATATAATTTGGAATTAGGAAGGTAGTGCAACAATAGCTCCTTAGTGGACCGAGCTATTGTTAATGGGCCTGGGTTGTGTGTTCGGGCTGAACACGGGATACCCAGATTCGTTAGGAGACCTAACCCTAATTTCTCTTCACGGTCCCTGCCGTAGCCTTATATATATCCTCTATTCTCTGGCCGTTATGATTTTTTATCAAAAGATAAGAAGTTTTATCTAAATTCGTGATTCACGTAAGGAGAGAAAGAGAGGTCAGCCAAGGAGAAGAAAGGTTGGGAGACCGTCGCCCACACGACGTCCAACCCGAGGAAGGAATACGTGCAGAAGATCTTGGGGTCGCAGACGGCTCGAGGTTGCTAGAAACTATCGTCTTCTTCTCGTCGCAGGTATAATTCGTGAACCCTAGATTCCGCTATAAAGGGTTATATCAGGTATTAAATCTGTTAAGATTTTATGATCGATACGCACACCAATCCGTGTTCCAGGGAATCACCGCTGTTCCATCAGCTTCCACACCAGATTTCAGCAGCAACAGATTGGCGCAGTCTGTGGGAAAACAAAACAGCAATCCAGTCCTATTTCATCAGCCAAACTAGTTTCAAGCCATGCCTCCGAAGAAGGGGAAGACGAAGGTCTCTAACCGCAGGGCCACTCTCGCTCCTTCTCCTCCTCCTGTCCCGGAGGCCCCCACTCAACAAGTCTAGCAGCCTGGACAACCTCTCTCTCAACCCGTCCTGCAACCGCAACCTGGACGGCCTCTTCCTCAACAACCTCAGCTCCAACAGGCTCTTCAAGAGCTGCAAGGGGATCCTGGGGAACCCTCCCACCGGATTCGACAGGGGCAACCTCCTCATCGTGACCATGTGTCGATACACAACCCCTCGTCAGCCTCCATGGCCTCGCACAGTCCCCTACGCCAAAGGATCTTTAGCACATCATCATCAATAAGCAGTATGGGGTAGATTTTCGGACCCGCTTAGATGAGAGGCGGACCAATGATGGTATCCCCCACCGAGAACATCAGAGGGGTCCGACGATCCGGTCTCGTAGGGCCGGATCCCCCCGCAAGCCAGATCACAGAAGGTCCAACTCTCCCAGGAGGCGAAGGGAGTCACCCCAGCATCGTCAAGGGAGGAGCTGCACCCCGACCGGCCGACCCGCCCCTCGGGACCTCCAAGAGCAGGAGGCCCCTGTTATGAGGGCAGAGTTCTAGCAATTTCAAAAGGCAGTCCTGAGGGCCCTCAATGTTGCTCCTGACCACGGCCAGCGGGCTCCCAGTCCCCAACCTGCACCAAGATATCAGCGTCGTACTCCTATTCCTCAACCTACCTCGAGCTATCGTCATCGCACTCTCAGTCCCCACGCGAGGACGAGTCCCGAGCCTTAGCAAGGTATGACCGGAGGGAAGATTCGGTCTACTGCCATCTCCATGAGATGGAGAGGCACAATGGCCAACTGGACAGAAAAGAAGACCAACGGGCGAGGAATTTCCGCCCCAATAGGCCTCCATTCTTCCGAGCCATAATGGAGGCACCAGTTCCAGATAACTTCAAGTCCCCTCATTTCGAATCATACAACGGGGAGTCCGACCTCGCTGACCACATCGAGAGTTTTAAAACTCTCATGATGATACACCAGGCGTCGGACGCGCTTCTCTGCAAAACTTTTCCGGCCACACTGAAGGGGCCTGCAAGAGAATGGCAATCACGTTTAGCCCCGGCCTCCATCTTCTCCTTCAATTAGCTCGAAGGCCTCTTCCTGACTCACTTTGTGAGTAGCCACCGAGCTGAAAAAATGAGCACCTCTCTGCTATTTCTTCATCAAAGGAAAGGCGAGCGGCTAAGAGACTATGTCAAACGTTTCACCGCGGAGACTAGATCCATCACCTCCATGGACCAGTCCGTGGCCTCTACCGCCTTCCAATCCATTGTCGCTAACGACAGCCTCAGAGCATCCCTTGCCAAGAAGCTTCCTCGAGATTTCTCAGAACTTCTGCTAAGGAGTGAGAAATACATCAGAGCGGAAGAAGCTCTCTCCTGCCCCGCTCTTGAGGGATCATCCTCCGGGAACAAACGGAAGGGCGCTGAAGAAGAAGGAGCTAAGAAGCTCTACAAAGACAATGGAGGCCAGCGTCGCCCTTCTCCCCGCTTCAAGAAGTTCACTCCGCTCAGCGCGAGTGTCTCAGCTATCCTGAAGGAGGTCGGGAAAGAGGGACTTCTCCCACCACCTCCAAAGATGAACACTCTGGGCAAAAAGAAGAACAGGGACAAGTGGTGCCGCTTCCATCGGGACCACGACCACGACATGGATGACTGTCGGGCCCTAAAAGACGAGATCGAGGCCCTTATTCAGATAGAGAAACTCTCCAGATTCGTGACAAAGGAATGGGCTAATCCTCCTCTGCCCCCCAGGGGGGCTAATTAGCGACCCGAGCGGCACGCGGAGATCTCGGACTCCGAACCAGAGGTCGTCCTGCATCTCATCCACGGAGGCCCAATAGGGGAGATTCCAACTCCTCCCAAAAAGCCTTCATCCGGGAAGTAAATTCTGTGCGGAACCGTCCTCCCCACAAGGACCTTGGGGTCCGGTCACTTTTTCAGATAGAGACCTAGAGGGCGTCTGAACCCCCTATTGTGACGGGTTGGAAATAAACCTCCATATGGCCAACTTTGACTAGCGCTGGGTCCTAGTTGACAACGGCAGTTCAGTCAACATTCTCTTTCTAGAGGCCTTCCAAGAGATCAAGCTATCCAGGGATCGACTCAAGCCAGCCGGCTACACTCTCCACGGTTTCATAGGGTTGCCAGTGTCGATCGAGGGTGTCATAACTCTCGACGTAACCGCTGGAAAAAATCCCATCACCTGAACCGATCAGATGGAATTCATGGTGGTGGACGTAACGACCGCTTACAATGTCATCCTGGGCCGACCAGGCCTAGCTGCTCTCCAGGCCATACCTTTGGCCTATCACATGAAGATGAAATTCCCCACCACAGCGGGCATGGGAGAAGTCAGAGGGATCCAGGAGGAGGCCCGCAAATGCTACATGACCTGGGTGGGAGGACTGGTCCTCTCCCTTGAAGATCTTGAACTCCCCCAAGGGAGTAGCCCACCTATATCGGAGCCGGTCGATGAGCTGGAAGAGGTGGCCTTCTTAGAAGGAGATCGACATGAAAATTTCTGATTAGCAAAGTCCTTCCCTCTCCCGTTTGCTCCGACATTATCTAGTGTATAAGGGGAAATCGAGACCTCTTCGCCTGGACTGCGACTGACATACCGGAAATCTCCGACAAGCTCCTCATGCATCACCTTAGTGTCGCTTTGGGGGCCAGACCTGTTCAGCAAAAGCGACGCAAATTTGCCCCCGAGCGCCAGTAGGCTATCAAGGAGGAGGTTGAGAAACTCCTTAGGGCTCGGTTCATACAGGAGGTCAACTACCTAGAATGACTGTCTAATGTTGTGATGGTCAAGAAAGCCAATGGGAGCTGGAGGATCTGCATTGACTTCACGAATCTAAGCCTGCTCCAAAGATCCATTCCCGCTCTCGAGCATCGACGCCCTGATTCATGCAATCTCGGGCCACGAACTCTTAAGCTTCATGGATGCGTTCTCTGGGTACAATCGGATAAGAATGTTCCCACCCGACATTTTGAAGACCTCTTTCGGCACCGACCAGGGTCTATATTGCTACCGGGTCATGCCCTTCAGGCTTAAGAATGCCGGTGCTACCTATCAACGCCTTGTTAACAAGTTCTACAAGGGATAGATTGGGCGGAACATGGAAGTCTATGTAGATGACATGTTGGTGAAGAGCATCAGCAGATCGAATCATGTCTCTGATCTCAAGGAAGCTTTTAACGTGCTGAGGAGACACGATATGAGACTGAACCCAAAAAAGTGTGCGTTCGGTGTCTCATCCGGCAAATTCCTGGGGTTCATGGTCATCCAAAGGGGCATAGAGGCCAACCCTGAGAAGATGTAGTCCATAATCAACATGGCTCCCCCATCCAGTGTTAAAGATGTACAGAGACTCATCGGACGCCTTGCGGCGATAGGGCATTTTCTTTCCAAATCCGGAGAAAAATGTCTTCCGTTCTTCAAGGCCCTTAGGGGGGCTAAAGTTTTTGAGTGGGGGCAACAGCAACAAAAGTACTTCGACCAACTTATGGCTTACTTAGTCAACCCCCCACTCTTGAGCAAGACAAGACCTGGAGAAGTTCTCTAATTATACCTCGCCACTTCGGAGCAGACGCTCAGCGTTGTTCTAGTAAGAGAAGAAGGCAAGACGCAGAAGCCTATCTACTATGTGAGCAAGGTCCGTAGGGATGCTGAACTCCATTATCCGAAGCTAGAGAAGATGGCCTATGCCTTGGCCATGGCGGCCCGAAAGCTCTGCCCCTACTTCCAGTCTCACTCGGGGGTTGTTCTTACTGACTAGCCGCTCAAACAAGTTCTCTACAATCCCGAGGCCTCGGGGTGCCTTATGAAGTGGTCCATCGAGCTTTGCCAGCATGATATCAGCTATCAGCCTCGAACCGCTATCAAGGCTCAAGCCCTAGCAGAGTTCATATTAGAGAGCACAATTCCCAACATTAGCAAAGCGATAGAGGAACCCCCATTCTGGACAGTATATGTTGATGGGTCCTCATGCACCAATGGGAGTGGAGCAGGAGTCATATTGGCTGATCCAGATGATTTCATCCTCCAATACTCACTCCGTATCAACTTTCGGGCGTCCAACAACGAGGCTGAGTATGAAGCCATTATAGTCGGCCTGTTCTTGGCTCGCATGGCCGGGGCCAAACGTGTCAAGATATTTAGCGACTCGCAGCTGGTGGTGAACCAGGTATCAGGGGATACGAAGCACGAGATAGTCGCATGGCCAAGTACTTGGCCAAAGTCAAGGAACTGATGGTTTCTTTCGAGGATGCACAAATCTAGCGAATTCCCTGAGAAGAGAATGCGTAGGCGGATGCCCTCTCAAAGCTAGCTTCCTCTTCCCTCCAAGGGCTTGAACAAAATATCTCAATAGAAGTTCTACTGAGGCCCAGCATCGAGGAAGAAGGCCACGAGCCAATGGAGACGTTGCCCTTACAACTCAGGGATAATTGGATGAGGCCTCTGCTCGAGTTCCTCAGAGATGGGATCCTTTCCTTAGACCCTAAAGAGGCTCGAAAGATCCGAACCAGAGCAGCGCGGTACACACTTATCGAGGGAGTCTTGTACAAACGCTCCTACACCCAAGTAGACGGCAAACCTTATTTGAGATGCCTTTCCCCCGATGAATCCCAGTATGCTTTGAAAGAATTACATGAAGGGATGTATGGCACTCACTTAGGAGCAAGGTCCCTTGCCCACAAAATCGTGAATTATGGGTACTTCTAGCCTACTCTCATTCGGGATGCCGAACAACACGTTCTCCAATGCAGTCCTTGTCCAAAATTTTCAACAATCCGCCGCCTACCGCAAGCTCAACTGTCCTCTCTATCCAGTCCAACCCCTTTTGCAATGTGGAGAATGGACATGCTCGGGCCTTTTCCTCCAGCACCAGACCAGCTAAAGTTCCTTATTGTGGTGATCGACTATTTCTCTAAATGGATCGAAGTAGAGCCCTTAGCAACAATCATAGAGAACAGAGTGCAGCGCTTCTTTTGGAAAAATGTTGTCTGCAGATTCGGTGTGCCCCGAATCCTGATAACGGACAACGGAACTCAGTTTTTGGGGGCGGCCTTTCGCACTTTTTGCGCAGACCTGGGCATTCAGCAATGATTCTCCTCGGTCTCCCACACCTAGTCCAACGATCAGGCAGAGAATGCCAATCGTCAAATTCTCTCCGACCTGAAAAAGAGACTGGGCAGGTCGGCTAAGGGGTTATGAGTAGAGCAGCTCCCCAATGTGCTCTAGAGCTATCGCACTACGAAGAGGACCCCCATGGGAGAATCTCCCTTCAACCTCACTTACGGCTTTAAAGCCGTTATCCCTCTAGAGGTGGGTCTACCTTCCCCCCTCTTAATAGCCTACAACGAAGAGCAAAATGTGAATAAGCTTCGCGGTAACTTGGACCTCATCAATGAGATCCGTGAGAGATCCTCCATCCGGCAAGAAATCTATCGGCATAGGATCGAGCAATTCTACAACAAGAGAGTCCGCCCTACTAATATCAAAGAAGAAGATCTGGTGCTCAGAAAGCTGTCAATTTCTTTCCCCAGCAAGAAAGGCAAGTTGGCACCCAATTGGAAAGGACCATAGAGGATCTCCAAAGTTGTCCGCCCAGGCGCTTATCAACATGAAGATCTGGGGGACAAGAGAGTGCCGAGGACATGGAACGCAGAGCACTTGTTGAAGTACCAAGAGGGTGTTTGAACACTGCTCCAAGCATCTTCTCCTATAGCGTTCTCCTAGAGCATTCTTCTTAAAACATTTTGAAGCTTGTTTCTTTTCTTTATTAAGTGTAATAATGGCTCGCAACATAGAAGCAACCACTTAGTTGTTTTCAATAAAAGTGATCTACCCCCCTGGAAATTCTTTATTCTAAGTATTCTGGTTGTCCTACCTTAGGGGCTTACAAAAAACTCATTAAACAACAAGTTCGGAGTCCAACACTTGGTTCGATGCCGCTTTTGCTACTTGCGAACGAGAGAGTTAAAGGTAGCTCACCATTCGGAATTGCTCCCACAACTGTTGATACTCTCTTAACAACAAGTTCGCAGTCCAACACTTGGTTCGATGCCACTCTTGCTACTTGCGAACGAGCGAGTACAAAGTAGCTCACCATTCAGAATCGCTCCTACAACTGTTGACACTCTCTTAACAATAAGTTTGGAGTCCAATACTTGGTTCGATGCCACTCTTGCTACTCACGAACGAGAGAGTTCAAAGTAGCTCATCATTCGGAATTGAAACTACAACTGTTGACACTCTCTTAACAACAAGTTCGGAGTCCAACACTTGGTTCGATGCCGCTCTTGCTACTTGCGAACGAGCGAGTACAAAGTAGACCACCATTCGGAATTGCTCCTACAATTGTTGACACTTTCTTAACGACAAGTTCGGAGTCCAACACTTGGTTCGATGCCCCTTTAGCCACTTGTAGCGCCCCGATTTCCAATACTGGGAAACCGTGACACGAGCCAAGACCTTTTCTTCAATTAGTCACAATACACAGAAAAACAGGACAATTTAAAACTTTTTATTCAATACACAATGTGTTACAAGTCTGAATATTGTACAACTGTAATACCTTACAATAGAGTTACAATATTACCTTTACATTTCCAAGTATTACAACCTTCAACATCTTATATCAGAGTACAAGGAATGAAGAACAACACTCGGTAACTCTTACTTGAGTACTTCTCAACTAATAGATAATCAATACATATACTGCAGCGGAACTAAACATAACACTGACTCCTTGCTTTCCTTGCCTTGAGTCCTCCTGAATCTCGCCCTTGTACTTCGGCGATCCAGTACCTATAGAAGTGGGGACGTCAGTATTCACTGACGCTTAAAGGCTGATCATATAGCAGCGAATCTCCCAAGCAATATACAAAATATAGCAATGGTGTTGGTGTAGTTTAAGTGTTCGTGAGTGCTATGACTAGACTCTAATGCGATATTTAAATAGAACTAGGACACTTCCTATTCTAATGTCAGCAAGTCTCCGGAGCAACATGCAGCCCATACTACATGCGACCCCATCTCAAGCCGTTTCTCCATATATAGGGATTGAACCCGCGTTATGAACTCTAATTGTACACAACCTGTTCCTGACAATACTCCATGACTCTGTGAGGTTGCAGAAGGGGTCAAGTCCCCCCATGTAGTCTGCTTATGGTATTTCTGTTTTCCACTACTACCCGGCATGCTGGACCTCACTCGATCCCAGTATATCGGGCATCGTTCCAAAATCAAACTATAGGGTTTCGCAAGCGCAGGATAGCTCGAAGCCTACCCTGTGGCACCCTCTGGGGTCTAGCATGCGCAAGACTGCACCATGCATCCTGTGGCACCCCAGCCACGGTATTTCAGGAATTAACAGAACGAGATACGCAACCCGTGTCCTCAACTTGTGAGACGGCACCGTGCGTATCCCTTTGACGGGAAGGTACAACCCAATACACCACCTATGATCTGCCTCAAGGGACGAGTTAGTGTAAGGGGGCCCCCTACCACCGGCTCCTCTCTCCTGGCAAAAGGTTTAAGTAAAATGATCCTTGTAAGTCACTATCCTAATGATGTCCCTGACTCGAACAATCCTAGGGATGACAATATTATAAACTCAACATGCTAGGCCTTTTAAAGTAGACTTCGCAGGACAACTTTACTAGGCTGCTCAACCTAGACTTACCAGAATCCCTCAGGATCCGGTTCGTGGCTCATCGTTCCAAGACTTGGGCCGTGCGAATATACATGCATGCCGCTACCCCATACTTGGATTTCATCTATACTCCGGTCCTCGATCAATCTACCCTGGTTAAGATCCGACGATACACAAGGAGTGACTCCTCCACAGTTCCTTAGGGTGAGAAAACATATGTCTTGATGGTCGATAGCCCTTAGGGTGGTAATCTCACCCTAGACGAGCACAACAAACTGTGTACTAGCTAATAAGCTATACACGAGTAACAACCACATACGAGCCAATAAGCTACGTATGAAACAATAACTACCTACGAGCCAGGCGGGCCTCGTAGGAGATGACCACGTACATACCAGCCAAATAAGCCGCGTATGAGACCAACAGCTACGCACGGGCCGGTCGAGCCGCGTACGAGACAACCACCTACATACGAGCCAAGTAAGCTACGTATGAGACCCACGGCTACGTACGTGCCAGTCGAGCCACGTACGAGCACAACCATGTGCAAACAACCATACAGGTAATCAATCTTAAAAGCAACTAAACGTGCTACTAGCAAACTTGATCCCCTATTATTAGAAGCAACAGAA
The DNA here is from genome assembly GCA_017893485.1 of Hemerocallis citrina. NCBI lineage: Eukaryota > Viridiplantae > Streptophyta > Magnoliopsida > Asparagales > Asphodelaceae > Hemerocallis > Hemerocallis citrina. The sequence continues at coordinate 39,021,048 of CM030360.1, forward strand.
GAGTCTACTAATGTTCTATGGTCGGTATTCTACTAAGGAAGAACCCAAAGGCGACATAACAGCCTTTATCGAACTAACTATCACTAGTGGTCTTCCCAATCCTCATTACTTCAACCTATAGCGCCTTAAGTATGGCATACAATTGCAAGCATCTTCCTACGACAATCTAATCATATAACACAACCACTCACCATGATACTCCTAAGTATGAATATGATTAATGCTTGTGCTCATATCGAGCTTAAGCATGAAAATCACTTATGACCTAGACATGAAGTCCACTATAGTCAAGCATAGGTTACAAATTGAGCATGGAAGCTTACTACTTATTATGACTAATCACCACAACTCAAACTAGTATGAACAAGCAACATTGCAAGTCATAGTAGGTATTCTAACACTAACCCTACAACATTCTAAGCATGTATTTGAACTTTAGCATGGTATAGAACACAACATGAAATCACTACAACTAACCATGGGTAGTTTCTTTAATCTAAGCATGAATATCATAGCATGGATATCTCTAACTTAACATGACCAATAATTAGCGTGATACCTACTTACTTAGCATGTATAATGATTAAGCATGATCATCTACTAACATAGCATGAACAAATACTTATCTAAGCATGGGTAGCATGAGTATTCATTTAATCTAGCATGGTATACAACTTACTTACAACTTAACTAACATGGCATACAACTTACTTGCAATTAAAACTAGCATGGTATATCACTTACCTACAATTAAACTAGCATGGTATATAACTTTTCTACTATCATCCAAGCATGAACCTTTATTAAGCATGAATAGCTACTAAACATGAATATCTTACTAAGCATGGGTAACTACTAGTATGAACATTCAACATTCCTAAGTATATATGTATATATATATACTTCTAACATGGTAAGTAATTTTATCATGGATCCTACAACATTCTAAGCATAATTAATTTAATCTAAACATGGTATGAAACTCTTAGAATGAATCCTACAACATTCTAAGTATAGATAGACTAATCTAAACATGGTAAGAATTTTAGAATTAATCCTACAACATTCTAAGCATAAAATAGCATTCCTAAAACATGATAGGTAATTTTAGAAAGCATCCTACAACACTCTAAGCATAAAAACATGATAGGTAATCTTAGAAAGAAACCTACAACATGTATGTCATTCCTACATATGATAGGCAATTTTTGAATTAATCCTCCCACATTCTAAACATGAAATAGCATTCCTAAAACATGATAGGTAATTTTAGAAAGCATCCTACAACATGTCTATCACTCCTAAGCATGATAGGAATTTTAGAAAGAATCCTACAACATTCTAAGCATGAAGAAACATTCCTAAAACATGATAGGTAATTTTAGAGAGCATCCTACAACATTCTAGCATGAAAACATGATAGGTAAATTTTTAGAAAGCATCCTACCACATTCTAGCATGAACACATGATAGGAAATTTTTAGAAGAAATCCTACAACATTCTAAGTATAAAACATGATAGAAAACTTTAGAAAGAATCCTACAACATTCTAAACATGATAGGATATTTTTAGAAGAAATCCTATAACATTCTAAGTATAAAACATGATAGGAAACTTTAGAAGGAATCCTACAACATTCTAAACATAATAGGATATTTTTAGAAGAAATCCTACAACATTCTAAGTATAAAACATGATAGGAAACTTTAGAAAGAATCCTACAACATTCTAAACATGATAGGATATTTTTAGAAGAAATCCTACAACATTCTAAGCATATCTAAATCAATCTAATGTAATCCTAGCATGGTATTTACTTCATGAACACAAAATAAATATTTACAACTATCTACTACTACTACTACTCCATTTTAATCAAAAACATAACACACAACTATCTACCACTACTACTACTTTATTTTAGTCAAGAACATAACACCCAACTATCTACTACTACTACTACTTCATTTTAATCAAGAACACAACATACAACTATCTACTACTACTACTACTTTATGGACATAAAACATCTACCACTACTTACTATTACTTCTTTAACATACCACTACTACTTTATTTCAATCAACATACTACTACTACCTTATTTAATCAACATACTATTACTACTTTATTTAATCAACATGCTACTACTTAATTGCCTACTAGTCTTTATTATCACTAGTGATAAAAGAAAAGATCCTTTTTATTTATTCTTCAACTAGTGATTAAAAGAAAAGATCTTTTTATTTTTTTTCTACAACTAGTGATTAATAAAGAAAAGATCTTTTTATTTATTCTACAACTAGTGATTAATAAAGAAAAGATCTTTTTATCTATTGTACAACTAGTGATTAAAAAGAAAGGATCTTTTTATTTTAAGAAAGAAAAACTACAATAAAACATATGCTCATTATTATTTAGTCCAAGTTCAATAAAGGTCCTACAACCAAAATGGTTGTATAAGAGTATTCATATGCTTATGTATACCAAGTCCTACAAGTCCTACAACCCCCAATCGGTTGTATGTTTAAGTTCATATGCATTATGCCTTCTTTTTGTCCAACAACATACATAAACAACAACTTACAATTTTAAAGATGTGATCTTTATATGTTTAGTAGTTACTACTACTACTTTCTTTCTTTTATTCATTACCACATTCACAACAACAACAACACACCATCACAAGAACACCCCAAAAACAAAAGAAAACAAAACAAGAAGATAAAAAGAAGAAGTCAAACAACAAAACAAACAAACAAACAAGCAAACAAACAACCAAACAAAAATGTGGAGAACCCCCACCTTAGTCTCTATTGGAAGGACTTTCTTGCTAACCTTCTCCTTCCCCTAGCTCTTAGAATCTCCTAGGAAAATCCTACAATAAAACTCTCTTGTTAGTATGAGACTTTCTCTCTTTCTTTTCCTTTCCTTTCTTTCTTTCTTTTTGTTTTCTAAAATGAGAGAAGGAGGAGAAGGAGGGAGTATTTATAGAAGGGAATAGGATGTGGTAAGTGCAAATGTGCACTCACATTTTGCACAAAAATCCCAAGAGGGGGTGAGGCCGGCCATACCCTAGGAGGAGGAGGGGTAAGGTGTAGGCATAGTGAGGTGGAGGCATGGTGAAGGGATAAGGCTTCTAGAAGGGGTTTAATTCTTCTCATGCATAAAACCCTACTTTAAGCCTCTTAATCAAGCCCTAACTATCTTACTAAGTTGTCATGACAAGGATGAGTACATTGTCCTTGAGTATATGCTACATATTTTGTATGATGTACTAAGTATCATACAATTGTATGTATGTGTATATGTATGTGTATACTAAAATTCCTTATAAAATCCTCACAAAATAGTTTAATTTTGAAAATAATAATAAAATAAATTTTATTATTAATTCGGAGGATCGCGCTATCAATTTGATGCGCTTCGGATGCACACCGACCGATAGATGCGCGTAGACACTGTTTGTGGGCAAACCGGCGAAAAATCACCAAAATAATTTGATTTTGGAATTAAAATGAAATAATAATAAAATAATAATAAAATAGTAATTTATATGAGTTAATATCCGTCTGGGATATTACACCACTTGTGAACGAGTGAGTACTAAGTAGCTCACCATTCGGAATTGCTCCTACAACTGTTGACACTTTCTTAACGACAAGTTCGGAGTCCAAAACCGTGTTTGATGCCACTCTTGCTACTCGCGAACGAGTGAGTAAAAAGTAACTCACCATTCGGAATTTCTCCTACAACTGTTGATACTCTTGCGAACATTAGCAAGAGATAAATTCTCACAAAAAGCTCGGAGAAGGAACATATTATTTCTTCAAAATTTGAGATACAAGTCTAACTCTAGACCAAAAACTCATACAAGAGATCACAAAACTATAAAATTTCACTCTAGTCCTTTTGGGAGAGTGGGATGCTCCTATTAAGTGATACTCGAGGACGGCGAGGGGCCGTGGTGCTCTCGCCTCTCTTCCGTAGATGTCTCTAAGCCAGTGAGTTTGCGTCACCAGAACCCAAGTGTCTCACCGTCGCCCCAACAGATGCCCCACTCGAAGATCCGGCCACTCCACTCTGTGCATCTCCAGGGTTCGGCAGGGGGGGAGGGCGAACGATGCGCCAACTCATGGAACGACCTCCCTTGGGCATACTCACCTCGAGGACACGATGTGCTTCTATCATTGCTCTCCTCAGAGAGTCGTCACAGACGAAGATTTCCGCCTCTAGCTCGACAGCCTGCTTTTTAAGCAAGTCATCTGTTACTCTAATCTTTAGGCAAGGCAGTTGGCTCGAACTAGCCCCGCACGAGACATCAGAGAGAGTCCTTCGGAGATGAGCCACCTTCAGACTTTTCTCGAGCACCACGTTCTTCAATCAGTCTCTCTCAGACCTCACCTCGAATAGAGTGTGACGAAGAAACTTGAGTCGGAGACCCTGGTTGACCTCCATCGATAGAAAAGACTCCTTAACCTCAGGAGGAACTTTGCGAAGCCTCTCTTCGAGGTGCCTCATCTCGATGTCTCGGCGAGCAAAGGTCAGTCTCAAATGGCCTAACTTTCGCTCTGCTTTATGAAGCAACTCCCGAGAACGAGAAAGGACTAACTCCGCAATGCTGAGCTTATGACGGAGAACGAACGAATCGCCACCCCGAGGGAACAAATAAAAAAGAAAAAATAAATGTCAAACTTTCGAAGTGTGAGAAGATCTACCAGATAGTTCTAATCATCTTTGGGCCCTACATCGCAACATTAAGTTCAAGAAACTTCATTTCATTGACAAAAGGATACAAAAGCGATAGCCAGTCCATTACAAGGCAGTACAAAAACAAAAAATAAAAAACAAAGACAAAAAACAAGTAGACTCAGTGTTAAGGAGCCACCTTGGGGCTGCTTCGCAATCACCCTCGGCACCTCCACGATCGCCGTCTGCGGATTCGCCACCACTTCTTCTTCTTCTTCTTCTTCTTCTTCTCCTCCTTCTCCTTCGGCTTCTACTGCCACCTCCATCGCCTCGCCATCGACAGGAGCATACAAGCTATACCCTGAGCTGTCGAATTTGGGGATGCGAGCCTTTACTTGCTTGAGGGCTCGGGCATAGGACTGCTCCATATTCGTGCGCATGTGCACCTTCGCCTCGGCTTGGATCGCCTCCGCAGCCGCAGCCACCGCTGCTTCCCTTTCCCTTTCCATTTCCTCAGAAGCCTTCATGGCTTTCTCCTTCTCTTGTTTGGCCCTCGCCTTCTCCTCATCTACCCTTGCCGCTTCTATAGCGGTACGCTCATTCGCCTTAGCCAAGGCCGCCTCAAGAAGGCTGATCTGAGTAGCTCGGGACTCCGATAGACGCTGCTCCGCCTCGTACAACTTCATGGCCTTGGCTTTCTCCATCCAGTCCTTATCGCTCGTTGCCTTGAGCTCCTTCTCCTGCTTGGCGAACTGCTCTAGGAGGTGGCTGAAGTGGCACGTGATCTGAAAGTTGAAAGTAAAAAAGACTTGACTGTCTAACGTAACAAACTTTGAAATTCTGAAGGCCCAACAAAGATACTTACCGACATCGTTGCCCTGGCGATCTCAAGGGCATCGTCGCCCATGGTCCCCGCCTTCAAAGCTGCTCGATCCTTCGGGGTCAGCAGGTGATGCAGTGCCTGCATGCTCATGGTGGCATCCCAGAGGAAGCCATCATGCTTCATCACCCACCAGTCGGGGGACGAAGAGCTTCTTGTGCTCCTCAGTGAGAATAGCTTTGGCCTCGACAGTAAGGGGTGGCACTTCAAGCGCTAGCGCAGCTTCGATAGAGAAGGCCTCGGTAGAAGTGTTGGAAGGGGTGGACTGAGGAAGGACTGCATGAGGAGCAGATGGAGAGCGGGATGCCAAGTCCACTGTTTGGGCCACCGCTGATGGTGCCTTAGTAGCTCGGTCAGACGTGGGTCCCGCCGTCGTCCTCTTCCTCTTTTGGTTGTTGGAGCCCTTTCCGGCACCTCCGCCTAGGTTAAGTAGCATAGATCGGAAGTTCATGCCCGGGGCCTCTGAGAAAACAAAAACCAAAGAAGTTAGCACGAGAAGATAGCAATATTGGAAATAAAAGAAGGAAAAATATATGAAGCATACTAGTGTCGATCAGACTTAGACCCCCACCGAAGAGAACCCCCTCGGTTATATCCTTCCAACTCAGGGTCGGATGACTGTGGAGCTTCGACACGACCTCATCCTCCTCCGGAGTCAACACAGGTTCGGCCTTCGCCCACCTCGGAACGTCTTCCCTCCACCTCGTCAGGAAACCCCGCGGTTGGGTACCTCTGATCAGGAAATATTTTTCATTCCAATGTTTGATGGAGTCCAGATTCTCGATCAGTTTGACACCCTGCCACGGTGATAAGTAATACTGGTACTCCATCTTGCTCATTCGGTTGATCCGATACTGACTGCGCAGCAAGACGAGCCGAGGCTCGACCCTTACCGCCTGGCATTGAAGGATAAAGCCAATGACATGCTGCCACATGTTTGGCATGAATTGGACTGGACTCAATCTGTACCACTGCGACACCTTGGTTACGAAGGGTGGTAGGGACAGTCAAAGACCAGCATTGAGCACGTCATGCAGGAAGACACATGTGTCAGGCGAGGTCGCCGAACACACTCGGAATCCTAGACTGGGAAGGAGCATGGTATACTTTGACGGTATCATGAAGACCCTCCTAATGCGCTGCAGATCCCTCTCCGTGAGAACCGAGGGGATGTCGTCAACCTCGGAGTGCTCCCTCAGTTTATTATCCTCGTATGAGGCCGACTTCTCGTACACCACCTTGGTTAGAAGGTCGTCGGAATAATCCCTAACCTTCCCGAGGCTTGATAGCGTGGACGAAAGCCTACCTAACTCACCCGCTCTCTTCACGCCCTCCACTATCGTCTCCACGATTGCCAATCCTGACACTTTCTCTCGCTTGTCCACCATAGATGAGGCTACTAATGGTCGATCACTCTCTTGGTCCGAGGCGGAGGTCTCAATCCCCGACGAAACTCTAGACATCTTGAGAAATATATAAAATAAAGTACATATATTTACCTTGACGTGACAGCTACGATCAGAACAGTTCGCCGGAGAATTGAGCTCTTCGCCGCGACCGCTAGCAGAGCCACCCAAGAGCAAAAATAAATTCTCAGAGTGAAAAGTGAAGAATGAGAGAGTGGTGAGGGGGGAGAAGTCTTATAGTAAAAACGAAGAGTCGCTTGGGCTTCCGAGCATTTTGGGCCCCTACAGAAGCCCAACAGAAGGCTAAACGACAAAATCTGTAAGGGCGAAAGCACGACGAGACGCGTTGACCAGTCAGACCACCTCACGATTCATGCCCGATCTTCATCAAGTGGCTCAGATCATGCCACGTACTTCTGATATACAATCCGAGCTACCGAGCTACTGAGCTGCTAATTGGTGAAAACTACCGCTTCTTGATTCGTGCCAGATCTTCATCAATCAGCTCATATCATGCCACGTACTTCGGATCTGCAATCCGAGCTACCGAGCTACGAATTGGCAAAAACTATCGCCTCACGATTCGTGCCAGATCTTCGTCAACTGGCTTAGATCATGCCACGTACTTCGGATCTGCAATCCGAGCTACTGAGCTGCGAATTGGAGAAAACTACTGCCTTACGATTCGTGCCAGATCTTCATCAAGCGGCTCAGATCATGCCACGTACTTCGGATCTATAATCCGAGCTACCGAGCTACGAATTGGCAAAAACTACCGCCTCACAATTCGTGCCAGATCTTCATCAAGCGGCATAGATCATGCCACGTACTTCAGATCTGCAATCCGAGCTACTGAGCTACCGAGCTGCGAATTGGCAAAAACTACCACCTCACGATCCGTGCCAAATCTTCATCAAGCGACTCAGATCATGCCACATACTTTGGATCTACAATCCGAGCTACCGAGCTGCGAATTGGCGAAAACTACCGCCTCACGATTCATGCCAGGTCTTCATCAAGCGACTCAGATCATGCCACGTACTTCGAATCTGCAATCTGAGCTACCGAGCTGCGAAATGGAGAAAACTATTGCCTCACAATTCGTGCTAGATCTTCATCAAGTGGCTCAGATCATGCCACATACTTCAGATTTACAATCCGAGCAACCGAGCTACCAAACTGCGAATTGGCAAAAACTACCGCCTCATGATTCGTGCTAGATCTTCAGCAAGCGGCTTAGATCATGCCACGCACTTCGGATCTGCAATTCGAGCTACCGAGCTACTGAGCTGCGAATTGGTGAAAATTATCGCCTCACGATTCGTGCCAGATCTTCACCAAGCGGCTCAGATCATGCCACGTACTTCGGATTTACAATCCGAGCGACCGAGCTGCGAATTGGTGAACACTACCGACTCACGATCCGTGCCAGATCTTCATCAAGCAGCTCAGATCATGCCACATACTTCAGATCAACAATCTGACCTACGAGCTACCAAGCTACGAATTGGCGAAAACTACCGCCTTACGATCCGTGCTAGATCTTCATCAAGCAGCTCAGATCATGCCACGTAGCTAGGATCTGAAATTCGAGCTACCGAGATACCGAGCTGCTAACATGGGAAAACTTTTACCTCCCGATGCGCACTCCAGATATGACCGCCCAGATCAGGCCGCGTCAGCGAAGTACCAATCTACCGTCAGATTATTCTCTAATTTGCGCCAGCAACACGTTGGATGCTCCAGATCGCGCCACATCGATAATTAGCTGATTGATTCCTTTTTATTTATTTATTAATTTGAATTGATTATTTAAAAAATTGCAAAAATTAATTAAAATTCAAAAATTACTTAAAAATTCAAAAAAATAATTATAAATTTGGAAAATTAATTTGAGCTCCTGGAAAAAGAATTATTGATTAGAATAATTAATTGGTGCTTTTTGAAACTAGATTGTTACTTCACAAAATTAAATAAATAATTCGAAAAATAGTTTAAAAAATCTGAAAAAATAAAAAAAAATTCAGAAAATTCCGAGAATTATTTTGGGTACTCCACAAGCTCATTGGCATCGTTGCACCTCGAGCAAGATCCAAACTCCCTTAAGAACTCCGATAAAATCCCGTACGCCATTAGAACAACAAAATTACCCCTCAAAGGCTGTTAAACTTAGTCTTTAGGAGTTGGGGGCTCGTGATATGGCTAAAATTAGGATTAAATTGGGACCATTCAAATTGGGTCCGAAGCTTAAAGCTCTCAGGGGTAAAACCATAATTTCACCTACAAATGGATCTGAAATGGGAACTGGATCTTTCTTCAAAGCCCAATAATCCATAAACGGATCTGTCCTATTGGGTATGGGTAGCAGCCCGCTACAAACCAGTCTAGATACTTAAAGAGTAATTCAAATTCAAGATTATCTCTAAGAGGCAGTTTTAACCACTTCTTATAACGAAATGAGTTTAAACTCTCCATCTTATCCATAAACATTGAGACGTAGAGATTTATCCTTATCTCGAAACTAGTTCCTAAGGCGACTATAAATACCCCTCTCCCCCCCACCGCAACAAGGTAATCAATCTTTTTCTACCTAAAACTCTTTCTTAATCTTTGAGATTACTGACAAGAGCGTCAGAGGGTTCTTCACTGAAATCCATCCTGGTGTATCAAACTTTGTGTAGGTTCGCGACAGAGGCAAGAAACAAGTTAACACATCGGTGAAGGTCAACAGGTTCGCTTTATTATTTTTCCCAAGAATCCATAAATTCATCTGTTTGCTCCCACACCAGAAATCAGCAGCAACACTTTAGATTCTGGGCAAGGAAATGTGATGCACCATGTACAAACAACTTTTGGCTCTATTCCTGATCTAAAGCCAGAGCTTATTAGAAGTCAACCAGGAAACCAACAAATAAGTTTGAATGGGTATATGCATAACCCCAGGTTGCGTTTGGTTCGTTGTTTTGAAAATACATTTTAAACTTAGGTTTTTTAAAAAAAAACTTATAAAGGATTTTTTTGAGATTTTAAAAAACAAGGGTTTGTTTGGATAACTGTTTTCTAGAAAATAGTTTTTTTTGAAATTAAGAGTATAAAATGCGTTTGGTTAACAATATTTTGTTGGAAATTGAGAGTATAAAATACTTTCAATGGATCTATAATACCTGCCTTGACCACATCCACTTATTAACTTATAGAGTACCAAAAAGTGACAAATAATAAACACTGCAGAATGAACCCTAACGCACAGTAAAACTTTCGCTAAGAGCAAAGACAAGCCTAAAAGCACAGCAAAAAGAGAAATCTCATGAAATCTGAAAACCATCAAACAAATCATGAGGGAATAACAAGAATTTGGCTATAGAAGCATGGAAGCTGAAAGGACCAGCAGGAGTCGTGATATCAAAAATATTTTTGGACTAAAATTACAATAAACAGTCACCCAAGAAAAAACAACAAAATCATTAAGAAAATGACTCAAGAAAAACAAAAAAATCATTAAGGAAATGATACTGAATGGGAGCATGCATAAAAAAGAGTTGAAGCAGGAGAAACGGTAGTCCTGTTCCAAAAGCTTGCCCACAACAGCTTCTTCAACTGTAACCCCTGTTTTTTTTTTTTTTTTTTTGTATTTTGAGTGTATTTTCGCTCTTGTATTCTTTCTGAACCGTATATTGGAGTTGTTTCGATATATATTCGATTATTTTATTTTGAACTCTTTGTGGTTGATTGGTTGTCTTTTGTTTCGTTCTTCTATTATTTGATCTTTCTTTCATTTGGGCTTGTTCTTTTTATTTTTATTATCTTTTTTTTTGGGTGTTTGTGGTGACGGTGATCGGTTGTTATCCTATTCCCAATCCTATTGTTTGATCCCTAATAAGATTACCAAATCCAAATTAAATTCCCAATCCTATTTGACATCCTATACAATTTGTATCCTAATTAAAGCCCAATTAAACAAATCCTATTACTACTCCTAATTACCCACAACCCAGTTACCCATTAACCCTAATCCCCTTATATATATATATATCTAATCTCTCTCCCTAAACACTAACCCTAAACCCTTGTAATACCCTAAAACTTCATGTTTATAAAAACATTATTTTTCACGTGTTGTGCACGTGCAAACTTCATGTGTATATCATTTATTTATTTTGTATGAAATCTCATTTTTGTATGAACAATTATTTTCCTTTATTTTTCTAAAAAGCCTATTTTCAAAAGCCTAAAACACTAATTAATTGTTTTAGCCCACTTTAATTAATTATTAATTTGTTGTCTTGGCCCACAAGCCTAAGCCCACTATTTATGAAGCCCACCAATCTAATTAATTAATTAAATGGTCACACTTGTCATGTAGAGATAATTGGTGAACATTTTGATTAATTAAATTGTACAACTTTTAAATAGGGGTACTAGGTGGCACGTGCAAAGCATGTAGTGTGCAATGCACACTTTAGTTGGGTCAGTTTGTGCTTGGAGGAATGGGAGAGTGGGTTTTGTGCATGGGTAGTTATTTGTGTGTGGGTGGTTGCTATAACTCCTACTCCTATCCTAGCCCTTCATTCTATAACCATTCATCGAATCCTAGCCCTCCAATCTACTCTAAAATTAGTATAAATACCCCTCCTATTTGTTTGTATTTTACACTAGTAATCTATTGAAAGAAGAGAACAATTACATTGGAGATTTATATTAGTGTGAGTTAAGTGTGAGTGTTCCCCCTTGGAGGCCGGCCATCTCTACATTGGAGCTCGTGGTTTGTAGCAAGGAGCAAGGAGGAGAAGTCGTTGCACTGCAATCTTGGAGGAGAAGGCACTCGCTTGCAATCTAGGAGGCTCTAGGAGATTTTCTTAATCGGTTTTCTTCGAAAGGTGGGTGTTTCTCATGACTTCTAAAGTAGAAATCATGCTAGGGAGGAAATTGAATTGTTATCATGAGTTACTAGTTGAAACGGAATGCATGCATGCCAAAATAGAAGGGAATTGAGAAATTAGCAAATATGTGTTGATTGATTACTATATTTATTAATTATGAGTAAAGTGAATGTTCTTGTTATTTCTAATGTTAGTATGCAAATATGTCATAAATGTGGACTATGTGGTTTAACTAGTAAAAGACTAGCATCATGTTTATGGATTAAAGTGCTAAAGTAGAATGGTGTGTTAAAGATGAATTGATAGAATAAATTATTAAGAAATGATTAGTAATAGATGTCATGAAATTCCCCATTACTACTTATGCCATTAGAATGAATGAAAAAGAATGCATTTTTGCAAACAAATGATTGAATGCATCATGTGTAATTAATTAATAAAGCAGAAGTGTTTATAAAGCAAATGATCATTGTGAAATATGGGTTTACTGTAAATTTTTAAGTAGATTGTAATCTGGGAAGTTATGTTTCAAAAAGAGAAGAAAATATTGTTTTAGACTTGAAAAACTCCGCACCACAGCCGACTGACTATGTGTAACAGCCGACTGTCCTGGTCATTTTGATTTCGAGTTGAAAAACATCGCAGAGTAGCCGACTGATCACATTTAACAGTCGACTGGCCTGATCGTTTATTTTTGAATTTAAAAATCATAGCGGAACAGCCGACTATCCATATGAGACAGTTGTTGATTCTTAATTTTGATGATTACAACACACTGCAACATGTATCTATGCTATACTATATAATTACAGGTTGTATACACACAGGCCTCATTTCTATACAGCTGAACAAATGAACAAGCACAAGCTTTGGATATTGACAAAGGCTTCACTCAAAGACTCAAGTCAAGACCTATTTCAATGACATTTATTTTTGTCTCGTAAAACAAATGTAATATTTTTATTTTGAGTCTTAGAATGATGTACAGCCTTGTCACACACACATACACTCACATATAACTCATTCTAAATGTGTGTTTTTCAAAACCAAAAGTCAAAACAGCTTGAACTAGATTAGCTGTTGAGTACCAGTCGACTGCTACTTGCTCCAGTCGACTGAGTTGGTACAAAACTGCCTAATCTTATTCAAACTCTGACCAGTCGACTCATTATGGCAACCCAGTCGACTGTTCAAGTGGGTTTGACAGTTTTATGTTTTTAAAATCGCTTTTTCAAATTCAAATCATTTTTTCCGTTGGATGACAGTTGGAGCAACTGTTTCCCAACGTCCAGTGTATCTAACTCTATAAATAGAGGTTAGAATCCACTGTAAAAACAACTAATACTCCAAGCATTTTTTTTTTGAGATCTTAAGTTTTCATACTTTCAAGAGATTAAAGCTTTCAATTCACTAAGACTTGGTTCTCTGTCTTCAGTCCAGTATAACATTTGATTTCATTCTGGACTGGATATAGAAGTCAACCATTTAGCCACGTACTATATCACAATCACAAACAAGGCTATAGGTTGATTGTAAACAATTTTTATTGTTTTCTTTTCCTCTCGGTTGGAGAGTTAGGTTTGTCACTCTTGGTGGAAGAGTGGGTTGCTTTCTCTGGTTGAGAGAAAGGACTACGGGTTAGACAAGGTTGTTGTCTGAACGCCGTAGGGTATTCTTGTAAACTTTTTTCAAGAATAGTGGAAATCTCAAGTGGGTTACTTGGGGACTGGATGTAGGTCGGAAGGATCGAACCAGGATACATCGTGTGCACTCTGTGGTTGTATCTCTCTACTTGCATTTATATTTTCTCAGTTTGTGTTTTTACTGTGAAACTTGTCTGGACAGTCGACTGAGTACTTGATAGGTCGACTGGTCAGACTCGTATACTCTGAAAGTTTTCTGTATGTTAAGTCGACTGTCTCAACTTTAAGTTGACTTCACAGACCTGTTTAAATTACTTTTTTATTTTGTTAATTCAGTCGACTGGTTTATCCCTTAAGTCGACTGTACAGAAAAAAAAATCTCTATTCCGCAATTTAATTTCTTATAAACACTATTCACCCCCCTCCAGTGTTTGTTGCCCTACCTATAGGATCCAACACTTGGTATCAGAGCAAGGTTAAGGGCTATGACAACTACTTCAAATGCAAATCAGTACCATGAAGGCCAATCAACACAAAGGCCACCTCTCTTCGATGGCACAAATTACAATTATTGGAAGTGCAGAATGAAGATCTACCTTCAATCCATCAATTATGAAATATGGAACATGACTGAAACAAAATACAATGCTCCTACGATTCCATATGCACAATGGAATGATGATATGAAGAACCAAACAATGAATAATACAAAAGCGATGAATGCATTATTTTTGTGCTCTTACAAAGGAGGAGTTCAATCGTGTGTTAAATTCAACATCCGCACATCAAATCTGGCACACACTCGAGGTAACTCATGAAGGAACAAATAAAGTGAAAGAATCTAAAATATCTGTTCTTGTTCATAGGTTTGAAATGTTCCGCATGAAGAAAAATGAAAATGTGTCTGAAATGATTACCAGATTTACTGACATTACAAATTCACTTGTGGCACTTGGAAAAATATACACTCAAGCAGAGATGGTGAGAAAAGTTCTTCGTGCACTTACTCCTGAATGGGAAAAGAAGACCACTGCAGTAGAAGAGGCCAATGATCTATCACAACTTTCTCTTGAGAATCTTGTGGGAAATCTAATGGCTTATGAGGTTCAAATTGAAGAAAGAAAGAAGGATGCAGAACCACAACAGTCCAAGAAGAAATCATTAGCATTTAAAGCCATGACAGACTCAGAAGATGAAGAAGAAGATGAGGAGGAGATAGCCATGTTCACAAGGAGATTCAAAAAATTTCTAAAGAAAGGTAAGTTCAACTCGAAATTTAGAGATTCTAATGATCCTTTAACTTGTTTCAGGTGTAACAAAATAGGTCATATGAAGAAGGATTGTCCTCTAGAAAATACAAAGTCTAAGGGAAAGACATCCAACTTCAAGAAGGATAAATACACTAAGAACGAGTTTGCCAAAAACAAAAAGGCATATCAAGCAACTTGGGATGACAGCGATTCTTCTTCAGAAGAAGAAAGTGATGAAACCAACGAGGTTGCGAACATGTGTTTCATGGCATCACAGAATCAAGTAAGTAATGATTATGATTCAGATGATTTACTTGATGCGTTCAATGAAATTTTTCAAGAATTAAAAAAGGAAAAGATTAGAGTTAAGAACCTAGAGAAAGTTAATCAAACACTTTCTCAAGAGAATCTTAACCTTGATAAAGAAGTAAAATCTTTAAATTCTCGTATTTCAAGTTTAGATATGGATCTTGAGTCTCTAAAGAAGAATTATGAAGAGATTTCCAAGAACGTATCTAAGTTTAATAAAGGAAAAGAGAATTTAAACGATGTTCTTCAAAATCAAGTAAAATCTAGTCAAAAGTTTGGACTTGGTTTTAAAAAATCTCTTGTAAAGGATCTTTCTTCTAAAAACACTAGTATAAATAAACCTGAATCTATTTCTAGTGTTAAACATAAACTTTATGATTTCTTTGAAAAGCCTAAGCTTGTAAGTTTTATTGATAAAAGCAAATCTAAAGTTCAGCCAAGTCGACTGAGTCCATCCACCAGTCGTCTGTCCAGAGGTACTGAGTCTTATTTAACAAGACCAAAACCTCTTATAAGTCGACCTACATTATCTTCCAGTCGACTGACATACAGTAGAAGTCGACTGAAGGATGTTATAAAGTCGACTGGACAGAGCAAACTTGTATGGGTTCCAGTCAATTTGAGTTTGAATGATAGAACTGCTTCTATCAACTCATATATGTTAAATGTATGTAATTCTGTGAATTTTATTCCTGCTTATGGAGGAAAATCAAACTCATTATGGGTTTGGTTTCCTACAAACTAATATGTTTTGGACCCAATGAAAAGGGTACCATATTCACATTGAATATCTTATAGGTACCAAAGAAAGACCGTTGGATACTTGACAGTGGATGTTCAAAGCATATGACTGGTCATGCCAATTTCCTATCCACCATACAAAGCATCAATGGAGGAACAGTTACCTTTGGTGATAACAATAAAGGAAAAGTCATAGGAATCGGCATGGTTGGTAAAAACACTAACCCTACTATAGAAAATGTTTTGTTAGTTAATGGACTAAAACATAATTTGTTAAGTATTATTCAATTATGTGATAAAGGTTATAAAATTGTTTTTGAAAAAGATGCTTGCTTAATTTATGATTCTACTATGCAAAACATTATTTTTCAAGGTTTTTGCAAAAACAACATTTATGAATTATGTTTGAATACAAATGAGTTTTCAAATGATTTTTGTTTAATAGTTTCTAATAATGATTCTTGGCTTTGGCATAGACGATTTGGTCATTTGAATATGAAAAATCTCTCTAAAATATCTAGGTATAACCTAGTTAAAGGACTGCCAAAACTATCCTTTAAAAAGGATAAGTTATGTGATGCATGTCAACTAGGAAAACAAATCAAATCCACTTTTAAAACAAAAGAAGTAATTTCTACTAGTAGGCCACTTGAGTTAATTCATATGAATTTATTTGGCCCTACTAGAGTTGCTTCTTTAAATAAAAGTAGATATGTATTTGTTTTAGTAGATGATTTTTTACGATTCACTTGGATTTTCTTCTTAAAACATAAAAATGAAGTTTTTGATGAATTTGTAAATTTTTGTAAACGAATTCAAAACCAATGATCTCTAACCATAGTCACTATTAGAAGTGATCATGGTGGAGAATTTGAAAATGAAACGTTTACAGAATATTACAACAAGAATGGTACAACACATTCATTTGCATTTCCTAGGGCTTCACCACAAAATGGAGTGGTTGAAAGAAAAAATAGGACTTTGCAAGAATGCGCACGTACCATGCTTGTTGAAAGCAATTTACCTAAGTATTTTTGGGCTGAAGCTATTGCTACAGCTTGTTATGTTTTAAACAGGATTCTAATAAGACCTAAGCTAAAAAAGACTTGTTATGAGTTATTTTTTAACAAAATTCCTAAAGTCTCTTACTTTAAAACATTTGGTTGCAATTGTTTTATTCTGAACACTAAAGATAATTTAGATAAATTTGATCCAAGATCTAATGAGGGTATCTTTATAAGATACTCAAATAGGAGTAAAGCATATAGAATTTTCAACAAGTCAACAATGACTATTGAAGAATCAATGCATGTTACATTCGATGAATCTCTGCCTTCATCAAATTTAATTAAAGATGATGAAACTGATTCATCACCATTAAATAAAATAATTACATCTTTAGAACAAACGAGTCTCGCAGATAAGTCGACCGATAAGGACATCAAGTCGACTGATGTAAACCAGTCGACTGAGGAACTCGTCAAGTCGACTGATCCTATTGTGATATCTTCAACTTTACCAAAATCTTTTGTTAAAGTTAGAGATCATCCTCATGACTTAATAATTGGTGACATCTCCCATAATATTCAGACACGATCCCATATTAATATGATATCTCATACAGCCTTCTTGTCGGATTTTGAACGGAAAAATATACAAGAAGAATGTGAGAATGAATTTTGGATGAATGCCATGCAAGATGAGTTAAACCAATTCATAAGGAATGATGTATGGGATTTAGTTCCACGACCTCCTGATCATACTATTATTGGTACCAAATGGGTATTCAAAAATAAGTTAGATGAATCAGGACAAGTTGTTAGGAACAAAGCTAGACTAGTTGCTCAAGGATATAATCAAGAAGAAGGCATAGATTTTGATGAAACATATGCTCCTGTTGCTAGATTAGAATCAATTCGTATTTTATTATCTTTTGCTTGTTTCATGAATTTTATACTTTATCAAATGGATGTTAAAAGTGCTTTTCTTAATGGGTTTATAAAAGAGAATGTTTATGTTAAACAACCACCAGGTTTTGAACATGAACAATTCCCAAACCATGTTTATAAATTGAAAAAGGCTTTATAAGGTCTTAAACAAGCACCACATGCTTGGTATGATCGATTGAAAACTTTTCTTTTAGAAACAGGGTTTGAGATAGGTAAAGTAGATACTACTTTGTTTATTAAGAGAATTAAGAATGATATTTTAATCATACAAATATATGTTGATGATATAATTTTTGGTTCTACTAATAATAATCTATGTCAAGAGTTTGCTAATACCATGAAAAACGAGTTTGAGATGAGTCACATGGGTGAACTTAATTATTTCCTTGGACTACAAATTAAACAGTCTTCAAATGGCATATTTATTAATCAAGGAAAATATGCAAAGGAATTACTCAAACGGTTTAACATGGATAGTACAAGTAGTAAATCCACACCTATGGCTACTACCACTACCCTTGACAAAGATATATTAGGTAAGAGTGTCGATCAGAAACTCTATCGAGGTTTGATTGGCTCACTCTTATATATAACCGCTAGTAGACCAGATGTTATGTTCAATGTATGTTTGTGTGCTAGATATCAATCTAGTCCTAAAGAATCTCATTTAAAAGCTGTAAAACGAATTTTAAGATATATTAAAGGCACATCTGATTATGGTTTATTCTATCCACGTACTGATAATTTCCAACTTTTGTCGTACAGTGATGCTGATTTTGCTGGTAGTAAAACTGATCGTAAGAGCACTAGTGGGACATGTCACTTTTTGGGACATTCACTAGTTTCTTGGTGCAGTAAAAAGCAAAATTCGGTATCCCTATCTACTACAGAAGCTGAATATATCGCTGCAAGTTTGGCATGTGCACAGATTTTATGGATGAAGCAAACCTTATTAGATTATGGTATTTCTTTCGAAAAACCTTCAATAATGTGTGATAATACCAGTGCAATTAACTTATCTAAAAATCCAGTTCAACATTCACGTACGAAACATATTGATATTCGACATCATTTTCTACGTGATCATGTTTTAAAATGAGACATATCTTTAGACTTTATCTTTACTGATAAACAAGTAGCTGATATCTTTACAAAACCCCTTAAAGAAGATACCTTTATTACTTTAAGAAGAGAACTAGCGATATGTAATTTTCTTGATATTTGTTGAAAACATTTCTTTTAAGTCGACTTGTATATGATGTTCAGTCGACTGTCCCGTATTTTTTATATACTTATTTGCCTCTCTGACCAGTCGACTGAGGTTTCACCAAGTCGACTGATCAGTTGTTATAATTATTTATTTTTCTCTCGCCTAAGTCGACTGTCAGTCGACTGCCGCGAATCAGTATGTCTTCAACTTTGAATCGTCACACAGTTTTTGAGACAATTTTTATCCTTTGACTCATTCTTGACTTCTTTTGAGCCGTTGATCTCATTTACTCTCAATCTCAGTCGTTCGCTTCTGATAAAACCTTCTTCACTGCCTCCATCTTTTTCACTTTCACTTTTACCCAATTTTAAGATCTGAAACCCTAAGGAGAACAGAGGAAGATCGAGAGTCGACTGCCGGATCTGCTGCTTGGATCTGTTGTTTGGAACTGCTGATTTCCAACTTCTTTTGCTGTTTTGATTCTCTTCTCTTTGTTGGTATACTCTCTTCCCTTTCCTATTTTTTAATGGCACCGAAAAGATCTAAGACCTCCCATGTAGATGATAGTTCTTCTTCTAAGGACTATTCTTAGTATCTTAGGAGTCCTGATCTCCTGGAGAAATGGTATATTATTTGTACCATTATGATTTTTCCAGGTAGATTTGTAAATTTCAATGATCTAGATAGGTTCAATCTTATTTCCCTATTTCAAAATTGTAGTCTTTATGACTTTTATCATTGGAAAATCAACCTCACTACTACCCATAACTCATTTATCTTTTTTATACTAATATGAGAGTAGTTCAATCGGATGAAGGAGAAGTCATTGTTTATTCTTCTGTAAAAAATAAGAAGATTAAACTCACATCCGAGCGAATTAATCTTATTATGGGTATTGATGATGAGGGGCTTGATTTAGGTGAGATCATTTTAGATGATGCATCTATCTTGTCTAAAATCTTTTTGCCAAACCATGGACCCCCCATGTCTAATAAATCTATCACCCCTATTGCAAAACTAGTTGCAAGAATACTATCATTTTTCCCAAAATAGGGAGTTTTGATCAGTATTCTATGGAATTGCAACAAGCGGTTTATGCAATTTTTGGTAGAATAAATATCAATTGGGGTCGTGTCATCTTTTCTAGACTCCACAAGTCTCATACTCACTTTCTACCTTTTGGTGGTCTCCTCACTAGTGTCTTCCTTGCTTATGATATTGATCTCGACTCTGAGACCAATGTGGTTAAGCATTATGAGTGCTTCGATCGTGCCAGTTTAGCACGCATAAAGCTTCTTGATCCTTCCCCTAGATATTCCCCTAGGCCTACTCCCCACACCCAAATTCCTTTAGCAACTTCTGCTAGACCATCTTCAGCCTCCAGCTCTTCTCGTCCCTGTGCTGATTTTGATGATCCACGTAGTCTATATCATGCTATTCACTATCTCATGGATCATCAAGATACCCTTGACTCCCATATTGATTCCCTTGAATCCAAAATCTCCAATCTGACTCAGTTATTTACCACTCAATTTCCACCTCCTTCTCAAGATGTTGATGACGACGACGAAGATGAAGATTGCTGATTTTTTTTGTTTTCTTTACTATGTATTTCCTTTCTTGCATTTTTCTTTATGTTGTTACTTTTGTAAGACTTCATTATTTTTGTAAGACAAAGTTCTTCAGTTATTCTCTTGTGTCTTTTTGTTGATGACAAAGGGGGAGAAAACCTCATGTTGTGTATGAGTCTTTTCAAGTTCTGATAAGTCGACTGATTCCTTCTTAAGTCGACTGATACAATATGTATGCATTATGTGCTTTTAATAGGGGGAGCATATCAATGATTGTATGCTTGTATTATTTTTTTTGTTATTATCAGCTATTGTGTTGTCATCATCAAAAAGGGGGAGAATGTTGATTCTTGATTTTGATGATTACAACACACTGTAACATGTGTCTATGCTATACTATATAATTGCAGGTTGTATACACACAGGCCTCATTTCTATATAGCTGAACAAATGAACAAGCACAAGCTCTGGATATTGACAAAGGCTTCACTCAAAGACTCAGGTCAAGACCTGTTTCAATGACATTTATTTTTGTCTTGTAAAACAAATGTAATATTTTTATTTTGAGTCTTAGAATGATGTACAGCCTTGTCACACACACATACACTCACATATAACTCATTCTAAATGTGTGTTTTTCAAAACCAAAAGTCAAAACAGCTTGAACTAGATTAGCTGTTGAGTACCAGTCGACTGCTACTTGCTCCAGTCAACTGAGTTGGTACAAAACTGCCTAATCTTATTCAAACTCTGACCAGTCGACTCATTATGGCAACCCAGTCGACTGTTCAAGTGCGTTTGACAGTTTTATGTTTTTAAAATCGATTTTTCAAATTCAAATCATTTTTTCCGTTGGATGACAGTTGGAGCAACTATTTCCCAACGTCCAGTGTATCTAACTCTATAAATAGAGGTTAGAATTCACTGTAAAAACAACTAATACTCCGAGCATTTTTTTGAGATCTTAAGTTTTCATACTTTCAAGAGATTAAAGCTTTCAATTTACTAAGACTTGGTTCTCTTTCTTCAGTCCAGTATAACTTTTGATTTCGTTCTGGACTGGATATAGAAGTCAACCATTTAGCCACGTACTATATCACAATCACAAACAAGGCTATAGGTTGATTATAAACAATTTTTATTGTTTTCTTTTTCTCTCGGTTGGAGAGTAGGACTCTAGAGTGTAGAGTCAAGTTTGTCACTCTTGGTGGAAGAGTGGGTTGCTTTCTCTGGTTGAGAGAAAGGACTACGGGTTAGACAAGGTTGTTGTCTGAACGCCGTAGGGTATTCTTGTAAACTTTTTTTCAAGAATAGTGGAAATCTCAAGTGGGTTGCTTGGGGACTGGATGTAGGTCGGAAGGACCGAACCAGGATACATCGTGTGCACTCTGTGGTTGTATCTCTCTACTTGCATTTATATTTTCTCAGTTTGTGTTTTTACTGTGAAACTTGTCTGGACAGTCGA
This sequence comes from Hemerocallis citrina, assembly GCA_017893485.1. Taxonomy (NCBI): domain Eukaryota; kingdom Viridiplantae; phylum Streptophyta; class Magnoliopsida; order Asparagales; family Asphodelaceae; genus Hemerocallis; species Hemerocallis citrina. Next base: position 39,043,043 of record CM030360.1, read on the forward strand.
CTGAGTACTTGATAGGTCAACTGGTCAGACTCGTATACTCTGAAAGTTTTCTGTATGTTAAGTCGACTGTCTCAACTTTAAGTCGACTTCACAAACCTGTTTAAATTACTTTTTCATTTTGTTAATTCAGTCGACTGGTTTATCCCTTAAGTCGACTGTACAGAAGAAAAATCTCTATTCTGCAATTTAATTTCTTATAAATACTATTCACCCCCCCTCTAGTGTTTGTTGCCCTGCCCACAGGATCCAACAACAGTCGACTCCTCTGATTATTTTATTCTCGAGCTTTAGAAACTCGCAGAACAGCCGACTGGTCATGGTTAACAGTTGACTGCCCTGAAGTTTCAAATAATATCTGTGTTGTGGGAGAAAATCTCTATGACCTGAGGCTTTGTATAAGTGAGACTGTTTTTACAAAAGGAACTCTTTTTTGATTATTAACTTAATTTGTTTCTTTAAGAAATTTCGAATGGATTGTTTAAGAAGTTAAAATGAGATTTTGGGAAATGAGAAATTTGAAATGTGTGAATTGTGAAACAATTGAAAATGTGAACTGTGGATTTGGAATGGATTGAAATAGAATTATGTGAGCTTATAAATTAGTGAATGCGACATGTTAGAAGAATTTCAGTTCCCAAGTATATATGCATTGAATTATTGATTGTGATGAATTATGAAAGATGTGGATACATGAATACTATGCTTTTAAAATATGAATGGTGGTTAATCATGAAAATCTCTTTTGGGCATGATATTGTAATTATGAGTTGAAATTGAGAATTAGGGAATAGCGAAGCCTTATACCGGCAGAGAAATGATTTGAAATGGAATTTGAAATGAAAAGACCAAGATTTGGGTCATGTTGAATAAATGGTTAAGACCGGTATAGTGGAGGTGCTACATTCTAAGAGATTAATTTTATTCATGATTCAATTAAACAAAGGATTAGATACATAGTGAAGATGTGATGAAAGTAAGAGAAAAACAATGAGTATGAGGGCCATTGGATTGGCGGCGTGAGAGTATTCACAGGCTATCTTCACGATGCGTCGTGACATGACGTAGATACTGCTCCACAGTACCGTCCCGGTGGCGACGCTCGTGAGATATTTGGTGACTGCGGGTAGTGTCATGTCCCATGACGGAGGCTGAATTGACCACAGGTTGTCTTCATGATGCGTCGTGACATGACGTGGGATTCCCCTCCAGGCTGTCTGGACATGAGCTCGTAACTCATAGAACATCTAGGATACTTACCGTAGTTACAGTAGTAGATTAAGTCATGGCGAGGGATTGAACCCTATAAGATGAAGAACGATTAAGGGCTTGCTCTCGGACCTACGTAGTATAGGATGCATAGAATCCGAACAAGTGCGCATTAGTGTCATATAATATAAATATTTGCATTAAGGACTAAGCGCACATTCACAACACGACATCAATAGGATAGTCCCTTTAGTTTTTTTTGTGACAAGTTTGTGTTTGTTAAGAAATGAGAATCGTTATACTGTTTCCGGCATAGAGAGGATGGCCGTGTATAATATTTCGGCAGTTGAATGAACTAACGCGCCCACAGTTTTATATGCAGGGTAAAGATGCTTGACTACTGAAGTATACATGCTGCGCAGGATTGAGTTAAATATTGTTTCATGTAATTTATTGTAATATTGCTTCCGCTGTGATAATGTACAAGTGTAAATGTAACTCTGATAAAAGAAAAGTTTTTATTTCCTTGTAAAATTGTACGAAAAAAGTGTAAAGATCCTGTGGAACTCGAATTTAGTTGTATTTTGGAATTCGGGGTGTTACAGAGTGGTATCAGAGCACGCTTCTAAGTAGTACAAATTTATAAGGAACGACACCCTAGAAGTGGATATTAGAGTGTGTGTTGAGTCTAGAGATTTAAATGTAAGCCACTTACATTTGTGTTGCTCTATGACTTATGCTTCTTCCTCCCTAACTTTAAGATGGCGGACCACTTCGACCCCGCTGGAGATGATCACTGGCACATCATTGAGGAAGATTACTACCCCGGGCAAGCTGATTCAGACGAGGAAGATCCCGAAGAAGTGGAAGAGGAATGGCCTGAGTCCCGAGAGATCACTCCACCTTCGAACTCATCTGATGACTCTTCTGATAAAGAGAAACCAGTTCCAAATAGTCTTGTGATATCTCTTCAGAGGCAGGTAGAAATATTGCGGGAGAGAGTCGGACTATTGGAGGCTCAGTTGGCAAAGCGTAAAGATGATTTTGCAGTTCTTAGTCATCGTGTATGGGAACTCGAGAAGAGGAAAAACATGACCGATGTACTAAAGGAAGAAGTTGAAGAACTACGGAGAGAGCTTCGTGAAGCCAAGAGGAACCGTAGGAGTTAGACCGTTGTATCGTATACTGCTTTCATTTTGATGTCAAAAATGTTTTAAATTCGAATGTATAAAGTTTGAAATTCAATGAAATGGAAATATTGACTTAAAAGTTCATGTTTCACACTTCGAATTTAATGGATCTTTTGCATCAGAACATGGCTAGACGAAGAGCAAGAAATGGCGAAGGTCTGGACTTGGAAACGGAACTAGCAAGGGTCTATCAGACACTCAATGTTGTGGCCATGAATCAGAACCAAGGAAGGGTGCCTGCGAATCTAGTACCCGAAGCAATCAAACTCGTGCAATCATTTAAGCGGATGAAACCAACGGTGTTTTAGGGGAAGTCCGACCCTGACGCGGCTGACAATTGGATCCGTCAGGTAGAGACTATCTTCGAAGTCTTGGAGACCCCTGAAGGCAGTAAGGTGAAGTTGGCAACTCTGCAATTCGAGAAGTATGCGGCTGTGTGGTGGCAGTCGATGAAGCGGACGATGGGAGGTTTAGTTCTTGGCTGGGAGAAATTTTTGGAGGAATTCCGCAGTCATTATTTTCCCTCAGACGTCTAGGAGAAGACGGCCATGGAGTTTTTATCACTACAGCAGGGCAGCATGTCGGTTAGGGAGTATGAGACGAGATTCACTCAGCTCTCAAGGTATGCTCCCGAATTGGTGATGGATGAGGCGAAGAAGGCTCGTAAGTTCGAGCATGGTTTGAGGCCGAGCTTGAGGTCCAGGATGATACCCCTCGGTATCAGGAGGTTTGACAAGCTGGTCAAACGAGCGGCAGCCACGGAGGCAGACATGGAGCAGTTCCACGCTGTTCAGAATAAGAGGAACAACTGGAACGTGGGGAAGAGGCCCGCAGTTGCTGGAAGTGTCAGGGGACAGCCGCCGGCCCAGAGGTTCAAACCAACAGAGACGAACGCTATCAGTGTGGTTGGAGGACCCGGGAATAATTGGGTGAGACCTCCTGTGGTGACTTGCTACAACTGTGGTGAGACGGGATATTACATGTCTCAATGCTCCAAGCCGCGGAATGTCACCCGTAGGGGACCAATGCAGCAGACTGGGAAGGAGCTGTACCAGCAAGGACGAGTATTTGTCTTGACTGAAGCTGATGCTGATGAGGTGGATCACGTCATCACTGGTACGAGGGAGGATGTTTAGAAGTATTTTCTATTGATTCTCTTTTCCCATTATTTAGTGAACTGTTATGTAACGAGTATAAGTTGTGTAACAGAAGAACTTTTTTTGAATGGAATGAAAGCTGTTGTCTTGTTCGATACTGGATCCTCTCATACTTTTGTATCACCTAAATTTACTGAAGTGTTGGGAGTTGAACCGAAAATCTTTCCAGGTAAGATTTTAGCAGTAGTTACTCCATCAGGGGAGACTCTAACCACTGATCGGTACTATGCTGACTGCGAGATTGTGATTGGAAATCAAATTTTCGGGATCAATCTGATCGAGCTGAATGTTTTGGGAGTCGATATTATCATTGGCATTGATTGGATGTCGGTGTACAGTGCGAACATCGAATGTAAGACCAAGACAGTAACAGTGAAGGCTCCAAGAGGACCTGAAGTCACTTTCCAAGGGAAAAGGATATGTTCAGAGTTGGTTGCTGCTATTAGCCAGAAGGAGGGGATTCCTGTAGGGGTGCAGCAGATTCCTGTGGTTCGGGATTATCCGATTGTGTTCTTGGAAGATTTACCTGGGTTACCTCCGCATCGTGATGTAGAGTTCAGCATCACTATTCAACTACGGAGTGCACCTATTTCCAAGGCACCATATAGGTTGGCACCTGTGGAGCAGGATAAGATCAAACGGCAGATTGAGGAACCATTGGGGAAAGGCTTTATTCAACCGAGTGCGTCACCTTGGGGAGCGCCAGTGCTTTTGGTAAAGAAGAAGGATGGTTCGATGAGGATGTGCATCGATTACCGAGAGCTGAATAAGGTCACTGTTCAGAATAAATATCCTATTCCAAGAATTGATGACTTGTTCGATCGTCTACAAGGAGCTGCAGTTTTCTCCAAAATAGATCTTCGATCAGAATATCATCAAGTTCGAGTGAAAGCTGAAGACATGCATAAGACTGCGTTCAGAACCCGACACGGGCATTACAAATTCTTAGTTATGCCGTTTGGAGTGACGAATGTGCCTGCAATCTTCATGGACATGATGAACAGAGTTCTGAGGTCGTTCATTGATTCTTTCGTCGTGGTGTTTATCGACGATATCCTCGTGTACTCCAAGTCGGAGGAGGAGCACACAGAGCATTTGGTAATAGTTTTGAGGAAGCTTCAGGAGCATGAGTTGTATGCCAAGTTGTCCAAGTGTGATTTCTGTAAATCTGAAGTGGCATTCCTAGGTCATATCTTTTCTAAGGAGGGAGTGGCAACTGATCCTCAGAAGATAGAGGCAGTGAGAGATTGGGCAAGGCCTACTACAGTGAAGGAAATCAGGAGTTTTCTTGGACTGACTGGATATTACAGGAGATTTATCCAGGGCTACGCTCAGATAGCCGTGCCGCTCACTGGTCTGACCAAGAAGAGTGTGAACTTCAAGTGGACCGAGCAGTGCGAGGCAAGCTTTCAGGAGTTGAAAGAGAAGCTGACTACTACACCCATTTTGGCTTTGCCTAGAGCAGGTGTTGAATATGATGTCTACAACGATGCTTCACATCGTGGGCTTGGTTGTGTCTTAATGCAAGAAGGAAGAGTAATTGCTTATGGGTCTAGGCAACTAAGACCGCATGAGAAAAATTATCCGACTCATGATCTGGAGTTGGCTGCGATTATCTTCGCCTTAAAACAATGGAGGCATTATGTGTATGGCGAGAAGCTGAACATGTACAAAGATTGAAGCACATCTATCAGCAGAAGGATCTGAACCTGAGGCAAAGGAGATGGCTGGAGGTACTTAAGGACGTTCGTCCGGAGATTAAGTATCATCTTGGGAAGGCTAATGTTGTTGCTGATGTACTTAGCCGCAAGAGCAGTCTGGCAAGTTTGATTACAACTCAGAGGCAGTTGGTAAAGGATCAGGCTGGAATTGAAGTTGTTCTGCAAGGCTTGGGATCATCTTTAGCTCAGTTGAGGCTTCAACCGATGCTGAACGGAAGGATTATTGCAAGTCAAAAGGAAGATGCAGAGATTCAGAAGTTGAAGGAGCAGGTTGGGGCTGGCAAGTTGCCCAGATTTCAAATCAGGGATGAAGTGCTGTGGTTTGGAGAGAGGCTGTGTGTTCCGGATCAGTCGGACTTGAAAGAGAGTATTCTTCAGGAGGCACATGCTACTCTTTTGTCTATACATCCTGGGAGTACCAAGATGTATAGGAACATTAAACAGCATCTCTGGTGGTCAGGTTTGAAGCGGGATGTGGCTGAATTTGTGTCGAGGTGTGAGATTTGTCAACAAGTCAAAGCCGAGAATCAGAAACCCAGAGGTCTATTGCAACCGTTACCTATTCCGGAATGGAAGTGGGATAACATCAGTATGGATTTCATCACGGGTTTGCCTAAGAGTCCTAAGGGCAACGATGTGATTTGGGTCATAGTCGATCGACTAACCAAGTCCGCTCACTACTTGGCGATGAAACTCACTGCTTCGATGGACAAGTTGGTTGAGATGTATGTTGGTGAGATCGTCAGGCTTCATGGCGTTCCGTTGACCATTGTGTCTGATCGAGATGCGCGGTTTACTTTGCATTTCTGGAGGAGTCTTCAGACAGCTTTAGATACCAAGACGGATTTCAGTACTGCTTTTCATCCCCAGACCGATGGGCAGACCGAGAGAGTCAACCGTATTCTTGAGGATATGCTTCGGTCTTGTGTACTAGACTTTGGAGGCAGTTGGGAAAGGCATTTACCTTTGGTAGAGTTTGCCTATAACAATAGTTTTCAGACTAGTATTGGGATGGCGCCGTACGAAGCTCTGTATGGCAGGAAGTGCAGGACGCCTGTCTGTTGGTTCGAAGTTGGAGAGCGATAGATGTTTGGGCCTGAGGTTGTGCAGCAGACCTCTGAGAAGATTGATCAGATCAGGAAGAGGTTAGTGGATGCTCAGAGTAGGCAGAAGAGCTATGCAGACAACTGGAGAAGGGACCTTGAGTTTGAGGTTGGTGACTTTGTCTTTCTGAAGATATCGCCCAGCAAAGGCGAGATCCGATTCGGAAAGAGTGGGAAGTTAGCCCCGAGGTTCATAGGTCCATATAAGATATTGAAAAGAATCGGGAAAATTGCTTACCTGCTTGAGTTACCGGAAGAGTTGTCTCAGGTGCACAATGCCTTTCACGTGTCTATGTTGAGAGGTTACATTCCAGATCCAAGTCATCATTTGCCCGAAGTGCCAGAGGGTTTGCAATTGGATCTGAGTTACATTGAGCTTCCAGTTGAGATTGTTGATCGTCGGGAGAAAATCTTGAGGAATAAGACGATACCAATGGTCAAGGTAGTCTGGAGAAACCAATTGGTTGAAGAGGCTACTTGGGAATCTGAGGAGAGGATGATGAAGGATCATCCTGAGCTTTTTATTTGATTTTCTTTTTGTGTTTTGTTTCTTACTCTTTAATTGTAGTTCCGGGAACGGAACTATTCTAAGGAGGGAGTGTTGTAATACCCTAAAACTTCATTTTTATAAAAACATTATTTTTCACGTGTTGTGCACGTGCAAACTTCATGTGTAAATCATTTATTTATTTTGTATGAAATCTCATTTTTGTATGAACAATTATTTTCCTTTATTTTTTTAAAAAGCCTATTTCCAAAAACCTAAAACACTAATTAATTGTTTTAGCCCACTTTAATTAATTATTAATTTGTTGTCTTGGCCCACAAGCCTAAGTCCACTATTTATGAAGCCCACCAATCTAATTAATTAATTAAATGGTCACACTTGTCATGTAGAGATAATTGGTAAACATTTTGATTAATTAAATTGTACAACTTTTAAATAGGGGTACTAAGTGGCACGTGCGAAGCATGTAGTGTGCAATGCACACTTTAGTTGGGCCAGTTTGTGCTTGGAGGAATGGGAGAGTGGGTTGTGTGCATGGATAGTTATTTGTGTGTGGGTGGTTGCTATAACTCCTACTCCTATCCTTGCCCTTCATTCTCTAACCATCCATCGAATCCTATCCCTCCAATCTACTCTAAATTTATTATAAATACCCCTCCTATTTGTTTGTATTTTACACTAGTAATCTATTGAAAGATGAGAACAATTACATTGGAGATTTATATTAGTGTGAGTTGAGTGTGAGTGTTCCCCCTTGGAGGCCGGCCATCTCTACATTGGAGCTCTTGGTTTGTAGCAAGGAGCAAGGAGGAGAAGTCGTTGCACTGCAATCTTGGAGGAGAAGGCACTCGCTTGCAATCTAGGAGGCTCTAGGAGATTTTCTTAATCGGTTTTCTTCGAAAGGTGGGTGTTTCTCATGACTTCTAAAGTAGAAATCATGCTAGGGAGGAAATTGAATTGTTATCATGAGTTACTAGTTGAAACGGAATGCATGCTTGCCTAAATAGAAGGGAATTGAGAAATTAGCAAATATGTGTTGATTGATTACTATATTTATTAATTATGAGTAAAGTGAATGTTCTCGTTTTTTCTAATGTTAGTATGCAAATATGTCATAAATGTGGACTATGTGGTTTAACTAGTAAAAGACTAGCATTATGTTTATGGATTAAAGTGCTAAAGTAGAATGGTGTGTTAAAGATGAATTGATAGAATAAATTATTAAGAAATGATTGGTAATAGATGTCATGAAATTCTCCATTGCTACTTATGCCATTAGAATGAATGAAAAAGAATGCATTGTTGCAAACAAATGATTGAATGCATCATGTGTAATTAATTAATAAAACAGAAGTTTTTATAAAGCAAATGATCATTGTGAAATACAGGTTTACTGTAAATTTTTAAGTAGATTGTAATCTCGGAAGTTATGTTTCAAAAAGAGAAGAAAATATATTTTTAGACTTGCAAAATCCCGCAGCACAGCCGACTGACTATGTGTAACAGCCGACTGTCCTGGTCATTTTGATTTCGAGTTGAAAAACATCGCAGAGCAGCCGACTGATCACATTTAACAATCGACTGGCCTGATCGTTTATTTTTGAATTTAAAAATCATAGCGGAACAGCCGACTATCCATATGAGACAGTCGACTCCTCTGATTATTTTATTCTCGAGCTTTAGAAACTCGCAGAACAGCCGACTGGTCATGGTTAACAGTCGACTGCCCTGAAGTTTCAAATAATATCTGTGTTGTGGGAGAAAATCTCTATTACCTGATGCTTTGTATAAGTGAGACTGTTTTTACAAAAGGAACTCTTTTTTGATTATTAACTTAATTTGTTTCTTTAAGAAATTTCGAACGGATTGTTTAAGAAGTTAAAATGAGATTTTGGGTAATGAGAAATTTGAAAGGTGTGAATTGTGAAACAATTGAAAATGTGAACTGTGGATTTGGAATGGATTGAAATAGAATTATGTGAGCTTATAAATTAGTGAATGCGACATGTTTGAAGAATTTCAGTTCCCAAGTATATATGCATTGAATTATTGATTGTGATGAATTATGAAAGATGTGGATACATGAATACTATGCTTTTGAAATATGAATGGTGGTTAATCATGAAAATCTCTTATGGGCATGATATTGTAATTATGAGTTGAAATTGAGAATTAGGGAATAGCCAAGCCTTATACCGGCAGAGAAATGATTTGAAATGGAATTTGAAATGAAAAGACCAAGATTTGGGTCATGTTGAATAAATGGTTAAGACCGGTATAGTGGAGGTGCTACATTCTAAGAGATTAATTTTATTCATGATTCAATTAAACAAAGGATTAGATACATAGTGAAGATGTGATGAAAGTAAGAGAAAAACAATGAGTATGAGGGCCATTGGATTGGCGGCGTGAGAGTATTCACAGGCTATCTTCACGATGCGTCGTGACATGACGTAGATACTGCTCCACAGTACCGTCCCGGTGGCGACGCTCGTGAGATATTTGGTGACTGCGGGTAGTGTCATGTCCCATGACGGAGGCTGAATTGACCACAGGTTGTCTTCATGATGCGTCGTGACATGACGTGGGATTCCCCTCCAGGCTGTCTGGACATGAGCTCGTAACTCATAGAACATCTAGGATACTTACCGTAGTTACAGTAGTAGATTAAGTCATGGCGAGGGATTGAACCCTATAAGATGAAGAACGATTAAGGGCTTGCTCTCGGACCTACGTAGTATAGGATGCATAGAATCCGAACAAGTGCGCATTAGTGTCATATAATATAAATATTTGCATTAAGGACTAAGCGCACATTCACAACACGACATCAATAGGATAGTCCCTTTAGTTTTTTTTGTAACAAGTTTGTGTTTGTTAAGAAATGAGAATCGTTATACTGTTTCCGGCATAGAGAGGATGGCCGTGTATAATATTTCGGCAGTTGAATGAACTAACGCGCCCACAGTTTTATATGCAGGGTAAAGATGCTTGACTACTGAAGTATACATGCTGCGTAGGATTGAGTTAAATATTGTTTCATGTAATTTATTGTAATATTGCTTCCGCTATGATAATGTACAAGTGTAAATGTAACTCTGATAAAAGAAAAGTTTTTATTTCCTTGTAAAATTGTACGAAAGAAGTGTAAAGATCCTATGGAACTCGAATTCAGTTATATTTTGGAATTTGGGGTGTTACAACTCTAGCCTCCACATCTTCTACACCCGGCCTCCCCCTTCCTCCTTGTTCCCTTGCGCCACCTGCACACCATCAACACGACGCCCTACCCACTGCCCAGGCCGACCACCCTCCCTCCGGCCTGTGTACCCTCTGACGCTGTAACACCCCAAACCCGAGCCCCATCATTCCCTTGGCCGACCTTTCCCTTGGCCATCCCGACCTCCTACACCACCATATACCACCCTAGTCTCTCTCTTGGTGATCCCTTGTAGCCACAAGCCACTATTGTTGTCATTATCTCTCTTGAATCATATCTCTTTTGGTGGCATCGTTCGTGGGGAGATTTTCACTCAAGTTTGCTTGGATTCATTCATTCATGGATTTTTGTTCGTGGATTTTGCTTGTTGTCGGGAGTCCACTCTTGTTATTCTTGATTTTCGTCGTTCTTCATCTTCGATTAAGACAAATAACTTGTACTTAAATTTCTTTGTATGATACAAGTCAAAAGCACCACCTATAGTGTAGTTGGATCTAGAGGCGACTCTTGTTTGCATTATTCTTGATGGTTTTTGTCTCTATAGTGCTATTTGACCATAGATGACTCACGACATATAATTTGATATGAAATAACTTAGGTTTTACCTGTTCATAATTTGATCATGTATGTAGGACTTTTGTGAGAATTCGTAATTTTGTTGAGACCCATGTGATATACTTAGTGTGGATATACTAGATACCCTAATTCATAATGTTTGGATATTTGGTAGACTCGATTTCATGTTTGGTTGTATTTTGAACAAGTTTTGTATGATATATGTTGAGTTGTTGTTAATGGGAAAAATCTGTATTTTGTCGCTGATCTGTTTTGTTTGCTGTTTTGAACTGTCTTGAAGTCAGTATCTTAGTTCTAGTATAAAACAGGAGTTTTAGAGAATTTCATCTATTTTCAAACCCCTCTAACCTTGCTTGATTTTGTTTTCGTTTGTGTGAGTTATGACTGTTTTACTACAGAAGTGTCGAGCTTTTCCAGATTTCGTTTCTTGGTGTTTTTGATGACTAAATCATTTTAATAACTGTATTACACATATTATTTCGATCCAAAACTTTGGTTATTTTTTCTTTATCTTCTTAGGGATTACCCAGAATTTTGGTAGATTTTATTGAAGAGTTTTATGTACTGTTTCATGCTCGTTTGTGAAAACTTTACTTGTTGTATTTTGCTCGCTGTTCTGTAAAGAACTATATTTTCACCCTGATTCCTTTTACTGTATGAAAAATATTTGTGAAATATGAAAGTTATTATATATTATCTATTTTCATCTCCCTTTGGCGGATTTTGATTTCGTTTCACTGGTTGCGAGATATTATAGTTTTCGTACAGCAGTGTTGGGAATTCCAATTTTGCCAAACTACTATTTATTGATGTTTCCCGATTTTCGATGACTGATCTAGTTTTACGGAAAAATTATGAAACTTTTTATTTAGATACTGGACATATAGGGGAATACCCAAGATTTTTCGTAGATTTATTTCTTGAGTTTTCATGCTGTTTTTCTGCTCTTGAATTCGTTTTCTTGATTTCTGGCTGAACCTATTTTCTGTATTCAAATCAGTTTTGAGCTATATTTTTGTTAATTAATATATGACTTATTTATACTCGATGGATTCAGTTGGGAGTCTATTTTCTAGACGTTTCGACAGATTCAAATTTGCATATCTGTAACACTGGGAATCACTGTTTTACTACAGTGTGGTCTTGCTGTCCTGAACTTGAAATTTATTTATTTTATTCTTTTATTAGATATCTTGCACTCGTACATGTTTATCTTGTAACTTGTACTTGTCACATGATCACACCATATTATTCTTGATATATTTTTCACATATACATGCTTGTTTGACATTAATAATAAATAACCAAGCCGAGGTTTAAGGGACAGATCTAATAGTGGATAATTCAGAAACGTGTACTCGGAAGGGGATCCACTGATCCTACGTGATTACTTGAGACATGATACTTAGCACGTGAATACTTGATGCTTGCACGCAAGACACGATACTTGCCACTTGCACAACTTGACACGTGATTACATGATACATGATACTTGGAGCTTGGAGCTCGATTACTTGACTTGTCCCCGAGTATACTACCCTCTATGGTCCACTATGAAATCTAAAGAAAATCTGTTTGTTGTAGCAACCATGTAAGGTGGGCTGCATGAAGTGCTACCTAGATAGTAATCACTACAAGACTTTATAGATGATACTTGAACATGATACATGCTTGTTTGATATTTGACTACATGATACTTGAGACTTGAAACTTGACACTTGATACATGATTACATGATACTTGACACTTGATGCATATTTACATGATACTTAATTACTTGACACTTGATTCATGCCATTTATACTTGTTCACTTTGCCATGCTAGTTGTTTATTTTGACATCATGCTTATACCATGTTATTAGTTAGTTTTCCCATGTACTTGTATCCTACATTATAAGTGGCCCATAACTTGCAATTGACGGGTACTTGTTTTTTTCTTCCCTCTTCCCTGCATTCATTGAATTGCAGACTTTGGAGAACGGATTCCAGACGGTATTGGTTACATGAAGGATTAGTGCTGGATTTTATTATTATTATTTCTTGTAGCTTGCTTGAACAATATTATATTCTTGTACTTGGATTTATTCTTGTATTTGGGCAATGTGACCCAGGATATTAACTTATTCAGATCATGACTATCTGAGATTTATATAATTGGTTTCAAATATTCTTGTTGGTATTTTGGTTCATATGTGCATGTGGTTGATTCTTTTGCTTCCGACTCTGATGATTCTTGTGAATGTTGTAAAGATTCTTGAACAGCTTATGGATGATGAAAATCATTCCCTGGGCTTTTGTCTCGTATTTGTATTCCGTATTCCTTTTGGAAAGCGGGGCGTGATAGGGTTTTTAGTGGTATCTGAGCACCAGGTTTGGGTAATGTATTAGTTGCCTAATATATTAAACAAGCTTGGCTCGAAATGGAATCTGCTCAACATTTCACCAACCATGTATGCATAAATGAATCAGTTATTATTAACATTGATCTGGATGGTAACTGTTTTTAGTTTTGCGCAGACTATAGCTCGCAGAGGTTCTACTTCTCAGTCGCAGGTTGACCCGATTGAGGCTGTCTCTGCTGTGCCTGAGAGCATGATTAATCAGAAGCAGAACCATAGTGAATTGGTGATGGCTGCTTTGGAAATCGCTCGAGTTCCTCCGCCCGTTGCGCCTAGGCAGGATGTTCTTCCTCCTCGTCTGGGAATGGTCACAGACTTTATGAGGCTGCATCTCGACAGGTTTTCAGGCACTGAGACGCCTTTGGAGGCTGAACAGTGGTTGATTCGGACAGAGCAACTAATTTTGGCAGCTAGATGCAGATCGTGTGGATGTGGTTACCATCCAGTTGGTGAACTTGGCTCATGTCTGGTGGAGGTCCGAGTCCGAAAGACTCGAAAGATCGATCACTTGGGCCACTTTCACTAGGAGCTTCTTGGAGAAGTTCTTTCCTAGATTACCAGAGTTGAGATGGAGCAACAATTCTTAGCCCTGAAACAGGTTGGTCGTTATTTCGAGTAATGAAATTTTGTTACATATTGTTCATGCAATGTTTTAATATAAGACTTTCTTGAAATAGGGCTCCAGGTCTGTGGACGAGTACGTAGCCGAATTTACGAGACTTAGCTGCTTTGCAGCCGTTCTTGTGGCGAACGAAGAGGATAGGGCTCGTAGGTTCATTTTGTGGCTTAAGCAAGACATCAAGGTACTACTTGTCTCTCTTCGCTTGCGTACCTATGCTGAGGCTCTTGAGGCAGCTAGGGCCCAGGAGCAGGCTCGTGGTGGTTTAGCTCATTCTCAGTGGACTGTTCCGCACTCTGTTGCTAGGTCTTCTGGTGGGCCTATTCGGAGACCTGTTCCAGGCCTTCCGGTCAGGGCAGCTCCTTACTCTTCTGCGGGTCCTCTGAGAGTTGGTTTCTGTGACTTTTGCTGTCTTCCAGGACATGAGCGCAAGGATTTTCGACGTGCCAATCGTTGCTATTTTGGATGTGGTACTGCTAACCATTCGGTGCGGGACTGCCCGTAGTTGGCTCCTCCAGCCAAAGGTCCTGTTTAACCAGTTGCCGCGGCTCGTGGTCCAGTTAGACCACCGCTTCCCCCGCAGCGTCAGATTGTCAGTCAGAGGACCGTTGTTCCGAGGAGATGTCAGGCTTTCAATCTGACTGCTGCAGATGCTGAGTCAGCTGAGGGTGTGGTTGTAGGTATTTTTTGTTTTATTGTTTTATTGTTTGATGTTTCTATTTGTCTTCTTCATTTTCCTTTGCTTTATTTCCTTCTGTTTGTTCTTTCTACATTTTGTTTTTCCTCACCCCTGTTCAACCATTCTTTTCTTTGTCTCTTTTGCTTTCTGTCTTAGGTGTTGTCATTGTGTGCTCTTTTCCTACTCATGTTCTGTTTGATTCTGGGACAACCCATTCTTTTGTCTTCTCTCGATTTTTCGCTCGCCATCAGTTGGAGTGCAGCAACATGTCAGAGGCTTGGAACATTGTGACAGTTGGTGGAGTTGCCATTTGTTCTCAGGAGTGTAAGCAGTTTCCCGTGATTATTGGTAGTGCAGAGTTCAAAGCCAATCTGATTGTAATTGAGAATTCGCGGTTCGACGTTGTTCTGGGTATGGATTGGTTGGGTGAAACCCATGCCATTATTGATTGCCGTGCCAAGAAAGTTGTGTTCTGGATTCCAGATCGTGCAGAATTTGAGTTCCATGCCAGGGAGTCTTCCCTTGGCCGAGCTGCAGTTGATCAGGAGGTTTGTGCGATGGAGTTACATTCAGGCTGTGAGGCTGTGCCTCTAGTAGTTCGGGATTTCTTGGATATTTTTTCAGATGAGTTGCCTGGCTTACCCCCTGATAGGAAGTGGAATTCGGTATTGATGTTCAGCCTGGAACAACACCGATATCGAAGAGTCCCTACAGGATGGCACCGGTTGAGCTAGCAGAGCTTAAGCTGGAGATTCAGCAGTTGCTTGATTTGGGTTTCATCAGACCTAGTGTTTTTTCTTGGGGTGCTCCGGTCCTTTTTGTCGACAAGAAGGATGGTGGTCGTCGACTGTGCATGGATTATCGGGAACTGAACAAAGTTACTGTGAAGAATTGGTATTCGTTGCCCAGGATCGATAATTTGTTTGATGAGTTAAGTGAGGCTGTTATTTTCTCGAAGTTGGATCTTCGTTCTGGGTATCACCAAGTCAAGGTGAAGGCTACGGATATACAGAAGACTGCTTTCAGGACTAGATACGGGCACTATGAGTATCTTGTGATGTCGTTCGGAGTTACGAACGTGCCGGCTGTATTCATGAGTCTTATGAACCGGGTCTTCTCTCAGTTCTTGGATAGATTTGTGATGGTATTCATTGATGATATTTTGGTGTATTCTCGGAATCGAGAAGATCATGCTGAGCATCTTAGAGTGGTTCTGCAAACTTTGAGGGAGAATCAGCTCTATGGGAAACTTAGCAAGTGCGAGTTTTGGCTCGACAAAATTTCATTCTTGGGGCACATTATCTCAGGTGATGGTATTTCTGTGGATCCTGCCAAGGTTGAGGCTGTGAAGGATTGGCCTATTCCCAAGTCAGTTTCAGATGTCAGGAGTTTTCTCGGTTTGGCTGGCTATCGGAAGTTCGTCAAAGATTTTTCGAATATAGCAGGACCGTTGAATAAGTTGATTGGAAAGGATCAGAAGTTCTGTTGGTCTGATGAGTGTGGCAAAGCTTTTGTTTTGTTGAAGAACAGATTGACGTCAGTGCCTGTGTTGACTATAACCGATGGTTCAGGCGGATTTGTAAGTCACTGTGATGCTTCTGGTAAAGGTCTTGGAGTAGTTTTGATGCAGAAGGGCCGAGTCGTTTCGTATGCATCAAGGCAGTTGAGGCTGCATGAGAAGAACTATCCTACTCATGATTTGAAGTTAGCGGCAGTGATTTATGCTTTGAAACTATGGAGACATTATTTACTTGGGGACCGAGTGGAGATCTTTACAGACCACAAAAGTCTCAAGTACGTCTTCACCCAGAAGGAGTTAAACATGAGGCAAAGGCATTGGTTGGAGCTTATGGCCAATTATGACATCAGTTTGCAATACCATTCTTGTAAAGTAAACTTGGTGCTAGATGCATTGAGCAGGAGACCAACAGTTATGTTCTTGACTCAGCAGAGGGAATTGATTGAGCAGATGTGGAGGTTGGAGTTGGAGGTTTTGTTGCCGAGTTCTGATCGGAGTTGTTTGGTGCTTCAGCTGCAGTCGTCTCTTGTTGATCAGATTAAAGAGGCGCAGGCTAGTGATGCACAGTTGCAGAGATTTCTAGCTGAGGTTGAGTCTGGGTCCAGGACGGACATGGTTATTCATTCGGATGGATTGCTTCGTTTTGGGTCCAGATTATGTGTCCCGAAAGGTGATGTTCGTCAGAGGTTGCTTGAGGAAGCCCATCAGTCTTCATATTCTATCCATCCTGGCGGTACTAAGATGTATCGGGATTTGAAGCTTCATTTCTGGTGGCAGGGTATGAAAAAGGCTGTGGCTCAGTTTGTTGCTCAGTGTTTGATCTGCCAGCAGGTTAAGGCAGAGCATCAGAGAACTGCTGGACTTATTCAACCGCTTCCTATTCTAGAGTGGAAGTGAGAACACATCACTATGAATCTTGTGACTGCTTTGCCGAGGAGTCCTAAGGGTCATAATGTCATTTGGGTGATTGTCGACCGTTTGACGAAGAGTGCTCACTTCATTCCTTTTCGTGTTGGGCAGTCTACTGAGAGCCTAGCCGAGAGGTATATGCAAGAGATTGTTAGACTTCATGGGGTTCTAGTCATTATTGTATCTGACAGGGATAGGAGATTCAGATCTTAGTTCTGGGAGAGTCTTCAGGCTAGTTTGGGGAGTAAGTTAAAGTACAGTACAACTTTTCATCCCCAGACTGATGGACATTCAGAGCAGACTATTCAGATTCTTGAGGACATGTTGAGGTCCTGTATGTTTCAGTTTGGTGGGTCTTGGGAGGATCATTTGCATCTCCTAGAGTTCTCGTACAATAACAGCTTTCAAGCCAGTATTAAAGCTGCTCCATTCGAGGCACTCTGTGGGCGGAAGTGCAGATTGCCAGTGTGCTGGGATGACATTGGTGAGAGAAAGTTGTTGGGTCCGGAGTTGATCACCAAGACAGTTGATGCGGTGGTTCAGATCAGGAGGCACTTGCAGGCTGCTCAGGACAGGCAGAAGCGATGGGCTGATATCCATTGGAGAACTTTGGAATTTGGTGTTGGTGACCATGTTTTCCTAAAGGTATTGTCGTGGCGCGGTGTCATTCGGTTTGGTGGTGGGGGCAAGCTTAGCCCTAAGTTTATTGGACCGTTTGAGATTTTGGAGTGAGTAGGCAAGGTGGCCTATCGTCTTACATTGCCGCCAGCTTTATCAGGAGTGCACGACGTTTTCCATGTCTCACAACTCAGGAGATATATTCGAGATGAGATCCACGTGATCGACTATTCTGAGTTGACCGTTCGGCCGGATTTGACTTGTGAGATTCCACCAGTTGCTTTTGTGGATCGGCGGGAGAAAGTGCTTAAGAACAAGATCATCAAGTTGGTTCGTGTTGCTTGGAATCCTCACTTGCCTGGTGAGTCGACTTGGGAGCTGGAAGAGGAGATTCAGCAGAAGTTTCCTCATTTGTTTGAGTAGTTTTGTTTTGTTTTTTTGGTTGTTTTGGGGTTACCTTATGTATCTTCTTTTTGAATTTCGAGGACAAAATTCTTCTTATTAGGTGGGTAGGATTGTAACTCCTGTTTTTTATTTTTTTTGTATTTTGAGTGCATTTTTCGTTTTGGTGTATTTTCTCTCTTGTATTCTTTCTGAACCATATATTAGAGTTGTTTCGATATATATTCGTTTATTTCATTTTGAACTCTTTGTGGTTGATTGGTTGTCTTTTGTTTCGTTCTTCTATTATTTGATCTTTCTTTCATTTGGGCTCGTTCTTTTTATTTTTATTATCTTTTTTGTTTTTTTTTTGGGTGTTTGTGGTGATGGTGGTTGGTTGTTAGCTTATTCACAATCCTATTTTTTGATCCCTAATAAGATTACCAAAGCCAAATTAAATCTCCAATCCTATTTGATATCCTATACAATTTATATCCTAATTAAAGCCCAATTAAACAAATCCTACTACTCCTCCTAATTACCCACAACCCAATTACCCATTAACCCTAATCCCCATATATATATAAATCTAACCTGCCTCCCTAAACCCTAATCCTAAACCCCAGCCTCCACATCTTCTACACCCGGCCTCCCCCCTTCCTCCTTGTTCCCTTGCGCCACCTGCACACCATCAACCAGACGCCCTACCCACTGCCCAGGCCGACCACCCTCCCTCCGGCTTGTGCACCCTCCGATGCCGCAACACCCCAAACCCAAGCCCCATAATTCCCTTGGCCGACCTTTTCCTTGGCCATCTCGACCTCCTACACCACCATATACCACCCTAGTCTCTCTCTTGGTGATCCCTCGTGGCCGCAAGCCACTATTGTTGTCATCATCTCTCTTGGATCATCTCTCTTTTGGTGTCATCGTTCCTGTGGAGATTTTCGCTCAAGTTTGCTTGGATTCATTCGTTCGTAGATTTTCGTTCGTGGATTTTGCTCGTTGTCGGGAGTCCACTCCCGTTATTCTTGATTTTCGTCGTTCTTCATCTTCGGTTAAGGCAAGTAACTTGTACTCAAATATCTTTGTATGATACAAGTCAAAAACACCACCTATAGTGCAGTTGGGTCTAGAGACGACTCTTGTTTGTGTTATTCTTGATGGTTTTTGTCTCTATAGTGCTATTTGACCATAGATGACTCACGACACATAATTTGACATGAAATAACTTAGGTTTTACCCGTTCTTAATTTGATCATGTATGTGGGACTTTTGTGAGAATTCGTAATTTTGTTGAGACCCATGTGATATACTTGGTGTGGACATGCTAGATACCCTAATTCATGATGTTTGGATATTTGGTAGACTCAATTTCATGTTTGGTTGTGTTTTGAACAAGTTTTGTATGATATATGTTGAGTTGTTGTTAAAGGGAAAAATTTGTATTTTGTCGCTGATCTGTTTTGTTTGCTGTTTTGGACTGTCTTAAAGTCAGTATCTTAGTTCCAGTATAAAACAGGAGTTTTAGAGAATTTCGTCTATTTTCAAACTCCTCTGACCTTGCTTGATTTCGTTTTCGTATGTGTGAGTTATGACTGTTTTACTACAGAGGTGTCGAACTTTTCCAGATTTCGTTTCTTGGTGTTTTTGATGACTAAATCATTTTAATAACTGTGTTACAAATATTATTTTGATCCAAAACTTTGGTCAGTTTTTCTTTATCTACTTAGGAATTACCCAGAATTTTGGTGGATTTTTTTGAAGTGTTTTATGTGCCGTTTCATGGTCGTTTGTGAAAACTATACTTGCTATATTTTGCTCGCTGTTCTGTAAAGAACCGTATTTTCACCCTGATTCCTTTTACTATATGAAAAATGTTTGTGAAATATGAAAGTTAGTATATTTTTTCTATTTTCATCTCCCTTTGGAGGATTTGGGTTTCTGATATGGCTAAAAATGGGGTTTAATCGGAACCGTCCAAATCGGGCACGAATCCTGAAGCCCAGGGGTAGAACGGTAATTTCACCTACCAATGGGTCTGAGATGGATACTGGATCTCTTTGTCAAAGATCCAATAACCCACGAATGGATCCACCACAATTGGGTGCAGGTTTCAGCCAGCGGAAAGCCCGATCCAGAGGGATAGAATTAGGGTTCTTGGTTAAATCCTAATCAACGGCCCTGATTCATGCCTATCCTTCCACTGGGAATTAGGGATTACATTCCTAATCTGTTTACAAGGAGAATATTCCTTATCAGATCGCGGGGATTACATTCCTAATCCAGTCCCTAAGACACCTATAAATACCCCCCATCCATCTCCATTAAGAGATAATCAATCTTTTGCCAGTTTTCACACTCTTTCTTAATCATCCCTGATTACTGACTTGAGCGTCGGAGGGTGCGTCGCCAGGAACAACCCCGGTGTCTGGCACTTCTTGCAGGTGTACGGCGGGAGTCAGCATCAGACTCCGACGGAACAGGTATACAGGTTTGCTATTCAGTTTTCCTAAGAATCCACAAATACTATCTGTTTGCCCCCACACCAAATTTAGCGGCAACAGATTGGCGCCGTCTGTGGGAAACTAACGAATAGCAACCTCCCCTCTTCCCGTTGGACAGATCTTCTCCAGCCATGCCTCCTAGGAAAGTCAGATCCAGAGGGTCCAACCGAGGACCCAACCCCGATCAGCAACAAGAAGTTCCCCCTCAACCCGCTCAACAGCAGGGGCAACTTCTTCCTCAAGCGGAGGACCCACTCCAATAGGGCCCGCCTGCTCCTCAGAACCAACAGCCTCCCAAGGGTCCCGATCCGCAGAAGCAGCCCCTCCATCCGGACCACGTCTCCATCCACAACGCCTCTTCAGACTCTATGGCCTCTCACCATCCCCGAGCTTCCGATCACCACAACACCGTCCTCAATTGGCAGAATGATGAGGATCTTCGCCGCCATCTGGATGAAAAGCGGGCCTGAGAGGGAACCTCCCACCAACACCGTCCGGATGAGCCGTCTCCTCACCGCCGAGAATACAGGAGGTCCCCTACCCGAAGGGGGCGGAGAGAGTCCCTCGAGCATTACAGAAGAAGGCCACACTCCCCTGCAGGTCGGCAACAGCCTAGGAACGATGAGGCACCCATCACCCGTGCCGAGTTCCAGCAGTTCCAAGCGACCGTCCTACAAGCTCTCAATCTCCGTTCTAACACCAATGCTTCGAAGATCCCCTCTCCTCCTCCGATTCGAAGTCCTCGCCGACGGTCCCCATCTCCTCCTCCGGCTCCCAGCAACTCCCGGCATGTGCAAAGTCCTCGCCGCTCCAGGAGCTACCGTCGTCGTAGCCCCCGCTCTCCCTCGTACGAAGACGAGTCTAGAGGCTTGGCTGATTACCGTCGAAGGGATGACGCTGTATACCGCCGTCTCCACGAGATGGAGAGGCGCTTGGGTCAGTTAGACCGAGAAGAAGAGCTCAGAGGAAGGACTCTTCGTCCTAGTCGACCTCCTTTTTCCCGAACCATAGTGGATGCACCTGTGCCAATCGGCTTCAAACCCCCTCAATTTGAGACCTATTCCGGGGAGACCGACCCCGTTGATCACATCGAAAGCTTCAAGACCCTAATGCTCATCCATCAAGCTTCCGATGCTCTGCTTTGTAAAACCTTCCCCGCAACTCTCAAGGGTCCGGCTCGAGAATAGTACTCTGGCCTCGCCCCATCCTCAATATTCTCCTTCGAGCAATTCGAGACCCTCTTCGTCACCCATTTTGTAAGTAGCCGTAGAACTGAGAAGACCAGCATCTCGCTACTGTACCTCCACCAGAAGAAGGGTGAAAAGTTGAGAGACTATGTGAAGAGGTTCACAGCTGAAGCCAGGTCCATAGCATCCCTCGACCAGTCGGTCGCTGCAGCAGCATTTCAATCCAATGTCCTCAATTCCAACCTCCGCTCCTCCCTCGCCAAGAAGCCCCCATAAAACTTCTCTGACCTCCTCCTCTGAAGTGAAAAATACATTCGGGCCGAAGAAGCCGAGCACCGCCCTAACTTGGAGGGGTCTTTCTCCGGGTTTAAGAGAAAGGGAACAGAAGAGGAAGGAGCCAAGAAGCTCCAGAAGGATAATGCCGGCCAGCGCCGACCTCCCCCCAGGTTTGAGAAATTTACTCCTCTCACCACCAATGTCTCTACCATTCTGATGGAAGTTTAGAAGGAAGGGATCATACCTCCTGCTCCGAGGATGAACACCCCTACCAAGAAAAGGGATAAAGAGAAGTGGTGCCGTTATCACCGGGACCATGGCCACAACACCAATGATTGTCGGGCCTTGAAGAATGAGATAGAAGCCCTCATCCAGAGGGGGCAGCTGACCAGATTCGTGAGAAAGGACTGAGTCGACCTTCCTCCCCCGCCTCAGGGGGCTAATAAGCACCCGAAACACGATGAAACGCCTGACTTCGAAGAGGAGCGTGTCCTACACCTCATTCATGGGCGCCCAATGGGGGGCTCCTCAAACTCCTCTCGAAAGGCATTTATAAGAGAAGTCAATTCGGTTCGCGCCACCCCTCCTCCCAAAGGCCTCGAAGTACCCGTCACATTCTCAGACAAAGATCTTGAAGGTGTCCGCACCCCTCATTGTGACGCACTCGTCATCAGCCTCCACATGGCGAAATTCAAAGTGGAGAGGATCCTAGTGGACAATGGCAGCTCCGTTAACATCCTCTTCCTCACCGCTTTTAAAGGCCTAAAGCTCTCCTGAGACAGACTCAAGCCTGCCGGCTACACGCTCCATGGGTTCACGGGAGTGCCAGTGACTATTGAAGGGGTGATCAACCTCGACGTAACCACTGGCAAAACTCCTACTACCCGAACGGAGTCGATGGACTTCATGGTCGTAGATGTCCCCACAGCCTACAATGTCATTCTGGGTTGGCCCGGCTTAGCTGCCCTTGAAGCCGTCCCTTCCGCCTATCACCTCAAAATGAAGTTTCCCACTCGGGCCGGAGTAGGGGAAGTAAAAGGCAATCAGGAAACGGCCCGCAAGTGCTACATGACCTCTACCCTCGGTCGCGTCCTCTCCTTAGAAACTCTAGAAATCCCCCAAGATGCTGCCCGACCGATGTCCGAGCCGGTGAATGAATTGGAGGAAGTGCTCTTCTCTGAGCAGGATCCAACTCGCAAGTTCTTTGTTAGCAAGTCCCTCCCGTCCGCCCTATGCTCGGACATTGTACAATGCATCCGAAGGAACCGAAACCTCTTCACTTGGTCAGCTGCAGACATGCCCGGAATTTTCGAAGAGCTCTTAGTCCACCACCTCAGCGTTGTTCCGGGGTCCAAACCGGTTCAACAGAAGAGGCACAAGTTCGCCCCCGAGCGCCAACTAGCTATAAAAGAGGAGGTGGACAAGCTCTTGAAGGCCCGGTTCATACAAGAGGTGAACTATCCCGAGTGGTTGTCGAATGTAGTAATGGTGAAGAAGCCCAATGGGAATTGGAGGATTTGTATCGATTTCACCGATCTCAACAAGGCTTGCCCCAAGGACCCTTTCCCTCTTCCGAGTATTGATACTTTGATTGATGCCACCTCGGGATATGAACTCCTCAGCTTCATGGATGCCTTCTCAGGCTACAACCAGATCCGAATGTTCCCCCCGGATATCCCGAAGACATCATTTGTGACCGACCAGGGCCTCTATTGCTACAGGGTTATGCCCTTCGGTCTGAAGAATGCAGGCGCCACATACCAATGCCTCGTCAACAAGGTTTTCCAAGCTCAAATCGGCCGTAATATGGAAGTATATGTTGACGACATGCTTGTGAAAAGCGTCCGAGGTCCCGATCATGTAACCGACCTCCAAGAGGCGTTTGATGTTCTGAGAAAGCACAACATGAGACTCAATCCAAGCAAGTGTGCGTTCGGAGTCTCGTCAGGGAAGTTCCTCGGCTTCATGGTCAGCCAACGGGGAATTGAAGCTAACCCTGAGAAGATCAAGGCCATACTAGACATGACCCCTCCCAAGAATGTTAAGGAAGTTCAGAGGTTAACAGGCCGCCTAGCCGCCATAGGGCGCTTTCTCTCGAAGTCCGGGGAGAAATGCCTCCCTTTCTTCAAAGCCCTCAGGGGGGCTAAAGGTTTTGAATGGGGTCAACAGCAACAGGAGTCCTTCGACCAGCTCAAGGCTTACCTCGTTAATCCTCCCCTCCTCAGCAAGCCAATCCCTGGCGAACCCCTCTACCTCTACCTGGCAACCTCCGAGCAGACCCTCAGTGCCGTTTTAGTAAGGGAAGAAGACTGGGCTCAAAAGCCTATCTACTATGTGAGCAAGGTACTCCAGGATGTCGAGCTCCGCTATCCGAGAATAGAAAAGATGGCTTATGCCCTGGTGATGGCCGCAAGGAAGCTTCACCTGTATTTTCAGTCCCATTCGGTGGTCGTCCTTACCGACCAACCGCTGAAGCAGGTCCTCCACAAGCCAGAGACCTCGGGTCGCCTTATGAAGTAGTCAATCGAGCTGAGCTAGCATGATATAACCTATCAGCCTCGGACCGCGATCAAGGCTCAGGCCCTGGCAGAATTCATAGTTGAAAGTACCATCCCCGAGTTTAGCCAAGCAACGAAGGGGCCACCTGTCTGGTCAGTCTATGTGGACGGATCCACCTGTAACGAGGGAAGCGGAGCCGGGGTCATTCTGGTAGGCCCAGATGACTTCATCCTCCAATACTCCCTCCGTATAAACTTCAAGGCCTCGAACAATGAAGCAGAATACGAGGTGCTCATAGCCGGTCTTGGGATGGCTCGCAATGCAGGGGCACAACGCCTACGGATCTTTAGCGACTCTCAGCTAGTCGTAAATCAGGTCCTCGGCAAGTATGAAGCACGTGATGACAGGATGGTTAAATACTTAGCCAAGGTCAGGAGCCTCATGGCACTGTTTGAAGAAGCCCTCATCCAACGCATACCCCGGGAAGAAAATGCTCAAGCCGACGCCCTCTCCAAACTAGCCTCTTCCTCCCTTCAAGGTCTCGAGCAGACTGTCTTGATAGAGGTCCTTCTGAAGCCGAGTAGAGGACGAAACTCCCGACTCTATGGAGTCGCTGCCTGTACTGCTCGAAGACAACTAAATGAAATCCCTCGTCGAATTCTTAAGGGATGGACTCCTCCTCGAGGATCCCAAGGAAGCTCGAAGAGTGAGAACCCGAGCTGAACGTTACACACTAATCGGAGGTATCCTATATAAATGCTCCTTCACACAGGTAGACGGCCGGCCTTACCTGAGATGCCTCTCCCCCGAGCAGGCCGACTATGCCCTGCAAGAACTTCACGAGGGCATCGGCGGGGCACATTCGGGATCCAGATCCTTGGCCCGCAAAGTGTTGAATTACGGATATTTCTGGCCCACTCTCTTACGAGATGCCGAACGACATGTTCAGTAATGTAGCTCTTGTCAGAAGTACTCTGACATCTGATGCCTCCCACAAGCTCCACTAACTTCCCTATCAAGTCCAGTCCCCTTTGCAATGTGGGGGATGGATTTACTAGGGCCATTTCCACCAGCTTCCGGACAGTTCAAATTCTTAGTCGTAGCGATCAACTACTTTTCAAAATGGATAGAGGCCGAGCCCTTGGCCACGATCACCGAGAACAAGGTTGTTCAGTTCTTTTGGAAGAGCGTGATCTGCCGATTCGGCGTCCCTCGGGTCCTGATAACAGACAACGGAACCCAGTTCATCGGGGTTGCCTTCCGAGCTCTATGCGAAGACCTTGCCATCCAACACAGGTTCTCCTCCATCTCACATCCCCAGTCGAATGGCCAAGCCAAAAATGCTAACCGACAGATCCTCTTCGGCATTAAGAAGAGGTTGGATAAATGTTCCAAAGGCTTGTGGGTCGATCAGCTTCCCAACGTGCTGTGGAACTACCGCACCACAAAACGGACCCCCACAGGAGAGAGCCCATTCAATCTCACCTATGGGTCCGAGGCCATCATCCCCCTAGAAGTCGGAATACCCTCTCCTCGTCTAATAGCTTATGAAGAAGAGCAAAATGCCAGAGAGCTCAGAGCAAATCTAGACCTGATAGATGAGATCAGAGAAAGAGCTGCCATTCGTCAACAAAGCTACCGAAGAAGGATCGAGTTGGCATACAACAAGAGAGTCTGCCCCACGGACCTCAAAGAAGGGGACCTGGTCCTCAGAAAGTTGGCCATCTCCTTTCCTGGTCAAAAGAGTAAACTCGCTCCAAATTGGGAGGGACCTTACAGGATCGTCAAAGAAGTTCGGCCCGGCACATACAGACTATAAGATCTCGAAGGCAGGGAGATCCCTAGGACATGGAATGCCGACCATCTCTTAAAATACCAAGAGAGGGCACCAACACCTCTCTAAGTATTTTGAGATGTCGAACTGTTCCTCTCCTATTACTTGTAATGATTTTCTTTTATTTTTCCCTTGTAATAACAGCTAGCAACTTTAGATGCAGCCAACTATTAATCATTAATAAAGAAAGCTTCTTTATACTTTACTATTGTTTACATCTCTCTGCTTTCACTCTTCACTCTAACAATGGTTCGGAGTCCAACACTTGGCTCGATTCTACTTCGCAAGTTCGCTTCTAAGCGAGCTAGAAGTAGTTCGCCATTCGGAATTGCTCCCACAACCGTTGAACTAATCTAACGATGGTTCGGAGTCCAACACGTGGCTCGAGTCTACTTTGCAAGTTCGCTTCTAAGCGAGCTAGAAGTAGTTCGCCATTCGGAATTGCTCCCACAACCGTTGAACTAATCTAACGATGGTTCGGAGTCCAACACTTGGCTCGATTCTACTTCGCAAGTTCGCTTCTAAGCGAGCTAGAAGTAGTTCGCCATTTGGAATTGCTCCCACAACCGTTGAACTAATCTAACGATGGTTTGGAGTCCAACACTTGGCTCGAGTCTACTTCGCAAGTTCGCTTCTAAGCGAGCTAGAAGTAGTTCGCCATTCGGAATTGCTCCCACAACCGTTGAACTAATCTAACGATGGTTTGGAGTCCAACACTTGGCTCGAGTCTACCTCGCAAGTTCGCTTCTAAGCGAGCTAGAAGTAGTTCGCCATTCAGAATTGCTCCCACAACCGTTGAACTAATCTAACGATGGTTCGGAGTCCAACACTTGGCTCGATTCTACTTCGCAAGTTCGCTTCTAAGAGAGCTAGAAGTACTTCGCCATTCGGAATTGCTCCCACAACCATTGAACTAATCTAACGATGGTTCAGAGTCCAACACTTGGCTCGAATCTACTTCGCAAGTTCGCTTCTAAGCGAGCTAGAAGTAGTTCTCCATTCGGAATTGCTCCCACAACCATTGAACTACTCTAACGATGGTTCGGAGTCCAACACTTGGCTCGATTCTACTTCGCAAGTTCACTCCTAAGCAAACTAGGGGTAGTTCGCCATTCGGAATTGTTCCCACAACCGTTGAACTACTCTAACGATGGTTCAATCGCAAACACTTGGCTCAATCCCACTCCGCGAGCTTACTATCAGACAAACTCGACACATCTCGTGAAGTTCGCGAGAAGCGTGAGTTCGGCACCACTGGCCGAACACTCATGTCGCCGACCCCCACACGAGCAAAAAACCAGCTCAGGGACCTCGGCACGACGAACACAGTCACAAACCAAACAACTACACAAAGCAACAAAGAACATGCAAGCCCGAGAGAGAAATATTATTAATAATTGGGATGCAGTACAAAGCGACTCTTCCATACAAAAAGATTACAAGGCTTTGAAGAACAAAAATTACAATGCCGACTCACTACACTTAGACTAAAGACAAAGGCTTAAAAAATGATCATCAATGCCTCCGTGGCGCAGGGATGTTCCTCTTCAAGGACACTCGAGGTCGGCGACGTTTGCCTCCGGAGCCCGACCCCAAACCAGCGAATTGGGATGTGTCCTCGGCACTGCTCCTAGCAGCCGCATCGACGGATGCCCCGCTCGACGAAATGGCCACAGAGCTTTGCGCATCCCCCAGGCTTGGATGGCTGAGAGGCGGACGGGTCGCCATCTCGTAAAACGTGATGCCCCGATCGCTCTCCGCGCGAGTACACGAAGTGCTCCTCACATTGATCGGCCCCGAACGTGGTTTGAGACGAGCCACCTCTGCCTCCAGCTCTGAGATCCGATCTCGTAATGAGTCATCTTTGACATTGACCTCGAAGCGAGGAGGTATCGCAGAGCTCGGGACGCCGGAGCGACTCGTGATAAGACACTGAAGGTGAGTGACTTCGATGCTCTTATCCACCGTGGCTCTCTTCAGCGCATCGACCTCGGTGGTCAGTTCGTCCCGTTCGGTCGTCAGTTTGGCCACCTCGGCCGTCAGTCCTTCTCCCTCCGTCCGAAGCTCCGTCTCCACAGTTTGCAGGTGGCAGATCTCAGAAAGCAGATCGTCCCTCTCCGCTGTTATTTTGGATAAGGTGTGGCGAATGCACTTGATCCGAAGCCCGTAGCTAAAGGCGGTCGACGAACCTTCCTCCTCTCCTAAGGGGGTCATCTCGGCGATCCTGCTCTCCAGACGCCGGATCTCAATGTCTCGCCGACCTAGGATGAGCTGAAGATGGTTCTGCTCGCTTTCGGCTCGCCGCAATCCCAGCTCGACTTCATAAAGCCACTCTCGGCACCTCGCCAAGCACAGCCTCATCACCCCTAAGCTAGCCTCGGCTCGAGCATTGTCATCCGAGCGAGTGGGCTCGACGTCTTGAGTTACCACCACAAGCTGAAAAGAAGTCGAGACAAACAACAAATTTTAAAACGCACTGCCGAGGTCCTACACTTCAAAAATTTTCAAACAAATTTTGAAGAATTGTTGGGAGAAGATAGAGACACGGAGTCGAACCCAAAAAGATGTGTTTTTCATTCATTACAAAAAGCGGTGGCCAGCCCGCAATTAGGCGTTACAAAAAAAGAAAAGAAAAGAAAAAGAACAGGAGTAAAAACGAGCGGAGTCAGGGTGCGACCTCTTTCCCAGGGCGGCGAGAGCGGGGGGGGGGGGTCGACGTCTCCGATGGGGGCACCACCGCCAGTGGGGTAACCACAGTGCTCGGGACCTCGCCGGTGACTTCGACTTCAGTCTCGGCTTCGTCCTCCCCTTCTTTTTCTTCCCCCTCTGATTCAGGGTCGAAGCCCTCGACGTGGCCCAGGAACAGTCTCCATCCCGAGCAGTCCACGTCAGGGTACGTCTTCGTCACCCGGGCGATGGCTTCGGCATAAGCCTTAGCCATGTTTTGGGCGAGGAAGCCTTGCGCCTTCGCCAGGGTCGCGTCCTCGGCCCCCTTCACCGCCGCAGCCTTCGCCTCTTCAGCTTCAGCCAATTGTTTGGCCGCCTCCTCCTTCTGGCGAAGAAGGTCACTCTCCAGCTTCGCGACCTGAGCCTGGAGGAACTCGACCCTTGTCGCCTTCCCTTCGAACTCGACCCTGATCTTGTCGAGCTCGTTCCCCATCCGAGCCTTCTCTTTCCGAGCCTGGTCGGACTCCTGCTTCAGCTCCTTCTCCAGAGCCGCCAACCTCTCAGTGAGGTGTCCAAAATGGCTAAAGAGATTATAGCTAAAGGAAAGAAGAACTAAAAGAGTTAGAAAAATTATAGCTAAAGAGATTCAACGACAGAAAAAATCCAACACTTACCGAGACCGCCGAACGAGCGATCTCAATGACGTCGTCACCTTCTTGTCCGGCCTCCATGGTGGCCCGGTCCTTCGGCGTAGCAAGGTGCTTGACGCCCTGTATGCTCGCCAAGGAGTTGCTGAGGAATCCGTCGTGCTTCCGAACTTGCCAGTCCGGAATATGGATCCTTTTGTGCTCCTCCGTCAGGAGCTCCTCGGCCGCCACTGTCAGCGGCGGCATCGTCATTCCGAGGGCTGCGGCGATGGGGAACTCGCCGACCCCAGTCGATGCCGAGGTACCTGCACCGAAGACAACCGGGCTATCGAGGGTCACCACCTCCTCGACCGAGGCCATCACCCACGGAGTCTTCGGGGTCGGCAACTTGGTGGCCACCCTCTTGCGCTTCTTCGACGCCTTACTGGCGAGGCCTGCCCTCAAAGCTAGCACCGTGTCGTAGTCCATCGCCTCTACATTAAAGACAAAAGTTCGTTAGCACAATACAACTCATGCAAAATGAAATATGAAAAACAAAGCATAAAAGAAGCCGCGTACTGGGATCTACGCGGCAGAGCCCTCCCTTGAACAAGATGTCCTCGGTCAGCTCCTTCCAATCGTACTTCGGCCGATCGAGAAGTGTCCGGACTGCCTCTTCTTCTTCAGCACGAAGCTTAGGCAGCGCCCTCGCCCTCTTCGGCACCCCTTCCACCCAACCGGAGGGGATCGGCCAGGCCTCCGGACTCCGCACTATCAAGAACTTTTCACGCCAGTGCTTGATGGAGTCGGGGCATATGACGAGCCTGCCACCGTGCCTCGGAGCCAAATAGTATCGGTACTCCGACTTGTTCCCTTGGTGTAGCCGATAGATTGTCCGAAGCACATTCAGCTCCGGCTCGATCCCGGCAGCTTGGCAGTGAAGTACAAAGCCATTTATGACTCTTCGTGCGTTCGGCATAAGTTGGATGGGGCTGACCCCGATCCAACTCAGGACGACGATGGCGAACGGATGGAGAGGTAGCCGAGCCCCGGTGATAAAGGCATCAACCGGCCAGTAACACATGGTCACTGGCAGCGGCGAGTTGGCCCTAACCCCGAGACCCGGTAGCATAAGCTCGTACTCCTCCGGGATCTGGAAGCAGTCCCGGATCACTCCCAAGTCCTCTTCGCGAAGGATCGATACCATCTCGTCCGCCTCCGTCGTCTCCCTCGCCGCATTCTCCTCGAAGGACCTCCCCCTCCCATGAACTATGCGCTCGGCGTGCTCCTCCGGAAGCTCTCGAACCCTGTGGAGCCCTGTCAGTTGCCCCGGCAATCTCCCGAACTCCCCCATACGCTTCGGGTCCTCCACGACCGAATCTTTGCCGAACACCTTCTTGCCTTTGTCTGGCCGACTCGGACTATGGGCATCGGTGATGTTAAGGGAGGGCTCGGAAAAAGAGGTCGACTCGGAGAGAGAAGCAAGAGACATAGTTTATGAAATAAACTAAGTATAAATTACCTTAAAAGATTACCTGCCAGAAACTCCACCAGAAAACGAACGGCGATCACCGGAAACACTCGCGGAGCACAAGAGATCGCCTGAGCAAAAGAGAAGAGAAGTGAAAAATGATAGGGGGGTGAGGTTTTATAGAGAGAGGCGGGCCAAACGAGGTTAATGGGCCTGTACTACCGGCCCATCCACATAAAATGGCAAAAGCGACCTCAATCGTCGCCTTGTTTACCAAGCCAAACCGTACACCGCATTAATTACTGTCCCATCTGACAGAAGCTCAGAGGTCACAGCATTAAATGAGCATCTCATCCGTCAGAGCTGTCAGAAGTTCAGAAGCCATCACATTTAATGACTGCCACGTCTGCCAGCTGCGCAGAAGCCACCAACTCCGCAGTGCATCCTACGCCAAAAATGCCAAGTCCTGGGCCTCGGCACTGGCTGCCGAGCGTTCTTGACACCGACCCTGTTACAGGGAAAAATCGGGGTTTGGTACCAGCTGCCGAGTGTTCTTGACACCGACCCTGTTATAGGGAAAAGTTGGGCCTCGGCACCAGCTGCCGAGCGTTCTTGACACCGACCATGTTACAGGGGAAAAGTTGGAGTTCGGCACCAGATGCCGAGCGCTCTTGACACCGACCCTGTTACAGGGAAAAGTTGGACCTCGGCACCAGCTGCCGAGCGTTCTTGACACCCACCCTGTTACAGGGAAAAGTTGGACCTCGGCACCAGCTGCCGAGCGTTCTTGACACCGACCCTGTTACAGGAAAAAGTTGGACCTCGGCACCAGCCGCCGAGCGTTCTTGACACCGACCCTGTTACAGGGAAAAATTGGGATTCGGCACCAGCTGCCGAGCACTCTTGACACCGACCCCGTTATGGGGAAAGTTGGACCTCGGCACCAGCTGCCGAGCGCTCTTGACACCGACCTTGTTACCGGGAAAAGTTGGACCTCGGCACCAGCTGCCGAGCGTTCTTGACACTGACCCTGTTACAGGGAAAATTTGGACCTCGGCACCAGCTGCCGAGCGTTCTTGACACCGACCGTGTTACAGGGAAAATTTGGACCTCGACACCAACTGTCGAGCGTTCTTGACACCGACCCTGTTACAGGAAAAAATTGGGGTTCGGCACCAGCTGCCGAGCGTTCTTGACACCGACCCCGTTATGGGGAAAAATTGGGGTTCGGCACCAGCTGCCGAGTGCTCTTGACACCGACCCCGTTACGGGGAAAAATTGGGGTTCGGCACTAGCTGCCGAGCACTCTTGACACCGACCTTGTTATAGGGGAAAAGTTGGAGTTCGGTACCAGCTGCCGAGCGCTCTTGACACCGACCCCGTTATAGAGGAAAAATTGGGGTTCAGCACTAGCTGCCGAGCGCTCTTGACACCGACCCCATTACGGGGAAAAATTTGGGTTCGGCACCAGCTGCCGAGCGCTCTTGACACCGACCTTGTTACAGGGAAAAAGTTGGAGTTCGGCACCAGCTGCCGAGCGGTCTTGACACCGACCCTGTTATAGGGAGAAAATTGGGGTTTGGCACCAGCTGCCGAGCGCTCTTGACACCGACTCTGTTACTTGGGAAAAAGCTACCTCGGACCCCGCCGAAATCCATCTCAGCACTCACAACTTAGTCGAGGTCCCTCTCTTCTTCGGAAGAAGGTGCCGAACCACCTACAGACCTCGGCCTCCTGGGCAGTGAGCGCTGGAAGGGGTCGGAAGTGTGAAACAAGCATGTAGGCCACACAACGAAGGAAAACGGCCGAGCCGTCCACCAAGAGATCGCGAAAAAACAATTAAAAATTCGAGAAATTAAGGAAGAACTCCTGGAAAGCAATTGTAGAGGTGGGGAAGCATTTTCTGGTCCCCAAACAAGCAATTATTGCCAAGAATAATCTTCTAAGACCCCCGAATGACGAATTGGCACTTTGCAAAGTTGAAATAATATTCCTGCAAGAACACCACATGGCCATAAGAGCTCAGGAGCAACTCAGAGTTCAATCCACTTGAAAAATCACCGCACTACCTCCATCAAGATTCAAAACCTTCCATTTGGGCTCCGATACAACTCCACTAGCCATTAAAACAGTAAAACTACTCCTCAAAGGCTGATCAAGCTCAGTCTTCGGGAGTGGGGGGCTCGTGATATGGCTAAAAATGGGGTTTAGTCGGAACCGTCCAAATCGGGCACGAATCCTGAAGCCCAGGGGTAGAACGGTAATTTCACCTACCAATAGGTCTGAGATGGATACTGGATCTCTTCGTCAAAGATCCAATAACCCACGAACGGATCCACCACAATTGGGTGCAGGTTTCAGCCAGCGAAAAGCCCGATCCAGAGGGATAGAATTAGGGTTCCTGGTTAAATCCTAATCAACGGCCCTGATTCATGCCTATCCTTCCACTGGGAATTAGGGATTACATTCCTAATCTGTTTACAAGGAGAATATTCCTTATCAAATCGTGGGGATTACATTCCTAATCCAGTCCCTAAGACGCCTATAAATACTCTCCATCCATCTCCATTAAGAGATAATCAATCTTTTGCCAGTTTTCACGCTCTTTCTTAATCATCCCTGATTACTGACTTGAGCGTCGGAAGGTGCGTCGCCGGGAACAACCCCGGTGTCTCGTACTTCTTGCAGGTGTACGACGGGAGTCAGCGTCAGACTCCGACGAAACAGGTATACAGGTTTGCTATTCAGTTTTCCTAAGAATCCACAAATACTATCTGTTTGCCCCCACACCAAATTTAGCGGCAACAGTTTCGTTTCACTAGTTGCAAGATATTATAGTTTTCGTACAGCAGTGTTGGGAATTCTAGTTTTGCCAAACTACTGTTTATTGATGTTTCCCGATTTTGAATGACTGATCTAATTTTACTGGAAAATTATGAAACTTTATATTTAGATACTGGACATATAGGGGAATACCCCAGATTTTTCGTGGATTTATTTATTGAGTTTTCATGCTGTTTTCCTGATCTTGAATTCATTTTCTTGATTTCTGGCTGAACCTATTTTCTGTATTCAAATCAGTTTTGAGCTATGTTTTTGTTAATTAATATATGACTTATTTATACTCACTGGATTTGGTTGGGGGTTTATTTTCTATATGTTTTGACGGATTCAGATTTTCATGTTTGTAAACTTGGAATCATATTTTACTACAGTGTGGTCTTGCTGTCCTGAACTTGAGATTTGTTTATTTTATTCTTTATGAGATATCTTGCACTTGTGCATGTTTATCTTGCAACTTGCACTTGTCACATGATCACGCCATGTTATTCTTGATATATTTTGCACATATACATGCTTGTTTGACATTAATAATAAATAACCAAGCCGGAGTTTAAGGGACAGATCTAATAGCAGATAATTCAGAAACGTATACTCGGAAGGGGATCTACTGATCCTACGTGATTACTTGAGACATGATACTTGGCACGTGATTACTTGATACTTGCACGCAAGACGCGATATTTGCCACTTGCACAACTTGACATGTGATTACATGATACATGATATTTGGAGCTTGGAGCTCGATTACTCGACTTGTCCCCGAGTATACTGCCCTCTATGGTCCACTATGAAATCTAAAGCGAAACTGTTTGTTGTAGCAACCATGTAACGTGGGCTGCATAAAGTGCTACCTAGATAGTAATCACTACAAAACTTTATACATGATACTTGAACATGATACATGCTTGCTTGATACTTGACTACATGATACTTGAGACTTGAAACTTGACACTTGATACATGATTACATGATACTTGACACTTGATGCATGTTTACATGATACTTAATTATTTGACACTTGATTCATGCCATTTATACTTGTTCACTTTGCTATGCTAGTTGTTTATTTTGACATCATGCTTATACCATGTTATTAGTTAGTTTTTCCATGTACTTGTATCCTACATTATAAGTGGCCCGTAACTTGCAATTGACGGGTACTTATTTTTTTCTTCCCTCTTCCCTCCATTCATTGAATTGCAGACTTTGGAGAATGGATTCCAGACAGTATTGGTTACATGAAGGATTAGTGCTGGATTTTATTATTATTATTTCTTGTAGCTTGCTTGAACAATATTATATTCTTGTACTTGGATTTATTCTTGTATTTGGGCAATGTGACCCAGGATATTGACTTATTCAGATCATGACTATTTGAGATTTATATAATTGGTTTCAAGTATTCTTGTTGGTAATTTGGTTCATATGTGCATGTGTTTGAATCTTTTTTTTCCGACTCTGATGATTCTTATGAATGTTGTAAAGATTCTTGAACAGCTTATGGATGATGAAAATCATTCGCTGGGCTTTTGTCTTGTATCTGTATTCCGTATTCTTTTTGGGAAGCGGGGCGTGACATCACCACTAGCATTAGAAGCAATTGTGTGCACCGAGGTCTGCAATTGGCACACAACATATAAATTTACAATAGACAATAAATGAAAACAGGATCTAGAATTGAGAATACCAGAGAAAAATATGTTAAATGTTAGGACCTTCAAAGCATTCTTAGTTATTTGAACTCCAATCTTCTGATCAAAGTTGGCAGTTTGTAGTTGATCTAGTTGAGCAACTCCAAACCATGAACAAACCCTAGGTCGAAGTAGGTGTACCAAATTTGGATCTTCAAAGGCCTTTTCTAGGCTCAGGTTAGGTTCGATTTGAAAGATCACGAGATTTGGTTAAGATTTTGTGAAGACAACCTCAGATTTTCGATCATGTTTGGGAGGGTTTGGGTTCACTTTCGGAAATATTTGGGGAGAAGAAGAAGGGGGGAGAGTGAGAAATGAGTAAAGGGGAAAACTGTGTTTCGAAAACAGGTTTTCTCCCTTTTCAGAAAACCCATTTTAAAATGAGAGTTTTCAGAAAATTTTTTAGGACCACATTTGCAAAACTCTCTATCCAAACAACTTTTTTCAATTTTTTTACAAAAAATTGAAAATGGGTTTAAAAACACAAAACAAACAGACCCTAGTCTCTGATGGCAATAGCCTAATGCAAAGAGGCTTTTCTAATTCTGCCTTTGAACCACAACAGAGCAACACCCCTGGGTCTATTTCTGGCCTAACAAGAAGTTCAGAGTCATCTAGGGAGCTGCTCATGTCAATTTCGATTTTCTCGGTGGTCAGCAGCTCATGCGGAGCCCACATCCGGGAATTTCTTACCCACATCACAAATAAACCGACCATTCTTCTTCAGAGCTAGCCTCTTCACAAAACGTCAACGAGCTCGAAGCTCCTCACCGAGCTATTCGCCAAACTCCCTCCTCGTTGAAGCTGCTCACTGCCGAGCTCGACCCCATCTCTCGTCTGCCCTGCTCCTTGCCAAACTCCCTCCTCGTGAAGCTTGACCTCACCTCCAATGCCTATCTCCTTCAACTCCAAGCATCACCAAGCTCGACCTCACCTCCAATGTCGAGCTCCAACACCCCCAATGTCGAGCTTCGACACCTCCAAGTCGAACTCCATCATCGCCACTCCCTCCTCGCCGATCTCGAGCAAAACTTCGGCGAGCTTCTCAACACTGAGCACCTCTCGCTACACGGGATGCTCGGCAAGTCGGAGACGAGGTCAGAGAAGGCGAAGTTCGAAGGCGAATGAAAAAAAGGGGGGGGCTGCAGCGGGGTCAACGGTTGAGTCAACGATCGCCGTTGAACGCCATGTGTCAGCGTGGCGAGCGCACCGAACAGAAGGGTTTCCGAACGAAAATGGGAAAAAAACTGCTGCCTCCCGATGCGTGTCGCCTCAGGATCAACAGCCGGGATCGGATCAAGCTTCTGCCTCCCGATGCGTGTCGCCTCGTGATCAATGATCGCGATTAAATCAAGGTATTTTCTTTATTTATTTCCTTTATTTAATTATTAAATAGAATTAATTATTTAAAATATTTCGAAAAAATATTGAAAATATTGAAAATATTAATTAAAAATTATAAAAATAATTTTTAATTCGGAAAAATATTTTTCATATTCTGCAAATAATTATTTTATTTTTAGAATAATTAATTAAAATTCAATAATTAATTATTAAAATTCGGAAATTAAATAAAAATTTAAAAAAAAGTTTAAAAAATTTGGAAAATCTGGAAAAATCACAAAAATTCCAGAAAATTCCAAGCATGATTCCAAGTATTTTACAAGCTCTGAAAAACATTGTTACACCTCGACCAAGATCCAAATTCTCCTGAGAACACCAATAAATTCTATAAACCATTAAAAACGGGCGAACTACTACTCGAAGGCGGTGAAACTCAGTCTTTAGGAGTGGGGGGCTTGTAATATGGCTAAAAATAGAACTAAATTGGGACTGTTCAAGTCGGGCACGAATCTCAAAGCTCTTAGGGGTAAAACGGTAATTTCATCTGTAAACGGGTCCGAGAATGGGAACTGGGTCTTTTCCAAGTCCAATAACCCAAAAGCGAATCTTTCTTACTGGGTCATGGCGACAGCCCATTACGAACAAACCCAGGATATTCTAAAGAGTAATTCAAATTCGTGATTATCTTTAAGGGGCGGTTTAAACCGCCCATCTTATCATGAAACGAGTAAAACTCTATCCATAAACACCAGGAAATAGAGAATAATCATTATCTCGAAATTGATCCCTAAGGCGACGATAAATACCCCCTACCACCACAATAAAAAGGTAATCAGTATTTTTTTCTATAAAGGCTCTTTCATAATCTTTACGATTACTGACTTGAGCTTCGGAGGGTTCGTTGTCGGGAACAGTTCCGGTGTTTCAAATTTTTTGCAGGTGAACGGAGGAGACAACCATAGCCAACGTCAACGAAAGTCAAAAAGTCAGATTCTCGACTGTTCGACAAAAGAATCCACATCATCTGGTTACTCCCGTACCGAAAAAAGCAGTAACACAGACTTTATCGTTGATTATCATTCCATATCATGTGTAAGGATATTAAAGATCACGACATACAGCATGTATCCCTCTTGAAAATCACAGGCCAACAACTCGTTTGCACCATAACTTTCTCATTATATTTATCTGCATGATTTGGTGGCTTGCTCTTTTGTTTCCATTAGCTTAAAGGCTGAATCTTCTTTACTGTAGTCCTACATCTAAGCTGTGTAGATGTTCTATTAAATCTCATATATGTATTGGTATTCATGCAGTTGACCTTCCTCCTTGGTTCTCTTCAATGGAAGTGAACTTTGTATCAGAGAGGTGCGTGCTGGTGCAACTAAGAACAGGTAAAGCGTG
The DNA here is from genome assembly GCA_017893485.1 of Hemerocallis citrina. NCBI lineage: Eukaryota > Viridiplantae > Streptophyta > Magnoliopsida > Asparagales > Asphodelaceae > Hemerocallis > Hemerocallis citrina. The sequence goes on from CM030360.1 coordinate 39,081,199, forward strand.
AACGTACATGTAGCTGGGGATGAAATGGCCTAGGTACATCATTTGAGAACAAGTAGAGCATCAATAGTAGGATTATATTTTGACACTTGAACAAACAAAGCATCAGGCAAACAAGCACGATACTACCAACATAAATAGGCTCAATGCTGTATAATTTTTGAATTTGTATCAAATTAGTTCACTTTATTTTGTATACAAGATGGACTGATATGTTGACCTTAAGTTTAGTGAGCACAAAACGTATCATCTACAACTAATATTTTCAGTTGAGATTTATAAGATCTACAGAAAAGGAAAAACCAAAAGAAAAAAATCAAAGTGATTGGAAATCAAGCAAAAGAGGCATGAACCAAAAATATCAATGAAGATTGCACACATGAAACATGTGTTTCAAATCATCAAGAAAGCCAGCAAAAATAGATAATTTATTTCTATTTATGTAAGGAGATTATATGTAAAGTAGTTTTGATTGATAAATTAGTTTTGGAAAGAATATAAAGTCAAATCTCCAAATAAAAGTCGAATCTGCACGACAGCGGTCGACCGCACAAAACGACGGTCGACCAACACAACCGTCGACCGTTCATTTCTGTGAAAAAGATAAATCAGTCGACCGGTCATTTTTCGACTCTCGAGTTAAAAGATTAACGGTTGACTGTTCATCATTGCAGTCGGCCGTCCAACGGCAGATCTGACTATTTCGGAAATATCTTTTCATTTTCAGAAAGATACATTTCTCCATTCTATAAATTGCGGCAAATTCACAGTGTATTCCTCACCCCTTGCAATCATAACTCTTCTGAACTAATCATTTAATCAACACTCCGAGTGTGAGAGATTTTATTGTCTTCTTCAGTTAAGGTCTTTTTAGATCTTGAGAGTTTTTCTTTTCTTCAACTTCGGTGAGTTTTGCGAGACTTATTTGTAGAAGTCCTGCGGGTGTGTAATAGGTCTCTCGGCCTGAATATTGAGAATCAATGTATAAGGATTTAAAGTATAGTGGAACGCTTGTGACGGAGAAATGCTACAAGTAAGTGGTGTGGACGTAGACCTGGGGTCGAACCACGTTATATCGCTGTCTCTTGCTCATTGCTCAGTTTGCTTTATCTTACTCTATCTTTCTACTTTACGCATTTCATTTGAAGTTTTAATTTCTGCACAATCACCTTATTCATCCCCCCTCCCCTCCAGGGTGATTTACATGATATAATCGTATAGTCGTGCTGGATTCTGAATTGTAGAAAACTATTGTATTTAATGAAACAAGAGATATCAATGCTTTGTAAATAACAATTTTTGATATTCAATAAAAAAGAAATGTTTGTTCATTTGGATAATCTTATCTTGTTCATTACAGTCTCACACACACACACAAACACACACACACATACACACCCAGAAAAAAGCCTATCACGGTGTTTTGAAACGCCGGGTTAGCTGATAATGCTACCCAGACGTTTGCAAACATCGGGATAGTCCTTTCGCATCCCAACGGGGGTATTCTTGGCACTTGCGGCGACATTTTTCGAAATGCAACGCATATCAAACCTGACGTTTAAAAACGCTGAGATTGGCCAAAAAAAACATCGGGAAAGCCCAACTTTCCTTTTAATTAATAAAATAAAATAATATATCTTTTTATGCATCGCACAGATTATATGCTAGTGCTAGTTAATAATTAAAATTGAAGGTTACTAAATTTAGAATTAGCATGAGAAGAAAATTCTCTTTCCCGCTATCTGTTGCTTTGCTAGATATTTAGGATAAAAGAAACTTTATTATAATTAAAGGTGTTTATTATAAATATATTTGTTATGTGGAGTATTATTAAAGGTTTGTGATATGATCATATGAGCATGAATTCAAGTTGTGGAGTAGTTCAGTTAGGTATGGGAGTCATAATTGCATAACTTTAGAAGTTCCGGTGGGTTTCAAATTGAATGATGATCACCAAAATTGTGTTTTTTGGGGGTTGCATGAGACATTAAGAGAACCAAAACAAAAAGCACAGATAGAGAGGGCCTTATTGTGTTTAATTAGTATTTCATAATAATAATTTGATCCTAAGTATAAAATACAACGGGATATTATACAATTATTTTCATTTTCAAATGTTCATATCATACTATACCTGGTCATTTACGTACTTTGCACTTCTATAATAGTCCATATATTTTGGTTTACTTCCAAGTCAACTTTTACAAAAGAATACAACCACAATTTATTGATTATTTAAATGCAAAGTTACAACAATGAGTCCATATATTATATTTTTGTTTTTTGATCATTTTATCCATAAAGAGAATATGGTACATTTTCTTATAACATTATCTAAATATTTTTTCTAAAACAAAAATAATTTTTTTACTAAAACTTCAGTTAACTGAATAACTATACAATTATATGCACTGATGTTCAGTGTACTTGGCAATATAAGCTTTCCTTTTGGGGAATCCAGGAATCATGAAATATTCATTCTCATAATATGCCTACGAACTTAATTTAAAACCTAAGGTTTTTTAGGTAATTAAGAACAAAGTTCAGGGGCAATTATCCAAGGAAGTTCTCATATTGGGTGCTACTCCTAAGTCCTAACAAAGTTACGCACGTATTTCCTCCAAATATAAATATTCCAACCCGCCAATTAAGGAATACTAGTAATTTACACGTGTGATGCACGTCTTAATAAATATAGTTTTCTAAAGTAAAAATTTTGATGTAGTCTGGGCTTGAACCTGAGATTTCCTTTATAATAGTTATGCATGGATGTTGCACGGGTTTGTTTGTTCACAAATGAAAACTCCAACTCTCCTATTATAATATTAGAGACTTATAGCCTGCACGTGCGATGCACGTTCTACTCAATTTTTTATTTATTTTATAAAGTAAACAAGAAGACGCAATCTGGCCTCGAACTTGTGACTTCCCTTTACTCATACATATTCTTCACAAATTACCCCTAATGACACAAATTTTTATTTTATATGAGTAGTACTTTTGTAAATAATTATGTTGTAAATAAATTTGAACATTAAGGGTATTATGGTAACTACCAAACAGTTGAGTAAATGAATGGTTAATATAACTATTAGATATTGTATTATATTTAGTCCCATATCGGCTTGTATATCAGTTTAGTCTTTGGTTCCCTCCTATATATAGGAGACATTGTACTCAGTTATAATCAATCCAATTATATTTCCCAATATCTCTCTGTTAACTTTATCATGGTATCAGAGCAGAACTATAATCCCAAATCCCAAATCCACTTAATCACAAATTTCTAATCTACCATCTTCTTCTTTCTATTCCCAACTTCATCACCATCAACGTCGACTTCATCACCGTCGACGTCGCCCATCACCAACATCAGCAACAAAAAACAAGTTAATAGAGTCAACTTCCCAAACCCACTGTCGACGTCAAATCACCATCGCCAGTACCAGCAACAACAACCCAACATCGACTTCCCAAATCCACTGTCGACGTCAACTTCCCTTTCAGTGTCGACTTCCCCATACGTCGACCTCCTCATCAGCATCAACTTCCACAGCAACGTCGACTTCCAAACTCACCGTCGATGCCGTCCCCATCAGCGTCGACTTCCCAATCTGAAACCCTAGCTGCCTCCTACAAACCCTATCCTAGCCGCCTCCCACAAATCCCACATATTCCCGTCAGCACCTCTCACCCAACCCTAAACCAAATCCCACCCAAACCCACAACCTGATATCCCAAATCCTAATCCACATTACAACCCAAACCCACAACCCGATCTCTCCCTATTTGCTGCTGCTGCCGTTGCCACCGTCGCCGCTGCCGCCGTTGCTTCTAGTCGTCACTTTCAAAAAAAAAGTAAAAATAATAATAATAAAAATTGCAGGTACTTGTGTTTCTCTCCATGGAACCCCAGTTTTGTCAGTACCATTCCGTCTCCACCGATTCCCCCCTTTCCTCTGCATAAGATTGGACTTATTTGGCTGTCTCTGTTGAGGCCACTTTTCTCAGACATTCCTTATGGGGTCACATTGATGGATCAAATCCTCATCCCAAAGATCCCACTGACACTGCTTTAGCAGCCGACAAGCAACTGATCCATACTTTCCAGGCCACTTGGGATGACCATGATCGTCGCATCATTTCCTATATTATCTCCTTCGTCGACCGATCTCTCCGTGCTGACCTGCTATGTATTCGTCATGCTCAGGCTCTTTGGCTCCAGTTGACTACTCAGTATGTTCAGGCTAGCGGAACCCGTGAGTACCTGCTACTTGTTCAGTCAATTCCTGATCGTCAGGATGATCGTAGCATTCAGGATCACTACACAACCATACGCCATATCTGGTGCGAATTGCAGCAATTAGAAGATAGTGATGTTTATGTTACTCGTGAAAGGCGCCAGTTTATGTTCTATGTGATGGGTCTTCGATCAGAGTACCAATCACTCTGTAGTCAGTTGATTCACCAAATCCACATCTGTGTCTTGAAGCTGCCATAGATGAACTAGTGGCTGAAGAAACTCAACTACACGCACTATCTGTAACACCCTAAATTTTATTTATGAAGATTTTATGATTTTACGTGTTTTGCACGTATAATTTTATTTGTATAATTTATTTTATAAAAATATTTCTCATATAGTATTTGTTCTCTATATTTTCCAAAAGACTATTTTTTAAAATCCCTAATTAAATTATAGGCCTATTTGTCTCTTTTAGCCCATTCTTATTTAATTAATTAAATTAATTGGTAGAGCCCATGGTTAATTGGCCCATTAGTGAGCCCATTTAACTTAATCCTCTTTTAAATGGCCTAACTTGTAGTGTAAAATCATTTCATGAACAGTTATAATTTTTTACATGAACAAATTTATAAGTGGGGGACACTAGAATGTCACGTGCATGCACTAGCATGTGCAATGTGCACACTCTATTGTAGGCCGGATTGTGCATGGGAAGGAGGGAGAGTGGATGAGATAGTGGGGTGGTTATTTTCATCATGGGAAGTTATTACAACTCCCTACTTCATCTTGGCCCTTGATTCTTAACCGTATGATCTCATCCTAGCCTTCCATTTATCCTCAAAATTTGTATAAATACCCCCTCCCCCCCCCCCCCCCCCCCCCCCACACACACACACACTAGTTATCCTTGCACATTAAATTGGAAAAAGAAAGGTAGAAAAGAAATACAAGTTAGTGAGACAAAAGATTCAGGAGTTTGTAAGTTGAAAAGATTGAGTGCTAGTGTGTTCTTCAACCAAGGAGAGGAGGCCGACATTTTCAAGGATCAAGAAGGGGAGGCTGGGGTTCTACCTAGCACTAGGAGGAGAAGCAACTTGGTGGCTCAAACTAGGAGGAGAAGGCTTTCCTTGTTCATTCTAGGAGATCCCTGGAAAATTTTGTATGTTTTCTCTCCATTAAAGGTGGGTGTTTCTCTTAAACTTCTAAGTAGCCATCATGCTAGGGTATGTTTGATAAGATTAAAAGAAACTGTAACTAATCTAGCCATGTGATGTGAAAATGAGACAAATTGATATTTGTAGGATTGTATGTTAAAGTATGTTAATTAATTACAAAAATTGTGTTTGTTAGTTTAGAATTTACCATGCTAACATCCTTTATTTGTTTGTTATATGCTAAATTAAGAAGATATACTTGTATGTTAAATAATTGAAATAAGAACCATAGGAAAATGTGATTTGACTACTTGATTGTTAAATGGCATGAAAAAGGAAATTTATTACTGAAATAAATGCATAACATTAATGAAAATTTTAATAAGGGAATTGGGGAATTTTTAAGTGCATTTTATAATGAGAATATGCTCATTTCCCAAAGTTTCGAAAATTGAAGAACAAGTAGAGAGCAAAATTATGTTTTTGTATCAAAAATCAAATTTTATTATACTGAAATACTGTAATAAGATAAAAAATAAAATCTGGTGTTTTTGAATAAATTTGGAGAAGAAGAGAACTCAAAAAAAATCATTCTAGTAAAAATTCGAAATAACAGAGTCTCGGATTTAAACCCCTAAAAACCCCACTCTATATCAGTTTGGTCTCTTAGACCATTTGGTTAATGGGTGCTTTAGGCGCTTACTATAGCTTGCAGCTGTCTGTGGTCTTGGGTTCGAAACTGGGCTCTGCCCTTTTGTTTTCGTTTTTGAATAAAACCCCAAACCGAAACCTAAATCCCTTATCCATTAAACCCCATGCCATATCGTGGTTGCGCCACAGCCCAGATGGCTTTCGGTGGTGGTTGGCTAGTCTCTGGTCTTGGGTTCGATTCCTGGTTTCGGTAGGTTTAAAACTTTTTGATTTTTTTTGAGTTTTAAATTGATTATTTGGCTTTTAAAAATTCGGAAAAAATACTATAATTATTCTAAAAATATGTAGATCTTATGAAAAATATTTGTGCATGATTTGACTAAAATAAAGGTGATTTAGAAGTGAAAATTGAGTAGAATTGCATGAAGTTGACATTTGTATAAATATGAAAAGCGATTATTTTTCATGAGAAGATTATACTAAGTTATAAAAGTGGATTTTGAATGGAAGAAAATTTAAGTGTGTTATTTATGGACTTTTATTGCCTATTTTGGGTATTGTATATGAATGAAAAATACGACCTTGTAGTTTGTATCAAGTGAGGAAAAGAAATAACAAGTGAAAAATATATGTGTTTATTGGAATAAATTTTGACTATGAAATGCATGAATTGAAAATGAACTTGATATATGAGATTTGATTCATAGAAAAGAATGGAAATCATGTTAATTGTGAAAAAGAACTTATGAGTATGAAGACTCAAATTTTTTGATTATGAAGTGAAATTGAGAAACTAGAGTGTAACTAAGCCTCATACCAGCATTGAAAAGAAATATGTTAAAATGAAATTTGAAAAGAAAAGACCAAAATTTTGGTCATGTTGTATAAATGGTTAAGACCGGTATAGTGAACGGGCTAACTCTAAAGAATTGATTTTGTTCATGATTCAAATAACTAAGGACTACATACATAGTGAAGATGTGATGAAAATAAGAGAAAAATATGAGTATGAGGGCCTCGGAGCTACGATGTGAGAATATTCACAGGCTGTCTACACAATGCGTCGTGTCATGACGTGGATATGTCTCCAGGAGTCCGTACCGCAGGCGACGCTCATAGGGTGTTTGGTGATTACGGGTGGTTTTATGTTCCATGACGGAGGCTGAATTGGCCATAGGTTCTTCACGATGCGTCGTGACATGACGTGGGATTCCCCTCCAGACTTTCTGGACATGAGCTTGTAACACATAGACCATCTAGGATACTTATCGTAGTTACAGTAGTAATTTAAGTCATGACGAGGGATTGAACCCTACAAGATGAAGAACGTTTAAGGGCTTGCCCTCAGACCTATGTAGTATGGGATGCATAGAATCTGAACAAGTGCGCATTAGTGTCATGTAACATACATAACTGCAATAAGGACTAAGTGCACCGCACAATAAGACATCAATAGGATAGTCCCTTGTAGTTCTGTTTGTGATCAAGTTTGTGGTTTGTTTAAGTATTTGAGAATCGTTATACTGTTCAGCATAGAGAGGATAGCCGTGTATAATATTTTGTTGGTTGTAAGCAACTGACACGCCCACAGTTTTTATGCAGGGTAAAATGATTAATAAGACTAAAGAATGCATGCTGATTAAAGAATGATTCAAGTGTTGTACATTTCAATTCATGTAAATTATTGTAAATTGCTTCCGCTGTAAATATGTAATGTAAATGTAAATTCTGATGTAACAAAAGTTTTTTTTCCTGTGGAACTTCGAATTCTGTCTGTTTTGGAATTCAGGGTGTTACAGAAACAAACCCCTCGAGCCTAGTTTGAATATTTTCGTAGTGTCATCACCCAGGCTGGTTTCAGTCAGAGTTTACATGACCACTCTATGTTTATGCGGTCATCACCGCAGGGGCGGGTCCTACTATTATTATATGTTGATGACATGATTATCACTGGGGATGATTCTACAGGCATTGCATCCACCCAAACATATCTTCGCCAACAGTTCTATATGAAATATATATAACTAGTAGAAAACCTTGCAATAACAATGAATCATTTACAAGTACCAAAATTCTCTTGTTAGTGCTACCATCTGCAACGGATTAATCACAACAAACCCCTTCATTGTGAATGTTTTTGACATCCACAAGAGATTCTATTAATCTATTGCAATTGCAACAATTGTAAGAGAACAATTGTAACATAATATATTCCGTTACTAAAATAGTTTTTTAATCTTTAATATTAAACACGTATTAGATACGTAAAATTACTTTTCTAAAATAAAATCATTCATCTCCTCCTTTAACCAAGTGCAGATCGATCTCTTTCTCTCTCTCTCTCTCTCTCTCTCTCTAAAAAGAAAAACGAAAAAGCTGAAAAGCCCCCCCCCCCCGAAAACCCTAATCGCCTCTTTCCCCAAACCAAGCCTTTTTTTTTCTCTCTCTCTCTCCCCTTATCGACGACGAAATCGATCCCTCTATCCCCTAATCGTCCACTCTCTCTCTCCCTCAAGACAAATCGGCTAGTCACAAACGACTCTCTCTCTCCCCCAAGCCCAATCGACCGTCGCCGTTCGCCTCTCCCTCTATCGTCGTCACTGTGTGCCTCTCCCTCTACCGTCGTCGTCGTGAGCCTCTCCCCCTCCTGTATAGTTTGTGACCGCATTCGTTATATTGTCCTTTTATGATCTTGATTGGGTTTTTACTGTATTGCAGCATGTGGAATTAGAGAGGTTATCGCATTCGTTATCAGTTTGCTGGAAAGGATGGGCCTGCATTAATTTTAATTCATGGCTTTGGGGCGAACAGGTGTACGTCATACGCATTTTTGCTTAATATCTCTCTAGTGTCAAGACGATGATTTTTAATTATTACCATTACTGTCAAGTGTTATTTAATAGAGTACTCATTCATCAATTTCTGCAAAAGCATCTTCAGTTCTCATGATTTTTCCATCTATTTTCCATTAATTTGTTTTAACGATAAAGTTAGTATAATTGTGGATTGTTCAAACTGTGCATATGGCTCATGTTGTACATTTCATTATGTTAGTACTAAAAAGTCATGTACATGTTTTGAGTCAGTTGAGTTGCATACAATTATTAGGTATCACCATATAAGATGGTTAGAGATGGTTGGACTAATTATAGTGCCTCTGGAATACTTTGTCATTTAGTATAAATTTATATGATCCAGCACTGTGGTATCAATAGCACTATAGCAACAGTTGGCATAAGATGAAAAATGATTATAACTCTTCTAGAGGCAATACAACTTAGGCACAACAAGCCATGTTTGAAGTGAGAAGACTTGTTCCTATGTCAATCAACAATAATAGCTCTAAACTGTAGGCTCAATAAACCATGAGAATTTCAAAGGACAAAATTACGGTAATTACTTACAAGAAGGCAAGACAAAAAAATTTTTAAGAAAAATAAAACATCAACAATTCATGAGATAATTGAGTGATAGATATGTTATTCACTTACCTTATTAGTTTGATGCAAAGAGCTAAAAAATTTTGACAAACAAACAATGGACTTTTCTGTTATTTTCCTTTTTTAATTTATTTAATGTGCAAAATTCCACACGTCATCAACCTCACCTTCTTTCTATCCCATTCCCTGAGGGCAGTCATCCTAGCTGGCTTTTCGGATTTGAAAGGCACTGTTAAGCAGCCTGCTTGCGTTCGTTTGTACTACATGTACATGTTGTAGGATTGTTAATGTTGCAAGTTATAATATAATTTTCAACATAACTTGAATGTGCTTTTGTTTACATTCGTTAAAGTCACATACTGACTTTAAAGTATCAAATTATGAACAATTAAAATCCATGCCATTTAAATTATGTCTTAAAGTTAACTTTCTCATCAGTTGAACAAGTTTCACTGATAAGTCTTACTTTTTCAATATGTTCTTACAATAGCAAACTTTCAGCCATTTGCAAAAGATTTCTTAGAAGATAAGCTTAAACTTTTCCAAGTTAGAAAAGTTAGACCCAGTGTCATAGAGTGTGAGTTAATGAATCCTATGACTTGTTATTTTGCCTTGATCTCTCTCTCAGTTGTGATTCCTTTGTTATTATAACAGAATGATGGGGATGTGAAAATTATTGTTGGAAATAATTTTGACAATATTGTCTTGGATGAATTGAAGGATGTCCTAATAGAGGTAAGCAATTCTTGTGAAGATATTAAGCATAGCATATGCTCTTTATGCAATTCAATTTGATATATGGTACTTGATCAGATTTATGCACCATTGTGCGGACACTGCCAAGCACTATAGCCAAATTATAACAAGCTTGAAGCATCTTCGCAGCGCTGAGTCTCTTTTCATTGCAAAGATGGATGGAACCACAAATGAGCACCCTCAAGCCAAGGTACACTATAATTTTAATTGTCCTGTTTACACTTACAGTAGGACTATAACCTAGCTATAGTTAGTTGGGTCTGATCTTGTTCAGTCTTGGACTGATTTCTTTACACTTTGGTGGTTATGAACATGTATTTATGTTCATAGATTTCAGCTACCCCAATTTCTTAACTAGTACATAGGTTAATCAGACACTTTAGTTAAATTGCTTGTTGCCACATCCAATCAACTGAAAGATTTTCATTTTCAGCTTACTCTGAATTGCAGGAGCTTAGGAATTTGTACCTCCCTTAATGATCCACTTAGATTGTATTCATGAACAATAATCAAGCAATTTGATACTGTAGTATAGTATTTAAATATGTATGAAGATTCCCATGGGAAGGCTTCATATCAGCACTGGTAGAACAGATACCAAGGATTTGATAGGAAATTTGTTTTAATGAACTACTTTGATATCCTTGTTTGCATGTTACTCTTGATGGTATTTAATGACTTTGATGCCTTATTTGAGGTAGCAGATATTTATGTAATTAGTTTAGTTGTAACCTATGATGGCCATTATGCATCTGATATGCAAGAAATAACAAATAAGATTTTTGCCAAAAAGAATTCTTACATTATTAAGTTGTTCGAATCCTTTATTTTCTATGTTCACTATTTAACTTTCTATATTCACTATTTGACAGTAGTAGCATTGCAGGCTGATCTGGATTAATGTTCATTATTTTCTATGTTCATTATGTTTATTAGTGTTGCCTGCAGCTAAGAAAGCCAAAGTGGAGCAGGCTGATCTGAATTTCTCTTGCCACAAGCTTGTTTAATTTGCAACTACTTCTCATTCTCAAAGTCCCACAACTATGTACAAGAATGCCACTTCTTGCTATCAAAGGGAAACCCGAAGTTCTGCTCCCTGATGCACCACAAAAAGATTTGAAAACAAATATTGACAATATTGTGAAGCATCCTTCCAGATCAAGAAGAAACCCCAAGTTAGAAGTACTTTTGAAAACATTCGTTGTATTTTTTCGAGTTTGACAACTCATATTTCTTTCTAGAATGTATTGTTGGTATTTTGGCACTTTGAAACAAATATATAATTTTGTAATGAGAATGTTCTATATTCTATAATATTAATGCTTATTTTAGTGTTCCTAAGTTTACTATTATCTAAATATGTATTGTTTGTTCAAATTGCATATTTTTCATTATTATGTTTTCTTTATATAATTGTGCACATCAACAGGTGAAATAATTATATGTTCTTCATCGAAGAAATACATCGTTTTAAAATTTTTAATTAAGCCATCCGAACGAAATCATTAATGAAAAAACACGTCCAATTGCATTCGCGATGTAACAATTGTATTTGTGAGGTAACAATTGCAATGGAATGACTACTTTGCGAACCTCTGTAGCAATAGTTCATCAGCAATGGGAAAAATTCCTTTTAAAACACACTTGCAATGGAAATATTTGTTGTAGATATTTTCTTATAGATGGGGACAGCAAGAAACAACTTCCATTGCATATATTCTATTGTAGCTAATATTCACAATGGATAATTAAAATTCCGTTGCAAATGTGTGCATTAACCAGGAGAGATTTCACAACAGCACAACTACAAGGGAATGAAAAAAATTCTCTTACGAATGTGCATTAACTATGGAATTTCACTCTTTTACAAGAAACATTTCTATTGCAATTGTGGCATTTTCTACTAGTATAGATTACGCTATTTATTGGGTCTAGAGATTGCCCATAGATCTCGGGGAATACTTATTTCTCAACAAAAATATACATCAGATTTTATCTCCACTGCATGTCTCTCTGACAGTCGATCAGCAGAGAGTCCCTTAGAGCTTCTTATGAAGCTTCGTCCTACAGATGGTGATCTCCTTCCCGAGCCCACTAGATCAGACAGATTGTTGGACAACTTGTCTACTCGTGCATAACCAGACTAGATATTACTCATAGGGTTGCAAACAAATCAAGCTATTCTCGAGCTATTCAGCTCGAGCTCGGTCAAAGCTCGGCTCGAACCGAGCTCAAGCTCAAAACTGAGCTCGTTTCATAAATGAGCTGAGCTCGAGCTAGGGTTTTTTTTTTTTTTTTTTTAGGCTAAGCTCGCGAGCTATTCGGCTCGAATACGGTCAAAGCTCGGTCAAAGCTCGGCTCGAACCGAGCTCGAGCCGAGCTCGAGCTAAAAAATGAACTCGTTTCGTAAACGAGCCGAGCTCGAGCCTGAAGGTATTCGGCTTGGCTCGGCTCGATTGCAGCCCTAATTGCTCATGCATTCAGTATTGTTAGTTAGTTTGTTTTCGCTCCTACATCAGTTCACTACAGTGCTCTTCTTCAGATCCTTAAATATCTTCGGGTTACTATCACTCGCTCATTATTCATGCATTCTACTTGCAAACTGGAACTCAGTGCATATTCTGATTCAGATTGGGCGGGTGATCCTACCACTAGATGGTCTAGCTCAGGTTTCTATCTATTTCTTGGTGATTCGCTGAACTCATGGCGAAGCAAGAAACAGACAGTTGTTGCATGTTCTTCTACTGAAGCTGAGCACAGGGCAATGATAGCTACTACTAGAGAGATTTTTCATTTTCGTTGGTTGTTATCAACTATGGGTATCACGCTTACAAAAGCTACTCCTCTTCATTGTGATAACCAGAGTCCATTGCACATTGTAAGCAACCCAGTCTTTCATGAGTGAATGAAGCACATAGAGATAGATTACCACTATGTTCATGAGCGCTTTGAAGCTGGGACCATTTGTCTCCATCCCGTTACCTTTTCACAGCAGACAACAAAGTTCTTCACCAAATCACACACTGTTCGGAGATTTCATCACTTGGTGGGCAAACTCACACTGTTTGACCCACCGTGAGTTTGAGAGAGAGTGTTAGATATTGTATTATATTTAGTCCCATATCAACTTGTATATCAATTTAGTATTTAGTTTCCTCCTATATATAGGAGATATTGTACTCAGTTATAATCTATCCAATAATATTTCTCAATCTCTCTGTTAACTTCTTCAATAACTCACACTTAAAAATGAATGGTTGAGATTAGATGGTTGAATGTCCACAAATGACAACCCCAACTCTCCCATTATTAATATATATATATATATATATATATATATATATATATATATATATATATAGGCTTCCTCGGTTGCAAACGGGTCTGTGTGCACAGACCTGTGCGAACTTTAATCTGGGCCGCTAGATCAAATTTGATCCAGCGGCCCATAATTTTTTTATAAAATTTTTCCGTAACCCGCGATTTTCAAGGATGGGTTAAGGCAAAATTTTATAAAAAAAAATTGCCTTAGCATGTCTTTATTAAGGACGGGTTAAGGCAAAGATATAATCTCATAACTGTATACAGTTCGTCTTCCTCGTCGACTTATCCCCAAGCTGAACTTTCATTCTTTGATGAACCCAAACCCAATATCTCTGAAATCGTGATCTTCTCACTCCGGCAACTCCTCTCTCACTTCTCTCCTCTATCATTCAGGCGATTCTCTCTTTCTTTCTCTCTCTCTCTCTCTCTCTCTCTCTCTCTCTCTCTCTCTCTTCCTCTTCCGTCTGTTGCTCCCCAAACCCTAGTTCTCCTCCTTCGTTCGCACCTCCACCTCAGTCCGCTCTTCGTCCTCTTCGATCCCCATATAATCTCTCTCTCCCAATCTCTACTCTAAACTTCCAAATCCAACTCTCTCATCCCAAAAATGAAACCCAAGTTCGCAGCTTGACCTACATTGGCGAAATTCAGATTTATTTTGTAAGGTAATGATTAAATCTCTACCTTAGTAATTGTAATTATGTTGATTTTTAAATTATTGCTTTCCATTATTTTACCGTATATTAAAATTGCCTAAAAAATTTGAAGATGTAGAAATTTGTAAGTAGTATTTTGATGAATTTACATTGTGCAATAGTTGTTGATCAGTCGACGATATTGTAGATAGCGTTGTATTTATAATCGTGCCGAACATATTAAATTACTTAGAACAATGTTAGTGCGGTTAGATTAGAAAACTCTACAAACAATATCCAAAAAATAAGAAACTTTGCAAGTAGGATGGTCTCACGTAGCACAAGCAAACCGAACTTGTAGAAGTCAGTTTCGACTCACGGTTAGAGAGATACGAACGTGTATCGCTTTCGGTTGAAAAAAACCCAAATAAAGTGATACACGGCCGTATCTCTCGAACCGTTACTCGAAACTGACTTCTACAAGTTGGGGTGGCTTGCGCTACGTGAATTCAAGTAAGGTGCAAAGTTTTATAAGTTTTGGATGCGGTTTATGAGGTTTTCTCACGTTCCTCGCATTAGAAGTTAATGACTTAGATTTTTTTAAGTACGGTTAGATTAGAAAACCCTGCAAACGACATCCAAAAAATACGAAACTTTGCGAGTAGGATGGTCTCACGTAGCACAAGAAACCCAAACTTGTAGAAGTTAGTTTCAACTCACGGTTAGAGAGATACGGCCGTGTATCAACTTCGGTTAAAAAAAACCCAAATAAAGTGATACACGGTCGTATCTCTCGAACTAACACCGTTAATCGAAACTCATTTGTACAAGTTCGGGTGGCTTGCGCTACGTGAATTCAAGCAAGATGCAAAATTTTATAAATTTTGGATGCCGTTTGTACGGTTTTCTCATGTTCCTCGCATTAGAAGTTAATGACTTAGAATTTTTTTAGTGCGGTTAGATTAGAAAACCCTACAAACGAAATCCAAAAAATACGAAACTTTGCGAGTAGGATGGTCTCATGTAGGAAAAGCAACCCAAATTTATAGACGTCAGTTTCGATTCACGGTTAGAGAGATACGGTCGTGTATTGCTTTCGGTTGGAAAAAACCCAAGTAAAGTGATACACGGCCGTATCTCTCGAACCGTTAGTCGAAACTCACTTCTACAAGTTGGAGTGGCTTGTGCTACCTGAATTCAAGGACGGTGCAAGTTTTATAAATTTTGGATGCCATTTGTGCGGTTTTCGCACGTTCCTCGCATTAGAAGTTAATGACTTAGAACAATTTTAGTGCGGTTAGACTAGAAAACCCTGCAAACGACATTCAAAAAATACAAAACTTTGTGAGTAGGATGGTCTCATGTAGTACAAGCAACCCGAACTTGTAGAAGTCAGTTTGGACTCACGGTTAGAGAGATATGACCGTGTATCACTTTCGGTTGAAAAAAACCCAAATAAAGTGATACAGGGTCGTATCTCTCGAACCGTTAGTCGAAACTCACTTCTACAAGTTAGGGTGGCTTGCACTACGTGAATTCAAGCAAGGTGCAAAATTTTATAAATTTTGGATGTCATTTGTGCAGTTTTCTCACGTTCCTCGCATTAGAAGTTAATGACTTAGAACGCGTTTAGTGCGATTATACTAGAAAACCCATCAAATAACCTTCAAAAAATACAAAATTTTGCGACTAGGATGGTCTCATGTAGCTCAAGCAACCGCAAGTTGTAGAAGTGATTTTCGACTAATGGTTCGAGAGCTACGGCCGTGTGTCGCTTTTGGTTATAAAATCACCAAATAAAGCGGTACATGGCCGTATCTCACAAACCGTGAGCCGAAAATCACTTCTGCAAGTTACGGTGGCTTGTGCTAGGTAAATTCAAGTAAGTTGCAAAGTTTTATAAATTGTGGATGCTATTTGTGCAGTTTTCTCACGTTTCTCTAATAATATGTAAATAAAGTTAGAAATTTTTCATCACATTCCGTAACGGGTTTAGTAGCCCTAATTGTTATCCTTTTTGTTTTCTTAGGTATGGACAGTTTTGAAGGAAGTTCTGTTGCCGGAGAGAAATTTGTTCGTGCACAACAACTTGGCGAGTTTCTTCCTCATGTTGACGAGCACCTAAAACTTCCCACTCTAGAGGAAGCAGAAAAATTTTATTCATCGTGCTGTAAATGTGCGGGATTCGCTATGCGTAACGATGGAAATAAATACAAGGAAAACGATGTAGTTGATAAATCATATGTATGTAATAAAGCTGGGGAGTCACCGAATAATCAGAATGAAGCTAGACGGGGAACAACTTCTAGAACGGGTTGTAAAGCTTTCGTTCGTGTCAAACTAAACCCACAAAGTAATTCGTGGATTATTTAATCATTTAATGAACCACACAATTACGAATTTACTTCACTCGATAAATGTCACTTGCTACCTCGAAACCATGAATTGACAAATACAGATAAAAAAGTAATTGGTCAACTTACCGAAGCTAATGTCCCTATATGCAAACAAATACTATTCTTCAAAGGTACAAGTGGAGGTAATGAGAAAATTGGTTTCACTGAAACCGATGTCCGAAACCTCAAGAGAGACGAGATGGAAGGTTTAAAAGGACACAACGGAAAAATGCTACTTGAGTTCTTTGAAGCCAAAAAGGTGACCGATCCTTTATTCTATTATGATTACCAATGTGATCTTGAAGGGCGATTGTCCCATTGTGTCTGGGTGAATGGTATCGCTAGAAAGAATTATGAAGTATTTGGGGATGTTGTTTGCTTTGATGCTATCTACAACACATGGTATCACTAGAAAGGACTACCAATATCTGTCTACTTAACCCGTTATTGGTGATGACGGGTTAAACTCATTTAACCCGTCATCGCCAATAACGGGTTAAGTAGAGAGATTTGTACAGAACTTTCGTCTGTGTGGCCTCTATGTGTTTTGGTTGATACAATTACAACTTCACCAAATTTGTTCACAAATTCACATCACATCAATGTATATAATACAACAGATAACTTTACAACAATTTTAAAGTATACAAATTGACAATGTCAACCAATATACACAACTAATTCAAATCAATACAAATCTCAAAAAATTCACAATAATTATACAACTCGAAACATGTCCAAATTATAAAAAACTTTGATCAAGACGTTCTTCAGGTTGGCTTCCAGGCATGCCCGGTATTTATCTACAACAATTTATTAACATAGAAATCATCAACCAAATACTAAACTACTAATAACGAACCGACTATTAGATACTACCTTTTACGGCCACGCGGCTTGCGACCGCTTGGTGTGAATTGCTCGGGCGGGTTCCGCTTTCTTTGAGGATTTCGCCATCTGCCTTGTGTCCCTGGGGATTCAGGCCCATCCGACCACTGCTCCATTTCAACTTCTTCAGGATTTTGCTGTTGTTACACTTGTTGTGGCTCGGCGATGTGAATTTCCTGCCTTGTCACACTCTTTTGCCTAGAACCCATTGCTGGCATGTTGGCTTACAAATACGCCTCAAGTTGTGGACCTTCACCCACGTCCTCAAGAGTACGGTGGCACGTCATTCGGATCTTCTGCATTATCTTCTTAACACTCTCGGGTACCTTACTCTTCAAGACGCGAGTAGCTGTCCGAACGTTTTCCCATATGTTTTCAATCTATATTGGGTTGAAAATTTCAATTTAAACAATATGCATACTAAACATATCACCCACCTCAAATAACAATACATGCATACTAAGTATATGAAATTGGGTGAAATTTGACTAACCAAGTTTCGATATGTCTCAGCCTTTGGTTGGTACATTGGCTGGAAGGAGGAATATGCTGGAGGTGGTTCTGCCTCGGTTAGGGGAATCGGAATCTGCACACTGACTGGTACAGCGGCCTTTGGAGAAACATACAACCGTGTAACCCGCTTGTACCACATCATGTATGCCTGTTGGAGGGAGCCATCATATGGTATCACGAAGAACATCATATTCGGTGTCATTTGATGCCGCATGGTGTTCCAGTTGGCCACATGGTAATGATGGAAATCAGCCCAATCGAAATTGGGCACTCGTTCCGTTTCCCTCACCTCGTACAACTTTTTATCATACCACCTGACATCGGGAATCTTCTGTTGATATCTAAATTACCACATCATTCTATCCAGATACTGGAACTCAACAACGCCGAAATTCACAAGTGGTACAGCCGTCAACCAAAGCGCACTGTCTAAACAGAACCGTGGAACCCTTTGCAACCTGGCAGTCGAGTACGGTTCCCAATTGACAAACTCGTCCTGCAGTTTATCTAACTCATCTCTGTAGTAGGTTAAGGATTAGCGTGGGTTATCGATCCACGTGTGCTGCCCTGCCCAATATACTCCTAGAGGAGGTAACAACTCTGGCACCCTCGGGTCGGCCAACTAATCCGGTGTTGGTTCAATAATACGGGGACGTCCGATGTGGATGCATTCCCAACTCCAGATTTGTAGTATTACCATCGGGCCACCCATTTGTACGGCACCTAATGAACATGCGCACAAATTCCTAAACAGTAGCACCAATGCCACACTTCTCCAAATGAAATGGCCCGCATAACGGAAATTTTCCAACAACCGTAGGTACATTAGCGGCACAGTCGATCCAAATGAGTTTGAGAAGTTCACTCCCCCAATCATACTAAAAATGTACATACGAACATAGTAGGTTAGGGTTTCTTCGTCCGAATCGGGGGTCAAATAATCTTCCTCGAACTGAAATTTCAATCAACTAATATACAGTGATTTACCGTCGAAAGTTTCATCCCAAACTTCAGCTTCCGCTTTATCTTTCGCAGCTTCTATTTGTTCATACAATAAATCTTCATCATAATCTGCGGGAACATTTGTGAGAATTTCTTTTTCAGCGTCCTCTCTTTTTTGGGCAACCAACAACTGGAGGTCGATACCGAGCAAATCACGAACAACTTCAACTCCATCGAAGTCCATGTTTCCCGTCATGGCGATCCCATCTATTGATAGCCCAGTTATCATTGCTACATCTTGGAGGGTCACAGATATCTCACCCACTGGTAGGTGGAATGTGTGGGTCTCCGGCCTCCATCGCTCGAAAAGAGCTGTAAGTAGCGGCCGATCCAACTTCACTCCCCCCATGAATCTAGCTCTGTAGAAACTGGCCTCAACTAAGTATGGCGTGATACGGGGGTCAAAAGGAAGAACTGCGTGCTTCCGGAAGTTACATTTCTTATCGGACCCATTCCACACGGCTTCGGATCGGTGTTTGGGTTGCAACATGAATAAGTTTGTGTCCACGGGTCTAGGAAGTATAACGGGAATCGAGGACGATAGACCTGTTTCAGCAGATGTAGATTGACGGCCACCAACCTACACGAACAAAGATAACAAATGTTATTATTGAGATAATGTTACATATTCGTATTTAAAACCAATAATAATAATCAATCTTACCTCCGTAGTTGGTGTGCCACTAGTGGTACCGGAGGGGCTTTTCGGTTGCCTTATTCTAGCCATTTATCTATGTACAAAAAAAATTAAACTTAGTTGATACGCATTACATCCATTTATTTATCATCAATAAACATACCGAAATTTGTGGGAAAAAATGCACAAATGACAACAAAAAAAGGCAATACAAGGCAACTTGGTCGGATTCACGTAGCACAAGCCACCCCAACTTATGGAAGTGAGTTTCAACTCTCGGTTGGAGAGATACAGGCGTGTACCGCTTTTGGTTGTAAAAATACCCAAATAAACCGATACACGGCCGTATCACTCGAACTGTGAATGAAAACTCACTTCTACAAGTTTGGTTTGCTTGTGCTACATGAGACCATCCTACTCGCAAAGTTTCGTATTTATTGGAGGTGGTTTGAAGGGTTTTCTAGTCTAACCGCACTAAATGTTTTATAAGTCACTAACTTGTAATGCGAGGAACGTGGGAAAACCGCATAAACGGCATCTAAAATATATAAAACTTTGCAACTTGGTCGAATTCACGTAGTGCAAGCCACCCAAACTTGTAGAAGTAAGTTCCGACTCACGGTTTGCGAGATACGGCCGTATACCGCTTTATTAGGTTTTTTTAAACCAAAAGCGATACATGGCCGTATATCTCGAACCGTGAATCGAAATCCACTTCTACAAGTTGGGGTGGCTTGTGCTGCGTGAGATCAACCTACTCGCAAAGTTTCATATTTTTGGAAGCCGTTTGCAAAGTTTTCTACTCTAACCGCACTAAAAAAATTCTAACTCATTAACTTCTAATGCGAGGAACGTGAGAAAACCGCATAAACGGCATTCAAAATTTATAAAACTTTGCAACTTGGTCGAATTCATGTAGCGCAAGCCACCCAAACTTGTAGAAGTGAGTTTCGACTCACGGTTTGCGAGATACGTTCGTATACCGCTTTATTAAGTTTTTTTTAACCAAAAGCGATGCACGGCTGTATATCTCGAACCGTGAATCGAAACCCACTTCTACGAGTTGGGGTGGCTTCTGCTGCGTGAGATCAACTTACTCGCAAAGTTTCGTACTTTTTTTAGGCCGTTTGCAAGGTTTTCAACTCTAACCGCACTAAAAAATTCTAAGTCATTATTTTCGTATAAATTGAACGTGAAAAATCAACACAAATAAAACTAAATTAGTAAGCCAAATATTTCTACATTTCTAAATAATTTTGGGCAAAGAATTTTTTTTAGACTTTCTAAATAATTTACTATGTAAAAATTTAAAAATCAACATAATTAACTCTAATAAGGCAAAGAATTAGTCAATACCTTACAAAATAACTCCGAATTTTGCCAATAGATCGATTTGTGGCTGAACTAGGGATTTGATTTGTTTTCGATGTAGATATTTGGAGAGAGAGATTGTATGAGAGTGGAAGAGGAGGAGGAGCAAACGGAGGAGTTTGGATTAGGGTTAGGGTTTTTGGGTTTGGTTTCGGCCAAAAAAAGACTGAATATGCGGAGGGGGAGATCGTGGAGGAAGAAAGATTGTATACAGACCTGAGATTAAAAATATTGCCTTAACCCATCCTTGACAACGGCGAGTTAAGGCAATATTTTTTTATAAAATTTTGTCTTAACCTGCCGTTGCCAACGACGGGTTAAGAAAAAATTTTATAAAAAAAAATATGGGCCGCTGGATCAAAGATCCAACGGCCCAGATTAAAGTTCGCACGGGTCTATGCACACAGACCCGTTTGCAACCGAAGAAGCCTTATATATATGTATATATATATATATATATATATATATATATATATATATATATATGGAAAGCTTCGGTTGTGCACTCCTCTAATGCACACGGCGGGTGCACTAGGTCTTCGGGCGTTCATATTGACGATCCGAACCGTTCACGTTGATCTACACATCTAAATTAGTTTAAATATGTAAAATCAAATCATTTGAAATTCATTTACCCATCCATCATGTGACTATAAAAAACAATGATTTTCAGCCATACAATTTTGTAACACTTCAATGGATGGGTAAATGAATTTCAAATGATTTGATTTTACATATTTAGACTAATTTAGATGTATAGATCGGTTCGGATCGTCGATATGAACGCCCGAAGGCCTAGTGCACACGCCGTGTGCACTAGAGATAGTGCACAACCGAAGCTTTCCTTGTATATATATATATATGTATATATTAGACGGAAGTATAATAATTGTCATAGAAGCAAGTTTAATCAATTGATTTACTAATAATCAATGCATTGCATGCTTATGATATTCTTCCCAGTTCCAACTTCTTTCATATCCACGCATACAATAATACTTCATAGATTAGACCCTTGCCGTTTGCTTCCATCTGTTGATTAGCAACACATTTAGTATTATTAATTGGTTGAGATACAAGTCATGTTGTTGAACAAATCTAATTAACTGGCCTAGAGTTTAATTAGTTTCTTCAATGACCCGAGGGCATGCAACGAGAATATCCTAAGCTGACACAGTTTTTTTCTTACAAAGATTCTGTGTGAAAAAGGATCTTTTTCTTACAAATTATTTTTTCTTACAAATATAGTATTTTGTGTCGATCAGTAGTACATAATTTAATACTAGTAAGCAGCCTCTCCAATAAAATTGAAAAATCATTCAAATGTCATTGTTTTTTTTATGCAATTCAAATGTCATTGTTAGTTCCCCCAAAAAAAGGAGTTTCTGACTAACCCCTTCGCGTGCAGTCTCTACTATTATCTCCGTATTTTGTAGCCATTGCTATTAATTAATTGAATCGCTAGATTGCTTTGGCAATTTCTACTATACAAAAACAAAGAATAAGAAAAATTAATTTAGGTTTAATTAAAATGGTTTGAATTTAAAAATCATTCAAATGGTATCCATGTCTATCAACATATATAATTTAGGTTCAACTAAAATTAAATTAGATAATTTGAGTAAAGTAAATATTTACTGTTTTGCATCAATGGAGGGTTTACCAAAATTAGTATTTTTGGAACACCAAGAAGAAAAAAAACTTCGGAGGATTTTCCAAAGAGCCTGTGATTTAATGCCATGGATTCTTAATAATAATTAAGGCAGGCCGTTTTTGTTTGTCTAAGAGCATCTTTAGTCGTTGAGATTCAATTTTTGGGTATTTGACAAATAAAAATGAAAAATATAATTTTGCGTTGCAGTCACCGACTGCCAATTTTTTTATTTTTTATTTTGTTAAATTACAGGATAGACGGGAAATGATCTCCCGTCCGTCGAAAAAAAATAATTAACCGGACGGGAAATCATCTCCCGTCCGACGAAATGAATATTTTGTTTCTTTCTGAAAAACAGAAAAATGGACTGGATGGAAAATAATTTCCCGTCTGACCTTTAAAAAAAAAATTCCAAAGGACGGGTAATAATCACTCGTCCGATAAGTTTGAAATAAAAAAAATCTCTTCGACGAAAGATAATATTTCGTCCGATCAAACGAATGAAAAATCATCTTTCGTTAGCTAAATTTTTTGCAATTTTCATTTCGTCTGCCAAATATAGCCGACTATTGTAGGGAAGTAACCCAAATTTTGGGTATTTGGCCAACGACTGCAGCACCTTTTTTTGCCAAATTTTGAAAATTTTGACAAAATGGCCAATGACTACAGATGCTCTAATGATGATAACAACCTGTAAAATGAACAGTTAGGCAGGTCTTAGGTGAGTAGAAACTAAATTAAGTCAAATGAAAGTATGAAACCAATGATGTGACACATCATATTGGATGAGATCAGATTAGACCAGTATAACCTGTACAATATTGCACATACATTTTTAAAAAATAATACATTCTCATGAAATATGTTAGAAAATCACATACTTTATTTTTCAAAAATATATGCACGAAGGTTATCTTTAAAATAAAAAAAAGGTAACCGAAAGTTAGAAAGTAATCAACAATTGTCCTAAAATTTCCGTACAATTGCACTTGTACATATATATATTTTCTTCTATGTACATCATGTAATATTATAAGATTTATAAATACCAAACATCAAACATTTCAACATTCAACAAATCCATAAATTGTTCAGATTATATAACTAAAACTAAATTATATATATTGTATAGATATCTACTGATATAGCTAAACTAAATTATCTAACTACAATATGACTAATATAGATATAGAATTCTATATATTCTTACTCAAATAAAGAAAATGTCTGACTAATTAGGTTCCAATTTTCATCTAGGTAGTCTAACAAACAGAGTTGATTACAAATTATTGAGGGTAAATACAAGAATTACTAATATTAACAACTGAGTATACAAGTTCCATTTGGTGCGTGTAGTTTATTAAACAATAAGTATAATTGTTCTATTCGAATTTACAGAATAACAACTGTATCATTGTCACCTGAAAATTTTGAGACTTTAATAGCAATCACGACCACCACTCAATACTATGTTGTGGCTTTGGTCTACATAGTCTGTTAATCTTTTCACTTTGACAAATTCAATGAAACTCCGAGCATCATCCATTAGCCATCCACGCCCAAAACTGCAAACCCATCGAATCAAAGCACCCAAGTAAGCACGTCTCATTGAGGTATTCCATCGAACACTTTTTGCAAAATACAACTTTCATAGGGGAATATCATCAAACACCATCATCTCTTCCAGTCTCCTTCTTAGTCTCTTTCTTGACTCTCTTCAACTAATCCTCCATTCTCTAACGCCATCACCAATCTCAAAGCAGCAACACTGCACCATCCCAATTCCTAACCCTAACCTTAACCCCCACCCCACCCGCCGCCTCTCCTATTACTACCAATGCTGCCCAGGCCGTGCCACCTCCTCCTCATCTCCTCCTCAAATTCCTTCACCCTCAAATCCCGTAAAATTAACGTCATTTCCTCCACCATCCCGCATCCGTCAAAGTCGCCGCCCTCTCTGTCGTCGTACCCCCGCCTTCCGCCATGTCATCTCGACATCGCTGGCTCCTCCCACCTCTAGCCCTACTGCCACAACTTCCTCAATCTCTAGTACCACCTTTCCCAAATGTGGCCATGGCTCGACACACCTTTTCCCTCCTCAAGTTAGATGGATCTGTGAGAGCGATGGTGTGGCGTGGCGTGCGTGCAGAGGCTACATGCGGCGTGGGGGGAGAGGGGCGTAAAGAGGAATCAAGGATTTGGATTTTGAAAGTGGTAGGGGAAGAGATCATGGCTGGCTTGGAGGAGTTTGAGGCTTTTATTTGGTTCTGTTTTGTTTTTATGAAAATGGGCGTACTGGACGTGTCAACTTAAATGAAAATTCATACTATTCATATCATCTCTATTTCAAAATAGATGAAGAGGAGATGGGTAGACACTCTCTCTTCTATTCGTATAATGTATAGACTAGTGTTATCCTGTGCAAATTGCACAGACTAAAATAATTTTGATAGATTTATAAAATTATATGGAACTCAAACAATACAATGATGATATGTATTGTATTTGTTTTTTAGTTTATCTTATTTTATAAGATATGCTGATCTTGTTTGGAAAACCCAAATACTGAGCTTTTTATTTATTTCGGTCATATTCTTTAAATCAACTAAGTGAAATTTCAACAATTTATATTTTTTTATTATCATGTACGATGCACAATAACTTTAGTTCTTAAACGAAAACATGAAAGTCTTAATTGAACGGATGTGACCATATTAAACACCGATACAACACCAAAACATAGGTAAACCCAAGGTCCGTAAATTTAGAGACCCCTCTTAACTATTTCTAATCACAATATAATCAAAAGATGACAAATGTACAAAATAACAAATTCACATTTCCAAACCAACCAACATCATTCTATTTTTCTATTTAATTGAAAGCAAAGAAAAAAAAAGTTGAATAATTACCGAAGTTGGGCTGACAATGCAGTGCTAGGTGGGGTAGTGGCACTTCTCGGACTCCTCATTTATGTACTCCGCTATCTCCTTCTCTATCGTGTACTTATCAACCGCCTTCCTTCTCAAATCAAGCCTTTCATCTTAAATCCTTCCCTCTCAAATGAAAAAGAACCAACATCAGAAACACTTTAATTAGCTTATATTAATTGTAAATTCTATCTTATACTAATAGGAGAAAGAGTCTCCAGAATGCTTCAATGGAGGAGACTGAAGCATTCTGGAGACTGACAATCTAGCTATTGCTGAATTTCATCAACTGGCTTGTATTGAGGTTCGGAACTTCCCGGAACAGAATTTCCATTGTGTACTATGCAATCGGAAACAATAAGGATTGGCGGAAGTTGGTACTCTTTGATGTTGCATTCATGGTGCGGTATAAGTAGATTCCTTTACGTGCTTAACAATTTTTTAGGGGTTTAAACATTTATGACATGTTATAAGAATGTTTAACAAATAATGTCGTTCACCATTCAATGACAAACACAACTCAAAAACAAAAACATTAATTACTAAAAGAACTCATGTTTTGAGAATAAACTAAATGTCTTTATCCTGGTCCATAATCAATCAATATGATTTCATCAAAGCACAATATTCAACTTGTAGTCAATTATTTTTCTTCTTCTAATTTTCACCAAATCAGTCATTAGAATAAGAGGGGGAAAAAGAGAGAGAGAGAACAAATTCTCATTCCTTCTTATATACATCTTCGTCTTTCCATATATAAATACAATGCTTTTGTTACCGTAAATACACAAATCACATTGAGTCATTCTTTCCTCACATACATATATAGAATTCCCAAAAGTTCACTAAATATACAAAGTTTTGGTCAAGAACATTTGATGCTTCAGGATTCATGGGACCCCACATCCTGTGTCATATATAAAATCAGTTAATACATTGTTGACTGATTCACAACATTATTGCTGACAAAATACATTAAAAATTTTAATGTTCATATTAGAAACCCTTTTTAGGCTTGCCTGTTTGCCTACAATTGATGGATGACTTCCACTAACATATACTCTGATGAAGCTCTTCCTATAGAGTAACGATAGTATTGCAAGAAATGAAAAAAGAACCATCAAGACTGGAAGACCTTTAAAAATTGATATAATGAGGCGCATTATGAAATCACTTTTTTCCAAGAGTGAAATTGAAGGAGAGTTGAAGGTGGTGAAGTTGTAGTCACTCCCATCTAAAATGTAATTAATAAATTACATTACAAAGGTTGTCTCTGTGCTTTGATTCCTTGGACATTCTCCTACAATCACACACTTTAGTTACCAAAATCATTAGAACTTTTAATTCTGAATGTAAAGACCCAAAATTTTCACCCATTTTTTTTCTAAGAATAATCTTCATAGATTTCAATTAAAATTTTGGCAGAGCCTCCCCTAATTTTAGCCCTATTCACACAATTCCTTACAGAATTTTGCACACGTGCAAATATATCACATCACTGGAAAAAATATCTCAACCTCCTCTGGCCAAGTCATCATACACAAGACACAGATCATATATAAATGCTCTGGGGGGTATAGCCACCATATAATATCAAAATATTAAATAAAAACCAAAATTCGGCTAAGTAACTAAGTGAGAAATTATACCTGACTCCAGTCACCAACTGCTAATAGTGCAACCCTAAATCAAATACCATCACTAAATCCAATATTTTACAAATCCTCCATAATTACAAAAGAAAACTTCAAATTATACAGATACATATATAATAACAGCTAAAACAATAACTCCAATCCACATAAGATACAACTAAGCTAGAAACCCAAAATCTTAACTCTGCTCAACTATCCAGCAGGGTACCTACCTGCAAGAAACGAAGTCTAGTGGAGTCCACCCTGAGGGTGAGGCTCCACTGACCCGCAAACACAACAGGGTCAGCCATGTAGGCGTGAGTATAATATACAAGATTAGTTACTAAAATAAACAATATGAAAGAACTTAAAAGAACTTACTAACATGATGATAATTAAAGATAACCTGAGATTAAACATGAAAATATGGTAAATGATAATTGGATATTGCAAAAAAGTAATTTATTAGTCTTTAATCAATCTACCATATCAACACCCATTCTATCTACCATATCATATCATATTTCTACTTAAATATTCCTTCCCATCTTATACTATATTCACATTCTTTCTCATCTCATAACATTACATTCATTCGCATTTCATAATGTCTCATAATACATTAACATTCATTCTCTTCTCTTAATACAATTTACTATCCTTTTATTCTTATTACATCATACTGCTTACTTTAATTCTCATTCTCATTTTATCATATACTTTGCCTTATTTTTCGTTCTCATCTCATCATACAACTTACTTTGCTTCTTTTTCTTATTAGATAATATATTTTACTTTCATATTCATTCACATCTCCTAGTAGAAATCATTTATATTCTCATTCACATCTCGTATTACAACTATCATTTCAACACCCCACTGATCTACCTTGGAGTTGTGCCTAGGCAGGTAGTCCCACCATTTTTACCGAAATGGCGGGAGAGTAGCTCCTTGACACAATTCCAAGGCCTACCAAACCTATGTTATATCATGTCTTTATGTTAATATCCATTCTCATCACATATTACTACTTCAATTTTTTATTCTCATAATACATCTTCCTTTACTTTTCATTCTTATAATACACTTTCTTTACTTTTGACTATCATAGTATACTTTCTTTACTTTTTCTTTCACATGATACATAACACATTTTCACTTACGTTTCATTTTTATTCACATAACACAATTTCTTTACTTATCTTATTCATTCACCTACTCATAACACATTTTCTTTACTTTTCATTCTCATTTCAAAACACATTTGCTTTACTTTTCATACTCATTCACATAACCCGTTTTCTTTACTTTTTCATTCTCATTGTACACTTTCTTTAATTTACTTTTTCATTCACAAGATACATCTTACTTTACTTTTTATACTATCTGCGTAATACAACTTACTTTAATATTAAATCTCATTTCAAATTACAACTTACATTTAATGCTCACCCCAAGCCGATAGCTTGGGAAATATACAATTTACTTTACTTTTTATCTCTTTTCTTTTCTTCATACTTAACTCCTCTCGCCGATATAATTTTATAAGTATAGCCATATAATTCGAACAACATATATGTATATCACTCCATTAATTTTATATAAATATACATGCCATTTATATTGCGCAAAAGAATGCACAACTCCATCCATATACAGTGATAAGATAACTCCAACCATATGTTTATATAACTACATTTATATCTCATATTTATAAGCTTATTTTGAACCATATAGGTATTATCAACATATATATATATATATACACACACACACACACACACACACACATATATATCTCCCGTAATATATTCATATATCTCTTTATCAAGTAAAATACATAACTCCACATTTATAAATTTAGCTTTGTCAATATATATATATATATCTCCCGTAATATATTCATATATCTCTTTATCAGGTAAAATACACAACTCCACATTTATAAATTTAGCTTTGTCAATATATATATATATATATATATATATATATATTTATATATATATATATTCGGTAATATCTATATAATAAAACACAAAGAAAGCTATCAAGTGGCTCTCCTTCAATCCCCCAAAAAATCAAAGGCCCAGATCTAACCTCACAAAACATATTTTCCCCCCAAAAGTTTCCCCCCAAAACTCAAATTCAAATCCCCCACTCAAAACAACTCCTATATTTATTTAATTATTTTTTCTCTCTCTCCTTCTGTCTTCTATTCAAAAAATTTTAAATTTTAAAAAATTTTAAAATAATTCAAAAAAAAATCATATAATATATTTTTTGCTCTATGTTTGCTACTTCAATTAATTTGCTGGACCTCCAAAACTATTTTATATGATCAAATAAGGTGTACCGTTTAGAAGATGTGTCGTAGGCACGTGTCAACGGGCAAACCTAGTATTCATATATCTCTTGTAATATAATAAAACACAAAGAAACCTATCAAGTGGCTCTCCTTCAATCCCCCAAAAAATCAAAGGCCCAGATCTAACCTCACAAAACATATTTTTCCCCCAAAAGTTTCCCCCCAAAACTCAAATTCAAATTCCCCACTCAAAACAACTCCTATATTTATTTAATTATTTTTTTCTCTCTCTCCTTCTGTCTTCTATTCAAAAAATTTTAAAATAATTCAAAAAAAATCATATAATATATTTTTTGCTCTATGTTTGCTACTTCAATTAATTTGCTGGACCTCCAAAACTATTTTATATGATCAAATAAGGTGTACCGTTTAGAAGACGTGTCGTAGGCACATGTCAACGGGCAAACCTAGTATTCATATATCTCTTGTAATATAAATAGTCTCCGAATGTATCATAACATCATTATCTTCACATATACATTTATTCCTTCAGTACATATATACACATTTATATTTTCTCCTTTCAGTGCCCACATAACTGACTTTCTCGTACAACACAGCGATCTCTATGCCTCCCCCCATACATTTCAATCCCCCTAACCCACCATTTTCACCCAGATCCAGGTGTCCTACAAATCTATCATTTGTGGGTTGGATTGAAAGTACGGTTGCGTTTATGTCCAACCATGACTAAAGCCCGGAAGCTAGTCAAAACAAGTATAATACGCGGATTACTGCCACATAGGTCTTACGTATCTGAGGCTATGTCTTCCTCCTGACCCTATACCAGTGAGAGAAAACTCCTGTTCACCAAATGAAATTTGGGGCATATATAACTCCGGTTCCCCAAATATAAATTTGGGGCATATATATATAACTCCTGTTCCCGGGTGTATCGCGGGCCTGTGGGGTCTAAGCCCAAACCCCTGGGAGATTGTGCCACACTGCAATAGTAAATTATCACATCAATAGTAAATTATCACCTTAATTTATATCTTCAAATATATATATATATATATATATATATATATATATATATATATATATATTCTTTATATCTCTCTATATAAATATATCTCCTTTATAATCTATCCTTTGTATATATAATCTCCTTTATATATATTATCTTCTTTGTAATTTCTCCTTTGTATATATAATCTCTTTTATATAAATTATCTCCTTTATAATTTTTCCTTTGTATATATTTTCTCCTTTATAACACAATTTTCTCTTTTACATTTTCGTATAGGTATTGGTGTTGTTTGTTTTTGGGGTGTGGGGGCAACTGGTGTGAGTTCTTGTAATTTGTGTAATGGAAGATGTGGTGCTGGCGTCGATCCGATCCTAGCCCGTAGGATCGAATCGGGAGTAGCAAGAGAGAGGTAGAGGCCAGGTGTTTGGCTCGGATCTAGTAGCTCGGCTCGGTCTTTTGTACCCGCACACTACCTAGAAACACCAGGAGAAGTCTCGGCGACATTCCCTCCGACGATCTAGTCAGTCTCTAAGAAAGTAACAGTAACTAGGTTTCAGGGGAGAAGAAGTTTATTACCTTTTGAATTGAGGAGGGGGTCTGGTATTCATAGGCAGGGGAAAACGGGTCTGAGACCCTAACGGATTGGGTCGGACTCGTTTGCCCATGGGCCTGAATGGGCTGAAGCCCGTTTGACCTGCTTTGATCTGATGATCATGGAGGGTCATGATGAGGGGATCCGATGGACCGGATAAGGCCACTTCATCTACTCCATATCAGGAGCCCCCCACTCCTGGAGGGCTGCGTAAGTTAGCCGTGAAGGAGTAGTCTGTCTCCGTAGGAAGAGTGGAGCGGTGCGGTTGGTGAGTATGATTTGTAGTTCCTTAGAGTGGTTGGTGGGGTAGGACAAAGGAGGTCCCCTGGAAAAGAAGGGGTGTCGAGAGCTAAGAACAAAGGGTCAGGAGTCGAGCGTCAAGCGTCGAGCTCTGGCCTGTGATTGGGCCAGGTTTTGGCTCGGGGCTTATGACAGGTGCTCGAGGGTCGAGCATCGGTGGTCGAGCCTCCATGCATGGGCGTCGAGCGTCGATCCCCCATGCTTATGAGAAAGCTGGGGGGGTGGCTCGAGGTCACTTCCGAGCGTCGACCCCCCCACCCCCCCTCCCGGTTGTTGAGAATGCTAGGGGGTGGCTCGGGGTCACTTCCGAGCGTCGAGCCCTGATGTGTCTAATTTTTATATGAATATTTGTACTCAATTACCTATAAAAATTGCTTGTATTCATTTATCTTCTTTATAATTCGTCTTGTTTCTATAAGATTTCAAGTAATTAATTATGTTTGAAGGAATGAGATTTTGATGCAAAAGGTGAATATTATTGATAAAAATCAACAAACAAAACAAAAACATTGATTTATTTATTTTTATTGATTTGTTGAATTTATGTTTTACAATTTGGGCCATGAGAAAAATAAAATATAAATTTTAATTTGTCAATTGAGCTAATATGATTTTTAGTTAGTTTAATTAATTTTATTTTTTATTTTTATTTTAAAATCTTAATTACTGCTTTATTTTGTGTATGCAACACGTGAAAGAGAAGAAAAAGAAGCAAGAAAGAAAAGAGCAAATTAAAGAAGGAAGGAAATAAAGAAAGAATAGAGTTTTTCTGCAGAATTAAACCTTAATTTCTGTGTCTCCTACGTCTGTAAATACAAGAGCAAAATAAGTGAAGAGGAGAGCGCTGAACGAAGGGAGAGAGCGACAGCTGATCCCTAATATTTGTTAAAATAATAATAAAAAATAAAAAAAGAAAACTGAAACAGAAAGAGAGAGACAAAGAGAGAGACAGAAGCTCTCTCTTTCTTCTCTGAGGCGTGTGGTTGTTCAAGACAAAGGAGAAGAAGCTGGTGACGTGGCAGGGTGGTCAGCAGGGAAACACAGAAGGGTGTGGGTATGTGGGTTCTGGCGCGCGGGTCCCACGTGACAGAGGCAGGAAAGAGAACGGGACATAGGGGGTTTTTTGACGTGCTGATGTGGCGTCTCCTTCTGCACGTGTGGTTTCCAGACGACAGACGAAGGAGAGACGGCGACAGCTCAGTGACGTGGATCGGCACTGTTTTCATGACATAGACAGAGGAGAGAGAGAACAGAGACTGAAACTGATTTTACTTTTCGAAACGCGGTTCGAGGCTATTCGGTTTGCAATTTGTTTTAAAAAGCAGTCCTTTTGGTATCTCTTTTCTTTCTCTATTTTTCTATATTGCAATCCAAGACAATATTTGTTAATTCCAAAACCATTATGAACTGAATTTATTTTTCTAGGGCTTTGATGTAGCATAGTTGTGAGAACACAATTTTAATTTCATATTATTTTTCTATTTTTCCATTGTTGTGTGTTTGATTTTTATTCTTAATGCGTACAATTGGTGGATAGACAATTGTATGATTTATTGGATCATGGAGAGACCGAGATGTAATTTGTGATTTAGAACTATAAAATTAAACACCATTAATTGAGCGAAATTAGAGATGATTTACTCCGATTGATGTGACCGTTAAGAAATCCACAGAACTTAATGAGTCTTCGATTAATTAAATTTGCAAAGAGATATGAAAAACTGTTAGTTGGAGATATTTTTGGTGTTGTTCGAGAGAAAGCATTGAATAATTTGGGAATTTCGGTCTACAACTTGGAAAAATAATCTCTTTATTCATATGGAATTATAAATTGTGTAGGATTAATTAGGTGAAATCAAAAGTCTTAGAATTAATTTTGCCAATAACAAATCACAAAAATTTCACATCCCGCTCCTCTTATTTAATTTAGTTAGATTTTTAGATATATTTAATTTAGTTGCTTTATTTATTTAATTTTGATTTTCCAAATAATAGCCAATCTAGTAATTTCGGTACTCAATAAAATAATTAGTTCCTGTGGGTTGACACTCTTTTCACTAAACTATACTACTTGTTGCGATTTTGTACACTTGCAAATATTCACATCAAGTTTTTGGCGCCGCTGCTGGGGACTAGTTATATTGAAAATTGCTAGATTATTACTAGTTTGGATTTTTATTTTTATTTTTGTTTTATTATTATTTTATCTCTTCATTTTCTTTTGACTCACTTTATTTTGATTTCTTTTTTATTTTATTTTTTTAGTTTTTCTATTTGTTTATACTTATATTTCAAGACAGATAAATACATTATCATGATGAACAATGATGAAAACAGTGCTTTGAGAGATTATGCTATGCCCTCAATTCATGGAACAATATCAAGCATAAAGAGGCCGGTTATTTAAGCTAACGACTTTGAGATTAAACCGGCGATTATTCAAATGATTCAACAGACTGTTCAATTTTAGGGACTACCGCACGAGGATCCTTATGTTCACATTGCAAAATTTCTAGAAATTTGTGACACTTTTAATCACAATGGAGTATCAGATGATGCAATCAGATTAAGACTCTTTCCTTTCTCACTACGAGTTAAGGTGAAGGCTTGGCTACATTATCTACCACCCGGTAGTATTACTACTTGGGAGGTACTTGCACAAAAAATTTTGGCTAAGTATTTTTCACCAGCAGAGACAGCAAAACTAAGGAATGATATTGCCACATTCATTCAATTTGAGACCGAGTCTTTGTATGATGCATGGGAGAGGTACAAAGAGTTATTGAGAAAGTGTCCTCATCATAAACTACCAAAATGGCTGCAAATTCAAATATTCTATAATGGTTTGGGAGTTACACATTGATTTATGGTTGACGCAGTAGCTGGTGGTGCACTTATGAGCAAAACTCATGAAGCAGTCTATGAACTTTTAGAGGAGATGGCATCAAATAATTACCAGTGGTCTTCAGAGAGAACAATGCCTAGAAAAATGGCTGGAGTTTTTGAACTTGATCCTATTTCTACTTTAAATGCAAAAATTGATATTTTATCTAAACAATTAGGTAATACAAATTTTAATGCAATTCAATCTAATATGATTTGTGATCTTTGTGCAGGAAATCACTCAAGTACAGATTGTCAAGTGAGGAACCCTTTTGCTCCATCAAATGCCGAACATGAAAATTTTGTGTCAAACTTTCAAATGCAAAACAATCATTATGCAAACACGTACAATCCACGATGGAGAAACCACCCCAATTGTCCATGGAACAATGATCAAGGAGGAGCAATTCGACCACCTCAAAATTTTTCACAACAAGAAAAGAAGCCGACACTTGAAGATATGTTTATGCACTACATCCAAAAGACAGAACAATACATGCAGAAGACAGATTTGGCAATACAAAATAATACGGCTTCAATTCATAATCTTTAGGCACAAATTGGTCAGCTTTCAAATATTCTTACACAGAGAATAGCAGGAAACTTACCAAGCAACACAGTGGTCAATCCCAAGGAGCATGTCAAAGCAATAACAGTTAGAAGTGGGACAATAATTGAGCAGCCACAAATCAAAAATGTCGGACAAAATGTGGTTGAAAAGCAAAGTGAGATCGAGCAAATTGTGGAGGAACAAATTCAGCATGAGCAAGTAACGTATGATGTTTTTAATTCCATAAATTTTCCTCCTGAAGAACAGTCATGTTTTCAAATAAGTAAAACTGATTTAATTGAGGGAGAGGGACATAGTGCTCAAATTGAACAGTCACCGATAAAAGTATGTCCAACAAATTTAGCAACTTTTGAAACTGAGAAAGAAAATAATTTGAAATATGTTATGTATTTGGATGCTGCACCATCTATTCATCCATTTTCTCAGCTGACATTCAAGGAGGTGGGGATATCAAAGACTCCATCTTCACGAAAGAAACGACTGAAATTCTCGCTGCTACCATCAAGCTTGACAGATGCACAGAAAAAACCTAATCCCCACCTGAAGAGAAGAAATGGAAAAGAGGCTCGTATGTTGTCGGATCTTGGCATTACATAACCATCTCCCTATCATGTCTGGCCGAAGACTTAAAACTTAGCGCTTCTTGGGAGGCAACCCATGTTTTTCTTTTACTGCATTTAGATTTGATTTTTCTTTTAGTTTATTTTAAATTTTAATTTTTGATTTTATTTTGTAGGATTGCACGAGTTAGAAAGTCGCCGGGCGGAGCTGTTTTATACACCTACATTGATGGCTGTTTTTGAGCAGTATGGAGTCAGAATCTAGAAAAGTGCTTCAAAGACAAATTGTAGGCAATTGTCTTAGCATTTTAGCAAAAAAAAATCAGCCCATTTGGACACTTACAGCTCCAGATATCGCAAAAACACTGAACGCCATGCGTGCAGAATTTTTAAGACGAACCAGGGGAGAAATTCTGAACTTTTTGCATTCTTTTTGTTTTTATTTTTTCCTTTCACACTGAGGACAATGTGATATTCAAGTTTGGGGGGAAGGTATACAAATTTATTATTTATTTTTGAAAAGAAAAACGAAATAAAAGAGATTTCAATTAGGTTTACCATTACACTTTTGAGTTCTTTATTATGATAAGCATTGGAATAATTTTTTTTTAGGATAGACAATTTCTTATAAAGAAAGATTAAGCATACTTATTTACTTTAGGATTATTGAATTTCAAATCCTTACAAAATTGTATGAGTCATGCGATTATACATAAAAAAAATGTGATGTTTTTCTTGTGATTATCCCCTTTGATCTAGTCCTAAACAGAGTTTAAGTAAATAGAGTAATAATGAAAAAAAAATGAATAAATTCAATCTACTCCAATGTTTTGAGTTGCTTAGTAACTAGGGGTATTCATCGACAATGTTTACTTTTATGTCAAACGACAACTTGAAATATGAGTATGCAAAGCACTCTAAGTTTGTGACTTGTTGAGTAACCAGGTGAATTCATTACAAATGTTTCCATTCACGTCAAAAGGCAAGTGACAACTTAGAGAAGAGACCCAAAAAAAAGAAAAAAAAAGGAAAAAAAAACTCTAGTTTGTTACTCGGTTTGTAGTAGTGAGAAGGGAAAATCACATATGAATTTGTTACATACAAAAATTATATTAATTGCATGACAAATATGATTTGGTGTGGAATTATGAATAAATAATTGAACTGGAGAAGGTGAGTATGCTTGATTTTAATTGCTATTGTTTATATTTTAATTGAAATTTTGATGCTTGCATGATGAGATCGCTTGTTGTGATGAGCTGAGCATATTATTGATTATTTTTAATCCCTAATTCATAAATTTACTTTTTGCTGGAGGACAAGCAAAATCTTAAGTTTCTGGGTATTTGATGTGTCTAATTTTTATATAAATATTTGTACTCAATTACTTATAAAAATTGCTTGTATTCGTTTATCTTCTTTATAATTCGTCTTGTTTCTATAAGATTTCATGTAATTAATTATTTTAGAAGGAATTAGATTTTTGATGCAAAAGGTGAATATTTTTGGTAAAAATAAACAAACGAAACCAAAACATTGATTTATTTATTTTTATCGATTTATTGAATTTAAATTTTACAATTTGGGCCATGAGAAAAATAAATTATAAATTTTAATTTGTCAATTGAGCTAATTTGATTTTTAGTTAGTTTAATTAATTTTAAACTAATTAATTTTATTTTTTATTTTTATTTTTAAATCCTAATTATTGCTTTATTTTGTGTATGCAGCATGTAAAAGAGAAGAAAAAGAAGCAATAAAGAAAAGAGCAAATTAAAGAAGGAAGGAAATAAAGAAAGAATATGGGTTTTTCTGCAGAATTAAACCCTAATTCCTATGTCTCCTACATCTATAAATACAAGAGAAAAATAAGAGAAGAGGAGAGCGCTGAATGAAGAGAGAGAGAGCGACGGCTGATCCCTAATGTTTATTAAAATAATCATAAAAAATAAAAAAAGAAAACTGAAGCAGATAGAGAGAGACATCCTCTGTGGCGTGTGGTTCAAGACAAAGGAGAAGAAGCCGGTGACGTGGCGGGGTGAGTCAGCAAGGAAACACAGAAGGGTGTGGGTACGTGGGTTCTGGCACGCGGGTCCCACATGACAGAGGCAGGAAAGAGAATAGGACAGAGGGGGGTTTTGACGTGCTGACGTGGCATCTCCTTCTGCGCGTTCGGTTTCTAGACGACAGACGAAGGAGAGATGGCGACAGCTCGGTGATGTGGATCGGCACTGTTTTCGAGACATAGACAGAGGGGAGAGAGAACAGAGACTGAACTGATTTTCCTTTTCGAAACGCGGTTCGAGGCGGTTAGCAATTTCTTTTAAAATACAGTCCTTTTTGTATCTCTTTTTTTTCTTTATTTTTCTATAATGCAATCCAAGACAATATTTATTAATTCCAAAACCATTATGAACAAAATTTATTTTTCTAGGGCTTTGATGTAGCATAGTTTTGAGAACACAATTTTAATTCCATATTATTTTTCTATTTTTCCATGGTTGTGTCTGATTTTTATTCTTAATGCGTACAATTGGTGGACAGACATTTTTATGATTTATTGGATCATGGAGAGACCGAGATGTAATTTGTGAGTTAGAACTATAAAATTAAACACCATTAATTAAGCGAAATTAGAGATGATTTACCGTGATTGAAGTGACCGTTAAGAAATCAGCAGAACTTAATGAGTTTTCGATTAATTAAATTTGCATAGAGATATGACAAACTACTAGTCGGAGATATTTTTGGTGTTGTTCGAGAGAAAGCATTGAATAAATTGGGGATTTTGGTCTACAACTTGGAAAAATAATCTCTTTATTTATATGGAATTATAAATTGTGTAGGATTAATTAGGTGAAATCAAAAGTCCTAAAATTAATTTTGCCAATAACAAATCACAAAAATTTCACATCCCGCTCCTCTTATTTAATTTAGTTAAATTTTTAGATTAATTTAATTTAGTTGCTTTATTTATTTAATTTCGATTTTCCAAATAGTAGCCAATCTAGTAATTTCGGTACTCAATAAAATAATTATTCCCTGTGGGTTCGACACTCTTTTCACAAAACTATACTACTTGTTGCGATTTTGTACACTTGCAAATATTCACATCAAGTCCTCACGGTTATGTGAAATCTAGGGGGTGGCTCGCGTTTACTTTTGAGCGTCGAGCCCGCCACGCTTGTGAGAAAGCTGGGGGGTGGCTCAAGGTCACTTCCGAGCGTCGAGCCCACTTCGGAGCGTCGAGCCCCTCCACGCTTGTTGAGAAAGCAAGGGGTGGCTCGGGGTCACTTCCGAGCATCGAGCCCCCACACTTATGAGAAAGCTAGGGGGTGGCTTGAGGTCACTTCCAAGCGTCGATGTAACCCCTGTTTTCCCAGAAAGGTATTTTTCGATATTTTCTGTATTTAAAAATTTTCGCAAATTATTTTTATTGTTAAAATTAGATTATTTCATAAATTATATTTATTAATTATTGTATTAATTTTCTTATTGGATTATTTTCATTTTATATTATTTTTCTTGCATTTTTGACCTCCGTGTGCTGTTTGTGCGCCGTTCGTCCGTTTTTCCCCATTTTGAATTCTTTTTCGCATTTTCTTGGTCTCATTCATATTTGTTAATTATTTTTGGGTTGTAGTGAATTTTTAGAAGTGTTTTGACCAATTTAAGATTTTTGGCCCTTAAGGAGATTTTTAGGAGCCATAGGATTCATTGCATTTTGTATCCTCATTTGAAATCTACCCAATATCCATTATCCAATTGTATACCTAATTAATCCTATTGATATCCACTACCCATTAACCCACATTTGATCTCCTATATATACTCCTAATACTAAATAAACCCCTAACACCCTAACCCCAATCTTTTTCTTCTCTCCTAATCAAAGCCGGCTCCCTCCTTCCTCACAATCCCTCCCGGCCTGTTTTCCTCCCTTCCCAACCAACCTACTTCCATCCCCAAATCCGGCCTCCCTTGCACCAAGCACACCCCCTCATCCATCCATACAACTCCTACTACAACAAAACCCCGTCATACTCCCTCCTTGTTGCCGGCCCTTCACCAACCAGCACCACCATCTTCAAAAACAGCCCCTCCTTCATCTCTTCGCTGATTTGGTGAAGAGGGTATCGTCCGTTTGAGTTCGTGCTTCAAGGAGACGATCGTAGGCAAGTTTCGGTTCGTGAGTTCGCTTGATATCGCACGTGGAAGGACTTTTGCTCGTGGGTTTTCATTGCTAGGCTTCGTAGCGTTGCGTTCATCATCAACAAGGCAAGTAACTTGTACTTAAATTTCTTAGGTTGATACAAGTAGAAAGTTCACACATAGGATAGGTTGAGACTAGAGACGGACCAAGATCATGTTTTTAATTGTGGGTTTCGTCTCTATTGTTTAAAACAGGCCATAGACGACTTAGGTCATGAAGTTTGATAGGATTGTGCCTTAGGATTCACCCAAACGCGATTTTGATCGCGTATGCGACATATTGTATACCCGATGTATGTTTGAACACCCATATGAGAAATACTAGATTTTGACATGTCAGATATCTTCCATTATGACATTTGGATAGTGGGTAGACAGCGTTTTGAATTTGGAAGAGTTTTGATGATTTTTGAGGAAGTTATGATGTTTTGAAGTTTAGTTGAGAAATCTGGAAATTTGGATGTAACTGGATTGATTGCTGTTTTTACCTGTATTAGATTCCGAATCTCAACATGACTATTTCTGAGTAATTTGTAGAGAATTGAATCTAATTTCTAATCCCACTGATTTCATCCTGTTTGGACTTCGTATGAATTAGTTATGATTATTTTAGTGCCTGGGTATCGGTAGTTCCCAGATTCAGTTCGGAGTAATTTTTGTAGACAAACTATTTTCAAGACCAAAGTTAGACATAATTTCATGCCACAAGATTTTGTCCTGTATTTCACCATGATGTTAGGTAGTTCTCTGATTTTTGTGATAATTAAAAGATGAGTTTTGAGTGATGCCTTACATCCTTTTCTATAGATCGCTTTTGCTGTAAACTTCGTGTGATTGTATGTTGAATGCCGTGTTCACCTTGTTTTTAATTACTGTATGAATATTTTGTGTGAAATATGAAAGTTGGGTAATTGTATCTACTTTCATCCCGTTTTGGCGGAAGTGGATTTTGATGCACTGTTTGCAAGATATGAACAATCTTGTACAGCAGTGTTAAAGAATTTCCAGATCCATCAAAACTGTGTTATGTGTTATTTTCTATTTTTGAAAACATATCTATACTTTCTGGAAAAATATGAAAATCTATATTTTTAGACTATACATATAGGGGATTACCCCAGAATTTTCGTGGATTTAATTAATGACTTTGTATGCTGTTTTCATGTGGTTTAAGTTATTCCCCTGTTTTCTGGCTGTACATGAAAACTATGTTGAATTGTGTTTTGAGTCGTGATGTTGTGAAATAGCATATGGATTTATTATAACCGTTAGAAGCGTGTGGAAGTCTAGTTTTCAGATCTTTCGACGGATTATAAATTGCATGCCTGTAGATCTGTGGATCACTGTTTTTGTACAGACTGGTCTTGCTGGCCTGATTATAAACATATACCATTTTGCTTGTATTTGTGAATGTTTTGCACCTATACTTACTGATCTAATTCCCTGAGTCTAAACCCGAGTATAACCTGTTAGTTTGACATCTTTTAGTACACCCTCATGCCTGTTGATGATATTATTAATAAAAGTAATCAAGCCGGGGTTTAAGGGAAGATCGAGTAGTGGATAATATGGAAACGTGTACTTGGAAGGGAACTAGTGTTCCATACTGATACTGTTACTGTTTACTGACCCTGTCTACATTGCTTCTTCTGTAAGAAGGTGTAGAGTAGAAGAGGACCTCTTGGTTCTGACTGTTACTGTTACTGCTTCTGTTACTGATACCTGAGTACACTGCCCCATCATGGTCCCCTATGATATCTTACTAAGCAAAACTGTTTTGTTGTAGCAACCATGTAGTATGGGATGCATGAAGTGCTACCTAGCTAGTAATACACACAAGACTAAAAGAACATAAACTGAAACTGTTAGACTGACACTGTGAGACTGATACTGTTAGACTGAGACTGATATACTGTTACTGTTAAACTGAGACCGATATACTGTTACTGTTAGACTGAGACTGTTATACTAGGACTGTTATACTGATACACTGAATATACTGCTAGTGATACTGATATACTGTTATCCTGATTCACTGAGATACTGAGATACTGTTATTAAAGACTGTTAGTTGCTTTATGACACTGCCTTAGACATAAAACAACTGTACTGTTAAGATACCATGCTAGATATTACTATTGATGCATTATGACCTGTTGTTAGGTAGTGTCCATGTGCTTGTATCCTATTCTATTTTGTGACCCGGACTTGCCATTGACGGGTACTATATTTTCTTCTTTTCCTTTTTCCTGCATTCGATGATTGCAGATTTCGGTGGACAGATTCAAGAAGGTACTGGTGGTTCGCAGTATTAGTTGCAGATTATTATTTCTGTTTCCTGTTAGAACTTTATTCTGTATTCGTGAACTTGAATATTTCTGTACTTGAGACTTGAGTATTATTTGTATTCGGGCAATCTGACCCAAGATTATTGTGTTATTCAGATAATGAATATTTGAGATTTATGTGTTTTATTTCAAGTATTCCTGTTGATATTTGGTTCATAAGTGCATGTGGTTGATCTTTTTCTGGCTTCCGACTCTGATTTTACTGTGATATGTTGTAAAGAATTCCTGAACAGCTTAAGGATGATTATATTCATCCGCTGGACTTTTGTTACGCGCTCGTGTTCCGTGTTTTTGGGAAGCGGGGCGTGACAGGGTTTTCAGTGGTATCAGAGCATCAGGTTTGGCTAATGTATTAGTTGACTAATATATTAGACAAGCTTGGCTCGATCTGGAATCTGCGTAACATTTCACCAACCATACATGCATAAGTGAATTATTACCAACAATGATCTGGATACTAGTCTTATTTCTTTCTTTTTGATCCCTTCTTATTCGATTTCCTCGATTCCTTGTTTCTTTCGTTTGTTTTAGTCGTTCTCATTTGTTGATTCTTTATTGAGTATAGTTTCGTTCTTTTCATACCCATATTTCTTTGATTCTTTCATTCGTCTTCATTGTTGACTCATTTTGAGTATCGTGCTAGTTATTTCTTTCCGGTCATATTCTCTTCAAATTCTGCTTGTACCTCTCGTTCCTCTTCTTTCATATGCAATTCTTTGATTCCTATTTTCCTTCATCTCTTGTAGTTGTCCCCCTTTGTTGACTCTTCATTGAGTATAAAATCCATCCTTCTCTTGCCTATATTTTCTTTATATTGTATATATATTTTATTGAATATTTTGTGTATTTCATTTTGGATCTTCTATAAAATTATTTTCTAAAAATTTATTATTTCGAATAACTGTGTATTTTATTATCACAAATTTTCAAAACGTATCTTCGTACTTAAATTGAGCAATCAATATCTAAGTATGTGTGGAAGATCGCATCATTTCGTTCATCGTTTTGTTGCAACTGGATGTTGAGATGGCAAACATGCTACTAGACATCAATGGAGGCAAATTGCAACTGGATACCGGTGAGGCAAAATGTGCAACCGAATATCCAGATG
This sequence comes from Hemerocallis citrina, assembly GCA_017893485.1. Classification (NCBI taxonomy): domain Eukaryota; kingdom Viridiplantae; phylum Streptophyta; class Magnoliopsida; order Asparagales; family Asphodelaceae; genus Hemerocallis; species Hemerocallis citrina. Next base: position 39,124,339 of record CM030360.1, read on the forward strand.
GTAAGCTGCAACCTGTTGTCGGGATGGCAAACCTGCAACTTGATGTCGAGAATGCAAGACTACAGATGGATATAAATGAGGCGAACCCACATCAAAGGATTTCTACTATTATTATTATCGTTTTCCTTATTATTATTAGTATTATTATTATTTTCGTTATTACTATTACTATTATTAGTGTTGTATTTTCTTACTATTTTATTCTTGATGTTGATATTGAATTACTTTCACTAAATTGATGAACCCCAAATTATTTTCTGGCTTGTATTATTATCCTTACCAGTATTGTTAATATTTTATTATTATTATTTTTACCAGTATATTTATGATGATTATTATTTTTATTATTTATGTTATTATTATTTTATTATGTGTTGATTTTTGTATTTTTAATATTATTTTTGTTAATGCCCATTAGTTTTGACCTAATTATTTCAATTAAATCCCTCATCTCAATCCCAATTGTATTCTGTTATCTCATTCTTTTCTTCCTACTCGGATCGTTGCTGGGTGTCGCGTGGTCTACAACGACTCGTCTGCAGCTTGGAACGTCACTATCAGAGTGGCGCAGCGGAAGCGTGGTGGGCCCAAAACCCACAGGTCCCAGGATCATATTGTTGCTTCTTTCTTGCATTGTTTGGATTTTCCCTATCTTTTGCATTTGTTCTCATCCGTTCACTTATTGTTTGATTCAATTCCTTTCTGTTATTCTTCCCAATTTGCTTTTGCCTTGTCCTATGTACCGCCTAAGCAAATTTCGAGGACGAAATTTTGTTGTAAGGTGGGTAGGATTGTAACCCCTGTTTTCCCAGAAAGGTATTTTTCGATATTTTTTGTATTTAAAAATTTTCGCAAATTATTTTTATTGTTAAAATTAGATTATTTCATAAATTATATTTATTAATTATTGTATTAATTTTCTTATTGGATTATTTTCATTTTATATTATTTTTCTTGCATTTTTGACCTCCGTGTGCTGTTTGTGCGCCGTTCGTCCGTTTTTCCCCATTTTGAATTCTTTTTCGCATTTTCTTGGTCTCATTCATATTTGTTAATTATTTTTGGGTTATAGTGAATTTTTAGAAGTGTTTTGACCAATTTAAGATTTTTGGCCCTTAAGGAGATTTTTAGGAGCCATAGGATTCATTGCATTTTGTATCCTCATTTAAAATCTACCCAATATCCGTTATCCAATTGTATACCTAATTAATCCTATTGATATCCACTACCCATTAACCCACATTTGATCTCCTATATATACTCCTAATACTAAATAAACCCCTAACACCCTAACCCCAATCTTTTTCTTCTCTCCTAATCAAAGCCGGCTCCCTCCTTCCTCACAATCCCTCCCGGCCTGTTTTCCTCCCTTCCCAACCAACCTACTTCCATCCCCAAATCTGGCCTCCCTTGCACCAAGCACACCCCCTCATCCATCCATACAACTCCTACTACAACAAAACCCCGTCATACTCCCTCCTTGTTGCCGGCCCTTCACCAACCAGCACCACCATCTTCAAAAACAGCCCCTCCTTCATCTCTTCGCTGATTTGGTGAAGAGGGTATCGTCCGTTTGAGTTCGTGCTTCAAGGAGACGATCGTAGGCAAGTTTCGGTTCGTGGGTTCGCTTGATATCGCACGTGGAAGGACTTTTGCTCGTGGATTTTCATTGCTAGGCTTCGTAGCGCTGCGTTCATCATCAACAAGGCAAGTAACTTGTACTTAAATTTCTTAGGTTGATACAAGTAGAAAGTTCACACATAGGATAGGTTGAGACTAGAGACGGACCAAGATCATGTTTTTAATTGTGGGTTTCGTCTCTATTGTTCAAAACAGGTCATAGACGACTTAGGTCATGAAGTTTGATAGGATTGTGCCTTAGGATTCACCCAAACGCGATTTTGATCGCGTATGCGACATATTGTATACCCGATGTATGTTTGAACACCCATATGAGAAATACTAGATTTTGACATGTCAGATATCTTCCATTATGACATTTGGACAGTGGGTAGACAGCGTTTTGAATTTGGAAGAGTTTTGATGATTTTTGAGGAAGTTATGATGTTTTGAAGTTTAGTTGAGAAATCTGGAAATTTGGATGTAACTGGATTGATTGCTGTTTTTACCTGGATTAGAGTCCGAATCTCAACATGGCTATTTCTGAGTAATTTGTAGAGAAGTGAGTCTAATTTCTAATCCCACCGATTTCATCCTGTTTGGACTTCGTATGAATTAGTTATGATTATTTTAGTGCCTGGGTATCGGTAGTTCCCAGATTCAGTTCGGAGTAATTTTTGTAGACAAACTATTTTCAAGACCAAAGTTAGACATAATTTCATGCCACAAGATTTTGTCCTGTATTTCACCATGATGTTAGGTAGTTCTCTGATTTTTGTGATAATTAAAAGATGAGTTTTGAGTGATGCCTTACATCCTTTTCTATAGATCGCTTTTGCTGTAAACTTCGTGTGATTGTATGTTGAATGCCGTGTTCACCTTGTTTTTAATTACTGTATGAATATTTTGTGTGAAATATGAAAGTTGGGTAATTGTATCTACTTTCATCCCGTTTTGGCGGAAGTGGATTTTGATGCACTGTTTGCAAGATATGAACAATCTTGTACAGCAGTGTTAAAGAATTCCAGATCCATCAAAACTGTGTTATGTGTTATTTTCTATTTTTGAAAACATATCTATACTTTCTGGAAAAATATGAAAATCTATATTTTTAGACTATACATATAGGGGATTACCCCAGAATTTTCGTGGATTTAATTAATGACTTTGTATGCTGTTTTCATGTGGTTTAAGTTATTCCCCTGTTTTCTGGCTGTACATGAAAACTATGTTGAATTGTGTTTTGAGTCGTGATGTTGTGAAATAGCATATGGATTTATTATAACCGTTAGAAGCGTGTGGAAGTCTAGTTTTCAGATCTTTTGACGGATTATAAATTGTATGCCTGTAGATCTGTGGATCACTGTTTTTGTACAGACTGGTCTTGCTGGCCTGATTATAAACATATACCATTTTGCTCGTATTTGTGAATGTTTTGCACCTATACTTACTGATCTAATTCCCTGAGTCTAAACCCGAGTATAACCTGTTAGTTTGACATCTTTTAGTACACCCTCATGCCTGTTGATGATATTATTAATAAAAGTAATCAAGCCGGGGTTTAAGGGAAGATCGAGTAGTGGATAATATGGAAACGTGTACTTGGAAGGGAACTAGTGTTCCATACTGATACTGTTACTGTTTACTGACCCTGTCTACATTGCTTCTTCTGTAAGAAGGTGTAGAGTAGAAGAGGACCTCTTGGTTCTGACTGTTACTGTTACTGCTTCTGTTACTGATACCTGAGTACACTGCCCCATCATGGTCCCCTATGATATCTTACTAAGCGAAACTGTTTTGTTGTAGTAACCATGTAGTATGGGATGCATGAAGTGCTACCTAGCTAGTAATACACACAAGACTGAAAGAACATAAACTGAAACTGTTAGACTGACACTGTGAGACTGATACTGTTAGACTGAGACTGATATACTGTTACTGTTAAACTGAGACCGATATACTGTTACTGTTAGACTGAGACTGTTATACTAGGACTGTTATACTGATACACTGAATATACTGCTAGTGATACTGATATACTGTTATCCTGATTCACTGAGATACTGAGATACTGTTATTAAAGACTGTTAGTTGCTTTATGACACTGCCTTAGACATAAAACAACTGTACTGTTAAGATACCATGCTAGATATTACTATTGATGCATTATGACCTGTTGTTAGGTAGTGTCCATGTGCTTGTATCCTATTCTATTTTGTGACCCGGACTTGCCATTGACGGGTACTATATTTTCTTCTTTTCCTTTTTCCTGCATTCGATGATTGCAGATTTCGGTGGACAGATTCAAGAAGGTACTGGTGGTTCGCAGTATTAGTTGCAGATTATTATTTCTGTTTCCTGTTAGAACTTTATTCTGTATTCGTGAACTTGAATATTTCTGTACTTGAGACTTGAGTATTATTTGTATTCGGGCAATGTGACCCAAGATTATTGTGTTATTCAGATCATGAATATTTGAGATTTATGTGTTTTATTTCAAGTATTCCTGTTGATATTTGGTTCATAAGTGCATGTGGTTGATCTTTTTCTGGCTTCCGACTCTGATTTTACTGTGATATGTTGTAAAGAATTCCTGAACAGCTTAAGGATGATTATATTCATCCGCTGGACTTTTGTTACGCGCTCGTATTCCTTGTTTTTGGGAAGCGGGGCGTGACAGTCGAGCCCCCTACGTTGTGAGAAAGCTAGGGGATGGCTCGAGGTCACTTCCGAGTGTCGAGCCCCCCACATTGTAAGAAAGCTAGGGTGTGGCTCGAGTTCACTGCCGAGCGTTAGAGCCCCCACTCTTGTTGAGAAAGCTAGGGGGTGGCTCGAGGTCACTTCCGAGTGTCGAGCCCACCACGCTGTGAGAAAGCTAGGGTGTGGCTCGAAGTCACTGACTAGCGTCGAGCCCCCCACGCTTGTTGAGAAAGCTAAGGGGCGGGTCGAGGTCACTTCCGAGCGTCGAGCCCACCATGATTGTGAGAAAGCTAGGGGGTGGCTCGAGGTCACTTCCGAGCATCGAGCCCCCTACGCTTGTGAGAAAGCTAGGGTGTGGCTCGCGGTCACTTCCGAGCGTCGAGCCCACTTCCGAGTGTCGGGCCCCCCCATGCTTGTTGAGAAAGCTAGGGGGTGGCTCAAGGTGACTTTGGAGCATCGAGCCCCCCACGCTTGTGAGAAAGCTAGGGGGTGGCTCGAGGTCACTTCCGAGCGTCGAGCCCCCCACGCTTGTGAGAAAACTAGGGGGTGGCTCGAGGTCACTTTCGAGCGTCGAGCCCCCCACGTTGTGAGAAAGCTAGGGGGTTGCTCGAGTTCACTGCCATGCGAAGAGCTCCCCACGTTGTGAGAAAGCTAGGGGTGGATCGAGGTCACTGCCGAGCGTCGAGCCCCCCAGCTTGCTGTAAAAGCGAGGGGGTGGATCGAGGTCACTTCGGAGCATCGAGCCCCCCACATTGTGAGAAATCTAGGGGGTTGCTCGAGGTCACTTCGGAGCATCGAGCCCCCCCACGCTTGTTGAGAAAGCTACGGGGTGGCTCGAGGTCACTTCCGAGCGTCGAACCCCCCATGCTTGTAAGAAAGCTAAGGGGTGGCTCGAGGTCACTTCCGAGGGTCGAGCCCCCCATGTTGTGAGAAATCTGGAGGGTTGCTCGAGGTCACTTCCGAGCGTCGAGCTCCCCACGCTTGTGAGAAAGCTAGGGGCTGGCTCGAGGTCACTTCCGAGCGTCGAGCCCCCCACATTGTGAGATAGCTAGGGGGTGTCTTGAGGTCACTTCCGAGTGTCAAGCCCCCCACGCTTGTGAGAAAGCTAGGGGGTGGCTCGAGGTCACTTCCAAGCATCGAGCCCCCCACATTGTGAGAAAGCTAGGGGGTTGCTCGAGGTCATTGCAGAGCATCAAGCCCCCCACGTTGTGAGAAAGCTAGGGGGTGGCTCGAGGTCACTGCCGAGCGTCGAGCCCCCCAGCTTGCTGTAAAAGCAAGGGGTGACTCGAGGTCACTTCCGAGCGTCGAGCCCCTACGTTGTGAGAAAGCTAGGTGGTTTCTCATGGTCAATCCTGAGCATCGAGCCCCTTACATTGTGAGAAAGCTAGGGGGTTGCTCGTGGTCACTTCCGAGTGTTGAGGTCACTACCGAGCGTTGAGCCCCCCCATGCTTGTTGAGAAAGCTAGGGGTGGCTCAAGGTCACTTCCGAGCGTCGAACCCACTTCCGAGCATCATTAAATGCTGTCATCATAGGAGCAGAATTCAAGGCGTTTAAAACCTTTTCAGCCATTAGATCTTGATGATCAAGATGAACGGTTAGGATTTTAGCGCGGAATTCGAGAAATCGCCAATCACCCTATAAATCCCCCACTCCCTTCTTCATTTCCTCACTTTACTTTCTCTCTCTAGAAATAGGAGCTTCTCTCTCTAACCCACCGGCGACCACTATTCCGTTGATTCCTTCGTCCACGGTAAATAGGTTAGTATTTTGCTTTAGTTATGGCACGCTCTCAGTCTGGCTCGGAAGTAAGTGTATCTGTCATGCCCCGTTTCCCAAAAGAGAATACAGAATACAGATAGGCAACAGAAGCTTAGCGAATGATTTTCATCATCCATAAGCTGTTCAAGAATCTTTACAACATTTCACAAGAATAATCAGAGTCGGAAGCAAAAGAATCAACCAAGTATGCACATACGAATCAAAATACCAACAAGAATACTTGAAACCAAAATATATTAATCTCAAATAAACCAGATCTGAATAGGTCAAATATCCTGGGTCACATTGCCCAAATACAAGAATAAATCCAAGTACGTGATATCATTGTTCAAACAAGCAACAAGAATAATAATAGCAAAATCCAGCTCCAATATTTCATATCACCAACACCATCTTGTACCTGTTCTCCAAAATCTGCAATTTAACAATTGCAGGAATAGGAAAAAGAAAAAAAAAACTCCCGTCAATGCAAGTTACGGGCCGCTTGTCAAGCAGGATACAAGTACAGGGGGAAAAACTAACTAATAGCATGGAATAGGCATGATAATAATGTATAACAACTAGCATGGAAAGGTGTACAAGTACAAGTAGCATGTATCAAGTGTCAAGTAAACAAGTATCATGTAAACAAGCATCAAGTGTCAAATATCATGTAAACATGTAGCAAGTGTCAAGTAAACATGTAGCAAGTGTCATGTATCAAGTCTCATTTATCATGTAGTCAAGTATCAAGTAAGCATGTATCATGTTCAAGTATCATGTATCAAGTCTGGTAGTTATTACTATCTAAGTAGCACTTCATGCAGCCCACACTACATGGTTGCTACATTCAAACAGTTTCGCTTTAGATTTCATAGTGGACCATATAGGGCAGTGTACTCAGGGACAAGTATTAAGTAATCGAGCTCTAAGCTCCAAGTATCATGTATCATGTAACATGTATCACGTGTCAACTTGTGCAAGTGACAAGTACGTGTCTTGCGTGCAAGTGTCAAGTAATCACATATCAAGTATCATGTATCAAGTAATCAAGTAGGAACAGTGGATATCCTTCCGAGTACACGTTTCTGAATTATCCACTATTAGATCTTTCCCTTAAATACCGGCTTGATTATTTATTATTATTGTCAAACAAGCATGTATATTTGTAAAACATATCAAGAATAACATGGAATGTTCATGTAACAAGTTCAAGTTGCAAGATAAACATGTACGGGTGCAAGATAACATATAAAAGGATAAAATAACCAAATTTCTAGTTTTGGACAGCAAGATCATACTGCAGTAAAACAGTGATTCCCGTTGTTACAAACATGCAAATCTGAATCCATCGAAAGTTCTAGAAAATACACTCCCAACTGAATCCAGCAAATATATATACGTCATATAGTATTTCACAAAAACATAACTCAAAACTGATTTGAAACCAGAAAATATGTTCAGCCAGAAATCAGAAGATCATATTCAAAGTCAGGAAAACAGCATGAAAACTCAGTAAATAAATCTACGAAAAATCTGGGGTATTCCCCTATATGTATAGTAACAGAAAATTAAGTTTCATAATTTTTCAATATAATTAGAGTAGTCAAGTAAAATCAGAAAACATCGAGATACAGTTTTGTAAATCTGGAATTGTAAATACTGTAGTACGAAAACAGCAATATCTCACAAACCATAATTCCAAATCCAAATCTGGTAATAAAATAGATACAGCTGGCTAAACTTTCATGTTTAGAAATAATTTGGAAACAGCAAGTAGAAATAGGACGAAAATCAAGTTCTTTACTGAACAGTAGTAAAATTCTGCATGTAAACTCTTTATTTGCAAGTATGAAAAGGTTTGTAAAACATCGCAAATAAATCCACCAAAATTCTGGGTAAACCCCAATCAAGTCAAGAAATAATGAGAAAAGTTTCAGATCAAAATTATAATTTTAACACCAAAATAAAAATAAATTACTCTTCAGAATTCATAGAAAACAAAATCTGGGAATCGTTCGACACCACTATAGTAAAATAGACATAACCCACAAACCGTAAATCGAAACTGAGATCTGTCAAAAGGGTTGGAAAATAGACAAAATTCTCTACAAATCATGTTCGCAACATATTTTCAAATACTGACAATAGGGTCTAAAATACTGATCAAAACAGAAAAGTCAGCAAAACTGAAAATATCGCATATGCACAAAATCCACTAGTTCACGTAGAACTCATCCAAACACAACCTAATATGATATAGAGTATACTAGATGACCAAGCAACATGTTATAGGGTATTTCACAAGTCCACAACAAGTCTACCATAAATAACACGAACGAGCACAAGATAACACATGAATAACATGCATATATGCAACAAGATGTGGTCAATCCAAGGTTATATCATGTCATATGTGTCGTGAGGCAACTATGGTCAAGTCATCACTATAGAGTTTAGGTTAGTGTAGGTTAAAAAGATAATGGGTATGGATAATTGAATAAGATAAGTGGGTTTGAATATGTGGATATAAGAGAGTATAAATTGGGTATTAGGGATTCAAGCAACAATATAGATAGGGCAAAATAAACAAAATACTAGAAAAAAAATAATATAGCAACTGGCAGAATCTCAACTGTCCTGGTGACCAACTCCCAAGTCGACTCACTAGGCGAGTGAGGATTCCAAGCAACGCGAACCAACTTGATGACCTTGTTTTTAAGCACTGTCTCCTGCCGATCCATAATAGCAACTGGCAGAATCTCACAAGTCAAATCTGGCCGAAGGGTCAACTCAGAATAGTCGATCACATGGCTCTCATCACGGATATATCTCCTGAATTGTGAGACATGGAAAACATCATGCACTCTTGATAACGCTGGCGGCAATGCAAGACGATAGGCCACCTTGCCTACTCGCTCCAAAATCTCAAACGGTCCAATAAATCTAGGGCTAAGCTTGCCCCCACCACCAAACCAAATGACACCCCACCATGGTGATACCTTCAGGAAAATATGGTCACCAACCTCAAACTCCAAAGCTCTCCGATGGACATCAGCCCATCGCCTCTGCCTATCCTGAGCTACCTGGAAATGCTTCCTGATCTGAACCACAACATCAACTATCCTGGTGATCAACTCTGGAACCAACAACTTCCTCTCACCAATGTCATACCAGCACATTGGCGATGTGCACTTCCGCCCAGAGAGCACCTCGAATAGAGCAACTTTAATACTAGCTTGAAAGCTGTTATTGTACGAAAACTCTACGAGATGCAAATGGTCCTCTCATGATCCACCAAACTGAAGCATATAGGACCTCAACATGTCCTCAAGAATCTGGATGGTCCTCTCTGACTGTCCATCAGTCTGGGGATGAAAAGCTGTACTGTACTTTAATTTACTCCCCAAACTGTTCTGAAGACTCTCCCAGAACTGAGATCTGAATCTCGTATCCCTATCGGATACAATACTCACTGAAACCCCATGAAGTCTAACAATCTTTTGCATATGCCTCTCAGCAAGGCTCTCAGTAGACGGCCCGACACGAAAAGGAATGAAGTGAGCACTCTTCATCAAATGGTCGACAATCACCCAAATAGCATTATGACCCTTAGGACTCCTCGGCAAAGTGTTCACAAAGTCCATAGTGATATGTTCCCACTTCCACTCTGGAATAGGAAGCAGTTGAAGAAGTCCAGCGGTTCTCTGATGCTTTGCCTTAACCTGCTGGCAGATCAAACACTGAACAACAAACTGAGCCAAATCCCTCTTCATACCCTGCCACCAGAAATGAAGCTTCAAATCCTGATACATCTTAGTACCACCAGGATGGATAGAATACGAAGACTGGTGGGCTTCCTCAAGCAACCTCTGACAAAGTTCACCTTTCGGAACATATAAGCTGGACCCAAAACGAAGAGATCCTTCAGCATGAATAACCATGTCCATTCTGGACCCAGACTCAACCTCAGCTCGAAACCCTGCAACTGTGCATCACCAGCCTGCGCCTCTTTAATCTGATCAACAAGAGACGACTGAAACTGGAGCACCAAACAACTCCGATAAGAACTCTGCAACAAAACCTCCAACTCCAACCTTCGCATCTGCTCAATCAGATCCCCTCTGCTGAGTCAAGAACATAACTGCCGGTCTCTTATGCTCAAAGCATCTGGTATCAAGTTTACTTTACCAGGATGGTGTTGCAAACTGATGTCATAATCAGCCATAAGTTCAAACCAACGCCTTTGCCTCATGTTTAACTCCTTCTTGGTGAAGACGTACTTGAGACTTTTGTGGTCTGTAAAGATGTCCACTCCGTCTCCAAGTAAATAATGTCTCTACAACTTAAAAGCATAGATCACTGCCGCTAACTCTAAGTCATGAGTCGGATAGTTCTTCTCATGCGACCTTAACTGTCTCGATGCATACGCAATGACTCGTCCCTTCTGCATCAAAACTGCTCTAAGGCCCTTACCAGAAGCATCACAGTGAATTACAAATCCACCTGAACCATCTGGACTAGTCAACATAGGCACTGACATCAGTCTGTTCTTCAACTCAACAAAAGCCACACCACACTCATCAGACCAACAGAACTTTTGATCCTTCCCAGTTAACTTAGTCAACGGTCCTGCTATCTTCAAAAAATCTTGGATGAATTTCCGATAATAGCCAGCTAACCCGAGAAAACTCATGACTTCTGAAACTGACTTGGGAACAGGCCAATCCTTCACAGCCTCAACCTTGGTAAAATCCACAGAAATACTATTGCTTGAGATAATGTGCTCCAAGAAAGAAACTCTGTCGAGCCAAAACTCGCACTTGCTGAGTTTTCCATAGAGTTGATTCTCTCCCAAAGTCTGCAGAACCACTCTAAGATGCTTAGCATGATCTTTCCGATTTCGAGAATACACCAAAATATCATCAATGAAGACCACTACAAATCTATCCAAAAACTGAGAAAAGACCTGGTTCATAAGACTCATGAACACAGCAGGCGCATTCGTAACCCCAAACGGCATCACAAGATACTCATAGTGGCCATATCTGGTCCTGAAAGCAGTCTTCTATACATCAGTCACCTTCACTTTGACTTGATGATACCCAGAACGGAGATCCAACTTCGATAAAATAGTAGCCCCACTCAACTGGTCAAACAAATCATCGATCCTGGGCAACGGATACCGATTCTTCACAGTAACATTGTTCAGTTCCCGATAATCCACACACAGTCGACGACTACCATCCTTCTTGTTGACAAAAAGGAATGGAGCACCCCAAAGCGAAACACTAGGTCTGATGAAACCCAAACCAAGAAACTCTTGAATCAGCACCTTAAGCTCTGCTAACTCAACTGATGCCATCCTGTAGGGACTCTTTGATATAGCACCGTACCCGGCTGAACTTCAATACCGAACGCCACATCCCTATCAGGGGGTAATCCAGGCAACTCCTCTGGAAAAAATATTCAGGAAATCCCGAACTACTAGAGGTGCAGCCTCACAGCCTAAACGGAACTCCATCGCACAACCCTCCGGATCACTGCAGTTCGGCCAAGGCACATCCCCCCCGGCATGGAACTCAAACTCTGCGTGATCTGGAATCCGGAATACAACTTTCTTGGCACGGCAGTCAATAATGGCATGGCTTTCACCCAACCAATCCATACCAGATAATGTTGAATCCTGAATTCTCAATTACAATCAGATTGGCCTTGAAATCTGCGCTACTAATAATTACGGGACACTTCCTGCACTCCCGAACACAAATGACAACTCCACCAACTGTCACAATGTTCCAAGCCTCTGACATGTTGCTGCACTCCAACTTATGGCGAGCGACAAATCGAGAGAAGACAAAAGAATGGGTTGCCCCGGAATCAAAAAGAACATGAGCAGGGAAAGAGCAAACAAGGACAACACCTTAGACAGAATCAAAGAGACAAGGAAAAAGAAGGGTTGAACAGGGGTGAGGAAAAACAAAATGCAGAAAGATAAACAGAAAGAAATAAAGCAAAAGGAAATGAAGAAACAAAAGAGAAACAACAAAACAATAAAAGCAAAAGATACCTGCAACCACACCCTTAGCTGACTCAGCATCAGCCGCAGTCAGGTTGAAAGCTTGACCTTTCCTGGGAGCAGCGGTCCTCTGACCGACAATCTGGCACTACGGAGAAAGCAGTGGTCTAACTGGTCCACGAGCTACGGCAACTGGCTGAATTGGACTCCTGGCTAGAAGAGCCAACTGCAGGCAGTCCCGCACCGAATGGTCAGCAGCATACATCCAAAACAGTGATGATTGGCACATCGGTAATCCTTGTGCTCATGCCCTGGAAGTCGGCTAAAGTCGCAAAAACCAACTCTCGAAGGACCTGCAGAAGAGTAAGGAGCAGCCCTGCCCGGAGGGGCTAGAGCAGGTCTCCAAAGAGGCCCACCAGAAGGCCTAGCAACGTAGTGCGAAACAGTCCGCGGAGAAGGAGCCAATCCACCACGAGCCTGCTCTTGAGCTCGAGCTGCCTCGAGAGCCTCAGCATAAGTACGCAAGCGAAGAGAGACAAGCTGCATCTTGATATCTCGCTCAAGCCCCAAAATGAACCTACGAGCCCTATCCTCTTCGTTTGCCACAAGAACGGCTGCGAAGTGACGAAGCCTCGTAAATTCAGCTGCGTACTCGTCCACAGACCTGGAGCCCTGTTTCAAGAAAGTCTCATGTTACAACATTGCATGGACAGTATGTAACAAAATTTCATTACTAGAAATAATGACCAAACTATTTCAGAACCAAGAATTGTTGCTCCATCACAACTCTAGTGCTGCTAGGAAAACAAATTCTCCAAGAAGCTCCTCGTGAAAGTGGCCCAAGTGATCGGTCTTTCGAGCCTTTCGGACTCGGACCTCCACCAAATATGAGCCAAGTCCACCAACTGGATGGCCATCACATCCACTCGATCTGCATCTGCAACTTTAGCTTCCAAAAACAGTTGCTCAGTTCGAATCCGCCACTGTTCTGCCTCCAAAGGCGTCTCAGTGCCTGAAAACTTGTCGGGATGCAGCCTCATGAAGTCTGTGACTATTCCCAGATGGGGAGGAAGAGCGGCTTGCATAGGCACAGTGGGCGGAGGAACCTGAGCAGCTTCAAAAGCAGCCATCACCAAGTCACTGTGATTCTGCTGAATGTTAATCAAGTGCTCAAGCACAGTGGTAACAGCCTTAAGCCCTGGCTGCTCATCCTGGGGACGAGAAGAACCTCTACGAGCCATAGTCTACACAAAACCAAAAACAATTAGCATCCAGATCAAAGTTGATAATAATTTATTTATGCATGCTTGGTTGGTGAAATGTTGAGCCGATCCCAGTTCGGGCCAAGCTTGTCTAATATATTAGGCAACTAATACATTAGCCAAACCTGGGCTCTGATACCACTAAAATCCTTGTCACGTCCCGCTTCCCAAAAAAGAATACAGAATACGGATACACGAAAAAATCCCAACGAATGATTTTTATTATCTATAAGCTGTTCAAGAATCTTTACAACATTTCACAAGAATAATCAGAGTCAGAAGCAAAAGAATCAACCAAGTATGCACATACGAATCAAAATACCATCAAGAATACTTGAAACTAAAATATATTAATCTCAAATAATCCAGATCTGAATAGGTCAAATATCCTGGATCACATTGCCCAAATACAAGAATATTTCCAAGTACAAGATACAATTATTCAAACAAGCAACAAGAATAATAATAGCAATATCCAGCACTAATATTTCATATCACCAACTCCATCTGGTATCTGTTCTCCAAAATCTGCAATTTAATAATTGCAAGAATAGGAAAAAGAAAACAAACTTCCGGCAATGCAAGTTACGGGCCGCTTGTCATGCAGGATACAAGTACAGGGAAAAACTAATTAATAGCATGCAATAGGCATGATAATAATGTATAACAACTAGCATGGTAAGGTGAACAAGTACAAGTAGCATGTATCAAGCGTCAAGTAAACAAGTATCATGTAAACAAGCATCAAGTGTCAAGTATTATGTAAACATGTAACAAGTGTCAAGTAAACATGTAGCAAGTGTCATGTATCAAGTCTCATGTATCATGTAGTCAAGTATCTAGTAAGCATGTATCATGTTCAAGTATCTTGTATCAAGTCTGGTAGTTATTACAATCTAGGTAGCACTTCATGCAACCCACACTACATGGTTGCTACATTCAAACAGTTTTGCTTTAGATTTCATAGTGGACCATATAGAGCAGTGTACTCAGGGACAAGTATCAAGTGATCGAGCTCCAAGCTCCAAGTATCATGTATCATGTGTCATGTATCACGTGTCAAGTTGTGCAAGTGGCAAGTATGTGTCTTGCGTGCAAGTGTCAAGTAATCACGTGCCATGTATCATGTATCAAGTAATCACGTAGGATCAGTGGATCCCCTTTCGAGTACACGTTTCTGAATTATCCAATATTAGATCTTTCTCTTAAACCTCGGCTTGATTATTTATTATTATTGTCAAACAAGCATGTATATGTGCAAAACATATCAAGAATAACATGACATGATCATGTAACAAGTTCAAGTTGCAAGATAAACATGTACGGGTGCAGGATAACACATAAAAGGATAAAATAACCAAATTTTTAGTTCAGGACAGCAAGACCATACTGCAGTAAAACAGTGATTCCCGTTCTTACAAACATGCAAATCTGAATCCATCGATAGTTCTAGAAAATACACTCCCAACCGAATCCAGCAAATATATATACGTCATATAGTATTTCACAAAAATATAACTCAAAACTGATTTGAAACCAGAAAATATGTTCAGCCAGAAATCAGAAGATCATATTCAAAGTAAGGAAAACAGCATGAAAACTCAGTAAATAAATCTACGAAAAATCTGGGGTATTCCCCTATATGTATAGCAACAGAAAATTAAGTTTCATAATTTTCCAATAAAGATGATAAAAAATAATCAGCTCAATCAAAATGGAACGAAACAAGAGACGAACAAGAATCAAGAATTGAAATAAAAGAAGACAGGAACAATAAAATGAAAATATATTGAAAATAAAAATCCAATATACTATCCAAAATAGATACAACGGAATCAAATACTAGGGAAAAGAAAATACACTAAAAAATACACAAAAAATAAAAAACACGGGTTACAATCCTACCCACCTAACAAGAAGAATTTCGTCTGCTAAATTCAAACAAGAAGATACATAGGGTAACCCCAAAAACAACCAAAAAGAACAAGACAAAAACTACTCAAACAAATGAGGAAACTTCTGCTGAATCTCCTCCTCCAGCTCCCAAGTCGACTCACCGGACGAGTGAGGATTCCAAGCAACACGAACCAACTTGATGACCTTGTTCTAAAGCACTTTCTCCCGCCGATCCACAATAGCAACTGGCGGAATCTCACAAGTCAAATCCGGCCGAACGGTCAACTCAGAATAGTCGATCACGTGGCTCTCATCTCGGATATATCTCCTGAGTTGTGAAACGTGGAATACATCGTGCACTCTTGATAATACTGGCGGCAATGCAAGACGATAGGTCACCTTGCCTACTCGCACTAAAATCTCAAACGGTCCAATAAATCTAGGGCTAAGCCTGCCCCCACTACCAAACCGAATGACATCCCACCATGGTGATACCTTTAGGAAAACATTGTCACCAACCTCAAACTCCAAAGCTCTCTGATGGACATCCGCCCATCGCCTCTACCGATCCTGAGCTACCTACAAATGCTTCCTGATCTGAACCACAGCATCAACTGTCCTGGTGATCAACTCTGGACCCAACAACTTCCTATCACCAATATCATCCCAGCACACTGGCGATTTGCACTTCCGCCCATAGAGTGCCTCGAACAGAGCAGCTTTAATACTGGCTTGAAAGTTGTTATTGTACGAAAACTCTATGAGATGCAAATGGTTCTCCCATGATCCACCAAACTGAAGCATACAGGACCTCAACATGTCCTCAAGAATCTTGATGGTCCTCTCTGACTTTCCATCGGTCTGGGGATGAAAAGCTGTAATGTACTTTAATTTACTCCCCAAACTATTCTGAAGACTCTCCCAGAATTGAGATCAGAATCTCGTATCCCTTTCGGATACAATACTAATTGGAACCCCATGAAGTCTAACAATATCTTGCATATACCTCTCAGCAAGGCTCTCAGTAGACTGCCCGACACGAAAAGTAATGAAGTGAGCACTCTTCATCAAACGATCGACAATCACCCAAATGGCATTATGACCCTTAGGACTCCTCAGCAAAGTGGTCACAAAGTTCATAGTGATATGTTTCCACTTCCACTCACTACAAACGGCTATAGCTGTAGTGGTGTTTTTTTTGGTCTATTGCGGCATTTATAAACGCCGCCATAGATGATAGCGGTGATAATAATAACGTCGCTCGTAATGCCGTTGTATCGAGCGTCGAGACAAACCATAGGTCTATAACGGTGCTTTTTTAGACCGTCGTTACAAGCCGTAGGACTATAATGACGCTCTTTAAAAGTGCCATTATAGACTAACGGCGCTTTTTTTAGACCACCGTTACAAGTCGTTGGTCTATTACGGTGCTTTTTTAGACCGCCGTTACAAGTCGTAGGTCTATTACGGCGCTTTATAAATGCCGTGATAGACACATGCACTGGCATTTTGTGAACGCCATTGTATATTTTTTAAATAATGTCGATATCCTATACCGGCATTCCTAAACACCGGGATAAGTTCAATTTTATAAAATAATTCACCACGTTTGGTACTACAATTCCTAACAGCTAATGCCTGCAACCTTACATCTTATTCAAAAGAACTTTTTCTCTCCTTAGTACTACAATACATTCAGTAACATTAATGTGAAGAACAATTCCAAAATCACATCTTTGGATGGTTAACTTGTCGAATAATTCGAGTCATAGAAATGGTACACAAATAATTCGAGTCATAATTCAAGTCATAATAATTCGAGTCATAGAAGCAGCGCTCAGCTGGAGACTTCCACATTTCGTTAATGAGATGAAACACATCAGATTTAGCGGCAATACTCTTCAGTCGGAAGATGTCATCATAATAGGAGAGGCAGCCATCGACTATCATCCTAAGGTCTCCATCTGGAAGCTAGACCTACAATCCTCCCTGCAGCTCCGCCATGTGCCTGTAGTTCTCATCCAGCCAACAACCGTATTCCACATCAAACATTTTAGCACCTGTAATTTTAGCATTGCAAAGGTTTTTTTTTTATAACTGCAAGGTTACTTTTTTTATTCATCATAATGGAAAATAATTAAATGGTTTTTAACTAAAGTATATTGAGCTTACCTGCAACTCTGGTGCTTTATGAGGCTGGCCATATACCACTCTGCATACTCATCAATGTCATGCAACCAAAAGTCCTGAAGAATTGTTAATACAGTGTTAGATAATATAGCATTATTCCCTCAAACAATTGGCTTTAACTGAATATTTAAGGAGCTTAAAAGGTGTATTGAGTCCATACTGCAGAGAGATCAACAATCTTTAGCTCCTTGGGCAAACCTTTAATAATTTCCTGTAAGGAAACTTTTTGTTTCAGAGAAAATGTAGTGAAGAACAAGAAGAATAATATCATTACAAAGATTATTTGATATGTACGGATAATAGTTTTACTCGACCCCAAAAAAAAGAACATTGTGGCAAATTGAACCCGTGTCGTTCCATGTGACAAGCAACAAAAATACTATACGACATGGCACACACTAGACTAAGACTTCCAAATAGAAATGTCAGACATGATGTGAATAAGAAAACAACACCAAAAAAAATTTAAGTAACCAACACTGCAATTGAGGTATCAAATCTCATTAATATATTAAATTGCTGAATAAGTTGATTCAAACACATGAAGCAAGCATGTAATACAAGTTATCAGACATCACTAAGAACAAAGATCTTGAAATAAAAAATACAAATAGATGACCCACTACACATTCTCCTTCTAACCAATAATATACTTCATATAAACATATTATCAACCAATTGAATACTTCAATGTTATGTCAAACAAATTCAAGTAACACTGCAAAACCACTTATGTTCAAAAAAAAAGTAACCATATATCCATCTTGTAGATTAAGTAATGAAACAAATAATTACTGAAGAGTAGCTATTATTTACACAAAAGACTGACATAAAGAGTAATGTAATGAAAGCTTCTATATATATGATAAGTTGTAATAAAAACTTCTTAAGAAATCGTGTGAGAACCATTATGGTTCTTGAACTATTGTGAATTCATGCAACTCAAAAAACCACTAATGAAAAATGCTAGAATGAGATTTTAACCATACTTCAGCTAAAAGGGTAACTCCCTGCAAGTGAAGGTATTTTGAAAATCCTCGACATGATTGAATATGCTCTCCACTCTTGGCCTTTCGGAAGCTATTCCTATACTGCTTTGACTTAGTACTTGACTCAGAATGACCAGATGTCTCTACCGACCTTTTATCTACATCCTCCTCATCAGCAATTACAATCTTCCAACTATCAATATCTAATGAATTCCCTTGCATCCTTTGCTCATTTATACATTCTTCTTTTGCCCTTCCTTCCCCATTTTTTCCAAAAGCTTTTTTTGCTGCAACTTTAACTATATATCTGGCATCCTTGCTAATTGTTACAATCTCCTTAAATCCATGCTTTGCACACTTCTCCTTATCCTCCTGCAACGACCTTGACCCCGAAGAAGAAAACTCTCAAATTCATCTCTTTCTTCTTCGTCTATCTGTACCCACCGAAGTGGTTGCTTTCCTTCTTCAAGAAGTGAATCGTTAACCGCTTTCTCTATATGGGTTATTTTATCTTGTATTGCAACCACGAATTCCCTATGCCTTGTGCTCGTGTTGTTATCTAAAGAACAATTATCATGACTCAAACTGACTTCCCTCTCAAACTCCTCCAACTGCAAATTCAAAGAAACCAATCAACTACATATATAAATTAAAAACTCACATAAATATAAACTAGGTTCAATAGAGCTAAATCCCACCTGCCACTTCGCAGTGCCAAGAGTTCTGTGAAGCTCCCTTCTCAATTCGTCCGAAAATTCCGGTTCAAACCCATTACTGCTTTCTTGAACCCACATCCTATACACTGATTCCATACTGAAACACAGCAAATAAAATCCAAACAAAAATCAAACATCATCAACTATATCTACATGCATATAACTCTCAGAAGCAAACAATCAAACATCTAATAGGTATCCCTTATAAACAAAAAAAATGCAAAATTCTTCCATCAAAATCAAAATTTTTGACCAACCCAAATCGCAGAATCCCCCAAACTACAACAAGCAAATACTACCCAACAAAACCCATCAACAATCGACAAGAGAATAATTTACATACGTGGTGGCAGATTCTTGCACTTCCTCCGCGGACGAAAAGAAGACATCTTTCTGCCATTGATCGAAAGTGCTAATCACAGCCATCAACAGAGAAGCAAACCCCTTTCCCAACAAAGAAGGAAGCAGTAGAGGAGAGAGAGAGAGCGAGTAGTAGTAGTAGTAGAAGAAGAAGAAGAAGAAGAAGAAGAAGAAGAAGAAGAAGAAGAAGAAGAAGAAGAAGAAGTGATTAGGGTTGGAGGGACTTTTGAGATATTTGGGGTGGGAGGGATTTTGAATAATTTGGGGTTGGAGGGACTTTTGAGATATTTGAGGTGGGAGGGATTCTGAATAATTTGGACTTTATCCCGGCGTTTTCATGACAAACGCCGGGATAGATAACATCTACTCCGGCATTTTGAGGGCGTTTCCCCAAAACGTCGGTACAAATAGCCATCTTAGACCCATCAATTTTTGTAGGGGTCTGTCGCGGCATTTTACTTAAATGCCATTAAAAAAATGCCGGGATAGACCATTTATTTTGTAGTTACTCTGGAATAGGAAGCGGTTGAAGAAGTCCAGTGGTTCTCTGATGCTCTGCCTTAACCTGCTGGCAGATCAAACACTGAGAAACAAACTGAGCCACAACCCTCTTCATACTCTGCCACCAGAAATGAAGCTTCAAATCCCGATACATCTTAGTACCACCAGGATGGATAGAATACAAAGAATGGTGGGCTTTCTCAAGCAACATCTAACGAACTTCACCTTCCGAAAACATAACCCGGACAAAAAATGAAGCGATCCATCACCATGAATAACCATGTCCGTTCTGGACCCAGACTCAACCTCAGCTCGAAAACCCTGCAACTGTGCATCACCAACCTCCGCATATTTAATCTGATCAACAAGAGACGACTAAAGCTGGAGCACCAAACAACTCCGATCAGAACTCGGCAACAAAGCCTCCAACTCCAACCTCCGCATCTGCTCAATCAGATCCCTTTGCTGAGTTAAGAACATAACTGCCGGTCTCCTGCTCAAAGCATCTGGCACCAAGTTTACTTTACCAGGATGGTATTGCAAACTGATGTCATAATTGGCCATAAGTTCCAACCAATGCCTTTGCCTCATGTTTAACTCCTTCTAGGTGAAGACGTACTTGAGAATTTTGTGTTCTGTAAAGATCTTTACTCGGTCCCCAAGTAAATAATGTCTCCACAACTTCAAAGCATAGATTACTGTCGTTAACTCCAAGTCATGAGTTAGATAGTTCTTTTCATGCGGCCTCTTCTGCCTCGATGCATACGCAATGACTTGGCCCTTCTACATCAAAACTGCTCCAAGACCCTTACCAGAAGCATCACGGTGAATTACAAATCGGCCTGAACCATCTGGAATAGTCAACACAGGCACTTACGTTAGTCTGTTCTTCAACTCAACAAAAGCCACATCACACTCATCAGACCAACAGAATTTCTGATCCTTCCCAGTCAACTTAGTCAACGGTCCTGCTTTTTTCGAAAAATCTTGGACGAATTTCCGATAATAGCCAACTAACTCGAGAAAACTCGTGTCTTCTGAAACTGACTTGGGAACAGGCCAATCCTTCACATCCTCAACCTTGGTAGGACCATAGAAATACCATTGCCTGAGATAATGTGCCCTAAGAAAGGAACCCTGTCGAGCAAAAACTCGCACTTGCTGAGTTTTCCATAGAGCTGATTCTCGCCCAAAGTCTGCAGAACCACTCTAAGATGCTCAGCATGATCTTTCCGATTTCGAGAATATACCAAAATATCATCAATTAAGACCACCACAAATCTATCCAAGAACTGAGAAAAGACCCGATTCATAAGACTCATGAATATAGCAGACTCGTTCGTACCCCGAACGGCATCACAAGATACTCATAGTGGCCATATCTGGTCCTGAAAGTAGTATTCTGTACATCAGTCACCTTCACTTTGACTTGATGATACCCAGAACGGTGATCCAACTTCGAGAAAATAGCAGCCCAACTCAACTGGCCAAACAAATCATCGATCCTAGACAACAGATACCGATTCTTCACAGTAACACTGTTCAGTTCCTGATAATCCACACACAGTCGACGACTACCATCCTTCTTGTTGACAAAAAGGACTGGAGCAACCCAAGGAGAAACACTGGATCTGATGAAACCCAAATCAAGCAACTCTTGAATCTGCACCTTAAGCTCTGCTAACTCAACCGGTGCCATCCTGTAGGGACTCTTCAATAAAGCACCATACCTGGCTGAACTTCAATACCAAACTCCACATCCTTATCAGGGGGTAATCCAGGTAACTCTTCTGGAAAAACATGCAGGAAATCCTGAACTACTAGAGGCGCAGCCTCACAGCCTGAATGCAACTCCTTCGCACAACCCTTCTGATCAATTACACTTGGCCAAGACACATCTCCCCGGTATGGAACTCAAACTCTGCACGATCTGGAATCCGAAATACAACTTTCTTAGCATGGCAATCAATAATGGCATGGGTTTCACCCAACCAATCCATACCAGAATAACATTGAATCTTAAATTCCCAATTACAATCAGATTGACCTTGAAATCTGCGCTACCAATAGTGATAGGACACTTCCTGCACTCTCGGAAACTAATGACAACTCCACCACCTGTTACAATGTTCCAAGCCTCTGACATGTTGCTGCACTCCAACTAATGGCGAGCGACAAATCGAGAGGAGACAAAAGAATGGGTTGCCCCAGAATAAAAAAGAACATGAGCAGGGAAAGAGTAAACAAGGACAACACCTAAGACAGAATCAAAGAGACAAGGAAAAAGAAGGGTTGAACAGGAGTGAGGAAAAACAAAATGCAGAAAGATAAACAGAAAGAAATAAAGCAAAAGAAAATGAAGAAACTAAAGAGAAACAACAAAACAACAAAAGCAAAAGATACCTGCAACCACACCCTCTGCTGACTCAGCATCAGCCGTAGTCAGGTTGAAAGCCTAACCTCTCCTGGGAGCAGCGGTCCTCTGACCGACAATCTGGCACTGCGAAGTAAGAGGTGGTCTAACTGGACCACGAGCTGCGACAACTGGTTGAATTGGACCCCTGGCTGGAAGAGCCAACTGCGGGCAGTCCCACACCGAATGGTCAGTAGCACCACATCCAAAACAGCGACGATTGGCACGTCGGCAATACTTGTGCTCATGCCCTAGAAGTCGGCAAAAGTTGCAAAAACCAACTCTGGGAGGACCCACAAAAGAGTAAGGAGCTTCCTGATCAGAGGGGCTGGGATAGGTCTTCGAACAGGCCCACCAGAAGACCTAGCAACTGAGTGCAGAACAGTCCGCTGAGAAGGAGCCAATCCACCATGAGCCTGCTCCTAAGCTTGAGTTGCCTCAAGAGCCTCAGCATAAGTATGCAAGCGAAGAGAGACAAGCTGCACCATGATGTCTAGCTCAAGCCCCGAAATGAACCTACGAGCTCTATCCTGTTTGTTTGCCACATGAACGGCTGTGAAGCGACGAAGTCTCATAAATTCAGCTGCGTACTCGTCCACAGTCCTGGAGCCCTGTTTCAAGAAAGTCTCATGTTACAACATTGCATGGACAATATGTAACAAAATTTCATTACTAGAAATAACGACCAACCTGTTTCAGGGCCAAGAATTGTTGCTCCATCACAACTCTAGTGCTGCTAGGAAAGAACTTCTCCAAGAAGCTCCTCGGGAAAGTGGCCCAATTGAGCGGTCTTTCGAGCCTTTCGGACTCGGACCTCCACCAAATATGAGCCAAGTCCGCCAACTGGATGGCCATTACATCCACTCGATCTGCATGTGCAAATCTAGCTTCCAAGAGCAGTTTCTCAGTCCGAATCAGCCACTATTCTGCCTCCAAAGGCATCTCAGTGCTTGAAAACCTATCGTTATGCAGCCTCATGAAGTATATGACTGTTCTCGGACGAGGAGGAAGAGCTACCTGTATAGGCACAGCGGGCGGAGGAACCCGAGCAGCTTCCAAAGCAGCAATCACCAAGTCACTGTGGTTCTGCTGCTGTCACGCCCCGCTTCCCAAAAAAGAATACGGAATACGGAGAATACGAAATACGGATACGCGACAAAATCCAGCGGATGATTTTCATCATCCATATGCTGTTCAAGAATCTTTACAACATTTACATGTATCAAGTGTCAAGTGTTATGTATCACGAAATCAAGTACAAGTAACAAGTGTCAAGTAGCCAAGTACAAGTGTCAAGTATCATGTTCAAGCATCAAGTCTCATGTATCATGTAATCAAGTATCAAGTAAGCATGTATCATGTTCAAGTGTCGTATATAAAATCTTGAAGTTATTACTATCTGGGTAGCACTTCATGTGCCATCCTTTTATCACATGGATGCTACAGTCAATACAACATCGTTTTAGAATTCATAGTGGACCATAAAGAGCAGTGTACTCAGGGACAGGCCTCAAGAATCAAGTATCAAGTATCAAGTAAACAAGCCTCAAGAGTGAAGTATCAATGCCAAGTGAAATATCAAGCCTCAAGTGGTCAAATATCAAGCCTCAAGTAGTGAAATATCAAGCCACAAGTATCAAGCCAAGTATAAAGTATCAAGTAAACAAGCCTCAAGTGAAATATCAAGCCTCAAGTATCACATAGGATCAAAAGATCCTCTTTCGAGTACACGTTTCTGAATTATCTATTATTAGATCTATCCCCTTAAAACCCCGGCTTGGTTAATTTATTATAAATGTCAAACAAGAAAGTATGTGTCACGAAACAAGCAAGTATATCATGGTATGATCAAGTAACAAGTTCAAGTTGCAAGATAAACAAGTACGGGTAATAGGTAACACACAAAAGAATGAAATAACCAAATCTCAAGTTCAGGACAGCAAGACCACACTGTAGTAAAACTAAAATTCCCAGTGTTACAAAAATGCAAATCTGAATCCGTCGAAACGTCTAGAAAATAGACTCCCCACTGAATCTAGCGAGTACAAATAAGTCATATAGTATTTCACGAAATCAAAACTCAAAATTAATTTTAATCCAGAAAATATGTTCAACCAGAAATCAGTAAAACCAATTCTCAGTCGGGAAAATAGCATCAAAACTTTACAAATAAATCCACAAAAAATCTGGGGTATTCCTCTATATGTCTAGTATCAGAATATAATGTTTGAAATTTTCCAGTAAAATTAGATCAGTCATCGAAAATCAGAAAATATCAAGAAACGATAGTTTGGTAAATCTGGAATTCCCAACACTACTGTACGAAAACTATATTATCTCGCAACTGGTGAAAAGAAATCCAAATCCGCCAACGGGAGATGAATATAGATAGAATAAGCTAACTTTCATATTTCGCAAACATTTTTCATCCAGTCAAAGGAATCTGGGTGAAAATATGATTCTTTACAGAACAGCAAGCAAAATACAGCAAGTATAGTTTTCATAAACAAGCATGAAACGGCATATAAGACTCATCAATAAAATCTGCCAAAATTCTGGGTAATCCCTAAGTAGATATAAAAAAATTGACCAAAGTTTCAGATCAAAATAATATGGGTAGCACACGTATCAAAATAATTTAATCATCAAAATCACCAAGAAACGAAATCTTGAAAAGATCTACATCTCTGTAGTAAAACAGTCATATCTCACACATATGAAAACGAAATCGAGCAAGGTCAGAGGGGTTGGAAAGCAGACGAATTTATCTAAAACTCATGTTTTATAATGAAATTAACATACTGACCTTAATATGGTCTAAATTACTGATCAAGACAGAATATTAGCAAAACACAGAATTTCCTCAAAAACCAAAATCAACATAGATTCAATGAAACTTGGTCCAAACACAACCAAACATGAAATCGAGTCAACCAAGTGTCCAAACATCCTGAAATAGGATAATTAACATATCTAAAACAAGTTTATCACATGGTTCTCAACAATTACTCAAATTCTCACAAAAAGTCTCGCATACATGATCAAATCAAGAATGGGCAAAACCTAAGTTGTTTCATGTCAATATTGTGTCGTGAGGCAACTATGGTCAAAATACTATAGGGACAAGATCAACAAGGGTTTTCACACACAATTTGTCTCTAGAACCCAACTACACTACAAGAGGTATTTTTGACTTGTATCATACAAAGGAATTTGAGTATAAGTTACTTTCTCAGAAGACGACGATGAAAATGAAGCAAGAACAAGAATAATGGGAATGGATCCCGGGGCATGAACACAAACACAACGAATGGATCACGAACCAAACTCACGATCACACAAACCAAATACGAACACGAACCAACGAACGAGATCACGAACACAGAATCAGACGGCTGAGATCGAAGATCAAGATCAAGATGATCGGATCAGATCAGATGGTCAGATTTCCCTGATGATGAAGATAATGATGAAGATCAAGATCGATCGATCGAACGGCTGCGATAAAAAAAATTGATGATCATCATGATCGTGGCGATCAAGAGAGATCAGACGGCTAGGATCTAATCGGATGATCAGGAGAGATCGACGGCCCACATCTAATCCAGCATGATGATCAAGATCCAACGGACAGCCAAGATCACCCCAATGGTGATGATCAAGATCAAATCAACGGGCGGCCCATAATCAAACAATCAAGGGGAACATAATGATCACGATGATCAGGAAGATCGGACGACCAACAAGCAACAAGATCAAAACAGCACACCCAATCCATGATCAAGACCAATAAAATAGCGACCATCAATCGACTGTACTGGCCCGACGACAGATGGCGACGGCCAAGGCGACAGGGTTGCCGGTGCGGTGGTGGCCGCAAGTCGCAGCAGCAGGGGCACAGGCAATGCGAGGGGTCGCGACAGGGAGGGTCATGCACAGTGGTGACCTTCGAGAGGCTAGCGGCTATGCTTTCCTGCAGCAGAGGGCGATGCCGGGGAGGCAAGGCTAGTTCTGAGCTGGCAGCAAGCGGCTGTGTTGCTGTCGCTGGGTGAGACAGTGATGTTACTGCATCGCTATAGGGGAAGGATGCGACGCTGTAGACGGCAGGATGGAGGAGGCGGGGTTGCACATAGGGGGAGACGGGGCGGCGGTCGTGGGTGCAAAGGAGACAGGGAAGGTTGGGGCGAGGCAGAGTAGAGGGAGATGGATGGAGAGTAGACGGAGAAAATGGGGAACGGGAGTAGGAGGATGGGGGCATTGCGATGGCTGGGTGGTAGCATCGTTGAGGCACGGGGGATAGGGCGGAGAGGATGAGAATGCAGCTAAATAGAGATGAAGGGGGAGGTGAACGGGCTGCATGGTTTCTATTTATATGGGTAAGTTAGGGTTTAGGCAGATGGGGTTAGGGACAATTGGGTTTCGGGTGAGATCATTGTTGTGAAATCTAGATGATCTAAATAAATAGATAAACTGGACACAAATTAAAAACCTCGCAAGTGTACGAATCGTTTATAGAAGCGTAGTGACAAGCAAGGGTCGATCCCACAGAGATTGTAGTACTTAACTCACTAATCAATAAAACAAAGAAAAATGCAAATCATAAAGTTTTGTTCTAAAAGTCTGATTGAAAGGAAATGAAAGAGATAAAAATCTAAATTAAGTAGCATCACAATTTGAGTCACGAATATTTATTAAAGTAGTTGGGCTTTGATTTCCACCTGTAGTCAAGAATGCTAAGTCACCTTCTATACTACTCCAATTACTCATGTTTGTTCCTTTAAGGGCATGGTATCTACTCCTTAAAGTTAATGTTTTCCTAAGCCAAGAATTAGGCATGGTATCTACTCTAATTCGTTTCTTTCCTTAAGTATTTAGCATGGTAACTACTAAGTTGCACTTAAAGGAAGCATAGGAACAATGGAAACGAACAAACACTTAAAGTTCTAGAAATTGGTATCAGATCTAGATCCTTCAAGTTGATTAAACCAAGAACCCCTAAAGATTCATGTATTACAAGTTATGGGCACGAGATACGGGTCGTCTCTATGCTCATATAACAGATTCAGTTTTATAATACGCAAACTTGATAATCTCAGGTTCTGCATGGCAGTCGACTTGCTGTCACTCTCAGTCGACTGCTCTTAGAACTTCTGAACAAGTTTGATTCATATTATAAATCTATACCAATACAATCAGGTTTAATCAATAAGTAATAGAGTAGCGTTTAGAAGATTATAAGATTACATGACTATGGTTTCAATCTACCCAACAATGAAATTAGTTGCACATAATACAACCTTTATTGATTAATAAAATAGAATTCATGACTCTACAATAAAAATAAAAGTAAAAGGAAGAACAGAAGAACACTGATTTGTATGATGTTGAAATTGAGCCCAATCAGCAGTCGACTTGTTCTCCTCCCTCTTTGATGCTGGTATCTTGATGCTTGCTGGTCGATGCTCCCTGATGGTAGATGACTCTTTTTTTTTATAGTTTCTCTTGTCCTTGTTTGCAGATATCAAGTTCCTGATTTTTTATCTCTTCACGCATAGGACTGAGTCCATCTTCTTACTTGCAAATCCCGGTTCTTTAACTTTGATTGTTGGTAAGTTGTTATTTGCAGATAACCCGGGTTTGGATAACTTCCATTTGATTCGGAATTTGTTGAGGATGGATCTTAAACTATCTTTATCTTTTAACTCCGCTGAATACCAGTCGACTGGTTTTGGAATCAGTCGACTGTGTCGAGACATCTGTAGATTCACAATCACTCTGTCAAGTTGACTGTCTTTGGAGTAAGTCGACTGTACTGCATAGCTTCGGGATTTCATACTCCTCTATTCAGTCGACTGTCTTTGAGGACCAGTCGACTTGTGTCCTGTAGCTCCCTGTGTATCATCCTCACAGTCTGTATAAGTCTTGAATCTGCTTCGTTTGGCTGCTTCCTATGGAAAAGAGAAAAGAAGAGTAAATTACCATATTTAGAGAATTTAAATGTCTAATGGTGTTCATATTATGCTCCTAAATGTGGATATTATTGGATACATCAAATACCCCCAAACTTAGCTTTGGCTTGTCCTCAAGCAAACTAAAACTACAAGTATCAATTGAACATCTTGACCCTTTCAACATTTACCTCAGAGAACTCACTACTTTTGGTGTCAAGTTTTAAACAAGCATTAAGATGGGTCTAAAGAGTTTTAATTCAAATGTCAATCACTTATTCACAAGAATACTCAACTTGAATATCAAATAGTAGAGTGGCCAATGCCTCTGCAACATAATCATGATTAAGTTTAGCAAGCTCAACTATATTTCAACTCCAAAATCTCACCATGGCATACACTCCTAAAGAAATATAGCTCTCATTGACATGGGACATTCAAATTAGATCTCGTGACAATTTTCATTACTTGGATGAAACCATATGCTTGATCTTGCTACTACATCTTCACACCATTGATTTGCATACTACTTGGATCAAAAGGTCTTATATAGGTTGTAATGGGCCTTGGGTGAGGGTTTAAACAATGAAGGGAAAAAAGGAATACAAAATTTCTAAAGAATTAGTAGAGCAACTTGCATTGTTCTAAGAGATTTTTTTTTGCACATATGGCCACCTATTACAGGCCTATACTTTATTTCTACCAACACCTTTCACCAATCCACAACTCAACAATTTATAACTTTTCATTCTTTTTTTTTATGACAAATCTTCCAACTTTATATTTTCTTCCCCTTCACCTTGACATACCACATCTCTTTTACAATTCTTGCTCTACTAACTCAATAGATATAGGTAAGGTAACCTATTCATCTAGGCATGGTTAAGGATGATGTGTTTTACAAATAAAAAGGCTTTTATAGGCTTCAAAAGGGACAACTAGTGAATAATTGATGTTGGGTAGGCTATTTGTCCTTGGTGATAAAATTTTAGGTGCCTTAATCATTTCCAAGTTTTTATGCAAAAACCAAAAACAAGTTTCGAAAAGTAGCAAAAACAAGTTCTAGTTCACCTCAAGAATGCAGTCAACTGAAATCTTCAAGTGTTTGATTCTCTCACAAATAAAATAAATAAGGCTCAAAACTCATAATTTGTGTATTTAAGTTTACTCACAGTTGAACTTGCTATTCTCTTTCAAGATTCGTCGAATTGACATGACCATATGAATAAAAGTTTCAAATATGATCCATATGAAAAGTTATTAACATTTTTAAGGATAAAGACCACAATTAATATTTGTTCTCCACTCTCTACCTATAGTAACTGAGCTCAAATCATTCAATGTTGGAATGGTTAAAATCAAAAGACTCCAAATGTAAATAACTACCCCCAAACTTAGATTGAACATTGTCCTTAAAATAGGCATGTGTTACCACCCAGTTTGAAGGAAAGAAAATAAAGTAAAGAAATAAAGAAATGATTAAAGAAATAAATAAATAGAGAGTGTAAGTACTCCCCTGAAAAATTGGGTGGCCTCCCAATAAGCACTGCATTTCTTGTCTTCAGCTAGACTTGATGAGTTTATGCAATGTATTGAATGGCTCGCGGCTCAAAACTCATCTTATTATAAGGTTTCCCACTATGCCCATTCACCTTTGAACGTTTGATTTTTCTCCAACGTTCCATGTGGGGAAACCTTTGCAATAATGTACGGACCGTACCATCTTGACATAAGCCTATCTCCAATGGTCCACCTTAATGCACCCTTATGTTCTTGCAAGACTCCCTGCAGCTTCTCTTCTTCCTGCATCCTTAAGTTTGCAGCAACTGTCACAGGTAATGTCTGGTTTTCCCCCAAATATTCATACTTCAAGTGTTCATGTAGTGGCTTCAGCTCCACATCTGGTGTCCTGGTAAAAGAAGAAACAAAAGTATTATTAGACACAAGATTTTCAAACACATGTGCAAACTTACCTGCATATGATTTTTCATTTCCAAGGGTATGTATTTTCTCTGCAATCCTCCAATCATCATATTCCTGTTCAACTTGAGATAGTATTAGAGGGTGTGTAATTGTTGCTTGTAATGGATCAACACCATGTTCCTGAAATGTTTGGTCACAAATTTCCCGAACCACATCAACATTATAACATTCATGATCATCGTGTGATAATTTTGGTGCATCAAACATTCTAAACTCAATCTTGTCCTCTAGTGTTGTCACCGATTGGAGCTGTTCTTGTCCTCTAGGATTTGGTATGGTTTGTGATAGAAGTTTTCCTGCCTTTCTTTCACTTAACTCCTTAGTAATTTGACCAATTTGATTCTCCAAATTCTGAATGGCCTGCCCTTGTTGGTTGTTTGTTCGCTGTTGCTGTTGGAGTAGTTGAAGCACGGTGGATTCGAAATCCAACTTCTTCTGTTCTTGTACTGGCCGATCAAACCCATTCCCACTCTGGAATTGCTACGTATGCCCTTGTGCAAATTGATTGCCTTGATGGTTTTGATTATTGCTCCATGAGAAATTTGGATGGTTTCGCCACCCTAGGTTATACGTGTTTGACAAAGGGTTGTTCTGGGGCGGGTACATTCCCTGTCCTACGTAGTTTGCGTGCTCTTGATCTGCGAAAGAATACATGGGACATGTATTAGTTGTATGATCGGAATGAGAACAAATTGCACAAATTTCTTTTGGTTGGTTTTTTATGCCACCCAACGTTGAAATCACATTAACAAGCATATCAATCTTTTTGTTCATGGTTTCCATTTCTAGTTGCATGTTATTATTATTAGAAATTTCGTAAACTCCCTGTTTTTTCGAAAGACCTCTTCCCCTTGTTGAGAATTGCTGTGAGTTCTCGCTGAGTTCTTCAAATAGTTCGATGGCTTCCTCACCACTTTTCCTCATCAAGATTCCGTTGCAAGCTGAATCCACAATTGCTTTGTTAGTGTCATTTAAACCCTCATAAAATGCTTGTACCTGATCATCCTTAAGTATGTTGTGCGTAGGACACTTGAGAAGCTTGTTCTTGAAGTCCTTCCATGCCTCGAAGAATAAATCGCTATCTTTTTGTTGGAAGAGTAGAATTTCCCTTTTTAGTTGTCTGGTTTTCTGAGCTGGAAAGAATTCTTTCAAGAATTTTGTTGCCAATTGCTCCCATGATTGAATTGATCCTGGTTCCAAAGAATTATACCACAATTTAGCATTAAGTTTTAAAGAAAATGGAAACAAGATTAACCTAATTTGTTCAGGGGTAAGCCCTTGGACGCTTTGTATTCTGCAAAGATCAAAGAAATCTTGCAGATGGAGGTGAGGCTCTTCGTCTGGTTTGCCACTAAAGTGGAGAACCATGCTGAGTAATTGAGGTGATAGATGCATATTCCCTGTGACATTAGGTTGAAAAGCTATGCAAGAAGGTTGCTCAATATTCTTCGGAGTGAATTTGTCTTGCATTGGTACTCGATTTGGTA
Organism: Hemerocallis citrina; assembly: GCA_017893485.1. Taxonomy (NCBI): domain Eukaryota; kingdom Viridiplantae; phylum Streptophyta; class Magnoliopsida; order Asparagales; family Asphodelaceae; genus Hemerocallis; species Hemerocallis citrina. Next base: position 39,156,182 of record CM030360.1, read on the forward strand.
CTTTCTCCCCCATTGTTGCTTTTGGAGAAATCCTCTGTACAGTCGACTGATCCTTGGATACAGTCGACTTATCTGAATCTGCATAATGTAATCTAAAAGAAAATATAAGAAAAGAAGAAAAAAATAAAAAGAAAAAGATTTGTATTGATTTTGCAAGTTAAAATACTAAAAAATCCCCGGCAACGGCGCCAAAAACTTTTTGTGAAATCTAGATGATCTAAATAAATAGATAAACTAGACACAAATTAAAAACCTTGCAAGTGTACGAATCGTTTATAGAAGCATAGTGACAAGCAAGGGTCGATCCCACAGAGATTGTAGTACTTAACTCACTAATCAATAAAACAAAGAAAAATGCAAATCATAAAGTTTTGTTCTAAAAGTCTGATTGAAAGGAAATGAAAGAGATAAAAATCTAAATTAAGTAGCATCACAATTTGAGTCACGAATATCTATTAAAGTAGTTGGGCTTTGATTTCCACCTGTAGTCAAGAATGATAAGTCACCTTCTATACTACTCCAATTACTCATGTTTGTTCCTTTAAGGGCATGGTATCTACTCCTTAAAGTTAATGTTTCCCTAAACCAAGAATTAGGCATGGTATCTACTCTAATTCGTTTCTTTCCTTAAGTATTTAGCATGGTATCTACTAAGTTGCACTTAAAGGAAGCATAGGAACAATGGAAACGAACAAACACTTAAAGTTCTAGAAATTGGTATCAGATCTAGATCCCTCAAGTTGATTAAACCAAGAACCCCTAAAGATTCCTGTGTTACAAGTTATGGGCACGAGATACGGGTCGTCTCTATGCTCATATAACAGATTCAGTTTTATAATACGCAAACTTGATAATCTCAGGTTCTGCATGGCAGTCGACTTGCTGTCACTCTCAGTCGACTGCTCTTAGAACTTCTGAACAAGTTTGATTCATATTATAAATCTATACCAATACAATCAGGTTTAATCAATAAGTAATAGAGTAGCGTTTAGAAGATTATAAGATTACATGACTATGGTTTCAATCTACCCAACTATGAAATTAGTTGCACATAATACAACCTTTATTGATTAATAAAATAGAATTCATGACTCTACAATTAAAATAAAATTAAAAGGAAGAACAGAAGAACACTGATTTGTATGATGTTGAAATTGAGCCCAATCAGCAGTCGACTTGTTCTCCTCCTTCTTTGATGCTGGTATCTTGATGCTTGCTGGTCGATGCTCCCTGATGGTAGATGACTCTTTTTTTTTATAGTTTCTCTTGTCCTTGTCTGCAGATATCAAGTTCCTGATTTTTTATCTCTTCACGCATAGGACTGAGTCCATCTTCTTACTTGCAAATCCCGGTTCTTTAACTTTGATTGTTGGTAAGTTGTTATTTGCAGATAACCCGGGTTTGGATAACTTCCATTTGATTCGGAATTGGTTGAGGATGGATCTTAAACTATCTTTATCTTTTAACTCCGCTAAATACCAGTCGACTGGTTTTGGAATCAGTCAACTGTGTCGAGACATCTGTAGATTCACAATCACTTCGTCAAGTCGACTGTCTTTGGAGTAAGTCGACTGTAATGCGTAGCTTCGGGATTTCATACTCCTCTATTCAGTCGACTGTCTTTGAGGACCAGTCGACTTGTGTCCTGTAGCTCCCTGTGTATCATCCTCTCAGTCTGTATTAGTCTTGAATCTGCTTCGTTTGGCTACTTTTAGGCTGTTTCCTATGGAAAAGAGAAAAGAAGAGTAAATTACCATATTTAGAGAATTTAAATGTCTAATGGTGTTCATATTATGCTCCTAAATGTGGATATTATTGGATACATCAATCATAACGGGTTATGGGGGTTTATAAAGGAAATGGGTATTTGGTTTAGTAAATAATGGGTTGTAAAGCCTAACGGGTAGGGTTTAGGAAAATAAAATGGGTTGGGGTTGTTAATGGATAATGGGTTAAGGTTAAGGGGGTAAGGGTAGTTAAATGGATAGGGGTTTAGGGTGGATATAGGGTAATGGATAAAAATCAAAGATCCAATAGGGTTTTAAATAAATGGGTAATGGGGTTTGGGTAATTAAAATTCAATAAGAAGCTTAAAATAACTAATAAAATATAATTTATAAAATAATGTAATTTACATTACAAGACAGAATTTATTTTAATAAAACTACAATTATACTTAGTACATAGAAATTGATTTTTAAATAAACGGTCAAAATTAATAATGATACTAATAGTTAAAAATACAAATACGAATAATAAAATCAATAACAATAACAATAATAATAATAATAATAGTATTAGTAATAACAATAATAAGATTTACAAATAAAAATATTGATCGAAATAGATTTTAATAGAAGATTCAAAAATACATTTTGACAAAAGAATTTGAAAACCGAAAAAATAATTTGTGAAAATTTTAGATACAGAAAATACACAAAAATACATTTTTAGGAAAACAGGGGTTACAAATCCTACCCACCTTACAACAAAATTTTGTCCTTGAAATTTGCTTAGGCGGTACATAGGACAAGGCAACAACAAACTTGGGGGAGGGTAACAAACAGAGGTTTAAAGGGAAGGAACAAGGTAGTGGCAATACCAGAAAAAGAAGGAAGTGGATAACAATGAGGTCAAATGAAATGCAAGAAAAGAAGAAGATGGTATCAAAAGGAGAGAAACAACAAAATATAACAAAGTAATAAGGGAGTTGGTAGAACTGGAATCAAAGAAAGAATGAACAGAGAAGCATTGAATCAAACAATGAATGGGTGCATGATGGCAAAATGGAATGCAAGAAAGAAGTAACTGGTATAAAAAATGAAGAAGAAACAACATAAGACTTGCAAGATAACAAGGCAAAGAGAGGAAGAAATAGATAGAGCTGGAATCGAAGAAAGGATGGACAAGGAAGAGATGAACCAACCAATGAGTCAACAGATGAAGATGAATACAAGGAATGGAAAGAAGCAAACAATAGAGGGAATAGAGAGAAGCAAACAATACAAAGGAGAAGAAGCGATAAGAGGATTCTAGGACCTGTGGGTTATGAGCCCACCATGCTTTCGCTGCGCCACTCTGATCGGGGAAGACTCTACCAATAGCATCCAATGATGCCGATCGAAGAACCAAGCAGAAAATTGAAAAAGAATGGATGGCACCAAAATCAGACAGATATGGGTACGTGAAGAATGAATTCATACCCAAAAAGAAATCAATCAAAGAGAACGACTGAAAAAGAGATGGAAGAATAAGGAATCAAGGGATTGAATGGTAAGGGATAAAAAATAACAGAATAAGACAAGTATCCAGATCATTGTTGATAATAATTCATTTATGCATGCATGGTTGGTGAAATGTTGAGCCGATCCCAGTTCAAGCCAAGTTTGTCTAATATATTAGACAACTAATACATTAGCCAAACCTGGGCTCTGATACCACTAAAAACCCTGTCACGCCCTGCTTCCCAAAAGTGAATACGGAATACAGCTACGCGACAAAAGCCAGCGGATGATTGTCATCATCCATAAGCTGTTCAAGAATCTTTATAACATTCACAAGAATCATCAGAGTCGGAAGTGAAAGAATCAATCAATCATGCACATATGAACCAAAATACCAACAAGAATACTTGAAACGGAATATATTAATCTCAAATAGTCATGATCTGAATAAGTCAAATATCCTGGGTCACATTGCACAAATACAAAAATAAATCCCAGTATCAAAATACAATATTGATCAAGCAACTACAAAAATAATAATAACAAATCCAGCACCAATATCTCATGTCACCGATACCATCTGGAACCTGTTTTCCAAAATATGCAATTTAACAATTACAGAAAAGAGGAAAAGAGGAAAAGAGAAAACAAGGTACCTGTCAATTGCAAGTTACAGGCCGCTTGTAATGCAGGATACAAGTACATGGGGAAAATCTAACTAATCACATGGAATAAGCATGATGTCAAAATAAACAACTAGCATGGCAAGGTGATCAAGTGTAAATGGCATGTATCAAGTGTCAAGTGAACAAGTATCATGTAAACATGTATCAAGTGTCAAGTGTTGTGTATCACGAAATCAAGTAATAAGTAACAAGTGTCAAGTAGCCAAGTACAAGTATCAAGTATCTTGTTCAAGCATCAAGTCACATGTATCAAGTAATCAAGTATCAAGTAAGCATGTATCATGTTCAAGTGTCGTATATTAAATCTTGTAGTTATTACTATCTAGGTAGCACTTCATGTGCCATCCTTTTATTACATGGTTGCTACAGTCAATACAATTTCGTTTTAGATTTGATAGTGGACCATAAAGGGCAGTGTACTCAGGGACAAGCCTCAAGAATCAAGTATCAAGCCTTAAGTATCAAGTAAACTAGCCTCAAGAGTGAAGTATCAAGCCAAGTGAAATATCAAGCCTCAAGTAGTAAAATATCAAGCCTCAAGTATCAAGCCAAGTCTCAAGTATCAAGTAAACAAGCCTCAAGTGAAATATCAAGTCTCAAGTATCACATAGGATCAAAAGGTCCTCTTTCGAGTAAACGTTTCTGAATTATCCACTATTAGATTTGTCCCTTTAAAACCCTGGCTTGGTTAATTTATTATTAATGTCAAACAAGAAAGTATGTGTCACGAAACAAGCAAGTACATCATGGTATGATCAAGTAACAAGTTCAAGTTGCAAGATAAACAAGTACAGGTAATAGGTAACACACAAAAGAATGAAATAACCAAATCTCGAGTTCAGGACAGTAAGACTATACTGTAGTAAAACTGAAATTCCCAGTGTTACGAAAATGCAAATCTGAATCCGTCGAAACGTCTAGAAAATAGACTCCTAACCGAATCCAGCGAGTACAAATAAATCATATAGTATTTCACGAAATCATAACTCAAAACTGATTTTAATCCAGAAAACACGTTCAGCCAGAAATCAGTAAAACCAATTCCTAGTCAGGAAAACAGCATTAAAACTCAACATATGAATCCACGAAAAATCTGGGGTACTCCGCTATATGTCTAGTATCAGAATATAAAGTTTCATAATTTTCCAGTAAAATTAGATCAGTCAACAAAAATCAGAAAACATTAAGAAACAATAGTTTGGTAAATCTGGAATTCCCAACACTGCTGTACGAAAAATATAATATCTATCAACTAGTGAAACGAAATCCAAATCTGCTAAAGGGAGATGAAAATATACAGAATAAGATAAATTTCATATTTCGCAAACATTTTTCATACAGTCAAAGGAATCAGGGTAAAAATACGATTCTTTACAGAACAGCAAGCAAAATACAGCAAGTATAGTTTTCATAAACAAGCATGAAACGGCATATAAGACTCATCAATAAAATCTGCCAAAATTTTGGGTAATCCCTAAGTAGATATAGAAAAACTGAACAAAATTTCAGATCAAAATAATATGGGTAGCACACGTATCAAAATAATTTAATCATCAAAATCACCAAGAAACGAAATCTGGAAAGGATCTACATCTCTGTAGTAAAACAGTCATATCTCACACATATGAAAACGAAATCGAGCAAGGTCAGAGGGGTTGGAAATTAGACAAATTTCTCTAAAACTCATGTTTTATACTAAAATTAATATACTGACCTTAATATGGTCTAAATTACTGATCAAGACAGAATATTGGCAAAACAGAGAATTTCATCAAAAACCAAAATCAACATAGATTCAGCGAAACTTGGTCCAAACACAACCAAACATGAAATCGAGTCTACCAAGTGTCCAAACATCCTGAAATAGGGTAATTAACATATCTAAAACAAGTTTATCACATGATTCTCAACAATTACTCATATTCTCAAAAAAAGTCTGTAACGCCCCGAATCCCAAATACACTGAATTCGAGATGTTCTACAGGATCTTTCCGCTCCCTTTAGTACAATTTTACTAGGAAATTTAAACTTTTCACTTTACATCAGAGTTTACATCAATATTACACTTTAAATTGCACAGCGGAAGTAAAATTTACAACAATGAAACAAGTATACAACAACATTGAGTAATCTTTAAGCATTTGTTCCTCTTAATTCTTTATCAAGCCATTTACCTGCATATAAGACTGTGGGTACGTCAGTTTATTCAACCGACGATCATTATACACGGCCATCCTCTCTATGCCGGAAATAGTATAACTTAATTTTCCATATTTAGCAAACACAAACTTGTCACATTTCAAACTAAAGGGACTACCCTATTGATGTCGTGTTGTGATTGTGCACTTAGTCCTTAATGCAATTATTTATATTAGATGACACTAATGCGCACTTGTTCGGATTCTATGCATCCCATACTACATAGGTCCGAGGGCAAGCCTCTTATTCGTTCTTCATCTTTATAGGGTTCAATCCCTCGCCATGCCTTAATCTACAACTGTAACTAAGGTAGGTATCATAGATGATCTATGAGTACAAGCTCGTGTACAGAAAATTCTGGAGGGGAATCCCACATCATGTCACGACGCATCGTGAAGACAGCCTGTGGTAATTCAGCCTCACTTCATGGCACACGATCCTCTTGCAGTCACCAAACACCCCACAAGCGTCGCCACCGGGACGATAATTCTGGAGTAGTGCCCACGTCATGTCTTGACGCATCAAGCAGGCAGCCTGCGGATCACTCTCACACCGCCAATCCGATGACCCTCATACTCGTATTTTTCTCCTACTTTCATCACGTCTCCACTATGTACTAATCCTTAGTTTATATTAGAATCATGAACAAAATCAAAGCTCTAGTGTTAGCCTCTTCACTAAACCGGACTTATTCATTCATTCAAACACGACCAACCTTGGTCTTTCATTTCAATTCATTTCATTTCTTTCCAATTGCCGGGGGAGACTTAGCTACTCTTTTGTTTCAATTCAAATTCACAATTTCCAACATTGACCGTTACTAGCTCATAAGTTTACTTTTCATAATCATAATAGATTTTCTTTTTCATGTTTATAGCTTTTACATTCATACAACTTTCACAAAATCTAATAAATAATCCACTTCATGTAAATTCACACAAAGACAAATAGAATTTACTGTCATAACCAATAATCAACATGAGATTCATAACCTTTATTATAAACAAATCATAGAATTTCTGATATACCAAAAGTACTCTGAACAGTCGACTTGGAGCTCATCCAGTCGACTTGTTCAGTCAAATAAAGTTCTTCAATAATGGCTCGGAAGAGTCGACTGCTGAACATGGTCAGTCGGCTGTTCCGCAGCATTCAAAATCTCAATTATCAATTACAGGGGAGTCGACTGTCATTCATACCAGTTGGCTGTCCTGGGTAGTTCAACGATATAACTTTTCGCGTCCAGTACAGTCGACTGTTACATACATTCGGTCGACTGAACAGGGTTAATTTCGAATTAGAAGATCATTTCTTTATTTTGTTCTTCAATAAGTACACATCATTTTTGTCATACTACAATATGTACATTGTCCACACAACCATGTGATTCTTATCTGTTTATCATCATCACCACAATAAAATTTTCTCCTCACATAATTTACATCTCAATATGAGCAAAATAGTTTTTGTAACAATTAAAACATATTTTCATACAACTAATTCAAATTCTACATTATAATACTACATTTCTTCTCTTTTCGACATTTCTTCGCATTTAGCATTCTAATCTTTTTATCAACAAATTTCACATTAATTCTCTCTCTTTACTCATTTACCCAACATACAAACTCATATTTTAAATTATTCATGCCCACATTAACACAAAAGATCTATTTAACACATGAAATAGTATTATCAAACTACTAACTTTTGTGTGTAATTCTTGATAGTAATAAATGTGTTTTTATCAATCAATCCATGATTCTAATCAATTCACATACAACTCAAATAATAGAACCACATATAAATTTGCATATCCACATTTCAATCATTCAAGAAGTTATTTTTCCCAATTAAAGTGTGCTATTCTTAATCATTTTCATGCTTCGTTCTTTCTAATTAAACTAGCTTGCATTCCTAGTTTAGAAATAGGAAAAATTTACCCACCTTGTATGGAGAGAAAAACACAATTAGCAACAAAAAATCCTTTGCAACACGAGTGCACCTCCTCCTAGACGAGCGCACACGAACCTCCAAGCACACACCCAAAACCGAAAGCTCCCTCCTTGAATAGCTAGCCTCTCCTTCTTCTTGGTGTTGCAAGAACAAGCCCTCACACACTCAATCTTTTAACTCAAAAAAATACTACTAGATAATGTAACTTAGACTATAGGTTTCGAAAGATTAATAGGCACAAGGATAACTAGCCGGGGGGGGGGGGGGGGGGGGGGGGGTATTTATACTAAAAATCAAGGGAAACAAATGGCTAGGATCAATTGGTTGGTTGTAGGATGGAGGGTTAGGATGAAAGTAGGAGTTGCAATAACTACCCACATCTAAATAACCACCACACCATGATCACCACTCAAAATTTGAGTTTCCCTCCAAAAGTTACAACCGGCCTACAAGAAAGAATGCATTTTGCACGTGTACGTGCAATGCACGTGCATGCCATTAGGCCCAAAAATTGTGCATTAAATTTTGTATAAAAATAATATAGTCTTTAAATTGTATTCTACAAATTGTATAAAAATAGTCCATGGGCTTTAGTTTATGGGCCAAAATAGTTATTTTAAAATAAAATAAATGAATTACATTTTGGGCTTTTAAAAGAAAAAGGCTTTTCATCCAATTAAAATAAGGCTTTTGTATAAAATAATTAAAAGCACATATTAAAATATCTTTACTCATCTTGATGAAAATATTAACCAAAATATTGCACGTGCACACTACGTGCAAAATAAATAATTTTTCATTAAATGAAAAATCAGGGTATTACAACACTCCCTCCTTAGAATAGTTCCGTCCCCGGAACTACAGTCAAGAGTGAGAAACAAAAAATACAACACTCACAACAAGAACAAAAAGATTCAAAGATACAATCAAGCAAAAAGCTCAGGATAGTCTTTCAACATCCTCTCCTCAGACTCCCATGTAGCCTCTTCAACCAAATGGTTCCTCCAGACTACCTTGACCATCGGTATCGTCTTATTCCTCAAGACTTTTTCTCGACGATCAACAATCTCGACAGGAGACTCGATGTAGTTCAGATCCAACTGCAAACCTTTCGGAACTTCAGGCAAATGATGACTCGGATCTGGAATATAACCTCTCAGCATAGACACATGAAAGACATTGTGCACCTGAGACAACTCTTCCGGTAATTCAAGCCGGTAAGCTGTTTTCCCAGTCATTTTCAATATCTTGTACGGGCCTATAAACCTCGGGGCTAACTTCCCGCCTTTGCCAAATCAGACCACACCTTTACTGGGTGATACCTTCAGAAAGACGAAGTCACCAACCTCAAACTCAAGGTCCCTTCTCCGGTTGTCTGCATAGCTTTTCTGTCGGCTCTGAGCTTCTACCAACCTTTTCCTGATCAGAACAATCTTCTCAGAGGTTTGCTGCACAAGCTCAGGACCAAACAACTGACGCTCTCCAACTTCATACCAACAAACAGGTGTCCTGCACTTCCTGCCATACAGAGCTTCGTACGGCGCCATCCCGATGCTAGCCTGAAAACTGTTGTTGCAGGCAAACTCTACCAAAGGTAAATGCCTTTCCCAACTGCCTCCAAAGTCTAGTATACAACACCGAAGCATATCCTCAAGAATACGGTTGACTCTCTCGGTCTGCCCATCGGTTTACGGATGAAAAGCAGTGCTGAAATCTGTCTTGGTACCCAAAGTTGCCTGAAGAATCCTCCAGAAATGCGAAGTAAACCGCGCATCTCGATCAGACACAATAGTTGACGGAACACCATGAAGCCGGACGATCTCGCCAACATACAACTCAGCTAACTTGTCCATCGAAGCAGTGAGTTTCATCGCCAAAAAGTGAGCGGACTTGGTTAGTCGATCGACTATAACCCAAATCGCATCATTGCCTTTAGGACTCTTAGGCAATCCCGTGATGAAATCCATACTGATGTTATCCCACTTCTATTTCGGAATAGGTAACGGCTGTAATAGACCTCCGGATCTCTGATTTTCGGCTTTGACTTGCTGACAAACCTCACACTTCGCCACAAATTCAGCCACATCCCGCTTCAAACCTAACCACCAGAAATGCTGTTTAATGTCTTTGTACATCTTAGTACTCCCAGGATGTACCGACAAAAGAGTAGCATGCGCCTCCTGAAGAATACTCTCTTTCAGGTCCGCCTGATTTGGAACACACAGTCTATCTCCGAACCACAGCACCCCATCCCTGATTTGAAATCCGGGCAACCTGCCAGCACTAACCTGCTCCTTCATCTCCAAGATATCAGCATCAACCTCCTGACTTGCAATGATCCTTGCATTCAAAGTAGGCTGAAGCTTCAACTGAGCCAAAGATGCTCCCAATCCTTGCAAGACAACTTCAATACCTGCTCGATCTAATTCTTCAATCAGATGCTTCTGAGTTGTAATCAAACTGGCTAAACTGCTCTTGCGACTAAGTGCATTAGCCACAACATTAGCCTTCCCAGGATGATACTTGATCTCACGCCGCATGTCCTCAAGCACTTCCAACCATCTCCGCTGCCTCAGATTCAGATTCCTCTGCTGATATATATACTTCAGGCTCTTGTGGCCCGTGTACATGTTCAACTTCTCACCGTACACGTAGTGCCTCCATTGCTTCAGGGCAAAGATAATCGCAGCCAACTCCAGATCATGAGTCGGGTAATTCTTCTCATGAGGTCATAGTTGCCTAGACCCATAAGCGATTACTCTTCCCTCTTGCATTAAGACACAACCAAGCCCACGATGTGAAGCATCGCTATAAACATTATACTCAACACCTGCTCTAGGCAAAGCCAAAATAGGTGCAGTAGTCAGTTTCTCTTTCAACTCCTGAAAGCTTGCCTCACATTGCTCAGTCCAGTAAGCGGCACGGCTATCTGAGCATAACCTTGAATGAATCTCTGGTAGTATCCAGTCATTCCAAGGAAACTTCTGACTTCCTTTACTGTAGTAGGCCTTGCCCAATCTCTCACTGCCTCTATCTTCTGAGGGTCAGTTACCACTCCCTCCTTAGAAAGGATGTGACCTAGGAATGCCACTTCAGATTTCCAGAAATCACACTTGGATAACTTGGCATACAACTTCTGCTCTTCCAGCTTCTTCAAAACTGCTGCCAGATGCTCGGTGTGCTCCTCCTCTGACTTGGAGTACACGAGAATATCGTCGATAAACACCATGACGAAAGAGTAAATAAACGGCCTCAGAACTCTATTCATCAAATCCATGAAGATTGCGGTTGCATTCGTCACTCCGAATGGCATAACTAAGAATTCGTAATGCCCATGTCGAGTTCTAAATGTGGTTTTGTGCACATCTTCAGCTTTCACTCGAACTTGGTGATATCCTGATTGAAGATCTATTTTGGAGAAAATAGATGCTCCTTGTAGATGATCGAACAAGTCATCAATTCGAGGAATAGGATACTTATTCTAAACAGTGACCTTATTCAGCTCCCGGTAATCGATACACATTCTCATCGATCCATCCTTCTTCTGTACCAAAAGCACTGGTGCTCCCCAAGGTGACGCACTAGGTTGAATAAAGCCTTTCTCCAACAGTTCCTCAATCTGCCATTTCACTTCATCCTGTTCTACTGGAGCCATCCGATATGGTGCCTTAGAAATGGGTGCACTTTCCGGTTGAACAGTGATGCTGAACTCTACATCACGACGCGGGGGTAACCCAGGAAAATCATCTAAGAACACAGTCGGATAGTCCCGAACCACAGGAATCCCTTACACTTCCACAGGAGTCTCTTCCTTGCGGATAGCTGCCACCAGCCTAGAACACTTCTGCTTCCCTTGGAATGTGACTTCAGGTCCACCTGGAGCCTTCACTGTTACCGTCTTGGTCTTACACTCGATGCTTGCACTATACACCGACATCCAATTAATGCCAATAATATCGACTCCCAAGATAGTCAGCTCGATCAGATCAATGCCAAAGATTCGATCTCCAATCACAATCTGGCAATCAGCATAATACCGATCAATGGTTAAAGTTTCCCCTGATGGAGTAGCTACTGCTAAGATCTTGCCTGGAAAAGTCTTCGGTTCAACTCCCAAAACTAGCAAATTTAGGAGACACAAAAGTATGAGAGGATCCAGTATCGAACAACACAACAGCTTTCATTCCATTAAGATAAAGTTCGCCTGTTACATAATACACACTCATTACGTAACAGTTTCACTAAACAGCGGGAAAAGAAATGACAAAAACCTCTAAACATCAGCCCTCGTACTAGTGATGACGTGATCAACCTCATCAGCATCAGCTTCCGTCAAGGCAAATACTCGCCCTGGTTGGTACGGTCTCTTCCCAGTCTGCTGCGTTGGTACATTGCGATCACCATTCCGTGGTTTGGGACATTGAGATCGGTAATGTCCTGTCTCACCATAGTTGTAGCAAGTTACCGCAGGAGGTCTCACCACATTGTTCCCAGGTCCTCCAGCCACACTAATAGTGTTCGCCCCTGTCGGTTTGAACCTTTGTGAAGATGGTTGTCCCTTGAAACTCCCAGAATTGGCGGGCCTCTTCCCAGACTACCAGTTGTTCCTCCGGTTCTGAACAACATGAAACTGCTCCATATCTGCTTCCGTCGCTGCTGCTCTCTTGACCAACTTGTCGAATCTCCTTATACCAAGAGGTATCATCTGGGACCTCAAGCTTGGCCTCAATCCATGCTCGAACTTATGAGCCTTCTTAGCCTCATCCGTCACTAATTCCGGAGCATACCTAGAGAGCTGAGTAAACTTGGTCTCGTACTCTCTCACTGACATGATACCTTACTGTAGCGATAGAAACTCCATAGCCTTCTTCTCTTGAACATCGGAGGGAAAATAGTGACTACGGAATTCTTCCAGAAATTCCTCCCAGCCAAGCACTATACCTCCCATGGTCCTCTTCATCGATTGCCACCACACAGCCGCGTCCTTCTCAAATTGCAGAGTCGCCAACTTGACCTTACTGCCTTCAGGGTTCTCCAACACTTCAAAGATTGTCTCCACTTGACGAATCCAGTTGCCAGCCGCATCAGGGTCTGACTTCCCTTCGAATACAGGTGGTTTCATTCGCTTAAACGATTCCACCAGTTTAATCGGTTCGGGCACCGGATTCGCAGGTACCCTTCCTTGGTTCATAGCCATGGCATTGAGCGTCTGATAGACCCTCACAAGTTCCGTTTCCAGATCCAGACCTTCACCATTTCTAGCTCCTCTTCTCGACATATTCTGATGCAAAAGATCCATTAAATTCGAAGTATAAGACAAGAATTTTAAATCAACTTGCATTTCATTGAATTCAAAACTTTATACATTCGAATTGAAAAACATTTCTTGACATCATAATGAAAGAAAGTAGAAGCTACAACAGTCTAACTCCTACGGTTCCTCTTCGCTTCTCGAAGTTCTCCCCGTAGTTCATCAACTTCATCGTTCGGTACATCGGTCAAATTCCTCCTCTTCTCGAGTTCCCATATCCGATGACTGAGAACAGAATAGTCATCCTTACGCTTTGCCAGTTGAGCCTCCAATAATCCGACTCTCTCTCGCAGTGTTTTTACCTGCCTCTGAAGAGAAGTCACAATACTATTTGGAACTGGTTCTTCTTCTTCGTCAGAAGAAGGGTCATCAGATGAATCCGGAGGTGGGGTAATCTCTCGGGATTCAGGCCATTCTTCTCCGTCGGAATCTGCTTGTCCTGGGTAGTACTCGTCCTCGGAATCTGCCTGTCCAGGACGGTACTCTTCCTCGATGATATGCCAGTCGTCGTCTCCAGCAGGATCGAAGTGGTCAGCCATCTTAGAGATAGATGCGAAGAAGCATAAGTCATAGAGCAACACAAATGTAAGTCACTTACATTTAAATCTCTAGACTCAAACACACACTCTAATGTCCACTTTTAGGGTGTCGTTCCTTATAAATTTGTACAAGTGTGGAAAGCGTAGAAGCGTGGCTCTGATACCACTCTGTAACGCCCCGAATCCCAAATACACTGAATTCGAGATGTTCTACAGGATCTTTCCTCTCCCTTTAGTACAATTTTACTAGGAAATTTAAACTTTTCACTTTACATCAGAGTTTACATCAATATTACACTTTAAATTGCACAGCGGAAGTAAAATTTACAACAATGAAACAAGTATACAACAACATTGAGTAATCTTTAAGCATTTGTTCCTCTTAATTCTTTATCAAGCCATTTACCTGCATATAAGACTGTGGGTACGTCAGTTTATTCAACCGACGATCATTATACACGGCCATCCTCTCTATGCCGGAAATAGTATAACTTAATTTTCCATATTTAGCAAACACAAACTTGTCACATTTCAAACTAAAGGGACTACCCTATTGATGTCGTGTTGTGATTGTGCACTTAGTCCTTAATGCAATTATTTATATTAGATGACACTAATGCGCACTTTTTCGGATTCTATGCATCCCATACTACATAGGTCCGAGGGCAAGCCTCTTATTCGTTCTTCATCTTTATAGGGTTCAATCCCTCGCCATGCCTTAATCTACTACTGTAACTAAGGTAGGTATCATAGATGATCTATGAGTACAAGCTCGTGTACAGAAAATTCTGGAGGGGAATCCCACATCATGTCACGACGCATCGTGAAGACAGCCTGTGGTAATTCAGCCTCACTTCATGGCACACGATCCTCTTGCAGTCACCAAACACCCCACAAGCGTCGCCACCGGGACGATAATTCTGGAGTAGTGCCCACGCCATGTCTTGACGCATCAAGCAGGCAGCCTGCGGATCACTCTCACACCGCCAATCCGATGACCCTCATACTCGTATTTTTCTCCTACTTTCATCACGTCTCCACTATGTACTAATCCTTAGTTTATATTAGAATCATGAACAAAATCAAAGCTCTAGAGTTAGCCTCTCCACTAAACCGGACTTATTCATTCATTCAAACACGACCAACCTTGGTCTTTCATTTCAATTCATTTCATTTCTTTCCAATTGCCGGGGGAGACTTAGCTACTCTTTTATTTCAATTCAAATTCACAATTTCCAACATTGAGCATTACTAGCTCATAAGCACTTTTCATAATCATAATAGATTTTCTTTTTCATGTTCATAGCTTTCACATTCATACAACTTTCACAAATTCTAATAAATGATCCACTTCATGTAAATTCACACAAAGACAAATAGAATTTACTGTCATAACCAATAATCAACATGAGATTCATAACCTTTATTATAAACAAATCATAGAATTTCTGATATACCAAAAGTACTCTGAACAGTCGACTTGGAGCTCATCCAGTCGACTTGTTCAGTCAAATAAAGTTCTTCAATAATGGCTCGGAAGAGTCGACTGCTACACATGGTCAGTCGGCTGTTCCGCAGCGTTCAAAATCTCAATTATCATTTACAGGGAAGTCGACTGTCATTCATACCAGTCGGCTGTCCTGGGTAGTTCAACTATATAACTTTTCGCGTTCAGTACAGTCGACTGTTACATACATTCGGTCGACTGAACAGGGTTAATTTCGAACTAGAAGATCATTTCTTTATTTTGTTCTTCAATAAGTACACATCATTTTTGCCATACTACAATATGTACATTGTCCACACAACCATGTGATTCTTATCTGTTTATCATCATCACCACAATAAAATTTTCTCCTCACATAATTTACATCTCAATATGAGCAAAATAGTTTTTGTAACAATTAAAACATATTTTCATACAACTAATTCAAATTTTACATTATAATACTACATTTCTTCTCTTTTCGACATTTCTTCGCATTTAGCATTCTAATCTTTTTATCAACAAATTTCACATTAATTCTCTGTCTTTACTCATTTACCCAACATACAAACTCATATTTTAAATTATTCATGCCCACATTAACACAAAAGATCTATTTAACACATGAAATAGTATTATCAAACTACTAACTTTTGTGTGTAATTCTAGATAGTAATAAATGTGTTTTTATCAATCAATCCATGATTCTAATCAATTCACATACAACTCAAATAATAGAACCACATATAAATTTGCATATCCACATTTCAATCATTCAAGAAGTTATTTTTCCCAATTAAAGTGTGCTCTTCTTAATCATTTTCATGCTTCGTTCTTTCTAATTAAACTAGCATGTATTCCTACTTTAGAAATAGGGAAAATTTACCCACCTTGTATGGAGAGAAAAACACAATTAGCAACAAAAAATCCTTTGCAACACGAGTGCACCTCCTCCTAGACGCGTGCACACGAACCTCCAAGCACACACCCAAAACCGAAAGCTCCCTCCTTGAATAGTCGGCCTCTCCTTCTTCTTGGTGTTGCAAGAGCAAGCCCACACACACTCAATCTTTTAACTCACGAAAATACTACTAGATAATGCAACTTAGACTATAGATTTGGAAAGATTAATAGGCACAAGGATAACTAGCCATTGGGGGGGGGGGGTATTTATACTAAAAATCAAGGGAAATAAATGGCTAAGATCAATTGGTTAGTTGTAGGATGGAGGGCTAGGATGAAAGTAGGAGTTGCAATAACTACCCACATCTAAGTAACCACCACACCATGATCACCACTCAAAATTTGAGTTTCCCTCCAATAGTTACAACCGGCCTACAAGAAAGAATGCATTTTGCACGTGTACGTGCAATGCACGTGCATGCCACTGGGCCCAAAAATTGTGCATTAAATTTTGTATAAAAATAATGTAGTCTTTAAATTGTATTCTACATGACAAATTGTATAAAAATAGTCCATGGGCTTTAGTTTATGGGCCAAAATAATTATTTTAAAATAAAATAAATGAATTACATTTTGGGCTTTTAAAAGAAAAAGGCTTTTCATCCAATTAAAATAAGGCTTTTGTATAAAATAATTAAAAGCACATATTAAAAAATCTTTAGTCATCTTGATGAAAATATTAACCAAAATATTGCACGTGCACACTACGTGCAAAATAAATAATTTTTCATTAAATGAAAAATCAGGGTATTACAAAGTCTCACATACATGTTCAAATCAAGAACGGGCAAAATCTAAGTTGTTTCATGTCAATATTGTGTCGTGAGGCAACTATGATGAAATTACTATAGAGACAAGATCAACAAGTGTTTTCACACACAATTTGTCTCTAGAACCCAACTAAACTACAAGCGGTATTTTTGACTTGTATCATACAAAGGAATTTGAGTACAAGTTACTTGCCTGGAAGACAACAACGAAAACGAAGCAAGAACAAGAATTACTGGAACGGATCCCGGGGCACGAACACAAACACAACGAACAGATCACGAACTAAACTCACGATCGCATGAACCAAATACGAACACAAACCAACGAACGAGATCACGAACACAAAATCGGACGGCGGAGATCGAAGATCATGATCAAGATTATCGGATCAGATCGGACAGTCAGATTTCCCTGATGATGAAGATAATAATGAAGATCAAGATCGATCGATCGAACGGCTACGATCAGAGAAAATTGATGATCATCATGATCGTGACGATCAAGAGAGATCGGACGGCTAGGATCTAATCGGATGATCAGGGGAGATCGACGACCCACATCCAATCCAGCATGATGATCAAGATCCAACGAATGGCCAAGATCACCCCGATGGTGATGATCAAGATCAAATCAACAGACGACCCATAATCAAACAATCAAGGGGAACATGATGATCACAATGATCAAGAAGATCGGATGGCCAACAAGCAACAAGATCAAAATAGCACACCCAATCCATGATCAAGACCAATACAACCGCAACCAACAATCCGCTGTACTGGCTCGGTGACGGATGGGGCAGCTATGGGGACAGGGCTGTCGGTGTGGTGGTGGCCGCAGGTGGCTGCAGCAGGGAAACAGGCAGCGCGAAGGGTCGCGACAAGGTGGGTCACGCACATTGGTGACGCTTGGAAGGCTGGTGGGTACGTTGGCCTGCAGTGAAGGGCAATGCCGGGGAGGTGAGGCTGGTGCTGAGCTGACGGCAGGAGGTTGTGTTGCTGTCGCTGGGTGAGACAACGACGCTACTACATCGCGATAGGGCAAGGACGCGACGCTGCAGACGGTAGGATGGAGGAGGCGGGGTTGCACACAAGGGGAGATGGGGCGGCGATCATGGGTGCAAAGGAGATAGGGAAGGTTGGGGCGAGGCAAAGTAGAGGGAGATGGATGGAGAGGAGACGGAGAAGACGGGGAATGGGAGCAGGAGGATGGGGGCGTTGCGGCTGGGTGACAGCATTGCGGAGGCACGGGGGATAAGGCAGAGAGGATGAGAAGGCGGCTGGATAAAGATGAAGGGGGAGGTGAACGGGCTGCATGGTTTCTATTTATATGGGTAAGTTAGGGTTTAGGCAGATGGGGTTAGGGAGAATTGGGTTTCGGGTGAGATCATAACAGGTAATGGGGGTTTATAAAGGTAATGGGTATTTGGTTTAGTAAATAATGGGTTGTAAAGCCTAACGGGTAGGGTTTAGGGAAATAAAATGGGTTGGGGTTGTTAATGGGTATTGGGTTAAGGTTAAGTGGGTAAGGGTAGTTAAATGGATAGGGGTTTACGGTGGATATAGGGTAATGGATAAAAATCAAAGATCCAATAGGGTTTTAAATAAATGGGTAATGGGTTCTGGGTAATTAAAATCCAATAAGAAGCTTAAAATAACTAATAAAATATAATTTATAAAATAATGTAATTTGCATTACAAGACATAATTTATTTTAAAATAACTAAAATTATACTTAGTACATAGAAATTGATTTTTAAATAAACGGTCAAAATTAATAATGATACTAATAGTTAAAAATATAAATACAAATAATAAAATCAATAACAATAATAATAATAATAATAATAATAGTATTAGTAATAACAATAATAAGATTTACAAATAAAATTATTGATCGAAATAGATTTTAATAGAAGATTCAAAAATAAATTTTGACTAAAGAATTTGAAAATCGAAAAAAATAATTTGCAAAAATTTTAAATGTAGAAAATACACAAAATAAATTTTTAGGAAAACCGGGGTTACAGATGCATGTTAATCAAGCGCTCAAGCACAGTGGTGACAGCCTCAAGCCCTGGCTGCTTATCCTGGGGACTAGAAGAACCTCTACGAGCCATAGTCTGCACAAAACCGAAAACAATTAGCATCCAGATCAAAGTTGATAATAATTCATTTATGCATGCATGGTTGGTGAAATGTTGAGCCGATCCCAGTTCGAGCCAAGCTTGTCTAATACATTAGGCAGCTAATATATTAGCCAAACCTGTGCTCTGATACCACTAAAAACCTTATCACGCATTGCTCTCCAAAAGAGAATATTGTCAAGTATCATGTAAACATGTAGCAAGTGTCAAGTAAACATGTAGAAAGTATCATGTATCAAGTCTCATGTATCATGTAGTCAATTATCAAGTATGCATGTATCATGTTCAGGTATCATGTATCAAGTCTGGTAGTTATTACTATCTAGGAAGCACTTCATGCAACCCACACTATATGGTTGCTACATTCAAACAGTTTCACTTTAGATTTCATAGTGGACCATATAGGGCAGTGTACTCAGGGACAAGTATAAGTAATCAAGATCCAAGCTCCAAGTATTGTGTATCATGTATCATGTATCACGTGTCAAGTTGTGCAAGTGGCAAGTACGTGTCTTGCGTGCAAGTGTCAAGTAATCACGTGTCAAGCATCATGTATCAAGTAATCACGTAGGATCAGTGGATTCCCTTTCGATGACACGTTTCTGAATTATCTACTATTAGATCTTTCTCTTAAACCCCGGCTTCATTATTTATTATTATTGTCAAAAAAGCATGTATATGTGCAAAACATATCAAGAATAACATGGCATGATCATGTAACAAGTTCAAGTTGAAAGATAAACATGTACGGGTGCAGGATAACACATAAAAGGATAAAATAACCAAATTTCTAGTTCAGGACAGCAAGACCATACTGCAGTAAAACAATGATTCCCGTTGTTACAAACATGCAAAACTGAATCCCTCGAAAGGTCTAGAAAATAGACTCCCAACCAAATCTAGCAAACATATATAAGTCATATAGTATTTCATAAAAACATAACTCAAAACTGATTTGAAACTAGAAAATATGTTCAGCCATAAATCAGAAAATCGTATTCAAAGTCAGGAAAACAGCATGAAAACTTACTGAATAAATCCACAAAAAATCTGGGGTACTCCCTTATATGTATAGTAACAGAAAATTAAGTTTCATAATTTTCCAATATAATTAGAGTGGTCAAGTAAAATCAGAAAACATCGAGATACAGTAATTTTGGAAATCTGGAATTGTAAACAATGTAGTATGAAAACAGCAGTATCTCACAAACCATAAATCGAAATCCAAATCCGCTAAAAGGTTAATAAAATAGATACAGTATGCTAACTTTCATGTTCAGAAATAATTTGGAAACAGCAAGTAGAAATAGGTCGAAAATCAAGTTCTTTACTGAACAGTAGTAAAATTCTGCATGTAAACTCTTTATTTGCAAGCATGAAAAGGTTTGTAAAACATCTCAAATAAATCCACCAAAATTTTGGGTAAACCCTAATCAAGTCAAGAAATACTGAGCAAAATTTCAGATCAAAATAATAATTTTAACACCAAAATAAAAATAAATTACTCTTCAGAATTCATAGAAAACAAAATCTGGGAATCTTTCAACACCACTGTAGTAAAATAGACATAACTCACAAACCGTAAATTGAAACTGAGATCGGTCAAAGGGTTGGAAAATAGACAGAATTCTTAAAAATCATGTTCACAACATATTTTCAAATACTAACCTTAATAGGGTCTAAAATACTGATCAAAATAGAAAAGTCAGCAAAACTGAAAATATCGCATATGCACAAAATCCACTAGTTCACGTAGAACTCATCCAAACACAACCAAACATGATATAGAGTATACTAGATATCCAAACAACATGTTATAGAGTATTTCACAAGTCCACAACAAGTCTACCATAAATAACACGAATGAGAACAAGATAACACATGAATAACATGCATATGCAACAAGATGTGGTCAATCCTAGGTTATATCATATTATATGTGTCGTGAGGCAACTATGGTCAATTCATGACTATAGAGACAATATCAACAAGGAGATTCACAGACAAATTGTCTCTAGAACCCAACTATACTACAAACGGTATTTAGTACATGTATTTGCAAAGGAATTTAATACAAGTTACTTGCCTTAACCGATGACGAAAATGACTCAAAGCAAGAATAACGAGAATGGATTCCTGGCCAACGAAATCAACGAACCACGAACGAAAACCACGAACAAAACCCACAAACCAATGACAACAAAACCCAAGAGCACGCACACCAATAACCAAGCAACCAAGAACAACGGCAAGATCAACGGCAAGGGAAAGAGCAAGTCGACACCACGGGGAGAAGGCGGTGGTTAGCCATTAGCGGCACTGGCTGCTTCGCTGCTGCTGTCTTCGGTAGGCACGCCGAGAACAGAGACACAGAGAGACGGGGAGAACGACGAGCGAAGAGAGAGAGACAGGGACATGGATGGAGACGATGGTGCTTGGGGTAGAGGCTGACTAGGATGATGTGCAGTGGGTTCGTGCGTATGGGGGAGATGCAGTCGGGAGGTAGAAGACAGAAGGTAGGGATTTTGGTGGCTAGGGTTCACGGCGAGAGAGGGAGCAAAACGGTAGCATGGGTTTTAAATAGTTGGGTTTTAGGGTTAGAGGGGTAGAGGCGGTTAACAGAGGGGACTAACGGGTCGGGTTGCATGGGGATGGAGATAGAGCATGCGGGTGTGGGGGTTTAAAGAAACAGGGCATGTGTATTAATAGTAAATAGGGTAATAGAGTTTAGGTTAGTGTAGGTTAAAAAGATAATGAGTATGGATAATTGAATAGGATAAGTGGGTTTGAATATGTGGATATAAGAGAGTATAAATTGGGTATTAGGGATCCAAGCAACAATATAGATAGGGAAAAATGAACAAAATAATAGAAAAAAATAATATAGAGTGAACAAATTAAATAAAGAGGTTCAAAAATAATCAGCTCGATCAAAATGGAACGAAACAAGAGACGAACAAGAATCAAGAATTCAAATAAAAGAAGATAGGAACAATAAAATAAAAATATATTGAAATAAAAGTCCAATGTACGGTCCAAAAGAGATACAACGAATAAAATATAAGGGAAAAAATACACTCAAAAATACACAAAAAATGAAAAACAGGGGTTACAGTATCTGGCCGAGGGGTGGTGGATCTTGAGTCGGATTCGACATCCTGGGATCTAGATGAGCCGGTTTTAGAGGTGACGCCACTCCGAGTTCGTAAACCGCAAGTGGTGGACTCCAGTGCCTCTACGACCGAGGTTGAGATATTGGCCGAGGCGGGTGGGGAAGGACTGGTGGATCAGGAGGGTGGTGAGGAAGGTAGCAAGGGGGGTGATGGTGAGGAAGGCAGTGAGAAAGGAGAGGCCCCGCCACCATTGGCAACACCATGTCCTCCGAAGGCGACCCGAGTTCGGAAGAGGAGGAGGAAATGGTGCCTACCGAGTAGCCCTGTGGCGCCAGATGAGTTTGGGCATCTGCACGATCTTGGGATACCTTATTATAAGAACCCTCCCTCAATTAGGATGTATCCCGACGACGTGGAGAACTTAATCCAATTTGGAGTGGGCATGGGTTCTCTGGGACCGGTACAGATTCAGATGGACAGGGTTCAGTGCGTGTTAAAGGCCAATTATTTTTCACTGTTGAGGGCCACCTACTTCATTGGGCCGGAATACGAGATGCTGATACCGATCCCGGGTCTTCACCCCACCACGGAGCTAGACCCCCACTTCTGCATGTTTCCCGAGGATGCATTTGTCTCGGGGCTGAGGCTACCTCTGCACCCCTTCATCAAGAGGGTGCTGAATTGGGGGTAGTTGTGCCCGATGCAGTACGGTCCTAACTTGTGGAAACACCTAGTCTGCTTTATTCTGAAGTGTGAGGAGAGGAAGTTCCTTCTGAAGTTGAAGTATTTTTGGACCGTCTTAGGGGTGAGCTCGCTCGGAGATCTAGAGGGTATCTTTTACATCTCACCCTGTCCTCACAAAAAGGTGGTGCACGGGCACCCGGATTTCATCAAGGGGTGGAAGGCCAAGTATTTCGTGGTTCGAAGCGACACTCCTTGGGGGATTCCCACGGTCTGGAATTTTTATAAGCCGAACCACAAACCCCCGCGATGGAGGGATTTGACCAAGGCCGAGTCGGCCGATGTTGACAGAATTTTGGAGGGGCACAACATTGGTTAGCCGAACGTGACCGAGAAATACTTAGCCAGAGTTGGACTGAGCCCAGCTGACCCTTGTATGTTTTTGTTCCTTTTTCGCTTCGACCTTCTGCTTTCGTGTTAACATTTCGTGTTTTTCTTCGCAGCAATGGATCAGACCAAGCTGGATGCAAAGAAGGCGCTCAAGGACCTGGCCAAGAATAGGAGAGCCGAGAAAGTGGCATCGAAGGCGGGGCCTGCCCATGGGGCTCCTGAAGGTACATCGGAGCATCCGAGCTCTTTAATCTAGGCACTGATAAGCCCTTTAAAATGGAGAAGTCCCATTCAGTACAGGAGGAACCTGTCTCGGCGCCGAGCTCCAACAGCCGTAAGGTTGCCGAGGTCTTGAAGGCAGGGACCCCCTCCTCGTGGCCGGATGCCCAGAAAATAGTCGGGAAGGAGGGGTTAAGGCCGTTTGCCCTGGACTGGGTGGTCAAAGTGGGAGACTCGCTGACCGAGGGCCCGATCTCCATCGAGGTCGTGGAAAACCTCGGTACACCCCGGGATCGGGCAATTTTGGCGAGCAAAACAGTGGAGACGGCCTACATGAAGTGGGATCAAGCTCACGTAGTGGTAAGTTTGCTCGTTTGTTTTAGCCGTTTCTACTCTTCATTTCTTTCTCACTCTTGTCTCTTTTTACCTAGGCATCGATAATCGGGGCACAGATGAGGAAGTGCCTCGAGAAGGAGGTCCAAGCCGAGAAGCATAACACCGATCGGTACCTTCGCGAGGCAAAGAATTTGAATATTGAGCTGACGATAGCTCAGGGAGCAGTGCAGGCCCTCAATACCGACCTTGCCTCTCAATAAGAACAGCACCTCCGTGCGTTGGCAGCGGTTGGGGGAAGATGTCCACGGAATACGAGGAGCTGCAGATGGCAGCTTTGGAGGAGGTGATGAACTCCCACGACGAGGCGTACGATCGGGCAAAGGAGCACTTCTTGCTCCTTTCCCCAATGGCTAAGATCGACCATCTCCACTATGGATGGAAATCTCCGGTGCTTCCGCTGACCCCGAGAGGCAAGGGTGATGAGGCCCCGATGGACCCGAGCCTTGACAGGGACGTGGAAGGGCCGATGGCCCACAAAGAGGTGCAACACCCCTCCTCCCCCTCCCCCTCCCCCCCCCCCCCGATGTAGTTTTTACCCCCCCTTTTTTTTATTTGCTGACGCGAACTGGCCACCACCTTTTGTAACTAGTTTCTTTTGGAAATCAATATAATGGTGTTTTGGCCGACATGTTATGACTTAAGCATTTTTTGAAAAGCTGGCCTTTATTTCCTCTCCTTTTTGTAAGATGGACGAGACCCTTGGAGCTGGCCTCAGTTCTGCCGAGGTCCGGTGACTCCGGGAAAGGCTAGAGTCCAAAGAGAGCATCTTGATTTGCTATCGCAAACAGGCATGTGATCAGGAAGCCGCATTAAGCTACTTTATGAACAAGTCCAAGGAGCTCAGTTTGGAGGCAGCGCGTTTGAAGAAGGCTATAGCCGATCGGGACTGGGGGAATGCCGGGACCAACTGGTCGATGTCTGACGCGTCTACCCGGCGACCGACCTCTGATTCTGTTCTCCGTGAGGTCGTGGTGGAGAAGGAGCTGGAGATTCAGAGGTTGAAAGTCATGCTCGGCACAGGCGGATCCCGGTTCAGCCTCTTTGGTGGAGGCCACCCCCTATCTTGGGTTCCTCGCCGATCCTATATCCAGAAATGGCGAGGCCGGCTGATGCACAGAGTTTGGTTGCGGGGACCTCAACACCGGCGATGCCATTGGTGCCGGGCGATCCCTCGGGGGGACGGACCCGCTCGGTTGAGCTCGAAATTGTCCGTGTTAGTCAAAAAGGCCCTCCAAGGGAGATTTAGGATTGTACAGAACCATTGTAATAATCTCTATTGTGCTATGGCCGTTTGAGGCATTATAATGAATGAAATTTATTTTTTCCCTCCCTTCGACTTATAAGAAAGTTTTAGGACCACGAATGTAGCGCACGCCGAATGTTGATCCCTCATGTGTTGTAATGAACTTGGGTGTGGCCCGAGGTCAATGCCGAGAGTCGAGCCCCCCACTGCTTGTGGAAAGCTCGGTGGTGGCTCAAGGTCTCTGCCGAGCGTCGGGCCCATGAAGTTTGAGAAAGCTAGGGCCTTGCTCGAGGTCCATGCCGAGAGTCGAGCCCCCCACTGCTTGTGGAAAGCTAGGTGGTGGCTCGAGGTCATTGCCGAGCATTGGGCCCATGAAGCTTGAGAAAGCTAGGGCCATGCTCGAGGTCAATGCCGAGAGTCGAGCCCCGCACTTCTTGTGGAAAGCTAGGTGGTGGCTTGAGTTCATTGCCGAGCATCGGGCCCGTGAAGCTTGAGAAAGCTAGAGCCTTGCTCGAGGTCAATGCCGAGAGTTGAGCCCCCCACTACTTGTGGAAAGCTAGGTGGTGGCTCGAGGTCATTGCCGAGTGTCGGGCTCGTGAAGCTTGAGAAAGCTAGGGCCTTGCTCGAGGTCAATGCCAATAGTCGAGCCCCCACTACTTATGGAAAGCTAGGTGGTGACTCGAGGTCATTGCCGAACGTCGGGCCCGTGAAGCTTGAGAAAGCTAGGGCCTTGCTCGAGGCCAATGCCGAGAGTCGAGCCCCCCCTTGGTTATGGAAAGCTAGGTGGTGACTCGAGGTCATTGCCGAGCGTCAGGCCCATGAACAAGAAGAAAATAAAAATTACCAAGGGAAAACCAATGATTACATCTTATTATTTACAACCACAAAAGAACATAAGAGGCACGTAGTGCCGATTACAGAGGGTCGGTTACAAGAGGTGTTAAGTCCTCTCCTTCGAGGAACTTGATGAGGTGTTCCGTGTTCCAGGGTCTCTTGATTGCCCTGCCCCCTTGGTCCGTGAGACGGTACGTGCCGGAGTGTACCACTTCTGAGACCTTGTACGGGCCCTCTCATTTTGGTGCCAACTTTCTCTTTTTGCTGGGGTCAGAAATCGCTAGCTTTCTGAGCATGAGGTCACCCTGCTTGATGTCGGTGGAGAGGACCTTCTTGTTGTAATACTGCTCGATTCATTGTTGATATATGCTTCTTCTGACTGAAGATTTTTCTCTAACCTCGCTGACTAGATCAAGGTTGGCTCTGAGTTCTGTTGAGTTGTTCTCATCATTGAATGCCATGACCCTGGGTGAAGGAAGCCCAATCTCTAAGGGGATGACTGCCTCCATTCCGTAGGTTAGGTTGAACGGGGATTCGCCCATGGGAATCGTCTTAGTTGTTCGGTGCGCCCACAGTACGCTTGGTAATTCGTCGACCCATAGCTCCTTTGGTGAATTATCCAGCCGCTGGACGCCGATGTCTTCGCAGAATTGGCAGAAGTTCTTGCCCGTGAATTGGGTCCTATTATCAGTGATGAGTACCCGGGGGATTCCGAACTGGCAGATGATGTGCTTCCAGAAGAACTGTTGAGTTTGGTGCTCTGTGATCGTGTCTAGGGGTCCGCCTCGATCTATTTGGTGAAGTAATCGATGATCACCACTAGGAATTTTCTTTGGCCCATTGCTTGGAAAAAGGGGCCAACCAGGTCCATCCCCCACATGGCAAAGCAGGTCAAACTGGCCAGGGAGAGGAGGTTGTCTTACGGGAGTCTCTTCACCGAGGAGAACCTTTGGCAAGGGCCAAACCTTTTGACGAGGTCCTGGGCATCTTGTAACATGGTCGGCCAGTAGTATCCGTGATTTACAGCTTTTCAGGCGATCGACCTGCTCCCCATGTGACATCCGCCGATCCCCTCATGTAGTTCCTTCAGAGCGTACTTAGCCTCCTCGGGGGCTAGGCAGCGAAGGTAGGGTCTTCTGTCAGTTATGGTATATGAGCGCTTGAAGAGTACCCCACTGATTATGGTGAACCGTTCGGAGCGGACTCTGGTCCTTCTGGCTTCGTCCCGATCTTGAGGAAGCTCGCCCTCCGAAAGGAAGTTTCGGATGTGTGTCATCCAGTTGTCCGGTTGAAGGTTGGTGGCATGGCAGAGGGCTTCGGGGAGGTCGATGCTGGGTTTGAGGAGGACTTCGATTAAGGCAGTGTGGTCGAAGCCTTCGAAGGATGATGAGGCGAGTTTTGATAATGAATCTGCCTAGGCATTTTGCTCCCTGGGGATCCATTCTACTAAGAAGTAATTGTAGGAGGTCAGCAGCTGATGGACTACTCTAAGTATCGAACCATTCGAGCGTCACGAGCCTCGTACTCCCGGTGATCTGGTTGACCATGAGCTGGGAGTTGCTAAAGGTCCTGATTTGATTGGCTCCTACCTTGCGTGCTAGGGTGAGCCCTGCGATCATTGCCTCATATTCCGCCTCGTTGTTAGTGGCTGGGAAGTTCAGGCAAAGAGAATACTGGAGGATGAAGTTGTCGGGGCCTTTGAGGATGATGCCCGCGCTGCATCCCACCTCGCAAGACAACCCATTAACGTAAACTTCCCAGATCGGATCTGCCTCCTGAGCATCGGATAGCTCGGAGATAGTGCATTCCGTGATGAATTCGGTGAGGGCCTGTCCCTTAATGGCTATCCTGGGCTGGTAGATGATGTCATACTGGCGTAGTTCAATCGAACACTTAACTAAGCGGCCAGAGCTTTCAGGCTTGTGGAGGACAACCTTCACAGACTGGTTCGTGAGGACCTGAATAGAGTGGGCCTGGAAGTATGGGCGGAGCTTTCGCGCGGCCATTACCAGTGCGTATGCCACCTTTTCCATCTTTGCGTATCTTGTCTCGGCCTAGAGCTAGACTTTGCTCACATAGTAGAGAGGCTTTTGAACACCGTCTTCTTCTCGGAAGAGCACGGCACTGAGCGTGCTTTCTGAGGCTGAGAGGTACAGGAAGAGGGGTTCGCCTGGTTTGGGTTTGCTCAGAAGTGGGGGATTTGTGAGATAGGACTTCAATTGGTTGAAGGCCTGTTTCTGGGGGTTGCCCCATTTGAAGCCCTTGCCCCCCGCAGGGCCTTGAAGAAGGAGATAGATTTCTCTCCGGACTTGGAGAGGAAGTGGTCGATGGCCACCAGTCTTTCCGTAAGCCGTTGAACCTCCTTAACGTTTCTAGGAGGGGCCATGTCGATTATGGCCTGGATCTTCTCGGGATTAGCCTCTATGCCGCACTGGCTAACGACGAATCCAAGAAATTTTCCCGAGGATACGCCGAAGGCACATTTGGCGGGATTGAGCCTCATGTTGTGGGACCGAAGGATGCCAAAGGCTTCCTCAAGGTCAGCAACATGATCCCACCCCCGTCGGCTTTTGATGAGCATATCTGATCTTTAAAAACTTGGTTGACTATACCTCCATGTTACGAACAATCTAATCTTTAAAAACTCGATTGACTAATCTCTGGTAGGTGGCTCTTGCATTCTTAAGCCCGAAGGGCATTACCCAGTAATAGTAGAGACCCCGATCGGTGACGAAGGATGTTTTGGCGATGTCCGGAGGGAACATCCGGATTTGATTATAGGCCGAAAAGGCATCCATGAAGGTTAGAAGCTCGTGACCTGATGTTTCGTCGATCAGAGCGTCGATGCTCGGGAGGGGAAATGATCTTTGGAGCACGCCCTGTTGAGATCCGTGAAGTCTATGCAGATCCTCCAGCTCCTGCTGGCCTTCTTGACCATCACGACGTTAGCCAGCCACTGGGTAGCTGACTTCCTGAATGAATTGGGCGGACAACAGTTTGTCCACTTCCGCTTTTACTGCCTGTTGCCTCTCCGGGGCAAATTTTCGTCGCTTCTAATGGATCGGCTTGGAGCCCAGGGCGATGCTCAGCCTGTGCATGATTAGGTCCTCGAAAATTCCAGGCATGTCGGACAGGGTCCAAGAGAAGAGGTAGATATTGCGGTGAACGCAATCAATCAGTCCTGGCTTAAGGTCGGGGGAAAAGGCGCGACTCACATGAAACCACTTAGACTTTTCTGGTGCCTCGAATGAGACCTCCACCAATTCGTCCGCATGCTCCGACTTTTGCGAGCTTCTCTCCGGTAGGAGCTCGACCGCGTCAAGGGGGAACACCCCGCCTCCAACCGCGGTCATGTAGCACGATCGTGCAGATTCCTGGTTTCCTCTAAAGATGCCGACCCCGAGGTCGGTGGGGAATTTTAGCTTCAAATGGTAGGCCGAGGGGACTGCCTAGAGCGAGAAGAGGTCTGGTCGACCAAGTATGGCATTGTACGCTGCCTTGACGTTGACCACCATGATGTCCATTGATTCGGTTTGCGTAATAGAGATCGTGTCGGCTGTCACATCCAGTGTCAGGATCCCTTCGATTTTCACCTGGACACCCGAGAACCCGTGCAGGGTGTACCCGGCCGCAGGGTGTACCCGGCCGGCTTTAGCTTATCTCGGGGGAGTTTGAGGATCTCAAATGCTTCTAAGAATAAGATGTTAACTGAGCTTTCGTTGTCCACGAGAATTATGTGGACTTTGAAATTTGCCATGATGAGGCTGATGACGAGGGTGTCGCAGTGCCGGAGCCGGACTCCCTCTAGGTCTCCTTCTCCAGAGAAGGAGACCGGGCATTACTGAAGCTGGGGGGAGGGGTGGTCCCGAACGGAGTTAACCTCTCGAACGAAGGCTTTACAAGAGGTGTTGGATTCCACTCCCAAGGGCCCACCATGAATGCAATGTAGAATGGCCTGTCCTCCGGTTTCCTCTGGCTCGGGGTCCCGCTCGGGTCGCCAGTGGGTCGTTCGAGGGGGAGGAGAAGGCCTCGGATTTCTCATATCCCTTTGGTCTCCTGGGTTATAAGATACCCCCATTGGATGAGAGCCTCAATTTCGTCTTTGAGGGCCCGACAGTTATCTATCTCGTGCCCATTATCTCGATGGAAGCGGCAGTAGAACCTCTGGTCCCACTTCTTGTTGTTGCTTGGTCGAGAAGGGAGTTGGACGATCCCTTTATCTTCGATCTCCATCAGTATTGCCAACACGTTCTGTGTCAGCGGCATGTATCTTTCAAATTTAGGGGACGACGGAATTCTTTTCAGGCCGGTTGCCTCTTTCGTGATTTTCTTGGTGGGATCGGCATCGTCTACCTTTCGCTTCCCCTTGGATACGGCTTCTTTGTTGCCCTCAGGGTTTAGGGCCTCTTCCGTCCGGATGTATTTCTCGACCCTATTGAGCAGGTCGGGAAATTCGACGGGGGTTTTCTTCGCCAAGGAGGCTTTGAGCTGGGGGTGTCGCACGTTGTGTCGAAAAGCTGCCAAGGCGATGCTTGCGTCGAGAGAGGAGACGGACCTCACCTCGACGGTGAATCTACGGACGAATTCGCGAAGTGACTCCACTTCCTTCTGCCAGAGGTCCAGGAGGGACGCACTCGTCTTCTCGACCTTTCTGCTGGTCACGAAGTGGGCTAGGAAGTTTGCCTCTAATTAGTCGAACGAGAATACTGAACTGGGGGCGAGCTTCGAGAACCATTCCCGAGCTGGACTGCGAAGGGTAGCGCGGAAGGCACGGCATAGGAGGGGATCCGCAGTGCTGTGAATCAACATGAGGGTCTTAAACCTCTCCATGTGATCAGCAGGATCACCCTTGCCATCGTATGTCTCGAATTGGGGAGGCCTAAAATTTCGGGGGATCTTGGCTTGTCACGCCCCGCTTCCCAAAAAGAATACGGAATACGGATACGCGACTAAGCCCAACGAATGATTTTCATCATCCATAAGCTGTTCATGAATCTTTACAACATATCACAGGAATAATCAGAGTCGGAAGCAAAGAAACAACCAGGCATGCATAATTGAAACAAGATACCAACAGAAATTTCCTTGAAACCAAAAATATATAAAACTCAAATAAATCAGAATTTGGACAAGTCAAATATCCTGGGTCACATCGCCCAAATACAAGATAATTATTCAAGTAATCAAGTACATTATTGTCAAAATAAGAAACAAGAATAATTATAGCAAAATCCCAGCATCTAGTATCTCATCTCGCCAATTCCATCGGGCAGCTGATCTCCAAAATTTGCAATTTAACAATTGCAGGAATAGGAAAAAGAAAACAAACTCCCGTTAATGCAAGTTACGGGCCCCTTGTAGTGCAGGATACAAGTACATGGGAAAAACTAACTAACAAGATGGAATAAGCATGATGATAACGTATAACAACTAGCATGGTAAGGTGAACAAGTACAAGTAGCATGTATCAAGTGTCAAGTAAACTAGTATCATGTAAACAAGTAACAAGTATCAAGTATCATGTATCAAATGTCGTGTATCACGTTCAAGTAATCAAGTATCAGGAATCAAGTGATCAAGTAGCATGTACAGGTATCAGGTAATAGGTATCATGTAACAGGTATCATGTATGTCAAGTCTTGTATTAATTACTATCTAGGTAGAACTTCATGCATCCCACACCGCATGGTTGCTACAACAAACAGTTACGTTTAGGCCTAGCGGTGGGTTTCTATAGGGCCGTGTACTCAGGCATCAAGTCAAGTAACAAGTAACATATAAACAGGCACGAATCACGTAGTGAAATCATGGCAACAGAAACAGGCATGAATCATGTAGTCATGAAACATGGCAACAGGTAATAATAATAGGCATGAATCACGTAGTCGTGAGTTCATGGCATAATATAATAATAACAGGCATGAATCATGTAATCGTGAGTTCATGGCAATCATAATAATAACAGGCATGAATCATCCAAGCATGAAACATGGAAACAAGTAATGGGATCACGGGCCCCCTTCTGAGTACACATACCTATATTGTCCACTACTAAGGTCTTTCCCTTAAACCCCGGCTTGATTATTTATTATTAGTCTCAAACAAGCATGTGCAAGAACCAAATATAGCAAGAATATCATGGCATGATCATGTAACAAGTACAAGTTGCAAGATAAAGATGTACGGGTGCAAGATAACTCATAAAGGGATAAAATAACCAAATTTCTAGTTCAGGACAATAAGACCATACTGTAGTAAAACAGTGGTTCCCGGTGTTACAAAAATGCAAATCTGAATCCGTCAAAAGGTCTAGAAAATAGACTCCCGACCAAATCCAGAAAACATATATAAGTCATATAGTATTTCACAAAATTATAACTCAAAACTAATTTGAATCCAGAAAATACGTTCAGCCAGAAATCAGAAAATTGTATTCAAAGTCAGGATAAAAGCATGAAAACACCTCAAATAAATCTAGAAAAAATCTGGGGTAATCCACTATATGTCTAGTATCAAAATATAAAGTTTCATAATTTTTCAAGTAATTTTAGTTTAGCCAAAAAAAATCAGAGACATCGAGAAACGATAGTTTGGCAAATCTAGAATTCCCAACACTGCTGTACGAAAACTGTAATATCTCGCAAACCGTGAAACGAAATCCAAATCCGCCGAAGGGAGATGAAAATAGACAAAATAAGATAACTTTCATATTTCATAAATAATTTTGAAACTCATCAATAAAATCCACCAAAATTCTGGGTAATCCCTAATTAAGTTTAGAAATACTGACCAAAATTACATATCAAAATAATATGTTTAGTACTAGTATCAAAATAGTTTACTCATCAAAATTATCAAGAAACGAAATCTGAAAATGAAATACACCTTTGTAGTAAAACAATCATATCTCAGACATACGAAAACAAAATTGATCAAGGTTAGAGATTTTGGAAATAAGAAGGATTTCTCTAAAAATCATGTTTAATACTGAAATTAAGATACTGACCTTAATATGGTCTAAAATACCAACCAAAACTGATCACTGACAAAATACAAATTTCCTTCATAACAACAAATCAACATACAACACACGAAACTTGTTCCAAACACAACCAAACACGTTATAGAGTTTACTAGGTGTCCAAATAACTTGAAATAGGGTATATGGCATGTCCACAACAAGTCTACCACGAATAACACGAACGAGCACAAGATAACACATGAACAACACACATACACACAACCAGAAGTGGTCAATCCTAAGTTATATCATGTCATGTATGTCGTGAGGCAACTATGGTCAAGAGCACTATAGAGACAATACTCATAAAAAATAACACACACACGAGTTGTCTCTAGAACCCAACCATACTACAAGCGGTATTTAGTACTTGTATTTGCAAAGGAATTTAATACAAGTTACTTGCCTGAGAGATGAAGAAAAGGACTCCAAGCAAGAATAACGGGAACGGATTTCCGGGCAATGCACTTAACGAACACACAAACTCCAAAAGCGAGAAAAGCCTACGAACACACAACCAACGGCAACGATCACAAACCCACGAACACAACTAAGCTCCAAACACCCACGAACGAACGAAAACCACACGAACACAACCACGAGCAACAACCCAACAATCGAGCAACACAACCACGAACACACTCGCACCACCGCAAAAGGAGACGACGACACGGTCACGGCAACGGCTAGGAAAATGCAACGGGGTGGCTACAGTGCTTGCTGCGCTACGGGGAACCGGGTTGCAATCGCCGCAAGAAGGTCGGCACACGGAGAAGGTCGACGGATGGGGGTCGCAGCTGCTACTGACTACCTACCGTGAGAGGAAGAAGAGCATAGTGCGAGGGAGGACGGGGACTGTGCTGGTCACTGCAGTCGCGGTTGTCGAGGCTGACAGAAAGAGGAGGTCGGGTGGGAGCAATGGAGGGAGAGGATAGCAAGAGGGGCTGACGACGCAGGAGGGCGGTGCAACCAGGGTGGCTGCGTCGGCTGTTGCATGGCGAAAGGACAGCGGAAGATGAGAGGGCACGGGGATGGCCGGAAGAGGGTGCACAGGTGCTCGGGAGGAGCACCGGCTGTCGATGAGAGAGAGAGAGAGCAGGAGGATGGGCCAGGGGATGAGAGCGGGAGTAGGGCAGAGCAGTAGCAGAGGGAGACGGGGTGCAGGTCAGGAGGAGGAGATGAGATGATGAGAGTTGCGGCGGTGGTTGCATGGGTCAAAAGGCTGATGGGTTTAAATAGGGTGATAGTTTAGGGTTAAAGGGAGGGGGTGCAGTTGATGGCGGAACAGATTTAATAGGGTATCGGGTTGAGGGGGATGAAAACGGGGCCTGGGTGGATTATAAAAATGGGTTTGGGTTAGGCTACCGGGGTAT
Source organism: Hemerocallis citrina (assembly GCA_017893485.1). Taxonomy (NCBI): domain Eukaryota; kingdom Viridiplantae; phylum Streptophyta; class Magnoliopsida; order Asparagales; family Asphodelaceae; genus Hemerocallis; species Hemerocallis citrina. The sequence continues at coordinate 39,190,733 of CM030360.1, forward strand.
AATGGGTTTCGGTTCAGGGTATGGGTATAATGAATTAGGATAGGGTAATGGGTTTTGGTAAAAAGTAATTAGGTTTAAATCCAATAAGAAAATTATAGAAACAAATAAAATATACAATTTAGGATTTTATAGAAATATTATTAATAATAATAATAACAATAACAATAACAATAACAAGAATAGTATTAAAAATAACAGTAATAATAATAATAATAGAAATCAAGGTAATAATATAAATAATAAGATTTGTATAAAAATCATAGGAAATAGTTACAATAAAATTATTGATCAAAAAATTTTGATTTTAATAAAAGAGTTAAGAATACATCTTGACAAAAGAATTTTGAAAGCTGAGAAATAATTTACAAAAATTTTAAACGTAGAAAATACACCGAAATACATATATACGGAAAACAGGGGTTACACGGATTCCAAGATTTGGGGGGAGAATGGGGGTCGGGTCGGCCGATGACCATGACCCGACATTGGTCCGCCCTCGCCGAGGTGGGCGAGGCAGTTTTCCATCTCCTGTAAATGCTAGAGGACGGTGCCTTCTTGTTCTAAGGGGCGGGCCGATCCGTATGATTCGCCGCCCCTTGCTCCTGACCAAGGGTCAGAGTTGTTGCCGACCTCGGTCCCCTGGCCGCCTCGGATTGCTCGGAGGACCTCGTCCCGGATGTTTTGGAACTCGGCCCTAGTGATTGGGGCTTGCCCCTTTGGGTCCTGCGGGGGTCCACGGGGTGAGCGGTTGTGTCCTGGATCGCGCTCTAGGGACGGCCGTCTACGATGGTTCGAGACCAAGTTGGAAGCGGCCTCTCCCCTTGTCCGGCTGGCCTGCCAATCTAAGATGACGTGGCGCAAATCAGTCTCATTCGAGTGCCCGACTGCACCGTTGATTCGAGGTTGGTTGGAACCCTGGGCATTCGCGCGGCTGTGACGTGGAGGGTCCGGATGTCGTGTCGAGGTGACGGCCCTTCTGGCTTTGGGAGCCACAAAATAGCTCGGACTTGAGGTGACGTCCCTGGCTGGGCTCGGTCTAGTGACAATACCTGAGAATTCCCACAAACGGCGCCAACCTAATTATGTTTGTTTTTGGGGTGTGGGGGCAACAGGTGTGAGTTCTTGTAATTTGTGTAATGGAAGATGTGGTACTGGCGTCGATCTGATCCTAGCCCGTAAGGTCAGCTCGGGAGTAGCAGGAGAGAGGTGGAGGGCGGGTGCACGGCTCGGATCTAGTAGCACGGCTCGGTCTATTGTACCTGCACACTGCCTAGAAACATCGGGAGAAGTCCCAGCGACAGGCCCTCTGACGATCTAGTCAGTCACTGAGAAAGCAACAGTAACTAGGTTTCAGGGGAGAAGAATTTTATTACCTTTTGAAGTGAGGAGGGGGTCTGGTATTTATAGGTAGGGGCAAACGGGTCGGAGACCCTAACGAACCGGGTTGGACCCGTTTTCCCGTGGGCCTGAACGGATGAAGCCCGTTTGACCTGCTTTGACTTGATGATCATGGAGAGGCAAGATTTGAGGGGATCCGATGGCCCGGATTAGGCCATGTCATCTACCCCATATCAGGTATATATCATAAATTACCATCAAAAAGCGTATATAAGCATCTCGGATCATTCTCCATATTCTTAATATATCATTATTATCATAATTCTCCAAATCTCAATATTACAACACCGTATCATATATATCATATATATGTATACATACACATTCAAATATCAACACCCTCTAATACACATATATTAGTTTCTTACACCCCATAATTCACCCCGTATCATACTTATTAATTTATTTGTTCAATGCACTTAACACATCATCAATCATCAATAATAAGTCATTACTTAAATTTTTATAGCTCATCAAGTACCTAAAGATAAAGAGAATCAAACTCACATACATCACGCCTTACATCCCAGTTTACATACTCCTTATATATATATATATATCCTTTGAACAACTGAATAACCTGAGGAAACGCGAAGACCGGCTATGTAAGCTCTCCGTTATTTCCCCCAAACTCGCTTCTTCTTCCTGTTACCAATCTCTAATAAATTTGAGGCATAAACTCTTTTAATTTCAAACCCAAAACCCTAACTCTTTTCAAATTTACTCCTACCATATCCAGTAAAGAATTTATCGCTTCTAACATGAAGATAATCCCCTAATCTCCCTACTACCCTATTTCTCTTGCCAAAAATCGAAAAGATACAACCTTATACAATTTAAGGAAATTATTTCTCACCTTTCAAGAAGTCAATCCGAAAAACAAATGTCAGGACGTTGAAGAGCACCCTCCAACTAGCTAAAACCCTCTCAAATTTTCTTAAAATGGTCAAGGATGTGATGGGATTCGAAAGCCCAAAATCAAAGAAAAGAAGAAGGGGAGAAGGTCGGTTGGTTCTGGACGGGAGTGAGGGGAAGAAGAGGGGAGGGTAAAGTTCTAAATAAGAGCGGGAAAATTAATTATAAGCCCCTCCCAATCTCTCCAATTATTTATATGCCTTTATGGTTCTACTTTTCATAATAAAATCTAATAAAACCCGCTCCACGAGATAAATAAATAAATTAAAGAATATATATATAATAAAATTACATAATAATATCTAATAGAAATAAAAGAAATACAAATGACTATTTTGAAATTATAAAATAAAGGGGTGTTACATTATACACAACTCAAAAGAAGCTCGTGCCTGAGCTATGAGGACTGAGGAAAAACTAATCAAACACCTATCAGCCAACTCATTAGTATCCATCATCATACTTGACCATCAAATGGTCCTCCCGAGATCTCTTCACCTCTTCGCACCTCCTAAATGTACAATATACCTAGTGTTATATGTCATATCTATCGTATGATGCCAAAGGTCATACACGTCAAAAAGACCTAATTTATCGCTGGCTACTCTCGATCTCATCCATAATTCATCATCATTATCAGGAATATTCAATATATTGCGAAAGACATTCATCAATATCATTCAATTTGGGCAATGTATCACCAATATCAAATAAAAATTTCAGATCTGAGTTCTAATGACCTACAGCAAAATCGACAGTTATACCGATAAATCACCCGAATATATGATTTTACCATCACCCGCTCCTCGAGTGGAATCAAATTAGGTCAAAATCCCAACACTTTCCATTTCCGACACAGCAAAGAAGCTACTATCTAAATCCTAATTAGGGCATACACACCTCAAAGTTAGAACTTTTACTAGTATATAGCTAACCCAATATTAATATCATACAACAGAATTTCTATCTTAGACACCTCTATAAAACCCAAATAGGTTAGCATCACACTATCTACTTAAATTCCTCCTTCAATTATTGCACACTAATTGTACAAATTATCTCCACGCCCACTCCATTCCTAAATTGGAAGGGTACCACCAAAGCACATAACCCCGCATTCTATAGGAAAAATACAAGGTCTTATGGAAATATGCACTCCATGATAAATCTTATTTAATATAATGACGCTACCTATAGGGATTAACTCTCACTAGTACTCCTAGGAATAACATGAAAATCTGAGAATAAGTAGTATATGCACGGCTATAAAAGATAATGCTAAATCAATACCAAATAAAATCCTAATAGGATAATGTAACATCTAATTACTTGTGGGTTCGAACAGTCCCGTGCCAAATGACCCACTTTATCACATTTTTAACATCTCTTAATTTCTAGGTTACCTCCTATCCCTACTCGTCCTGAATTTTCTTACAGTTGTTGCATCAATTCTATTATCCACTTCTGTCATTGAGTCATATCATTAAATGAAAGGCCTTGTACTCAATACAACTCCCCCGCCTGTCCCTACTGTATTTTCTTGTCCTTGTTATCTGCTTTCATCAACCTCTGCCGCGTCCTTCCTAGGTTGCGGGAAAATTCAATTAATTCCTCAAAGGATGTATCACTTCGGTTTACTACTGTTAAAATCATCTGATATGTAGGATGCAGGCCTCTGATAAATCTATCTGTCTGAAGCCGCTCCGTATCAACTAGTTAAGGAGCAAAACGAGTCAACTGAGTAAATTTTGCCACATATGTATCAATATTCATATCACCGTGTTGTAACGATAAGAACTCATCTGCCATTCGAGCTTGCACGGACTTAGGTAGGAAATGTTCTTCAAAGCGATCAGCAAAATCCTCCCATCCAATTTGAGCATAACCAGTGGAATCTAAATCCTTAATGCCAGCCCACCAGATCATGGCATCACCAACTAAATATGCCTCCGCTAACAGTCTCTATCAACCTCAGATACAAACATGTTCTGAAAGATCAGCTCACACTATTGCAGCCATGTGGACGCTGCTACACTGCGGCCAGTACCATCAAATTTCATAGCACCCAACATTTGAAAATCTTTCACCTTCTTTACAAATCCGTCATCCCTGGACTCCATTCTCACCATCAATGACTGTCCTCCTAACTGTTGGCCCATCAGTGCTAATATTTGTTGCACAAACACTCAGCCAGATTATCCTGAGAACCATCTGGAGGGGTAGCTACAGTCTCCGCAGGAATAACTCCTACCTCAGAAGGGCCTGCTCCTTCTTGCCCCAATGACTGAGGACTTACAACTAACACAAGTGAACCCATACTCACATATCACAGGATCCCTAGAAAACAATCCTAAGTACCCTTGACATCCTAATGTGATCGAAGTTCTAAATACACACCCTAGGTAAACCTAGGTTCGGAATACAACAGTCTAGGTAACCTCGCTCTGATACCAAACTGTAATGACCCAAACCTTTCACCCATTTTTTTTTCTAAGAATAATTTTCATCGATTTCAATTATAATTTTGGCAGAGCCACCCTTAAAATTTTACCCCTATTCACACAATTCCTTACGAAATTTTGCATGCGTGCAAATATATCACATCACAAACAAAAATACCTCAACCTCCCTAGGCCAAGTCATCATACACAAGACACAGATCATATATAAATGCTCTGGGGGTATAGTTACCATCCAATATCAAAATATTAAATAAAGAGTAAAAATCGGCAAAGTAATGAAGTGAGAAATTATACTTGACTCCGGTCACCAACTGCTAATAGTGTAACCCTAAATCAAATACCATCATTAAATCTCTTATTTTACAAATCCTACATAATTCCAAAAGAAAACTCCAAAATACACACACACACACACACACACACACACACACACATATATATATATATATATATATATATATATATATATATATATATATATATATATATATAATAACAGCTAAAACAACAACTCCAATCTACATAAGATACAATTAAGCTAGAAAACCAAAATCTACTCTGCTCATCTATCCATCAAGGTGCCTACCTGCGAGAAACCAAGGTCTAGTGGGGCCGACCCTCAGGGTGAGGCACCACTGGCCCCCCAAACACAACAGGGGTCAGCCATGCAGGTTCGGGTATAATCTACAAGATTAGTTACTAAAATAAACAATATGAAAGAACTTAAAAGAACTTACTAGCATGATGATGATTGAAGATAACCTGAGATTAAACATGAAAACATAGTAAATGATAATTGGATATTGCACAAAAGTAATTTATTAGTCTTTAATCAATCTACCATATCAACATCCATTCTATCTACCATATCAACATCATATTTCTACTTAAATATTCCTTCTCAAATTATACTATATTCACATTCTTTCTCATCTCATAACATCACATTCATTCGCATCTCATAATGTCTCATAATACATTAACATTCATTTTCTTCTCTTAATACAATTTACTTTTCTTTTATTCTTATTACATCATACGGCTTACTGAAATTCTCATTCTCATTTTATCAAATACTTTCACTACAACATATATGGCTTTCTACAACAGATTTATTATAGCATTTAAGTGTAAATGCTATTGAAAGTGATCAATAATAGTATTTCTGAATAAAATGCTATCTTTGAATAATTTTGAAATTTATTCTTAGCTACGACAGTGTTTTTAAAATGCTGTATTTTTTACAGCATTTTAGAAATGTTATAATATCTGTAAATAAACTAAAATGGTAAGGGTAAAAAAGAAAATTCTAATTAAAAAATCTAAATCATTCTCAAACAACTTCATTTTCTCCTCCTCGATCGAAATCACAAAAACTGTTCTTTTTCTCCTTCCCATTCTCAAACTCTAGTCCAATTATCCTCTCCCCGCTCCCTGTGGTCGTCTTCTCCGTCGCCATCTTCTCCTCCCCACTTCCTGATCCCCACGTTGCCGTCACCTTCTTCTCCTCCCCCGCTCCTCATCGTCGTCTTCTAATTAAAAAATCCAAACCTTAGCCACTCGATCCCCAATTTTTTTTTCTCTATAATTTCCCTTTCTCACTCACTTTCTCTCTCTCTCTCTCTGTCCTCTGTCATTTTGCCCTCCATCGCCGTCGCCATCCCCGCTCCCTCTCTCTCTCCCAGTCGCTCTTGCTCACTTCTGTCACTCCCGCCGTCTCCTCATCGTCGATGGCCATGGAGATCTTGATTGGGAGGTCGAGGGTGAGAAACCATCTAAGGAAGCTTATGGGTCCATTGAAAACCCACCAACTTTTGGACCCGAATCCATTAACAGAGGCATCAGGCTTGATTATTGAAAAACCCACCAATTCTTGATTTAATTTGTCTAATTATTGACTTTGTGAATGAGCTGTATCTGTGTCTAAATTTGTTTGATTATTGAAAACCCACCAATTCTTGATTTAATTTGTTTGATTATTGACTTTGTGAATGAGATGTATCTGTGTCTAAATTTGTTTGATTATTGAAAAGCATGTAATTTGTTTGATTATTGACTGTGTTTGATCATTAGAAAAGAGCCTAAATTAGAGTCAATAAATAAACAAATAAATAAATTTATGAATGAACTGTATCTGTGTATCTAAAGTCCATGAAGCACAGCAAGCTCCACAAATGATTTGACCATTTTGTAGATCACATGGCAATTCCAATAATGTCAACCCTATGTTGATTGATTTTATAAAAAAACAATAATAGTTCATGATTTATGTTTTTATATAACGATTGGTTGCCATTGCTAATGCACAAATATGTAATGTGCGAGCGTATTAGGCTTGCATTAGATAGAATATAAGGAGAGGTGAAATTTAATACGAACTTAGGATCATAGAAAAGCTTTTGTGTAGAACGTGTTCTTGGTTGAACTCCAACACTGATATCCCTAATAATCTAGGGTTGTGAATGCGTATGTGTGAAAACAGATGCAGGTGTTTTATTTTAATTGTGAACTCCAACACTATTATCCGAGGCCGCCAAATGTTTATTCACGTGCATATATTCATTCATTGTATTTTATTTTAATTTATGTTGCTTTAAGAGCTTATGTGCTTATTCTATACTGCTATCTTCTAAGTGATACTCGAGGTCCTACACCATTTTTAGTTGTTGATATTTAGATTTTGTAATGAATTCTCTACTCTAAATTTTTTTCCCGTTCATGAATTCCTCTGAAGATTGTATGTGCTTGACATGGCAGCTTCATTGTTTCCTTCTCCAATAAAGTTCCTGATCCAGAAAAAGATAGTGCTGATGTTCAAGAGTTTCTTGCAAACATGGAATTAGGGCTCATACACTTTGGGCTAATAGTTCAGAGGAAGAGATAGAAAGTGCTTCTGAAGTGAGTTTTTACTACATTTTGGTTTCTTACATCAATAATGTGATGGAAATTCACTGAAATACAATTGACACTGAAACTAGTAGTGGATGACTTGCTAAAGGCAATACAATGGACTAAGCTATTTTGTTGTCATATAAAATGATAGACAACTAGGAACTTTCTTGGAGAGATGATTTAACTGTAAATGGTGGTGCTATTGCTATAAAATAAAATTTCTCAGAGGGATTATTTTACTCATCTTGCCTTTAAATATTTATAATGTCCATTTTTATGTAGCAAGGTCAAAAATTAAATTTCCTGTAAGTTTCGGATACATTTTTTTTGTCGGGGTCTTTTAATTTGAACCCAGAAATGGCCATCTTCATTCAGTTTTCAGTCAAGAGATGCTTAAAATTAAAATTTAAAATCCTCCCTATTCATTGCAATATTTCATACATATGAAAATGACATCATAGCCAGTATCAAATAAAATTGCAAGTTAGAGGTCAGCTTTTTTTAATACTTCTATTCATTAAATTATGTCTTCATGTATAGTCTGCATGTTAAGTAAGTAAAAAGAGAAATTGATATACAAGCCCCTCAATTTTTTGTTATTCTACAAGCCTTTATATATGTATACTTAAATACATCACCTCTTGATTACTTCAGATACAACATCAGAATTACACAACTTCAGAATTACATGGTGGACATGAAGAATAAAAAGGTGACGCTAAGAGCAGTTGTGGAGACATACTAGGAAGAGGGAACCTCCAAACAATACCAAGAAGAAATTTTCATGCGGTTTGGGATTGTTTTGCTTTGTTTAGCCAGTTTAAAAAATAATGTTGTTGCTTACCTATGGTCTCTCTTTCTACAATTGTTGTAGTTGTGTGAAGCAGAGGTTGTTTCTTACCTTGATGAGGTTGTTGGCTCCACAAAGAGTATGCGCCTGGCTAAATTTGTAGCATTAGAGGTCAGTTCCCTACTAAAAGAAGGGAGAAAGGTGTAATTTTTTTACTCATACTTATTATTCAGTAATCATTATCTTACGTGTGCAAATTCTTGATCTACTTAAGGCTGCACTAAAAAATGAAGGCAAGCATTTTGGCAATTCTCTTGACCGGAGTAACCCGAAGGGCCTTGTGCCTCTGAACTCATTGCGTCTTGCTAATATCTACTCTGATGACTCAAATTTTTGTTCCTTCTTTATGAAGAACATTGTAAGTACTCATAGAGAGCTCCATTTTCTTTTCCGCTTTTGTGTTACTATTAATTATCCCCCCTGAAGTTTATTTTTCAACAATTTGCACCCCCGCAGTTCCTGCAGTTGTCAATATTCGCCAATACACAATTATGTATCTCTGATGTTCACCACTGTCACTTAAAAACCCTTCAATTTATGTTTATAATACATTATAAAAACCTGAATGCACTTTGGATGTCAATGTTTGTAAAGGTTCAACAAATGTTTCAAATAGGAGGAAAAACCCAATATCTCATACATCCGTTATAGCGCATTGTATTTCTTGCTCGCCGTATTGGTGTGGCATATGATTATATGTGTCATGCCCCGTTTCCCAAAAACATGGAATACAAGCGCGTGACGAAGCCCAGCGAATGATTTTAACATCAGCCATAAGCTGTAGGATCAACTCAGCATCGTAACAAGAATATAACAAGATATATATATAACCAAGCATGCATGAATAATTTATTAAACAACAGAAAATAATTGAAACAAATAATAATGTCCAAATAGTTTTCAAGTCTGGATCAAAATAAAACTCGGGAACATCAGCCCGTTACAAGTCTTAAGCAACAACAAATGAAATGACTCAATTACAAAACGAGATAATTAAAGAAAGATTTTTCCAAGTAAGGCCTAGAACGTCTGCTCACCGATTCCAGCAGGTAGCACGTCTGCAAGTCTGCCTGATAAATATAAAAAGGAAAAAAAATAGGAGAAACAAGAGAAAATGCCCTTAGTGCAAGTTAGGGCCACAAATAGTAAATTGAGTACAAGAATTGAAATCAAGAATGTAACAGAGATACAACAAGTAGTGAAAATCCAAGAACTAACTAGCAAGAGGGGCATCTTAGTAAACAGGCTGGATAGCAAATACTAATAGTGAAGTAAATGACAAGTGAACCTGTAGGGATATCTAACCACAAGTGACAGGCGTCAAGTACAAGTGTCAAGTAATAAGTCTCAAGTGTAGTGGCAAGTTGTCAGGGCTCAAGTATCAAGTTATAAATGTCAAATGTTATTATTCAAGTATCAAGTCTCATGTAACAAGTCATCAAGCTTCAAGTAAACATGTATGAAGTTCGAGTTTCATGTATCAGGTTTCATGTATCAAGTTTCTTGTATCATCTAATCAAGTATCGAGTAAGCAGGTATCATGTTCAAGTATTGTAGTTATTACTATCTAGGTAGCACTTCATGCATCCATCTTTTTACTACATGATTGCTACAGACAATACAATTTCATTTAGGCCTAGTAATGGAGTCTATAGGGCGGTGTACTCAGGTATCAAGTATCAAGCAGGCACGGTTCATGAATACGAAAATAAATAACAGGTTCACGAAGCAAGGTCGTGAATACTAACAGGTTCAAGACCCACACAGTGGGTTCATGAATACAACAGGTTCATGAGCCAAGTAACTGGCTCCATGAATACAACAAGGTGCAACAGGTTCATGAACCAAGTACTGAGAAACACGGGCCCCCTTCCGAGTACACTTACCTATATTGTCCACCATTATGGTATTTCCCTTAAACCCAAACCCCGGCTTGTTACTTTTATTAATTTTTATCAAGCAAGCATGCAAGTGTGTGAAATAAGTCAAGAAATCAAAATCATGGACATGGAACATGTTTAGGCTAGATAGGATTCAAGTTCGTGGGTCTAAACAAATTAAAATATCAAGAACAACGAAAATCTCAAATCTGGACAGCATGACGTTGCTGCACAAAAAATGTGATATCTCCTAGACCGTAACTCGGAATTCGAAAATTCCGTAGACTATCGACATCTAGACATCTCGAGCTACGTTTACTGTTCAGGGCTCAGGTTCAGATTCTGATGTTAAAGGGGTCAAAATAGCATAGCAAGGTGCAGGACAGCAACATGTGGGAATGTCTTACATGTTTAGGTTGCATGATAATTGGTAATTAGGCATCTAGGTTAATGTGTGATATAAATACGGGGTAATGGTTATCAAAACAGCAAGTAATATTTATTTATCGACTCTAGGGGTGCAAGTTCATCACATACAAGATATGACACATGTCTACAAATCTAGGGTTCCTCAATTTCATATATTCATGTGTTCAGGGGATAAAATGAGTCCAAGTAGTTGTAATATAATACAATGAAATTATTGTGACTCTTAAGATTATGAAATTTATGGGTGTTAATATTTGATCAACAACGACGAGTCAAAGAGAAGTCACAATTTCTAACTATTTTTAGTATTTTCAAGGAATGCTTGTACTAGAACAAAAATGTGTACAAGAGGAATACTTACCTTGATTGACAACGATTAGATCCGCTAACTGAGGAAAACGGGATCGAAAAAACCCGGGCTAAATCTCCCAAAAGCACGTGTGAAGACCGTGCAAGAAAATCAACAGTAAGTGAGAAAACTACACACCGAATCAGCCCAAAACAGCAAACAGCCAGAATCGATCCACTGTGCACACAATGCGGAACAGCAAAACCCACCCAATCAGATCCATCCTTACACCGGATCGGGGCCCAAAACAGGGAACACCAATCCCAGATCTGCTGCGCGCACACACCAAACAGCGAGATGAGCCACTCGCTAGCCGTCTTCTTCCTCTCGATAGTGTGAGTGAGAGCGGGCGAACGGCGCGATGACTGCGTTGCGATGCGGCGGCAGGGGCTCGCGACGATGTCTGGGTTCGACTAGGGATCAGTCGACGACGGCGACGACGGTGATGGAAAGGCGCAGCGAGGACTCTGTTCTCCGGGTCAAAACAGAGTAGGGGAGCGAGGAAATGGGTTTGGGGTGTTTTGCGGTTGATGATGGTGATCGGAGTGGAGTTCGAGGGTGTTGAGGAGTTGGTGTCGACGATGGGATGGTGGTGCGACGATGGTGGTGAGGTCGAAGGGAGGAAATGGTGGATTGGGTTTCGAAGGTTGGGGACGAAGATGGCGATGGATAGCGATGGCGGTGGTGGTGGTTGAAGGCGAAGGTGATGGAGGTTTGATGGTGATCGGAGGAGGCGACGACGCAGGGGATTGGGTTTGGGCGTGGACGAAGGGAGAAGGAGACGGGAGCCGATGCGAGCGGGAGGTTGAAGCAGAAGGGTAGCGGCAGGTTGTTAGGGTTTACACAGTAACGGGGGTATAGGTTAGGGTTAGGGTTAGGGTGTTTAGGGTCTATATAGTGTGGGTTTGGGTTTACGGGTATTAGGGTATCCGTTTCGAGAGGGATCCAACTGGAGAATTGGTCAAAATGTATTAAAATGGAAAATAAAGAGATGAATGAGAAGAAACAGCCAATTCTTCATGAAGAATGGCAGACGAGCACAAACAATTGAATTAGACAAAGGTACCAAAAATTGAGTCGAAAGCAAATTAATGATTTTATTCGAACGAAAAAAAAATGCAGGATCTCAAATTGATAACAGAGTACAAAGGGAAAAAAACAGTATAAAAATACAAATGCGGGAAATAGGAGTTACAATATGTATATGGGAGCTAAAAGCTAACTTTCAAAAAACTAGGGGTGCAGCGTTCAGTAATATTTTTTTAGGAATTTTGTAATAGATGCAACCAACGTAATAGACTTTTAATTTTTAGTTTCTGATTTGAAGTTTAATGTCTTTATGATTCAGTCTACTGATGTCATGATAAAGTATTCATTGAAGTAACTACATTGACAATTATGCAAATGATTTTATCATTTCTTATGCCATGTCACTTTTAAATTCCACTTAAAAATTGTATGAACATTTGTTTTTACTTCTTTTTCCATTATTAGTCACACTGACATTTTTATTCTCCAAATTGCTGGTTGAAGATGTCGTGGATACGAATTGTTTTGATGTTAGTCACTCAAGGGTTTTTTTGTTGTCAGTTTTAAGTATGTTGGATTGATTTTTTTGAGTTTATTGTACGGATTCAAGTTTATTGTACGCGAGGTTGTGATATATTAGTATACAAATTTTCAAAACTTTTATAGGTGAATGATGTATTGATATTTTCTATATATCAATTTTTATATGCATCTGCTGAAATTATTTTTGTATATAGGTAAAAAGAAATAACGTTCTTAAAACGCTATAAAAACACCGCTCTTAAAACGATAGCATTTTTCAAACATTGTGAAAGAGATTCCATTTTAAAAAATGCACAATTTTTTATAGCGTTTTCCGAAATGTTGTCAATTGATAGCATTTCTGAAACGCTGTCAATTGATAGCATTTCTGAAAACGCTATCAAATTTATAGTGTTTCTAAAATGCTATAAAAAGGATAGTGTTTCCTAAAAACACTATCAAAACAATAGCACTTCCGAAACGCTATAAAAAGCTTAGCGTTTTCCAGAAACGCTATATACTTACTATAGCGGGGGCTACAATAGCATTTGCAAAATGCTATCGTAGACCTTTTATAGCAATTTACAAATGCTATAAAATGCCCAATATGTTGTAATTTGCCTTATTTTTCGTTCTCATCTCATCATACAACTTACTTCTCTTTCTTATTAGATAATATATTTTACTTTCATATTCATTCACATCTCCTCGTACAACTCACTTTAATTCTCATTCAAATCTCGTATTACAACTATCATTTCAACACCCCACCGATCCACCTTGGAGTTGTGCCTAGGCAGGTAGTTCCCACCATTTTTACCGGAATAGCCGGCGAGTAGTTCCCTGAATCAATTCCAAGGCGTACCAAACCCATGTTATATCATGTTTTTATTTTAATATCCATTCTCATCACATATTACCACTTGCTTCAATTTTTCATTCTCATAATACATCTTCCTTTACTTTTCATTCTTGTAATACACTTTCTTTACTTTTGACTATCATAATATACTTTCTTTACTTTTTGCAAGTGTACAAAATTGCAATATTCACATAATATTCACATCAAGTTTTCGCAAGTGTACAAAATCGCAACAAGTAGTATAGTTAAGTGAAAAGAGTGTTGAACCCACAAAGACTAATTATTTTACTGAGTACCGATATTACTAGATTAACCACTATTTGGAAGATCGAAATTTTAATAAAGAGGGCAACTAAACTAAATTATTCTAAAGAACTAACTAAATTAATTAAAAGGAAGCGGAATAAGAAATTATGTTATTTATTAATTGCAAATAAAATCAATTCTAGGGTTTTGATTTCACCTAGTTCATCAAAAACAATTTATAACTCCATGCGAATATCCAGATTATTTCTCCAAGTTGGACCAAAATCCCCAAATTATTCAGTGCTTTCTATCGAACAGCACCAAAAATATCTCCAACTAACAGTTTGTTATATCTCTATGTAAATTTAATTAATCGAAGACTCATTAAGTTATGTAGATTTCTTAACGGTCACATTAATCACGGTAAATTATCTCTAATTTCGCTCAATCAATGGTGTTTAATTCTATAGTTCTAAATCACAAATTACCTCTCGATCTCTCCATGATCCAATAATCATACAAAAATTGGCCAAATAATTGTAAGCATTAAGCATAAAAATCAAACACACAACCATGGAAAAATAGAAAAATAATACGGAATTAAAATTGTGTTCTCAAAACTAAGCTACATCGAAACCCTAGAAAAATAAATTTAGTTCATAATCAATTTGCAACTAACAAAAATTGTTCGGGATTGCATAATGAAATTTTGAAGAGAAGGAAAGATACAAAAAGACTGATTTGTAAATATAAAATTTGCAAACCGAACATCGCCCAATATTTTCTGTCTCCTTCTCTGTCTTGAACACCGAGCCAGACCCGCCACGTCAGCAGGTCCCAACCAAAAGGTCTTGTCACCGTTCTCTATCACGATGACGTGGCGCCTGGGGGTATAGCTTTCCTGACGTCATCTTGGTGTGCATTTTCATCGCGTGGGTCCCGCCGCCTCTTGCTGACGTGGACACCTAGTAAAAAAACCCTATATCTCCTACTCTTCTGTCTGTTTCGTCTTGGTTTTCACGCGTCCAACAGAGAGAGAGGTCAGAGCTCTGTTCTGTATATTATATATATATATATATATTGAGTAGCCATCTTCGTTAAGCGCTCTTGGGGTCCGTCCTTCTCTTCATTCATCTGCTGTATTTATAGGAGTACGGGACATAGAATTAGGGTTTTCTTTTGCAGAAAGAACCCCTATGTTTATTTATTTGAGACACGTGCTGCAAATACAAATAAAATCAGGATTTAGAATTTAAAATTAAATTTAAATTAATTAGTTCAACTTAAACTAACTAATTATTATTTTAGCTCTATAAAAGTCCTTTTAAATTCTCACAAGAAGTTCACACCCACATCCACTCAAGGTATCACAAGAAGTTCTCCCACCGACACTCGATACAATCGTCCTCCTGCTCGTCCATTCCTTGGTTACTGCCAATGCTGTAGCACTCAAGGTTATATGGTCTCATGTTGTCCTCTTTTTCAAAAATAATTTCCATATGTACAACCACCTCCTCGTCCCGGCAATTTGCCACAAACTCGACCACCGAGTCACTGGCACACTCAAGCAAATGTTGCAACCACCATTTCCCTAAACACCGCATGGCTACTTGACACTGGAGCCTCACATCATGTCACCATCGACCTATGCATCCTTGCTCTCCACAATCCTTATGTTGACACAAATGAAATTACGATCGGTGATGGCTCTGGACTGCCTATATCTCACACTGGTTCCACCTCTCTTACCACTCCATCTTCCTCATTTACTCTATCTAATGTCTTATGTGTTCCCACCATGAAAAGAAATCTTATTTCTATTTCTCAATTTTGCAAATCAAATAACACTTCAATTGAGTTCTTACCCTCTTTGTTTCATGTTAAGGATCTTTGCACAGGGCCAATCCTTTTACAAGGCTGGAATGAGGATGGTGTGTACGAATGGCCTCTCTCCACTACTCAGTCACCTTTAATCATGTTTTTCAGTGTCAAGACCACTTCGTCCGAGTGCCACAATAGGTTAGGTCATCCTTCGTTGTCAATCTTCAAAAATATTATGTCTTCTTTCGATTCTGATGTCTTTCGTTTTTCCAATTTCAATTTTAATTGTAATTTGTGTCAATGCAATAAAAGCCATAAATTACCATTTTCTACCTCTACTCATTCTACTTCTTCGCATCTTTTGGTTATATTTACTGATGTATGGATATCACCAGTGTACTCTGTCGATAACTTTAAATACTACATCATTTTTTTCGACCATTTTACAAAAAATATCTGGCTGTATCCCCTTAAACGCATGATGTCTTCGTGCGCTTTAAGGCCCTAGTAGAGAAATTCTTTAAACGTCCAATCACAACTCTCTACTCTGACAAGAGGTGGGGGGGAGGGAGGGATAGGGATATCAAGCTCTCTCTTCATTCTTAACAATAAACGGGGTCTCACATCTTACTTCTCCATCTCACACTCCAGAACACAATGGGTATTCTGAACGTCGTCATCGTCACATTGTCAAAACGGGTCTTTCTCTCCTTACTCATGCATCCATGCCTCTATCATGTTGGCCTTTTTCCTTTTCTACTACCATCTATCTTATCAATCGCCTTCCCACATCAACATTACACTACCTCTCATCATATTTCAAACTCTTTGGCACATTGCCCAACTACTCCAAACTTCGAAACTTTGGATGTCTCTGTTATCCTTGGCTTCGCCCAAACACATCCCACAAACTTGAGTCTCATTGCTCTCCCTGTTTGTTTATCGGATATTAATCTACTCAAAGTGCTTATCTCTGTCTTGACACATTTACTGCTCGTCTATACACTTCCCGTCATGTCCGTTTTGTTGAGTCAATTTTTCTATTTGCCACCTCTCATACTTCTCATCATCACACCACCTCATCCACCATCTCTGAGTGGTGCTCTATGACTTTAGCAGTCGTGGCCACACCATCCGTGAATGCTGGCTCTGCTCCTCCATCTTATCAGCTCGCTTCTACCACCCGAAACCAACCCAAAAATCCCACTCAAAATAATGTCACACCTACCCCAGATATCGACAACCAAACTTGTCCACCCGCGCCAGAAACCGACTGCAACCATACCACTGATCCATCACCTCCACCTACTCAAAACGACACCACTCCATCACCCGACCCCTCACCCTCACCTCCTGTCATAGTCACTCGATCCAAACACAACATATTTAAACCCATTCAGAAGCTTAACCTCACTTCACAACTCCAACAAACAATCCTTGAACCCACCACTGTTACCCAAGCCCTCAAGGATCCTAAGTAGCGACAAGCTCTGTCTGTAGAATTTGATGCTTTATTACATAATGGGACAATGGACCTAGTTCCATCTCAACCTACTCAAAATTTGGTTGGTTGTAAGTGGATCTTACGCACTAAATATTTACCTAATGGCTCTATAGACAAGTACAAAGCTCGATTGGTTGCTAAAGGCTTCCATCAATGCCCAGGAGTTGACTACTCTAAAATGTTCAGTCCAGTCATCAAACCTACCACCATTCGTCTTGTTCTCAGCCTTGCGGTCAGCCACGGTTGGTCACTCAGACAACTTGATATCAACAATGCATTCCTTCAGGGCCCTCTCACTTAGAATGTGTTTATGTCTTAACCCCCGGGATTCATTGATCGTGATCATCCTCATCATGTATGCAAGCTACTCAAGGCTCTTTATGACCCTAAACACGCCCTCCGTGCCTGGTATCATGAGTTGTGCCAATTTCTTATCCATTCTGGCTTCACCAATTCCATTGCTGACACCTCTTTGTTCATCTTCAATGACCAAGGTAACATCATTTATCTAGTTTATGTCGATGATATCAATATAGCTGGGAATAATGTTGAAGCTGCATAGACTTTCATTCAACAACTTTCTCTATGCTTCTCTCTCAAAGACCTTGGTCCGCTCACCTACTTCCTCGGAGTGGAAGTCACCTCCCACAACAATGGTCTTTTCCTCAGTCAACGCAAGTACATTGTTGTTATACTTACCAGAACTCACATGACTGAAGCAAAGCCTGCTCCAACACCACTTGCATTCAGCCCAGTTCTCACTTTCCAATCCGGACTTCCACTATCTAATCTTATCGAGTACCGAAAGATTATCAGTTGCCTCCAGTATCTCTCCCTCACTCGACTAGACGTTGCTTATACTGTGAAAAAACTCTCTCAGTTCATGCACCAACCAACTAGTGCTCACTGGAATGCGGTTAAACATTTACTACGGTATCTCTATGGCACCTTAGATCATGGTATCACACTTCGTCGGACCTCCCCGATAGCACTTCATGCTTTTTCAGATGCTGATTGGGCAGGTAACAAGGATGATTTCACCTCTACTAGTTCATACATAGTCTATCTGGGTCACATTCATGTTTCTTGGAGCTCCAAGAAACAATGATCTGTGGCTCACTCTTCCAATGAGGTTGAGTATCAATCGGTGGCCTCTACTGCTGCAGAAATTCGTTGGATTTGTTCTCATCTCACAGAACTTGGCGTTTCTCTTCCTCAACAACTAGTTATTTATTGTGACAATGTTGGTGCAACAAATCTATGTTCCAATCTAGTCTTTCACTCGCGCATGAAACATGCTGCTCTCGACTATGACTTTATCAGGGAACAAGTTCAAAATGGTTTGCTAAGAGTGTCACACGTCTCTGACACTCGTCAACTAGCCGACGCTTTTACAAAACCTCTTGCTCGTCCTCAGTTTGACTCACTCAAGGCCAAGATTGGCTTTGCTTCATCGCCACCCATCTTGCGGGGGCATGATAAAGATATACATTCACGTTGAGTAAGCCAACAGAGAAAATGAAGGAATCTGCCACAATTCAAGGGATTTTTATTCAGTTTATTTTTCTGTTTCCTTTTTATGTGTAATCTGTTTCCTCTTTATGTGCTCTTGAAAGCTGTATATATACTACCTGAATCAATGAAAACAAATAAGCCACTGTTTCTTTAATCTCTCTCTCTTTCAAAACTCCTTTAACGCTATAGGTGACAGTGTTGGCTTAATGTTTGTATACTTGAACTTTTTTGGATTGTAAAACTTGTTTGTATTATTTTAGATTGGAGAACTGTGGTTGTAAGATTTAAACTTCGTACTTATATTCATTAAAATATTGTTATTATGAATTTTTATATTTTATCATTTTTGTTTTGTTATTGTAACCCCTGTTTTCCTAAATACGTATTTTCTATATATTTTCGGATTTTTGATTTTTTGTAAATTATTTTCCCGCTCAAACACTTTTTGTTAAAAAAATTTTTTGAATCTCCTATTAAAGTCTATTTATGATCAATAGTTTTAGTTGTAGCTATTTTTTCCAATGATTTTTATATTATAATACAAACCCTATTATTTTTGTTATTATTTCTATTATTGTTTCTGATATTATTATTATTATTTTCATTTTACTACTATTAGTATTATTATTTTTATTATTATTACCTTTTGATTTTATATTAAAAATCCTATTTTTCCTACCTCTTATTGGTTTTAAAACCCATTGGATCCCCAAAACCCTATACTAAACCCAATACCCTGTTTTTAATTCCCAAATCCAAACCCGTTTTACCATATTACCCGTCAGCTGTCACCCTCACCATCTAAGCCCTAAATCCTTTCACACCCTATATATATTACCCCCTGCATCTGTTTAACCCTAATATCTCCTAACCATCAACCGCAATATATTTCCCCACTGTTTATCTCCTATTCTTCATAAAACCCAACTATACCCTAGACCTCTCATCCCCTACCTCCTACCCTCCTGCTCATCCCGACCTTCGCCCCCCGCCTGCTGTGCCACATCCTTCGCCCTGGCCCTGTGCTCCCCCGACTCCTCTCAGCAACACCTCCCCGAGGCCAGCGACCTCTGCCTCTTCCTTATGTTTCCATCTGCCGTCAGCCTCGCCCTGAGTGCCGCCGGCCACCGTCGAAGCCAAGCCAGAGCCAGGCTTTTTCTATTTGAGTAGGTGTTGATCACTTTGATTTTGGGCCATCGAATCTTCCTTGATCATCTTGATCATCATGATCTCCATCATCTGATCTAGACCATCCGATTGATTTTAATCATCATCAACATTAGGATCAATCTGAACCGTCCGATCGTCGATCGATCTTGATCATCATCATCTTCATCATCAGGGAGATCTAGACCGTCTAATCTAATCGTGATCATCGCCTCCATCATCATCAGTCTTGATCTAGCTGTCGAATTGTGTTCGCAGTTTGTTCGTTCGTTCGTTCATTCATTGTGTTCGTGCCTCGGGAATATGTTCCCGTTATTCTTGCTTTTGCTCTGTTCCCGTCGTCGTCTATAAGGCAAGTAACTTGTATTAATTTTAATTGCAAATACAGGTACTAAATACCGCATGTAGTGTAGTTGTGTTCTAGAGACAATTCTTGTGCAAAACCCCTGTTGTATCTTGTCTCTATTGTGTTGACCCGCCCGTAGTTGTCTCATTACACACATGGCATGAAATAACTTAGGGATGACCACTTCTTGATGTATACATGCATGTTGTTCGTATGATATCGTGTGCTTGGTTGTGTTAGTTGTAGTATACTTATTGTAGACTTGCAAAATACTCTATACCATGTTGCTTGAACACCTAGTACACTATTATTCATGTTTGGTTATGTTTTGGATGAGTTTCATATGAACTAGTTGATTTTGTGCATGAAGGATATTTTCCGTTTTGTCGATTCCCCGTTTTTGTTCAGTAATTTAGACCATATTAAGGTCAGTACATGAAAATTATTTGTGAATATGAATTTTATAGAACTCTGTCTACTTTCCATATTTTCTGACAGATCTCAGTTTCGATTTGTGAGTTGCAATTTATGACTATTTTATTGCAGATGTGTTTAAAATTTTAGATCCAGTTTTATACGAATTCTGTATGGTAATTTATTTTTCTACTGATGTTAAATATAATATTTTGATCCAATATTTTGCTGATTAGAACTATACTTGATTGGGATTAACCCCTAATTTTTGTGGACTTAATTGATGACTTTTATGAACTATTCTATACTTGCAAACAACTACTATACATGCAGAATTTTCATATTGTTCAGTAAAGATACATAATTTCGACCTGATTCTATTTGCTTTTTTTAAAAAAACTTTGTGAATATGAATTATAGCCTACTGTATCTATTTTATCACCCTTTTGACGGATCTGGATTTTGATTTATATTTTGTGAGATATTGCTGTTATAGTACTCCTGTGTTTATGATTTTAGATTTACAAAACTACTGTATCTTGCTGCTTTCTGATTTTACTTGACTATACTAACAATGTTGGAAAATTATGAAACTTTATTTTCTAATACTAAACATACTAGGGAATAACCCAGATTTTTCTTGGATTTAACTAGTAAGTTTTTATGCTGTTTTACTGTTTATGAATACAAACTTCAGTAGCTGAACATGTTTTCTGGATACAAATCTGTTTTGAGTCCTGTTGTTGTGAAATACCATATGACTTATATATATTTGTTGGATTCGGTAGAGAGTCTATTTTCCATACTTTCTGATGGATCCAGGTTTGCATGTTTGTAGCAACGGGAATTCCAGATTTAGTGCAGTACTGTCTTGCTGTCATGAACTAGAATTTTCGTTGATCTATTCTTTTATGAGTTATCTATCACCTGTACATGTTTAACTTTTAATCTAAATATGTTACCTGTTTATACCATGTTATTCTTGTCCTGTTTTGTGACACATACATGCCTGTTTGATAATAATAATAAAATAACCAAGCTGGGGTTAAGGGAAAGATCTAGTAGTGGATAATATAGAAATGTGTATTTGGAAGGGGCCTGTGTTTCTCACAGGATTATCTGCTACGTGTTCAAGACTACATGATACACAACTCTGTCTGTCTGATTACCCTTATTGCACACTTTCTTATAAGAAGGTGTACTCAGAAGAGAACCCGTATGTTCTATCTGTCTGTCTGGATCTGCATCTGATATCTGTCTGTCTGATACCTGAGCACACGGCCCTATAGAATCCCCTACGAAATCTAAATGTAATTTGTTTGAATGTAGCAACCATGTGGTAAAAGTTTGGGATGCATGAAGTGCTACCTAGATAGTAATAACACAAGACATGTAATAACAAGATATCTGTTAACTATTTACCTGTATCTGCTACCTGACATCTGTTATCTGTTTACCTATCTACGTGATACTCGACATCTGTTATCTGTATATCTGTCTGTACACCATTTAACACTTGACATCTGTTACATATCACCTATACCTGTTAGCATACCATGTTACTTGATTCTGTTTTCTGATTCATATTAGACATTCTGTTTTGCTCTGTCATATCTATTCCATACTATGTTTGTTCCTGCCGTTATTTTATATTTGTTTATTCTTTTCCTGTACTTGTGCCTGCACTACAAGCGGCATGTAACTTGCATTGACGGGTGTTTTATTTTCTTTTCCTCTTCCTGCAATTTGCTAAATTGCAGATTTTGGAGATCAGCTGCCAGATGATGTAGGTGATCTGAGATTCTACTTGGCTGGAGCTCTTGCTATATCTATTTATTTCTTGTTGCTTACCTTGAATAATTGTACTTGGTTACTTGGATTATTTGAATTGGGCAATGTGACCCAGGATTATTGACTTGTTCAGATTTGGTTTATTTGAAATTTATTAAGCTTGGTTTCAAGTAAATTCTGTTGGTATATTGATTCATATATGCATGTGTGGTTGACTTCTCTTGCTTCCTACTCTGATTATTCCGGTGAAATGTTGTAAAGATCCTAACAGCTTATGGATGATGAAAATCATTCGCTGAGCTTAGTCACGTATCCGTATTCCGTATCTCCTTTTTGGGAAGCGGGGCGTGACAGTTATTATGGATTATTGGAAATGACGTATTGAAAATTATGATGAACTGAATACAATTTTTTTTGTATTATTGAATTATATACCCATTTTTAATATTCAAAAAATACAAAACGGGAAGAAAAAAATTATACATACCATGTACCCCAGCATTTTTGAAACGTCGGGACATCTATACACATAACCGGTGTTTGAGGAAATGCCGGGATTGGCTGGTCATCAACCCCGGTGATGGTATACCCTGTGTTTGTGGCAGCATTTCGCTAAACGCAGGGCTTGCCCAAAAAAAAAATATATTTCTGTCCAAAACTCTTGCATTTTTCTCCAAAAATGATTTCTCTTTCAGTTTAGCTTAAACTTGTATTGGTTGATATAACTAGATGAGGGATACACCAAAGAGCATACTTGAAATGAGGTATACAATCCTCTTTTTGGTGCGTCTAGATGCAAACTTCCCAATTGATATTTCTTGTGTTCAAGTCTCACATTATAATTCTTTTCTATATATCTACTTTTGCTTCACAATATTACAACATAAATGAAAAGAACATTAGACTATTTTTGCTTGAGATGGTAGAGATTAAAGAATTAGTATATGATAATTAACGATGTGTTCTCACTCCTTTCACATTTTATTTCTTCTAGACAATTTTGAGCATGAATTTTTACGCTTTGTTACTTTATTCCACCTCAAAAGATGGAAAATAGTCATCCAATATCATTAATAAAATATAATAAAATAAGAGTGTTATCGCTAAATCTGGTGTGGGGGTAAACAGACAGTATTTGTGGATTCTTAGGAAAACATGAATAGCAAACCTCTAACCTGTTCCGCCGGAGTTTGACCGTTGACTCCTGTCGTTTACCTGCAAAAAGTGCGAGACACCGGGGTTGATCCCGGCGACGCACCCTCCAACGCTCAAGTCAGTAACCAGAAATGATTATGAAAGAGCGTTTAACTAGCAAAAGATTGATTACCTCTTAATGGAGATGGATGGGGGGTATTTATAGGCGTCTCAGGGATCAGATTAGGCATGTAATTCCTGTGTATAGATAAGGAATGTAATCCCTAATTCCCAGTGAAAAGATAGATGTGAATCAGGGCCGTTGATTAAGATTTAATCAGGGACCTTGATTTTATCTTGCTGGACCGGGTGTGCAGCGGGTTGGAACCCATACCCAGTTGATGTGGATCCGTTTATGGGTTATTGGGCTTTGAATAAAGACCCAGTTCCCATTTCAGACCCGTCGGTAGGTGAAATTACCGTTTTACCCCTAAGCTTTAAGATTCGTCTCTGATGTGAACGGTCCCGATTTAATCCTATTTTTAGCCATATCACGAGCCCCCCACTCCTAGAGACTGAGTTTTTCAGTCTTTGAGAAGTAGTTTTACTGTTCTAATGGCGTACAAGATTTTATCGGTGTTCTTAAGGGAGTTTTGGATCTTGCTTGGGGTGTAACGGTGTTATTCTGGGCTTGTAAAATACCCAAAAATATTCTCAGAATTTTCTGGATTTTTGGTGATTTTTCCAGTTTTTTCTGAATTTTTTCTCATTTTTTTGAATTTTTTATTCATTTTCCGAATTAAATAATTAATTATCGAAAATATTAATTAATTATTCTAATTTTATAATTATTTTTCCAGAATTTTAAAATAATTTTTCTGAATTAATAATTATTTTTAGAATTTTTAATTAATTTTTTTTCTATTTTTTAAATATTTTTTCGGAATTTTTAAATAATTAATACAATTAAATAAATAAATAAATAAATAAAATATTACCTGACACGTGGCGCGATCTGTGCCGTCGGATCCCGGCACGAATCTCGAGGAGGCGCGTTTCCCAAAAAATCGTTATCTTGTCGTTTAGCGCACGTGGCGCGATCTGGACCGTCCATCACCAGAAGCGCGAATTTCTGGAAGATCCGACGGTCGTAGTCGCTCGGCGGCTTTTTTCACCGTTTTTGGAGCTCGGATGGGGACTTGCTCGGCAGTCCGATCAGGAGGTGATTTTTTTTTTCTCTCTCTCCGCACTGTTCCATATGTTCTTCTTCTTCTTCTTTCCTCTGTTCTTCCTCCGACCCTGCCTTCGACCCAGCTCCGCCTCCAACCCCGATTGTGAGCGCCACTGGAGCTCGGCGAGAGTCGACGAGCGGAGTGGGGCTCGTTGGAGGTGGAGCTCGGCGCTGTAGTGAAGGTGGAGCTCGCGAATTGTTCGACGAGGTAGAAGAGACGCGGCTGTTCCCGCCTCTGTTCTTCTTCGTCTTCACCTCTTTTCTTCGACCTTCGTCAGCTCGCGAGAGGTGGACGGGGAAACTCGGAGCTCGCTATTGGAGTCGAGGTCGGGAGCCCGACGAAGGAGATGGAGCTTGAGTTCGGAGCTTAGTAGCTAAGGGAGCTCGTCGAAGGTGGTCGATGAGTGGAGCTCGGAGCTTCGTCGTGGAGAGGAGTTCGGAGTTCTCCATTGGAGCTCGCAGTAAATGTGGGCTGTGAGCTCTATGGCGGTGAGCTCGGAGCTCGTCGAGGGAGAGGGCTCGGTTTGGTGAAGCTTTGGCGGAGAACTTGAGTTTCGACGGAGGGGAGCTCGACGCTCCGAGGTCGAAGATGAGTGTTGGGATTTGGGAGCTCAACGACGGAGGGAGCTTGGCGAGAGGAGTGGATCTAGAAGGTGGTCGTCGGTGGAGCTCGTCAGCGGAAGAATTGGGTTCGGAGCTTCGGAGCTTTGCGAGCTCGGTGACGAAGAGGATGGAGTTCATCGGAGCTGTGGAGGCGAGCTCAAGCTTGGGATGGGGAGCTCGACGACGACTGAGGTGATGGAGGTTGGTGAGGCCATGGCGGAGCTTGGGGAGCTCGGAGCTTGAAGAAGATGGTTTTCTTCGGTTTTGGCGGGAGCGTGGAGAAGAAGAGGAAGGGAAGGGGTTCGGGTTTGGATCCCCTTAACAGGTCCGAACCCGGCCCTTGTGCCCCCTTTTTTTTGGCAAATTTTTGGCCATTTTGCAGCTCGGTGGGGCAGTAGCTCGAATGGTAGATCCGAGCTACGTGGCTCGATCTGGACGGTTGATCACGATCGTGGAGCGAATCAAGAGACAGGCTCAATTCCCAAGAAAACACTATCTTGTCGTTTAGCGATGCTGGCAAGATCTGGGCCGTCCGATCGAAATCTTACACGAATGTTGAGGGAAAAGTGATTTTTCTCCGTTTTGGGGCTCGGATGGGCACTTGCTCGGTTAGCCGACCGGAGGGAAGAGCTCAGATTCGATTTTGACAGTTGCTCGGGTTCAGTTCGGATTTTTCCCTCGCGCGAGTGGCTCGGCTCGGATTTCCGAGCTATTCGGCGCAGCTGTATTGAGATCCACTTTCCCGGTGCTACGGAGGTCCGATCGGGGCGTGCGACCCCTCGTTTCGAAGCTAATTCGAAGATCTAAAACTTCTCTTTAGGAGTGGGATGAAGATTCACCCTCCTTCATGGTCAAAATAGCCCCGCAACATCCTTGTCTTCATGAAGTTGAGGAGTGTTTTGGTCTTGGGGATTTTGGCAGAGGAGCTCCACTCCTAGGGGCGGAGAAGATGTGCCAGGAAGACCCTTGTGCTAGGAAGACCCTTGTAAGATGTGCTAGAAAGACCCTTGCAAGATGTGCTAGGAAGACCCTTGTGCTAGGAAGACCCTTGTAAGATGTGCTAGGAAGACCCTTATGCTAAGAAGACCCTAGGGGCGAAGAAGGGGCGCGAGTGGCTCGGATCGCTAGTCGCTTGGCTCGGAATACCGAGCGACGTGGAGTGATTCTGAGCCGTCGATCTCAGCGCGGATCTCGAGGCGGGCACAGTTTCCAAGAAAACACTATCTTGTCGTTTAGCGACGCTGGCAAGATCTAGGCCGTTGTATGATGGCACGAATCTCGAGACGGGCTCAGTTTCCAAGAAAACACCATCTTGTCGTTTAGCGATGCTGGCAAGATCTGGGTCGTCTGATCGAGATCTTACACGAATGTTGAGGGAAAAGTGAATTTTCTCCGTTTTGGGGCTCGGATGGGCACTTGCTCGGTCAGCCGACCGGGCCCCTTGATGTCGGGGTCGGATCGCACGTTGCTCGGATTTTGATCCCGTGTGTGCCGAGCTATTCGACTTATATCGAAATGTTTTGCCTTTTCGCCAACCGTTGCTGCTCGGTTACAAAGTCGTTTGGGCTTTCGTAACGCTTCAAGAACCCATCGAGAGTCGCGCCCTTTCGTTACGAAGTCCAAGAGACTTTTTCTTTTACTTTCGAGGGTCGGATTGGGCGAGCGGAGGGAAGAGCTCGGCTCTGGAAGAGAGCTATTTGTGAGACGAGTGTGAGGAGGCACTCTATGAGAGAGTTGTGCTCCAAACTTGTTGAGAAGAGGTCCGCTACGGAGGCGAGCGGAGTGAAGAGCTCGGCTCTGGAAGAGAGCTATTTGTTAGACGAGTGTGAGGAGGCACTGTATGAGAGAGTTATGCTCCAAACTCGTTGAGAAGAGGTCCGCTTCGGAGGCGAGCGGAGTGAAGAGCTCGGCTCTGGAAGAGAGCTATTTGTGAGACGAGTGTGAGGAGGCACTCTATGAGAGAGTTGTGCTCCAAACTCGTTGAGAAGAGGTCCGCTTCGGATGCGAGCGGAGTGAAGAGCTCGGCTCTGGAAGAGAGCCATTTGTGAGATGAGTTTGAGGAGCAACTCTAGGAGAGAGTTGTGAGCTCCGAACTCGTTGGGAAGAGGTCCGCTTCGGAGGCGAGCGGAGTGAAGAGCTCTGCTATGGAAGAGAGCTAATTGTGGGACAAGTGTGAGGAGGAACTCTAGGAGAGAGTTGTGCTCCAAACTTGTCGAGAAGGGGTCCGCTTTGGAGGCGATCGGAGTGAAGAGCTCGGCTCTGGAAGAGAGCTATTTGTGAGACGAGTGTGAGGAGGCACTCTATGAGAGAGTTGTGCTCCAAACTCGTTAAGAAAAGGTCCGCTTCGGAGGCGAGCGGAGTGAAGAGCTCGGCTCTGGAAGAGAGCTATTTGTGAGACGAGTGTGAGGAGGCACTCTATGAGAGAGTTGTGCTCCAAACTCGTTGAGAAGAGGTCCGCTTCGGAGGCGAGCGGAGTGAAGAGCTCGGCTCTGGAAGAGAGCTATTTGTGAGATGAGTTTGAGGAGCAACTCTAGGAGAGAGTTGTGAGCTCCGAACTCGTTGAGAAGAGGTCCGCTTCGGAGGCGAGCGGAGTGAAGAGCTCGGCTCTTGAAGAGAGCCATTTGTGAGATGAGTTTGAGGAACAACTCTAGGAGAGAGTTGTGAGCTCCGAACTCGTTAAGAAGAGGTCCGCTTCGGAGGCGAGCGGAGTGAAGAGCTCGGCTCTGGAAGAGAGCTATTTGTGAGACAAGTGTGGGGAGGAACTCTAGGAGAGAGTTGTGCTCCAAACTTGTCGAGAAGGGGTCCGCTTGGAGGCGAGCGGACTGAAGAGCTCGACTCTGGAAGAGAGCTATTTAAGAGACGAGTGTGAGGAGGAACTCTATAAAAGAGTTGTGCTCCAAACTCGTTGAGAAGAGGTCCGCTTCGGAGGCGAGCGGAGTGAAGAGCTCGGCTCTGGAAGAGAGCCATTTGTGAGATGAGTTTGAAGAGCAACTCTAGGAGAGAGTTGTGAGCTCCGAACTCGTTGAGAAGAGGTCCGCTTCGGAGGCGAGCGGAGTGAAGAGCTCGGCTCTGGAGGAGAGCCATTTGTGAGATGAGTTTGAGGAGCAACTCTAGGAGAGAGTTGTGCTCCAAACTTGTCGAGAAGGGGTCCGCTTTGGAGGCGAGCGGAGTGAAGAGCTCGGCTCTGGATGAGAGCTATTTGTGGGACAAGTGTGAGTAGGAACTCTAGGAGAGAGTTGTGCTCCAAACTTATCGAGAAGGGGTCCGCTTTGGAGGCGAGCGGAGTGAAGAGCTTGGCTCTGGAAGAGAGCTATTTGTGAGACGAGTGTGAGGAGGCACTCTATGAGAGAGTTGTGCTCCAAACTCATTGAGAAGAGGTCCGCTTCGGAGGCGAGCGGAGTGAAGAGCTCGGCTCTAGAAGAGAGCCATTTGTGAGACGAGTTTGAGGAGAAACTCTAGGGGAGAGTTTTAGCTTCGAACTCGCTGCTTATGTGAGAGAATCAACGGTTGTGGGAGCAATTCCGAATGGCGAACCACTTCTAACTCGCTGAAGAGAAAGTTATTTGAAGCAGAATCGAGCCAAGTGTTGGACTCTGAACTCGTCGTTAGAGGGATTCAACGGTTGTAGGAGTAATTCCGAATGGCGAACCATTTCTAACTCGTTGAAGAGAAAGTTATTTAAAGCAGAATCGAGCCAAGTGTTGGACTCCGAACTCGTTGTGAAGAGCTTAGTAAGTTGCGGGAGCAGCCAAGTAGAAGAAGCTGGACTCCGAACTCACTATTCAGCGAGTCATGACTCGGAGAGGTAGAGATGAAGCAAGAGCAACAATTTCCAATGAAAAAACGTAAAGTTTTATTGAAATAAACTAAGTGGCTGCTTCAATATGGCGGGCCATTAATACATGCTATTTGCCGGATTACAAGCATCGTTCTTATTAAAAATCAAGATCCTGCTTCTATGATAAGGTGAAGACCTCTTGGGAAGAGCCGGGAGGTTCTGAGTCTTGAAGCTCGGCGGGCCTTTCTGTTCGTTTGTTGGCTCCTTAGTGGGGAAGCTCGGCCCCATCTTTTTGGACGAACTCGGTAAGGTGCCCCCGCTGTATGAGTTCTTCGATCTCCTCCTTGAGAGCCCGACAATCATCCGTGTCGTGGTCGTGGTCCCTGTGAAAGCGGCACCACTTATCCTTGTTCCTCTTCTTGCCAGGGGTATTCATTCTAGGGGGAGCGCGGAGTAGTCCTTCCTTGTCTACCTCCATAAGAACTTCTGATATATTAGCAATGAGGGGGGTGAACTTCTCAAAATAAGGAGTCGGGCGGTGCTGGCCATTGCCGTCCTTCTGAGATTTTTGGGACCCCTCTTCGCTTGTGCTCTTCCGTTTGTTCCCGAAAGCTGTCTCCTCAAGAGTAGGGGGGTTGAGAGCCTCTTCCGCTCGTATGTACTTCTCCGCCCTAAGTAGGAGTTCTGAGAAGTCCCGAGGAGGCTTCTTGGCAAGGGACGCTTTGAGGTTGGCATCAGTGACGTTGCGCTCGAATGCGGCAGAGGCTACTGATTGATTGAGGGAGGGAATGGACCGGGCTTTGGCGGTGAAGCGTCGAACGTAATCCCTTAGGCGTTCACCCTTTTTTTGGTTGAGGGTCACTAGGGATACACTTGTTTTCTCGGCCTGGCGACTACCCACGAAATGAGTGAGGAAGAGCCCTTCGAACTGATCGAATGAAAAGATGGAGGCCGGGGCGAGTCGAGAGTACCATTCTCTTGCAGGCCCCTTTAACGTGGCAGGAAAGACCTTGCAGAGGAGGGCGTCTGAAGCATGGTGGATCATCATGAGAATTTTGAAACTCTCTATGTGATCCGCAGGGTCTGACTCCCCGGTATACGACTCGAATTGAGATGGCTTGAAGTTTTCTGGGATGGGGGCCTCCATGATGGTGCGGGAGAATGGAGGTCTGCTCGGGCAGAGGTTTATCATCCGTTGCTCTTCTTCCCTGTCAATTCGGCCGAGGCGCCTCTCCATCTCGTGGAGACGGCGGTAGACCGAGTCTTCTCTTTGATCATACCTGGTCGAGCCCCGGGACTCATCTTCATACGAGGGTGGACTGGGGCTGCGGCGATGGTAGCTTGGAGATGGACGAGGACTGAGAGTGTAAAGGCGATGGCTCCTAGTTGGCTCATGAGTAGGTGGCCTCTGGTCGTTCTTTGGGGTGATATTGAGGGCCCGTAAGACTGTCGCTTGGAAGTCTTGAAGATCTGCCCTTGTATTGGTGCCTCTCCAGCTTGGCGGTCCCTATGTGTGGCTCGGCTTACTGGGGAATGAGTTCTCCGCCGATGACGTTGAGGGGACTCCCTTCGCCCGCTTCGAGTGGGGGACCTTCTGTAGTCTCGGCGATGAGGAGATCGATCATTTGGACGTTGTTGGCGGGAGGCTCCCTCTCGGGCCCGCCTTTCATACAAATGGTTGCGAAGATCCTCTTCCTTCTGCCGATTGAGGATGGTATTTCGAAGGTCGGAAGCTCGGGGATTATGGGATGCCATAGAGTTGGAAGAGGGGTTGTGTATTGGGATGCGGTCCTGTTGGAGAGGTTGGTTCTAAGGATTGGGACGCGAGTCGCCCGCACCGGCATTCTGAGGCCCGGTTGGACCCCGAGGGGGTTGAAGATTCTGAGGAGGGAGTTGGTCCAGCCGTGGGGGGTCCTCTACCTGAGGAGGAAGTTGCCCCTGCTGCTGAACGGGTTGGAGGGGGACCTCCTGTTGGGGTTGAGGAGGGGTAGGCCCACGGTTGGACCCCCCTGGATCTGAGTTTCCTTAGAGGCATGATGGGGGAAGGTCTGACCTACGGGAAGAGGAAGGCTGCTATTCGTGGTGTTTTCCACAGACGGCGCCAATCTGTTACCACTAAATCTGGTGTGGGGGTAAACAGACAGTATTTGTGGATTCTTAGGAAAATATGAATAGCAAACCTCTAACCTGTTCTGCCAGAGTTTGACCGTTGACTCCCGCCGTTTACTTGCAAAAAGTGCGAGACACCGGGATTGATCCCGACGACGCACCCTCCGACGCTCAAGTCAGTAACCAGAAATGATTATGAAAGAGCGTTTAACTAGCAAAAGATTGATTACTTTTAATGGAGATGGATGGGGGGTATTTATAGGCGTCTCAGGGATCAGATTAGGCATGTAATTCCTGTGTATAGATAAGGAATGTAATCCCTAATTCCCAGTGAAAAGATAGATGTGAATCAGGGCCGTTGATTAAGATTTAATCAGGGACCTTGATTTTATCTTGCTGGATCGGGTGTGCAGCGGGTTGGAACCCGTACCCAGTTGATGTGGATCCGTTTATGGGTTATTGGGCTTTGAATAAAGACCCAGTTCCCATTTCAGACCCGTCAGTAGGTGAAATTACCGTTTTACCCCTAAGCTTTAAGATTCGTCTCCGATGTGAACGGTCCCGATTTAATCCTATTTTTAGCCATATCAAAGAGTTTTTTTTTTACTGGCAAAAGGTAGGGTAATTTTCTACCTCACATTAGTAATATATTAGCTTGAAGTTAGAGTCAATTATAAGCTACTAATGGAGGGGATCTGTGGGAGAACTAGCCTCAGTGATGCTGAAGATTGAGATGACACAGCTATGAATTGCATTGAGGGCACCACACTCTACTCTTACTCCTTTATTAAACTCAAGACTATGATCTCATCCTCCTTGCATCCCCCAAAAGGTTGGCCTCTATAGCAAAATGAACCCCTCTAGAAAATATTAGTACAACATAATCGAGTTTACAAAACACTGTTACAAAATAACCACATAGCCGGGACAAAGTGCTGATCCCAAAAAAAAGTAGCAGCATCCCCATGTCACTCTGAACTGTTGTCCTCATTGCTTGGAATAACAGCTGTTACAGCCCGGAGTAGATCACCAGCCTATGCCTCTTCCACCTTCTTCAGGACCCTCATCTCTTTTTGGAGCTCCCATAGCCATTTAACCAACGAGAGAACCAGAATTTAGCATTAGCAACTAGTATATCATTTGTTTGATGCTTATTGCAAAAAGTTCTAGCATTTCATAAACTCCAACGTATAGCAATAGTAAGCAAGTGCTATGAGTGTGCATATCTGTGATTGTGTGGGGCAAAACATCAGTGTGAAGCACTCATAGATGGAGGCAGTCAACTGTGGTATGTGAAATATGGAGGTAAATTAAGACCAAGTACTAGTAGCCACAGGGCATTCAAATAATATATGGAAGGTGGTTTCAAGCTGACATGCACAACGTTACCATCCCATCCCTTTGCATGGAGTCTAGCCATAGAGTTGAGCATCTCTCAACTCTACAACCAAATGAAGATTTTACATTTGAGAGGTGTGATATTCTTCCAACATGCTTTGAAGAAAGGGGACTGCATACCTAATATGCTGAATAAAGAATATGCTGACTTGACAGTATAAATACTAGAGGAAGAGTGTCTCCACTAGGGGATGTATGCTATGTTGGTTGGGTGTGTGTTGATTACGAGCTGCATAAGCTGATCCCTCTTAGCATTTAGAAGTGTTGAAGAGCTGTTGTTCAGTCTGTGTCTCCAAATCCATCTCTTCTCATCCCCAAACCCCGGAGAATATACGATTACCTCCTTATTCCATGCAGTTGAGAACAAAACAAGAATAAGGTGGAGATGCTCTGCCCTCTACACAGTTAGAAGTCCAAAACATGATAAACTTCATATCTCATAGATATCAGTTAGGCTTTGCAGAAATTTTTCTCTTTGCTTATATACTCCTTTCCATAAATGAGATGCCTAAGTTAGCTAGTGAAGTCATTAGTAGCTCTATTGAAGTACATGAACAACAGAGTTTGGCTGCCTAGGGTTGTAATGCCCCGATTTTCATTAAAATATTTAATTTGTGCTCGTGCAATTTTTGTAGTATAAAAGTCTTATAATTATCTTCATTATGGATAATGTGTATATGTATATATATGTATATGTGTTCTCTAATTATTTTCACAAAGGCCTATTTTCTTCAAATAAAAAAAAGCCTTCTTTTTAGCCCAAATCTAATTTGGACCATTAAATAAAGCCCATGAGCTATTTCTCTTTTATTTCAACTTGTAATGTTAAATATTTTATAAGATTATTTTTTGTAAAAATAATGTACAACTTTTATTATGGGGAACTAGTGAGTGCACGTGCATTGCACGTACACGTGCATGAACACACCAAGTGGGGGCTGGTTTATGCATAGGAGTGCAAGAGTGTGTGTGTAGTAATTTTGAGTGTGTGGGTGGTTGCTATAACTCCTACTCTCATCCTAACCCTCCATCCTATAACCATCTATTTGATCCTAACCCTCCAATCAATTCCTAAATTAAGTATAAATACCCCCCTAATTTCTTCTCCTCTTAGTACAATAGAAATTTGATAAGAGAGAAAAGATTAGAGTTGAGTTGTTCTTTGGAGGCCGGCCACCATTGCCATTTGGAGGATTCGTTTCTGGCAAGGAGCAAGGAGGAGGAGACGTACATCGCAACTAGGAAGCTTTAAGGGATTTCGCTTTATTTCTTCAAAAAGGTGGGTGTTACTCATGACTTCTAGAATAGAAATCATGCTAGGATTGAGATTGAATTGTCATTATGCGTGTGAAAAATTGGATTGATAGAATGATTGTTATATTGAAATATTTCATGCTGAAAATTTGAATGAATGGAAAAGAACTAAAGACATTCTGAGAAACTGGAATTCATCCGTGCAGGCGACCGATCACGTCGAACAGTTGACTGGTTTGATGAAATAAAATATGTATAGTTCGAAATTCCATGAAATGATATGTTTAATGTGTGTTATTATCTTCATTTTTCTAGTATGCTAATTCGGAGTTAATATTCATCTCCATAGACAAACAATGAGTAAAGGAAAAATGTATGGTTAGAAATCGCAATTGTGTGAAAGAAAACACTAGTGATGAGAATTCTACATTAAATTGTAAACTATGTTTATGATGATGGTAACCAGATAAAATTGCATGTTTGTATCGATATTGAGCATACTGTAGTTTAATAAAAGTGCTGTGTGCTAATCGAAAGACAGCAGGAAGAAATATTTCCTTAATTCGAAATTTAACTCTATTCAGTCGACCGAATAAATGTAGCAGTCGACCGTCCTGAACAATAAAAGTTTTCGAATCAAAACCCTGCAGAACAGCCGACTGGTTTAAGTAACAGTCTACTGCCCCGTAATTGATATTTTAGAGTTCTAAACACTGCGGAACAACCGACTGGTCTTGTGCAGCAGTCGACTATTCCGAAACTTTTCTTGAATAATTTCCTTGCTGAATAAGTCGACTGAGTATGTTCAGAGTCGACTGTCCAGATCCTTTTTTCGACATCTCAGAATTCTAGATTTGCTTTCTGATAAATATTATGTATCTATTGTTGATGAATAAAGATTGGTTGTGACATTTTAGATCTGTCTTTGTATGAAATGAAGTAAATCATTCTATTGAATTTGTGAAAAGTTTTATGATTGTGAAAGCTATGAATATGAAAAGGAAAATCTACTGTAATTTTGAAAAATGAACTTATGAGTTTGAAAGACTCGATTCTTGGAAATTGTGAATTGAAATTGAAAACTAGAGGGTAGCTAAGTCTCACGCCGGCAATTGAAAAGGGATGAATTGAAATGAATTGTTGAAATGAACAACCAAGGTTTGGGTCAGGTTGAATGAATGATAAAGTCCGGTTTAGTGGAGAGGCTAACTCTAGAGATTTGATTTTGTTCATGATTCTATTAAACTAAGGACTAGATATATAGTGGAGATGTGATGAAAGTGAGAGAAAAACACAAGTATGAGGGTCTCGAGTCTACGATGTGAGAGTGATCCATAGAATGCATGCTTGATGCGTCAGGACATGGCGTGGGCACCACTCCGGAATTCTCGGGATCTTGGCGATGCTTGTGGGATGTTTGGTGACTGCAAGAGGATCGTGTGCCATGAAGGAGGCTGAATTGCCATAGAATGCATGCTTGATGCATCAAGACATGGCTTGGGATTCCCATCCAGGTTTTCTGTACATGAGCTTGTACTCATAGATCATCTAGGATACTTACCATAGTTACAGTAGTAGATTAAGTCATGACGAGGAATTGAACCCTACAAGATGAAGAACGATTAAGAGGCTTGCCCTCGGACCTATGTAGTATGGGATGCATAGAATCCGAACAAGTGCGCATTAGTGTCATACAACATAATAACTACATTAAGGACTAAGTGCACAATCACAACACGACATCTACAGGATAGTCCCTTTAGTTTTGATTGTGAACAAGTTTGTGGTTTGTTAAGAAATGAGAATCGTTATACTATTTCCGGCATAGAGAGGATGGCCATATATAATTTTCGTCAGTTGAATAAACTGACGTACCCACAGTTTTGTATGCAGGATAAAAGGCTTGATAAAGATTAAAGGAGAACTGATGCTTATCGATTATTCATTGTTGTATCTTTGTATAGTGTTGTAAATTGCTTCCGCTGTCATTACATGTAAACTATTGTGATATATGCTTGTGCTGAAAAATGTAAAGTGTAAAGATCTCATGTAACTCTGATATAAAAAGTGAAAAGTTTTAAATTCCTTGAAAAATTGTACGAAGGAAGTGTAAAGATCTTGTGGAATCTCGAATTCAGAGTATTTTGAAATTCGGGGTGTTACAGAGTGGTATCAGAGCCACGCTTCACACTTGTACAAATTTATAAGGAATGACACCATAGAAGTGGACATTAGAGTGTGTGTTTGAGTCTAGAGATTTAAATGTAAGTTACTTACATTTGTGTTGCTCTATGACTTATGCTTCTTCCTCCCTATTTCTAAGATGGCTGATCACTTCGACCCTGCTGGAGACGGCAATTGGCATATCATCGAGGAAGATTACTATCCTGGACAAGCAGATTCCGAGGAAGAGTACTACCCAGGACAAGCAGACTCTGATGGAGAGAAATGGCCTGAGTCCCGAGAGATTACCCCACCTCCGGACTCGTCTGATGACTCTTCTTCTGACGAAGAAGAAGAACCAGTTCCGAATAGT
Source organism: Hemerocallis citrina (assembly GCA_017893485.1). Classification (NCBI taxonomy): domain Eukaryota; kingdom Viridiplantae; phylum Streptophyta; class Magnoliopsida; order Asparagales; family Asphodelaceae; genus Hemerocallis; species Hemerocallis citrina. The sequence continues at coordinate 39,227,168 of CM030360.1, forward strand.
CTTTTTGCGTCTCTTCAGAGGCAGGTAGAAACACTGTGGGGGAGAGTTGGATTATTGGAGGCTCAGTTGGCAAAGTGCAAGGACGATTTTGTAATTCTCAGTCATCGTGTATAGGAACTCGAGAAGATAAAGAATATGACCGATGTGCTGAAGGAAGAAGTTGATGAACTACGGGGAGAACTTCGTGAACCAAAGAGGAACCGTAGGAGTTAGACTGTTGTAGCTTCTACTGTTTTCATTCTGATGTCAAGAAATGATTTCAATTCGAATGTATAAAGTTTGGAATTCAATGAAATGCAAGTTGATTTAAAATTCATGTCTTATACTTCGAATTTAATGGATCTTTTGCAACAGAATATGGCTAGAAGAGGAGCTAGAAATGGTGAAGGTCTGGACTTAGAAACGGAACTTGCGAGGGTCTATCAGACACTCAACACCGTGGCCATGAATCAGAACCAAGGAAGGGGGCCTGTGAATCCAGTGCCCGAGGCAATTAAACTTGTGGAATCATTCAAACGAATGAAACCACCTGTGTTTGAAGGGAAGTCAGACCCTGACGCTGCTGATAACTGGATCCGGCAGGTATAGACTATCTTCGAAGTCTTGGAGACCCCGGAAGGCAGCAAGGTGAAGTTGGCGACTCTGCAGCTCGAGAAGGATGCGATTGTTTGGTGGCAGTCGATGAAGCGAACAATGGGAGATATTGTTCTTTGCTGGGAGGAATTCTTGGAAGAATTCCGCAGTCACTATTTCCCCTCCGATGTCCAGGAGAAGAAGGCTATGGAGTTCCTATCACTACAGCAAGGTGGCATGTCAGTCAGGGAGTATGAGACTAAATTTACTCAGCTCTCTAGGTATGCTCCTAAATTAGTGATGAATGAGGCGAAGAAGGCTCGTAAGTTCGAGCATGGGTTGATACCGAGCTTGAGGTCCAGGATGATACCTCTTGGTATCAGAAGACTCGACAAGTTGGTCAAGCGAGTGGCAGCCACGGAGGCAGACATGGAGCAGTTTCATGTTGTTCAGAATCGGAGGAACAACTGGCAGTCTGGGAAGAGGCCCACAAATTCTGGGAATTTCAAGGGACAACCATCTGCACAAAGGTTCAAACTGACAGGGGCGAACGGTATTAATGTGGATGGGAGACCCGGAAACAATGTGGTGAGACCTCCTGCGGTAAATTGCTTCAACTGTGGTGAGACAGGACATTACCAATCTCAATGCCCCAAGCCACAGAATGGTAATCGGAATGTACCAATGCAGCAGGCTGGGAAGAGACCGTACCAACAAGGGCGAGTATTTGCCTTGACCGAAGCTGATGCCGATGAAGTAGATCATGTCATCACTGGTACGAGGGCAGATATTTAGAGGTTCATGTTGTTTTCTTTTCCCGTTTATTTAGTGAACTGTTACGTAATGAGTATGTATTATGTAACAGAAGAACTTTATTTAAATAGAATGAAAGTTGTTGTTTTGTTCGATACTGGATCCTCTCTTACTTTTGTGTCTCCTAAATTTGCTAAAGTGTTGGGAGTTGAACCAAAGATCTTTCCAGGCAAGATTTTAGCAGTCGCTACTCCATCAGAGGAGACTCTAACCACTGATCGGTACTATGCCAACTACGAGATTGTGATTGGAAATCGAATCTTTGGGATCATTCTGATCGAGCTGAATGTTTTGGGAGTTGATGTTATCATTGGCATTGATTGGATGTCGGTGTACAGTGAAAGCATCGAGTGCAAGACCAAGACGGTAACAGTGAAGGCTCCAAGTGGACCTGAAGTCACTTTCCAAGGGAAGAGAAGATGTTCAGAGTTGGTTGCTGCTATCAGCCAAAAGGAAGGGATTGCTGCAGAAGTGCAGCTGATTCTTGTGGTTCGGGACTATCCAACTGTGTTCTTGGATGATTTTCCTGGGTTACCCCCGCATCGTGATGTAGAGTTCAGCATCACTGTTCAACCAGGGAGTGCACCCATTTCTAAGGCACCGTATAGGATGGCACTGGTGGAGCAGGATGAGATCAAACGGCATATTGAGGAACTGTTAGAGAAAGGCTTTATTCAACCTAGTGCGTCACCTTGGGGAGCACTAGTGCTTTTGGTAAAGAATAAGGATGGTTCGATGAGGATGTGCATCGATTACCGAGAGCTGAATAAGGTCACTGTTCAGAATAAGTATCGTATTTCCTGAATTGATGATTTGTTCGATCGTCTACAAGGAGCTGCTGTTTTCTCCAAAATAGATCTTCGATTGGGATATCATCAAGTTCGAGTGAAAGCTGAAGATGTGCATAAAACTGCATTTAGAACTCGACATGGGCATTACGAATTCTTAGTTATGCCATTTGGAGTGAAGAATGCACCCGCAATCTTCATGGATTTGATGAACAGAATTCTGAGGCCGTTCATTGATTCCTTCGTCGTGGTGTTTATTGATGATATTTTCATGTACTCCAAGTCGAAGGAGGAGCACACTGAGCATTTGGCAGTAGTTTTGAGGAAGCTTCAAGAGCAGGAGTTGTATGCCAAGTTATCCAAGTGTGATTTCTGGAAATCTGAAGTGGCATTCCTAGGTCACATCCTTTCTAAGGAGGGAGTGGCAACTGATCCTCAGAAGATAAAGGCAGTGTGAGATTGGGCAAGGCCTACTACAGTGAAGGAAGTTAGGAGTTTTCTTGGATTAACTGGATACTACAGGAGATTCATTCAAGGTTATGCTCAGTTAGCCGTGCTGCTTACTAGTTTGACCAAGAAGAATGTGAACTTCAAGTGGACTGAGCAATGCGAGGCAAGCTTTCAGGAGTTGAAAGAGAGGCTGACTACTACACCTATTTTGGCTTTGCCTAGGGCAGGTGTTGAGTATGATGTTTACAGCGATGCTTCACATCGTGGGCTTGGTTGTTTCTTAATGCAAGAAGAAAGAGTAATCGCTTATGGGTCTAGGTAACTAAAACCACATGAGAAAAATTATCCGACTCATGATCTGGAGTTGGCCACGATTATCTTTGCCTTAAAGCAATGGAGACATTATGTGTATGGTGAAAAGCTGAACATGTACACAGACCATAAAAGCTTGAAGTACATCTATCAGCAGAAAGATCTGAACCTGAGGCAGAGGAGATGGTTGGAAGTGCTTGAGGACATGCGACCTGAGATCAAATATCATCTTGGGAAAGCTAATGTTGTTGCTGATGCACTTAGTCGCAAGAGCAGTTTATCCAGTTTGATTACAACTCAGAAGCATCTGATGGAGGAATTGGATCGAGCAGGTATTGAAGTTGTTCTGCACGACTTGGGATCATCGTTAGCTCAGTTGAGGCTTCAACTGACACAGAACGAAAGGATTATTGCAAGTCAGGAGGTTGATGCAGAGATTCAGAAGATGTTGGAGCAGGTTGGTGCTGGCAAGTTGCCCGAATTTCAAATCAGGGATGGAATGTTGTGGTTTGGAGAGAGGCTGTGTGTTCCGGATCAGTCGGACTTGAAAGAAAGTATTCTTCAAGAGGCACATGCTACTCTTTTGTCTGTACATCCTGGAAGTACCAAGATGTATAGGGACATTAAGCAGCATTTCTGGTGGTCAGGTTTGAAGCGGGATGTGGCTGAATTTGTGTCGAGGTGTGAGATTTGTCAACAAGTCAAAGCCGAGAATCAGAAACCTGGAGGTCTATTGCAATCTTTACCTATTCCGGAATGGAAATGGGATAACATCAGTATAGATTTCATCACGAGTTTGCCTAAGAGTTCTAAAGGCAATGATGCAATTTGGGTCATAGTCGACCGACTAACCAAGTCTGCTCACTTTTTGGCAATGAAACTCACTGCTTCGATAGAAAAGTTGGCTGAGATGCATGTTGACGAGATTGTCAGGCTTCATGGCGTTCCGTTGACTATTGTGTCTGATCGAGATGTGTGGTTTACTTTGCATTTCTGGAGGAGTCTTCAAACAGCTTTGGGTACCAAGACGGATTTCAGCACTGCTTTTCATCCACAAACCGATGGGCAGACCGAGAGAGTCAACCGTATTCTTGAGGATATGCTTCAATGTTGTGTACTAGACTTTGGAGGCAGTTGGGAAAGGCATTTACCCTTGGTAGAGTTTGCCTACAACAACAGTTTTCAGACTAGTATTGGGATGGCGCCGTACGAAGCTTTGTATGGCAGGAAGTACAAGATGCCTGTTTGTTGGTTCGAAGTTGGGGAGCGTCAGATGTTTGGGCCTGAGATTGTGCAGCTAACCTCTGAAAAGATTGATCTGATCAGGAATAGGTTGGTGGAAGCTCAGAGCAGGCAGAAGAGATATGCAGACAACCGGAGAAGGGACCTTGAGTTTGAGGTTGGTGACTTTGTCTTTCTGAAGGTATCGCCCAGCAAAGGCGTGATCCGTTTCGGCAAGAGTGGAAAGTTAGCCCCGAGATTTATAGGCCCGTACAAGATATTGAAAAGGATCGGGAAAACTGCTTACCGGCTTGAGTTACCGGAAGAGTTGTCTCAGGTACACAATGTCTTTCATGTGTCTATGCTGAGAGGTTATATTCCAGATCCGAGTCATCATTTGCCTGAAGTGCCGGAAGGTTTGCAGTTGGATCTGAATTACATCGAGTCTCCTGTCGAGATTGTTGATCGTCGGGAGAAGGTCTTGAGGAATAAGACGATACCGATGGTCAAGGTAGTCTGGAGAACCATTTGGTTGAAGAGGCTACTTGGGAGTCTGAGGAGAGGATGTTGAGAGGTCATCCTGAGCTTTTTGCTTGATTGGTATTTTGTATTTTCTTTTGCTGGTTGTGAGTGTTTTTATTTCTCGCTCTTGACTGTAGTTCCGGGGATGGAACTATTCTAAGGAGGGAGTGTTGTAATGCCCCGATTTTCAGTAAAATATTTAATTTGTGCCCGTGCAATTTTTGTAGTATAATTATCTTCATTATGGATAATGTGTATATGTATATATATGTATATGGGTTCTCTAATTATTTTCATAAAGGCCCATTTTCTTCAAATAAACAAAAGCCTTCTTTTTAGCCCAAATCTAATTTGGCCCATTAAATAAAGCCCATGAGTTATTTCTCTTTTATTTCAACTTGTAATGTTAAATATTTTATAAGATTATTTTTTGTAAAAATAATGTACAACTTTTATTATGGGGGACTAATGAGTGCACGTGCATTGCACATACACGTGCATGAACACACCAAGTGGGGGCCGGTTTATGCATAGGAGTGCAAGAGTGTGTGGGTAGTTATTTTGAGTGTGTGGGTGGTTGCTATAACTCCTACTCTCATCCTAACCCTCCATCCTATAACCATCTATTTGATCCTAACCCTCCAATCAATTCCTAAATTAAGTATAAATACCCCCCTAATTTCTTCTCCTCTTAGTACAATAGAAATTTGATAAGAGAGAAAAGATTAGAGTTGAGTTGTTCTTTGGAGGCCGGCCACCATTGCCATTTGGAGGATTCGTTTCTGGCAAGGAGCAAGGAGGAGGAGACGTACATCGCAACTAGGAAGCTTTAAGGGATTTTGCTTTATTTCTTCAAAAAGGTGGGTGTTTCTCATGACTTCTAGAATAGAAATCATGCTAGGATTGAGATTGAATTGTCGTTATGCCTGTGAAAAATTGGATTGATATAATGATTGTTATATTGAAATCTTCCATGCTGAAAATTTGAATGAATGGAAAAGAACTAAAGACATTCTGAGAAACTGGAATTCATCTGTGCAGTCGACCGATCACGTCGAACAGTTGACTGGTCTGATGAAATAAAATATGTATAGTTCGAAATTCCATGAAATGATATGTTTAATGTGTGTTATTATCTTGATTTTTCTAGTATGCTAATTCGGAGTTAATATTCATCTCCGTAGACAAACAATGAGTAAAGGAAAAATGATGGTTAGAAATCGCAATTGTGTGAACGAAAACACTAGTTATGAGAATTCTACATTAAATTGTAAACTATGTTTATGATGATGGTAACCGGATAAAATTGCATGTTTGTATCGATATTGAACATACTGTAGTTTAATAAAAGTGCTATGTGCTAATCGAAAGACAGCAGGAAAAAATATTTCCTTAATTCGAAATTTAACTCTATTCAGTCGACCAAATAAATGTAGCAGTCGACCGTCCTGAACAATAAAAGTTTTTGAATCAAAATCCTGCAGAACAGCCGACTGGTTTAAGTAACAGTCGACTGCCCCGTAATTGATATTTTAGAGTTCTAAACACTGCGGAACAACCTACTGGTCTTGTGCAGCAGTCGACTATTCCGAAACTTTTCTTGAATAATTTCCTTGCTGAATAAGTCGACTGAGTATGTTCTGAGTCGACTGTCCAGATCCTTTTTCGACATTTCAGAATTCTAGATTTGCTTTCTAATAAATATTATGTATCTATTGTTGATGAATAAAGATTGGTTGTGACATTTTAGATCTGTCTTTACATGAAATGAAGTAAATCATTCTATTGAATTTGTGAAAAGTTTTATGATTGTGAAAGCTATGAACATGAAAAAGGAAAATCTACTGTAATTTTGAAAAATGAACTTATGAGTTTGAAAGACTCGATTCTTGCAAATTGTGAATTGAAATTGAAAACTAGAGGGTAGCTAAGTCTCACGCCGACAATTGAAAAGGAATGAATTGAAATGAATTGTTGAAATGAACGACCAAGGTTTGGGTCATGTTGAATGAATGATTAAGTCCGGTATAGTGGAGAGGCTAACTCTAGAGATTTGATTTTGTTCATGATTCTATTAAACTAAGGACTAGATACATAGTGGAGATGTGATGAAAGTGAGAGAAAAACACAAGTATGAGGGCCTCGAGTCTACGATGTGAGAGTGATCCACAGAATGCATGCTTGATGCGTCAGGACATGGCGTGGGCACTACTCTGGAATTATCGGGATCTTGGCGATGCTTGTGGGATGTTTGGTGACTACGAGAGGATCATGTGCTATGAAGGAGGCTGAATTGCCACAGAATGCATGCTTGATGCGTCAAGACATGGCGTGGGATTCCCCTCCAGGTTTTTTGTACATGAGCTTGTACTCATAGATCATCTAGGATACTTACCGTAGTTACAGTAGTAGATTAAGTCATGACGAGAAATTGAACCCTACAAGATGAAGAACGATTAAGAGGCTTGCCCTCGGACCTATGTAGTATGGGATGCATAGAATCCGAACAAGTACGCATTAGTGTCATACAACATAATAACTACATTAAGGACTAAGTGCATAATCACAACACGACATCAACAGGGTAGTCCCTTTAGTTTTGTTTGTGAACAAGTTTTTGGTTTGTTAAGAAATGAGAATCGTTATACTGTTTCCGGCATAGAGAGGATGGCCGTGTATAATTTTCATCTGTTTAATAAACTGACGTACCCACAGTTTTGTATGCAGGATAAAAGGCTTGATAAACATTAAAGGAGAACTGATGCTTATCGATTATTCATTGTTGTATCTTTGTATAATGTTGTAAATTGCTTCCGCTGTCATTACATGTAAACTATTGTGATATATGCTTCCACTGAAAAATGTAAAGTGTAAAGATCTCATGTAACTCTGATGTAAAAAGTGAAAAATTTTAAATTCCTTGTAAAATTATACGAAAGAAGTGTAAAGATCTTGTGGAATCTCGAATTCAGAGTATTTTGGAATTCGGGGTGTTACAAGGGTATTGGTTAAAACAATCCAAAACAAGCTTCCATTTCATAAGTAATGCATTGTTGAATTGTCTCAGGTTCAGAACCCCCAGTCCTGCCTGTTGTTTGGGTTGACAAATTCTCTCCCAATTCATACAGGCAGCCCCACTGGCACTGGTATCAGCTCCAACCCAAAAGGACCTTCTTCGTATCTGATCTATTCTTGATATAACCCAATTAGGCAGTTTAAAGAAAGAATCATAGTAGGTTGGAAAGGCGCTAATAACTGAGTTAATAAGAACTAGTCTACTCCCTCTTGACAGCATTCTCCCCTTCCATGTGGATAATCTAATCTCAATTATCAACAGAAGAGGTTGTCAGTCCCTCTTCTTCAATTTACCTTCGGTCAGGGGCATGCCTAGATAGTTGATGGGCAGTGCATCTTACTTACACCCCAGAATAGTCGAGAATGCCTGAAGCATGATCCTAGAGGTACCAAAGTATACAATGGCTGACTTTGAGAAGTTGATATTGAGGCCTGAGACATTTGCAAATAGGTGAAGAAGCAGCTTCAAGTTTATCACTTCTTGAACATCTCCTTTACAGAGCGTGTCATTTGCAAGAAAACTGAAGTGCAGACAGTGAAGCTAGGGATCCCCTTAGCTAGAGCTGAGAGAATGCACCATTTTTCCAACAACAATGTAACATTTGAGCTAATACATCTACAACAAGGATGAATAACATAGGTGATAAAGGATCCCCTTATTTCAAACCTCTCTTGGAGTTAATAATTTTCCCCTATGTTCCAGTAACTTGTACAAAAGACTTTGCCGATCTCAAGACTTTCCTAATCAATGAATTCCTAACTTATAGTATCAAAGGCTTTACGGAAGTTAATCTTCAGCATGAGGGTGTCAGATTTCCTATTGCAACAAGTATTATTAGCTTCATGAGACACACGAAAGCAATCAATAGTGGACTTACCTTTCAGGAAGGCACTCTGAGAGGATGAGACCAGTGAATCTAGTAGGGGGCTTAATCTGTTGGCAAGGATCTTAGGGAAAATTTTAAGAGAGCAATTAAAAAAACTGATAGGCCTATAATCAGAAACTGAGTTAGCACCTTCACACTTAGGTGAAGGTGAAGGTGCACCATGTTGTTGGAGTAGTTCAACCTACTAATGTCAGCTGCACCATTCTGTATATTCAATAACATGCAATAAAGATCTGCGTGGATTACCTCCCAAAACATCTTATAAAAACTCAGAGAGTAGTCATCTGGCCCAGTGGCCTTGTCCCCACTCATATAAAAAACTACTTCTTCACCACTTCCTAGCTAAAGGGAGCCTCCAGATATGTTACATTGCCATTGGGATGAAGGTAGAGAGCTTGCCAAGCTGCATTAAATCTGGAGATGATTAGGTACTACAAATTTCTCCAAAGTGATCTTCAAAACATGACTTGATGACCGCTTGGGATGAAATTAGGTCCCCATTGTGCGTCCATGAATAGATATAGTTCTTCATTCTTCTGCCAATAGCTATGGAGTGGAAGAATTAGTGTTTGCATCTCCTTCCTTAATCCAAGTTACTCTGGATCTCTGCCTCTAGTATGTCACTTCAGCCTTGACAAGAGCATGATATTCTTTCTGAGATGCAAGAAGCTCCTCAGACTGAGCTAAGTCTAGTGTGTTACTATCTGCTACAATATCAAGCTGATGAATTCTATCCAATAGGGCCTTCTTCTGCAAAATAATGTGACCAACACCTCATTCCTCCATCTTCTAATTCTCCTTTTCAACAGTACTAATTTCTGAGCAAATATGTCAACTGAAGAGCCTCTCTAGACAGAGCCTCTCCACCAGTCAATCACTGTAGGGATGAAAATAACATTTGCAAACCATGCCTTTTCAAACATAAAGTAGTGAATTCTGTTCTGAATGGCATTTGTGTCAAGAATGATGGGACAATGGTCTGATGAGATTCTTGGTAGTGAGTGATGGATCCAATGTAACACCTCGAATTTCATTACAAGAAATACGAGACACAAATCCCGAATCTTTACTTCAATGTAAACCAAACACATTACAAAATACAGGAAAATTTAGAACTTTCTTTATAACAGTCCATATTACAATGCACAACGAAAATTTAAACACGTTTAATACAACTCATTTCAACATTTAAACTGCAGTCTTCTCAAAATCCAAACTATAACCCTTGCTCAAGCCTCTCACTTTGTAATCCTGCAAAACTGTTAAAACTGTCGGTACGTCAGTTGATTGCAATTGACATAATGCTGATAAAAGAAGCAACTCTCTAATGTCTCACAATCACACACTTGTTGCAAAAATAAAAAAAAATAATAAAAGAATCATAAATAAAAAATTAATACTGATACTGAAAGAACAAATATGTGTCATGAAAACAACGGAAGTGCATAAATCAAAGTTCAAAGAAAACACAAGTGCATACAATGCTTATTAATGCATACTTGATCGGATTCTATGCCGCCCATACAACATAGGTCCGAGGGCAAGCCCTTTAGCGTTCACCACATTTCGGGGTTCGACCCACGCTATGCAACCTACAACCATGATTACCATGAGATTTAGACATTCTGCACGTGTTGGTTCTTATCCTTGAATACTGGAGGTCAGACTTCTCCACGGATCACCCTGGAGGCTCTCTCCTCTCGTCTGGGAACTCTTTTAGAGAATACCTCACTCCGGTGGTCATCCTGGAACCCTCATGCACAAATATCCCATGAGCATCGCTCTTGTCCAGGAACACTGGAGATCAATCCTACTCCGCAGAACATCCTGGGGCCTCACTCATCCCTCATCCCGGATTACTGTGGACTATCTCACTTTGTGGATCATCCTGGAGTCCACAAATCACATTTGCTCTTGCTTCATCATATCTCAAACCAGTGCATGTCCTTATGTTTAAATAGAAGTAGTATGAGCCACCTAGAGCTAGCTCCACCCTACCGGACTTAACTCCACATAACTAGGAACACCAGCCCCCCTAGTTAATTCCTACAATCAATATTTCACTGCCGGTAATCCAGGGTCCTGCTCAGCCTCTAGTGCTCACCACATAAATTCCTCAATCACATTTTCTAGGCTCCTTACAATAACCCTAAGTTTCAATATAAACCACCACTTGGTTCAATTTATCAAAATATTCTTTCCTGGAAACACCACCTTTCCACAAGTTCTCATTCATAATTCAACATCTCATTTGAGCCATCTCAAATCAAATATAAACATTTATTTATACACAATCACTATCATATCTCATTCCTCATTTAATAACCAATTCACTTCCATAAAGACCCCTTCATTTATAGAAACAAAACAATTTTTCGAAACATCTTTATCTCCCATTAAAATACTCCTTTCCATATTTGAAAACACAATCAAATTTCTGGAATTTAATCGATTCAAAACTGAACATTAATCCTCTTTAAACTTTGGGATTCATCCCTAAAAATATGAAACTTCATAGTTAAAAAATCTGAAACTTTCACCTCTTGAACTCTGAAAATATCTTCTTAAAAAATTTGAAATATATCGTTCAAAACTGAACATGAAACTCCTCAAAGATGATAGCATTGCATCACACAAGTTTGCAACTCAAACATACATAAAAACCTAAATTTATCTAGTCACGGATAAAGTTCAAATAGCCACATATAAAGTTCAGATAATCTATAGCCAAAATAGATTTAACAAAAAAGAATTAAGCATCCATTATAGTTACCCAATAAAGCAGTCAACATAGAAAAACCTCAGCCTTGGGTTTCGAACCCATGACCCAGCACAAGACCCAACGCCCAAATCCACATGGGCTAGCCAACTACCCCAATGCCTCTCACTATCCTACTGCATTCATAAAGCAATAAGACTCGAGTTACGGTACAAACCTTAGGTCTTGTACGAAACCAAAAACCCTACAATCTCCAAATCCTATCACAGTAACCTTAGTCAATGTTCATGATGTGAATAGTAACCCCAATTCTCATATGCCCCAAATCACCATGCAATAATTATTCACATCCATACATACATCATTTCATGTAGAAAAATTCTAAGATTTAAATCGTGAAATTTAATATAATAAAAATAGGGAATAAACACTAACGATCTCATCTTTTAATTACTCAAATCATGGAACCTGAATCATACAACAAAATCTAAACATACAATAACATATAGGTTCATTAAATCTATTTTCATAAATAAAAACTTGATCTTTCATGCATAATAATATTCATTTCCAAGAAAAATTTATTTGTGATCATCATACATTCAAGATTCAATCTTTTATCTCATATAACCAACAATTCTTTATTAAATACACACCTATACGATTATCTCATACCAAACACCACAATCATGCTAAAATATAACCATAGATTCATAAATCAAGTCCCAGCATGATACTACAACATTCATGAGATAAAAGGCATAACAAGGGAGGTAGAGAGATGCCCACCTCTAGTAGAAATCTAACACAAAAGTATCAAGATCTTCTCCTCAAAATTTGCACATAGGCCCTTCAAATTTTAATATTTGCATTATTTAATTATGCATACAACTAATTTAATCCCTTTTAACCAAATAAAATATTTAATCTCATCCCCACAAGCTCCAAATTGGACAGCTACCTCTTAATAGGGTTTTAGAAAATATTTTACATTTTGGGCTTTTATGGCCCCCGAAAAAATCTTCTATAAAAATCTATTTTGTCAATATAATTTCCAAAGTAATCCTCTACGTTCTAAGTAAAGATAAAAATAAGAAAATTGTAATTAAATGATAAGAAGTGATTTTTGACACGAAAATTTAAGAATTTGTATTTTTCAAAATATTTGAACATATTTTGCACGTGCAAAATAGTAATTAATGAAAATAATAGAATTAACAAAATCCTTCAATTTAATATCATTTAATAATTAAAAATAATTCATTTTAGTTTATGGGGTTTACGTAAGATTATAATAAAATAAAAATAAATCTATGGTGCAAGTACTATAATATAGTATATTGCACGTGCATTGCACGTACAAACATAGTAGTCAATGAAAAATAACCAATCAATTAAATTGATAATAATTAATAATTCAAAATAATATCTTTTATTTTTACGAGGTGCTACATACAATGTGGATACAATTATTCATATTGGCTGGTAATTAGGAACTTGTCTAATCTTGCAAGGGCAGGGTTAGCTCTCAAGTTGGACCAAGTAAACTTTCTTCCGGCAAGGAGGATATCAATAAGTTCAGGCTGCTAAATATCTCTACTAGAGCTTTGGCCACTATTCCTTTCGAGATTGGACAAGGTAACATTCAAGTCACCACATAAGATTGGGCATCACAAAGCATTCTTCTTCTTTAGCAGATTTCACTGAAGTAGAAGATTTTATCATCTAGCTCAAATGAGGATTAGACTGAAGTAACGGACCACTCCAACCCTGTGTTTATGTTTTTGAATGCACGGAAATGGAGAAAATATCTACTGCAGAGTAAAAACATTCCGAAATATTTTCATCTCACCCAATGAGAATACTCCCACATCTGTCGATTGCAGTTAGATCCACCCATTTGTTTATCACTGAACCCCCAATAGTCAATAGCTTCCTAGTAGAAAGGCTACTGAGCTTAGTTTCTTGTAGGCACACAACTGAGACATGAGCACTTCTTATACAATCTTTGATCAGGGCACATTTGTTAGGGTTAGCTAACCCTCTCACATTCCAACTGGTTATCTTCATTGAAAAATGCAAAACAAACAACAAAGACAGACTATAACTAAGGCATTTAGGATATCTCTAGTGATCATCAACTAAGGCATTCTATGGCTACTTAAGCCTATCCAATGAGTGTGGACCTTTAGCCTCCACTCCTACATTCAGCTACCTCAATAATATCCTCTTTCGATAGTACATCAAAAAGATTGACATGCATTGGTAACTAAAACAATAGAAGAGCAGGTACCTTCTTTCTTGCAGGAGAATGCAACTCTAATAGAGGTAGCCAGGTGCTTCATGAATGACCTTGTGCTAGAGTCCTTGGAGGCACATCTGCTCCTCTTCCGATGCTTGTTAGGCCCATATTCAAAGCCAGGAGGGGCTGAGTCTGAGCTGGATTGTGCCTGAGGCTTTGGTTTGTAAGGGATTAATGACCTAGTCTTGAAGCTCTTTGAGCCAACCCCGCCAGTGCCTAAATTTAACTACATTTCTTATGCCTTCTCAAGCTTCTCAGCCCTATTAAGAACGGACTACTTCAGAGCTGACTCGACAGCGGGTTGAATCTCTGTGAAGAGCGAGAGCGGGAGTGTAACAACCTTGCCTTTCCAAACCATATTTGACGAACCTCTTCTTCTGTCTTATTTTAATCAAAACTCGCTGAGCTGTCAAATAGGTTGTTGGATTCGCTTGATTCAATCCCCAAATTGCTCTCCCAAGAATCAGAAATGTCCATAATTGGAATGACGTTAAAAACAAACTTTTCATCATTTTTGGTCCCCACCAAATCAACCCCTAACTTTTGGGAGGGTACTAAATTCGTACCTGCCATAGTAGAAATTGCTAATCCCGATATATTCAAAAGATTTCCTGCTAATGGCCCCTGATTTGGCGCTTCCTCAAATGGCGCAAAAGATTCATCAAGATTATACACCACTTAATTAGAAACAATCAACTCTAAAACAAATAATTATTAATAAATTAAATCTATTAATTCCTTAAACCATGAAATCTATTATTACAACACTAAAACAATTAACCAACATTAATCAATGCACAAACATAAATCTAATCAGTCCACAAACCTTAATCAAACATAACAATTTAACAAAATTTTAATTAAAACCCTAATCAATCCTAATTAGTCCAAATTAACAAATTCAAATGTCCAAATTAACAAATTGACATAACAAATTTATAAATTATTAACAAATTCAAACATAACACTAATTAATCAAAAAACCCGAATCAATCCACAATCTCTAATCCAAAATACTCCACAATCACTAAGTATTTCTCACAATATCTTAAATAATTACTTGCAAAATTTATCATAATCATAGCTAGCTAGGGTTTAGAATCATACACCTAGGGTTTGAAAAAGAGAGAGGTAGATGGAGGAAGATGTCGGGGGTCATCGTGAGGAAGATGCCTGGGGTCATCGCCGACAGATGATCACAAGGGGGTGACAGGCGTCTACGAGGGATCAATGCCAGAAATGTGGTTCTAGTCACTGTTGAAATCCTCAACAAATGGAATCTTGCTTTTGGCCAGAAATGTGTGCTGTGTAATAATCATGAGGAGTCTAATAATCATCTCTTTATTCATTGCTCTTTCATTCAACCGATTAGGTTTATTTGGATGCACGCTTGGAATGTGCGTGGTAAACCGGGTTCCATGATTTCGTAGTGGAGCACTTGGAGATATAAGACAATCAATCGTGACTTTAGATTATCCAACCTATTGAATGGAATCAGAAAACTATTCTTAAATGTCTCTAGTCAAGTATTATTGTAAATTAGGACAACGATAATACAGAGAGACTAGTGTGTGCGTAGACTAATGACCATTCTCACGGGTTAAGGATATGAGATATCAAGTCTTCACATGGGTACATATTAGAGTAATAATGCACTGGACTGGCCCACCATGAGAATGCTGGATGGATTGTAACGTGAGTGTCAGAAGCGGTTCTCACAGTGACCATGGTGTGCGTAGTCCTTTGACTTGAAGTCACTACGGTTTCCTACATGAGAAGTTATATGTTTTAATGTCGTCAACTATTGCCTGTAATACAGTGATTATAAAGTCGACTATTGGATATACTACAAATCATGCAGAGGGATGTGAGTGACTTAGATATGATTTGTAACACCGTGCAAAATTGGAAATAATAATTTTGCCCTCGTGTGTTACGCACGTGTATTTTGTACCGTTACTGGTAATATCCGTAACGTGTTCACTACGTATTTTGGATTATGACTATTTATGCATTATCGTCTTCTTAAAATCCTATTTGAGTTAACTAAAATATAAAATTTCAATCTCTGTGTTTTTACGTGCTTTATACGTGTTATCGATGCACGTATCGATTATAAATTTTCCACCGCTACGTGTAATATTTTCTATGTATTTCAACTATTTATTTAATGATGTGTTCGAATTTGTTTTATGAATAGAAATTCATTTTTCTCTTATTTTAATTAAAATAATTTTATACGTGTGGTGCACGTGTTTCAATGTATGTATTGAATACATTATTGAATACGTATATTAAATATATTTTTCTTATATTGTATTCCGATTATTTATAAATATTTTCCCGTTCAGAAAATCAATTTCGTGTTTAAATATTTGTTTTACGTGCGACGCACGTGTTTGCAGTGCACGCATTAGTTGCATTATCTTTTAAAATAAAATTTCATGAAGTATGTGTGTGTCTATTTTATTCATGCATGAAAACTATAATTTCTAATTAAACTAATTTTTATGCATGTTATATATATAAACATATATTTTAAATTAAATAAATAATTAATTTTCGTGAAGTGTACAAAAGCACGTGCACGTGCACACGTGCAACGTGCACACCCCAAGAATCAGAAACCGGCTGCACACTTGGAGAGAAAAAATAATGTTTTGAATTATTGAGTGGATTAGTGGAGGTTTTAGTGGGCAATTAGTTAATATAACCACCTAATAAAATCCTACTAATACCCTATAAACCATTCACACTCTCTCATCTTCTTTCTTGCCCATTTCTGAAAATGGTAGAATATTATTATAAGAGTCAAGACAATGTGACATGTATGAAAATGGTTTTAAATGCAACTATAATAGTGAAATGTGAAAATAGTCTCATTAATATATATTTTATGAGTATAAGAATTGTTTATAAAGAAGTTTTGATGAGAGACAACATTTTATTTGAAAATTGATAATATGTGTTCTTTAATACAGTATGGGAGAAATTTTTTTTACATTGTCAAAAATGAGATTTTTTATAAAGTTTAAATATATGCATTATACTGCATTTTTTAAGGAAAATATTCTGGACAAAGTTTGATTTGAAAGATACCAATGTATTACGAAATTAAATTTTGTAAAGGATACTTATAAACAGACAGTAGGTATCAAACTATTTCGACTCCTAATTATAACAGAAAATGAGTTTGGACATATTGGCTTTCGGTGTGGGTTATAGGCGCTGTGTACAGTGCAGAGGGTTTTGGGTTCGAGTCTTGAAGAGGCTCTGTTTTTATTAAAATTCGATTTTTCCTCAAATACATTACAATCGATATATAAAGAATTTAAACTCTATTCATATCAGTTAGTTACTCTAGACTTCTTGGTCTTTGGGTGCGCTTTGGGTCTGTTACAGTAGCTGGGCGGGGTTTGGTATTAGTCCGGGGTTCGAATCCGACCACTGCCTTTTCTTTGTTTTTATACTTTTTCGAGTTTTTAAAAATTTTAAAGTGCAATAAAAATTGGGGAAAAAATTCTATTATTCTTCTAAAATTATTTTGACTTTATAAAAAATATTTCCATAATATTTTGATATATTTTGTGAGAATTAGAAGTGAATTTCATACTAAAACTATGGGATGAAGAACTCGATAATTTTTCTTAAAGTGTGGCTTTTGTATAATTAAAGAAAAATGAAAATTTGGAATGCAATTAGATTTCTTCTCGATGAGATTTTATGGTTATTAACATTTAATTATGTGAATATTTGAATCGCACACAATGTTATAAGTGATTAAATGAGATACTTCATGTTATGAGATTATAAAAGAAATGTTTTCATTGAGAAAGAGTTTATGAATAAAGAAATTGAAATGTTATTTTGAGATTGAATGTAACATATTGTTGATCTTTAGAAAGCGATAATTGTTGGAATCTAGAGGCTAGGCGAGACTCTTAGAAAAGGCAGTTGTTATTAATATGAATTTGAAAGCTAACCAATGTGGGTTGAGCATCTCTTGAGAAGTAGCCAGTGTGGGCTGACTGTCTCTTTTGTTTGGTTTAAGTCTGGTAGGGTAAGCTAGCTGTAACGCCCCGGATCCCCATTACAGGACATCCGTGACATTACCAGAATCATTCCCTTCAAATGCATCTCAACATAGTAAATAACACGGAAATTTAAACACTTTTATTGCCATCAGAGTTATTACATCAATGATTACAAATATCAATTTGTCCTTGACCAAGGAATACAATTTACATAACTTATTACAACTGATTACAAGAATATTCAAACTCTTCTTGTGAAGCTGTTAGCTGTCTTCTAGATCGGCAATTGATTGGTCATTGCCGAAACTCTGTTGAGTGGTCTATCTGCCTCCCTGGGACTTGCCCCTCCGCTTGAGCCTTCTGCTGTGCGACTTTGATATTTCTGCACCCGCTCGAATGGTAGGCATGTATACTGCCATTCTTCTTAGATGCCCTGCTGATCTTGGGCTCTCTGCACTCGTGACCTGATATCCATGTACCTAAAAGGTGGGGTACGTTAGTAATTCTATTGATGCAATGCTGATAAGAAAACAACGATCTCCAACTATCATACCCACAATTCAACCTGAATGGAAAAGATACGCGTATCCTGATTTCCTATTGTTCGTGTATGCCATGACTTGAAGTCTATTACAAAACACAGAGTACAGAACAGATGCACTTAATCTAATGTTAGCAAGACTCTGGACTCACATGCATCCCATACTACACGTGCCCCATATCAAGCCGTTTCTCCAATTTCAGGGATTTGAACCCTCGCTGTACAATGCATTCTAATTCGGTCCACTTCTTGTTCCTGATAGTATGACATGGTTGAGGAGGTATAAATAAAAGAAATAATTCGGGGCGCTACCCCGTTGTCACCAATAATTGTTGCATCAGACCCTCCTCGAAAGCTGTGACGAACTTACAAATATACCCGCAGCATATCCATTGCGCAGAAGATCCATTATGATCCGTTCGTGTCCACCAACATAGAAAATGATGGCCTTGAAGGTCTAAAACCCCCTATCCACCAGGAAATCAACATCCTGTTCTTACCATGGTACTTCAGGAATCAACAGTGCAAGATACGCACAGCAGTACGTATCCCTAATGACAGGAAGAGACAACCCCATAGTATCACCACCTAGTGCTAACTCTCAGAACGAGTTGGATTATAGGGAATCACCCCTAACACCAATTCGATCTTCGAGCGAAACAATAAAGAAAAACCTAATTAATGCAGTTACTAAAAACAAGTTGTTACCCAAATCACACTCGGTGTCGATCGACAATGTCGAGCATGTTCGGTCTGTCAAAACAATAATCATCATGAGAATCACATCCACTGATTTTCAATACCTTCACAGGTCAGCGACCAAATAATCCTAGCCCGTGACCCTCAGCGAGTGGTCCAACGGCACCCCAAGGATGCAACACAATTCAAATGAAGGTAAGCACACACATAACCATCAACTCTTGACCATTGACAGACTCAGGCATCGAGGCACCAAACACAAACTGGCCAGAGCTATATCCTAACTCACTCATGTCCACCATGAGTACTAAGCACAGGAACTTATCTAAGTTCCAAATGAGATGCTAAACCATCATTAAAAACCTGATAGCTCATGATCACCACACTGTGGTATGCAGATGGTTCCTCATCAATTGTCCGATAAAACAGTTGAAGAAATAGCAGTAGCTGTAGTACCCCATACTTTTAAATATTATTTTTATAGATTTATAATTGAATTAAAATGATTTTTGGAGATTTAATAAATATTTTCTGAAGATTTATCTTTTACACGTTCGAAACACGTGCAAATATTTTCTTGAGAAGTTCAAAGGCCAAAATTATTTTATGGAAAATCATTATTTATTATTTGGGATTTATTTGTAATTTTTCTAGATTTTTTCTGATATTAATTGGGTCTATTTGCAAATATTACGAAAAAGAATGATCTTTTTGCAAAATTGTCATTTTAAAGGATGAATGTGCAAAACTATTTTCTGGACTTTCCAAACAGTGTCGGCTGGAAATAAAGTGTTTATTTTGCTTTTAAATATCAATTTAATTGGTTTTATCAAATTTCCAAGTATAGGGATCTATTTATGTAAAGTTATACTTTAAAAGGGTTATTTTGCAAATATATTTAAAACCCTAATTCTCCTATTCCGGCCTATATATATATATATAAGAGTGGAGTGCAGCCGTCTTTTGCTGCACAACACAAAGGTTTTATTATTTCTTTAAGATTTAAGGAGGTGATCTTGGATTTCGCAAAAGAAGGCTTTTCTTGTTAGATCTCGTCATTTGAGGTGAGTGACTTGTTTGTATTATTTTATTTTGTGTATGTTGTATGTAGTATTTCATCTACTAGAAACCATGTTAGGGTTTGAGTATGAATATATACATGATGGATTGAATGGATGGATGAATTGAAAATTGATCTTTTATGAACCCTAATTATCTTTGGATGGATTTGCATGTGGATGATGTGAGTTTTTATTATCATTGAGTTTGGATGAAAACAACTTGACAATAGAAATGTTAGATTTGTTGATGTTTATGAGTTCATAATGGTGATTGAAATTGAGGAAATGTTGAGAAGGACTGATGAGATAGGAGATCAGATCTTGAGAACTGGATTTGAGATAAATTGGATTTAGTTGATGAACACAACTAAATTGGGGGTCTTTGAAAATTCGGTATTGATATGGTTTGGATCTGAATATGAAACTATTTCAATGATCAATAATTTTTTTAGAAACTCTATTTTTGACTATATGCACAATCTATGTTTTAATCGAAATAAATCAACGAATCACTACTTTTATGAATTCAAGTAACTTTGAATTAGTTTGGTGGGTTATTATAAACCCTACATGTTGTATTTGATCATATAAGAAATATACTTTTTGTAGAAATCGTTCTCATAAAGTAAAACTACGTATCGGTTAAAATGTGCACAACCAAAACTCTGTAGTCTGTAGGTCGACAGTCGACCGGTGGGACTTCAAAGTGGACTGACGCAACCTGGCTACTGTGTACTCTAGTTTTTCTTGAAATTTCACTCTGGACAGTCGACTGATGATTTTTACAGTCGACTGGCACCACTTAGAATTATTTTCTTAAAAATATTGGATTTTCTTTCTGGACAATCGACCTATGACTTTTTACAGTCGACTACTATACTTAGAATTATTTTCTTAAGAATATTCGATTTTCTTTCTGGACAGCAGACCTATGGCTTTTACAGTCGACTTATAATACTTAGAATTATTTCTTAAAGATTATTGGATTTTTCTCTCTAGACAGTCGACTGATACTGATGTATCTTTATATCTTTGAATGTTCTTTTAAATGATTTATTCTCTAAATGTTCTTAATCTATAACTTACTACCTATACATTATCTTCTACTGAACATGTGTTTTCAAGTGGTTTAACTGAGCAATGTATGTTGGAAGTTTTGTTTGGATATTGGGTGTGAGTCTCTAAAGGGTGTGTGTGACCCTAGTATACTGGCAGTCAAGATATTTATGTTTGGGCCTGTTGAGGCATTTTAGTAGATCAGTTGTTGAGTTAAGTCCGGTAGGGTACACCAACTCTAGGAGATTCGTAAAGTAATTAAATAACCTAAACTGATAAGGACAGGTACTAGTGGTGATATGATGAACAAGAACATGGGTTATGGACCTCAGTATGGCTTACGGTGTGAGATAATCCCCGAAATTATCTAGGTGTGAGTGAAATAGCCGCCAGAATTACCTGTGGTGTGGTATTGATCTCCGGAATTATCGGGGTCGAGGCGACGCACATGTGACATTTGTGTGATGAGGTGCCATCGCTTGCGGTGTGGGGTATTCTCGAAGATTCCCAGGTGTGAGTGAAATAGTCTTCGGAATTATCTATAGATAGAGATTGACCTCCGGAATTATCGGGGCATGGGCTAATACTCACAGTTTATCTTTATCTCGTAGTAGTCATCGTGTTAGAATTAGTTGCATAACGGGAGATTAAACCCTATAATGTGGAGACGTTATGGGCTTGCAACGAACCTATGTAGAGTGGGATGCATAGACTCCGACAAGGACGCATTAGAGAGTCACCATATAGAATTGTGTTTTCTTGACTTGGTTTCGTGCATGTGGTTTCCTGTTTTCTACACTTGACACTTAGTCTAGCTACACTTGATATTTTTATGTTTCCTTGTTATTTCGTATTTCTTTTGTTTTGGTCTCTAGTACGTGTTGTTTACGATTCCAGGTTTTCATGTTTATTTATGTTGCTTGTTCTTATTTTATGTCACTCACACCTTTATGGCTGACCCCTTTAGTTTCGGGGGTTAGGGTTATCTCTAGCCTCATATTTTACAGGTAGTTACTTGTAGCTCGGAATTTGGATGCTTGAGTTAAAGTGATGTAATGATTTATGTAATATGTAAAGAATGTGTTGTAAGAAAGAAATTCGTAATTTAAAGTGTATTGTATTCCGCTGTGCTATGTAAAGATTAATGTAATGAAAGTTGAAAATTTTATTGGTGTTGGCTGTGTTTAATATTACATTTGAAGTTGATGTTGGGAATTGTGCCACGTATTTCTAAGATATCATATTAGGAATTCGGGGCGCTATAGAGATTGGTATCAGAGCATGCTTCAATAGTAATAATAAACATGGTATAAAAATAACCTAGGTGTGGACACTAGAGCGTGGGTACCTAGTTGTGGACATTAGAGAGTATCACATAGAACTGAAACATGATGTTTTTACTTTTGGGGTATGGTTGCGGTTTTGCCAAGGGGTATTGATGTGAATATGAATTGTATTGTGGTGCTCTAACTCTCCCCTCATTTTGCAGTATTCAGAATGGTTGGACCCAGATCCAGGGTTGGTAACAATGGTAATGGAGCTGGAAGTTCCCAAGAAACTGGATTTGATCTCGAGGCCAAATTTGCCAGGGTGTATCAGACTTTGAATTCACTAATGGCAGCTAATTTGGCACAGAATCAGAACCAACATAAGAATCACGGGATTGGACTAGGATTGGTTAACGCTGATCCTATCAAGCAGATTGAGTCCTTCAAGAGGATGAGGCCGCCAGTGTTTGAGGGGCAGTCTGATCCAAATGAGGCTAATGATTGGATTAGACGGATGGAGACAATCTTCGAGGTCTCGGAAACTCCGATGGCCAACAAGGTGAAGTTGGCCACAATGTAGTTGGAAAAGGACGCTAGTGTTTGGTGGCAAACGGTGAAGAGAACTTTGGGGGACCAGCAATTGACTTGGGGGGCTTTTCTGGAAGAATTCGGGGATTGTTTCTTTCCCCTGGATATTCAGGAGAAAAAGGCGACAGAGTTCTTGAATCTACAGCAGGGCAGCATTGCTGTACGAGAGTATGAGACTAAATTCACTCAGCTGTCAAGGTATGAACCAGAGCTGATAGTTGATGAGGCGAAGAAGGCCAAGAAGTTTGAGCGGGGATTGAGGCCCAACTTGAGGTCGAGAATGATTTCGTTGGGCATAAGGAGGTTCGATAAGCTGGTCGAAAGACATGGACCAGTTCAAGAGGAAGCAAGAGACCTGGAACAGGAACAAGAAGCCAGCATCAGGTCAGAGTGGGAAGGAATTCCCAGCGAAGCAAGTCAAGTTCAGTGGTTCAGTGCAGAAGGCATCTGCAACTCAGGAAGTGACTTGTTACTACTGCAAGGAGGTAGGTCATTACAGGTCAGCGTGTCCTAAGTTGGTAAAGCAGACTTTTTTTCAGTGTGGGCAGGCGGGACATTCTAAGCCTCACTGTCCATAGTTGAGGAAGGATGGTCCAGGTGGAAGTAAATTCCAGAGGCAAGGGCGAGTGTTCGCATTAACCGAGGAGGATGCGAGTAACTCGAAAGATGTGATCCAGGGTATGCAAGAGTTTTAATTTTATTTTTAATCAATGTAATAAGTAAAACTTTTATTTGAGAATAATTGGAGTTCGAGTATCATTCTTCATGTAACAGGAATTGTTTTGGTTAATGGAATTAAGGCAAAAGTTTTATTTGATACTGGTTCTTCGCATACTTTTGTGTCGCCCAACTTTGCAAAGGTTTTAGGTGTGGAGCCTAAGTTGTTTCCAGGCAAAGTTTTGTCGGTGGCAACGCCGTCAGGTGAAGAATTGATCGCTGAACGATATTACAAGGGCTGTGATATCGAGATTGGCAAGAGATTATTCGGCATTGATCTGATTGAGCTGCAAGTCTTAGGAGTGGATATGATCGTGGGCATTGATTGGATGGCAATATATGATGCCACAATTGAATGCAAGCAGAAAGAGGTATTGGTGAAAGCACTAGGTGGTCCCACAAGTGACTTTCCAAGGGAAGAAGAAGGTTCCGAAGGTGGCTGCAATGGTATCCAAGATGGAGATTCCAGATGAAGTCAAAGGCATTCCAGTTGTCAGAGATTTTCCTAAGGTGTTCTTAGAAGATTTGTCGGGATTACCGCCGCAGAGAGATATGGAGTTTTGCATTAATGTTCAGCCGGGAAGTGCTCCGATTTCTAAGGCTCCGTATAGGATGGCACCTGTAGAGCAAGACGAAGTGAAGAAGCAGATTGAGGAGTTGTTGAGCAAGGGACTTAATAGGCCGAGTTCCACACCGTGGGGTTTGTTAGTCAAGAAGAAAGATGTTTCAATGAGGATGTGCATTGACTACCGGGAGTTGAATACGGTGACTACTCAGAACAAGTATCCACTTTCGTGGATTGATAATTTGTTCGACAGGCTTCAGGGAGCAGCTATGTTTTCGAAGATTGATTTGAGATCAGGGTATCATCAAGTTCGAGTCAAGGAGGAAGATGTGAGTAAGACAGCTTTTAGGACTCATCATAGGCTCTATGTGTTTTTGGTGATGTCATTCGGTTTGACGAATGCGCCAGCAGTGTTCATGGATATGATGAACCGGGTTTTGAGGCCATTTATTGACTCCTTCGTAGTGGTTTTCATCGATGATATTTTGGTGTATTCAAAGTCGGAGCAGGAGCATTCTATGCACCTGACAGCGGTATTACAGAAATTACAGGAGCATAGCTTGTATGCCAAGTTGTCGAAGTGTGAGTGGTAGCTTTCCTTGGTCATATTCTTTCTAAGGAGGGAGTGGCCACTGATCCTCAGAAGGTTGAGGCAGTAAAAGATTGGCTCAGGCCAACGTCTGTGAAGGAAGTCAGGAGTTTCTTGGGTTTGGCTGGTTACTACAGGAGATTCATCCAGGGTTATTCTCAGATTGCAGTTCCTTTGACAGGTTTGACCTGGAAGAATGTGGCATTTTCATGGACTGATAAGTGTGAGGCGAGTTTCCTTGAGTTAAAGGAGAGGTTGACTACTGCACCTATCTTAGCTTTGCCTCAAGCTGGGAAGGATTATGATATCTTCAGTGATATGTCTCTCAGAGGTTTGGGTTGTGTCTTGATGCAAGAAGGCAATGTTATTGCTTATGGTTCGAGGCAATTGCGTCCGCATGAGAAGAATTATCTGACGCATGATTTGGAGCTAGCAGCTATTATCTTTACCTTGAAGCAGTGGAGGCATTATGTTTATGGTGAGAAGGTCAATATGTACACTGACCACAAGAGCCTGAAGTACATTTATCAACAGAAGGATCTAAATCTTCGGCAGAGAAGGTGGTTGGAAGTATTGGAAGACATTCGTCCTGAGATCAAGTATCATCCAGGCAAGGCGAATATGGTAGCTGATGGACTTAGCAGGAAGAGTAGTTTATCAAGTTTGATCACTACTCGAAGCGAGTTGGCAGCAGAGATTGATCAGGTAGCTATCGAGGTGGTGCTGCAGGGTTTGGGGGTGTCTTTGGCTCAGTTGAGGCTGTAGCCTTCCTTGAGAGAGAGGATTGTGGAAGGTCAAAGATCAGATACCGGGATTTTAGAAGATGTTGCAACAGGTTTCAGAAGGCAAGCTATCAGAGTTTCGTGTCCAAGATGGAGTTCTATGGATGGGTGAGAGGTTGTGTGCTCCGGATAATGTAGATATGAGAGAGAGTATCTTGCAGGAAGCACACAGTACCTTGTTGTCAGTACATCCTGGAGGCACAAAGATGTACAAGGACATCAAACAATACTTTTGGTGGTCTGGTATGAAGAGGGATGTGGTAGATTTCTTGGCAAGGTGTCTGACTTGTCAGCAGATCAAAGTAGAAAATCAGAGACCTGGAAGTTTGTTGCAACCGTTGCCCATTCCGGAGTGGAAATGGGAGAATATCAGTATGGATTTCATCACGGGTTTTCCGAGGAGCTCAAAGGGCAATGACTCGATTTGGGTTATTGTGGACCGTTTGATCAAGTCGGTTCACTTTCTGGCCATGAAGATTACTTGGTCGTTGGAGAAATTGGCTGAGTTGTACATTGGTGAGATTGTGAGACTTCATGGAGTTCCTGTGTTGATTGTTTCTGACAGGAATGCAAGGTTCACTTCAAGGTTTTGGAAGAGCCTACGAGCAGCTTTGGGCACCAGAACTAATTTCAGTACCGCTTTTCATCCACAGATCGATGGTCAGACTGAGAGGGTGAATCGAGTGCTGGAAGATATGCTGAGGGCTTGTGTTATGGATTTCGGTGGTAGCTGGGAGAGATAATTGGCATTGGTTGAGTTTTCTTATAACAACAGTTACCATGCGAGTATCGGGATGGCGCCGTATGAGGCTTTGTACGGGTGGAGGTGCAAGACACCTGTTTGTTGGTACGAGGTTGGCGAGAGGCAGATGTTTGGTCCTGAGATCGTGCAGCAGACGTCAGAGCAGATTGAGCTGATCCGCGAGAGGTTTGTTGAAGCACAGAGTTCGCAGAAGAGTTACGTTGATACTCGACGAAGGGACTTGGAGTTTGAGGTTGGGGATGCAGTTTTCCTCAAGGTGTCTCCGACCAAAGGAGTGATCAGGTTTGGTAAGGGAGGCAAGTTGGTGCCAAGGTATATTGGGCTATACAGGATTGTGGAGCGGATTGGCAAGACAGCATATAGGTTGGAGCTTCTAGAGGAGTTGGCACAGGTGCATGATGTGTTCCATGTGTCATTGTTGAGGAAGTATATGCCGAATAAGAGTCATCAGTTGGTAGAAGTTCCTGAAGGTCTACAGGTGAACTTGAGTTACAAGGAACAGGCTATGGAGATCGTTGACCGTAGGGAGAAAGTTCTTAGGAGTAAAGTGATACCTATGGTCAAGGTGCTGTGGAGGAATCAGCAGTTCGAGGAGGCTACTTGGGAGCCAGAGGATCGTATGCAGAAGGATTATCCTGAGCTTTTTGTATGATTGTATCTTATTTATGTGATGGTATTTCTTTGGATGATTGCACTATTGGATTGAGTTGTATTTCTTTTATTTTAATTAAGTCCTTCTATGTGAACGTTATGAATTATAGTTCATTTATGAAATTTCAAATTCCTTGTTTATTCCTATTTTAGACCCCATTAGCAGTAGTTCTGAGGGCTGAACTCTTCTAAGGAAGGAGTGATGTAGTACCCCGTATTTTTAAATATTATTTTTATAGATTTATAATTGAATTAAAATAATTTTTGGAGATTTAATAAATATTTTCTAAAGATTTATCTTTTACACGTGCGAAACACGTGCAAATATTTTCTTGGGAAGTTCAAAGGCCAAAATTATTTTATAGAAAATCATTAGTTATTATTTGGGATTTATTTTTAATTTTTATAGATTTTTTCTGATATTAATTGGGTCTATTTGCAAATATCACGAAAAAGAAGGATCTTTTTGCAAAATTGTCATTTTAAAGGATGAAAGTGCAAAACTATTTTCTGGACTTTCCAAACAGTGCCGGCTGGAAATAAAGTGTTTATTTTGCTTTTAAATATCAATTTAATTAGTTTTATCAAATTTCCAAGTATAGGGATCTATTTATGTAAAGTTATACTTTAAAAGGGTTATTTTGCAAATGTGTTTAAAACCCTAATTCTCCTATTCCCGCCTATATATATATATAAGAGTGGAGTGCAGCCGTCTTTCGCTCCACAACACAAAGGTTTTATTATTTCTTGAAGATTTGAGGTGATTTAGAATTTCGCAAAAAAAAGCCTTTTCTTGTTAGATCTCGTCATTTGAGGTGAGTGACTTATTTGCATTATTTTATTTTGTGTATGTTGTATGTAGTATTTCATCTACTAGAAATCATGTTAGGGTTTGAGTATGAATATGTACATGATGGATTGAATGGATGGATGAATTGAAAATTGATCTTTTATGAACCCTAATTATCTTTGGATGGATTTGCATGTGGATGATGTGAGTTTTTATTTTCATTGAGTTTGGATGAACACAACTTGACTATAGAAATGCTAGATTTGTTCATGTTTATGAGTTCATAATGGTGATTGAAATTGAGAAAATGTTGAGAAGGACTGATGAGATAGGAGATCAGGTATTCAGAACTGGATTTGAGATAAATTGGATTTAGTTGATGAACGCAACTAAATTGGGGATCTTTTGAAAATTCAGTATTGATATGGTTTGGATCTGAATATGAAACTATTTCAATGATCAAAATTTTTTTTAGAAACTCTATTTTTGACTATATGCACAATCTATGTTTTAATCGAAAGAAATCAACGAATCACTACTTTTATGAATTCAAGTAACTTTGAATTAGTTTGTTGGGTTATTATAAACCCTACAGGTTGTATTTGATCATATAAGAAATATACTATTTGTAGAAATCGTTTTCATAAAGTAAAACTACTTATCGGTTGAAATATGCACAACCAAAAGTCTGCAGTCTGTAGGTCGACAGTCGACCGGTGTGACTTCACAGTCGACCGACGCGACCTGGCTACTGTGTACTCTACTTTTACTTGAAATTTCGCTCTGGACAGTCGACTGATGATTTTTACAGTCGACTAGCACCACTTAGAATTATTTTCTTAAGAATATTGGATTTTCTTTCTGGACAGTCGACCTATGACTGTTTATAGTCGACTATTATACTTAGAATTATTTTTTTAAGAATATTGGATTTTATTTCTGGACAGTCGACCTATGGCTTTTACATTTGACTTATAATACTTAGAATTCTTTCTTAAAGATTATTGGATTTTTCTCTCTGGACAGTCGACCTATGCTTGTCCATAGTCGACTGATACTGATGTATCTTTATATCTTTGAATATTCTTTTAAATGATTTATTCTCTAAACGTTCTTAATCTATAACTTACTACCTATACTTTATCTTCAACTGAACATGTATTTTCAAGTGGTTTAACTGAGCAATGTATGTTGGAAGTTTTGTTTGGATATTAGGTGTGAGTCTCTAGAGGGTGTGTGTGACCCTAGTATACCGGCAGTCAAGATATTTATGTTTGGACCTGTTGAGGCATTTTAGTAGATCAGTTGTTGAGTTAAGTCCGGTAGGGTACACCAACTCTAGGAGATTCGTAAAGTAATTAAATAACCTAAAATGATAAGGACGGGCACTAGTGGTGATATGATGAACGAGAACTTGAGTTATGGACCTCAGTATGGCTTACGGTGTGAGATAATCCCCGGAATTATCCAGGTGTGAGTGAAATAGTCTCCAGAATTACCTGTGGTGTGGGATTGATCTCCGGAATTATCGGGGTCGAGGCGACGCACATGTGGCATTCGTGTGAAGAGGTGCCATTGCTTGCGATGTGGGGTATTCTCGAAGATTCCTAGGTGTGAGTGAAATGGTCACTGAAATTATCTGTGGATAAAGATTGACCACCGGAATTATCGGGGCATGGGCTAATACTCACAGTTTATCTTTATCTCGTAGTAGTCATTGTGTTAGAATTAGTTGCATAACGGGGGATTAAACCCTATAATGTGGAGACGTTAAGGGCTTGCACCGGACTTATGTAGAGTGGGATGCATAGACTCCGACAAGTACGCATTAGAGAGTCAGCATCGAGAATTGTGTTTTCGTGACTTGGTTTCGTGCATGTGGTTTCCTGTTTTCTACACTTGACACTTAGTCTAGCTACACTTGATGTTTTTATGTTTCCTTGTTATTTCGTATTTCTTTTGTTTTGGTCTCTAGTATGTGTTGTATACGATTCCAGGTTTTCATGTTTATTTATGTTGCTTGTTCTTGTTTTATGTCACTCAAACTTTTATGGCTGACCCCTTTAGTTTTGGGGGTTAAGGTTATCTCTAGTCTCATATTTTACAGGTGGTTACTTGTAGCTCGGGATTTGGATGCTTGAGTTAAAGTGATGTAATGATTTATGTAATATGTAAAGAAAGTGTTGTAAGAAAGAAATTCGTAATGTAAGGTGTATTGTATTCCGCTGTGCTATGTAAAGATTAATGTAATGAAAGTTGAAAATTTTATTGGTGTTAGCTGTGTTTAATTTTACATTTGAAGTTGATGCTGGGAATTGTGCCACGTATTTCTAAGATATCATATTAGGAATTCGGGCCGCTACAGTAGCTGTAACCCAAGCTACGCTCATCAGAACCAACACACTCAGAATTTCTAGAAGGGTAGGGAGATCCACTGCAATCCCCCAGTGGACGACTCCCTTACATTCTTTAAGGAGCTCAAGTCCCCAAGTCAACTTAAGCTTGAAGTTTAGTCTGAACAGCAGGTTGCTAACTTGCAACGTCCATAACTTCCGACACACAATTCGGAAGTTCTTCATATCACCCATTCTGGAAAGATAAAACCCTAGTCTACAACTCACCAGTTAACCATTTCTTCAAATTCAATCATCTTGACACCCAATAACCTTTATATACTCTCAGCAGTATGTTCCTTCTTGCACTTGCTGCACCTTCCCAATATCATAAAAGTTTGCTCATCTATCGGAATTACTCGATTCCAGGTTCCATGGAAAGGTGAGAGTGTCTATTTCAACTTCCTAGTTGAACACCTCTTTAGGTTCAATCATTTAAACCATCAAAAATACCAAAATCCATCAGGTGCACAAACAGGGTAGATTTGGTCTTTCTAGCGAATACTGCCTTGACTAAGACCGAATCGGTTCCATCTTGGGAAAATCATAACTCTCAACCTATAACTGAAGTTACAAAATTCCAGATGGGTTAGAAAGCTATGACTCTCTACTATAAATCTCTAATTGACCAGTCGTCCAAATTCTTAACAAATAAGTCCACGATTATTTATCTCCACAGACTAGTCAACTTATACTAGGCTGAACATAGCCTACTCCGAAATTCAACAACAATTCCACCTTAAGTCCGGTGCTAATGATATTTGAGATCTTAATATACACATATACCATTTCACTGTGTCCAAAATTTGCATTCAGATTCACATCACACAATGAGTTATGACTCCTCAAACATTGCATAATTTCAAGCTGCTCTTTCAGTAGGGTTTTTGCCATCGTGTACAATTTATTCTTGAAACCTCATCAAACAACCTCTAAAAATTCTAATATTTGAGAATCCCTAACTAGACTCATACCAAAAGCTACTCCCGAAATTTCATAGCAATATCATCAATGCACAAGGAGTTATGGCCCTTTTAACTTCAGCCCTAGAGCAATCAGCTTCAGCTACAACTGTCCAAACCAGTCGTACTTCACAATTTTTTTGATGTATCAAATGAACTCGAAAAATTATGAAATTTTAGAATATAGTTTTGGACACATACAAGAGTGTCCAAAAAAATTTTCAGCTCAAAATTTCCAACCTACACTGAGTTACAAGGTCGGAAAGAGACAGTCAAATCTGCATGGTAGCAGCAATTTCGGCTGCTCTCTGTCAAGATTTGGGACCAATTGTTTGGGCTACTAAAAAGCTTCCAAATATTACGAAAAAAATCATGGATACTCTACATACATATAAGAACAACTTGCAAAATTTGACCTCATAATTTCAAGCCATTTGGGAGAAAGAAATTCTCAAACATACCCTCACAACCACGCTTCTTAACAAGCTTTAAGAAAAAGTTGTTCTTACCATACAACTATGTTTCCCAAGCACTTCACATGCTCATACATGGTAAAAACATCATAGATACCACTAATACACATCCATTTCACACTAAAAAATCAATAAATACCAAGTTTAGAGTTTAAGAGATCACCCACGTGAAGTTTGCAAGAATCTCCTTGCTAGCTTGGCTCCTAGCTTTGCTTGCTTTCCCTTGCTCACTTGATCTTCTATAACCCAAGGTATAGTTGTTGCTAGCTTCTCTTCTCCTTCTCTACTTCAAAGATTCCACCTTTTTCCACTCCTTCTCTTCTACTCTTTTTTATTGAATAAGGAAGGAATGAAGAAGTTAGGAGGAGAATGGATGGAGTTGGAGAAAAATGGAGTGAGATGAGAAGGGGGGGTTTCTTATATGGGGCCGGAATTGGAGAGGTGGAGGGTTAGGATGGGAGGAGCTAGGGTTTGGAGGAGTGTATCTCATCAAGTGGAGATTTCTTGAAAATTTCCTTGAAACTTCCAAGAAGCTTCCTATCTCCTTGGTCATCTTGCATATGGTGAAATATCCCCACCATTTGATCTCATCAAGATCTAAGCTATGATCAATCATGCTAGGGTTCATAACCTTAGGTTAGGTCAAGGAACCCTAGGTCACCATACCATTAACCTACCTTAGTGTATGAATACAATCCATGTTTAATTCAAACACTAACTCAAATTAAAATGACCAATATATATAATTTAAAATCTATAAAAACCCATGTTTCATAGAAATTATATTTTTTTCCCAAAATTGTCTGGTCAAAAACAATCGGGACAAAACCACAGTTTAGTCGAGAAGATATTCCGAGTTTACCTCATCGGGTTCAGAATAGCTCAAATGTCTGAAATCTCTCAATTAAAACTGATAATTGTTAGAAAAAAATGTAATCATGTACAATAAAAAGATGTGCATGGATTACTATGCGAAAATAGCCATATGCTATTTTATGGGGTATTACACTAACTCTAGGATGTCATGATTTCCTTCTAAAACAAAATAAAAACTTAAGGACAACACTATAGTGAAGATGTGATGAAAGTAAGAGAAAAACACAAGTATGAGGGTCTCGGATCTACGGTGTGAGAGTGTTCACAGGCTGTCTGCATGATGCGTCATGTCATGACGTGGATACATCTTCGGAATTATCGGGACCGTGGTGACGCTTGTGGGGTGCTTGGTGACTACGTAGTGCCATCGTTGCATGACAGAGGCAAATTATCCATAGATTGTCTGCATGATGCGTCATATCATGACGTGGGATTCTCCTCCAGACTGTCTGGATGTGGGCTCGTAACTCATAAAACTTTTAGGATACTTACCGTAGTTACCGTTGTAGTTAAACTCATAACAAGGAATTCAACCCTGCATGATGAATAACGGTTAAGGGCTTGCCCTCGGATTTATGTAGAGTGGGATGCATAAGTTCGAACAAGTGTGCATTAGTGTCATGAAATATAAATAATTGCATTAAGGTCAATGCACAAGCACACACGACATCAATAGGATAGTCCCTCCTTTAGCTTTGTTTGTGATCAAGTTTGTGTTTGCTAAAGTATTAAAGAATCGTTATACTTTCGGCATGGTGAGGATGGTCGTGTAAAATATTCCGTCGGTTGTAAGCAACTAACGCGCCAACAGTTTCATATGCAGGACTTGGAATTTACAAGAAGATATAAAGATGAATTTGATGCTGATGATTACTTAAATGCTAAAGTTGTTACAATTGTACATTTATCATTGTTGTATTTCATTTACTTTCCGCTGTGTGTTGTTGTAAAAGACTTTGTTGTAATAAAAGTTTTAAATTCCTTATAAAATTGTACGAAGTGAAGTGTAAAGATCCTGTGGAACTTCGGATTCAGGCTTATTTGAAATTTGGGGTGTTACAGAGTGGTATCAGAGCCACGCTTCAATAAGTAGTACAAATTTACAAGGAAGACATATTTTGGTGGACATTAGAAGTGTGAGTTCAGTTTATAGAGATTTAAATGTAAGTGATTTACATTTGTGTTTCTCTATACACTGATGTTTTCTCCACCCTTTCCCTATTAGATGGCTAGAGTCATGAATGAAGTATTCATTGAACATGCATTCAAATTCATTCATGATGCTCTCTTCGTATACATTGATGTGAGATTGTATGCGAGCCTGTTTTGACTTGGTATCAGAGTAGCACAACGGAAGCGTGGTTGGTTTGAACCGTCATTCATGATACCCTACACGTAAACTAAGTTTTTCTTTCAAAATTTTCTCCGTGAATTTTCATCATAATACATTTTTCAACATTCAATATTTTTCAATTAAATATTTTCTTACACTATTAAATCACTTGAATATCTATTATTTTGTCTATCTTCCTTAGTCTTGATTTTTTAAATCTGTTTTATCTGTCTTTCAGTGTTAAAATTTTATCCTTCGTATTTTTATGTCACTTTATGTTTATCCGTTTACATTGCTATTACTTTACGTATTTTATTACCGCTTGTTAAATTAATATTGCAACTATTATTTTCTTCATTTATTATTTCTATTATATTTTTAAAATTTTAAATTTTTCTTATGTACATTCATTTTATGTGATTGATTTCGTGATACTATATTTTTCCATTTCCTTATATTATCTTATATATTTCAGTATATTTTAAACAAGATTGAAATATTCTACTCCTATAAATATGACATACCATTTTGTTTTATTGTCTACATTCGATAATATTGTTATTACATATTATTTGCTAATTTTTTTTGTTATATTCACTTTTACTATTAATATCTACTCATTAATTTTATAGTTTTACGCTTCTCTAATATAATGCATGCACTCACTATTTATACTTTATCTTTATTCTCAAATTTTAATTGTCTTTACATTCTTAGTTACTACATATATTTCTCCACTGATTTCTATATGTGTCATATATTTCAATATACTTAATATACATATCATTTCACCCTCATCCAATTACTACATTACTATTTTATATATAATTGTTTATGTTTGTCGTCCTAATTTGCTTCACTACATAATTATTATTTTCATTTGTATTTTTAGCTCGTGCATATACTTTACACTATTTTCATCTCAATGTTATAAATCATTTTCATTACTACAAATTTTGTATATCCTATATTTAAAGTCTATCTATTTTAATATTTTGTCATTGAAATTTCCTACTTCATCTACAACTCTTTCATCCACTTTTATATCACTGACCTCAAAATGTAATACCATACTTTATTAAACACCCAATATCCAAGCACACTTGGAAGATTACATCTTTCCATCTCCCATTTTCGGTGCAACCTGATGTCGAGAGGGCAAATCTGCAACTAGACGTCAATGGAGGCAAACTGCAACTGGACGTTGGGGAAGCAAAGTCTGCAATCGAAAGTTCAAAAGGCAAACTGCAATCGGATGTCATAGAAACAATTCTGCAACTTGAGGTCGAGGA
Organism: Hemerocallis citrina; assembly: GCA_017893485.1. Classification (NCBI taxonomy): domain Eukaryota; kingdom Viridiplantae; phylum Streptophyta; class Magnoliopsida; order Asparagales; family Asphodelaceae; genus Hemerocallis; species Hemerocallis citrina. The sequence continues at coordinate 39,262,263 of CM030360.1, forward strand.
GGCAATCCTGCAGTTGGATACCAACGAGGCGAACCTACACCAGAAGGAAATTTTCTACTTGAATAACCCCTACATTGTCATCTATAATATTACTTACCACTATTCCATTTTTGTACTAGCTTATACTATTTTATAATATTTTACAACCTAGCATTAAACTAATATCTTATTATTTATACTAATTTCTATATCTATCCTACTTGTGTATTTACTACTTAATCTCAACTATCTTGTCGTCTTCTTCTTATTATTTTGTATTTTTATATAAGTTAGCATTTCATACCACTTCATCGTATTTTATTTTTCTATTAACTTATCTTAGATTTGGTGGCTATTCACCTAACAAAAAAATATCTTATTATTTATACTTTTGTCTATGATTCATAATTTATTTCTATATAATTAGTTTTTGGTATTGTTTCAATAATATGTTATTATTTTTTCTACTATGATGTCTTGTCTTACTCCTACAAACCATTTATACTTTTCATATCATAATTTTGGTTGTCTCACCATATAAATTCTATGCCTATGTACATACAAAACTTTGTATGCTGATTCTCTTGCTCTACTTGACAAATTGAAAATACTTTGATATATGCCAACCAATATTCTATATCTTTAATTTTCAAATCGTATGTATAATGATTATAGTTACCTTACAAAATTATTTTATTAATTGGTATGGAAAATCATTTTATGTCATCTATACTTTTAACTAAACTTCAAGCTCGTTTATTTTTCAAACTCTCATCCAATACTCTTTTTTTAAATTTCTAATTAAATTTTGTCATACAGTACCAATTCAGTTTGCGATTTTCTACCGCTTATTACTTTGATAAATTTTGATTACTAAATCTATTTATTAATTATCCATTGACTATGTTTTTCTTTATTGCATTGTTTTCTAAACTATTCCACAATTAATGACTTAATTTATTTTCATTTTATCTAATGCTTCACCTAATATTATTTTTGTATGAAAATTTCTCTCAATCCATCCTCTTTTTTTGTCACATTTCTTTTTCTTATGCTATTTTCCTAGCTTTATTGTTCTGTTCTAATAAAATTTTGATACTCATAGTTTTCCTATGTAGAGTTTGTCGTGTTCTTCTACATTGCTTATTTTTATACTACATTTATTTTCTTAATGTTTGCAGTTTTCTATATACAATAATGATATTTTCCTTTGGTGTGTAAAAAATAAAACTTTTTCCCTAGTGAGTTCTGGGGACAGAACTATTCTAGGGGGGGGGGAGTGTAATACCCTGCAAATATGGAAATGACAATTTTTCCCTCGTGTACCGTTACTGGTAATATCCGTAACGTGTTCACTCGTATTTTGTATTCCAACTATTTATGCATTCCCGACTTCTTAAAATCCTATTTGAGTCAACTCAAATATAAAATTTCAATCTCTGTATTTTTACGTGCTTTATACATGTTATCGATGCACGTATCGATTATGTATTATCAACCGCTACATGTAATATTTTCTATGTAATATTTAATGACGTGTTCGAATTCGTTTTATAAATAGAAATTCATTTTTCTCTTATTTTAATTAAAATACTTTTATACGTGTGGTGCATGTGTTTCAATGTACGTATTGATTACATTACGCGTGTATTAAATATATTTTTCTTATATTGTATTCCGATTATTTATAAATATTTTTCCGTTGATAAAATCGATTTCATGTTTGAATATTTGTTTTACGTGCGACGCACGTGTTTGCAGTCTACGCATTAGTTGTATTATCTTTTAAAATAAATTTTCATGAAGTATGTATGTGTGTCTATTTTATTCATGCATGAAAACTATAATTTCTAATTAAACTAATTTTATACATGTTATATATATATAAATATATGTTTTAAATTAAATAAATAATTAATTTTCGTAAAGTATACACAAAGCACATGCACGTGCAAACGTGCAATATGCACACCCCCAAGAATGAGAAACCGACTGCACACTTGGAGAGAAAAAATAAGGTTTTGAATTATTGAGTGGATTACTAAAGTTGTTAGTGGGCAATTAGTTAATATAACCACCTAATAAAATCCTACTAATACCCTGTAAACCATTCACACTCTCTCATCTTCTTTCTCTGCCCATTTCCGAAAACCCCTTCCTAGCACCCCTTTTGCTTCTCCACCTACTCCCCATACATATATATACAAATATATCTTATCAGCTATTCAATTATATATATATATATATATATATATATATGATGCTTCCTTGTGCTTGCCGAAATGGAGTTGGAGGACACGGATTTCGAGGTGCTCTCGGGAGCTTTAGGTGAGCTTGCCGAGATGGGATTTTTGCCTTGGTGCGTGGTTTTCGAGGCAGAGTGAGGCTTCTTTTGGAGTTCGATTGCGAAGAAATCAATACTTCTTTTGGTAGGTATTTCTTAAATCATTTCTAATTTAGGAGTATGATGCATGGTAGTTGATATATGGTTTGATTGTTAAATTTGATTGGTATGTCAAATGTAGATTGCTTAATCCTAATTTAATTATGTCATGATGTGTTGAATTGATATTGTGACTCATATAAATGATTAGAACTCTGGTTAAATTAAAAGGGGAAAATGAAAGTACCATTGAGTGAAATTGTTGGAATGAAAAAAAAATTGATGCATGGTAGAATATTTTTATAAGAGTCAAGACAATGTGACATGTATGAAAATGGTTTTAAATGCTATTATAATAGTGAAATGTGGAAATAGTCTTATTAATATATATTTTATGATTATAAGGAACGTTTATAAAGAAGTTTTGATGAGAGACAACACATTATTTGAAAATTGATAATATGTGTTCTTTAATATAGTATGGGAGAAAATTTTGTTACATTGTCAAAAATTAGAGTTTTATAAAGTTTAAATATATACATTATACTGTATTTTTGAAGGAAAATATTGTGGACAAAGTTTGATTTGAAAGATACCAATGTATTAAGAAATTGAATTTTGTAAATATTACTTATAAACAAACAGTAGGTATAAAACTATTTCGACTCCTAATTATAACAGAAAATGAGTTTGGGCATATTGGCTTTCGGTGTGGGTTATAGGCGCTGTGTACAGTGCAGAGGGTTTTGGGTTCGAGTTTTGAAGAGGCTCTATTTTTATTAAAATTCGATTTTCCTCAAATACAGTACAGTCGATGTATAAAGAATTTAAATCCTATTCATATCAGTTAGTCACTCTGGAATTCTAGGTATTCGGGTGCGTTTTGGGGCTGTTATTGTAGCTGGGTGGGGTTTGGTCTTGTTCCTGGGTTCGAATCCGACCTCTGCCTTTTCTTTGTTTTAATACTTTTTTGAGTTTTTAAGAGTTTTAAAGTGCAATAAAAATTGGGAAAAAAATCTATTATTCTTCTAAAATTATTTAGACTTTATAAAAAATATTTCCACAATATTTTGATATATTTTGTGAGAATTAGAAGTGGATTTTATACTAAAACTATGGGCTGAAGAACTCGATAATTTTTCTTAAAGTGTTGCTTTTGTATAATTACAGAAAAATGAAAATTTGGAATGCGATTAGATTTCTTCTTAATGAGATTTTATGGTTATTAACATTTGATTAAGTGAATATTTGAATCGCACACAATGCTATAAGTGATTAAATGAGATATTTCTTGTTATGAGATTATAAAAGAAATGTTTTCTTTGAGAAAGAATTTATGAATAAAGAATTTGAAATGTTATTTTGAGATTGAATGTAACATATTGTTGATATCTAGAAATAGATAGTTGTTGCAATATAGAGTCTAGGCGAGACCCTTAGAAACCGGCAGTTGTTATTAATATAAACTTGAGAGCTAACTAGTGTGGATTGAGCATCTCTTGAGAAGAAGCCAGTGTGGGCTGACTGTCTCTTTTGTTTGGTTTAATTCCGGTAGTGTAAGCTAGCTCTACGTTGTGATGATTTCCTTCTAAAACAAACTAGAAACTTAAGGACAACACTATAGTGAAGATATGATGAAAGTAAGAGAAAACACAATTATGAGGGCCTCGAATCTACGGTGTGAGAGTGTTCACAGGCTATCTGCATGATGCGTCATGTCATGAAATGGATACATCTCCGGAATTATCGAGATCGTGGCAACGGTTGTGGGGTGCTTGGTGACTACGTAGTGCCATAGTTCCATGACGGAAGCGAATTGTCCATAAATTGTCTGCATGATGCGTCATGTCATGATGTGGAAATCCCCTCCAGGCTATCTGGACATTGGCTCGTAACTCATTAAATATCTAGGATACTTACCATTGTTACCGTAGTAGTTAAACTCATAAGGGGATTCAACCCTACAAGATGAAGAACGGTTAAGGGCTTACCCTCGGATTTATTTAGAATGGGATGCATAAGTTCGAACAAGTGTGCATTAGTGTCATGAAATATAAAAACTGCATTAAGGTTAAGTGTACAAGCACACACGACATCAATAGGCTAGTCCCTCCTTTAGCTTTCTTTGTGATCAAGTTTGTGTTTGCTAAAGTATTAAAGAATCGTGATACTTTCGGCATAGCGAGGATGGCCGTATATAATATTTCGTCGGTTATAAGCAACTGACGTGCCCACAGTTTCATATGCAGGACTTGGAATTTACAAGAAGATATAAAGATGAATTTGATGCTGATGATTACTTAAATGCTAAAGTTGTTACAATTGTACATTTATCATTGTTGTATTTCATTTACTTTCCTCTACATGTTGATGTAAAAGACTGGGTTGTAATAAAAGTTTTAAAGTCTTTGTAAAATTGTACAAAGTGAAGTGTAAAGATCGTGTGGAACTTCGAATTCAAACTTATTTGGAATTCGAGGTGTTACATGATTTGTCCCTCCTAGATAAAAGGAGCAATATATACAGGCTCCATGATGGAGTGAGACTGCAAAATTTAAATGAGTCAATATGGGATATTAAGTTCATTTATTTTAGTAAGTATGCTCGGACATTAAGAAACCAAAGATTGAACTATACAAGGGTGACACACTTTATGCCTTGTGGTCAATTAAGATATCTGGAGAAAACGACTAGACTACATGGTAGCATTGGTCACAGATAGGTTATGTCAAATCACTGACATTTCCATTACTTGAGTAGCAGTGATGTATTACTAGGTACCGCTCACTATTTGTAGCACTAGAATAGAATTTTAGTTTTACTGTCAACATAATGAGAACGTACATGGTCACACACTTAGAATTGATTGAAATTGAGATTTAAATTCATGAGATGAATTTAATTGGGTATCCTAGTAAGACTTGGACTCCTGATATTGTTGAGTAATTAATTAGATTAAATGGGCTAACTAAAGTTAGAAGGGCCACACACGAATCTGACCCGGGTCAGATTGTGAGCCCAACCGCCTCACCACTCTCTTAGGGTTGATTTTCTGCACCAATATATATGATATATTTATGTGAAAATCGCACAGGAGAAAAATCCTAGCCATCACAGAAATTGTGTGAGAGAGAGATCATGAGGAACATTCCCTTCCCGCAGCTAGCACTGCGGCGTGAGGGAAATCTTGATTTGATTCGTTCGTGTGAATACAGTAGAGGCACCGCAAATTTTAAAATGCTATGATTGACATATTTTGGAGACATCAGATCCATCTTTAAGGTATAACTCCTAAACACGATTTATGTTTTTTGCATGGATCCATGGCTAAGTTTCGATATTTTGTGATTTTTTTTTCTTCTGCTATGTAATCTGTCATAGCCCTCAAAACCTAACACAATATCTATCTATCTTCTCTCTATCACTCTCCATCTCCCTACTCTCTCTCTCTCTCTCTCGTTCCCAAACTCAAACTCAAAACTCGACCACCCACCCGTTCTTACTTTTAGCCTCCTCTGCTGCCCGCTGCGTCCTCCTTTCCTCGATACCCCCATTCCCCTTCACTATCTCACTTACTCTCTCCCTTTTCTCCTTCCCTCTCTCTCTGCCGAAGACTCTCCCAAAACCCAAAATCCAGACAACCGACCACTCCCAAACCCTCCTCCTTCACCCACAGTCCGCCGGCCACCGCACCTCCTCCTCCTTTATCACTTTCCCAAAAGCCCTCCTACCTCATCACCTCTTCCTCCAATTTTTGAAATCTAGTCGGCAACTCAAAACCCTAATTCACCGTTTGAATCCTTGCACATCATCAACCACTCAATATTCGTTGTACAAATTTGCATTGTGCAAGGTAATCATTGTATTCTAGCTTCGTAGATATAGTTATTTTTATAGTTGTTTTTTAATTTTTTGAATTTATATTTTTGATGTGTAGTTATGTAGATGTAATTGTTTGATGTGTATACAATTGTTTGATGATTGTTGATGGTAGAACGGTATATGTAGTTGTTGTTGTTCGCTTAAATTGTTGATGTGGTTATAATTCTTGTTGTTCGATATTAGTAAAATTGCACAATCGGCGACCAAGAATTCCACAACTTTGTGAGTAGGTCGGAATCCACATCATCGACCACGTAATATCCGCCGTACAAATTCGCATTGTGCAGGGTAATCATTGTATTCTAGCTTCGTAGATGTAGTTATTTTTATAGTTGTTTTTTTTATTTTTTTTTAAGTGTAGTTATGTATGTGTAGTTGTTTGATATGTATTGTATATAATTGTTTGATGATTGTAGATGGTAGAACGGTATATGTAATTGTTGTTGTTCGCTCAAATTGTAGATGTGGTTATAATTGTTGCTGTTTGATATTAGTAAAATTGCACAATCGACCACCAAAAATTCCACAACTTTGTGAGTAGGTCGGATTCACTACACACAAGGTAACACAACTTCTAAAAGTGAGTTTCGACTCACGATTTGCATTATACGACAATGTATTGCTTTATTTCAAGAAACACCATAATAAAGCAATATACGGACATATCTCGCAAACTATGAGTCGAAACCCACATCAATAAGTTTCTTTAGCTTTTGTGTGGTGAATCCAACATACTCAAAAAGTTTCGGAATTTTTGGCTGCCGTTTGTGTAGTTTTACTAATATCGAACAACAACATACATGATTATTCGATGGTGTTGTTGCGGGTTTTGTGTAAAACCACAAAAACAGCAACGAAAAATTCTGAAACTTTGCGAGTAGGTCGGGTTCACCGCACACAAGCTAACACAACTTCTATAAGTGAGTTTTGCCTCACGGTTTGCAAGATACGGCCGTTTATCGCTTCATTTCAAGAAAAACCAAAATAAAGCGATACATGGTCGATCTCGCAAACCGTGAGTTGAAACCCACTTCCAAAAGTTTTGTTAGCTTGTGTGTGGTGAAACCAACCTACTTGCAAAGTTTTGTAATTTTTGTGGCTGTTTGTACGGTTTTCTCAGGTATCAAACAACAACTATAATTTATTATATTTTGAGTACAAAAACATAGAAAACCACACAAACGGTCAAAAATTTACGAAACTTTGCATGTAGGTTGGATTCACCACACAAAGACTAACTCAACTTCTAAAAGTGAGCATCGACTCACGATTTTCATGATACGGCAATGTATCCCTTTATTTTGGTTTATCATGAAATAAAGTGATACATTGCCGTCTCTTGCAAATCGTGAGTTGAAACTCACATATACAAGTTGTGTTAGCTCGTGTGTGGTGATTCTAACCTACTTGCAATGTTTTGAAATTTTTGGCGGTCATTTGTGTGGTTTTCTCTCGTTTTGCCCACTTTTTAAAGTAGCGGCAACTTAACATAAATTGGAACTCTTATCAATTAATCTTGGTATTATTTTTTATAGTGAAAATGGGCAGAACGAGGATTGTCAAGCTCTTCTGGTAGCGGTAGTTGCGAACGGTTTACAGATTCGATTTATTATTATTATTTGTTTGAATATGAATTTGTAACATTGTATCAACAATAACAAAATTTGTATTCATTCATGTAGGTTGGTGGCCGCCATTCTTCATCCGCCAAGACCGGTCCGTCGTCTTCGGTTGGACGTACACCTACGTGCTGCATCTCAAGCCGAAGAGGTGCTCAAAGCGCCTGCCACACCGTTTTGGGGATCTCCCGGATTCTTAGAAGCTCCGTGCGAATGAAGAGCCAATTCGTGGAACGACCACCCTTTCTTGTAATCTTCAAAGGAACACGAGGTACTCTTAGTTTTGGCTGTCTCGAGGAGCTGCTTTAGTTGGTTAATCTCTACCTCTCGCTCGACAAGGATCTCCTTAAGAGTACCGTCCTTCACCCTAAACTTTAAACGACCAAACCGAGCACATGCCAAACTGTTCCGACATGTTTCCCCCGAATTCTCGAAGATGGCCTTCCTCAACAAAGTTACTTCTAAGCTCTTCTCGAGCACCATGTTCTTCAGCTCATCTCTTTCGGTGGTGGCCGCGAGTAAAGAACGCCGAAGAGATTCAACTATTGTATCCTTCCCCGCTATAGCCTCGATAGGGGGATCTTCACCTTCACTACAATAATCCTCCACTTCAGCTGGGAGCTGATTCCGAAGAACTTTGCCGCGACGCCTTGCTTCAGTCTCCCTACGAATCAACACTCTTCTTAAGTGACCAAGCTCCGTCTCTGCCATGAAAAGCCTATCTCGTTAGTGACCAACAACCACCTCCACCACTTGGAGTTTAGTACAAAGGAAGGCGGGTGATATCGCTTAAGTAATGACTTCCTCTGTTATACATGACAATTTGCCAAGGCAAAAAGCAAGGTGTCACTTCAAACAAGAACGATCGTGGTCAAAGAAAAGGCGTAGGCTTAAATACTCACTTCAGAACTTTCAACACAAGTTAGGAGAACCAAAATGAGATTTTCATTGATTCAAAAAAAGAAAAAAGATACATCAAGGGGTGGCCAGTCCGCTATTAGGCATTCGTACAAAATTCCTAAGCTAAGCAAAAGCAAGAAGCAATTGAGGAGAAGACTCTGTGTTCCACCTCGGTAGAAGGAACCTCGGGAGCGCACATCTCCTCTCCAAATCCCTCTACAGCACTCGATCCCCCCACGTTATGATAGAAGGATCCATTGCGCATTCTTCCTCCATCAACTCTTCCTCTGACCCCTCTTCATCAGTGGCGGGGGCCTCCTTGAACGGGACATACCCCAAACGGTCAAAACCAGCTACCCTGCTTACTAACCTCGTCAAGAGCCCTAGCATATGCTTTTTCCATGTTCATTGCCAGGTACCCCTCCACCTCGGCCTTCGCCGACGCTACGACGGCATCAACAGCGACTTCTCTCTCCTTGGTCGCTAGATCCCTTTCCAGGACCATCTACTCCTTCTTCTTCGCCAGGCTGCCTCTAACAACGTGATCCGAGTCGCTAGAGTCTCTGATTGAAGCATCGCCTTCTACAATTGCCTAGCGGACTTCAAGTGCTCCAACCTCTCCCTATCCCTCGTCACCCTCAGCTCCTGCTCCTGCTCCGCTATTTGTTTCAACAAGTAACTAAAGTGACAAGTGATCTGGAAAAAGACGGCTCGAAATCATAAACAGGAAAACAACTATCGGTACTTGGCAAAAATGATAATGGAAAAAATTAAAAAAAAGACTTATTGTCATGTTTGCCTTGGTAATCTCAAAGGCCGAGTTGCTCATAGTCCCGTGCTCCATTTAGGCTCTATCCTTCGAGGTGGCCAAGTGGCGAATCGCATCCATGCAACTTGCCGAATCACCGACAAAGCCATCGTGTTTCCTGACCTGCCAATTGGGGACAAATATCTTCTTCAGCTCATCAGTCAGGATCATATTGGCCTCCCTGGTAAGAGGCGGGACCTCGAGAGCTAGGGCCGTAGATAAAGAAAATCCACTGGCAGTAGCAGTGGATGGGGCAGTGGGGGCTGACTCTAAGTCCACCGCAGGAGTAGCAACCCCCAAACTCCTGGTAACCTTTAACGGTGTGGGCTTAAGGGATGTCCTCTTTTTATTCTTATCCTCAGGAAGCTTGTTGCTCCAAACCGATCTCTTAAACATTATCGCGTCGAAATCCATGCCAATCTCTCTTGCACGATAGGACACAAAGATGATAAGGCAACGAAAAGAAATGGATACAATGCCAATGATAAAATAAACACATAAAAGGAGACACGTACTTGGGTTCATTAGGCTGAGACCCCCCTTGAAGAGAACCTCCTCGGTTATCTCTCTCCAACCCATAGACAGCCGAGATAAAAAGCTATCACCATATTCAACTCCTCAGGGCTCAAAATTGGATCTACCTTCGCCCTCTTCGGCACCGTCTCCCTCCGCGCCGTAGGAATCTTTCACGGCTCACGACTGCGAATTAGAAGATACATGTGCCTCCAGATCTTGATCAAAACGGGGTTTTCAGGCAACTTCACACCCTTACGAGGAGTGAGATAGAACCGATACTTTGCTTTATTCTTCTGGTGGATCTTGTATAACATTCGCAGCATATTGAGTCGGGGCTCGAACCCACTGCCTAGCAGTGTAGCACAAATTCATTAACATGCTCCACATATTCGGCATACATTATATCGGGCCCAAACCGTACCACCTCATAACCTCTCTCACAAATAGGTGGAGAAGAAGACGAAGCCCGAAACACAAATATGGAGAGATAGGCAAACAGGCTCAACTCCGGGGCCTGGTAACGCCAAATCAAACTCCACTGGGATCTTGTAACACTCTCTTATAGTGAGCAAATCCACCTCTGTGAGTTTCGAAGAAATTTTGTCTACTTCGGAATGCTCGTGCGGGTCATTCTCTTCATAAAAGTGTGTCATGCCTTGCTCGACTCATCTCAGCTATTCGGCGGAGTACTCTCTAACTCCGCCTAATTGTGACACTGCAATTGAATATCTCCCAAACTCCCCTATCATCCTATCTCTCTCATCTCCAGGATGACCGAAGGAGACTCCTCAATGCCTTTCCCCTTCTCAGCTCTAGAAAGAGGGGTTGGAAGTTGTGCTTCGACACAATCGGAGGGGGATGGCTCACCACTAGAGGAAACCCTAGACATCTCAATAAATAATAAATATATTACATCTTGATGTGACAATGACAGTCGGAATTCCTCGCCGGAGATCGGAAAAAAAATTGTCGGAGCTTCTTTAAAACGAGTTTTCGCCGCAAAACAAGAAATTTTGAGGGAAAGAGTTTGAGAGAGTGAGGAAGAAGGGGGGGGGGGGGTTTACAGAGGGTCAAGCGATGGTTGGGCTTACAAGCTTGTGGGAACCCAAAACAATGGGGAAGCCGAACAGATAGAAGCACGCAACAGTCAGGAAGGTAAAGTGACAAAATGCGTTGACTGGTTAACGGCCAATGGTCAACGTGTCACGTGTCACCTCAGCGAAGCACCTCAAACGTTCGGCGACCAAAATCAAACAGATTGATTCCAGATAAAAAAATGGCACAAAATGCATTGACTGGTCAATGGTTAATGGTCAATGTTCCACGTGTCTCCTCAGCGAAGCACCTCCAACGCTCGGCGACCAAAACCGAAAAGATTGAATCCCGATCGAAAAATGACGCAAAATGCATTGATTGGTCAACGATCAATGGTCAATGCGCCATGTGTGCCTTAGCGAAGCACCTCCAACGTTCGGCGACCAAAACCAAATAGATTGATTCCCAATCGAAAAATGGTGCAGAATGCATTGATTGGTCAACGGTCAATGGTCAATGCACCACATGTCACCTTAGCGAAGCATCTCCAATATTCGACGACCAAAACCGAGCAGATAGAAAACTGAACAAAAACGGGGCAAAAATCCTTGACCAATCAACGGTCAATGTCATGTGACTGTGCGTCAAAAATGCCACGTAGTTCGGCGAGAAGTGCCGAGCAGATGGAAAATTGAACTTAAATAGGGAAAAAAGCGTTGACCAGTCAACGATAAATGTCACGTGTCCGTGTGTTGAAGATGCCACGTAGTTTGGCGACGCGCACCGAGCAGATGGATAACCGAACTAAAATGTGGCAAAGAGCGTTGTCCAGTCAGTGGTCAACATTGACCAGTCAACAGTCAATGCCACGTGTCATTGTACGGAAGGAGCCACGTCATTCGGCAGTACTCACCGAACAAATCGAAAACCGATTGAAAAATGGGCAAAGAAGCATTGACCAGTCAACGCCAGCATGCCGTTCAATCTTCTCGATTTTCGCTTGTGCCGCAATCCACTCTCCAGATTCGTCCACGTCATCAAGGTATATTTTTTTTCAATAATTATTAAGTATGATTTATTATTTAAAAATCCCAAAAATAATTAAGTTTTTTAAAATTTAATTTAAAAATTCTAAAAATAATCATTGATTCAGAAAAGTATTTTTAAATTTCAAAAATATAATTATGAAATTAGAATATTAATTAAAATTTTTAAAAATTAATTATTTAATTTTGGAAATTGAATAAAAAATCTTTAAAATGATTAAAAATTGGAAAAAATTCAGAAAAATCTGAAAAAATCACAAAAAGTCTAGAAAGTTCTAAAAATAATTTTAAGTATTTTACAAACTCAGGGGAGCCTCGTTACACCCCGAGCGAGATCTAACCCTCCCCCAAAAATTTTGATAAATTCTATAAGCCAGTCAAAACAGGTGGACTACTCCTCAAAGGTTGTGAAACTCAGTCATCGGGAGTGGGGGGCTTGTGATATGACTAGAAATAGAACCAAATTGGGACCGATCAAATCGGACATGAATCTAAAGCTCTTATGGGTAAATGGTAATTTTCACTACAAACGGGTTCGAAAGTAGGAACTAAGTCTTTTCCATGTCCAATAACCCCAAAAGCGGGTCTACCTTATTAGGTTAGGTTGACAACTCATTATAAATAGACCCAGACGGTTTAAACCAAATCACTTATCATGAAGGAATTTAAACTCTATTTCTTATCTAAAAACACTTGAGATTAGATGTAACTCTAATGACTCATTATTGTATTTTTATTTGTATTTAATTAAATTCCTGGTTATTTTATTTTATTTCTGACTGTATCTCTTTTCGTCCCTTTTGAATTGTATGTTGTTGTTCTCCTTATAATTCATTTCTGTTTGAATCAGCCTTTATATTCTCATTTTATTGATCTACAAATTTATTCATGACCTTGTTTACTGTCTAAACCTAATCTATGGCCTATTTGTCTCATATTGGACTCTTTTCTTCTTATTGGTTACTACCCAATTCATCCAACCCAATTTGACTCTATATAACCCTCCTAAATAATCCCTAACCCTAATTATCTAAACCCTAAATCTCTATCTCTCTCCTTAGCTGTCACCCCTACCCTTCCCTCTCTCCCGAGCTTCCCTCAACCCCCGTCGCCGGCAACCCCATCGCCGTCGCACCCTACTCCTCCCCCCGTCCCCGTGCACAACCTCCTGATTCCCTTAGTCGCTGTTCCGATCCCTCTTCTCTTTTCCTTGATGCTGTGCTAGCCCGTCGCCCTAGCGCCGCGATCCTCAGCCCCCACTGTCGTTACTACCATCGTCTTCTCCTTCTTGTCGTGGTCGAGCCATCCCCCGTCGCTGCCCTTGCTGTGTTGCCGCCTTGCTGCTGCCGCTCCTACTGTTGTTGCTGCCATGTGCATATGAGAACACGTGCGCCACCCGTGTTTTGTTGGTATTGATTTTGCTCTTGTTCGTGATGTTCGTGTGTTGAGATTGTTTGTTCGGGATCCGTTCCCGTTATTCTGTTCTTCATTTTCATCGTCGTTTTCAGGCAAGTAGCTTGTATGTAATTTTTGGCATACAAGTTAAATACCGTAAGTAGGTTTGCATGCATTTTTGTCCCTCTCTTGATGAAATCAAATTTTGTTAGTTGATCCGTTCCTTCATCTCTTGATCATGAGTATTTCACAGAAGTTGTCACCGTTGCATGAAACAATCTAGATTAGATGGACATTTTGATGTATATGCTTGTTGTGACATATCGTATGTTGTAGATGATTGCTTCATGGATGTTTGTATGATGTACTATCTTATTATAGGCTGTTTATTCACATTTGATGCTGATTTGAGTTGCCTATATACCATGCTTTGTATGGAATCTTAGGTTGAATCGTTTATAATTAAACTATTTGATGAATTGCATAAAAGAACTTTTATTTTTTACTGCTGCCCTATTTTTGTACAGTAATTTCGACCCGGTTAACATCAGTAAAATAAATAAATTTGTGAACATGATTTGTAGGCTTTGTTTTCTAGTTTTCAGAACTTTTGACGGATCTGAATTACAATTTTCGATGCATGAGTTATTGCTATTTTACTGCAGTCATATCGTATATTCCAGATTCTAAACTATGTGATTTCTGTATGAAATATTATTTTAAAACTGATAATAAGAGTAGAATTTGAACTCTATATTTTGCTGGGTATGTTTAGACATGACTGGATTAATCCCAAATTTTTTTGGAATTAATTAATGACTTTTGTATCTCATTTCATGTTTATGAAACCAATCGATATATTTCCAAACTGCATGCTGCTCAGTAAAGAATTATGTTTTCAACCTGATTCTATTCGTTTTTTATGAAACTTTGTGAATATGAACTGTAGCCTGATTTATCTATTTTATCACCCTTTTGACAGATCTAGATTTCGAATAGTATTTTGTGAATTATCTCTATTTTGGTACTGCTGTGTTTGAACATTCAGAATTGGGATTTTGTTGCATCACTCTGTTTTCCCAGTTTTATTGACTATACTATCTGTAATATAATTTCATGATATTTTATATATTGAGACTAGATATACTAAGGAATCTTACAAATTTTTCTCAGAATTAATTATGATGTTTTCAAATCCTTTTCATGCTTATAAACAAAATTTTGTATTTTCTAGCTGAACATAACTTCTATAGTGATTGCTTTTTTCAACCCTGTTTTTGTGGCTGATGTGTGAACTGTATATATGCACTGGATTTGGAGGAGAGTCTAGTTTTTGGATTTTCTGACGGATCTAGATTTACTGTTCTGTAGCAACGGGAATCTCAGATTTGGTGCAGTAGTGTCTTGCTATCCAGAACTGAAATTTCTATTGTTTTGACTGTTATAGGTTGTTTTGTCACCCGTTTGTGTTTCCTATTCATCTTAGACGTGTTCTTTGTTCTTGCCATGTCTTTTTTCCTGCTTGTATTCGTTCACACCAGTTTGATAATAATGAAAAGTAATCAAGCCGGGGTTTTAAAGGAAAAGATCTAATAGTGGACAATATAGAAATGCGTATTCAGAAGAGAACTCGTTTTCCCCACTGTTACTGTGGTACCCACTGTTTATCTCTAGATGCATGAAGGCATGATCCATGACAACTGTTTTCTATTACTGTTACTGTTACTATTTGTCAGAATATATGGCCCTATCGGTTCCACTACGAAATCTTAAAACGAAACTATTTGATATAGCAATCATGTGGTATAATTTCGGACGCATGAAGTACTACCTAGATAGTAATGAACATTAGACATAAGAATAACTATTTCACTGTCATCCCATTACTGTCACTGTCATCCTGTTACTGTTATTGTTGTCCTTACTGTTACTGTTATTGTTATACTCTTCACTGTTTACCTTATGTTTACTGTTATCTGCAGACTGCTATCCTTTGTTGCTTTTTCTCCATGTCGGTATTTCCTATTTGTTTTTATTCTTCCCTTTTCCATTTAATGCTTGTACTACTTGCGGTCTGGAACTTGCATCTAACGGGCATTATGTTTTCCTGTCTTCCTATTTTCCCTGTAATTGCTATATAAGCAGGTTTTGGTGTTCGCTTGCCTACTGGAGGTTGTAAGAAAAATTTTTGAGCTGCGCACTGGAAAATTTGCTTAATGTTTTGTTTGAACTATTTTATTCATGTACTATATTGAGACTTGGATTTGGGCTTGTAGTCCCAGGATATTGTTTTGTTTCAGATCTCGTATTTGTTTAGGATATTCATTATTGTTGCAAATAAATACTGTTGATTTATAATTTTTTATGCATGCTTAGTTGAGTATATTATTATATTTACTATTGTGCTGAATCAAGTAAATCCGTGCTTATGGATGGTGAAAACTATCCACTGGGCTTAGTCACGTACTGTATTCCGTATTCATTTTGGGAAGTGGGGCGTGACATTAGACATGAATGATTATTTCAGAATTGTCTCCAAAGGTGAATATAAATAACCCTCTACCCCCACCATAAAAAAAGTAAACTATATTTTTCTCCAAGAAAGCTCTTTCATAATCTTTCAGATTATTGACTTGAGCGTCAGAGTGTTCGTCGCCGGGATCAATCCCGGTATTTCGAACTTTTTGCAGGTCAGCAGCAGCGTTGAGAACAGTTAACATCGGCAAGTAGTAAAAATGTTTGCTTTTATTGGTTCTAGAAGAATTCACAAATCATGTGTTTGCTCCGACACCAAAATAAGTAGCAACATGTGTGTTTGGTTTCATCTATTGTTTTGTTTGGTGATTGTTCATTGTAATCGTGTCTATTGTTTTGTTTGGTGATTGTTTGTTGTGTCGCATAAACTCAGCAGCGCATTTCTAACAATTGATATTAGAGCTTCCGCAAATCCTAACAAGCTAGTTGCTAGATGGAAGGTAACTTTGATTTTTAATGCATTAGTAACAAATTAAATGCATTAGTTAGTAACATATATGTAAATTAGCAACTCTCTGTTTTTTTCTTGAATAACTAAGAGGAACACGAAAATAGTTCCTCTTTAACTGAGAGTAGCAAAGTAGTTACAATTTATTATCTAGAAAAATGCATGTGCGCGGCATGTTGTTAATCATCGACCAAAAAGGTAAACATAAGAAATATTATAATAAATTATAGGGCAAAAAACAAAGTACCTCCCCAACGTTTGGGCTTAATACAATATGCCCATATGACGTTTGAAAAAGTACATTTAAGCCATTCCATCGTTAACTTAACCCCATCCGTTAAGTTAGAATTATTGAATTACCTTTTTACCTTTACCCTTTCATAATCAAATCTCTTCTTCTTTTTCCTCTTTCTTCATTCTTTTCACTACAAGGAATTTGAAATATAGTGACAACAAAAATCCGTGGGTAAAAGGCAGAAAACCGTAGGTATAGCCCGTAAGACCTATACCGACGGACATATTTTTCCGTAGTCAATAATGAGCTATACCCACGGCAGAATGCCGTCACTATAACCTATAGCGATGGTTTTTTCACCCGTTGGACAAAACCTCGGTATTATACCCACGGTTTCGTATCTGATGGTATATGCTTTAAAGACACCTTTTGCTTTCCTATACCCACAGTTGAAACTCCATTGCTATAGGTTTTAGCGATGGTTTTCGCATCCAAATATTTTAATATATACCCACCGTGTTTATTACGTTGGTATAGTTCTTTTTGTGCGGTCCGTTGGTATAGGTTTTAGCGACATTTTTTACACATATACACCCACGAATTTTATGGATAGGTCATAATTTGCTCTATACACAATTTTTTCTTATTAATTACGCTTATGATAATTTAATACATTCTTTTATAATATTAATCCAATTATAAACTAAGTACACAATAAAATAAATAAATGTGTTTATGAAACAAAATTAAATAAAATTAAACTTCAATCATATTTAAAATAAATGAAGTAGTACTAGTGTGTCAATTACAAAATAATTGAAAAGTCAACCTAAGAGTACCATACTGACATATAATAAACACATAAAGTCTTATAACAATCTCATCCACTAAATTTCTAAGTTTGCTCCATAAAGAGACAATTAGCTTCTAATCTTCACCTGCAAGTAATAAAAAGAACAAATGAATAATAGCATAACTTAACATAAGAAATATTAACAATTTCAGTAAGAATTAGTTAAAACCAATTAGATACCATCTTCAGTATCTTCATTAGTGTATGGATTTAGAGAATTCGTATGGTCAGGGGCACTTGAAGCATCTATAACCTATTAAAAATAAAATACAACTTATAGACTCTTCCTAATAGATATTTCCATCATTCATTAGAGAAAAACATGTATCTCTCAAGCAAAAACAGATAGAGCAACATAAAAAAAAGACATTACAAATGTAATACATTAGAATTAAACATATGGAAAATCAGTAATAAATACAAAAATATCTCATACAAAACATAACATTGAAATATGAACTCCAAGAGTAAAATATAATATACCTATCTTGCAGCCTGTATAATGTCATTCACATCTTCTCTAGAGAATCGATTATGAATCAACGACAGAACATTTGTCAACAGGCTTTCCACTTGCTTAACTCTATTACGTAACTCTTGATTTTCAGACAAAGAAACCTTCTGTTTTTTAGGCTTAGGAATCTTGCCCATACAACGCACACGTCCTCTCTTTTCTGGTCCTTGTACTTGGGAATATGTGTCATCCTTCCAAGGCATATGATTTTGTGTATTTTGGGCTGATTGAGATGTTCCAGCCTCATTATTGTGTTTGTTTAGTTCAACCTGAAACATTACAAATATTAGAGAAATCAAGAATAAGTACAGATCATCCCACAAACCCGAAAGAGTATTCAAGAATGACAAATTCATAGAGGTGCTTAACTCAAATTCAAGAATGACAAATTCATACAGGATGGATATAATAAAGAAGATATTAATATGGCTAAAAATGGGATTAAATCGGAACCGTCCAGATTGGGCGCGAATCTTGAAGCTCGGGGGTAAAACGGTAATTTCACATACAAATGGGTCCGAAACGGGTACTGGATCTCCTTCTCACAGATCCAATAACCCACAAACGGATCCACTCCAATTGGGTACGGGTCCCGACCCGAGGCGAACCCAGACCAACAAGAGGCAAATCAGGGTCACTGATTTGACCAAGTCAACGGGCCTGATTTGCTCTCACCGGGAATCAGGGATTAGTTTCCTAAACAGACTGTGAGGATTTTACTCCTGGCAATTACACAGGAAATCAGGTCCCTAATCACTCCTCTGGCGACTATAAATACCTCCCCTCCACCACTGTGACCAGGTAATCACTCTTTTTCCACCTTAAGCTCTTTCATAATCTCCACTGGTTACCGACAAGAGCGTCGAAGGGTGCGTCGCCGGAATCAACCCCGGTGTATCGCACTTCCTTGCAGGTTGCGGCAGGAATCAGAAGGCTTGGATCCGTTGTTCAGGTTTTTCTCGAACTCACAAATCTCATCTGTTTACCCCCACACCAGAATCAGCGGTAACAGATTGGCACCGTCTGTGGGAAAAACCACACGAACAGCCTCCGCCTCTTCCTTGTCGTCTAGCCCTTCTTCAACCATGCCTCCAAAGAAGGTCAGATCTAGAGGGTCCAACCGCGGATCCAATCCCGCCGATCAGCCAGAGGAAGTCCCTGTCCATCCGGCTTCGCAGCTCGAACATCTTCCTCCCCCGGCCCAACAGGGCCAGCCTCCTCTTCTGAACCAACAGCCCCCAAATGGTCCTGCTGGTCAGAACCAGCGGAGGCAGAAGCAACCACTCCATCCAAACCACGTCTCAATTCATAATGCCTCCTCAGACTCCATGGCTTCCCATCACCCCCGAGCCTCCGACCTCCGCAACACCGTCCTGAATCGCCAAAAGGAAGAGGACCTTCGCAACCACCTAGATGAGAGGCGGGCCCGAGAGGGAGCCTCCCGCCAGCATCATGGTGAGCGATCTCCTCATCACCGAGACGGTAGGAGGTCTCTAGACCGAAGGGGCCGGGCGGAATCTCCCGAGCGCCATAGAAGGAGGCCACATTCCCCCGCGGATCGGCATCATCCGAGGAACAATGAGGCACCGATCACTCGTGCCGAGTTCCTACAGTTCCAGGAGACAGTCCTGCAGGCACTCAACCTTCGCCCCAACAACCATAATGCCCAGAGGGTTCCGACACCCCCGCGGGTTCCCAGTCCTCATCACCGATCCAGAAGTCCTCTCCCGGCTCCCAGTCGCCAGCAGCACCCCTATAGTCCTCGCCTATCCCAGGACTACCGATGTCGCAGTCCCCGCTCCCCTTCCTATGAAGAAGAGTCCCGGGGATCGTTTGATTACCAGCGGCGGGACGATGCACTCTACCGTCGTCTCCACGAGGTGGAGAGGCGCATCAGTCGCATGGACAAAGAGGAGGAGTCGAGAGCAGGGACCGTCCGCCCCAGCAGACCCCCCTTCTCTCGGACAATCATGGAGGCCCCCATACCGAGGAGTTTCAAACCTCCGCAGTTTGAAACGTACTCAGGGGAGTCCGACCCAGTTGATCACGTCGAAAGCTTCAAGACCTTAATGCTGATCCATCAAGCTTCCGACGCCATGCTCTGCAAGACCTTCCCCGCCACCCTCAGGGGGTCGGCTCGGGAATGGTACTCCAGGCTCGCTCCCTCTTCCATCTTCTCGTTCGAGCAGTTCGAAACGCTCTTTATAACTCACTTTGTGAGTAGCAGGCGATCAGAGAAGACGAGCCTCTCCCTACTCAACCTGCGACAGGAGAGGGGAGAAAAGCTGAGGGACTATGTGAGGAGATTCACCGTAGAGGTCAGGTCTATCGCCTCCCTAGACCAGTCAGTGGCGACCGTTGCGTTCCAGTCGAACGTCCTCAACTCCAACCTCCGGTCGTCCCTCGCCAAGAAGCCCCCGCACAACTTCGCCGATCTTCTCCTAAGGTGCGAGAAGTACATCCGAGCGGAGGAGGCCGAGTGCCTCCCGAATTTCGGGGGATCCGCCTCCGGTTCAAAGAGGAGGCGACAGAGGAGGAGGGGTCCAAGAAGATGCAGAAGGACAACGGCGGTCAGCGCCGTCCTCCCCCTAGGTTCGAGAAGTTCACTCCCCTCACCACCAATGTCTCCACCATCCTCATGGAAGTGGAGAAAGAAGGAGTCATACCTCCGGCTCCGAGAATGAAAACCCCGGCCAAGAGGAGGAACAAAGAGAAATGGTGCCGTTACCACCGGGACCACGGCCATGACACCAACGACTGCCGGGCATTGAAAAATGAGATAGAGGCCCTCATCCAGAGGGGGCAGTTGGCCAAATTTGTAAAGGCAAACGATCGGGCGGATCGCAACACTCCTCCGCCTCGAGGGGCTAACAAGCGCTCCGAGCGGCGCGAGGAGACCCCCGAGTTCGAGGAAGAACGAGTCCTGCACCTCATCCACAGAGGCCCCATGGGGGGCTCCTCCAACTCCTCTCGGAAGGTCTTCGTCCGAGAGGTCAACTCAGTTCACAGCGCCCCTCCTCCCAAAGGCCTCGGCGTCCCAGTGACTTTCTCCGATGAAGACCTCGAGGGGGTTCGAACTCCCCACTGCGATGCCCTCGTCATCGACCTTCGCATGGCAAACTTCAAGGTGCAGAGGGTCCTGGTAGACAACGTGAACTCGGTGAATATCCTCTTCCTCTCGGCCTTCCGAGGGCTGCAGCTGTCCCGGGACCGTCTCAAGCCGGCCGGTTACACGCTCCACAGGTTCATGGGGGTACCAGTAACTGTCGAAGGGGTTATTACCCTGGACGTAACTGCTGGGAAAACCCCTAATACTCGGACCGAGCCGATGGACTTTATGGTCGTTGACGTCCCGGCCGCATATAATGTCATCCTAGGCCGACCCGGCCTAGCTGCCCTGGAAGCTGTCCCTTCAGCGTACCACCTTAAAATGAAGTTCCCCACTCGGTCGGGAGTGGGAGAAGTCAGGGGCAGCCAAGAGACGGCTCGGAAGTGCTATATGACTTCCACTGGGAGACCGGTGCTCTCCCTCGAGACTCTAGAAATCCCCGAGCCGAATGTCCGACCCATGTCCGAACCGGCAGACGAGTTGGAAGAAGTGCTCTTCTCGGACGAGGACCCAAGTCGAAAGTTCCTCATCAGCAAGTCCTTGCCGACTGCACTGTGTTTTGACTTGGTGCAATGCATCCGGGATAACCACGACCTGTTTGCTTGTTCAGCCGCGGATATGCTCGGGATTTCCGAGGAGCTGCTAGTCCACCGCCTAAGTGTCGAACCGAGGTGCAAACCGGTTCAGCAGAAGAGGCAAAAATTCGCTCCCAAGCGACAGCAGGCCATCAAGGAGGAGGTGGATAAACTCTTAAAGGCTCGGTTCATACAGGAGGTGAACTACCCCGAGTGGCTCTCCAATGTTGTAATGGTCAAGAAGTCCAATGGCTCTTGGAGGATATGCATCGACTTCACCGACCTGAATAAGGCATGTCCGAAGGATCCATTCCCTCTTCCAAACATCGACACCCTTATTGATGCCACCTCGGGCCATGAGCTCCTCAGCTTCATGGACGCCTTCTTCGGCTATAATCAGATCCGAATGTTCCCCCCGGACATTTCGAAGACCTCCTTCATCACCGATCAGGGCCTCTACTGCTATAGAGTCATGCCGTTCGGGTTGAAGAACGCTGGAGCCACCTACCAGTGCCTCGTCAACAAGGTCTTCCAGAGCCAGATAGACCGCAACATGGAGGTGTACATCGACGACATGCTCGTTAAGAGCATCCGAGGTACTGACCACGTGGCCGACCTCCAGGAGGCATTCGGCGTATTGAGGAGGCACAGCATGCGGCTGAACCCGAACAAGTGTGCGTTCGGGGTCTCATCGGGAAAGTTCCTCGGCTTTATGGTGAGCCAGCGAGGGATCGAAGCAAATCCCGAGAAGATCAAGGCCATATTGGACATGGCCCCGCCCCGGAACATCAAGGAGGTGCAGAAGCTTACGGGTCGGCTCGCCGCTATTGGCCGGTTCCTCTCGAAGTCTGGGGAAAAGTGCTTCCCCTTCTTCAAGGCACTCAGGGGGCTAAGGGTTTTGAATGGGGCCAACCACAACAGGAATCGTTCGACCAACTGAAGGCCTACTTGGTGAACCCTCCTCTGCTCAGCAAACCCGTTCCGGGGGAAACCCTCTTCATCTACTTGGCTGCTTCCGAGCAGACCCTAAGTGCTGTGTTGGTGAGGGAAGAAGACCGGGCCCAGAGGCCAATTTACTATGTAAGCAAAGTGCTTCGGGATGCTGAGCTCTGCTATCCGAAGATAGACAAGATGGCCTACGCCCTGGTCATGGCGGTAAGGAAGCTCCGTCCATACTTTCAGTCCCACTCGGTTGTGGTCCTCATCGACCAACTGCTGAAGCAGATCCTCCACAAGCCCGAAACCTCGGGCCGACTAATGAAGTGGTCCATAGAGCTAAGCCAACATGACATCTCCTACCAACCTCGGACGGCAATCAAAGCTCAGGCCCTCGCCGACTTCATCGTCGAGTCCACCATTCCCGAGGTCAGCCACGTCCCGAACGGACCCCCCATTTGGACAGTTTTCGTGGACGGGTCCTCTTGCAACGAGGGTAGCGGTGCCGGTATCATCCTGAACGGACCCGATGACTTCGTCCTCCAGTATGCCCTCCGCATGAACTTCAAGGCCTCAAACAACGAGGCAGAATATGAGGCACTTATCGCGAGCCTCGGACTTGCCCGAAGTGCCGGGGCATGGCGCCTCCGAGTCCATAGTGACTCCCAGCTAGTTGTGAACCAAGTATTGGGCGAGTACGAGGCGCGAGTCGAGCGGATGGTGAAGTACCTCGCCAAGGTTCGAGCCCTCATGTGCCGGTTCGAAGAGGCACTCATCCAACGAGTCCCTCGTGAGGAGAATTCACAGGCCGATGCCCTCTCCAAGTTGGCCTCATCCTCCCTCCAGGGTCTCGAGCAGACCATTTTGATCGAAGTCCTCCCAAGGCCGAGCATAGAAGACGAGACCCTCGACTCTGTGGAGTCTTTACCGGTCCTGCTGCAAGATAATTGGATGAAACCCTTAGTAGAATTCCTAAGGGACGGACTCCTCTCCGAGGACCCCAAAGAAGCATGCCGAGTCAGAACCAGGGCCGAGCGGTATGTCTTGATCGAGGGGATCTTGTACAAGCGCTCCTTCTCGCAGATTGACGGCCGACCATACCTAAGGTGCCTCTCCCCAGAACAGGCCGACTATGCCTTACAGGAGCTCCACGAAGGCATCGGCGGAGCGCACTCAGGGTCTAGGTCTTTGGCTCGGAAGGCCCTGAATTACGGATACTTCTGGCCGACTCTCCTTCAAGATGCCGAGCGACACGTTCGGCAATGTGGCTCTTGTCAAAGACATTCCATCGTCCATCACCTCCCTCAAGCCAACCTCGCCTCCCTATCAAGTCCTATCCCCTTCGCAATGTGGGGGATGGATTTACTAAGGCCTTTCCCTCCAGCTCCGGGCCAGTTCAAGTTCTTGGTCGTAGCCATCGACTACTTCTCGAAGTGGATTGAGGCCGAGCCCCTCGCCACTATAACCGAGAACAAGGTGGTCCAATTCTTCTGGAAGAATATCATCTGCAGATTCGGCATCCCCCGTGTCCTCGTTACGGACAACGGGACTCAGTTCACCGGTGCCGCATTCTGAGCTCTGTGCGAAGACCTTGCCATCCAGCAGCATTTCTCTTCCGTCTCCCACCCTCAGTCTAACGGACAAGCGGAGAACGCTAATCGGCAAATCCTCTCTGGTATCAAGAAGAGATTGGACAAATGTTCCAAGGGCCTATGGGTCGACCAACTCCCCAATGTACTGTGGAATTATCGCACCAACAAACGGATCCCTACAGGAGAGTCCCCGTTCCACCTCACCTACGGGTCCGAGGCTGTAATACCACTCGAAGTCGGAATACCCTCCCTTCGTCTTGCAGCCTACACTGAGGAACAAAATGCCAGAGACCTCCGGGTGAACTTAGACCTGGTCGACGAGCTGAGGGAAAGAGCATCAATACGCCAGCAGAACTACCGGAGGAGGGTCGAACTGGCATACAACAAGAAAGTCCGACCCACCAATCTCAAGGAGGGGGACTTGGTTATGAGAAAACTGGCCAAATCCTTCCCCAATCAGAAGAGCAAACTGGCTCTGAACTGGGAAGGGCCTTACAAGATCACAAGGGTAGTTCGGCTCGGAGCTTATCGTCTGGAAGATCAAGAGGGCAGAGAGATTCCGAGGACCTAGAATGCCGACCACCTCCTAAAATACCAAGAAAGTGCCCCGGCGCCTCTCTGAGTATCACGAGGTGTCGAACCATTCCTCCCCTCAAACTTGTAATCTATTCCATAAGTTGTAATATGTAAAAACGGTTCGTCGTCGATTATCAATGAAGAATGCTCTTTCATACTTATAAATTTGCTTGCGTCTCTCCGCCTCTATCTTTTGTTTTTTAATTTGATGTCAACCGATGGTTCGGAGTCCAACACTCGGCTCGACTTTACCTCCTCGGCTCGCCCCCGGACGAGCCAGAGGTAGATCGCCGTTCGGAACTGCTCCCACAACCGTTGAACTACACCGATGGTTCGGAGTCCAACACTCGGCTCGACTTTACCTCCTCGACTCGCCCCCGGACGAGCCAGAGGTAGATCGCCGTTCGAAACTGCTCCCACAACTGTTGAACTACACGGATGGTTCGGAGTCCAACACTCGGCTCGACTTTACCTCCTCGGCTCGCCCCCGGACGAGCCAGAGGTAGATCACCGTTCGGAACTGCTCCCACAACCGTTGAACTACACCGATAGTTCGGAGTCCAACACTCGGCTCGACTTTACCTCCTCGGCTCACCCCCGGACGAGCCAAAGGTAGATCGCCGTTCGGAACTGCTCCCACAACCGTTGAACTACACGATGGTTCCGGAGTCCAACACTTGGTTCAATTCCACTCCCCAAGCTTGCTTCTCGGCGAGCTAGGAGTGGATCGCCATTCGGAATTGATCCCACAACCGTCGAACACTCGCTATGATCGGCGAGCCCCACCATGGGGAAGGGCTCAACTCACCCCTCGACTTCGCATGAAGAGGGAGACCGAGGCACTGTTCGGCATCACCGGCCGAGCACTCTTGCCACCGTGACGAAAGCAAACAAGAAGAAGGGTCGGATCATGCTGCTCCCGGTCGGCTAACCGAGCAAGTGCCAATCCGAGCTCGCAAACGGAGAAAACTCACTTTCTCCTCAACTTTCGTGTAGGATCTTGATCAGACGGCCCAGATCTTGCTAGCGATGCTAAACGACAAGATAGCGTTTTCTTGGGAATTGAGCTGCCTCGAGATTCGTACCAGAATCCAACGGCCCAGATCTTGTCAGCATTGCTAAACGACAAGATAGCGTTGCCGTGGGGGGGCTGCACCACCTCGAGATCCGTACCTGATACCCACGCCTCGGGACGCGCCAAGGCGCCGAACCACGAACAAAAGAGGGTTCAGCTCGGAGACCTTGCCACGACGAACACAATCATAAATGAGACAATTACGCAGAGCAACAAAAGACATGCTAGTTCATGAAAGAAATTTTATTAATGGTTGGGACATAATACAAAGCAATCCTTCCATGGTTATAAGGCATTAGAAAACAAAAAGTACAGCACCGACCCACTACACTTGGTTTTTAAACGAAAAAATCATCACCGTCCCGCTCGGTCGCCAGTCCGGCCACTTCGGCCGCTAGTTCATCCGCCTCCTTCCGAAACTTCGCCTCCAGGGGCGGCAAGTGACGGATCTCAGAGAGCAAATCGGCCCGTTCGGCAATTATCTTCGACAAATTGTGCCGAATACACTGAACCCGAAGTGTGTTGCTAAAAGCAGTCTGCGAATCCTCGTCCTCTCCTATAGGGGTCGCCTCGGCAATCCTGTTCTCCAAGCGCTGGATCTCGGCGTCTCGCTGATCGAGGACGAGCTGAAGGTGGCCCCGTTCACTTTCTGCTCGACGTAATTCCAGCTCAACTTCATAGAGTCGCTCTCGGCACCTCGCCGAACGTGACCTCGTCACCTCCGAGCCAACCTCGATCCGAACGTCGTTGTTCGAACAGTTGGAATCGGCGTCTTGAGCTGCCATCACGAGCTGAAAAGAAGAAAAAACGAATAACAAAATTTCAAGACATTGCCGAAGTCCAACACTTGAACAATTTTCCAAACAAACTCTCATATTCGTATTCAGATATAGTAGCTCTACATACTACAAGACCGACCCTACAACAAAATTTTACAACGGCCAGATGAAACATAAAACGACATGTTCAGGGCCTCTTCGGAAGGGGTACGCTTCGGTTCAAGGAAACGCGAGGACGACGAGGCCTGACCTCCGAGCTCGATTCCAAACCAACGAACCGTGATCCCCCTTCGCCACTGACCCTAACTGTGGCGCCGACCGAGGCACCACTAGACGAGACGGCTACACTACTCTGAGCGTCAGCGGGGCTCCGCCTAGCCACAGGCAAACGTGTCGCAAGTTTGTAGAAGGTAATTCCTCTCTCGCTCTCTTCGCGAGTACACGATGTACTGCGGATGTTGGCCCTCTCAGGCAGAGGCTTGAGTAACGCGACCTCTCCCTCCAGTTCAATGATTCTGTCTCTCAAAGCGTCATCCTTCGCCAACTTCTTCAAACGAGGAGGCCTTGACGAGCCCGAGGCGTTGGCGCTATCGGTCGCGAGCCGTCAGTAGTGGGTGACCTCGATCCCCCTATCTATCGTGATCCTCCTAAGCCTGTCGACCTCGGCCAACAACTTCTTGCGCTCGGACGACGCCTTCTCCAGCTCGGAAGCAAGCTTCTCTTCTTCCGCCGAGCGACCTTGCTCCGCTATCTCCAAGTGTCAGATCTTGGCCGAGAGCTCGTCGTTCTTCCGCTCGGCGACGGCATGCTCTCTACGAAGCCGCTCGACCTCTCCTTCGGGACAAGGGGCTTGGGGTTGCTTCCGCAGTTGCTTCAACTCGCGACAATACCCCCTCACAGCTGCCTTCGTCTCCTCCAGCTTCAAGAACATGAGAAACCGCCTCTGTCGGCTATTTGAGAGCTCGCCCTTCGTTTTAGCCAGCTCCTTACGAAGGTGTACAACCTCCATGATCGGACCAAACTTCACCTGAAAAGCAGAGATAAATCTGAGACCCAATACTTGGAGAATTCTACGCCTAATCAAACACAAAATCCGAGACCCAACACTTGGATAAATTTTGGCCAAACAAAGTGTTTTCATTCAAAACTGAGAAGAAAGTTTTACAAGAGCGGTGGCCAGTCCGCAGTTAGGCTTACAAAAAGAAACAAAACAACAAAAGACTAAAAGAGGCAACCGAGTCAGGGGTTGACCTTTTTGTCGTTCGGGTCTGTCGACCCCTCGGCCTTGTCCTCGCCCTCGGCCTCGTCCTCGTCCTCGCTCCTGCTCTCCTCCTCGGAGTCGTCCTCCTCCTCCTCCTCGGCTTCAGTCTCCCCCGGGCCTTCGACACCGTCAGTCTGTCCCTCGGGGCCGAGCATCCCCTGGGGAAGCTCCTCCTCCCCCTCCACGGGGTCGTAGAAACGGTAGGAAGACGTGTCGAAACCCGGATTCCGAGCAGCAACATGAAGCAGGGCTCGACCGTACGCGTCCTCCATGTTCTTGAACATGTGATGCTCGGCCTTGTCCTGGACGGCCTTCTTCGCCTTTGCCACCTTAGACTGATGTCTGGCCATGATCTTCTCGGCCCTCTTCCGAGCCATCTCCGCCTCGGACCGAGCATTGGCCAGCTCCTCCTTCAGCTCGGCATTCTCCTTCTCCGAGGCCTCGAGCTTGGCTGCCGTGTCCTTCGACCGCTGAACGGCGTCGGCCAGCTGCGTCTCCAACCCTGCCACTTCGGCAGCCCTTTTTGCCGAGAGGAGCTGCTCAGCATCGAGCAGCTTCGTAGCTTTGATGCGCTCCGACCTCTCCCGGTCATACTCCTGTTCCTTGCTCGCAAAATCCTCGAGCAAGAAGTTGAAGTGGCAGAGGGTCTGAAAAAAGAACAATCCGTCAGAGTTCGAACCCAGGAACTTAGAAAATTTCAGAAAAAGTTTCGATAAGAAAGTGATTCGGTCCACATACCGACATGGTGTTCCGAGCGATCTGCATCGTGGCGTCCCCAGCCAGCCCGGCTTTAAGGGCCGTCCGATCCTTTGGGGTCGGCAAGTGCTTCACCGCTTCCATACAGATGTTGCCGTCGCCTAAAAAACCGTCGACATTCATCACTTGCCAGTCGGGGACGAAGATCTGCTTGTGCCTCTCGGTCAAGATCTTCTCCGCATCGGCAGTGAGGGGCGGAACTTGGAGGGATAGCACCTCTTTCACGCCGAACACTCCGCTCGACGAGCCGGGGGCATCCCCTCCCGCCGTCGGTGCCGGCGCATCAGAAGCTGGAGGATCGGGGACCGCGGCCTTCTCCTGCTCGGGACCAGCCTCCGAGACAACGACCTTCTGCGGGTCGGCGGTCTTCCCGACCGAAGGCATCTTCTGGGCTCGGCCCCCCTGAGGCCCTGCAGCGGGTCTCTTCTTCCTCGACTCCTGTTCCTTCGCCTTGGCCTTCGCCATCAGAGCCCTGTAGTCCATCTTGGAAGATTCTGCGCAAGCCGAATGAAAAAACTTAGATAAATTTTTCAAGAACTTTATGCAAAGAAATAAAATACAAGAAGCATACTAGGGTCGATCGGACTGAGACCCCCCCGGAACAATGCTTCCTCGGTAATGTCTTTCCAACTTAGTGTTGGCAGGGCGAGGAGCTTCTTGAGGACTTCCGCCTCCTCGTCACTCAATACCGGCTCCTTCTTTGCTCGCTTAGGCAGGCCTTCCTTCCTCCAAGCTATCGGAATTGCCCAGGGTGTAGGAGCTCGGATAATGAAATACTTCTCCTTCCAATGTTTGATCGAGTCCGGGTTCTCGATCAACTTCACACCAGTCCGTGGCGACAGGTAGAACCTCTGCTCATTCCTGTTCGGTTGGTAGGGGCGGTAGAGGCTCCGAAGGAGGAACAAGCTCGGCTGAGCTCCGATCTCTTGACACCGGAGAAAAAATGCCAGCACGTGCCTCCAAGTGTACGGCATCAACTGGGCGGGGCTCAAACCGTACCAAACGAGGACCTCTACAATAAATGGATGAAGCGGAAAACGAAGCCCGGCGTGCAAGGAGTCGAGGGGAAAAACACACGCGTCAGACGAAGACGACGTGGAGGCTCGGAATCCCGGTTCGGGGAGAAGTAGCCCGTACTCGGCTAGAATCTGGAACCCGGCTCGGATCCGGTGCAGATCAGCCTCGGTAAGAGACGAGATGGTATGATCCACCTCGGTTAACTCTCTCGGCTCATTCTCCTCTACGGACTTGGCGGTGCCCTGAGTCACCTTCTCCAACATCTCCTCGGAGTACTCCCGAACGCCTCCCACGCTCGACTAAACAATAGGCTGCCGACCGAACTCCCCCGCCGTCTTTGGCTTCTCGATGATCGTGACCACTCCCTTACCCTTCTGAGACTTCGCTTCGACCTCCTGGGGCGGCTCGGCTACTTCGCCCTCCTTGCTCAGCCGAACAACGCTCTGATCGGTCGGTTCTATCACCTCCTTCCCTTTGCCCACTCGGCCTACGACTTGGTCCGAGGCGGGGGTCTCATCCGAGGATGTAATCTTAACCATTTTCTAAAGAGAAAGGAGAGAGACTGACCTTGAAGTGACAACTACGGTCGGAAAAGTTCACCGGAACCAAGGAACGCCTTGCCGCGACAGCTAGCAGCGCTACCCAGGAGCTAAAAACTTCGATGGCGAAAGTAAAAACTGGATAGAGAGAGTGAAAGTGAATAATGAGACTTGGATTGAGGGGGGGTGAAGATTTATAGTAAAAAAGAAAAGTCCCTTGGACTTCCAAACGTAGGGGCGCGACTTTTGGGCCGCTCTCGAAACGTCGCGAAGGCCCAAAACCACTTTGTCTTTTCACCAAGTCAAGTGGCTCGGCACAACAGGATCTAAACCCGAACCACATGCAATCCGAACCCAGCAGCGAAGGGACCGGTCGGCCAACCGAGCAAGTGCCATTCCGAGCTCGTAAACGGAGAAAATTCACATTCTCCTCAACTTTCATGTATGATCTCGATCAGACGGCTCAGATCTTGCCAACGACGCTAAACGACAAGATAGCATTTTCTTGGGAACTGAACCCGTCTCGAGATTCGCACCACCATCCAACGGCTCAGATTGCGCCATGTCGCTCGGACAACCGTGCCCTCAGATCTCCGACCGGCCAACCGAGCAAGTGCCCATCCGACAGCG
Source organism: Hemerocallis citrina (assembly GCA_017893485.1). Lineage (NCBI taxonomy): Eukaryota > Viridiplantae > Streptophyta > Magnoliopsida > Asparagales > Asphodelaceae > Hemerocallis > Hemerocallis citrina. Next base: position 39,293,256 of record CM030360.1, read on the forward strand.
CGGAATGTCGCTCGGACAACCGTGCCCCCAGATCTCCACCTCTGTCTAAAGAAGCCAGGAAAAAAATTAGATTAAAAGTTTTAAGGCATCGCCCTCGGCGAGCCCCTCAGGCCCCAGGTCTCGGTCGGCATCCTCCTCACCCGTGAGCAAAACAAAGCCTGCGGCCTCGCAGCCGAAGCCAAGAATTGTTCAGGGATTAGAGAGAAACCGCCGACTCGTGGGGTCCGGTTAAAAAGCAGATCGGCACACCTCCCATCTCTAACTCCTTCGGGCTGACAACCATCAGGAGCCGTCAGCCCGGAAGGAAGACAGAGATCGGAAGAGACCCATCCTTTCGAAGCACACTGTCCCCCGGATCCGGACTTTGGTCATCACCTCTCCCACCATGATCTCCCCTGACCCTGACACCCGCTTCGGGCCGTCAGAATCAGGAGAAGATCATGGTGGAAGAACGACTGCCCGTCCTTCCGAAGCAACTCGTCCCTCGGGTCCGGAATACGGTCGTCACCACTTCTGCCCTGTTCTCCCTCGACCCTGACACGCACATCGAGGCTGTCAGGATCGGGAGAAGAACAAGGCAAAAGAGTGACCACCCCTCCGAACCTCTCGAGGTTAAAATTTCACAAGACAGGCATCCGCCTTGACTCCGGTCGTCACTTCCTCTGCTATGATCTCCCCCGACCCTGACATCCACATCGGGGCCGTCAGAACCAGGAGAAGACCATAGCCGAAGAGCAACCACCCAAAGCAGACGCCTCCGAGGGTTAAAACTCAACATTTGTTGCGACTGAAATGACAAGGGGAATGGGGTACTTATAACCTACCCTCCAAGAACCAGCCATTATGACCCTCGGGAGTTGAAACGCCACGCATTAATTGAAGGGCCCCATTCTTAATGACCCCGAGAAGTTGGAATGCCGCACAAACCCCGGGACACCATTAATGCCCATGGGAACAGAGCCTTCTCGAAACTCGTTCCACCAGTCAACGGCCCGGACTGCCATACCACGCTCGGATCGCCGAACAGTTGGAACTCCGGTCGGCCAACCGAGCAAGTGCCATTCCGAGCGTCAAAACGGAGAAAACTCACTTTCTCCTCAACATTCGTGTAAGATCTCAATCAGACGGCCCAGATCTTGCCGGCGGCGCTAAACGACAAGATAGCGTTTTCTTGGGAAACGCGCCCGTCTCGAGATTCACGACACCATCCAATGGCTCAGATTGCGCCACGTTGCTCGACTAGCCGAACACTCAGAGCTCCGGTCGGCCAACCGAGCGAATACATATCCGACGGCCCAGAGAGTTGTTCGACCAGCCGAACCCTCAGAGCTCCGATCGGCTAACCGAGCGAGATCACATCCGGCGGCCCAGAAAGCTGCTCGGCCGACCGAACCCTTACCCCTCCGGTCGGCCATCCGAGCAAGTGCCATTCCGAGCTCACAAACGGAGAAAAAAGCACCCGAACCACCACAACCATTGGATCTTCCAGAAATTCGCGCTCTCAGTGATGAACGGCCCAGATCTTGCCACGTGCGCTAAACGACAAGATAGCGTTTTCTTGGGAAACGCGCCCGTCTCGAGATTCGTGCCACAATCCGACGGCTCAGATCGTGCCACGTCGCTCGGACTGCCGAACCCCTGTGTCTCCGGTCGGCTGCCGAGCAAGTGCCCATCCGAGCTCGCAAACGGAGAAAAAAGCTTCCGAGCGATAACAACTGCCAGATCTCTCAGAAATTCGTGCTCGTCCATGATCAATGGCCCAGATCGAGCCACGTCATTAATCGGTATTTAAAATCATTTTTTATTTATTTAAATCGTTTTATTTATTTAAAAATTGCGAAAAATTGCTAAAAATTTGGGAAAATGAACTAAAAATTCTAGGAAATAATTAAAAATTCGGGGGGATATTTTCGAGCCCCTGAATGAACAATTATTGCCTAGAATGTACTGTTAAGGCCCCCGAACGATTAGTTAACACATCGCAAAATTAAATAAATAGTCCGAAAAAATAGATAAAAGCCGTCAAATACTCGATATGGCTAGAGAACAGCACAGGGCATCAAAAAATTACCTCACTACCCCCTTCGAGATTCAAAATCCTCCATTTGGACTCCGATACAACTCCACTAGCCACTAAAACAGTTAAACTACTCCTCAAAGGCTGATCACACTCGGTCTTTAGGAGTGGGGGGCTCGTGATATGGCTAAAAATGGAGTTAAATCGGAACCGTCTAGATTGGGCGCGAATCTTGAAGCTCGGGGGTAAAATGGTAATTTCACATACAAATGGGTCCGAAACGGGTACTGGATCTCCTTCTCACAGATCCAATAACCCACAAACGGATCCACTCCAATTGGGTACGGGTCCCGACCCGAGGCGAACCCAGACCAACAAGAGGCAAATCAGGGTCACTAATTTGACCAAGTCAACGAGCCTGATTTGCTCTCACCGGGAATTAGGGATTAGTTTCCTAAACAGACTGTGAGAATTTTACTCCCGGCAGTTACACAGGAAATCAGGTCCCTAATCACTCCCCTGACGACTATAAATACCTCCCCTCCACCACTGTGACCAGGTAATCACTCTTTTTCCACCTTAAGCTCTTTCATAATCTCCACTGGTTACTGACAAGAGCGTCGGAGGGTGCGTCGCCGGAATCAACCCCGGTGTATCGCACTTCCTTGCAGGTTGCGGCAGGAATCAGAAGGCTTGGATCTGCTGTTCAGATTTTTCTCGAACTCACAAATCTCATCTGTTTACCCCCACACCAGAATCAGCGATAACAGATATAGTGGGGATACTACCCACAAACCCAAAAGAATATAGTGCCACAAGACATCAAATCCATAGAGGTGTTTTCGAGACTGTTCAAGGAGGCACCACAATAAATCTTCACATTTTTCGGGCTTAAGAATATAGTGCAAAATCAATTTGAAGATCCGGTAAATTACTCTTCCCTACAAATGTCATGCCCCGCTTCCCAAAAAGAATACGGAATACAGATATAAGACAAAAGCCCAACGAATGATTTTCATCATCCATAAGCTGTTCAAGAATATTTACAAAATTTCACAAGATAATCAGAGTCAGAAGCAAAAAATACAACCAGACATGCATAATTGAAACAAGATACCAATAGAAATTACTTGAAACCAAATATAATAATCTCAAATAATCAAATTCTGAACAAGTCAAATATCCTGGGTCACATTGCCCAAATACAAGATAAATATCCAAGTAATCAAGTATATCTTATTCAAGTTCAAGCAACAATAATAATAACAAATAAAGCATGAAATCCAACACTAGTATCTCATATCTCCAATGCCATCGGGCAGCTGACCATCCTGATATGCAATTAATAAATTGCAGGAGAAGGAAAAAAGAAAACAAGTACCCATCAATTGCAAGTTATGTGCCACTTGTAATGTAGGATACAAGTACAAGGGATAGGTAAATCTAAGTAACAAGCCTAGCATGGTATAATCATGATAATAGAATATAAATCATGACATGGCAAGATGAGCAAGTATAATAGTATGTGTCGAGTGTCAAGTAAACAAGTGTCATGTACCAAGTAACCAGTATCAAGAATCATGTATCAAGTATCAAATCTCATGTATCATGTAGTCAAGCGTCAAGTGGACATGTATCATGTTCAAGTATCATGTATCAAGTCTTGTAATTATTACTATCTAGGTAGCACTTCATGCGCCCCAAAAACATAATACATGGTTGCTACAACAAACAGTTTCGCTTTAGATTTCGTAGGACACCATACAGGGCAGTGTACTCAGGGACAAGCTTCAAGTATCATGTAATCATATATCATGTAAACAAGCTCCATAACCCAAACAAGCTCTAGTATCGTGTCGTGTGTGTACGTGTCATGTATATCGTGTCAAACTCCACATGTAAACAAGCTCCAATAACCACTAGGTTCTTTCGAGTACATGTTTCTGCACTATCTACTACTAGATCTTTTTCTTAACCCCGGTTTGGTTATTTTATTATTATTAGTGTCCAACAAGCATGTAGATGTGCAAAACATATCAAGAATAACATGGCATGATCATTTGGCAAGTTCAAATTGCAAGATAAACATGTACGAGTACAAGATAGTTCATAAAAAAATAAAAATGAACAACTCTCAAGTTCAGGACAGCAAGACCACACTGCAGTAAAACAGTGATTCCCAGTGTTATAAACATGTAAATCTGAATCCGTTGAAACATCTAAAAAATAGACTCCCAACCGAATAGAGCAAGTATAAATAAGTCACATATTAATTCACAAAAATATAGCTCAAAAGTGATTTGAATACAAAAAATAGGTTCAGCCAGAAACTAGGAAAACGTATTCAAGAGTAGGAAAACAACATGAAAACTCAATAAATAAATCAACGAAAAATCTGGAGTATTCCCCTATATGTCTAGTATCTAAATATAAAGTTTCAAAATTTTTCAGTAAAATTAGATTAGTCATCAAAAATCATAAAACATCAATAAACGATAGTTTGGCAAATCTGGAATTCTCAACATTGCTGTACAAAAACTATAATGCCTCGCAACCAGTGAAACGAAATCCAAATTCGCCAAAGGGAGATGAAAATAGATAGAATTAGCTAAATTTTGTATTTCACAAATATTTTCCATACAGAAAAAGGAATCAAGGTGAAAATACGATTCTTTACAGAATAGCAAGCAAATTACAGCAAGTATAGTTTTCATAAACAACCATGAAACGGCATGTAAAACTCATCAATAAAATCTGCCAAAATTCTGGGCAATCCCTAGATAAGTATAGAAAAACTGACCAAATTCTAGATCAAAATAATATGTGTAGCACAAGAATAAAAATAATTTAGTCATCAAAATCACCGAGAAACGAAATCTGGAAAAGGTCTAAACCTCTGTAGCAAAACAGTCATATCTCACACATACGAAAACGAAATTAAGCAAGGTCAGAAGGATTTGAAAGCAGACGAATTTCTCTACAATTCATGTTTTATACTGAAATTAAGATTATGACCTTAATATGGTCTAAATTACTGATCAAGACAGATTATCGGCAAAATACAGAATTTCCACAAAAACCAAAAATCAACATAGATTCAACGAAACTTGATCCACACTCAACCAAACACGAAACCGAGTCTACCAAGTGTCCAAACAACATGGATTAGGGTATATAAAAAGTTCACAACAAGTTAATCACATGGATCTCAACAAATAGTCAAATTCTCACAAATAGTTCACATACATGATCAAATCAAGAACGGGCGAAAACCTAGTTGTTTCATGTCGAATTTATGTCGTGAGTCATATATGGTCAAATAGCACTATAGAGACGAAACCCAACAAGAATCACACACAAGAGTCGTCTCTAGAACCCAACTACATTATAAGTGGTATTTTTGACTTGTATCATACAAAGGAATTTGAGTACAAATTACTTGCCTTAATCGGAGACGAAAAAGAAGAACAATAAGAATAACGGGAACGAATCCCGGCAACGAACAAAACTCACGAGCGAGAAACCAACGAACCCCCGAACGATCTACACGCGCACTCGAGTACGTGCAAGAAAACCCAAGAGCAAGAGAGCGAGATATGGTGGATGGAGAGAAGACGGGAGAGAGAGAGAGATAGCACGGGAGTTTGGATATCCTGGTTTGCGGCCGAAAGTGTAAAGCGGAATAGGAGTGCATGCACAGGGTATATATGGAAGGGGAGTTTAGGGTTAGGCTATTAAGTCATGAGTTCGGGTTGGGCTTTATTGGGGCAACCGGGTAGTTAGGGTATTTGTGGGTTCGGGTGTAGGTAATCAGATAGGAGATTTGGGTGGGGAATTATATTAGGAAGTAGTGAAGGATTAATAATACTTTTGGTAGGTAGTAAATGGGTAATAGGCTTGAATGGATCTGGGGAATATGCATATAAGGCATGGTTGAATAGTTAGGATCTGATGGGATTTGTATTAGATGGTTTAGGATATAGGAAAATGGGTATTAGGGAAATGATTATTAGGATAAATAGTGAAGTGGGTAATTAACAAGGTAGGTGTAGAGTATAGTTAAACGGGTTTAAATGAATGGGTATATGGATATTGGAAATAATGGGTTAATGGGTTATAGGGTTTAATAGAATAAAATAACAATTAAAATATTCAGTTTAGGATTTTAATAGGAATATTAATAATAATAATAATAAACAATAATAATAACAATAATAATAATGGTATTAAAAATGACAGTAATAAGAATAATACTAAGAACAATAACAATAATAAGGAAAATGATAAAAATAGGAATAGTACTAATAATAACAGTAATAGTAATAATAATAAGATATCAAGGTAATAATACAATAATAAGATTTACAAACAAAATTATCGATCGAAATAGATTTTAATAGAAGATCAAACACTACATTTTGATAAAAGAATTTGAAAACCGACGAAAATAATTTGCGAAAATTTTAAATACAGAAAATACACAAAAATACATTTTTGGAAAAAAATGGGTTACAACAAATTTTCCTCTGTTTCAGTAAGAAAGACTGATCTATTGCTTAACAAACATAAATAGAGGAAAAGGCTTCATGTAGCCAACCCCTAAAGATTTGGCAGAGGGTTTGTGTTGTTGATGATATGCTCCGTTACTTTTTTGTCTGTCTATCTATTGCATTCATGGACTATCTATTTGATGCAGGTGAAATCAAAGAAAAAAAATATAATGAAGGAGAATTCAAAGCAAAAAAGTTAATGCAGGTAAAGGACTTTTGACTGAGGACAAGAATAGGGTTCTCAGAATCTCAATGCAGCCAAATGTGTCGTAACAAGTCATGCAAAATTTGTTAGCCTTTGGTGCTTGTCACGTTTTTATCATATGGTGAGTTAATTCTAAAATCTCATGGTGAGCTAATATCTGCTTGCTCAAATCCATATTTATCTATTCTTCCAAGTCCGCTCTCGGTCCCTTGGTCCCTTTCATATTCATTTGCCACACAAAGCTTTCAGCACTGACTTTACGTATTGTTCCTTCAAAATCCAAATTACAACTCGCAAAGACTTAAATTACTCCCAAAGACTTGATGTTGCATACCATTCACCAGGTATGTTGTCATCGCTAACATATCCACCCAAAATTGTTATAATGAATTTCAATCAAGTCTTGACTAATATGCATGATGCTCTTCTAATGTCCATAATGTGGACCAATATAAATTAGCTAGTTTGATAAAAAAATATAAATATATATGATAATACTTACAATAGACTATTACACATTGAGCCATGAAGCTGATCCTAATAACTCGATCAGTCTCCATGTAATGTAAGCAGATTTGTACTGACACTTACTATATATAAGTTTGGTAAGTTAAACATAGTTGCTTTGCTTTGCTTTGTGTGGCAAATGAATCAGATTCGGAATTCAGATTTGGAATTCAGTCTCCAAGGCATCGAAATCAACTTCAGAATTTAGATTCGGAAAATTAAGGACTTCAAGGAAAGTGAAGGATTCAGGGAAATAGTTTAGCCAGCTACCATCAAGATCATCAATAACACATTCCTATAACCAATATGTCTAGCTCAGTCAAGTTCCTATAACCAAATTTAGCTTTTAGCATCTAGATGATTAATGTATGCAAATTCCATTATTAGCATGTGAAAAAATAACATAACTACCTCTAATATGAAGTGAATTATAAATTAAGTTAATACTATCCATAGAATTAATGATTTGGATCTGCATATTCAAGTGGATATCATTATTGAGCATTGTACACGTAACTGGAAGTACAAGTAACATTATTCAAGAAAAAAATATAGTCTTTTAATTCTAATCTGAATATCTGATCAATATTATTAATAGTTAATACAGTAAAGCTTTAGAAGTGAATGAGAACTAAATAGAGATGGATGAAAAACACATCTTATAATCAATCTAGCAACCTTCTCATTGACCATTGATCCATCTTTACGAGTGCGAGTATCAATGTAAATCTCTTTACGTTGAGGTGATAATCCTTTGCCTTTTTTTTTCTGAAACCAAACAAACAAGTTATATGTATTTTGTAATTACATTTTACTCAATGAAAAGTAAAAACATAAACAAACCTTTTCATCAATCAGTTTTGGGATACTTTTTGTACTCATACAATGGAGATCTTCAATCTTAGCACGATTTTGTCTATTAATTTTACTTACTTTCTACAATTGATACAACAAATTATTAGATGAATGAAGAAACCAAAGTCAAAATATTACTCCTAATATGCAAGAATCTATTTGCTATATGACTTACTTGTCCTTCTTCAGAAAACTAATTACGAACTAATTCACGATATTGATTTCGGTCAACCCTATCATCCGGTAATGCAGATGCAACTTCTTCTTCCGTTTTACTCGGGTCATATGCCATTACTTAAAATGCTCTTCCATTGTCTCCACTTCTCATTCAACAAAGATTTCAACATTTCTCTTGTTGTGTCATTTATAGGAGGAACAAACTCAAATTTGGACTAAACAAAGAAAGATGTTAAATAAATACAACATAAAATGAGTCATATTACAACTTTTGATACAATATAATTTAAATATACAATTATAATACCTCTATTATTCCCAGCATCGCATCTTTGTCCTCCTTTGGCATGTCTTTCCAGGATTTGTAGCTGATGGGAGCATATTGATGCCTTCGAGCCATACTGCCTACGAAACGAGTAAGAGTTGTCCCTTCCTCACCAATGGGTCAACCGTTCTTGTCTAAATTAACAATTATGAAATCACCATCTTCCATGTTCACACATCTAACATTCTTGTTGGGCCTCTCAACCGTTTATGTTTTGCATCTATAAGTAAAACAAAACTAATATAATTAAATTGTTATAGATAAATAAAGTATAAATCGTATGCGTAACACAAATGCTGATAAACGCTAGATGACTTTAAAGAAAAACTTTTCAACAATTTGATGTGCTTTCAATAGATTCTGGACATATTTGTGTACTAAGTGTAACACACCGAATTCCAAAAACAGCTGAATTCGAGATTTCCACAGGATCTTTACACTTCTTTCGTACAATTTTACAAGGAATTTAAAACTTTTATTTCAACAATAATTACATCAGAGTCTTTTACATTAATACGCAGCGGAAACAATAAAATACAACAATAATGAATGTACAACTGTTACAACTTTAACATTTAAGTAGTCAACAACATCAAATCATCTTTATATCTTCATGTAACTCCAAATCCTGCATATAAAACTGTGGGCGCGTCAGTTGCTTACAACTGATGAAATATTATACACGGCCATCCTCTCTATGCCGGGAACAGTATAACGATTCTTAAATACTTTAGCAAACACAAGCTTGATCACAAACAAAGCTACAAAGGGACTATCCTGTTGATGTCGTGTTGTGCGGTGCACTTAGTCCTTAATGCAGTTATTATATTACATGACACTAATGCGCACTTATTCGGATTCTATGCATCCCATACTACATAGGTCCGAGGGCAAGCCCTTAATCGTACTTCATCTTGTAGGGTTCAATCCCTCGTCATGACTTAATCTACTACTGTAACTACGGTAAGTATCCTAGATGTTTTCTGACATACGAACTCATGTCTAGACGCCCTGGAGGGAATCCCAACGCACTGACACATGACTCATCATGCAGGCATCCTGTGGTAATTCAGCTCCTACCATAGACATGACACCACCCGCAATCGTCCAACACCCCACGAGCATCGCCACCGGGACGGTACTCTGGAGCAGTATCCTCGCCCTGACTCATCATGGGACATCCTGGGATACGCTCTCGCCGCTAATCCAATGGCCCTCATACTCAGTGTTTTTCTCTTACTTTCATCACATCTTCACTATGTAACTATCTGTAATTTCGGTAAGTATCATAGATGTTCTATGATTACAAGCACGTGTACAGAAAACCTGGAGGGAAATCCCACGCTATGTCTTGACTCATCAAGCATGCATTCTGCGGTAATTCAGCCTCCTTCATGGCACACGATCCTCTTGCAACCACCAAACATCCCACAAGCATTGCTACCGGGATGGTACTCTGGAGTAGTATCCACGTTATGTCACGACGCATCGTGAAGACAGCCTGTGCATACTCTCACAACACCCATCCAATAGCCCTCATACTCATGTTTTTCTCTTACTTTCATTACAGCCTTACAAAAAAAGAAAATCATCACAACCTAGAGCTAGCTTACCCTACCGGACTTAAACCAAAACAACAGAGACAGTCAGCCTACCTGGCTACTTCTCAAGAGACGCTCAACCCTCAACGGTTAGCTCTCAAAATCATAAATAAAACTGCCGGTCACTAGGGTCTCGCCTAGCCTCTAGATTCCAACAACTATCTCTTTCTAGAGATCAACAATATTTCATAATTAATCTCAAATAATCATTTCCATTTCTTTTGTTCACAACTCTTTTCTCAAAACATTTCTTTTATAATCTCATGACATGAGAATAATTCAATTCGATATCTTTATCAATTTCATCTTTCATATCCTTGTATGTATTTCACAATAAAACTCAATCAAAATATTAATAATCATAAAATCTCGTATTCAAATTTATTTAACTGTCATTTGTCAAGAATCAAATCCAAACTCATGACCCAGAAAACAGTTCAGTTCAGTCGACTGGTGACAGTATCAGTCGACTGTTCTGCGAACATCAAAACATCTCAGTCGGTATCAGTCGACTATCGACAAAGAATCAGTCGATTGTTTTACGAAACTTTAAAACATCAATAATACACAGTCGGTTCAGTCGACTGTCGATCAAGAATCAGTCGACTGTTCCGCGAATACTTTGAAAACTCAAATACCAAAATTCAGTACAACAGCAGTCGACTGTGAAGGTAGACAGTCAACTGTTCTGCCAACGAAAACCACTTTCTTATACTTGCCAGTCGACTGTAGGAAGTAAACAGTCGACTGTCAATTACACCAATTACTGCCGGCATATATTTTTCGACCTTTTAATCGATTATACTTCCACACAAAAAAGTATAGATCATTTCCAGAATGTATTCCTTTTTAAAAACAATTTCGTATATGTTCACAAATCCACAAGTTTCTCATTTTTTTCAATGAAATCCTTAAAATGCATCAAACATATATCCAATCGATTTTCCAAATAAACCGTTGTCTTTTATCAAAAAATTACTTTACAAGAATCTCTATACTCGTATAAATAATATTTTGAGGTTGTAATCACACTTCTTTGCCACATTCTCAACAAACAACATATTTGCATTATTCTAATCATGTCTCAACATGCATCAATTTCATATAAATCATTTCAATTCTAGCACCTCAACTAACAATCATAATCATTTAGAAAATGGAATTGCAATTTGCATCTACCACACCAATCAAGATTTAACAATTCATTTCTACATTAATTTGCATGTAATCTCATAATACAAATTCAATTTCAACCAAATGAATCATATATCATCTATCATGCATTTTCTACTCCTAAATTAGAAAGCATTTAAGAAACACCCACCTAAAGTTGAAGAAATACGAATAGAAAGCTCCTAGAAAAATCCCTTAGAATGCACGAATAGATCCTTCTCCTCCTAGCTCCTTGCCAAAACCGAAAGCTTCAAATTGGGTTGTATAGCCGACCTCCAATGGGGAAAACTCAAAACTACTCAATCTTTTTCTTACTCAAATCTTTTCTCTCTTTAATAAATTTTTCTAATGTACTAAGATAAGAAGAAACTATGGGGTATTTATACATAATTTTGGGTGAATTGAATGGCTAGGATTAGATCAACTAGTTAGAGATTAAGGGCTAGGATGAATTAGGGAGTTGTAGCAACTACCCATGATGAGATAACTACCTCCACACTACTCCCATTTTCTAAAATTTAAACTTGCTTTTCCCCTACTTTAAAATCCAAAATTTAGTTTTTTCCCTCTTTTATGAGCAGCCCGGCCCCAACAATCTGTGCACATCGCACGTGTGCACGTGCACGTGCTTTGTGTACAAAACAATTTATTTATTTACTCCTTTTAAAAACAATTATTTATATATGTAATAAATACATAAAATTAACTTAGAAATTATACTTTTCGTGCACAATAAAAATAGACACAAACAATTTCATGAAATTTATTTTGAAAGAATAATATGCTTAAAACACGTGCACTAAAACACGTGCGTCGCCCGTAAAATCTCAAAATACAAAAATTGACTTTATCAACCTGAAAAATATTTATAGTTAATTGGGATGCAACATAAAGTATATTTAATATACATTTTCGATGATATACTCAAACATACAGAAAACACGTATATTGCACGTATAAAAATTATTTTAATTAAAATAGACAAAAATTGAATTCCGTTTACAAAAATGAATTTAAATATATTTATAAAAATAAATAATCGAAACTCATCGAAAAACTTTGCACGTAACGGTGGAATACCCGAAATCGACACGTGCATCGATAATACGTAAAAGCACGTAAAACTCAAGGATTGAAATTTAGCATTTGAGTTGTTTCAAATGGAATTTTAAGAATACGGGATTGCGTAAATAATCGGAATTCAAAATACATATCAAAATGCGTTATGGATATAATCAATAATAGTACAAAATGCACGTGCGTAATACCCGTGGGCAAAATTGTCAATTAAATTTTGCGGGGTGTTACACTAAGTATTTCATGCATGAACACTAATGTTAAACATTGTGGTCACCATCAATAGTAGGATGATACTGCTATTCTATTTCAGACTTGAGGTTATTTGTCTCTTGAGTTTGATTTAATTCCTCATGGCAATATGATCCTCCACCCATTTTCTGTGTGATCATAACCTACATGACAGAAAAGTATAATTTTTCATCCACCAAAAGGCATTTGATTTATGGCAAGCCTCTTTTATATCAAATTGTTTCCTTAGCCAAGATTGGTTTATGGCATGGATAACAGAAAGGGTGTGTGAGAAATATGCAAATATCTAATAAAACTATGTAAATAAATATATAAAGTGTAAATGAAGACTGAAGAGAACTTCTGAAGTTGGGGAAAGGAAAACAAAGATACCTCGTGAATTATGATTTAATCAAGACAATTTACCAATGATGTTATCACATATCTACAAGGTCGGCTTGTGCCTTATAATTATCTTTGTATTTTTCCCCTAGGTTTAACAATGTACCAATGATGTTATCACATACATTTTTTTCAATGTGCATCACATTAAGGTTGTGACGCAATACATTATATTGCCAATAAGGCAAAGTGAAGAAAATGCTCTTCTTTTTCCAAGGTTGTGCCCCATCCTCTAGACCTTCTTTTCTAGTTTCATCTATTTGGCTTAAAATTTCAATTCCATCAAATCTTCTCGGAGGATTTCTTAACTCCCTTGTTCCGTCAAAATCCCTGCTATTCAACCTCCACTTGTGGTTAGGCGCTAACCAACGGCGATGGCACATGTAGCAAAATTTTCTACCATGACGTAACCATCGTGAGGTAGTTTCAATACCACAACATGGACAAGAATATTGACCTTTAGTGCTCCATCTAGATAGGTTTGCATATGCTGGAAAGTCATTAATAATCCACATTATAACAGTACAGAGTTGGGATGTCTCTTTCTTTTATGCATCATAGGTTTTAATTCCATCATCCCATAACTCTTGTAGCTCTTGTACTAATGGTTGTAGATAAATATCAATGTTATTTCGGGACCTTTAGGACCTTGAATTAGTAGTGATAACATGAAGAATGATTGTTTCATGCACATCCAATGAGGAAGATTATAAGGAATTATCATGACTGGCCAAGTGCTATGGTAATACTCATAGTCTTGAAAGGATTGAACCCATCAGAAGCCACTCCTAGTCGAACATTATGAGGATCTAATGAAAATGTTGTATATCGAGAATCAAATTCCTTCCAAGCAAGTGAGTCAGCTGGATACCTGAGAAAACCATCATTCAATCTACCCTCATGGTGCCATCTCATTGATTCGGCAATTTTGGATGACATGAACAACCTCTACAGACTCGGTTTCAAAGGAAACCATCAAAGGATCTTTGCAGGGAAGTTCTTTTGCTCTTCAGAAGTCTTTATTCTATTAGCTTGTACATCTATATCTGTTGGCTTCCACCTTGACGTACCGCACTTTGGACATACTTCATCTTTGATATATCTATCCCGATACAATATGCAGTCATTAGGACAAGCATGGATCTTCTCATACCCCAAACCTAACCCTAAAATCATCTTCTTCGTTTCATAGTATGACTTTGGCGAAACATTTCCTTCTGGTAGAGCATCTCTTAATAAATCCAGTAACATAGAGAATGACTTTTCACTCCACCTATGAAGACACTTTAAATAATACAAATGTACCATAAATGATAACTTACTATACTTCTTACAGTTTGGGTAGAGCATTTGCTCATTTTCTTTCACCAAATGGTAAAACTTAATGTTCTCTCCTACTTCTGGATTCCTTTCACCTTCACCACAAAATGGCTCATCTACAGGATGCATTGGAAAAACATCACGAATTAACCCATCCATGTCATGCCCCATTTCTAAATGTTGTTCAGTTGTGCTACTTGAAGTTGTAGGCCTCTCACCATAAAATATCCATTGCCTATAACCTCTAAGAAATCCACGTCGTGGATCAGTTAAGTGTTCATAAACACTTGTGCGAGAATGTGATTTACAATTGGCGCATTTTGTACAAGGACACAATATTTTTCCGTTATCTTCTGAATGTTGAAAAGCAAATTCAAGAAATTCATTAATCCCTCGAATATACTTCACTTTGTTTTGATGGATCGCGGATCTACCCTCTATACTCCATTTGAAAAAATTAACTGAAAATGTAAATAAATAATAATTAAAAAATAGAGAAGAAAATGTACATAAATAATTATTAAAAAATAGAGAAAAAAATATGTGCGTGTGTAAGGGATAATTCCAGTCGTTATTTCACATAATCTCTTGTTTTCAACTCCCGTTCAATACCAAGTTCAAAAAAATTGGTATATAAATTATGTGGATATGAAGTAGTACACGACAAAATTATTTTTTGTCTTTTACATGTTAGAGGAAAAGAAATAGATTGTTCGCAAGATCCAAGAGATGTATACTACATATAAGCTGAGTTTATTTTGCTTCACCAAAATTTGTGGGGGAAAAATTAGTTTTCTAATTATAATATTAGAAATAATGGCAAAAATAAATTTGTAGTGTCAAGATCTAGACCCAACAGTTGGTTTTTAATTGTTATTTTTCTGTGACTTCGCTTCTATTCCAAGTCTGGTGAAATCTTTTAACATCAATCAATTAATAAGTTTTCAAGAAAACATAAGCCCCTTAATGGAACTGGTCTAAACTGAAAATTATCACGCTCAGCTATTTCTGTACTTGGAATAATAGACTGCTTCAGTGTTGATTTGGAACTTGTAGTTATGAACTGAATTTCTTTTAGATTTGATTGAGCTGGAAATGGATGGGAAACTAATGAATCCGCACACTAGTCTATCTTGAACATTGCAGTATTTATATATGCAGGTGCACAGATGTGGCTGTTTTGTGGTGGATTCGGATTCTCACCACTTTCCAGGAACTTACTGCCGAGTGCTGAGTTATTATAAGAAACATCAATGGGTACGTTTCGTTCCTATTCTTCTAAGTCAAAATGTTTCGTTCGTATTGTGTAGTAAAAATATAGACTAGTTGCTTCACTTTCAATTCTATGAAAATGCCAAGACTAAAGGTTGCCTCACTTTCAATTTATATTTCATTACACTATGAAAAACAGTCTTCTTCAAGAAAACCCACATCCATATTTATGTAACAGTTGTGATGGCTAATATTATTACTTAGATATTCTCTTATAATAAATATATATATTTTTTGGCTAATATTATTACTTTAAATATGGGATGAGAAAATTCAATCCATTTTTGGTGCTTTTCACCAACAGTATATTCATGAAGATTTTTGTAACTATATTTACTCTATAAAAACCTTGGTAGGCTAATAGAAAGATAGCAAGTGATACTTAGGAAGTAACAAAAAGTGAATATAACTTAAACATGACAGCACTTCAAATCCAATAATGAATATTGATGAAGAACATAACAGCTGATCATGCTAAGGCATATTTGTTCTTATCTTGGGATGTTCTCCAGCACAATTATTTTCCTAGTGCATAAACAAAGAATGATATTGGGATGATGGAATTGAAATCAATAGTGTTATATTGAACATGGCAATCATGCAAGAATCAGTGAAGCATGGTAAACAACAACATGGCAATCAAAATTCATCAACTAAGGGGGAAGCACCAAGCATCAAATTCATACCTAGGGTTTGCAAAATTAATCAAAAATAGATGGCCGCGGGTGATGGTGGAAGCAGTGGGTGACGGCGGATAACGAAAGACGACGGTGGAGGAAGAGATGGGCGACGACGGTGGGTGGCGGCGAAGGAAGATGGCGACGGTTGAAAGGAAGACGGCGGTGGCGGTGGCGATGGTGGGAGGGGGACGACGACGACGACGTGGATGAATGACAACGGCGATGTGGTGAGTCGGGGATTCGGGTGTGAGAGAGAGGAGAGAGAGAGAGAGAGATGGGTGTGAGAGAGAGTGTATAAATTGAGAGATTTGGGATTTGGGGGGGGGGAATGAAAAAGTTGGAGGGAAAATAAATTATGGAATATACCTACAGTGTTTTATCCCGTTAGTAAAACTTATAGTTACGGATTAAAAGCTCTAAAGCTAGGATACCTATACCCACAGTTTACTATACATTTGTAGATATATAATACCTATACCCACGGTTTTAGTGATCCGTCACTATAAGTGCCCGTTGGTATATGGCAAATTACTTGTAATGTTTTCTTCATTCCTTTTGAGTTCACGCGGGTTCCTTTTTTTATTTCAAGGAGTTTATTTTTTGAGTTCATGTGGTGGGTGGGGACTTACGATAAGGAAGATGATGCTAAAGAGTGAGAGTTCCATGAAAACTGATCAAATATGTGTAACATAGTTTATATAGTAAATTCATCTCAGTGCCAACTTCTTATCGAGTCTGGATAACTCAGAATTATTCTGTAGCAAAATATTGTTCATACTGCAGTAGTATTCTCAAATATTGTTCACAGGTCATCGAGCATTTTGAAAATATTATGGCAATACAAAAGAAATAGTGAAATCCAACATCAGCTTACCTTGTCTAGTGGTATGTGCAACCAACATGCCTCAAGCTCAAATGTGAAAATATTAATACTTAAAAACAATGTCATGCACTAAACTAATTGTAACCTCCGTTCTCGCAAATACGTATTTCCTAAGTATTTTCTGTATTTCAATATTTATAAACTCAGTATTTGTTAAATTCGGCTTTTATCTTTTATTAAAGTGTTTTCTAATCGAAAATGATATTCATTTTGAATGATGGTGTATTTTAATCTTACATTCTATTTCTTATTGATCAGCTATTTATATTTCAGCCCAAATCAAATATATTATTACTATTTGAATTTTAATAAATTTGTCATTCTCAAATCCTATTTTGACACATATCATTATTATTATTGTTATTATTATTATTATTATTATTATTCTTAGTATTATTATTATCAGTATTATTATTGTTATTGTTATTATTAGAATTAATATTGCTATTGTTGTTATTATCATTATTATTATTTTAAAGTACAAACCAAGTATATTATTTATATATGACTATTCTATTTATTCGTGAAAAGTCAAATCTTAACCTAGTTGTATTCTTCCAATTAATTTTATTTTGTTGAACCCTGAGATTTTTGTACAACCTATTTAAATTGTGTATGTTGAATACTCTAATTCATCTAATATATTTCTATTTGTTTTTTCTTATTGCATTTAATCCCTAAACCCTATAGCCTTCTCTTATTGGATCCTACCCTATAACCTGTACCCGCTACCCAATAACCTAACATCCCTACCCTATTCCCTATAAATACTAAATATTCTTTAACCCTAATTAACCCCATATTAATCACCCTCAGCCGCTCCTAATTTTTCCCTGTTCACTGTCTCCCATCTCTGTCTTGCGCCAAGCACAACGCCGCCACCCTCATTATCTCAACCACTGCTGCCCTCCGTCTTCTCCATCGCCTGCACGTCCTCACCACTTCATCACCATCTCCCTCGTCCTTGTTCTCTTCGACCGCCTCCCATGTTTCATCCCAGTCGAAACCCATCCCGTCCTCTCCTTAACCTCGTCAGCACTCCGCCTCCACCCTCATCCGCCCCCGGGCAACTCTCCTCGTCTTTGTCCCGTCGTCCTTGTCTCCACCTTCGTGCAATCGATCCAATCACCTCTGTTTTCTTTCAAAACAGAGGACCGCCACTCGCCGCCCTCGCAGTCGGTCCCTGACCACCTTCCCATCCTCCATGACTGCAGCTTGCAGTCACCGTCGAGCTCTGCTGCCAGTAAGACCTCCCCACCGTCCCTCCATCGAAGCCAAAGCTCTGCCATCGCTTACCTTTGATGTTTCCTGTTGGGGGCAGATCAGCTATCTACTGTTTGGGATCCACGGATCGCTGGCTACTGGTTGATCTTAATCTATGATCTTTTGATATCGATCATTGATTGCTTGATCTTACACTTGATCATCGATTGTGATCATCACATCAAGGTCCGCTTTGTCCGCGATCGCCGTGATTGCCATAGGGATTCTCACCCCGTTATTCTATTATATTCGAATTGACCGTTTAACAGCAAGTCTCTTCTTGAACTAGTTTTATTGTTCTTGTTCAAGATTTCTTTGATCTCCACAAGTAGATCCTGATTTTCATCGTATTGTTATGCTATTCATCTTCCGTTGAGTATATTAAGGGTTTACACGAGCTAACGCAAGATATTATTGACTTCGTGCAAATATCTCTGACTCAAACCCTAGTCCTTATTGCACATTGCATATACACGTTATACATGAAAATAAGTAGATTCATGTTATAGAATTGTTTGATGACTAGAATGTTGCCGATTGAATAGTATTTCCATGAATTAATTGCCAAGCCTGCAAATCGCATCAGAAATCTTGAAAATTGCATGTTAATCATCAAATAGCACTTTGTTTATTAATTATGATGAATTATATGCTTGTATGATGAAATTCTTGCCTATTCATGTTGAATTTTCTGGTCTGCTGTTTTTTTTTTTTTTTGTATTAGAATTTCGAACTTGTTTCTGTAGTAATTTGAAAGAACTTTGTGAATATGAATTGTAGCCTCGTGAGTGTATTTTCCAGAACTTTTGACGAAATTGAATTCCGAGTTATAAACTGTGAGATATCTATCTTTTAGTATTGCTGGGTTTGGATTTCTAGATTCACAAATTTTTTGTGTATCGCCTACATTTAATAATAAATAGAACATGTTAACAGTAAAATTAAAATATGAAATTAATTTGGCTGGTACTAGACATGTGTAGGAATCACCTCGAATTTTTGTAGATTTAATTGATGCGTATTCAAACCTGAAACATATATGTGAGCACAATCTATAATTTGCTGTCTAAACATAAAATCTGTAAAGAATAGGAAATTGAACCTAGTTTATGTGATTTTTATATGTCGTATGTATATTCGTTGGAACCTACAGAGAGTCTAATTTCTATAACTTCTGACGGATCCAGATTTACTTTTCTGTAGCAGCCGGAATATCTATTTTTGTACAGTAACGTCCTGCTATCCAGATTGTATAATTTGTGTTGAATTAATATTTGTTTCTTGCTTTGTCTGTAACGAGTAGAATTAGTCACACCTAGCATGTTACAACCTTGAAACTTTCTTGCATGCTCACCTAGGATGAAATAAAATGATAACAAGCCGGGGTAATATGGGCTGACTTGGTATTGAACAATCGGAGACTGTACTCGGTCGGGGTCCCTTGCCAGCTAATTCCCGTATACTCCCGTAAATTTCCGTAATTCCCGTAATTCCCGTAAATTCCCATAATTCCCGTAATTCCCGTAAATTCTCGGTTACTGGGCCGAGTACACGATCCGTTGAATTCACCATCAGTCTAAACACTCACTGTTTGCTTGCGATGAACCTGTGGAACGGGACGCAGTAGTACATGCACTAGATAGGTTAATAAAATGATTAATAACCTGCACTTGACATTTCATGCCAGATCCCGTATACAGTCACTGATATTTGGAATCATTAATTATCGCATGATTAAACATAAACCTTTGACATTATTGCCAATCTTTGTCTTTGTTCTTGACTTTGATCCCGTCCCTTATTTTTGATATACCGTGTTTCCTATTACTCTCTGTTTTTCCTCTACTTGCTGTCCATGACTTGCTCTAAGGACATTAATTTCTCTCTTTTTTGATCACGAGTTTACAAGTACTGAAGGAACACTACTAGAAGGAATTGGTGAGCAAGCTCTCTGAATATCGGAGCTGGACTATTAGACTACTATTGTTATCTCTTGTTATTTGCTTATTTTATTACTTTTATCATACTTTGTATTCCGGGATTTTATGACCCAAACTTTACTTTTTCCCAGATATCGGATATTATTATTTGGATTATTTCATCTATTATTGAAGTTGATCTTTGTTTATGTAATTATATTTTCTTACGTGGTTGTATTCTCTTGTATAATGTTGAGTTTTTGGGAAGCGGGGTGTGACATTAATGCTTATGTATGCAGTTTTGATGGCCATCAGAAATACACAATTGTAATTACTTTTTATTCAATAATTCCAACTTAATGGATGAGGTTAAGTTAACGGAGAAATGTGTTAAATGTACTTTTTCAAACGTTATATGGACATATTATATTGGGCAAAAACCAAAGTACCCCCGCAACATTTGGCCTAAGTACAATATGCCCATACAACATTTGAAAAAGTACACTAAACCCATTTCTCCGTTAACTTAACCCCATCAGTTAAGTTATAATTATTAAATTACCTTTACCCTTACCCTTTAATAATCAAATATCTTCTTCTTTTTTCTTTTTCTTCATTCCTTTTTTTCTTTCTTTTTTCTCTATTCTTCCCTTTCTTCATTCATTTTTTCTTCTTTTCGAAATTTCAGATTCACTGTTCTCTACTTTGTTGAGGGGTTTAATCAAAAGTAAAGAATTCTTCTATGAGGGATCATGCTGGTTAATTAAAAATGGAGAGTATATCCTTATCTTTGAAGACAGATGACTTCCAACTCGTGTGCAACTCTTAAATCAACCAGAAACTCCAAATGTAGAAGTAACCAGAGTTGTGAAGTTGATTGAGGATGGGCTTGAATGGAATAGAAATTTGGTAAGATCAATATTTGATGATGAAACATCAGAGCTTATATTACAAACTCCAATTTGTTATGGTGCACCTGGTGGAAAAGATCAATTTTTTTGGCCGCCAATTCGCAGAGGAGTCTTTTGTGTTAAATCGGCCTAGATCGGTCGGTTAATTGGAAGTCTCAACTACTCCAATTAATATGAATTTCAACAAATTGTGGAGTTCAAAACAAGTCCAATCACTAATTCTATGCTTTCTCTGGAGAGCATTATGCAATGCAATAATGGTGAATGAGAAGATATCCAAAATCTTCCCCAAGTAGATCCTTGATGCCCCATGTGCGGTGATAATATTGAATTGAACATTCATTTTCGGAAAGAAGAATCTGAAATTTCAGAAAGAAGAAAAAGGGAATTAAGAAAGGGAAGAATAGAGAAAAATGAAAGAAAAAAAGTAATGAAGAAAAAGGAAAAAGAAAAGATTTTATTATGAAAGGGTAAGGGTAAAAAAGTAATCTAATAATTATAACTTAACGGATGGGGTTGAGTTAACTTAGAAATGAGTTTAGTGTACTTTTTCAAACATTGTATGAACATTTGTACTCGGGCCAAACGTTTGGGGAGATGGGGGATTACTTTGTTTTTTGTCCTAAATTATATGGCAACCTCTGAAAGAGCTGGCATGGGGAGCCGGAGAGTTAGTTCATTGGCATGGTTCAGATGCGGAGAAGATAAGGTATTCCATATTTAAGCTTGAAGGAATCATGATATTAATTTACCAGAATCCATGTGCCCAATCTACCGTATTTGATTTAGTTTTCACTGGACTTTTGGCTACCTAGCTTGTATTGAAATGCACACACTACAGTTTCTGTTTTACTGATAATATGGAAAACATTATCCTACCATGTGTATTAGCTTTCTGTTTTATTTGAGATTATCACAAATTTCTAATCATTCTTGAGAGGGCATAAAAAACTTACCCCAATTAGACATCAGTTATAAGAGTGAAGAAAAATACAGTCCTTCATTTGGAGAAAGAATTTATCAAATGGAGGGAAAACATTTGTTTTGACTGACATGATGGTTGTGATATTGATTTCTGGTGTGCTTAAATTATTTGTATTTTACCTCTAGAACCTGTTTTGTTCAATCTTTTTGGGTGATGCCATTGCCCACGACCAAAGTTTGGCTCGATCATTGGTTTCAGGGGAGGGGAAAGAAAGAAAAAGGAGAAGTCTGTGAAGCATGGGGTCATCACTATACTATGGATTCATTTGTGTTCAAGCTCAATCACTTTCTTGAAGAATAACTAGGTGCTCCCATCACCTTCGAGCAAGAGCTTCACTACTTGTGGTTCTTTTTGCATCTTCATCATAGCCAGAGGGAAGGCTTGAATGTCTCACTACTTGACTGAATGCTTTGCTTCTTCGAGGAGGTCTTCTTGGTTTGAAGGATGGAAACGGTTTGTTTGAGCTCTCGTTTCTTCTGTGTAGTTGTTAGAACCTGAATGTAAAATAATATAAAACTCCAACAAAATTGTGAAGAAATCCAAGACAAGAAGAAAAACAGTAAGTAAATAACTTGTATAGAGTCGAGATTTTAGAATCTCTGTCCTTAAAGCAGAATTCGCCCCGTAGTGTGACGGTTACCGGCGAATTGCTTCCCAGGATACAACTGTACCTTCTCTGAAGAATGCAGCACCCTTGCTTCGGAGACAACGAACTGCTGTCTGTGTGTACTCTCAGTTGATAGACACTGACTCAGAGCAGAGAAAGAAGAGAGGAAAATGTCAAAAATCTGTATATCTGTATAGAAGACTTCTGTCTGGATTTATAGAGGAAAGGTGGACTGGAGACTGTTCAGTAGCTGCCATTACTCTGTAACAGCAGAGTAATGGGGACTCTTCAGATTCATAACTGGTGAGCCATTACTCTGCTGTTACAGAGTAATGGCCCCAGTTACTAAATCTGAAAAGCCTTTTTTAAGCCAGACCAAACCAAACCAAACCAAACCAAGCCGAGGCCGAGGCCGGGGCCGGGGCCGGGGCCGGAGCCGGGCCGGGCCGGGCGCGCGCGTGTGTGTTTGTCATTTTGGCTAAGTCCTCTCTCCACTACACGTTAGTGATAACCCCCGGGCCACACCCTTTAGTCCAGTTTTCTAGTATATATACTAGACAAAATCATTTTCAATTTTCGATATGGGACTATCTATTTCTCCAAGTTGCCAAGTTAGTACATTTCAAGTACCCAACTTTGGATCAACATTTCTCATTCATACGGAATTAGTTTTTGGCAAGTGAGTATACTACGGAATAGTGCTCGTCGAGAGGATCGCAATCCACTCACTTTCCGGTGCCGTCGGTGGCCGGAGCTCGCCGGAATCCGGCCCGAAAAACTGCAAAAATTATTTCCAACAATCCCCCACATGAATGGAAATTACCAGACCATGTAATCCAGACACGACAGAGAAACAAAAAACATGACAGAAAGACTCTGAGAGTACAATCGGAAAATCACTGCATCAGGAATGGTAGTAATTTTTCAACTTTGAACCACCCTTAGTAATTAGCTATCGGATTCACTTGACCAGGTAGTGATCATGATGTCTTGAACTACTCGGGCGTTCATGTGAACCTAGACAATAACTATCACACAGTTTCATCTCCTCACAGAACTAAGTTCTCTTGTTGTGTTCATTTTGGCCATGAACATCCCTGGTTAATCGTGAGTGAACTTGGAGAATGTAGCCTTTCTTCATTCTCCTAGAAACGGCCTCATTTCACACTCACAAGGTGATTGCCCATAAAGAGTATCCTGCTATACTCCACTTTTATTTCAAAGCTATGGGAATCATTAAAAGCCAAGCTTATCCTAACTATTTGTAGGCAATACTTGTTCTATCATCCTAAGAATGGGTATGAGATGTTAATCTCTCAGTGCTTTCGTTGATTCAACAAGATTTTGTTGTCCCTTTGAACCTAGATCTTGGGATCTCCAATTTCTAGGTAGGGTTTCCATCAAGTATCCTCTTTCGTCATAGGCTTTAAGCCTATTCCTCTTGATGATCTGACAACCTGCTCTCGCGACAGACCTTTAGTAAATGGATCCGCTAGGTTGTCGGCCGATTTTATATATTGTATAGAGATTACTCTATTTGAGAGCAGTTGTCTAATGGTTTTGTGTCGCCTTCTGATATGACGGGACTTACCATTATACATGCAACTCAGTGCCCGTGCTATAGCCAATTGGCTGTCACAGTGTACACATAAGGCAGGCACTGGTTTTTTCCACATTGGAATATCCTCTAAGAAGTTTCGAAGCCATTCTGCTTCCTCTGCCGCTTTGTCTAAAGCAATAAACTCAGATTCCATGGTGGATCTGGCCAATAGTGTTTGTTTAGAGGATTTCCATGACACAGCTGCACCACCAAGTGTGAAAATATATCCACTTGTGGATTTTGAGTTCGTTGAGTCCGATATCCAGTTGGCATCACTGTAGCCTTCCAGTACTGCTGGATATCTGGTGTAATGCAGCGCATAACTCTAAGTATGTCGCAAGTAGTTCAATACTCTAGTTATTCTTTTCCAGTGACTTCGTCCTGGATTACTCGTGTATCGGCTCAGTACGTTTACCGAATGTGCTAAGTCCGGTCTTGTACAATTTGTTAGATACATCAGACTACCAATTACACGTGCATATTCCAGTTGTGATATGTTTTCGCCTGTATTTTTGAACAGGTGAAGACTTGGATCGACGGGACTTTTTGCTGTCCCATTGGAATAATTCTTGAATCTTTCAAGTATTTTCTCAGCATAATGAGCTTGAGACAAAGTAATCCCCTCAGATGTCCTGGAGACTTTGATTCCTAGTATGACATCTGCAACTCCCAAATCTTTCATGTCAAACTTGCCACTAAGCATGCTCTTAGTTTGTTTGATAATGTCGTTATTGCTTTCAATAATGAGCATGTCGTCTACGTATAGACATACCAGAATGTATCCGTTTGGAGTATCTTTGATGTAGATACATTTATCACATTCATTTATTTTGAAACCATTTGACATCATAACATTGTTAAATTTTGCATGCCACTGCTTTGGAGCTTGTTTCAGGCCGTACAGTGATTTTACAAGCCTGCACACTTTATTTTCCTGTCCAGGAACTACGTAACCCTCAGGTTGTTTCATGTATATTTCTTCTTCTAAGTCCCCATTTAGAAATGCAGTTTTAACATCCATTTGATGTATTTTCAGGTTACGTAGAGCTACAATAGCTATCAACATTCTTATGGATGTTATTCTTGTAACTGAGGAATATGTATCGAAGAAATCTAGGCCCTCTTTTTGCCTAAATCCTTGTACCACAAGTCTAGCCTTATGCTTCTCTATTGAACCATCTGGTTTCAATTTTTGTTTGAAAATCCATTTGCATCCTAGAGCTTTACATCCAGAAGGCAAATCGACTAACTCCCATGTATGATTTTGCATAATGGAGTCTATTTCACTTTTGATTGCTTCCTTCCACATAGGAAAATCAGGCATAGACATGGCTTCCTTGAACGTTCTGGGCTCATTCTCTAACAGAAAGGCCGTCACAAAGTCAGGACCAAATGATTTTGATGTTCTAGTCCGTTTACTTCGTCTAGGCTCATCGGTATCCTGGTCTGGTTTATCAACTGAAGTGCTTGCAGTCCCTTGTTCACGTATACGTTTAGGGTACGTAGTATCCTTGCACGGAAACACATGTTCAAAGAATGAAGCATTTCTTGATTTCATTATTGTATTTACATGGATATCCGGTATATCCGATTTGTATACCAAGAACCGATATGCACTACTGTTGTGTGCATAGCCTATGAATATGCAATCAATCGTCTTAGGTCCGATGGTGACCTGTTTCGGGTTAGGTACTGCCACTTTTGCTAGACACCCCCACACTTTGAGGTATTTATACGAAGGTAAGTTACCTTTCCACAATTCATATGGTGTTTTGCCGGTTTTCTTGTGAGGTATTTTGTTGAGAATGTAGTTGGCAGTCAACAATGCTTCCCCCCACATGTTTTGGGGTAGGCCAGAATTCAACAACAAGGCATTCATCATCTCCTTTAGAGTTCGGTTTTTGCGCTCGGCAATACCGTTTGATTCGGGTGAGTAGGGAGCAGTTGTCTGATGAACTATTCCATATTCCGAGCAGAACATGTTAAATGGTGCATCATATTTTCCTCCTCTATCACTTCTAACGATTTTAATCATTTTGCCAAGTTGATTCTCAACCTCAAGTTTATATTCTTTGAATTTATCCAAAGCCTCATTTTTGCTATGTAACAAATATACATAACAGAATTTTGTGCAATCGTCTATGAAAGTCACAAAGTACTTTTTGCCACCTCTGGTCTGCACATATTTTAAGTCACACAGATCCGTGTGAATTAGACCTAGAGTTTCTGTGTTTCTTTCTACAGAACGCGATGGAGTTTTAGTGAGTTTGGCCTCCGTGCAAACTTCACATTTTTCTGAGTTATCTACCTTAAACTTTGGTAGCAGGTTCATGTTAACTAATCTACGCATAGAATTTACATTAACATGGCCTAGTCTTTCATGCCAAACAGAAGAAGACTCAACAACATAGGCAATAGGAGTTATTTCATTAACTTTGGGAACAGCAGGAACAATAGTTTTAGAGATGACTGTCATTACATTAAACTTGAATAGTCCATCCTTTACATATCCTTTACCCAAATATACCCCATTCTTGGACAGTACAAAATTATCAGAAACAAGTACAACTTTGAACCATTCTTACTTAGCAAATAACCTGATATCAAGTTCTTTCTAATGTCTGGGACATGCAGCACATTTGTGAGTGTTAGCTCTTTGCCTGAAGTCATTTTCAACACTATCTTCCCTGTTCCTTCAATTTTGGAGGTGGAAGAGTTTCCCATGAACAGCTGTTCATCTTTGTTGCACTTCTGGTAGGAGGTGAACATTTTCTTGTCCGAGCAGATATGCTTGGTGGCCCCAGTATCGTACCACCACTCACGAGGATTGCTCCCCACAAGATTCACCTCTGAAACAACAACACAGAGATCCAGGTCAGAGAGACCAGTGGACAAGTTCTCAGCTATGTGTACATGGGATTTTTCATTCCCTTTTACATGTCCTGTTTTTGAATAATTACTGTCCTTACTGCTGCACTCGGAAATTTTGTGCCCCAGCTTACCACACTTGTGGCATTTTCCAGCAAACCTCTTTGCAAGAGGTTTTTTGTTTGAGGCCTGTGGCAGAAACTTCCTCTTCTTGCCCTTCTGTTCATGCTCCACCACATTGGCTTTTTCTATGGACTGATTTCCATAGGACCTCTCGGCCTTGCGATTCTCTTCTTCGATCCGCAACCTGATAATTAGGTCTTCAAGAGACACCTCCTTTCGTTTGTGTTTGAGATAGTTCTTGAAATCTTTCCACCCAGGTGGAAGTTTTTCAATGAACGCTGCAACCTGGAATGGTTCGCACAGCGTCATATTCTCTGCAGCAATGTCATGCATTATAACCTGCAGTTCTTGGACTTGACTCACCACTGTTTTGGAGTCAATCATCTTATAGTCTAGAAATTTGCCGACAACAAATTTCTTGGACCCGGCGTCTTCTGTTTTGTACTTCTTTTCCAGGGACCCCCACAGGAGTTTGGACGTTTTGAAGACACAGTAGACGTTGTACAGAGAGTCTACCAGGCCATTCAGGATGTAGTTCCTGCACAGGTAGTCGCCCTGAGTCCACGCATCAACTTCAGCAACGGAGTGTGCTTCCATTGGCGCCAGCATCGGGGCAGATTCATTGAGGAATCTGTCCAGCTTCAATGTGGTCAGGTAGAACTGCATCTTCCCCTGCCACTTTTTGAACCCAGTTCCATTGAACTTCTCCGGTTTTTCTTCCACGCTTATGTGCGTGGGCAGAACGACCGAATGTGCCGCAACCGATTGTGCAGTCACATTCTGGGTCACCGGAGTTTGGGTACTGAGAAGCCCAGTAGCAACTTCAGTTTGTGTGTTCTCCATGTTTTTGATTTTGTTCTTTTCTCTGAAATTGGTTGAAACAGAGATTGTTAGTCCTATTTTTTCCGAACAGAACCTGTAAACAAACTTCACAAAAATTGTTAGAATCTGTGAGGAAAAAATCTGCTTTAAGATTGTTAGAACCTGAATGTAAAATAATATGAAACTCCAACAAAATTGTGAAGAAATCCAAGACAAGAAGAAAAATAGTAAGTAAATAACTTGTACAGAGTCGAGATTTTAGAATCCCTGTCCTTAAAGCAGAATTCGCCCCGTAGTGTGACGGTTACCGGCAAATTGCTTCCCAGGATACAACTGTACCTTCTCTGAAGAATGCAGCACCCTTGCTTCAGAGACAACGAACTGCTGTCTGTGTGTACTCTCAGTTGACAGACACTGACTCAGAGCAGAGAAAGAAGAGAGAAAAATGTCAAAAATCTGTATATCTGTATACAAGACTTCTGTCTGGATTTATAGAGGAAAGGTGGACTGGAGGCTGTTCAGTAGTTGTCATTACTCTGTAACAGCAGAGTAATGGGGACTCTTCAGATTCATAACTGGTGAGCCATTACTCTGCTGTTACAGAGTAATGGCCCCAGTTACTGAATCTGAAAAGCCTTTTCAGTTTAGTAGGGGAAGAGGTTGTCTGGGCAAAAATAAAATAAAAAATTTAAGCCAGACCAAACCAAACCAAGCCAAGCCGAGCCGAGGCCGGGACCGGAGCCGGGCTGGGCCGGGCGCGCGCGTGTGTGTTTGTCATTTTGGCTAAGTCCTCTCTCCACTACACGTTAGTGGTAACCCCCGGGCCACGCCCTTTAGTCCAGTTTTCTAGTATATATACTAGACAAAATCATTTCCAATTTCCGATATGGGACTATCTATTTCTCCAAGTTGCCAAGTTAGTACATTTCAAGTACTCAACTTTGGATCAACATTTCTCATTCATACGGAATTAGTTTTTGGCAAGTGAGTATACTACGGAATAGTACTCGTCGAGAGGATCGCAATCCACTCACTTTTCGGTGCCGCCGGTGGCCGGAGCTCGCCGGAATCCGGCCCGAAAAACTGCAAAAATTATTTCCAGCAGTAGTCACGGTCCTCCTCTCCTTGTCCCAGGTAGGCAAGGCATGGTGTTGTTCCCTTTATGAATGATCCCGATTATGAGGGCTATGCATAGGGATGCTTTCAGATCGGATACGGATGGGATATTGGCTATATCAACATCCGTATCCGCATTTCAAAAACGGATTCGGATACGGATACGGATATGACTCGGAAAGAAAAATCATATCCATATCCGCAAATTTCAGATACTGATGCGAATCGAATACGGTCTACTGGATAACAGATGCAAATTCGGATATTAAACATAAGTTTCAAGTTTACCATACCTCGAATAGCATTTTGCGATTACCAGACCGAAACGGTAATTGACAACTCCTAACTACCATTGCCAGAAATGACAAGATGTTCAATTAATAGTCGAGTTAAATTCAGAACTCATGAAGCTCAAGTACATACACAATTCTCATGAAGCACAGGAATTCAGAACTGCTGACCTTCTCATGAAGCCTAGGCAGTTCCGACACAGCAGCAGGACCGGCAGGCGGCAGCTGTCATCCCTCCATGGCCGGAAGAAGTCCCAGACATGTCGTCGAACTTCATAAACTGGCTAATCTGAGTTGCCACCAGGCGGGCATAGCAAATCCGAGCAACTGAAGACAGTTAATGAAAGAAAACATTAACTGTCGTGCAAGAGAATAATGAACAACGGGAAAAATCAAAAGAACTTCTTATCAGTATAATTATTTGGTAGAAGATTAGAAGACTACAGGAATCAAGCAATCTATCAGAATATTCAAACACCATTCACAATAGATAAAAGAGAACTATTTCCAAGAGATATGGAAATAGTGTAATACCAAAACAACGATAATTGTGTTGACTCTTAGTTTGGTTTGCACAAAACGGATCTGTAAATACTAATACGTTTAAATTGAGTTGTTCAGATTTTCAAGATCAAATAATATCCATAAGAGATCTAAGAGAGATTCAAGAATATTCAAAGAAGGAAAGTAATAAAGAAAGATTGAGAAATCAAGCAAAAGAAGAAGAATATCAAAAAGAGCAGTTGATTAATTAGTGTCCAAGAAAACTACCAAAGACCAGTTGCTATTATTCTATATTTGTGAGAATTAATCTGTATAAAATTGTTTGATTGATTGATCAGTTTTTTTGGTAAGAATATAGAGTGGATTCGGTATGAACAACGCGATAACGGTCGACTGTCCGTCGACCGCACCTCATGACGGTCGACCGTATCGCAGTCGACTGCAACTCACGTTACGTAAGAAGCAGTCGACCCTTTATCTTTCTGCTTTACGTCAGAGAGATGAACGATCGACTGCACCGATATTGCGGTCGACCGTACTTTGCGCTGTTCACATTTTTGGAATGTATCGCTTCTAATTTTGATCGATACACTTCCCAGTCTATTTAATTGGACGAACCCACTGTGTATTCTTCACCTATCACTTCTGAGAAAAATCTTCTGAACTAATCTTTCAACAATCAATCCGAGTGTGTGTAATAACCATTTTGTATTGTTCAGTCATGATCATTAAAGATCTTAAGTTTTTTTATTTTTCCACTTCGGTGAGATTGACGGGACTTGCATTAGAAGTCCTGTGGGTGTAATATGTCTCTCGGTCTGAATAGGAGAATTACTATACAAGGATTTTGAGTATAGTGGAACGCTTGTGGCGGAGAATTGCTACAAGTAGGAGGTGTGGACGTAGACCTAGAGGTCGAACCATGTTACATCGCTGCGTCACTTGTACTATCTGCGTTTTCTCTTTTTAACTCTTTTTATTTACTCTGCACTTTATTTTAGTTTATTTTTAATTCCGCACAATTGTCCTATTCGCTGCCTAGGGTGATTAACAAATTGAAGAGGTTGTCTTACCAATAGAGATGGCAGTCATGCTACTCTGGTACCTGAAAGTATCAAAATTTGACCAGTCAATACACTGATTTTATTATTTATGTTCCAAATATACGAAGGGTTTGTTTGTTTTAGTGTTTTTTTTTCTTCTGAAAACTCTATTCTGAGTTGGCGTTTGTTTTAAGTGTTTTTTCCAAACACTATTCAGAATACTGATTACCCCTCTTTTCCAAAACAGCTCCTTAGTTCTCTTCTCACATCTCCCCCAAACTCTCCCCCCTCTCACCTTGCCCTAGCGCCTCGTCGAGAATCCGACCGCCTCGCCGGTGCAGAGCCGAGCTCCCTCCGGAGCTCCGAGCTCAGTGCCGATCTTCAACCTCTACTCCGGTGCCGAGCACTCATCCTTCATGTGCGCGAGCTCTCAACGACTTCGAGCTCCCAGTCCAAAGCCGAGCCCACTTACGGCCGCCATCAGCTCCCTCCTCGAGCTCCGCCGAGCACTGAGCTCCATGGCCGAGCTCCGAGCCAAATGATGAGCCGTACCCACAGTCGAGCTCCCCACCTTCACTGAGCTCCATTGTCGCCCCTCCTCGCCAACCTCTCACGGCAGTAGAGCTATCCCTCCAAGAGCAGCTCTATCTCCAACCTTCACCGAGCTCAATCTCTGCCGAGCTCCGCCGTCGAGATCCCTTCGTCAACCTCCAACTCCCTGAACCCAACTTTGCCAAGCTCCTCGCCATGCTCGCCAACCTCCATCGCCGAGCTCCACCCCGATGCCGAGCTCATCGTCTAGCTCCAGCACCTCTATCGAGCTCCAAAGCTGAGCTCCGAGCTCGAGCTCCCACTCTTACTAGAAGAACCCATCGAGCTCCATCCATTGCTAAGCTCCACCTCCACCACTTTCGTCGAGCTTCGTCTCCACATCGATGATCTCCTCTCGCCGAGCTCCTCTCCACTCTTACTCGAAGATGACGTCGAAGGAAAGAGACGAAGGAGGAAGAACGAAGAAGAACGATGGAAAGAAGAGAAGAAGTCGAAGAAGAACAGGGCGGGAGAAGAAGAAGAAGAAAAAAAACAAATATATATATATATATATATATATATATATATATATATATATATATATATATATTTTTGTGCCACGTGGGATTGTTGAATATATATATAAAATTTTCATAATATACGTATCGATCCCATGCCATAATATACGTATCTTTTCAAAAACTGCAGCGTGGAGGTTGAGCAGATTCAGTTAAAAATTTATAGTTATCCAATATCCAAATTGCATAACTTATACATGATCTGAGATTAGTTGCTTTACAAAAACCTCACTGATTATAGTATGTTTATACAAGATTTTCTTTAAATTTTGTACTCTAACGTGACGAATCAATCGTGGAGATGATGGCGTCTGATTTTTGCTCGATTCACATGCTGCTCAAGTTTCTTGTTCCAATACTTGTACAACATTGCAATCTAACTGCAACAATTAAAAAAATGTCAGCAAATGATGAATGCAAATTGATTTTAAAAAATGTCAGCAAGAAATATAACCGAACAGCTTTTAAACTGTCTTTTTCAGAAAAACAGCTTTCAGATAACAGTTTTCAGCTAGAAATATAACAGAACAGCTTTTCAGCTGTCTTTTTCAGAAAAACAGCTTTCAGATAATAGTTTTCAGCTAGAAATATAACAGAACAGCTTTTAAGCTGTCTTTTTCAGAAAAACAGCTTTCAGATAACAGTTTTCGGCTAGAAATATAACAGAACAGCTTTTAAGCTGTCTTTTTCAGCAAAACAGCTTTCAGATAAAAGTTTTCAGCTAGAAATATAACAGAACAACTTTTCAGCTGTCTTTTTCAGAAAAACAGCTTTCAGATAACAGTTTTCAGCTAGAAATATAACAGAATAGCTTTTAAGCTGTCTTTTTCAGAAAAACAACTTTCAGATGACAGTTTTCAGCTAGAAATATAACAGAACAGCTTTTAAACTCTCTTTTTCAGTAAAACAGCTTTCAGAATACAGTTTTCAGAAATAAATATAAACAAACAGCTTTTAAACTCATTTTCAGAAAAACAGTTTTCAGAATACAGTTTTCAGAAAACTCTATTCAGAAAACTCTTTTCAAAGCAACAAAACAAACGCACCAGAAGTGTTTAATGAGCTTGTAACATTCTTACATATTCTATTGAAGTGGGTGAATTGCATCTATTCATAATTTCACAATGTTGCATGTGTTCATACTATTATAGATGTTCTAAAACCAGATTCAAAACACAAGTACTTGTGAACATTTTGACCTACTTTCCTTTGTTATATTTCTCTGTGTTACCCTCCATAGAGGTTCAAATTCCAGAATAAATGTGATTATTAATCCAACAAAAGAAAGATAATTGGTACCAAAGATAAATGGTATCCCTAGATAAAGGCAAAAATATAAATAAAGGTACCAAAAAATGGCAGCACAGATAAATGGTATCCCTAGATAAAGGCAAAAATAAAAATATAGGTACCAAAAATTACTGAACCTATGGTACCCAAGAATATATTCCTTGCACACATATTGGAGACTTACAATCAATCCTGCTTGAGCATACATATAGAAGACATAGTTTCTTAGGTGGCAGATAGCATTGTCAACAACAGTGCTTGCACATGAGAAAAAATTTCAAAATTTTTGTAAAAGTAGTAGCAGTAAGTTTTACAGTACTTGAAATTTTACATGCAAATGACAGCAAAAGAAGATAAATTGCAAGAAAAGCAATTCACGAAGCTAACCTAGTGGAACATTATCAGGTTGGCCTGGTTGAAAGAACTTAGTGTGGTGATTCTTCTTCCCTTATACTTAATTATTGGATCCTTATCGTCGAATCTTTCAGAACTTAGTGTGGTGATTCTTCTTAGCTATTATCACTGTAAATTTTGGACACCACTGTTCATCCAAAAGTTGCACGCCTGATACAATCAGAGTTAAATTATTTAAAGTACTCAAAGAATCAAAGTGATCAGAAATATAAGAAAACACCAACTGTTACAAAAAGTTGTGTCATCTTCTCGCATATGAAACCACATGCAAGAAAATACAGCTAATGAAACGAAATTAAAGACTAACATTTACATGTAAGGAAATGATTTTGAAAAGATCTGAATTAGTATATTACTGACCTTGATGTGCCAATGATCATTTGAAGAAACACCAAGCTATGATCAATGATCATTTGTAGATCATGCATCCATGGTTAGCAACAAACATAAAAACAAAAAAGATAACGAAAAGAACTAGGAAACATCAATCCAAACATATAAGTCCCTCAAAACAAGTTTGTTATACTAACATCCATAATAAGATTCATAACACAAAATCCATCCAAAATAACAAACAGAAAAGTACAACAAATGATCTTTCATGTTGTCACCTAACATTACATATATAAATAAACCATCACTACAAGTTCTTGTACTCCACAAGCACTGTTTTGGTTGAAATCCATCTACAAATAAACTGTCATGAACATATATAAAAGTAGATGCCAAATAGACTAATGCTAGAACAACCAAAGCAACAAAATAGACTAATTAAAAATATCTGATGATCAACCGAGTCTTCAAAAGAAAGCAGACTTCCATCAACTTCCGGAGCACTGACATCAACTCAGAATGCAAAGATCCCTACTTCAAAGAACGAATTAAATTAATTTGAATAGAAACGTAAGATTAAGGGAAGAAAAAAAATTCAACTTATACAGATAGTTAGAAATGATGATCACTAATCATCATCCAATTGTTCCAAGATATATTCATCCACCTCATCGTCACCTTGATAACAAAATTAAATAAAATTATGTTTATGCAAATAACTAAAAATTCTTGTAAGTGGTGTAAGTGTGCAACATAATTTGAATCTCATCATACATAGAGTTGTTGATATAATAGTCATATATTTAAAACTACCAAAATATGATGAAGAATATATTCAAAGATATATATATATATATATATATATACATATATATGGGCTATCTTCCATTGCAAACGCAAATGTCGTGCAAACTCGTGCACACCACTTAACCCGTCATTGGGAATGACGGGTTAAGGCAAAACACATGACCCGTCATCACCGATGACGGGTTATGTGTTTTGCCTTAACCCGTCATTGTGGATGACGGGGTAAGTGGTTCGCACGTTCGCAACTGCTACAGTAACGTTTGCAACGGAAGAAGCCTCTCTCTCTCTCTCTATATCTCTCTCTCTCTATATATATATATATATATATATATATATCTATATATATCTATATATATATATATATCTACTATTTTAATGGGAGAGTTAGGGTTGTAAACAAACAAACCCTAATTTTGTAACTGAGTAAACACGTGCAATATACGGCAAACTAAATCCACCAAACATACCCGTGTGATGCACGTGCAGCTCCTAAGAAAGGGATATTTTAGCAAATGCCCCCATTTAAAATGTGAAAATTAGCATATACCCCCACTATTTTAAGAAACACTCCTATTTCTAATATTATAATGGGAGAAGACTTTAGTGTCATTTGTAAATGTTTTGTCAATCTACCAACGCGTGCAATACACGTGCATAACTATTATAAAGGAGGTTCTAAGTTCAAATCCAGATTATGTCTAAACTTTTATTTTAAAAAACTATATTTATTAAGACGTGCATCGCACGTGCAAATTACTAGTATATATAAAGAGAGAAAGAGAGAGAGAGAGAGAGAGAGAGAGAGAGAGATGTATACCGTCTCGTGAACTCTTTGGTTTTTGTCGGTGGCAAAGACAGCAGCAACAACAATGAATAGTAGCGAACACCAGTAGGAGTTTGGTGGATTGTTGTTAGAGGTTGTGTAACCCCTGTTTTTCATTTTATGTATTTTTGGGTGTATTTTTCTTTTTGTGTATTTATTCACATTGTATCTCTTTTCGGACCGTGTATTGGATCTTCATTTTCTGTATATCCATTTATTTGATTTGTCGTCTTCTTACTTAAGTTTCTTGATTCTATTGTCTCCTATTGTTTCCTCTCTGATTGTTCAAGCTATTATCTTGAGCCCTATTCTATAATTGTTCATGTCCTATTTTATTTTGTTCATTTTGTTCCCACCACATTAGTTTGGATCTATTTACACCAAATCCTATTCAAAACCCATATTGGATCTTGGATACCCTATAAGCCAACTAAAACCCATACCCAATATTCCCTCAACCCGTTACCCATCAACTCCAAACCCTAATATAATCACCCTATATATATATATATATATCCCCACTTCTGTAAACCCTATCATCTGCAAACCCTACCTCCTTACTCCCAATTCAGCCCTTGCACCTCTCGACCTCCGGCCTCCGCAGCGACCACCCTGTGCTCCTCTCTCGAAACCCATCCTGATCTCTCTACCCTACTCTCCCCCTCTCTCCCATGTACCCTCGTCCCTGTGTCGTGCCGCCCTAGCAGCCGATGCCATCCCCCGCCTATCTTCTCCTCCTCTCGACACTGCAGTAGCGCAGCCAGCATCCCCGACCTACAGCTCCAGCACCAGACTCCGACAGCCCCTGCGCCTGTCTTCCCTTTGACGACAGATAGCAACGAAAGTAGCATCGGCGCTGCCGTTGTGCCGCCCTTGCCATCCCTGTTTCTACCGCCGTCGTCTCGCCGCTTGCCATCGCCGATTCTCACGACACGCGCACAACCCTCCGCTGCCCTCTCTTGTGTGCGTGTGTTGGATCTCATTGTGATCGTGTGTTCATTGTTGGTTCGCGGTTCGTTGTTCGTTGAGTTCGTGCCTGGGAATCCGTTCCCGTTATTCTTGTTCTTGCTTCGTCATTTTCGTCGGTATTTATAAGGCAAGTAACTTGTATAATTTCTGTTTGCATATACAAGTACTAAGTACTGCCTGTAGTGTAGTTCTCTTCTAGAGACAATTCTTGTGCAAAACCCCTGTCATATCTTGTCCCTATGTGTTGATCCATCCGTAGTCGTCTCTAGTTACACACACGACATGAAATATAACTTAGATCTAATCAATTTTGATGTATACATACATGTTGTTCGTGATTCATGACTAGTCGTATGATCTTGTATGCGTGGTGTGTTAGTAGTAGTACAACCCGTTGTAGATCTGTTAAACACCCTATACCATGTTACTTGGACATCTAGTACACCATATTTCACGTTGTTATGATTTGGATGAGTTTCATATGATCTATGTTGATTTTATGCATAAAGAAGATTTCAATTTTTGTTATTATCCCAGTTTTGTTTAGTATTTTAGACCCTATTAAGGTCCGTATATGAAAATTATTTGTGAATATAAATTATAGAGAATTCTGTCTACTTTCCATATTTTCTGACAGATTTTAGTTTCGATTTGTGAGTTGGAAATTATTGCTGTTTTACTACAGAGGTGTGAAAAAATTCCAGATTCTGATTTTATTTGAGTGTAGTATCTATATTGAAAAATTATGAAGCTTTATTTTCTGATACTAACCATACTAGGGAATACCCGAGATTTTTCTTTATTCAGTAAGTTTTTATTCTGTTTTCCTGTTTATGAATACAAACTTCTAATTTCTGGCAGAACATGTTTTATGGATACAATTCTGTTTTGAGTCCCGATTTTGTGAAATACCATATGACTTATATATATTTGCTGGATTCGGCCGAGAGTTTATTTTCCAGATTTTCTGACGGATCAAGATTTACATATTCGTGACAATGGGAATCCCAGATTTGGTGCAGTACTATCTTGCTGTCCTGAACTAGAATTTTCGTTGTCCTACTCTTTTATGAGTTGTCTATCACCTGTATATATTTATCTTCCGACCTGAACCTGTTACCGTTTCATGCCATATTATTCTTGCTCTATTTTGTGCACGTATATGCTTGTTTAATAATAATAACAAGTAAACAAGCCGGAGTTAAGGGAAATATCTTAGTAGTGGACAATATAGATATGTGTACTCAGAAGGGGGCCCGTGTTTTCCATTTTATATATTTGATTCATGTTAATACATGAACCTGTTGCACTTTATGTTTGATTCATGAATCTATGAATTCATGAACCTGTTGTACTTCATGCTTTGATGCATGGACCAGTTGGTTCGTGTACCTATTACCTGTGGATTCATGAACCTGTTGATGCATGAATCGATTGATTCGTGTACCTGTCTGATTCATGAACCTGTTCCTGCTACCTGCTACATGACTCCTGAGTACACGCCTATAGAAATCCACCACTAGATCTAAACGTAATTTACATGTATGTAGCAACCATATGGTAAAAGTTTGGGACGCAGGAAGTGCTACCTAGATAGAAATAAATACAAGACTTGACATGACATAATACCTGTTACATGTTCACCTGTTTGCACGATACCTGTTACTTGTAACATGTTATATACACCTGTTATCTCACCCCATTACTTGATTTTGTTCACGATTCATGCTAGTTGTTTTATTTTGTTGCCATGTCTATTCCATGCTTTATTTGCTTCCGCTGTTACTCTATATTTGTTTATCTTTTTCTCTATTTGTGCCTGCACTACAAGCGGCCCGTAACTTACATTGATAGGTATTTTGTTTCTCTTTTTCTCCCTGTAATTTATTGAATTGCATATTATGGTGATCAGCTGTCCGATGGAGTTAGTGATCTGAGATTCTAGTTCCTGGAGTTCTTGCTATTATTATTATTATTATTTCCTGTTGCTTATTTTGAATAAATGTATTGTTACTTGGATTATTTGTATTGGACAGTATGACCCAGAATTATTGACTTGTACCAGATCTGGTTTATTTGAGATTATTAAATTTTGTTTCAAGTAAATCCTGTTGGTGATATTAAATTATTCATGCATGCGTGGTTGATTTCTCCTTGTTTACTTCTTGTTAATCCTGTGAAATGTTGTAAAGATCTTGATAGCTTATGGATGAGGAAATCATTCACTAGACTTAGTCACGTATCCGTATTTCTTTTTGAAAAGCGGGACGTGACAGGTTGGTACAACCACTAGTCGATGTAGATGAAGGGGATGGGTGGAGGAGAAGGTTATAGATGAGGTTGGTCAAATATCTCGATGGCGAGGAGGTGGGAGGCAGAGAAACAGCAACCGGGTTTAGGTTTTTTCCGATTTGGAAAATAGGGTTTCTTATTTGGGAAATTCTTGCAAGTCGATGGGGACAGGTGGAGGAGAAGGTTAGACAGGAGGTTGGTCTGATATCTCTACGTCGAGGAAGTTGGAGACGGAGAAGATGAAACCGGGTTTGGGGTTTTTCCGATTTGGAAATTAGGGTTTCCAATTTGGCGCAACAACAAGGTGATGTAGATGTGAAGATGATAAGGATGGGTGGAGGAGAAGGTAGGAGACGAGGTTGGTCGGAGTAATCGATAGCGAAGAGATTGAACTTCGACGGACTTCGGAGAATCGTGAGAAGGGGTTGGGTTTGCTGTTTAGGAAATGGGAGGAATAGTATTTGGTGGGTGGGGGTATATTTTCAGGATTTTTTTTCCGTACTGACTTTTGAAAATATTCACCAAACTGACCACTTTCGAAAGTATTACCCAACTGACCCAGTTTTGGACCTGCAGCATAACACATGCCATTCTTCTAAAAAGCAGCATCAATTTAATTTTTTTTTAGCATGCCACTGTTTGAAAAAAACGTCATCGGTACATTTATTATACAAGTGTGAACTTTCTGACTTGGAAAAAATTTCAAGTGCTGAAACAACTTATAAATAATGTCGTTATCCCTAAGAGCAACATTTGCATTACTGATGTCGTTGTTGGAGATACCGACATCAGTTATAATACTCATTAAACTCTTTGCCTCCACAATCTTTCTTTCAAACAACGGCATGAGATAACTGTTGCCATTCTTAGAAACAGCGACAACAGTTCACAAAAATAGATTAGTCAATTATAAGTAATAAAATGAACTGTTGTCGTTGTTCCAAACAACGATATCGAATATCCCTAACAATGAATATTATAACTGATGCCGCTATCACTAACAACGACATCTGTAATGCGAATGCTGTTGTTCGGGATAGCAGCATCAACTACAGAATTTTTTAACGCTTGCAAAAAAAATTTTCAAGTCAGAGAGAGTACACGATTGTGAATAAGTTAACTAATGTCATTACTCCAAATAGCGGCATGCAAATTTTGTTTAACAGATGCCGCTATTGAAAACAACGACATATAAATAACCTATGCTGTTATTTCCAATGGCAGCTAATGCTGACGTGTCCAAACTTGGTTAGTTGGGTAAATATTTTAAAAGTGGGACAGATTGGTCAATATTTTAAAAAAGTGGGTCAGTACGGGAAAAAAATCTTTTTTCAGTATATATAACTATATATAGTTATTAAATAAATATATTATAAATTAAGGGGATATCCGTATCAAATCAGCTTTTTAGGGATATCTGTATTCGTATTCGTATCCGAATTTTTTTGAATTTGGATATCCGAACCCATACTCGTATCCGTATTCGCAAAAATTTTTAATTCAGATATGGATCGAATCGGATATATCCTTATCCAAGAGCATCCCTAGCTATGCCACTCTCGAAGGGTCGTTTTCCAAATCTAGGTGTGGTTCTCTGTTTTCACCTATTCCCTTACAATACTGACGATCACCTCTTGGCTAAAATGGAGCTTACAGAGATCTAGACAGGACTTTCTCCACACTTAATATTAGAAATGTAAAGAAAGTAATTGCAGATTGGTTACCGACTCTTTCTATTTCCAGAGATAAGCTACCATGTGACATTTACTTTCTTATTTTTCTTCTTTAAGGATAAGATTAAACAAGAGGAATCCAAAGAGGTAAGGAAGCATATAAATCATTTAAAGATTTTTTTGCCGTACTGACCCACTTTTTGAAAATATTTGGCGCTCTGACCAACTTTCGAAAACAATTAGTGAACTGACCCAGTTTTGGACACGCCAGCAAAAAACGTTATTGGGAGAAACAGCATAGGTTATTTACATGTCGTTTTTTCCAATAAAGGCATCTATTTTAAAAAAAAGTGTCATGCCATTTTTTGGAATAACGGCATAGGTTATTTTGATTTTTGAGAGCTTGTAGTCTCCATTTTGAGAAAAATTGCAAGTGTGAAAACCTTATAACAGATGCCGTTATTTAAAAAAAACGGCATTTTCAATACTGATGCGGCTATTTTGAATAACTGCATCAGTTATTTAGTTTGTTTGCCTATAAACAGTGGCCCTCTCATCTCACTTCCCCTTTCTCAATCGATCTGCTCTCTCTCTCTCTCACTCCCGAAACCGACAAAACCTAGATTCCTAAAACCAAAAATCTCAAATATTGGAGTGCTCTCTAACTTCCCAAACAAAACAACTAAATTCTCATACATAAACCCTCATTGTGATTCTCTCGTTTCCTTTATTTCTTCCAAAATCCAAAATTGTGGTAAGTATTCTAAAGCCCCAAATTTATTTGAAAAAATTAAATTTGATGAATGAGAGTTATATATATTGGTAGCATAGTACAAGTGATGTAGATTAGATTCATCTAAGTAGTAGATATGTGAAATGTACTTAAAGATTGTTGTTGATGATGTGTGAAATGTTTATTTTGATGAATGAGAGCTATATTGGTAGTATAGTATAATAGATGTAGATTAG
This sequence comes from Hemerocallis citrina, assembly GCA_017893485.1. Taxonomy (NCBI): domain Eukaryota; kingdom Viridiplantae; phylum Streptophyta; class Magnoliopsida; order Asparagales; family Asphodelaceae; genus Hemerocallis; species Hemerocallis citrina. Next base: position 39,335,261 of record CM030360.1, read on the forward strand.
ATTCATCTAAGTATTAGATATGTGAAATGAGATTTTGGGCTTTTAACATTTTTGAGATGAGTGCTAAGGATTGCCGTCGATGATCTAATTTAAAAATGACAGTGTTGTATATTAGACATTGATGGATAAATGGTCAGACATTAGAATTGCTATATTTCTAATCATTATATTTATAGTTCGGTATGTATGAATGGATATTGATATGAGATTTATTTATATACATAGATATGTAGCGTGTGGAGATTTTGTGGTGGTGATTGTTATGAGTAGTAATTGGATACGAGTATTGAGAAGTTATCGTTATCTTCAAACATCGATTATTAATTCTATTGAGGAAACATGGCATACAAATTTGATTATCTCCATACATCATCATTTATTAATATTTTTCTTGACACATTATTTTTGATGTTCACAGATAAATGGATCCTACACAACCATCTTCTTCCAATGATGTTGGTGCTTCATCTTCTTCACATGCACAACAAAGAGGTTCGGGTCCTTCAGACCCGTCCGTACTCTATTTGCAAGAAGATCATAGGTCTCAGGCCGTGTGGACTGGAGATGTCGAGAAAATGAGTTTCCGAATGCACACCATATTGCTGACGCACCCTTGAATACAAAACTATTTGGTTAATAGCGGGTTCTATGGATTGTCCATGTTGGCCAAAGTGAAATGCGACCATTCATTACTTACCACTTTTGTGGAGCGATGGAGGCCGGAGACACACACGTTCCACCTACCCGTTGGTGAGATGATAGTCACGCTTCAAGATATAGCCGTCATATCGGTCTTCCAATATATGGGGTGGTGGTCACCAGAAACCTGATTTACAATAAGGTGAAGTTGGTTAGATATTATCTTGGGAAGGTGGTTGAAGAGGATGATAAAAGTGTATTCATTGGGGAATCAATCCGACGTTCATGGCTCTTTATAGAATTCGACAATAGTTTGGGGGATGAACCGACCTACTTCGAAATTCAATGTTACACGCGAGCTTATCTTTTGTCGATGATCAGAGGTATTCTCTTCCCTAATTCTTCTGGTGATGTAGTCCATTTAATGTACCTTTCTTTGATTGCAGACATACATAGAGCCGGGCGATATAGTTGGGGAAGTGCGGCTTTAGCCTATCTTTACCGTGCCCTGTGCAATTGTTCCTTGGGGTCGATACAAATGATGGGGCCGATGGGGTTATTATAAATATAGTGTTGGGAACGAGTACACCTCGGCCGCCCCCGAGTAACTATTTTGTCAGATAATTAGAGTGTGCTTAATGAGAATCTGGTGTTTAGGGCTCCTTTAGGTGTGTATTGGACGGGTAAACTCACGTGGAGAGATAACCCACGTGGTGTTTTGACGTATTATAGAAATGAAGTCGATCAGCTTAGGAAAGAATACGTCAATTGGATACCGTACATAGCCGAAAGGCTACAACGTCTACCCCCACTATGCACCGCCAACAATCAACTTTGGTTGACACGAGCTCCACTTAAAAATTTCTCTGTCGTGGAGTTCTATTACGCCGACCGAGTCCTTCGACGATTCAATGCACAATAGCCCATCCCAGAAAAGACAATGTACGACCAAAGACTTCACAATATTACTGGTCAAGGTCGATTGCCAAGTATGGATTGGGCCGATCATCACCGCACATGTTGCATGCTGGAATGAGAGGAAATACGATTTGGTGGTAGAAGGGATCGTACCGTACGACGGGTCGATTCAAACAGCTTACATGGCGTGGTACTGGCATATTACATGGTTGTATATTGCTCCAAGATCGAATGTCCCCACGGGTATCCAAATGTCGGTTCCTAGGCACCAAGTAGAACCACCACCGGCTCATTCAATGTCGCAACCAATGTATCCACCCAAAGCTTCCTCGTACCGACTAATGGTAAAATTTTGTTATTGTTAACAAATATGAATTTATAATTTTTTTTTACACATTTTGCTGTTATTTGTTGAAAAAAGTTTGGTTTACTACTAATTTATTTTGTTGGTATTGTAGATTGACAATACATGAGATATTGCGAGGAAATGTGCTCGTGTGTTGAAGAGCAATGCTTCAAAGGCTTGCAAGGAGTTAGTGAGAGAAATCCTCCATTCATGTCGTACCTGACTTGAAGAGGTTGGTGACGGTCCGCGCTTCGTTGCTCTTTTAGCCTCATCCAAACTTCCCACTCAACCGCCCCGAGTAAGTGTTACCCGAGCTCAATATCCACCACCACGAACAAGACAAATTGAACCTCCCACACCAACAGAGAGACAAGCTCAATCTCCACCTAGGTCATCTACACATTCGGGAGCTTCTCCTTCACAACGGCCACATCGGAGTAAGAGTGTTCGTTTTCCTCCATCGGGAAGTCAATTATCATCTAGAGAGATTAAAGAAGTACAAGCAGGGCATGAAGAAGATGTCGGGCCAAGTGTACCTGCGACACAAGAAATTGTCGAACATTGGAGGAAAGTCCTAGCTCGGAGAAGGAGGGAGCCGCAACACTATACGTCTAGTTAGTGTTGAATGTTTAAATTTGTAAATTTCTAAGCTTTGAATGGCCCAATCACATCAGATTCATTTTGAATGTGTAATTTTATTAGATTTTGTTATGTATGAAGTACTTGATATTTTGTAATTTTTTCCGCTTTTATCATTTGAAGCAAACAGGAAACAAATGTCTATCTCATGCCTGTGCATGTTTTAGTTATTCTTTGATCATATGCTTTCATTATATGCAGATTTTTTTTTAATGCTTTTATCATATGAAAACAATGAAAACCAAGTTTTGTCTCATTCCTGTGCATGTTTTAGTTGTAATTTATTAGTAACAGATGCCGTTATTGCAAATAACGACATCTATTACCTATAACGTTATTTGCAACGACGACATCAGTACAATACATTTACAACTTGGTCTGTATTGTAAACTAACTTGATACCGTTTTCCAGAACAACGACACCAAAGTAAATGATGCTGTTATTGCCAAAAACGACATCAGTTGAGTCTTTTATTTTGAGAGAAATAAGGCTCTGCCAAGACCATCTAACTCCACAGTCGTTTCTCTGAATAATGACATCTCTTAAGGATGCCGTTATTTAGAATAACGGCACCGGTTGAGTCTTTTGGTTCGAGCAAAATGAATCTCTGCCAAATCATCTAACTTCACAGTCGTTTCTCTGAATAACGACATCTCTTAAGGATGTCGTTATTTAGAATAACGGCACTAGTTGAGTCTTTTGGTTCGAGGAAAATGAATCTCTGCCAAATCATCTAACTTCACAGTCGTTTCTCTGAATAACGCATCTATTATCCAAACAGTTGTGCATGTTTTGTGCATGTTTTGAAAAATGGCATCTCTTACTTATCATTTCAACCCAAAACATGCATGGCTATTCGACAAATGTATAGCAATTCAAAACATGGACAGTCATTCAACAAAAAATATCTTACACTAACAGATATCTCAGACTCAACTGATGACATTACCATATATTACATCAAATGTTCATAAAATTCAACATCACTAATTCTTGATAATTTAGTGGATAGATTTTACACATGTTGATAATTTGGGATACAACTTCAAATATCGGTAAATTGGGATGTACCCACATTGGGTACATTCTTACATCTACGCCTATTGTGTCCACTTAATCTGCATTTTGAACAAATTTTGCCGGTGCTCCCACCCTCTCAAGCATCCATTTCGTTGCGAATACGATTACTCCTAGGTCGACCTTTCAACTGATGTAGATTCGCATCGGCTGTGAGTATTGATCTACTTTGTGTCGGTCAATAAGATTCGTCTAGAATAGGATTAAAAGTTGGTGCCCACGTTAGTGATAATGAACTTGTAGAATAAAATGCATCAATGTAAGGTTGATAATCAATTGCACGGGAGGCACTAGCGGCCAATACATGAGAACATGAAATATGATAGAGTTGGAACTTTCCACAAATACAAGTACGCCCCCGAGGTCAACTGTGTGCCAATGTCCACCCTTTTGATGTCCATTATCCATTCTAATGCTCGTTTTAACCCCAAAAACACCAGGCTAGTTATTGAACATTATTGCCTCATGCAAATTGGATTTCTCACGGCATAAATCATAATCTCCTGAACACGTGGTGCCCAAAATTTCTCCTCACTGATAAGGGTCTGCACCGCTTCACAACGGTCATTGAAGTACATGTTCAGACGAAAAAAAATCATTTCAACAATTGCGGTGACGGGCAAACTACGCACACCTTTTAAAACCGAATTGAAAACTTCCGATAGATTTGTTGTCATTATACCATATCTACGTCCTCCTTCGGCAGAAAGTGCCCACTTCTCAATCGGTTTCTCCTTCAACCAATTAGCCCCATCAATATTAGCCGATTCAAGCTGTGCCACCTTTTCCTCAAACTTCTTTAACTGATTTTGACACGCGATCACCTTCAGCTTGTTCACCATAAACTTGCAACCAAATTCTTCATGAAAATTGCTAGCAAAATGCTGCATACAATAACGATGATAAGCAAGTGGTTCTTTTCATGTTCCGAACTCATTTTCCATTGCTGATAAAATGCCTGCATGACGATCAGAAATTACACATAGACCTGCACGATCTGTGACAAAGTACCGAATACCGTTCATGAATCATGTCCATGTCTCTATGCTCTCACCGTTAACTATTGCAAATGCAAATAGAAACAACCTACCGTTTGCATCCGGTAAAATAGCAATCAACAAACAACCTTTGTATTTTCCGTACAAATAAGTCTCGTCTACACTTATAACTGGTCTGCATGCCTTAAATACCTCGATGGAAGGCTCGAATGCCCAAAAAACCCTTAAAAGTTTCTTCGGCTGGGCCGGACACAATCTTGGCCTAATGTACGGTTGTCCCCGGATTTGAAGCTTGAATTGCATTGAGAAGATAGGGCAATTTAGTGTAAGCTTTTTCGAATGAACCATATAATCGCTCAATTGCTTTATGCTTTTCCTTCCAAGCTTTCTGGTATGAAATTGTGTAATTGAACTGAAACTTGACTATCTCAATTATGGCCCTTGGTGTTTATTCATAGTTGTGGCTTCACAATATTCAATATGACCGTCGATACATTCGTAAAATCAATTTTCCTGTGATCTTGATTCAATGTAGGATTCATACATGTGTGCGGACCTTCAAGCTTCTTTACCACGAAATAAGTACGACCTTTTGGAACAATTGCACGCAATCGTCAAGGACAACAACTACATTTAGAAGTGCCGGATTTTCTGCAATGTCCTCAGATGAATAGTTGATGGGTGTGTATTTACATTTGACATAGTATAGACCGGGGATCGATTTTACCGTCACGAATTCTCGGTGGTTCTTCACGGAGTACATCTTCACTTGATGTTGTATAGAATCCTTAGTTGGAAATCTTTGACCTATGTAGAGTTGATCCGTGTTGGAAGATTCGACGGAAGACTATGCATGTTCATGTATGGTCGCACGAGACATTCATTCACTCGATTGAACCTCATGTACAGTTGCACTAACGGACTGATTTGGCAACACCACATTGTTAACCGGTACATTGACGTTGACATCATTAACCAGAGCTTCATCGGCATCTTCATCCTTATCAACTTGAAGACCCTGATCCTCATCTTCTTTCTCTTCTACCAAATCGTTATTTACAACGGCATTGTCAAAGTCTTGCATTACCATGTCGGTGCGGACAATATTTTGTGTCAAGGTCAACGGATGTACCTGCTCATATTCGGTGGTAATAGGTTCTGTTGGAGTTATGCTAATGTCTTCTTCTGTATTTGGTATTCTTGCATGTGACTTGGTAGATGGTTTCAAACTCAAGGCGCACCTTGGACTTTCAATAACAACTTACCTAGTATTTGGAAGCCTCATTTGGTCAATATATAACTCCAATGCATTCCAACTACAATTTGGATCAAGTGTCCTACCAATCATGGACATCAGAGAATTATCATTATCTACGAGAACCACCATGAAATATTGCTCTTCCCCTTTACCGGCAGTATAACGGGCTTTGATTTTGACACTCATTTCACCTCTATCCTAGTTTGTGACTTCAAATATCTTATCTATTAGTTGTGAGTATATAAAGTTGCGGGGAGCCCAACTAATGATCGGTTCAATATCGCTATAACAATATCAAATCTTCGGATCTTTAATTATTTTACCCCCAAAATATAACCAAATAGGGATATTATATTCCATACCTAAACATAAAGATTCAGACATATTCAACTCATTAACTACTCATAAACATAACATGAGAATACATATAAAACATATGGTTATAATAATACCTTAAAATTAGACCATATCTTGGATAGTTTGAAAATACGTCGTGGATGTGGAATGAGAAGAGAGTGAGAGTGAGGAGGTAGGATATATGAAGTTAGAGAGCACTCCAATATTTGGGATTTTTGGTTTTAGGGATGTAGGGTTTGTGGGTTTCGGGAGTGAGAGAGAGAGCAGATCGATTGAGAAAGGGGAAGTGAGATGAGGGGGTCACTGTTTATAGGCAAACAAACTAAATAACTGATGCCGTTATTCAAAATAACGGCATCAGTATTGAGAATGCATTTTTTTAAATAACGGTATCTGTTAAAAGGTTTCGCACTTGCAATTTTTCTCAAAATGGAGGCTACAAGCTTTCGAAAATCAAAATAACCTATGTCGTTACTCCAAACGACGACATGACACTTTTTAAAAAAATAGATGTCGTTATTGAAAAAAACGGCATGTAAATAACCTATGTCGTTTCTCCCAATAACGTTTTTTGCTGACGTGTCCAAAACTGAGTCAGTTCGCTAATTGTTTTCGAAAATGGGTCAGAGCGCCAAATATTTTGAAAAAGTTGGTCAGTACGGTTAAAAAATCTTATTTAAAGAGGTAAGGAGGCTGGTTTTGCAGGCTTCAAGGAGAAGATCTTCATATCGCAAACATTTCAATGCTTGTGTGAGGCTATTTTTTGGCTAACTGAAAGGAGTAAGGACCCAGGCTTATCGGTGAACATATTGGCCAAATGCTTGAAAATCTCAGTTACTAGGGCGGAAGAAGGAGAAAAGCTGGATAACTGAACCAGGCTGCAATGTTTCATTTCTTGTTTTTTAATGCTGTCCACTAAGTTAAATAAAGAGAGTGGAGCTTATGCATCTTTGAGAGTTGTCATGTAGAGTATATGGTATTGATCAATGTGAACCCTATTTTACTTATGATTAGAAAGATTGAATATAATCTTATTTGGTAATTGAAAGATTTAATAAATTGCTTTAACTAAGTACAGAACACCTCTTGCTTTTTGATTAGTTGTGAAATCCATTCTTTTGGTGATTAGCCTCAGAGTTTTTGCAATATTGCACAAACTTCTATTAAAATAAGTTTTTAAAATTAATTAGCTACATTATTTTCAAAAGACATATAAAGGTCATTCTTAGATTAAAGATGTTAACTGAAATATGAAAAATATTCCACAATTCATTAGAAAATTTGTCAGAGCCTCACCTATACTATACATAAAGGTTTTTTCTCAGAATACGTCATTTGATATTATAATATTTACTTAGAGGAAAAAGTCTAATATTTCAACATTCAATAAATTGCACGTATAGTTTTGCCCCATTCTCAAAGATGCAAGAGAACCATAATCTCACAATAATGTAGAATGTTTGAACATAATCTGAAATCGCTGAAAAGTTATAAAGCCTAAGATAAAAATTCTCAAAGCAATTCTCATGTAGTATGTATATAGTCTATAAAAATACAAGAGACTAATGAAACACACAAAAAATTCATCGCTATTAGTATGTACAGATAAAGATTATTGAAAAGTTTTAATATAAGAATTGACTTCACAGTTGTTACCCATCCATATCTACAATCAACTTTGTGGCCAATAATAAAAAAGAACAACACACTTCAACCAAAAAAGAAATGGAGCAACCACCTCACAAAACAACTATTAGTTGAAGGGAAGTATCAATAGATAGACATAAACCAAGAGATTTCAAGCACAAAAATACAGTATAGCTGTTTGAAAAATATATAAAAATTGATATTACATGTATCATAAAACAAATGATAATTGCCACCTTCCAAAGTCTGCATAACTATTCCTTCAAAGGCCACGACTTTTTAAGACATAATTCTCAAGTACATATTTATGATTAGATCATTAATTTATAGTTAAGAACAAGATTCCACAATCTGCAAAGTTAAGAAATAAAAATCTACATTCTTCTTCTTTTATAATAAAGAAAATAAGCAGATATAAAAATTATGTACACAATGAAAAAAAAGAATTTCCTTCTACATATAAAATTGATGTAACCACAAACATTTTAAGCTAACTTCAGAAATATTTTCTATGTATAAGGAATACATATTTTAGAATTATATACCATTAGTATTAGTTTACTAAATTTAGTATGTACATTTAGTTGTACACCATTTCCCAATAATCTCCACCCCTGGGATATGAACCATATATTTTTATGCTAAAGATAAGATCCTAAATCAAGTAAACCAACAATCAAACATCAGATAAAAAACGACTATAATTATATGAAGAAAAATAAGTTAATTACATATGCAATGAGACAATCCAAACATAGCACAAAGACAGAGATATGGGTAAACCGGAGCTACTAGATCATGACACAAATCTTAAATTCTCAAGGGCAGAACAATAGTTTCCCAACAACAGCAGTCTCACTAGAACAACATGGGCCGTCTTCAGGCCCATCAGCTCAACCAGATCCATAATTAGGCATACTTATGGTCTAAGACAGAGAGATTTCTAGCTAATTACAATTTACAATCAAATCTTCCTAAATTAGGAATTAAATAACTAATTCTATCCCTCAACCAGGGAAATCTTCAATAAAATCTTAAACGTTACGTTTCCAACTCTATCTTCTATAACTGATACCTAGCCTGTAAATACACCCCCCTCCCCCAAACCAATTTAGTAGAAGGTAATCAAAAATTTTCAACCAAAAACCCTATTCTTCTTTATGAATTACTTACTTGAATGACGGATGGTCTTTAGCTGGAGCTTCAGCCTTTTATACTCAGATCTTGATCGACGATCTTGATCATTGCTTTCCTTCTAAAAAGAACTATCATCTTATTGCTTCCACACCAGGAAAAAACAGCAACAGATTTGTGTCGTTTGTGGGAAAGAACAAATCTGCCTATCCGATCAGATATCACCGATAAAAAAACCACTCTATGCCATGCCTCCAACAAGAAAGATGAAGCGGCAGTTGCTGCTAGCCGCCGGGGGGATCCTCCTCCTCCGCCGTCGCAACCCCTCACCCACCTTCGCAGCCTCCATATATAGGGCCCGTGTCGGCGGTCTCCCAACTCAACCATCCCGAGCCCCACCCAGTTGAGAATCGGGGATCGGTTCGCACCTCGACCCCCTCCATGGTGCCCCCTGCGGTGTCACCTGCCTAGCCAGACCTCTGTGATGTCATCAACTCCCGATAGCAGGGAATGGATCTCTTCCATCGGTGGGATGAAAAGTGCTCCTGAGGTGATGTTCCCCACTCAGAACACCGTAGAAGTCGAAGAAGCCTTTCCCCTCACCATGGGGAGAAGAAGCATGAGGATCCAAACTCCAGTCAGTCGGCGAGATCCTAGGAACAACAGAGATGAGGAGACATCCGTATCCAGGGATGAGTTCTAGGAATTCACCAACCAAGTCCTTAAAAGCTCTCCAAGGTGCCCCAAGTAGGGGTCACCAAACAAGCAATCCACATCATATAGCTGAGGACCGAGAGGATGGGTCCTTCGTCACCTCCAAAAGATGAAAGGTCGTCTTGATAGGAGTAGTCAAGAAGAGGGGCACCAAGGCAGAGTGTACCGCCCTATCTGACCTCCCTTCACTAGAGAAATCCTTAAGGCACTGTCCCAGAGAACTTCAAAGCCCAATCCTTCAATTCGTATGATGGTGAGTTGAACCCATTAGATCACATTGAGAACTTCAAGACCCTTATGATGATCCACGGAGCCTCTAATGCACTCCTCTGTAGAGCTTTCCCAGTCACCTTGTAGGGATCGGCATGGGAGGGGTACTCACGTCTTCCATCAGGGTCTATCTCTTCAATCGACCAACTTGAAGAGCTCTTCCTCACACACTTCGTCAGACTGAGAAGACGAGTGCTCTTTTGACTTATTTAAAGCAAAAGGCAAGGGTTCACGCTCAAGGATTATGTAAGGGGCTTCACAGCAATGTCTTGGTCCATTTCTGTCCTTGACTCGAAAGTAGTGGCTACCGCCTTTTACCACAACATCTTTGATGCCAACCTCAAAGCATCTCTTGCCAAGAAGCCTCTTCGGGACATCTCCGAGCTACTGCAAAAGTGCGATAAGTACATCTGAGTTGAAGAAGCTCTTTATCCTCAGAACCAAAGTGAGCCCTCCTCCAGGAGAAAATTAAGAAATGCAAATGAGGAAGGGCCCAAGAAGTCTCAGAAATATGGTTCAGGCCTTGCCCTCCTCCAATCCCTCGCCTCGATAAGTTCACCTCACTCAATGTTGACATATCAACGGTATTCATGGAAAATAAGGGAGACTGATTGCTTCCCTACTTCTAGGATGAACCCTCATAGGAGAATGGATAAAAGCCGATTGTGTCAGTTCCACAGGGATCAAAACCACAACACAGATGAGTATCAAGTCCTCAAAGGAAAAATTGAAGCTCTCATCTGTCGAGGTCACCTCTCCAAGTACACTCAGAAGGACATGATTGTGCCCCACCGGCTTAAGGAGCTAATACGCGTGCATAGTGGCCCCAAGTCCCAAGACTCAGAGCACATGACCAACCTCCATTCCATCCGTGGAGGTCCTATTGGGGGGGAGTCCAACTCCTCCCGAAAGGTGTTCATCCGAGAGGTCAACTTAGTTCATAATGTCTCCCCTGCCAAGAGCATGGGAATTCCATTATCCTTCTCAAACAAGGATCTTTGAGGGTGTTCGGACCCCTCACTGTGACTCACTTGTGATCAGCCTCTCCATGGAAAAGCATGAAGTGCACCACATCCTAGTGGACAATGGTAGCTTGGGGAATATCCTCTTCTTGGAAGCGTTTGAAGGCCTCAAGCTTTCTGGAGACCATCTCAAACCTGCCAGGTACTCCTCCATTTATCGGTTCTCCAGGGTTTCGGTCCAGATCAAAAGAATAGTCATCATTGACGTAACTACAGAAAGAGCTCCAAATACCTAGACCGAGGCCACTGAATTCATGGTAGAAGATGTGAAAGCCCCCTACAATGCCTTACCTAGACTGATGCTCCTCCTTGATGCTTTAGAGTTTCCTAAAGAGAGTAACCAAGTTGAGTCTGAGTCGATTAATGAACTAGAAGAGATGTCCTTCTCCCAAGAGGATCAGTACAAAGTGTTTCCGGGTGATCCTCCCCCCTCCCCCCCCATAGCACACACACACACACCGGGTAAAAAATAACAAGTCAGTTGCATTGGGGAGAATTATGGATTCATACGCTTTGATCGCTACCGACATGCCTAGCATCTAGATTGACTTGATAATGCACCGCCTAAGTGTTAACCAATATTTCAAGCTGGTCCAATAGAAGAATCGTAAGTTCCCCCCCGTAAGGCAATAAGCGACCAAAGAAGATGTCGACAAGCTCTTCGCCATTTGCTTCCTTCAAGAGGTCAGCTACCCCGAGTGGGAAGCGAATGTGGTCTTGGTGAAGAAGGCCAATGGAAAGTGTAGGATCTGTATAGAGGCTTGAATAAAGCTTGCCCGAAGGATACCTTTCCTCTATCTAGAATTGAAGCCCTGATCGATGCCACTTCTGTGCATGTTCTCCTCAGCTTCATGGATACCTTCTCGGGGTACAACCAAATCCGAATGTTCCTTGTGGCATACCCAAGACATCGTTCATCACCGACCAAGGCCTCTACTGCAATTGGGTCATGCTCTTCGGGCTAAAGAATGTTGGAGCCACCTACTAGTAGCTAGTGAACAAAGTTTTCATGGAACATATCAGCCGAAACATGGAATTTTATGTGAATGATATGCTCGTCAGTCTTAAGAAGGAAGACCATGTAGTTGACCTCCAAGAAGCTTTTGATTTCCTCTGAGAAAACAAAATGTGGCTGAACCCCTCGAAGTGCGCCTTCGGGATCTCCTCGGGGAAGTTGTTAAGATTCATGGCCAGTCATGTAGGGATATGAGGCCAACATGAAGAAAACCTGGCCGTACTCAATATGTCTCCCCCATCCAACATCAAAGAAATTTAGATACTTACGGGGTGTATGGTCACTTGGCCGGTTCCTCTCCAAGTACTGAGAAAAGTGTCTCCCCTTCTTCAAAGCTTTCCGAGGATCAAAGGAATTTGAGAGGGGGAAAACGCAGCAGAGAGCCTTTGAACAACTCAGGGCATATCTTACTAACCCCCTACTCTAATGCAAGCTAGAGCCAGGGGAAGTGCTCTATCTCTACATGGCCACCTCAGATCAGACCCTTAGTGCAGTTTCAGTAAGGGAGGAAGACAGAGTCCAGAAGGCTATCTACTACGTGAGCATGGTGCTTCATATTGACGAGCTTCACTAATCCAAGATAGAGAATAGGGCTTATGCTCTGGTAACGGTTACATGAATGCTCCGCCCGTACTTCCAAGCACACTTTCTTGGTCCTCACCGACCAACCCTACAAACAAGTACTTCACAAGTCGGAGAACTCTGAGCGACTGATGAAGTTGTCAATTAAGTTTAGCGAACACAATATCATCTACCGATCAAGGACGGCCATCAAAGCCCTAGCTGTAACATCCCGCAAAATTGAGTTATGACAATTTTGCCCATGGGTGTTACACACATGTATTTTATATTGTTACGGGTAATATCCATAGCATATTTTAATATAAATATCCTACGTATTTTGTATTTTGATAAATTATATATTTTCCGTCATCTCAAAATTCATTTTTTCTCCATTTCGAGCCAACCCAAACATTTATTTTAATCTTTGTATTTTTACGTACATTGCACGTGCTTTCAATACAAATGTCGATTACGTATGTTTTACCATTACATAAAATATCCGTAACATTATTAATATACATGTTCTACGTATTTTGTATTTTGATTGTTTTTCGTTCTCTCAAATTTATTTTTTATTGATATGTGCATTGCAAGTAAAATTTTATCCACATTTTCATTTCCAAAAATTTTCTAGAGTCATGAACATTTTTCTTCTCATTTTTGTCACAACTGTATGGTTTAATTTTTTTATTAAACCCAATAGGCATAAATCTATTTTGAAGCCCACTAAAAATTAATTACAAATTCAGCCCCTTGATTTTTCTACACTTAAATGAACATTTTTGAATTCTAGTACACTTGTCATGTGTAACATACACTTACATCTAATTTAATAACAATTAATAACAGAATTTATATGAGTAGTAGTGTGAACATAGGGTGCACGTGCACGTGTTTGTGCACATGAAGAGAAGTGACCGGCCTTAGTTGAGAGAGAGAAGAGAGTGGGGAGTGCTGTGTGTGAGTGGGGAGTTATTTGGGTAGTGGGAGTAATCTCAACCACTCATTATTCCTATAAATAGCCCCCACCTTTAACATGAACAACACACAAACTCAAATCTAAATTTAAAAGAGAAGGCAAGAGGGAGATTTCGGTTTTTCTTGCTAGAGGAGGAGAAGGCCAATTTTTTGGAGCTTTGGAACATTTTTCTAGGAGTTCTACTTACTAATTACATCAAGAAAGAGGTGGGGGTTTCTAATACTTTCTAGTTGTTTGTAGTATGCATGCTTAGATAAATTGTATTTTAAATAGAAAGTTTGGCATGAGTTCTTTAATTTCTAAACTTGTTATGATGCATGTTGTGTTGACATCTGGAGTTTTAGTAGTTGACGGATATGAGAAATTAATGCATGCTAGTTGAAAATTTCAATATAGAATTTTTATGTTGTCAAATTAAAATTCTATTTAGTGCATGTTGTAGTGGTGTTAGGCATATGGTAGTATGTCATGATTAGATTATATGAATTGTGTATATATACATAAAGTTGTTAACTTATGCCTAAGAAATTGTGTAAGTATTGGGGTGGATTATAGTTAATAGGGAGATGAGAATTCTCCATAAATTCAGAAAAAAAATGCTAAAAGAAAAATATATTCATGTTAGTTGTTATAAAAAGTGGTATTGTTGATTAATAATAGTATATGTGCATAAAAGTTCTCAAAATTACCATTTAAAATTATTTGTGTATAACTTCACTCTAATATAGATAAAATCAGTGAGAAATCATTTCTGAAAATCTATGAGTGTATTTTATGAAGAATTAATTTGAGAGAATAGAATAGAAATCAAAAATAATTGAAGGAATTAAAAATGAGTAGAAACAAAGAGTTGGGTTTAAAAGATTTTGAACCCTTATATTATCAAAGTGGCGCATGGGCTTAGTGGTTAGCGCTTGCGCCTGGGGGGGGGGGGTTCTTGGTCACGGGTTCGACCTGAGAGGCTCTGCCCATTTTGTGATTTTTTTGGAAATTAATCACTTAGCATTTCTGAGTTAGAAAAACAACTCAGAGCGGTTTATATCACAAACTATGAGTTGGCTCACTGGTGTGGGTGACTATTGGCTTGCTTGTTGGTTCTGGGTTCGAATCTGGTCATTTAATTTTGGGTTTTTATTTTTATTTTTATGATTTTTCAAGTTATAAAATTGGGAAAATTTCATAGAAATATTTTATAATATTATTGGAACCCTACAAATTAATTCCACATTATTCTAAAATATATTTGGAGAATTTAAAGTTGTATTCACATTAAAAAGTGTATTAAATGAATTTTGAATTCAAAACTATTGAGAATTGCATATGAAAGAAAAGATTTAAGAGTTGAGGGTAGAAATGCAATTTAAAACTCATTATGTAGAATTACATGGAAATTAATCTATTTGTATTAAGTAAATAGTTGATGTTTTTATAATGAAATGTTGGTATGGAAATACGAAATTTTTCTAGACGATTTAATCTATAAGAATTTGGTATTATAAAATATATTTGAAGTGTAGAAAGGTATCAAAAGGTTTTATTAGCTAAAAGAGCATAAAAAGGGTTCTACTAATTGAAAGAGTGTTGAAATTTTTTTAAGTGAATAGTTTGGTTTGTTAACTAAGAATTTGTCTACAAGAATTTGATTTGATAAATTGTTATCGAATGTTGCTATAAGAAGTTGAATACTTCATAATTTATAAACATAAAGATAGTTGATAAAAAAAGAAATGATGGATAATGAATGAGATATTTATGGTTAGGTTAGATATACTCTAAGTGATCTCTATATTGAGATAGTTGTTTGAATCTAGAGGCTGAGCGAGATCCATAGTGACCGGCAATTTGTGAATAAAGAAATTTGAGAAGTAGCCAGTGTGGGATAATGTTCTCGTGTGTTGATTTAAGTCCGGTAAGGTAAGCTAGCTCTATGTTGTGATGATTTTAATTAAACCTAAGGATAGGCACTATGAGAAGATGTGATGAAACTTAGGCAAACGTAAGTAGGGCGCCTCTATATAGTCTGACGATGGACTCCACGACTACAGAACCAGTTTGACGATGGACTCCGAGACTGTGATTGCTTGCGATGTGAGATGAACCTTAATTAAATCCGGGACTATGATTGATTTGTCGGTGGACTCCAGGATCATGAATTGTCGGGCGGATGGGAGACCGATCTCCAATGTAAATGCGTATACCAGGGCTATAGGAGCACTTACGGGATGTTCGCATGACGAGGATTGTCACGCTCCGCTTCCCAAAAATACGGAATACAAGTACATGCAATTGGCCTAGCGAATGACTAACGTCATCCATAAGCTGTTTATCCGATCAACTCAATAATATAATCAATGCAGAACAATTGCGCAGGCAATAATAATAATCTCATGAATAGTAATACTTGGAATGAAACAATATAAAATATCCAAATACAATAATAATCCAATATCTGTAAACAAATAATAGAAATATTCGGGTCAAAATTCCACAATACAATGAAATAACAATATTCCAATAATTAAGTCTTTATGACAAAACAATAATTTATTAAGCGGCGATGCTATCAATTTCATTCACTAATGTTGTTCTCACAATCCATCAGGAAATTCTCCATCAATACCTGTAAACACTTCATCTAAAAAGAGGAGAAAAATTTATCCTTATAGAAAGTCATGGACAACAAGTAGAGAAAGCAAAGAAGAATGGAATAATGGTATAACAATGAATCAATGGGTCAATAGGAATCAACAACACAGGACAATAACAATAATCAATATCATGATAGTCGATACAATGGCTATAAATAATAATGCAATATTTGGTAACAGTAATCAATGATCAATAACAATAACACTTAGCCAATATTCGATATTAATAGGAACAATGAGGGAAGAATATGCAGTGTCGATGTTGTGTCAATTCTTAAGTCTATTATCATTTTAATCCTAACTAATGCATCCCATTCTACAGGTTTGTTGCTTACAATCAATTTCGTTTTAGACTTAAGTGGAAGATTCTATAGATCATGTACTCGGCAACGATAATCAATATTCAATGTACAATACGGTCTTTGGCAACGATACAATACACGATAGGTTGGGTTACGGTCGTAATCTACAATCACACGATAAAATAATAGTCGAAACAATATTTAGGGAAACACGGGCCCGTCCTCCGAGTACAGTCACTATATCATCAACTACTCTAGCCAATCCCTTAAACCCCGGCTTGTTAACAATTTTTATCGATACAGCAATACAATACAATATGTAATCTAAAGACATTAGATGAACGATAGCAACAATACAGGAACAATAGGATGATAACATGAAATAGGACAATTAGAATGATGAAAATAAGACATTAGGATCATGCAATGCAACATACACACTTTGATTCATGCAATAGAATGATATAGGATTAATTATACTATCAAAAACTGGAATATAAAATTCTGGACAGCAAGAGTAGTATGTACAAAAATGTAGTTTTCCGCTGTTTCAGAAATCGAAAATTGAATCCATCAGAAATTCTAGAAACTAGACTTCCACACGGTTCCAATGCATATTTAAAGTTCAAAATCTGACAACAGTAGCTAGATCAATCACACAATTCTTTATAGATTTCATGTTCAGACAGAAAATTGACATTACGTTGTTATAATTTTAGAATCAGCAAAAACTCAATATTAAATTCATTAAAATTATTTATTAGACTCCTAAACATGATCACTAATAATCTGGATATTATCAGAGTACAATTTTATCATTCGATCAGCCTTTTTATAGTTTATACATGGAATGTACAATAATCTGAGAATCTGGAATTAAAAATACAACTATAGTAAAACGGGCATAACTTTTGTTACAGAACTCGAAATTCAGAAATTCAAGATGTTCTAGACACTAAAAAGATAAGGCTACAATTCATTTTCAGAAAGTTATTCATTTTGAGATCATTTACTGGGTCGAAAATAACAAACAATATACAGCCTACAAGCAATATACAAGGTTTTGGGTATTTTTCTTGAAATAAATTAATTAGACGTGATGGGTATCAATTCTATTAGTCGATAAATTCCTCAATTAGCATGATGGTTGCAATAACATGATAGATAAAAATAAAATCACATATGTACACTAATTTAACATCAATCAGACAACAACGATCAATCAAACATACAACCTAGCAATTCTTTATACAATAATTTAGTTGTGTGATAATCATATGAACCCTATTATCAAATCTATATGCACACATGAAAGATTCAATTTTTGGAGTCAAAAGTGGCACGATGTCAAATAAATTGGGGTTAGCTCATGTAAATCCTCAATATACCCAACGAAAGAGATGAACAATGTATAATACGATAAACGCAAGGATCTACTTGCATGAGTTTTTACAAAACTTGAATTTGATATAATTAACAATACAAGAGGACAATGACTTGCCTTTTGGACGATGAAATTGAATACCAAGAATAACAGGATGAGAATCCTGGCGACGAACCACGATTACGGAACACGTGCGAGCTACGTGCAATGGCAAAACAGCGAATCCAAGACCAAACAGCAAAACAGAAATACAACTCTGGATCCTCTACACAACACCAAACACCGGATCTGAATCCCACACACAAAATAGCGCACACCAAAACCAACTCCCTTCCTCCTTCACAAAAAACAGCAAGATCAACACCGGATCCCCTACTTCCCCCTACTGAACACCAAACACCGAATCTCAACTCCTTCTCCTCCACGAACCGCAACACAGAGAAGGTAAGGAGAGTAGCGGCGAGGATCTCCAGGGTTAGGGCGGCAATTGGATGGAGGGTGATGATCGACTGAGCAAAGGAGGTTTTAGACGATGGACCGACGATGGACAGGGGCTCCGGTTGCAATGCTCTATTTTGGGGAAAAACAAAGCGAAGGTGATGGTGGTGATCGGGGGGTGGTGGTTGTCAAGGCTAGGATGGTTGATGGGGTGGCAGGGGATGAGGACGAGGGTGATGATGATGGAGGTTGTGGAAGGCAACAACGAGGGCGGTTGACGGGATGGAGCTTGGGCGGCGATGGGTTTCGGCGAGGGAAGACGAAGATGACAGGGCGACGGGGATAAGGGCGATGATGAGGATGATTGGCTGGTGGTAGCGAGGGCGGAGCAAGGGCGAAGACATGGTCAGAGCAACGGGAGAGGGTGACTCGAGCAGGATGGGTTGAAAACAGAGGTCGGGGGATGGGTTATATGATAGCGAGGATGGTGATGGCAATGGGGCGATGGGCGACGACGGAGGAGGATGGGGTGACGAGGCGGTGCTTGGGAGGAGGGTGTTCGGGGTCTTTGGTCTGGGCGCTCGACGAAGGCAGAGGAGGGAGAGTGGGAGGTTGAAGATAGTGAATAGTGTTGGGTTGGGTTTTAACAGGGATGGGGGGTTACACAGTGGCGGCTAGGGTAGAGGTTAGGTTAGGGGTTTTAGGGTTAATATAATAGTATATATAGGAAAAAGTGTGGGTTATTGGGTATTGGGTTTAGGGTATAGGGTTCCAATATGGAAATGGGCTATAGGGTTTTGTGTTTTAGGCTTAATAAAATAATAATAACAATAATAACAATCCAAATAATAATAATGCAATTAATAACAATAACGAAGATAATACTGGTACTAGTAATAATAATAATATTATTAATAATGATAATAACAATAGTAATAATAATAATTATAATAATAAAAATAATAATAATACTACTAATAATAATAGTAATAACATCAATAAAAACATAATAATAATCATAATAGTAACAACAACAATAATAAAAATAGTAATAATAATAATAATAATAATAACAATAATAATGATAATAGTATGAATCTCAAAATAAGATCTGAGTTCAACAAATTCATAAAAATTCCAATAGTAATGACATATTAGATTTGGGCTAAAATATAAATATTCGATCAATTAGGAATAGAAAACAAGTTCAAATATACCAATATTTGAAATAAATGTAGATTTCGATTAGAAAAGATTTTAATAAAAGATCCAAATCGAATTTAACACAAAATAAATTCATAAATAATCAAATTACAAAAAATATTTAGAAAATATTTATTTACGGGAATGGGGGTTACAAAGATTCTGTATGGTTTGACGGTGGACTCCGGGAATGGAATCCATACTCATGGAATGTCTAAACCTTGCTTTTGTTACCATAGTAGGTTTTGCATGGCGAAGGATTAAACCCTATATTGTGGAGTACGTTAAGGGCTTGCCCTCAAACCTATGTAGTATGCGATGCATAGAATCTGAACAAATATGCATTAGTTTCATCGTAGTGTAAACATCTGCATTAGAAAATAAGTCATATTATACACTTACACTACTAGGGTAGTCACTTTCCCTGTTTGTATTCAAGTTTGTGTTTGCTAAAGTAGAAAAATTGCTGTATTATAGCATTGCGTCAGTTGCATGCAACTGACATGGCCACAGTTTTCCATATGCAGGATTGGACTTGGCATGGGCTTGAAGTCACTATGATGAGTTGATTACCAGATTGAAGAAATTTTTATTATTGTAAATTGCATTGTATTCATTTAATTCCGCTGTGCTGTATGTGTAATGAAAAAGTTTTAAATTCCTTGTAAATTTGTACAAATTTGAAGTAATCATGTTTTGCTACGAATTACCTGTGTTTAAAATTCGGGGCGTTACAAATGGTATCGGAGTAAACTTTAATAAGTAGTACAAAATTATAAGGACGACATAATTAGGGTAGACATTAGAGTGTGAGTGTCAGTTGGAGTCATGAATGATGAAGTTATTGAACTTGCATTCATGATACTCTCCTCGTGTGCATTGATGTGAGATTGTATGCGAGCATGTTTTCCTTGGTATCATGAGTGGTATGGTTTGTTTGAACCTACATTCACGATACTTGTACATAGAATAAGCTTTTCTCTCTTCCTCATAGTACTTTTCATCTTTAACATTTAATATTTTTTTTTTCAAATAAATATTTTCTTATACTATTAATCCACTTGATATTTATTATTTTATTTACAACCCTTAATCCTAATCTTTTATGTTTGACTTACTGGTTTTCTTTCTTGATGTTTTATCCTACTTACTTTTATGCGCTTTTACGTTACTTATTTATTTTTTCTATTACTTTTACGTATTCTATTAAGTATTGAATTACTACTTATTAAATTATTATTAAGACTATCATTTTCCTTTGTTATTATTTCTACTAGATTTTTGAATTTTGATTTTTGTATGTTTACATCAACTTTACACTACTTTGATTTCATGATACTATTTTTTTCCATTATTTTATCTTGCCTTATTTATTTCAGTATATTTTAACATGTCTGTAATATACTTTTTTTACTTCTATAAATGCAATATATCTCTACACAATAAGATTCCCTTTTATTACTATTTTGTTATACTTATTATTTTCTACCTTTTGTTATATTTACCTTTCACTATTAATAGCTACTTATTAATTTTGTAGTTTTACACTTCTCTGATATAATACATACACTCACTATTTATATTTTTTTCTTTTTTTCAAATTTTTATTATCTTTATATTCTTGGTTACTACATATACTTTCCACCGATTTTAATATATATATCATATATTTCAACATACTTACTATACATATTATTTTACACTTATCCAATTACTACATTACTATATATATATATATATATATATATATATATATATATATATATATATATATATAGGGTAAAAGGGATATGAGCAACTTGCTCATTTAGTAAATGAGCAAGTGATTATGTGGCAAGCATGTGATACATTGGACAACTAACCTTTTTAATAATTTTCCAATCACATGTATGCCACATCATCAATTGCTTATTTACTAAATGAGCAAGTTGCTCATACCCCTTTTTCCCATATATATATATATATATATATATATATATATATATAAAACAATATATATATATAGTAATGTAGTAATTGGATTACTATATATATATATTGTTTTATATATATATATATATATATATATATATATATATATATATATATATATGTTAATTTTCCTAATTTATTACACTACATAATTATTGTTCTCATTTCTATTTTTAGCTCATGTATATACTTTATACTATTCTTGTCTTAATGTTATAAACCCTTTTAATTACTACTAATTTTATATATTCGATATTTAAAATCTATACTTCTATTTTTGTTCTACTCCTTTCGTACTACTTTCTACTGCTTTTGTTTACTATACTTGTTTGTAAAGCATTTTTTCCTATGATTTCCTTACTTCTTGCTAATTGTTTTGTTTCCCTATTTCCTTGCTTTTGCTTGCTGCTGGCTGCGTTTGGGCTAAAGACGGTAGGGGCTATGGATGGGGTGCGGTCACTGGCTACTAGTCGGCGAGTGCAAGGCGTGGGCGGTGCGAGGGCTGGCTGGCGTCGCTGCGATCGTGCTGCTGTCTACGACGCAACGGGAAGAGGAGCACATGGGCATTGGCCGGCTGTTGCGTCACGAGGAGATCGCAACTGGGAGGCAGGGGTCACCGGGAAGGCACTACATGCTGCTGCAGGAGCTCACCGGCGTCACTACGGGTGGCTGGCACAGCTGTAGGAGACGGGGAGAGTAGAGGGGGTCAGGGACGACGGGTATGGAAGAGCGACAGAGAGGAGGTCGGGATATAATAAAAAGTGGCTAGGGTTGGGGATATCAGGGTAGACAGGGGGGGGGGGGGGGGGTAGATATATATAGGCAAGGTAGATTTAGGGTTTTAGGGGTTGTAACGGGTAAGGTATTAATGGGTTAGGGTATTAAAGATCCAATAGGGGAAAATAGGGTTTTAAGAATAATTGGGTCGGGGGATATAAATCCAACAGTAAAATGGGTTTGGGTTTTGGGTTCAAAAATCCAATAGAAGTTATACAATTTGGATTTTATAGAAATAATAATAATAATAATAAAAACAATAACAATAACAATATTAATAATTTGAATAATGATAAAATAATGATAGTAATAATAATAGAAATCAAGGTAATAATAACAATAATAAGATTTGTATTACAATATAAAAATCATAGAAAATAGTTACAAATAAAATTATTGATCAAAAATTGATTTTAATAGAAGATCCAACAATACATTCTAACAAAAGAATTTGAAAGCGGAAAAAAATAATTCACAAAAAATTTAAATATATAAAATACACTGAAAATACATATTTGCGAAAACAGGGGTTATAAATCCTACCCACCTTACAACAAAATTTCATCCTCGAAATTTGCTTAGGTGGTACATAGAACAAGGCAATAGCAAACTTGGGGTAGGGTAACAAAACATAAAATTAAAGGGAAAGGAACAAAGTAGTGGCAACCCCAGAATAAGAAGGAAAATAGATGACATTGATGTCAAATGGAATGCAAGAAAGAGAATAACCAGTATCAAAAGGAAAGAAACAATACAAGATAACAATGCAAGATAGGGAGTAGGCAGAACGGAAATCAGAGAGAGAATGAACAGGGAAGAATTGAATCAAATAATGTGTCAACGGATGAGGATGAATACAAGGAATAGAGAAGCAAATAGTGCATGGAAGGAGAAACAACAAGAGAATCCTGATAGTTGTGGGTTATGGGCCTACACGCTTCTGCTGCTCCACTCTGATCGGGAAGACTCTGCCAATAGCATCCAGTAGCTCGAGCAAACTGCTTCGTGGCTCACCATGTCCTCGACACATCCAAATGGCATGTCTCTAGCATGAAGTCCGAACTCCTGGCAACTCCAGATTCTGAATACTTCCTGAGATCATGGGACTCTACATGCACATCTTAGACCAAAAGATGACACTCCATCTCTTGGTGATGGTTCAAGCCAATGACTAGTCGTAGTAGATCCAGCGATACCAATCAACGAACCAAGCAAGAAGAAAAGAATGGATAACACCAGAATCAGAAGAACATGGGCACGAAAAGAAGGAACTATACCCAATAAAGAATAAATTAAAGAGAATGACTGAAAAAGGAGGAAGAAAACAAGGAATCAAGGGATCGAATAAGAAGGGATCAAAATGAATGGAATAAGACAAGTATCTAGATCAATGTTGATTATAATTCATTCATGTATGCATGGTATATGTATTGTTGAGCCAATCCCAGATCGAGCAGAGCTTGTCTAATATATCAGTCAAACTAATACATTAGCCAAACCTGGGCTCTGATACCACTAAAAACCTTGTCACGTCCCGCTTTCCAAAAAGGAGGACCGAACCATGATACATCATTGTGTTTGGCTGTGATTGACTCTCTGTGGTTGTATTCTCTCAACTTGCAATTTCAATTTCTCTGAGTTTTATTTCAAAAACTTGTCTGGTAAGTCGATTGGTTTTTCGCTATAAGTCGACTGATCAGACTTGTAACTCTTCAGTAAAATACTCTTCTTATCTGACGCAACAGTCGACAGTATATCTATTTTAAGTCGACTTAACAGTACGAAAAGTTCAAGTTTTTAATTAATTTTTATACAACACTATTCAACCCCCCTCTAGTGTTATTTGCCTTGCCTACAGGATCCAACACTTGGTATCAGAGCCTGGTTGAGTGCAATGGCATCTACTTCAAATGCAAGCCAATACCATGAAGGCCAATCCACACAAAGGCCACCCCTGTTCGATGGGACAAACTATAACTATTGGAAATGTAGAATGAAGATCTACCATCTGTACATCAACTATGAGATTTGGGACTGATATAGAATTCACCGCTCCTACAATTCCCTATGCAGAATGGAACGATGACTCGAAGAGCAACACAATGAACAATGCAAAGGCGATGAATGCTTTAATCTGTGCACTTACCAAAGCGGAGTTCAGTCGTGTGTCAAATGCAACAACGGCTCATCAAATTTGGTACAGACTCGAGGTAACTCATGAAGGTACTAATAAGATTAAAGAATCTAAGATATCTATTTTTATTCGTAGGTTCGAGATGTTCCGTATGAAGGAGAACGAGAATGTGTCAGACATGATAACACGGTTCACGGACATTACAAACTCTCTTGTGGCCCTTGGAAAGACGTACTCGTAAGCGGAAATGGTGAGGAAAGTTCTTCATGCTCTAACTTCCGAATGGGAGAAGAAGACCGCCGCCATAGAAGAAGCCAACGATATAACACAACTCTCTCTTGAGAATCTTGTGGAAAATCTTATGGTATACGAAGCACAACTTGAAGAATGCAAGAAGGATCTAGAACCTCAACAAGCAAAGAAGAAGACACTCTCTTTCAAGGCCATGTCGGATTCCGAAGATGAAGAAGAAGATGAAGCAGAAATAGCCATGTTCACTAGAAAGTTCAAGAAATTATTATGAAAAGGTAAATATAATTCCAAGTTTAAAGATACTAATGAACTTCCCACTTGTTTCAAGTGTAACACGACAGGTCAAATGAAGGATTGCCCATTAGAAAATACGAAATCAAAAGGAAAGACTCCCAACTTCAAGAAGGACAAGTACACAAAGAACAAGTATATGAAGAACAAGAAGGCATATTAAGCAACTTGGGATGATAGCGACTCTTCATCGGAAAAAGAGAATGAAGAGTCAAACAAAGTAGCGAACGTATGTTTCATGGCTACACAAAATGATGTAAGTAAAAACTTTGATTCAAATGACTTATTTGATGCTTTCAATGAAGTTTTTCAAGAACTTAAGAAAGAGAAAATTAGAGTTCAAAATTTAGAGAAAGTTATTAAGAAAATCTTGACTTAAATGTTGAAGTCAAATCTTTAAATTCTCGACTTACAAATTTGGATGTAGATCTTGTATCTCTTAAGAAAAATTATGAAGAGATATCCAAGAATGTATCTAAATTTAACAAAGAAAAAAAAATTTTAAATGAAGTTCTCCAAAATCAAGTTCAATCTAATAAAAGATTTGGACGTGGTTTTCAAAAGATTCTTGAAAAACATCATTCTTCTAAGAATACTAGTAGTAATAAGACTGAATCTATTTCCAGTGTGAAGACAAATTATATGAGTTTTTTGAAAAACCAAAAACTATTGTTTTCTATGAAAATTGTAGTTATGTAGTTCAGACCAGTCGATTGAACCCTAATGTCAGTCATTTGTTTAAAGGTTTGGAGTCTTATTTAAAGAGACGAAAACCTCAGATAAGTCGACCTATTTAACCTCGCAGTCGACTGACTTCTCATAACAGTCAACTGAAAGGTACAATAAAGTCGACTAGACAAACTAAAAACATTTGGGTTCCTGTCAAACTGAGTGTAAACGATAGAATTACTTATATAAATTCTTATGTTCTTAATGTATGTAATTCTGTAAATTATATTCCTGCTTTTGGTGGTAAATCAAACTCACTTTGGGTTTGGTTTCCCAAAAACTAATCCCGTTCGGACCCAACCATATTCACAATGCTTATTTTATAGGTACCTAAAAGTGAACGTTGGATACTTGACAACGGATGCTCCAAGCATATGACTGGTCATGCTAATCTTCTTTCTTCCATACAAGAGATAGATGGAGGAATAGTCACATTCGGTGACAACAACAAAAGGGAAGGTTATTGGAATAGACATGGTCGGTAAGAACACTACCCCTACTGTAGAAGAAGTATTTCTAGTTAGTGGATTAAAGCATAATCTGTTAAGTATTAGCCAACATTGTGATAAGGGACATAAAATTGTTTTTGAAAAAGATGCATGTTTAATATATGATTCATCTATGCAAAGTGTTATTTTTCAAGGTTTTAGGAAAAACAACATTTATGAGTTATGCTTAAAAACAAATGAATTTTCTAATGATTTTTGCTTAGTAGCTTCTAACAATGATTCTTGGCTTTGGCATAAGAGATTTGGCCATGTAAATATGAAAAATATTCTAAATTAACTAAATACAACCTTGTTAAAGGACTGCCAAGACTATCTTTTAAGAAAGATAAGTTATGTGATGTATGTCAACTAGGAAAACAAGTCAAATCTACTTTTAAGACAAAGAAATGATTTATACTAGTAGGCCGTTCGAATTAATCCATATGGATTTATTTGGTCCTACTAGAGTCGCTTCTTTAAATAAAAGTAGATATATATTTGTTTTAGTAGAAGATTTTTCAAGATTTAGATGGGTTTACTTTTTAAAACATAAATATGATGCCTTTTAAGAATTTGCAAATTTCTGCAAACGAATTCAAAATAAAAAATCTCTAACCATAGTCACTATTAGAAGTGATCATGGTGGAGAATTTGAGAATGAAATGTTTTCAGAATATTGCAACAAGAATGGTATAAAACATTAATTTGCATTTCCTAGAGCTTCACCACAAAATGGAGTGGTCGAAAGAGAGAATAGGACATTGCAAGAGTGTGCACGTACTATACTTGTTGAAAGCAATCTGCCTAAGTACTTCAAGGCTGAAGCTGTTTCTACAGCATGTTATATTTTAAATAGAATATTGATTAGGCCTAAGCTTAAGAAAACTTGTTATGAACTATTCTATGAAAGAATTCCTAAAGTATCATATTTTAAAGTATTTGGATGTAAGTGTTTCATAGTAAACACTAAAGATAATTTAGATAAATTTGATGCTAGATCTAATGAAGGTATCTTCATTGGATACTCCAATAGGAGTAAGGCATATAGAATTTTCAATAAGTCAACTTTGACTATTGAAGAATCTATGCATGTTTCATTTGATGAATCCTTGCCTTCATCTACTGTTATTAAAGATGATGAAATTGAATCATCACCTTTAAATAACGTTATTAAATCATTAGAACAAACTACCCTAGACAAGTCGACTGATAAGGATTTGAAGTCCAGTGATGTGAGTCAGTCGGCTGATGGACTTGTTAAGTCGACTGATCCTGTTGTGATGACTCAAACTTTACCAAAAGCGTTTATTGAAGTTAGAGATTATCCTCATGACTTAATAATTGGTGACATTTCACGTGGTATTCAATCAAGATCTCATGTTAACATGATTTCTCATACGGCTTTCTTGTCGGATTTTGAACCGATTATACACAAGAAGCTTGTGAGAATGGATCAGTCGACTTAACAAGTCCATCAGCCGACTGACTTAATAATTGGTGACATTTTACGTGGTATTCAAACAAGATCTCATATTAACATGATTTCTCATACGACTTTCTTGTCAGATTTTGAACCGAAGAATACACAAGACGCTTGTGAGAATAAATTTTGGATGAATGCAATGCAAGATGAATTTAACCAGTTTATAAGAAATGATATATGAGACCTAGTTCCACGACCTCCTGAGCATACTATAATTGGTATCAAATGGGTATTTAAGAATAAGTTAGATGAATTAAGACAGGTCGTTGATAACAAGGCTAGATTAGTTGCTCAAGGATATAATCAAGAAGAAGGAATCGATTTTGATGAAACATATGCTCCTATTGCTGGACTAGAATCAATTAGGATTTTATTATCTTTTGCGTGTTTAATGAATTTTACACTTTTCCAAATGGATGTTAAAAGTCCTTTCTTGAATGGATTTATTAAGGAAGATGTTTATGTTAAGCAACCACCCGGTTTCGAACATGAACAATTCCCAAACCACATTTTAAATTGAAAAAGGCTTTATATGGTCTTAAAAAAGCACCTCGTGCTTGGTATGATCGGTTAAAAACTTTTCTCTTAGAAACTGGTTTTGAGATAGGTAAAATAGATACTACCTTGTTTATTAGGAAAATAGAGACAGATATTCTAATCATACAAATATATGTAGATGACATAATTTTTGGATCTACTAATAGCAATCTCTGTCAAGAGTTTGCTAATACCATGAAAAATGAATTTGAGATGAGACACATGGGTGAACTCAATTATTTCTTTGGACTACAAATAAAACAGTCACAAAATGGCATATTTATTAATCAAGGAAAATATGCTAAGGAATTACTCAAACGGTTTGGCATGGATAGCACTAGTAGTAAGACCACACCTATGGCTACTACTACTACACTTGACAAAGATGATTTAGGTAAGAGTGTCGATCAAAAACTCTATCGAGGTATGATTGGCTCACTCATATATATAACTGCTAGTAGACCAAATATTATGTTTAGTGTATATTTGTGTGCTAGATATCAGTCGAATCCCAAAGAATCTCACTTAAAAGCTATGAAACGTATTTTAAGATACATTAAAGGCAAGTCTGAATATGGTTTGTTTTATCCACATACCGATAATTTTCAACTTTTGTCGTATAGTGACGCTGATTTTGCTGGTAGTAAAACTGATAGTAAAAGTACTAGTGAAACTTGTCACTTTTTGGGACATTCACTAGTATCTTGGTACAGTAAAAAGCAAAATTCGGTATCCCTATCTACTACAGAAGCTGAATATATTGCTGCAAGTTTGGCTTGTGCCTAAATTTTGTGGATGAAATAAACTTTATTAGATTATTGTATTTCATTTTCAAAACCTGCTATAATGTGTGATAATACCAGTGCTATTAATCTATCTAAAAATCCGGTTCAACACTCACGTACAAAACATATTGATATTCGACATCATTTTCTACGTGATCATATTTTAAAGGGAGATATAACTTTGGATTTTATTTCTACTGATAAACAAGTAGCAGATACATTTACCAAACCACTTAAGGAAGACACTTTTATCAACTTTAGAAGAGAAGTAGGAATTTGCTGTTTTCATGACATTTCTTGAAAACTTATTTTGTTTAAGTTGACTGTTTCAATAACTAGTCGACCGACAGAAGTTTTACTTGATGTTTCGTTTGGTTTAATTTTCTCTCGACTAAGTCGATTGATATCAAAACCAGTAGACTGTCGCGATATTAGTTTGGTTTGTCTGATTCCGAATCGTCACTTAACTGAGGCATCTCTCTTTCTTAATTTTACCTATTGATGGATCTTAACCGTCCATTCTCAACTAGTCTTCATCTCAGCCATCTACCTAATGTTAAAACCCTAAAGCTCTTACCCCTCTTTCACTTTCACTTTTTCTCTCAAGAAGATTCAAGTCGGCTGCCCATTTCCAGTTCTTAGCTATTTCGACTTGTTGCTCTTGGCTTGAAGATTTCCATCCAGATCTGAGTTCTTTTAGTATCTCTTGAAGCTATTTGGGTTCTTTATCTTGTTGTTGGTTTATTCTTTCTCTTGATCTCTCAATCTTTTTCAAGTTTCCTAGTTTTTCAACAATGCCTAAACCTAAGAGAGCTAAAGGTTCTAATGTAGAAGAAGGTCAATCTTCTTAGAACTACCTTCAATACTTAAGGAATACCAATCTTGTTGAGAAATTTTTTCTCATCTGTCAAATTGCAATATTTCACGGCAGATTTGTGAATTTTCCTGATTTAGATAGGTTCCTCATCACCCCATTGTTTGAACAATGTGGGTTATTTGAATTACTTTCCCTTGTCAATCAACCCTATTACTATCCATAACTTATCTATTTGTTTTATACAAATATGAAGGTTTCCACCTCCGAGTATGGTAACAAAAGATTTTTTACTACTACGGTGAAAAATATGCGAATGAGGTTATCTCCTGAAAAATTGGGAATTATTTTGGGTATCCCTAATGAAGGGTTAGATTTGGGTGAAATAGAGATGGATGAGGATTCTATTTTGTCAAAAAATTTCTTGTCTAATCGAGGTCCTTCTATGACCAATAAATCGATTACGCCGCTAGCTAAGCTCGTTGCAAGAATCTCGTCGTATAACATTATCCCTAAAATGGGTAGTTACGATCAATTTTTACATGAATTGCAACAAGCCGTGTATGCGATTTTTGGCAATATTCAAATCAATTGGAGTCGAGTCATTTTCAATCGTCTCCATAAGGCTCACACCTCTTTCCTTCCTTTTGGTGCACGTCTTACTCATTTTTTCAATTTTTATGAAGTTGATCTTGATTCCGAGTTGAGTGTTGTTACTCACTATGAGTCTTTTGATCGTGCAAGTTTAGCTCATATGAAGATCCTTAACTCTCCTCCTCGGTCTCCTCAAAGGAATGTACCTCCTATTCCTTTAGCCACTTCTGGTCGTCAGTCTTCTGCTTCTAGTTCTTCTTGTCCTAGAACTGTCTTTGCTGATCCCGAAAGTCTTTATACTTCGGTTAATTATCTCATGGATCGTACCGATCTTATCCTAGGTAGACAGGATAATCTTGAGGCTAGCCTTGCTAACCTTACTCACATGTGCACTCAACAATTTCCACAACCTCCTCCTGCCTCCAAAGGTGATGACGACGATGAAGAAGAATAAACTTGATGTTTTTTTTTTATTTTCAACTATGTTTTATGTTTGTTATTTTTCTATCTTCTATTTGTAATCTGCAACAATGTACTTGATTTCTTATGTATAAATGTGTTATGGTTATGCAATGTTGATTTTGTTCTTTATGATGTATCCTTCCTCCTTATGTTTTTGTTGATGACAAAGGGGGAGAAAAATATGGTTTTGTGGTTTTTTTTGTGCATGTTTTATATATATTGTTATTATTTCACAATTGTGTGCATATTGTACATTATTTAGAGGGAGCTTATTTCACATTTTTATATCTTTAAATTATGTGTGACATCCTGCTATATATATTGTTATTATTATAAGTTATTGTGTTGTCATCATCAAAAAGGGGGAGAATGTTGATTCTTGGTTTTGATGACTACAACACAATACAAAGTTGTTCTACCACATATCTCTTGCAGAGTGTATCAAAGTCAATACCATGGTGAAATACAAAAAGGTAACACAATCTGATGAAGCTTTCAAGAGTAATTGATCAAGCTTCAAGACATCAAGACAAAGGATCAAGCTCAAGACAAAGACTCAAGTTCAAGACAAGATTCAAAGTGCTTCAAATGTTTAAACAAAGTGTCTTGTAATATTGTATTTTTTTTTTTGAGTCTTAGAAACTTGTAATAGCCTTGTCACACACACACTCACACATACTTTAAATAATCTGAGTGTTTTACAAAATCAAAATGTCAAAATAAGCTTGAATAAGCTCAGCTGTATGAGTACCAGTCGATCACTCCTTGGAACTAGTCAACTGTCATAGTACGAAACTGCCTGAACTCATATAAGCTCTGGCCAGTCGACTCATTATGGCAACCCATTTGACTGTTCAAGCCGTTTCGACAGTTTTCTGAATTTAAAAGTTGTTTTTCAAATTCGAATCTTTCATATCCGTTTTATTACGATTTATGGGACTGTTTTACAACGTTCCTCGATTCTTACTGTATAAATAGAGTATAAGAATCATTTGGAAAAGGTTCCAAGCATTCTTTCACTTTCAAGTCTTTTGTTTTCAATAAGAACAGGTGTTTCAAAAGCATACAAACTCTCTAAGACATGGTTCTCTGAATTTCAGTTTAATATAACATTGATTTTGTTTTAGACTGAATTCAGAATTTAACCTAATATCCACTATACAAAAGCACTATTACATACAAGGCTATAGGTTGTTGTAAACTCAATTTTTGTTGTTTTCACTCTCCGGTTGTGAGAGTGGTCCTCTCAGCTGGAGAGTAGGACTCTTGGTTTTAGAGTCGGTTTCACTCTATGGTGTAGAGTGGGTTTGCTCTCTCTAGTGGTGAGAGGGGTCTATGGATTTGACATTGTTGTTGTCAAAGGCCGTAGAGTATTTTTGTACTTTTTCAAGAATAGTGGAAAATCTCAAGTGGGTTGCTTGGGGATTGGATGTAGGTCGGGAGGACCGAACCATGATACATCATTGTGTTTGGCTCTGATTGACTCTCTGTGGTTGTATTCTCTCAACTTGCAATTTCAATTTCTCTGAGTTTTATTTCAAAAACTTGTCTGGTAAGTCGACTGGTTTTTCGCTATAAGTCGACTGATCAGACTTGTAACTCTTCAGTAAAATACTCTTCTTATCTGATGCAACAGTCGACGGTATATCTATTTTAGTCGACTTAACAGTACGAAAAGTTCAAGTTTTTAATTAATTTTTATACAACACTATTCACCCCCCTTCTAGTGTTATTTGCCTTGTCTACAGGATCCAACACTTATGCAAGTTACGGGCGGCTTTTAGTGCAGGCACAAGTACAGGAAAAAGAATAAACAAATAGCATAGAATATGCATGGCAACAAAATAGAACAACTAGCATGAATCATGAACAGAATCAAGTAATATAACGTGCTAACAAGGTACGGGTAACATGTAACAGATGTCAAGTATCATGTAAGCAGGTAAACAGGTAACAGGTGCAAAGTAGCAAGTACAGGTAATCATGTAACAGGTAATCATGTAACAGGTAAGCAAGAAACAGGTATCATGTTATTGTAGATATAATTAAATAGGAATAACGAGATCAGAATCCCAGGTGAAATCCCCCAAAGACACGTGCGAAGAACCACAACAAGAGCAAAAATCCAAGAGCAATCTTCACACCGGATCAGGACAGAACACAGAACAGCAAGACCGGATCTGGTGCGTACAGAACACAGAACAACGAATCCAGCCAATAGAAGCTCTTCCTCACACCGGATCTGATCCAAAATAGGGGACAGCGAGACGGATCTAGCATGGCCAAACACGGGACAACGGATCTGACCAATGGTCGGACGTCTTCTACCTTCGGCGAGGAGAGAAAGAGAGACGGCGAACAGCGACTGCATGGCTGATGGCACGACGATGCCACCACGGGGAAGGCGATGGCACCATGGTCGGGTGGCGACGGCACCATGGTCGGGTAGCGACGGTGGCAACGACAACTCCGATGAGCGAAAGCTCTGTTTTGTGGTCAAAAATAGTGGATGACGGCGGGCAGCGACTCTGGGGCTCAAACGGCGGCACTAGGGGGTTGCACAGGAGCGGCGAGAGACGACAAGGGCAATGGGGGTGCACGGAGATGGGTTAGGGCGATGGTGAGGGAGTTACGGCAATGGTAAACTTTCGGTGGATGGGTTTCGGTGATGGGGATGGCGAGGATGATGGGGACAATAGGGGTGAGATGGTGACGAGGGAATGGAGACGGTGATGAAGGTGGTGACGGTGATGAAGGGCGATCAAAGGAGCGACAGGGGTCGGGGGTTGTGTGCGGTTGGGTTTGGGTTAAGCGGAAAACAGAGAGAGGGAAATAGAGGTGCGGGGAAAGAGAAACGGCAGAAAGAGAGATAGATAGATTATTATGTTTTAATTAATTGGGTATTTATAGGGATCAAG
The DNA here is from genome assembly GCA_017893485.1 of Hemerocallis citrina. Taxonomy (NCBI): domain Eukaryota; kingdom Viridiplantae; phylum Streptophyta; class Magnoliopsida; order Asparagales; family Asphodelaceae; genus Hemerocallis; species Hemerocallis citrina. The sequence goes on from CM030360.1 coordinate 39,369,049, forward strand.
GAATTAGGATTTTGGGTTGATATTATGTGGATTCTGGGTATCGGTTTTGGCTCCAAAAAGAGACAAACAAATGCAATGAGATGAGACGAACACAAAGGAGAACAAATCAAATTCAAAATAGACAAGAGAAAAATTCGCAAAAGAACATAATCCAATCAAAAGAACACAGATTGATCAAGAGGGAACAAAGAATCCAAGAAAAGACAAAATACACTATAACAAATGAATTCAAATACATTAATCAAAAGAATACAAAATACAATAAAATTCGAAAATAAGGCTTACAAATCCTACCCACCTTACAAGAAGAATTTCGTCCTTGAAATTCATACAAGAGGTGCATAGGACAAACCCTGAAACAAACAAATCAAAACAAAACAAGACCACCACTACCCAAACAAATGAGGAAACATCTCCCGAATATCTTCCTCTAACTCCCAAGTAGACTCCCCTGGCGAGCGAGGATCCTAAGAAACTCGGACCAACTTGATGACTCTATTCTTTACCACCTTCTCCCGACGGTCTAAGATAGAGACGGGTCAAATTTTACAGGACAAATCCGGCCTCACAGACAAGTCTGAGTAGTCAACCACATGACTGTCATCTCTGATGTATTTCCTGAGCTGAGAAACATGGAATACATCATGGACACCTGCTAAAGCTGGCGGTAACGCGAGCCTGTAAGCTACCTTGCCCACACGTTCCACAATATCGAATGGACCGATGAATCGAGGACTCAAGTGGCCTCCACCGCCGAAATGAATAACACTTTTCCAAGGCGATACCTTGAGGAACACATGCTCACCCACCTCAAACTCTAGAGGTCTCTGGAGACAATCAGCCCAGCTCTTCTGCCGATCCTGAGCGGCCTGCAAATGCTTGCGGATCTGAGCCACGACATCAACTGTCTTCGTGATCAACTCAGGGCCTAAAAGCTTCCTCTCGCCGATATCATCCCAATAGATTGGTGATCTACACTTGCGCCCTTACAAAGCTTCGAATGGAGCAGCCTTGAGACTTTCCTGATAACTGTTATTATAAGAGAACTCGGCCAAGTGATGATGATCCTCCCACGAACCTCCAAACTGAAGAACGCAAGATCTCAACATATCTTCTAGGGTATGAATTGTCCTTTCTGAATGCCCATCCGTCTGAGGATGGAACGATGTACTGTAGCTCTGCTTAGTACCCAAGCTCCTCTACAAACTCTCTCAAAACTAAGATCTGAACCACATATCTCTATCCGATACGATGCTGACAGGAACTCCATGCAGATGAACAACCTCCTGAACATACTGCTCGGCCAACTCTCCATGGACTGACCTACCCGGAAAGGAATGAAGTGAGCACACTTCGTCAGCCAATCCACTATCACCCAGATCGCATTATGACCTTTAGGACTCCTCGACAAAGCTGTCACAAAGTCCATTGTGATATTCTCCCACTTCCATTCAACGATAGGAAGGGGTTGCAAAAGTTTTGTAGTCCTCTAATGCTCCGCCTTCACCTGCTGACAGATTAGGCACTAGGCGATGAATCGAGCCACATCCGGCTTCATACCATGCCACCAGAAATGCTATTTGAACTACCTTTACATCTTGGTACCACCAAGATGTATAGAATACGGGGACCGATGAGCTTCCTCGAGTAGCTTCTGCCTGACTTCTCCTCTAGGTACATACAACCTAGAGCCAAACCGAAGCGACCCATCAGCATGGACAACCAAATCAGATATCAAACCAGCTTCAACCTCACTCCGAAACTCCTGCAATTGCTGATCACTCCCTTGAACTGCCTTGATCTGCTATACCAACAACGAATGCAACTGCAACAACATCAGCTGCCGATCTGATCCGGGAAGCAACACATCTAACTCCAGCCTCCTCATGTCCTCCACTAGTTCCTTCTACTGAGTGAGGAACATAGCAGCAGGCCTCCGCTCAAAGCATTTGGCACCAAATTAACTCTGCCCAGGTGATACTGCAAGTTTATGTCAAAATCTGCCATCAATTCCAGCCATCTTCATGGCCTCATGTTCAACTCCTTCTGCGTGAACACATACTTGAGGCTCTTGTGATCTGTAAAAATCTCAACTCTATCCCCAAGCAATTAGTGCCTCCACAACTTCAAGGCAAAGATCACAGCAGCAAGCTCCAGATCATGCGTAGGATAAACGACAACCCTGCCTCGCTGCATCAGTACTACTCCCAGACCTCTCCCTGAAGCATCACAAAAGATCACAAAACCACCCGAACTGTCAGGTACAATCAGCACAGGTGCTGACGATAACCGGCGCTTCAACTCGGCAAAAGCTTCATCACAAGCTTCATCCAGACGAACTTCTGCTTCTTCCTGGTCAAACTGGTTAAGGGTCCAGCGATCTTGGAGAAATCCTGAACGAACTTCCGATAGTAACCAGCCAAACCAAGGAAACTTCGCACCTCATAAACAGACTTCGAAATAGGCCAATCCTTGACCGCAAAAATCTTCGATGGATCCACAGAAACACCAACACCGGAGATAATGTGGCCAAAAAAAGCAACCTGATCCAGCCAGAACTCACACTTATCGAGCTTCCCATACAACTGGTTCTCCCTCAAAGTTTGCAGAACCACCTTCAAATGCTCGACATGATCTGCTGTTCCGCGAGTACACCAATATGTCATCGATGAAAACCACGACAAACTGATCCAAGAATGGCAGAAACACACGGTTCATTAAACTCATGAACATTGCTGGTGCATTAGTCACTCCGAAAGGCATCACCAAGAACTCGTAATGCCCATATCTCGTTCGGAAAGCCGTCTTCGGAACATCCTCTGACTTCACCGTGACTTGATGGTACCTGGAACACAGATCCAACTTTGAGAACACCGAAGCACCTCCTAGTTGGATGAACAAATCGTCAATCCTCGGCAATGGATACCGATTCTTGACAGTAACATTGTTCAACTCTCTGTAGTCCATGCAAAGCCTGCGGCTTCCATCATTCTTACTAACAAACAGAACTGGGGCTCCCCATGGCGAAACACTAGGTCTGACAAAACCCTTATCAAGAAGCTCCTAAACTTGCACCTTCAGTTCTGCCAATTCAACTGGCGCCATACGATATGGACTCTTGGAAATAGGGGCCGTACCAGGCAGAACATCAATGCTGAACTCCACCTCTTGTACTGGCGGCAGACCGGGCAATTCCTCAGGAAACACATCAAGGAAGTCCCGCACAACTAAGGGTACAACAACCCTATCAGAACCCAGAGACATAAGAGAAATAACTTTGAGATCCAACGAGTTCTTGACACGCCCTAACAGGGCCTCACCCGCATGGAAAACAAATTCTGGCTGACCAGAAGGCTTGAAAGTCACCTTCTTCTCTTGGCAATCAATCACGGCACAGGAAACACCCAACCAGTTCATGCCCAAAATGACATCGAAACCGGAGTTGGGAATCACAATCAAATCTGCCGAGAAAACCACACCACCAATCAGCAACGGCTTGCAAACCCTAGAACAGACAACGACACCTCCACCTGCGGTGGTCCCAAGCTGCGGACATAGCATCGCAAGCCAAACCATGTTGATCGACAAAGCAAGAAGAAATGAAAGAGTGGGAAGCACCCGAATCAAACAACACATGAGCAGGGAGAGAGAAGACTAAAATCACACCTAGAAGAAAATCAAACAAAGAATAAGGTTCTAGCAGGATATATACATGAATAATTGTACAAAGGAGGGGAAAATAAAAATAGCATGCAGAAAACTGAAAGAAAGAAAATAAGTACAACTACTGTGATATACCTGCAACCACTCCAACAGCAATTTCTGCTTTCTCGGCTGTCAGGTCATAAGCCTGACCACGACTACCAACCTGACCTCCTCTAGGAGCCACATGCCTCTGACCAAAGACTTGCCTCTGCGGAGGAAGAGGCGGCCTGCCCTGACCACGCGTCGGCGCTCCTAGATGAGCAGCACCAGCAATCGGCACAGAACCTCTGCTACTCGGATAGTCACGAACCATATGCTCACTGCTCCCATGCACTAAACACTGCCGGGTGGCCCTCCTGCAGTCTCGCTGTGAATGCCCAGTCTTATGGCAATTGCCACAAGTCTCAACATTCCTCAGGAAAACAGGTGAGTACGGCTGTGCTCTCGCAGGAGGGGGCAAAACTGGCCTCTGAATAGGTCCTCCGAAAGGTCGAGCTACAACAGGATGCGAAACAGTCCTCTGAGAATACTAGATCTGCTAAGAGTCTGCTCTTGGATCCAAGCCGCATCCAGAACATCGAAATAAGCACGAAGCCGAAGAGCAGCCAAATGGTCCTGGAGGGGAAAGCTCAAGCCCGACAGAAAATGACTAGCCCGAGCCTCATCAGTGACAACGAGGGTAGGGCAAAGCGACTGAGCCGAGTAAACTCTGTAGCATACTCGTCCACGGAACGGTTTCCCTGATTAAGATAATGCTCAAATTAATACCATCACAAGTGAAGTAGGCAACAACAAATGACAATTAAGAACATCATCTAGCTGACCTGAGTTAGAGAAACAAATTGTCGCTCCAGCTCTGCCTTGGTGACACTGGTAAAGAACTTCGCCATGAAGCTCTCAGAAAAGTGGCCCACTCAATGGGTCGCGGCATCCTCTTGGATTCAACCCCCCACCAGATATGAACGAGATCCACCAGCTTGATGCGAACCACATCCACACGTTCTGCCTCAGCAACACGAGCGGCGACCAGCAGTTGCTCCGTCCGGATAAGCCATTGCTCGGCTTCCAACGACGACTCAGTACCCGAAAACTTATCCGGGTGCAGCCATGAAATCCGCTACCGTACCAGGCCTAGGTGGCAGAGGCCCAGGTGCAGGTCCAGTGATGTTCCCATTGGCTACCAAAGTAGCTCTCATCAGCTCGTTGTACTCTTGAAGAGCCATCTCTGCTGAATCGTCTGGAGAATAGCAGCATTGTCCAGCTGCTGACCCCCACGCGAGAAGAAGAATTCCCACGAGCCATAGCCTGATACACGATCAAAGATGGTCAGTACCCGATCATATGTTGGTTATTATACAAGTATTCATGTGATTATCGTGGTGTGCAAATCACTGAGTTACCCGGCTAGAGCCAAACTCGACTAATATACCAATCAAAGCCAACCCTCGTAAAGATAGTCATGTTTGATTGATATATTACTCAACCCTGAGCTCTGATACCACTAAAAACTCTGTCACGCCCTGTTTCCCAAAATACGGAACACGAGTACGTAACGTAGACCCAGCGAATGATGTAAACACCATCCATAATCTGTACCAGACTAACTCAGCAATAAGATCAACAAAGTACAACCACATAGGAAAATATAACCACATGAAACAAGATAAATTCCAATAATAATGAAATAAACTAACAGTAAAAATGTCCAACATCCGGGATCAAAACAAAACCACGAGTCATAAAGCCCAAAACAAAGTACAAGTCATAATGGTATTCAAGAAATAAATGGCAACAAGTAAAACTAAGCAGCGGAGACTGGATCCATCTTTAGAAACGCTGCTCACCAATTCCTTCAGGAATAGATCCTTCAGCACGTATAAATTTCTGGTCTAAAAAGAAATAAAAGAGTACCCTTAGAGCAAGTCGTGGGCGGCAAGTAGAGAAAACAAAGGATAATAGAAAAACATGAATATCAAAGGAAAGGAACATGGTCAAAGACAAAGAACAAAGCAAAGAGCAGGTAATATGATCAAAGGTTCCACCTTTTCCTCAAAAAAAAAAATATGATCAAAGGTCTACAGTAAATCATGCATGTAATGAGTGATGTCAGGATCAAGCAAGAAATGCAGTTTTTTAAGTATTTTATTAGTCTATATAGTGCACGTACTACTGCGTCCCATTCTACAGATTCGGCGCAACACACGGTGAACGCTTTAAAATGATGGTGAATTCACGATTCGTGTACTCGGCCCAGTAATCAGTGTTTACTATTCAGTATCAGTGTTTATCGGGCAGTATTTATGGCCATACAATACGGTCAGTACAGTAGGGCCCGACCGAGTACAGTCTCCAATTGTTCACTACCAAGTCATCCCATATAACCCCGACTTGTTATCAATTATTTTCATCCTATGTGAGCATGCAAGAAGGTGTCAATGTTGTTCATTACTGTGTGTGTCTAATTCTAAGCATTATAGACAAAGCATGGGGCATACACATCATATAAACACATTTCACAAAATCAGGACAGCATGACCTTGCTGTACCAAAACATGGATTATGGTCACTAAAAATTAGCAAATCTAAATCCGCCGGAAGATATGGAAAATAGACTTCCACACGGTTCCAGCGAGTATAATTAAGGTATATAAAAGGATTGGAACTAAGGTGAAAACTCTATTCTAATCAGGTTTTAAGTTTAGGCAGCATGCAGTAGGTTGTGTTCAACTATTTATTTCAGATCAGAGAACTCATTAATAAAATCTATAAAAATTCTGGACGATCCCTATACATGTTTAGGTTTAGTCTAAATTATTTCAGACTTTTCTTGTACTATTAGCAGGGTCAAATAAAATATAGAATAGCAGGGTACGCATGAAATTATGAGTCTAAAATTACTAACACAGTTGCAGTAAAGTGATGATACCTAATAGATGAAAAATTGGAATTTTAATCCAGACCAGGGATAAATTATCTAGACATCAAGGGATACATTTTATGTTTAGTAAGTTCTTTCAAATTATGTCATTAGCATGGTTAAAAATTTAATTCAAAGTGAATCTTACAGCAGTCCAGAAATTGTCTTAACATGAATAGGCAAATAAATAAATTATATGATCACATATAGCATGCAAATTTGTAATCAAGTGAATCCTAGGTGTCAACATGCAATTTCTAAAGTTCAAGGTACATTTATTACAGTCATGGTGTCAATTCATCAATTAAAACCGATTCAGTACATTCAATTTAACATGTCCATTTCATCAAGCAGTTCTAAGCATAAATCTAGTTATTTAATTGTACATGTGCATGAAACATTGGGGACTGGGTTTAAGATCAAAGAGATAGAAAGATGTTAAGAGTATGTCTGGTTTAAGATTGGCACAGAACACAGAACGGCAAGACAGGATCTAGTGCGCACAGAACACAGAACACCGAATCTAGCCAATAGAAGCTCTTCCTTACACCGGATTCGATCCAAAACAGGGGACAGCGAGACGAATCTGGCGTGGCCGAACACAGGACAACGGATCCAACAAATGGTCTGCCGTCTTCTACCTTCGACGAGGAGAGAGAAAGAGAGATGGCGAACGGCGACTGAGCGGCTGATGGCACGACGATGCGACCACGGCGAAGGCGACGGCACCACAGTCCGGTAGTGATGGTGGTGACGACAACTCTGATGAGCGAAAGCTCTATTTTGCGGTCGAAAACAGTGGACGACGGTGCACGGCGACTCCGGGGCTCGAACGGCGGTGCTATGGGGTTGCATAGGAGCGGCGATAGATGACAATGGCAATGGGGGTGCACAGAGATGGGTTAGGGCGATGGTGAGGGAGTTACGGCAATGGTGAACTTTCGGTGGATGGGTTTCGGTGATGGGGAGGATGAGGGAATGGAGACGGTGACGAGGGAATGGAGACGGTGATGAAGGTGGTGATGAGGGTGAAGGGCGATCAGAGGAGCGACGGGAGTCAGGGGTTGTGCGCGGTTGGGTTTGGGTTAAGCGGAAAACAGAGAGAGGGAAATAGGGGTGCGGAGAGAAATAGATTATTAGGGTTTAATTAATAGGGTATTTATAGGGATCAAGAAATTAGGGTTTTGTGTTGATATTATGTGGGTTCTGGGAATCGATTTTGGCTCCAAAAAGAGACAAACAAATGCATAGGATGAGACGAACACAAAGGAGAACATATCAAATTCAAAATAGAAAAGAGCAAAATTCGCAAAAGAACAGAATCCATTCAAAAGAACACAGATTGATCAAGAGGGAAAAAAAGAACCCAAGAAAAGACAAAATACACTATAACAAATGAATTCAAATACATTAATCAAAAGAATACAAAATACAATAAAATTCGAAAATATGGCTTACATGGGACAATGGCACTACGTAATCACCAAGCACCCCACAAGAGTTGCCACGATTCCGATAATTCTAGAGATAGATTTACGTCATGACATGACACATCATGTAGACAGTCTGTGAAAATTCTCACACCGTGAATCCGAGGTCCTCATTCTTGTATTTTTCTCTTACTTTCATCACATATTCACTATAGTGTATTTCTTAGATATTTAGTTTTTTTTAGAAGAAAATCAGCACAACCTAGAGCTAGCTCACCCTACCGGACTTAAACCAATACAAAAGAGAGAGTCAGCCCAACTAGCTACTTCTCAAGAGATGCTCAACCCACACTGGTTATCTCTCAAATTCATAAATAAATACTGCCGGTCACTAGGGTCTCGCCTAGCCTCTACATTCCAACAACCATCTCTTTCTAGAGATCAACAATATTTTACATTCAATCTCAAAATAATAATTCAATTTCTATATTCAAAATCTCTTTCTCAAAGAGAAACATTTCTTTAAAATCTCACAACATGAAATGATTCAATTCAACCTCTTTTATCAATTTAATCACTTATAGCATTGTGTGCAATTCAAATAATCTTAATCAAGTGTTAATAATCATAAAATCTCATCGAGAAGAAATCTAATTGCATTCCAAAACTTCATCTCTCTTTAATTATGCAAGAGTCACAACTTTCAATATAAAAATCACTTCTAATTCTTACAAAATATATCAAAATATTGTAGAAATAATTTTTATAAAGTCTAATGAATTTTAGAAGAATAATAGAATTTTTTTCCAATTTTTATTGCACTTTAAAACTCAAAATACTAAAAAAATCAGAAGGAAAACAAAAGGGCAATGGTCAGATTCGAACCCAGGACCAAGCCCAAACCCCGTCGATGAACAGTAACAGACCCAAAGCACACCCAACAATTAATTGGTCTAAGTGACTAACTGATATGAAAGGGCTTAAATTATACTTAAAGTATGGTTCAGTGGTTTGATTTAAAATTGGAATTTCATAAAAACTGAGTCTCTAACAAGACTCGAAACCAAGACCAAGACCCCGCCCATGAACAGTAACATACCCAAAACGCACTCGAAGACCAGTAGGTCTTGAGTGACTAACCGATATAGAATCTGGTTAAATACTTTTTGTAGAGACCGTACTGTATTTAATTTTTTCATTAATAAACTCGATTTTTCAATCAATTTGTACTTGTTCAAAAACTTAATTCTTTCCAGAACATTTTCTTTCAAAATTACAACATCGTACATGTTTTTAAATTCATAAATTTCTCATTTTTCGCAATATAATAAGATCTTTCTTCAAAAATGCATCAAAGAACTCATACTACAAATTTTTAATCAAAATGTTCTCTCCTCAAAATTTCTTTATAAAAGTTTCTTATACTCATAAATACATACTAGTGAGATTAATTCCCCATTTCTTTACCATATTAGCATTAAAAAATCTTTTTTCATACATGTTGCATTATTTTGACTATTATTCTAACATGCATCAATTCTCATTCCAACAATTCACTAAATGATACTTTCTTTTTCTTTTTCTATTTTAACAAGGTTCTAGTCATTTATATAAATCAAAATATCAATTCAATACATCATGTCACAATTAAATTAAGATTAAGCAATCTACATTTACCATACCAATCAAAATTTAACAATTAAATTATATATTATCTAGCATGCAACCTACTCCTAAAATTAGAAAGGATTTAAGAAACACTTACCCAAGAAATTTGATTTCTTAGCAATTGAACTCCTAGAATGAAAAGCTCCTAGTAGCAAAAACTCCTTCAAAGGCTCCAAGAGAAGCTCCACTTCGCCTCCTCGAATTTCGTGCACAAGTAAAAGCCTCCAACCTCCATTTCAGCAGCAAGACAAAACAACACTATCTTCTCATCTCACTTACATATACATATATATGTATATGTATCTAACTATGTATATATATACATGCTTATATATATATGTATAAGAGAATGTATAAAGGTGAGTAGGTGGAAAAGTAACAGGGGGTTTGCTGATGGAATTGTTTTCGGATTTGGGCAGAGGAGAAGGAAGGATACATGGAATATGAGAGTGTGAAAGGTTAAGGGGGGTATTTTTATAGATTAATTAGGTGGTTATATTAACCAATTTCCCACTAAACACCCCCCACTAATCCACTCACTAATTCAAAAGCTCTATTCTTTCCCTCCATCCAAAATAGCTGGTCCTTTTTGTGGTGTGCACATCGCACGTGTGCGCGTGCACGTGCTTTATGTACACTTCACAAAAATTAATTATTTATATTTTTAAATTAAAACATAAGTTATATATATATATATATATATATATATATATATATTGTATGTAAAATTAGTTTAATTAAAAATTATAATTTTTCATACAAAAATAAAATAAACACACACACTTCAAAATTTTATTTTGAAAACGAATACGCCTAAATACGTGCACCGCAAACAAGTGCGTCTCACGTAAAATATCAAAATACGAAATTAACTTTATCAACGGGAAAATATTAAAGATAATCAAAATACCACATAAGAAAAATATATTTAGTAAACACATTCAATAATGTACTCAATACGTACATTGAAAATACGTGCACCGTACGATAAAAGTATTTTAATTAAAAATAGGAGAAAAATGAACTTCCGTTTACAAAACGAATTTGAACATGTCATAAAAGAAATAATTGAAATACATAAAAAATATCAAACGTAGCGGTGAAAAAATACGTAATCGATACGTGCATCGATAACACGTATAAAGCACGTAAAAATACAGAGATTGAAATTTAATATTTGAGTTGACTCAAATAGGATAACAGAATACGGAAAATGCATAAATAGTCAGAAATCAAAATACGTAGTGAAATACATTACGGATATTACTTGTAATGGTACAAAATACACGTGCGTACACACGAGGGCAAAATTGTCATTTCCAATTTTGCGGAGTGTTACACCAACCCCCCCCCCCGGTTCAATGATTGGTTTTTCATTTGAGCACCTTGCAAGAAATACGCCTAAATTCCTAGGCTTGGTGGTCGGCTTGTTGTCCGAGACCCTCGCAAGAAGTGCGCAAAATTCTCCAGGGCTAGGAGCTCAGCCAAACCAAAAATCCCCCTAGTTCGATGCTCAGCTTATTGTTCGAACCCCTCACAATAAATGCACCAATAGGCTCGGTGCTCGGCTTGTCTTTCAAACCCTCGCTATAAGTTCTTTAAAATATCCAAGGCTCGACATTTAGACAAACCGAACCCTGCCGGTTCAGGGCTTCGTTTGTCGTTTGAGCCCATCACAAAAGATTCAGCTAATTACCTAGGCTCGGTGCTCGGCTTGTCATTCGAACCTCTCACGAGAAGTTCTTCAAAATCTCCAAGGCTTTACATGCAACCAAATTGCACCCCCCCTGGTTCGGTGCTCAGCTTGTCGTTCGAGCCCCTCGAAAGAAATGCACCTGATCTCCTATCCTAGTCTTGATGCTCGGTCGAGCTGAACCCCCCAGGATTCGGCCAAGCCAAACCCCCTAGAGGTTCGGTCAGAACCCTATCGTTTGAGCCCACTGAAGCATGGTGATGGTTGAGCACCCTAAGAACTCCCCAAATTTCGTGTCCACTTTTGATTTCCTGATTAAAATGACAATTAATAATTATAAATTTAAAAAAGATAATTAAAAAAACACAAAAAAATATTTAAAAATTTGGAAAATTAAATTAAAAATTCTAAAAAAATTAATTAAAAATTCGAACAGTTATTTAAAAATTGGGGAAAATAATTAATAATTTGAAAAATCTGAAAAAGTGAAGTTCTACGAAATTGCAACTACCTAGAGAAGCTCGTAACAAGACTCCACGCGTGCTCAAAGATCCTAATGCTCATATGATTGTCCAAAATTGATTAGACTACTTCTCGATGGTTGTGATACCCAACCTTCAGAAGTTGGGGGCTTATGATATAGGAAAAATCAGAGACACTAGATCACGGCACACTTCTGAAAGCTTCTCAAGGGTAAAACTGTAATTACTCAACAACAACAGACCCATTAGAAGAACATGGGTTGTCTTCAAGCCCATCAGCTCAACCAAATCCACAATTAGGACAGAGAGATTTTCATCTAATTACAGTTGTCAGTCACATCTCCCAAAATCAGAAATTAAATAACTAATTATATCTCTTAACTTGGGGAATCTTCAATCAAATCTTAAAAGATACCTTTCCAAATCTATCTTTTATAATTGATTCCTAGCCTATAAATACATCCCAACCTCATTCAGTACAAGGTAATCAATATTTTTCCACAAAAAACCCTAATCTTCTTTATGAGTAGTAACTTGAGTGTCGGAGGGTCTTTCGCTGAAGCCACCTCTGGTGGGAAGACATTTTGCAGATTCGTCGGACATTTTCAACTGTCCAGATCCAGACATTCTCAACCATCTTATCCAGATCACGGAGCTCTCATCAGTTTAGAGTCAGATCTTGATCGACGGTCTAGATCGTTGTTTTTGTTTCCTTAAAAAGAACTCATCATATGATTGCTCCCACACCAGAAAAAAACTGTAACATACCCAATTGATATAGTAACTCGTGATGGTTGAAACATAGGAAGAAAAGGAGCATTACTAGAGGTTGCATGCCTGTAAGGGAGATCAAAACTACAATAATCGATCATTTTGAAACAGTCAATCAGATTTCAAGAAATAATTGATGGAAAATAATAATAGTAATAACAATGATAATGGATATATGAAGGAGATATACTAGTAGACAAAAAAAGAGAAAATAATTTTTACAGTCACCACTTGTTGAGAAACTCTTGATTCTGAGATGAAAAGAGAGAAAATTTTCAAAACCATTTGACCAAGGCATCTACTATCCAAACTCCACCATTATCATCCCTAGTCCAATATGAGTGGTATAGAGAGAGAAAGAACGCATGGACGAGAAGTAGAGAGGAATCAGAGGGAGAAAAAAAAAGAGTCAGATATTTTGTTTTTGATTTTTGGAATAGAAGTAAGAGAAATTTGACAGTGAGAGGAGAAAATGATGTGTTTATAACAAAAATTGTGATTATAAATCTGATGAGTGGTTTTCTAGAGAGATTTTATGCACGAAAATATTGTGTACCATAACTATTCCCCTCCCCCCCACTTATCTTTTCACTCCATTTTGAAATTTGAAATTTAAAAGAGGCTTTTATCCTACCGTTCCTCTCATGCTTCATTTTGAAATAGAGAAAGAATAGAGGAGGTAGACCTTTTTGCTTAATAATAATAATAATGGATATATGAGGGACGTATACAGGTAGGAGAGAAAGAGAAAAGAATTTTTACAGTCACCACTTGTTAAGAAACTCTTGAATCTGAAATGAAAAGGGGAAGAGAATTGTCAAAACCATCCGGCCAAGATATTTACTATCCGAACTCCATGACCAGTATGTAGTACCATGTCTAGGTTTAATCTGATTGGAAGAGAGAGAAAAAGTGCACACTTGAGAGGTAGAGGGAAATGAGAGGGAGAAAGGAAGCGAGTCGGAGATTTTATTTTAAATTTTTTGAAAAGAAGCCAGAAAAATTTGAAAGTGAGAGGATAAAATGAGGAGTTTCATACAAAAAATTGTACTTAGGAAAAATGATGAGTTTCATAATAAAATTTGTGCTTATAAGGGTGAGGTGTGATTTTCTAGAGACTTTTAGGCGCCTAAATATTGTGTACCAAAACTGCATTTCTCCCATTTTCTTATCTTTTCACTTTCTTTTGAAATTTGAAATTTGAAAAGTGGCTATTGTCCCACTTTTCTTCTTTTTGTTTAATTTCAAAATAGAGAAAGAATAGAAGGAGTGGACCTTTTTGCTTAATATATACTAGTGTTACCCTTTGCAAATTGCACAACTTAAAATAATTTTGAGAGACTTATAAAATTATATAGAATTCCAAAAAAACGTAAGAGAATTGTGAGAAACTTATGAATATCATCCCTACCGTAATTACTGAAATCTTCATTATCATCCTCATATCAGCAGATGATTTAGAGAAGCATTGCCAAACCATAATGTTTTACACTTGAATATTACTAAAGCTAAAAAAATGCATGCAATGAAAAAATTTCGCAAATTCAATTAATTTATGTTAACAGGTATATTATAACATCATTAACATTCAGTAAATATGTTATACATTATAAACCATGTATTACATCACAGGTTAGGATAAAAATGATAGAATAAGAAAATCATATAAAAATAATTTTATGAATTGTGTTTACTTAAAAATCTAATTAATTTAAGTTAGGGGATGAGGGTGGGTTTGGCAAGGGACATAAGATTTTGTGAGATTGGGAAAGTGGGAGGGGAAGAGACTGTGTTTGAAGGATTGAGATTTTAATTTTGTATAGTTTTTTAATAAAATCATGAGCAGTGCTGTCATGCCCCGCTTCCCAAAAATACGGAATACGACCGTGCAACATTGGCCCTGCGAATGATTTTCATCATCCATAAGTTGTTCAGGAATCTTTACAATATATCACAGGAACAATCAGAGTCAGAAGAAAAGAAACAACCAGGCATGCATAATTGAAACAAGATACCAACAGAAATTTACTTGAAACCAAAAATATATAAATCTCAAATAAATCAGAATCTGGACAAGTCAAATATCTTGGGTCACATCGCTCAAATACAAATAAATGTCCATGTAATCAAGTACAATTTATTCAAGTTCAAGCAGCAAATAATAATAATAATAAAGCAGAAAATCCAGCACTAATACATCATCTCGCCAATACCATCTGGCAGCCGACCATCCTGATCTGCAATTAGTGAATTGCAGGAGAAGGAAAAAAGAAAACAAGTACCCGTCAATTGCAAGTTACGGGCCACTTATAATGTAGGATACAAGTACATGGGATAGATAATTCTAAGTAAAAAACATAGCATGGTATAAGTGTGTCAACAGAAATATAATATCTAACATGAATCAGGAAAATAGAAACAAGTAGCATGGTATACTAATAGGTACATGTAACATGTATCAAGTGTCAAGTAAATAGGTAAACATGTAACAGGGAAACAGGTAACAGGTATACAGGTAAACAAGTAATCATGTATCATGTAACAGGTAATTTGGAACAAGTAATCATGTAACAGGATAATCAGGCATCAGGTGATCAGGAATTAGTAATCAGGAAAACAGGTAATCAGGTAACAAGTGCAGAAAATCAGATTATGTCATGTCAAGTCTTGTATTATTACTATCTAGGTAGCACTTCATGCGCCCCAAAAACATAACATATGGTTGCTACAAAAAATAGTTTCGCTTTAGATTTCGTAGTGGAGTCCATAGGGCAGTGTATTCGGGGTTCAGGATAACAGTAATAACAGGAATAGGTAGAACCTAGTGGTTCTCTTCCGAGTACACCTTCCTAAAGGGAAGTATGCAGTCAGGTACAGGAAACAGGCATAACCTAGTGGTTATCTTCCGAGTACATCTTTCTATAGGAAAGCATGCAGTCAGGTATAGGTAACAGGATTGTGAATTATGTAGTCATGAACACGTAACAGGCAGGCAGGATACAGGTCATCTTCTCATACACATTTCTATATTTTCCACTACTAGATCTTTCACTTAACCCCGGCTTGGTCATTTATTATTATAATCAGGCATGCATGTATGTATCGCAAAACAAAGCAAGGATAACAGGGTATAAATATGCATCAGGTGCAAGGTGCAAAATAAACAAGTACAGGTACAAGATAATACATAACAGGGTAAAACAACTAGTTTTCTAATTCAGGACAGTAAGACAGGGTTGTACTAAAACAGTGATTCCCACTACTACAAACATCCAAATCTAGATCTATCGAAGAATCTGAAAAATAGACTTCCACACGAATCCAGCGATCATATATAAGTCACATAGTGTTTCATAAAATCATAACTCAAAACTGAATCTAAACCAGGAAATGCGTTCAGCCAGAAATCAGTAAATTATATCCAAGTACAGGGAAACAGCAAGAAATCATCATAATAAATTCTAGGAAAAATCTGGGGTATTTCCCTATAAGTATAGCATCAAAATATAAAGTTTCCTAATTTTCCCGAAAGCTTAGTTTAGTCATCAAAAATCCGAAAACATTACGAAATGGTAGTTTGGTAAATCTGGAATTTCAAACACTGCTGTACGAAAACTGAAATATCTCGTAAGACTTGAAACGAAATCCAAATCCGTCAAAGGGAGATGAAAATAGAAAAAATATATTAACTTTCATATTTCACAAATATTTTTCATATAGTAAAAGGAATCAGGGTGAAAATACGAATATTTACAAAACAGCAAACAAAATACAGCAAGTACAGTTTTCATAAATGAGCATGAAACAGCATATAAAACTCATCAATAAAATCTGCCAAAATTCTGGGTAATCCCTAGATAAGTATAGAAAAACTGACCAAAGTTCTAGATCAAAATAATATGTATAGCACAAGTATCAAAATAATTAAGTCATCAAAATCATCAAGAAACGAAATCTGGAATTTATCTACACCTCTGCAGTAAAACAGTCATAAGTCACTCATACGAAAACAAAATCGATCAAGGTCAGAGGGCTTGGAAAGCAGACGAATTTCTCTACAATTCATGTTTTATACTGAAATTAAGAATCTGATAGTATGGTCTAAAATACAATTCAAAACGGAACATCAACAAAATACAGATTTTCCTGAAAACCCAAAATCAATATAGATCCAACGAAACTAAATCCAAACACAACCAAACTTGAAATCGAGTATACCAAGTGTCCAAGCATCATGAAATAGGGTAATTAACATATCTAAAATAAGTCTATCACATGGTTCTCCACAAATACCCAAATTCTCACAAAAAGTCTCACATACATGATCGAATCAAGAACGGGCAAAACCTAAGTTAATTCATGTCAACATTGCGTCGTGAGGCAACTATGGTCAAGTTTTCACAATAGAGACAAAACCCATCAAAGATAACACACGCACGAGTTGTCTCTAGAACCCAACTACACTATTGGTGGTATTTTTGGCTTGTATCAAACGAAGAAATTGGAGTACAAGTTACTTGTCTTAACCGAAGATGAAGAATGATGAAAATCATGAATAACGGGAACGGATCCCAGCAACGAACAAACCCACGAACGAAAATCCACGAACGAATGAATCCAAGCAAACTTGAGCGAAAATCTCCATACGAACAAATTCCACAAAGGAGAGATGATCAATAGAGATAGATGACAACAATAGTGGCTTGCGGCCACGATGGAACACCAAGAAGGAGAGACTAGGGTGGTACATGGTGGTGTAGGAGGTCAGAATGACCAAGAGAGGGGGTATCGGCCTGGGGGTGTTGCGGGTTGGAGTGCAGGCCAGAGAGGGGGCTCGGGTTGCTGGCCTGGGCTGGGCGTCGGGTGTGTACGGCGCCGCCAAGGGGAGAGAGGGAGAGAGAGAGTAGGCTGGGGTTAGATGTTAGGGTTAGGGTTTGAGGGGAGATATATATATATATATATATATATATATATATATATATAGGATTAGGGTTATTGGGTAATTGGGTTGTGGGTAGATTAGGAGTTGTAATAGGATTGTTTAATGGGTATTGATATGGATTAATGGCATAAGATTTAAAATAGGATTGGGTTTAATTTTGCTTTGGTAAATCTATCAGGGATCAACAATAGGATTGGAAATAGGATGAGCAACCAATCACCACCACAAGCATCCAAAAACAAAAATAAAGAGGACAAAAACCAAAAGAAACAAAAACAATAATTGATGAAGAACGAAACCAAAGACGAACAAAAACCAACACAAAGAGCTCAAAATGAAATAAATGAATATATATTGAAAACAACTCCAATATACAGTTCAGAAAAATACAAGAGAGTGTACAATAACCAAGAAAAGAAAAATACACCAAAATACACAAAATGAAAAAAAAATACAGGGGTTACAAGTGCACGTGTCAGTTAAATAGAATCCCTACTTTTTCATCTCCTTTCTCTATTTCAAAATAGAGAAAAGAGATAGGGGATTGACTCTCTCTCCTATTAGTATAAGATATAGATATAGTTCTAATTCTAATTATAATTATAATTTTTTCTCTCTTTGTGTTGGTGCGTGGTTATTTACATCTCCCCACCATTCGGAGCTCATGACTACTGTCGTCGCTATTGTGCTATATCCTCTAAGTTGATGTCTGGTCATGGCTTGTTTGTATTAGTGTGTGATTTTTTCGGTTTTAACTTTTTAAAGTTTTTTTTTTGAGTTATATAAACACCAAAGCTTACAAGCAACACATCGTAGGTAGTATAATAAAGATGCTTGTCTCATTTCTGACCAATAATGAAAGTCGGTTACTTCTGCTAGTGTTTTTGTTTATTTGTATTCGTTCTTCCCTTTTTTTCTTGACTCAAACCATGGTTGATCTTTGTGCATGTATCAACCCGAATGATATTCTTTCCAATTATTTCTATTGAAATTACATTAAAACCTTTATATTAATTTTTGTTGAAGAACTACTTTGAGATGGAAAATGAATGACCTCTGAATAATGTGTCATTACTATAGAGGAAATTGAAGAATTTGCTAATAGAAGAAATATTTCTGGCACGAATGGAGATGTTGAGAGAAAAAAGTACTTGTCCGACTATCTTGGTATTGGACACAGCTGATTTGCGATAAAATTAAGTCTGAAATGATTTTTTTAACCATTGGTTAGTACATTATTAATTGCCAAAGAATTGTATTGAACGAATTCTGGAAAATTTGTTTTAAATGAAATGGTGTAGAGGAATAAGATAGCAATAGTAGAAAAACGGTTTTGATAAATGAGACCATTAGCGATTTTTTTTAAAAGAAAAGGCCGTAGCCACCTTTTGGTCCAAAGAAAATGTAGCCAAGAGCCAGCCGAGCCGAAGAAAGGGATGTGTGTGTGGGTGGGGGGGGGGGGGGGGGGGGGGGGGGGGGGGGGGGGGGGAGGAGAGTAACTTATGATGAAGAAAAGTGATGATTACGTTTAACTCCCTTATCTTATAAAGATTACATTTTCATAATAAGTTTTCCGCAAGAAAGCTAGGGTATAGGGTGGTTGAAAGCTTCAGAACTGGTGGTTGATCTCTTCAAGGACATGATCTCCAAGTAAAAGTTTTATAGATATGAAGATTAAAAGGAAGAAGTTTCATGTTTTTACATCTTATGAATCTTTAGGTGGTTTATTATTAAGGGTTAATAGACCTATAAATACTAACTCATCTTTATGAGATGATGAAGAGAAGGAATACGAGAAGGAATAAGAGAAGGAGAGTAGAAGATGAACAAGAATTATGTTCTTCCTCCTTCAAACAAAACTTCTACTATATATATTTATCTTCTTTATTGAGCATATTCTAGTTTACATCTCGATTTTGACTTTCCTCCTCCAAACAAGTTATGTTGATGCTGATTTATGCGGTGATCTTGATGGTTGTAAGATTAATTCAAGATGTTTGTGGTACATCTGTAAATTTTGCTTCTAAATTACAGAAGGTTGCAACACAGTCAACAATGGAGTAGGTGTATATGGAACTTATAAAGTCTTCAAAGAACATCTTATGGATTTCAAAACTCATGGGTCAGTTGTATAGAAAGAAGTCCATTTGGGATCTATGGTGTGACAGCCGGAGTTTAGTATTTTTTGCAAAGAACTCGGCGTTACATGCTTGCACTCGACACATAAAGGTGATGTAAGCCCTATTTTTAGATTTTATTGTATTTTGTATTCCTTTGATTATTGTATTTGAATTCATTTGTTATAGTGTATTTTATTTTTTTTTGGGTTCTTTTGTTCTCTCTTGATCAATCTGTGTTCTTTTGGTTGGATTCTGTTCTCTTTGGAAATTTTACTCTTTCTATTTTGAGTTTGATTTGTTCTCCTTTGTGTTTGTCTCCTCTCATTGCATTTATTTTTCTCTTTTTGGAACCAAAATCGTTACCCAGAACCCACATAATCTCAATCCAAAACTCTAATTCTTGATCCCCTATAAATAATTCTATTAAACCCTAATAATTTATTCTCTCACCCGCCGTTACCCTCTTTCTCCCAGATCCCATATCTTTCTCTCTATTTTCGTTGAACCCAAACCCAACCGCAAAACCCCCGACCCCCGTTGCCAACTCTGATCGTCCTTCACCACCATCACCACCATCATCATCGTCTCCATCCCCTCGCCTCGTCACCGTCGCTTTTTCCCCGTCGTGTTCCGTTCATCCTCGCCGTAACCCATCACTCGACCCAACTCAACCAAGTTCTCGTCGCCATTTCCCATCGCCGTAGTCTTCATCTTCCCCCGTACACTTCACCAACATCACCGCCGTCCCTCGCCGCTCCATTGCAGTCCCTAGCAATGCCGTTCGAGCCCCGGAGTCGCCATTGTCGTTGCTCTCTGTTTCCAACCGAAAAACAGGTTCGCCCCACTGCAGTGCCGCACAATCGCCGTTCTCCCTCTCTCTCTCCTTACCGAGGAAGACGACCACTGGTTGGTCGCTGCCGCTATTTCGTGTTCGGCCACAGCAAATCCAGTCTCGCTGTCCTGTGTTTGGATCGGATCCGGTGTGAGGAAAGCTTCTTATTTGACAGTTTCGCTGATCCGTTTTCTGGGCGCATCAGATCCCGTTTTGCCGTTCTGTGTTCTGTTCTGATCCGGTGTACGATTTTCTCTTGGCTTTTGGCTGTTGCTATTGGTTCTTCGCACGTGTTTTGGGAGATTTTGCCCGGGATTCTAATCCCGTTATTTCTATTTAATTATATCTGCAATATAACATGCAAGTCTCTTCTTGAACCCCTTTCGTTGTTTGTGTTCAAGATTAATTGATCTCCTGCAAATAGATCCGTCCATTTTGTTATCAAAAACTACTTTTGACAATTTCGTTAAGACTATCGAGGGTTTACACGAGCTAACCCGACGTAATTTTAATATCGTGCTATCTCTTTGATCTTAAACCTAGTCCCCATTGTTTCATGCATATGCACATTTAAATAACTAGATTCATGCATAGGACTGCTTGATAAATTGGACATTGAAATTGTATGTGCTAAATTGAAGTTTCTCGATGAATTGACACCATGACTGTGATAATTGCATCTTAAACTTAGAAATTTGCATGTTGACACCTAGGACCACTTTGATTACCAATTTTCATGCTATGTGTGATCATATGATTTATTTATTTGCCTATTCATGTTAAGACAATTTTCTGAAAAGTTAGTTGTTTCACTTTGAATCAGATTTTTAACCATGCTAATGACATAATTCGAAAGAACTTGCTGAACATAAAATGTAGCCCAAAATGTCTAGATAATTTTTCTCTATTCTAGATTTAAATTCCAATTTTTCATCTGCTAGATATTGGCTTTTTAGTACAACTGTGTTAGTAATTCCAGATTCATAATTTCATGCATATCCTACTGTTTCTTATTTTATTTGACCCTGTTAACAGTAAAAGAAAAATCTAAAATAAATTAGGCTAGACCTAGACATGTATATCTACTTCCCAGAATTTTTGTAGATTTTATTAATGAGTTCTCTGACCTGAAACAATTAGTTGAACACAACCTACTGCATACTGACTGAACATAAAACCTGATTAGAATAGAGTTTTCACCCTAGTTCCTTTATCTTTTATATGCCTTAATTATACTCGCTGGAACCGTGTGGAAGTCTACTTTCCAGATCTTCTGGCGGATTCAGGTTTGCTATTTTATAGTGACCATAATCCATGTCAATAAGGTTATGCTGTCCTGATTTTGTGAAATGCATTTATATGACGTGTTTGCTTCATGCTTTGTCTGTAATGCTTAGAATTAGTCACACATAGTAATATACAACATTGACACCCTCTTGCATGCTCACATAGGATGAAAATAAACTATTAACAAGCCGGGGTATTATGGATAGACTTGGTAGTGAACAATCGGGAAATGTACTCGGTAAGGCCTTCTCGCATTCACGAATACTTGACATAGAAGGAGGAGTATTGATTGCAATGATTGATTGATGATTTTTGCACGTAAAGTATTATTATCAATGTCAAGTACACGAACCGTGAATTCACCATCGGTCTAAAACGATCACTGTGCTTGCGCGGAACCTGTGGAATGGGACGCAGTAGTACGTGCACTAGATAGGCTAATAAAATACTTGACAACCTGTATCTCATGCTTGATCTTGACTTGACATCACTTATTACATGTGTGATTATTTTACACCTTTGATATTATTGGCTGCTCTTTGTTTAGTTCTTTCTCTTTGACCATGTTCCTTTTCTTTGATATTCATGCTTTCCTATTATCCTTTGTTTTCTCTACTTGCCGCCCACGACTTGCTCTAAGGGCACTCTTTTATTTATTTTTAGATCAAGATTTCACAGGTACTGAAGGATCTGTTCCCAAAGGAATTGGTGAGCAACGTTTTTAGAGTTGGAACCAGTTTCTGCTGCATAGTTTTATTTGCTGCTAGATTTATTTTCTTGAACATTGTTATAACGTGTACTTTGTTTTGGGCTCTATGACCCGTAGTTTGTTTTGATCCCAGATGTTGGATATTTATAATGTTGTATTATTTCATTATGATTGGAACTTTATCTTTGATTCATGTGGTTATTTCTCTTGCGTGGTTGTATTTTATTGTTCTTATTGCTGAGTTAGTCTGGTACAGCTTATGGATGGTGTTTACATCATTCGCTAGGCCTACATTACGTACTCATGTTCCGTATTTTGGGAAGCGGGGCGTGACAGGGTTTTTAGTGGTATTAGAGCCCAGGGTTGAGTAATATATCAATCAAACATGACTATCTTTACGAGGTTTAGCTTTGATTGGTATATTAGTCGAGTTTGGCTCTAGCCGGGTTAACTCAGTGATTTGCACACCACGATAATCACATGAATACTACTGACTATCTTTGATCGTGTTTCAGGCTATGGCTCGTAGGAATTCTTCTTCTCTTTCGGGGGATCAGCAGCCGGACAACGCTACTATTCTCCAGACAATTCAGCAGATGATGGCTCTTCAGCAGGAGCACAATGAGCTGATGAGAGCCACTTTAGCAGCCAATGGGAATGTCGCTGGACCTACACCTGGTGCTCTACCACCTAGGCCTGGTACGGTAGCGGATTTCATAAGGCTGCACCCGGATAAGTTCTTGGGTACTGAGTCATCGTTGGAGGCCGAGCAATGGCTTATCTGGACGGAGCAACTACTGGTAGCCGCTCGTGTTGCTGAAGCGGATCGTGTGGATGTGGTTCGCATCCAGCTGGTGGATCTCGCTCATATCTGGTCGCAGGTTGAATCCGAGAGGATGTCGTGACCCATTGAGTGGGCCACTTTCTCTGAGAGCTTCATGGCGAAGTTCTTTCCCAGTGTCACCAAGGTAGAGATGGAGCGATAGTTTGTTTCCTTAATTCAGGTCAGCTAGATAATGTTCTTAAATGTCATCTGTTGTTGCCTACTTCACTTGTGATGGTATTAATTTAGCATTATCTTAATCAGGAAAACCGTTCCGTGGACGAGTATGCTGCAGAGTTTATTCGGCTCAGTCGCTTCGCCCTACCCTCGTTGCCACTAATGAGGCTCGGGCTAGTCATTTTCTGTCGGGCTTGAGCTTTCCCCTCCAGGACCATTTGGCTGCTCTTCGGCTTCGTGCTTATTCCGATGTTCTGGATGCGGCTCGGATCCAGAAGCAGACTCTCAGTAGGTTTAGTGTTCCTCAGAGAACTGTTTCGCACCCTATTGCAGCTCGGCCTTCCAGAGGACCTATTCGGAGGCCAGTTCTGTAATATCCCGAACATATATTATATTGTATAAATTATTATTTTTAAATTAAAATATTTTTAAATGGGAATTTCTTGGTTTTACACATAAAAGTTACCTGACATATATACTAGTAAATATATACAGGTATTGTATCAGTTTTGTGCACATGTACAAAATCTTGAAAAACGCATTTTTGAGAAAATGTCTGGAAAATCCCGGTCAGACACTAAAAATTATTATTTTATTATTATTTTTAGAATTGAAATATTTTTGGTGGATATCACCCGGTTTTGTTAATAAGCATTATCTGTGTGTATGTACCAGTCTGTATACATATGTATTGTATCAAATTGGTACTGAAATCTTCCGGGTTGATAATAAAATTTATTTTATTATTATTTTCGTAATTAAATTATTTTTGTACGGATTGAGCGGTTTTACAAACGAAAATTATCAGTATATAAATATATACATACATAAGTGTATTGTACCGATTTTGTACGTTTGTACAAATCATGTAGGGTGTGTTTTGGACAAAAATATCTTATTTTAGTCATGATTAATAAAATATGGATGGTTAGGATTTGTTTGGAGGCTTAAACATAGGGTTAGGATTAATTAGGGATACATAAGGGTTTAATATGTGTTTTCTACTAGAACCCTCTTCTCCACCTCACCCCTCCACCTCCTTACTATTCTTGGCCAGCCAAAACCCTATCCAAGGGGTTTTGTGCAATTGTGTTGGGTATTTTGCACTCTCCACCCTCTTTTCATCCTATAAATACCCATCTCTTTTACCTTTTGCCTCATTTACAAGGAAAAAAAAAGAGAAGAAAAGAAAGAGAAGAAACCCTAAGTGTTCTTCATTTGGGGTTTTTCATAAGTGTTCTTCAAGTTGTAGCAGAAAGCTAGGAGGAAGGAGAAGGTTTTCTAGCTAGTTCTTCCTACAAAGAGATCAAAGGTGGGGATTCTTTACTTCTATTTTTTTAGATTGTTTGTCCTCTTATTTATTTAGTTTATATAGAAAAGAACCCATCTTTTAGGGTTAATAATGGTTGTATGTGAGAAAGAACCCATCTTTTGATGGTTAGTTGTTGTAGGCTAAAAGAACTCATCTTTATGAGAGTGGATGTTGTATGTATACTAGATTTACCCATGGGCACATGCCTACGACACGTCTTCAGAACGATATAACACACGAAAAGCCCTGTAAACAGTAAAACAACAATTATGTAGTTCAAGTTTGAATAATAAGATAATAATTAGTTGTAAATAAACGTCCATGTTTCTATTAGTATATGTTGAAAAATAATTATAAATGAGGGTGTAAAATCCAACTTCTTAGAACTGTAAGTGTGGAAAATGATGAAATTTAACTGTTGAAGAGATATTTGCTATTTTCAATATAACATGTGCAATAAAAAAAGCATAAAAATTCTGAAAATTTTATAAACTTGAAATCTTAAAATCTAAATTTCTAAGTAAATAAAGAAAGAATGGGAGAGAGAGAGAGAGAGATAGGGAGAAATATGAAAAAGTGAAAAGAGAAAAGAGAGATAGTAATAAAGTAATGAGTTTTTTAGTTTTGGGGGAAAAATTTTAATTTTAGGGTTCGAAATTTTGGGCGGAAAAATAGGTTTTGTGAGAATCAATCTAGGTCGTTAGTTTTAGGGGAGATTGAATGAGAGCCACTTGATAGCTTTCTTTCTAATTTATTATATAGATGTTCTATAACAACTTGGACTATTTTTCTAAGCATATAAGTGGTTCTAGGTTTAAAAAAAAACCCATCTTTATGATGTGTTGTTGGGTATTTATGTTCGTAAATAACTTGGACTAATTCCTAAGCATAAGCATGTTTGTAGGGATCAAAAAGATCCCATGAAAAAGATGGATTGGTAGAACTCAACAAGATCACATAAAGATAGAGTATTGAACCTTGCTATGGTTATTGTTATTATGATGATTATTTTGAACTACTTGGACTAAGATTTGTAAGAACGGTGGGAAATCAAGATGAAGTTCTCTCTTTTTATTTGTGTGGATTCTTGTCCACTTCTGTTGTATGTATGCTCTAAAAATGACTTGGACAAAGTATTAAGCATAAGGTGGTTGTAGGGATCAAAAGGATCCCATGAAAAAGATGGATGGTGGAACTTAAATAAAACATATAAAGGTTGATCTTTAACCTTGTATGTTATTGTTGTTATTATGGTTGTTTTGTTGAACTCAAAACTATGACTTGGACTATAGCTATGTGCATATAAAGACTAGTGTAGTAAGAATATTTACTACCCATTTTTGGGGTTGTAGAACTCATCTAGCTTTTTAAAGATCGGTTTTTGTTGTATATTGCTCTCTACTTTGTTAAGAAATCATTCTTTACTAACCCTAGTTCATAATAGGTTGCTCTTATTGTATGTAGGAACTTGTAGGATTGAAGAAAAGTGGGTTGTAGTATGTAGTAATTTGTAGACTAAATAAATGTAGTCTTTGTAATATATAGAACTTGTAATTTCCTAAAGAAGTAGTCTTTGTAATAATTTATATTAGTCTTTTGTAGCATGTCCTAAATTATTCTAGGTTGCTAGAGAACCCATGCTTGAGTTGTGTAGTAATCCTAGATTAAAAAGAACCCATTCATGCTCATGAGACCCATGAACCATGCTTATCAAACTCATGAACCCATTCGTACTTGTTCTAGTTTCAAAAAGAATCCATGTATCATGCTAACGTTGTATGTGCTAAAGAACCCATCATGCTTGAGATTTGTAGTTGTTCTAGTAAAAGAACCCATCCATGTTTATGTGAATCCATGAACCTACCATGCTTGAGTTTTCATTGTTCTATGTCAAAAGAATACCATGCTTGAGTTTATGCGATAAAAGAAACCCATGTTTGAGTTTTTATTGTTCTATATCAAAAGAATATCATGCTTGAGTTGTGTAGTAATCCTAGATTAAAAGGAACCCATTCATGCTCATGAAACCCATGAACAATGCTTGTGAAACCCATGAACCCATTTGTACTTGTTCTAGTTTAAAAAAGAATCCATCTATCATGCTAAGGTTGTATGTGCTAAAAAAAACCATCATGCTTGAGATTTGTAGTTGTTCTAGTAAGAGAACCCATCCATGTTTATGTGAATCCATGAACCTACCATGTTTGAGTTTTTATTGTTTTATGTCAAAAGAATACCATGCTTGAGTTGCTAATTATATTGGTAAAGAACCATGCTTAAGTTGTTGTAGTAAGAAATCCATCATGCTTAAGTTGTTGTAGTAAGAAACCCATCATGCTTACGTTGTATACCATGCTTGAGTCGATTATAGTAAGTATACCATGCTTGAGTTGTTGTAGAAGGAAACCCATGCTTAAACTGTATTCATGCTTGAGTTGTAGAAAGATACCATGCTTGAGTTGTTGTAGAAAGAAACACATGCTTAAATTGTATTCATGCTTGAGTTGTAGAAAGATACCATGCTTGAGTTGTTGTAGTAAGAAACCCATCATGCTTAAGTTGTTATAGTAAGAAACCCATCATGCTTAAGTTGTATACCATGCTTGAGTCGATTATAGTAAGTATACCATGCTTGAGTCGATTATAGTAAGTATACCATGCTTGAGTTGTTGTAGAAACCCATGCATAAATTGTATTCAAGCTTGAGTTGTAGAAAGATACCATGCTTGAGTTGTTGTAGAAGGAAACCCATCATGCTTAAGTTGTTGTAGTAAGAAACCCATCATGATTGAGTTGTTTATTTATTTATTTATTTATTTATTTATTTAAGTTGTTGTAGTAAGACTCATATATATATATATATCTATATAATAAAACACAAAGAAAGCTATCAGGTGGCTCACATTCAATCTATCCCAAAATCAATGGACCAGATCTACTCTCACAAAACATATTTTCCCGCCCAAATTTCAAACTCTACAAATTCAAAAACACACACTCTCTCTCTTTTCCCAAAATAAATCCCCTTCTCTCTCTCTCTCTCTCTTTCTCACTGTCTCTCTCTCCCCCCCCCCCCCCCCGTCTCCCTCTCTCTCATCTCTCCCCCTACTCTGTTCCCGACCTTCTCCTCTGCCGTGTCCCCGTCTCCGACGCCAGCCTCGAAATCCCAAAACCCTAAGATAAGAAAAACCCTAACTTGCCTCCCCTTTTATAAACTCCTCTCCTCTAACCCTGAGATCTGTCCCCATCCCTATCCTCCTCTTCCTCCTTTTCCCAGGGTTTCAGTCTTTCAGATGGCAGTGGAGGTGATTTCAAGAAGCTCCGAGACGACTATCGTCTCTATGGTCGAATCCGTAGTTCTGGATGCCGCAAAGTCTCTCCTTTTCGTTCTCACAGCAGTATAAAAACTTCTACTCCTGTAAAATTTGCAAGTTTTTCTGCAATATTATGATATTTGATATGGGTTTTTGTCCTTTCCTCCTCTTCTCCTTCTGTCGACAGCAGCAACCACAGCCACATCGCCACCCCCTCTCGGCATGTGTCCCCTCCCGATGTCGCGACACCCGTCACCGTTGCTCCAGCCGTCAACCGTCTCCGACGCCTGCTCGCAAGCCCAAAACCCCGATCGACCCACATTTAATTAGACTCCAAGGTAACAACCCATTTCGCCAATTTCTTCATCTTTGCCCGATTAGCCATTTCAAATTTTCTCTTCAATTTGGGGTTTTCAGGAAGAAATTGAAAGCACATGAGGTTGTTTTCTATATATTGGTTCATTCATTTTAATTGAGTTTTTTGTTATGGGTTCTCAGCAATATTAATTTTAGGATTTTAGTTGATAACTAGGTTATGATTTGCACTTCGAGTTATTGAATAAATGCCCAAACCAGCTTTAAATTTATCTTTAATTGCATTTTTCTCTTGATGCTGGTATTGTTTGATGTTATTTGGTATCCGTATATGCCTAAGAAATTTTCTTATTCATGTGAAACAACATTTCTAACCATCCATGTTTTGCTACAAGTTTTCAAAAGTAATGTAAGAATTTTGGTGCTTGATTAATTTTAAATATCTATAAATTGTGTCTACTTCTGATTAAATTGGTCTATGTAGAATTTAGACTAACTGTTTGTTGGATAACTTAAGTTAGTTTGTCGCAGATTCTTGAGAAAAAGTGAATCCTGCTTATTGATTCTAAAGAGGCTATCCTATGATGATCATCTCAGAATTTACATTTGACCAGTACACTATTCCTCTCAAAATGCATTTTTGATGCTTGATGCATTCTTGATATGTAATTCAGTAATTTAACCAAATAATGCCTGATGCTTAATTTAACCAAGCTTCACCAAAAACATGAATTGTGAAATTTAATTCAGTAATTTTGTATACTCTTTACTGCAATATTGTATGACAATTCTTTCCATTTTGTTAGGGGCCAATTGCAAGATAAAGAGGTAATTTGTAGAGAGAAAGAAGTGCATATAAGTGAACTGAAAGTGAAGATGGTTAGACTTAATGTCTTCAATAGACAATTTGAAGCAGAAATTCATAATAACAAGCTGAAGGTCAGATTTTCCTTGCATGTTGTTAGCAAATTGAGATTTTTATTTATTATGTGTTTCTCTGTTTGTAGTTCTAGCATTATTTGTAGTTCTAGCGGAAATGATTAATCTTTCATACTATATCTTGGTCCTTTATTTGTAGTTCTAGCATTAACCGGTGTGAGATTAAATTTATTTATATCACAAACTCATGTTTTAGGTCAACTAAATGTCATTCCATCACTATCATGGCGTTGTAGCAGAAAGAGCCAAATGAGAACATCTTTTCGTGTAGTTGGTCTATTTGGAGGAAAGAAGAACAGTGAGAGTGGCGATGACAAACCTTCAAATGTGAGCTTCTGAATCTTTCTTTACCTATTTCAAATTTGGTTCTTTCCATTTTGTTCACGCACAAAATTATCTTTAGAGGTCACTTTTTCCTGTACCGGGTTTCATGGTTATTCATTTTCCTTTTAAACATACTTGGAAAGTTTGAAGCACATACATTTCTATCTACGGGCCGTGTCATGTTAGATTTGGTTCATTATCTTATTCATTTTCATTTTCCTTTTAAATTTGGTTCATTCTCATCTTAATTATGTTATTGTTATTGGATCTTAAGTATGGTTGTATTAATTATGTTATTGTTACAGGATTTGGTTGACACCATAGTAGTTTTATTTCTATGGTGAAGTATGGTTCGTTTTTAACAATGTGTTTTGAATTTGTTTTGTTTCAGCTTACACAACAAAGGTTGCTCGCAATGCTAATGTGGAGAAATTGAAGGCTGGGTATCTGTTCTCTAAGGTTAGCTTCTCATTTTTCTCTATTTATTTTCTCCATTTTTACACACTAATTTGTGCATGTGGGTTGTTAATTTGGGAGATGTTAATCTTTGTCCTTTCTCGCTAAGTTTTTTACCAGATGATTTTATGAAATTTAACTTGGTTCATGTCAAGATCCAATGCTTATTTCTACTTTAAAAGGAGCCTTTACATTAACTATTTTATTATGGATCGTGGATACCCAGTCGATTCAGGATAAATTGGTAGTGCTTGCTACAAATGTAACTCTTTATATCTTTTTCATTTCAAGTTTCAATTAACTTACTTATCGATAAGTTCTTTAATTCTCCTTATTATTTACATGTGGAGCTACTATCAACAAATATTTGTATTATTCATAAAAGTTGTTACATTTAAAAGATTTGGTTAGATTCATTTCATGAATTCACAAAGCCAACTATCTCTTTTGTTTCAGATGAAGAGTCTTGCTTGCAGAGAGCAAAGCATCATATCTCGCTATCCTCACCTTTAAGGTATTTGATATTCACCCAAAAATGGAGACATAGCATGTATACTTTACTTTGTCATTATACAAGTTATTGATGCCATTTATGTCCATTTTTGCTTGCTTTCACTGCTTCAGTTTGTTTGAATAGATTTTGCAATAAAGCTATGAGAATGACAATTCAATGTAAATAAATAATCTTCAAAAAGAAAACAAAATTAACAATCAAATAGATTGGAGATCTAAAATGCTGAAGTAATAAATGAAGTAAAAATGTGTTCATCTATGTCATTTTATATGATTTGATTAGTGGTAGACTTTGGCTAAAACTTGCGTACGCTGACTCTAGAATTGATACTGTACTGTTTATGGTTTTTATTTTATTTTGGGTTTTGTTAGTTGGTTGATTGTTTATGTGGTACAATACTTTGTATGGTTTTTATTTTATTTTGGGTTCTGTTAGTTGGTTGATTGTTTATGTGGGTTTTGGTTGTTGAATTGTAGATGACTGCTTTGAGGTTGTATCTGACGTACATTTGGAACACGTTGGAGGCTGCAATGTGCTTGCAGGTAATCTATGATGCATATTATTATTATGGGATTTATGGATATTAAGGTAGTGATTTTCCCACAATTATTATTTTATCTCATTTAAGATTTATCTTTTGCTAGAAGCCTTATTTTAGTTCAAAATTATATTAACACTAGGTATGCCCGTGGCACGTGCCTACGGCACATATTCGGAACTGCATATAAATTTATTTGGAGTTATTTGGTTGGATGAACTGCATATAAATTTATGCATTATACATCTTTGGTTGGATGATCAAAAGTCATTCACTATACCTCTTTATACATCTTTAACAATTATTCGTTAAATTGTTTCAGTTTTTTAGGAATTTATCTTTATTGCCCTTAAATATCTAAATATTGACTTATCCAATTCTTCAAAAACCTATCTTTATTGCCCATCTTAATTAAAAATATGCACCATGACAGGAAAAAAAAACTGATTGTAAACAAATACAACCACCTTTCTAATACAATCATCTACTATATACAGGCCTCCTTTGAAATTATATTGTTGATTCTCATTTAAGACTTTTGGTGGTTGATTCTCTCCTTTGGTGTGTTGGTGTAGGCAGTGATGCAAAACACTATATAATCTGAATAATTATTTCAACAATGGTTGAGTTATGCAGATTGTTTGAGGAGAAAAGATCGCGTGTTCTCTGATTGGACCTCTTTCTTTTGGCATCAATATTCAGTTGTTCCTACCTTAGGTGGGAATGGAGTCATTTGCTTTCAGTAGTTTAGAAAATAAATTGAACTTTTGTACTTACTAATCTGTTTCCACATATGCTCTTGCTATTCGCTAAATGTATACGAGTTAACTTGGGTATTTCATGATTCATTTGATAGGTGGAGCAATTACAGCAAGAAGTGTCAGAGTTGCAACAGGCTCATAAAGACAAGCAGTAACAAGAAAATGTCATGCTTCTGGTGTGTATTTCGTTGTCCTGTAGTTTTTGGGGTGTTACTAACTTATATCTCTGTATAAGTACACAAGCTGAGTATTCCTTTTCTATATCCTAAAAATTATCGTCTGCAAGGTCGATAGAATTATGGTCAACAATGACTGAGAAGTCCTACTTCCCGTATCTTCTTCCTTTGTTGGACATTTTGACCATTGATGAGGGTGGAACATGATCAGAGAGTAGCTGAAAAAAACTATTTTTCCTAATGACAGCATGTTTATGGTCCTACTGTGGAGCTGGAGAGTGTGTGAGGTTACCAGGTCTAAACCACAGATGTGACTGTAAAGAGGGATTCACTAACATTCTGAATGTTTCTAGCTTCCCTTGCTTCAAAGATTGTAAGAAGTCATAACCTCTAAAATAACAATAACATTAACAATTACGAATAAGGTAGTCTATATGAATAAAATATGACCTTTTTGTGTGTGCGCGTGTGTTCAGGTGCAGTTGGAGCAGATTGCCCAGACTTGGGGTTTCAATTATCAAATGCCTCCTTTCCACCCACAACTTTTTATCAAAATGGTGTTCATGGTGAGGGTTGTCCAAATTATCTCTACTTTTCAAGTCTTTCTTTTAGAAAAAAGGGACCAGTATAAGATCCATAATGTAGTCTGTATATGATAAGACACAAGAGATTATTTATCAATCTGGCAATAATCCACTGAAATATTAAATTTCCAGTTAAAACTTTTGTTAAACTGCTCATTCATTTTTTAAGATACTCTAACATGCATCTAGACGTATACGACTTTGTTGAGAAATGATAGCATGCATCATAGATGTAATCATGCATGCATAAAATATCAGGGAAACACATTAAATTTTGTGTGATGGTCGCATTACATTACAGTGATACAGGCTATCAGTGTCAAGCAAAAAAAAAATGAAATATGGAGTGTGTAAGCAACACCAAGTTTTTATTTAGCATGGATGTAAGTTACTATAATCAACTGGGTGCGGTTGTTTCTATGTGTACATGGATGGAGTTCTGATGACATACAAGCATGAAATCATGCATCGATCAATATTTTGTTTTATTTTTACATCTTCGAGTTTTCTGAAGTCAAAAGTGTAGTGAAAGTCACATATACCGAACCCCACCCAAGCTTCACCGTCTTCCAGACCAAGCGCTCCTCCACCTTCCTCAACGTCGCCGCCCTTGGCAACGTCGTAAGTATCATAAACCCTCAGATTCTTCTCGATTCGTTGATTTTCTTGATTTAGTGCTAATCTCGATGTTGATCTGCTTAGGGCACGGAGAAATCGGCTGTTCTCAATAGTCTGATCGGTCATCCAGTGCTGGTACGGTCCGATCTTTTGTTGTACTAAATTTTGGAAAATTTGAGAATTTTTTTTGTGAGTTTTGTGGAATTTTTTTGGGGGTTATTTTTGTAATTTTGGGAGATTTGCAGGCGACGGGGGTTATTTTTGAGGACTTAATTATTTTTTTTTGATTCACCTTACAATAATGTTAAGATTTAGCATCTCTTGCTGTCTCACTCTCTTACAGGAGCGCTTGAAGAAACTGAAATCAGAACATGGAAAGGTTCAACTTGGGAATATCACTGTCGATATGGTATGTGTGACACTTTGTTTACATATATGCTATGCCTCTGTCTAGCCTACATGTGTAGGCGTTGGTGACTGAGAAAGGTTGAAATGTTACTGTCATAAAGCGAGCAATAAACTGATACTGTTAAACTCTTTGCTTATTGCATTTTGGTAGGTAATTGGTGGAATGAGAGGAATGACTAGATTGTTGTGGGAACCATCATTACTTGATTCAGATGAGGTGAGTTTCTGTTTATTCTAGATGTAATATATATTAAAATCTCCGTAAGAGAATGGACTTCATATCATGTAAGGAAAAGTTCATTTTCTTTATAAAATTTTGGATCCAGGCCAAACTTTTGTGACTAGGTAAATTGATTTGTACTTTCTAGGGAATTCGGTTTAGGGGGCTGTCTATTCCTGAATGTCAAAAAGTATTACCTGCTGCAGACAATGGGGAGGATCCATTACCTGAGGGTCTTATGTGGCTTCATTTGACTGGGAAGGTACTGAATTGCTTGATTATGATTAAACACTATCTTGACTGCACTTTGGATGCTTTCCAAATGATTGATTATTATGGTTTTCTGTCATTGTACAATGTTTTGTATCTTGGTTATTAGTTAGTGAGGCCATGAGAAGCCAGCTTAGTGCTGCTTGAGCTTTCTTAGTGTTACAATATAAGTGTAGAAAGCCCTCAACCCTCTCCACAATTTTGGAGTCTATGGTTTCATAGCAAGAAAGACGTACCAGATCAACCAA
Organism: Hemerocallis citrina; assembly: GCA_017893485.1. Classification (NCBI taxonomy): domain Eukaryota; kingdom Viridiplantae; phylum Streptophyta; class Magnoliopsida; order Asparagales; family Asphodelaceae; genus Hemerocallis; species Hemerocallis citrina. The sequence continues at coordinate 39,403,602 of CM030360.1, forward strand.
GGTTTGAATCCCAGTGGGTATGCATATTAAATGCAGAATTTAATAGATTAATATGCTGTTGTGCACTGCTAGATCTCCGCTATATATATACTTGGTTTGTCCGTGGACACGTGCCTACTGGGGGTGAAATCGAGACACTAAATAAACTTAAAAAGCTTGACCATAATTGGAATAAAATGATATGAGGCCATATGTCCACTACAGGCGTTTAGTGTTTACTTTAAGAACCTTGAACTTGATTGGAGGGAGAGAGATAGTACTGATCTCTGATCAGTCGTTTTAATCTGTATCTGTTTGTAACCTGTTAGGATCCTGTCAATAGCTAACTTTCAAAAATAAAAGAGATAAAATTTTTAGATTTTGTATCTAACAATTGAAACAGAGATCTATATTTGTGAAAAATGAAAGGTGTGAGATTATGGATATCCTTGGAGGGAAAGAAAACTGCAGATGCGTTCCGAACATTAATTGATGGTCAGATCAACATCTACTTGACTCAAATTGTTTTTCATTTTTTTAAACCTGTTTAATCATTTTGTTTTTCATTTTTTTTTCGGATTTTAGTGTTTTTTGACTCAAATTGTGAGATCTGTTTGTAGGGGGGAGAGAAGTCTAAACTGTTTGGTTTTGTTCAAGATGTTCCCTGGTATAACAAGTTTGAGTGGATCTGAGTGGTTCCTAAAGTCTAAACTATTTGAATAAACTTAATGTGACTTTTACTGGTTACCTTTTGTTGAATATTTTTCAATTTTATACACTGGATTGATTTTGCTTTTTTTATATTTGCAGGGATAAGTCTTCGAAAATGGAGTGTGACCATGGATTTTTGACAACTTGATCAGTAAGGCTTTTGAAGAGAAATAGTGAATTCACATTATTAAAAAAATCTCTTTTTGATGCCATGTGCAATAACATGATATGCCATGGATGACTATTGTTGCTCTGGTACTTTTTAGCCTGTGTAGGACTATGTTGTTTTGGTGTTTATACCATGTTGTGAGAGGTTGTTCATGCAGTATATGATAGAAATTGTAATGTATTTTGTTCAATATGTATTCATTAATTAAACTGTAGTTATATGATAGAAATTGTAGAAACTGTAATGTATTTTGTGAGAGGTTGTTCATGCAGTATATGATAGAAATTGTAATGTATTTTGTTCAATATGTATTCATTAATTAAACAGGATGGTGATTACCATCTCAAGAGTTCAAAGAAAGGGTGATTGGAAATATGTTTGGATCTAATTTTAGGATTGTAACCTAATTTTTTGCATCTAATTTTTGGATTGCTGGAAGAGTTCAAAGAAATGTGTGATTTTGTTGGAATCAATGGTTGATAAAAAGGAGGTGGCTTCTTCGCGAGAAGGAGGTAACAATAATGTGGATAATGCAAGTAGGTCAAGTAGTTCAAGCAGCTCAAGTAGTGATTCTGGATCTTCCTTCAGTGGTAACAATTTTATCTATGTGTTGTTCTTTGCAATAGTAGTTATTAAAAAAATATTAAAAAATTCTTGACATATGAATGACAATTAGTATTTTATCAGGCCTTTAGTGTGATCATCTGTTTATCAATTCACACTTCACAGTCACACTACTCATAAGTGACTTATGACTTTTTAAAGTGGAGTTATAGCATATATGTTTCAATTTGTAACAGATTAACTTCTTTACTTATTTGATAGAGATGGATATGAAATATAACTACAGTTTTTCTTGCTAAAATAATTAAATATAACTATGGTTATCTTAAACACAAGCATATATATTGAATACAATATAATTTTGTATATTAGCTAGCTAGAACAAACAGTAGGTTGTCACTCTCATCCTATATAATGAAATGAATCTCTCTTAATTTTTCTACAAGACGATACTAAATTTCCAACCATATAGCAATTCGAGTTGCAATAACAAACAATTATGTAGCAGAAAATGTAGACATCTTTTAAAAAATTAATTGCAATCCTGCTACATAATTGTTTGCATTTTCTTAAAGATGTCTGCATTGAACAAAGATGTTTAAAAGATGAGAGTGATACAGTATAAATTTTTTAGCAGAAAGGGTGATATAGTATAAATTTTCAATTTTGACAATTGCTATATAGTATTAAAAATGCTATATACATTATTTTAAAGAAAGGGTGATACTGTAGTATAAATTGTCAAAATTGTGTTGATACAGTATCACCCTTTATTGAAAATGCTATATAATATAAATTTGAAGTAAAGGGTGATACTGTATCAATTTTGACAATTGCTATATACAAAGATGTCTGCATTTTCAATTGCTAATGTCTATATGAATGTCTGAATTTATATATAGTTTACAAGTATCGCCCTTTCTTTATTTTCATCGTTTATTCTATTATTTGATGACATTTGAATATCTAACTGTATTAGCAAACATTAAATCAATAATGAGCCAGCAAACACTTCAAATCAATTAACTTATCAGTAAGAAAAAAAAAGGGTCGTCCTGCAACTTCAAAACCTGAAACAATTTAACGAAGGTTTGTTAAAGAGGCATAGTGAATGACTCCAAATAAATCCATAAATTTATATGCAGTTCATACAATCAAATAACTACAAATAAATTTATATACAGTTCCGAATACGTGCCGTAGGCACGTGCCACCGGCATACCTAGTATATATATATATATATATATATATATATATATATATATATTTATTGTTGACTAATTGACTCCTATTTGCCCAAATCAGCCATCAGTTTCTTTTTCCCAAATCCTTCGATCTTGACTTCTTCCCCTTCTCAAATCGCTGCCCTTTGATCTTCTTCCCCTTCCCAAATCGCTTCAGCCCGTCCTCATATTCGAACTCATCCAGTGGATTTCTCTTTCTCTTCTTTCTCTCCCACCCCAAGCTAGGATTTCGGATTAGGCAACCTACGTTTCTAATTTCTCTATTTCCGTCTGTTACAGAAATTGAATGAGGTTTGCTCCAAAGTGAAGGAGATTTGGTGCTAGGGTTTCAGATTTTCAAGATACTGTATTCTTCAATTTTCATGAATTTCTTCTTTATTTAAAACTTTTTTAGATGAAATTAGCAAAAAAAAGTAGACCTAAAAAATTGATAGATTAGAAAAAAAAAAATTTAGGGTTTTGACTATAGGGTATCTATCTTTCATAAATTAGATTTCCATTGTGTTTGAATTTGAATCTGTATCAATTTAGGATAAATGAAAAAATGATTGAAGTTCTTTCTCTTTACTGTTTGAGCTAAATAATTTCAATGCACACGATCATGATTGAATATTGAATTAAGGTGATATTCATTGACTTGTGTAGAATAGAACTTATAGATTAAGTGGGGTTGTTTATGTACCATCACTATGCCCTCATCATTGAACCTGAAATCTACAATGTCCACCGCCCTCAGGAGCGAGAGGAGAAGATGATGCTTCAGTTAGTTATGATTTGTTGTAGGTTTTTACGTGAGAGAGAGAATGAGAGAGTGAGAAAGTGAAGATGTTGCTTCTCACTACTCTATGCAGGTGTATGTTGGTGTTTGTGAGAAATCACTTGAGAGAGTAAAAACGTGAGAGAGGCGAAGGTATCCTCTTCATGGCTCTCTCTTTGACTGTTCCCGTGGTTAGGGTGAGTGAGAGTTTTATTTGGTGAGAAATCGCTTGAGAGAGATAATGCGTGATAGAGGTGAAGGTATCCTCTTCACGACTCTCTTTTTGGTTGTGACTTTGACTGGGCCGAGTGTGAGAGTGCTTTGGTGAGTTAGTGGGAGTTGGGGAGGAGAAGGCTGGGAGCTGCGAATATCTAAATCCCGTGTGACTCGCTTCAAGTGGGTGTGTGCATGCCGGGGAGGCGGTGCACGAAGCTTATTTGACTTACATACAATTAGTTGGTCTTTGCTTTGTGACTGGGCCTAAGATGGGGTCCAGTACAATATTGGTTGAGGTCGGGGCAAAAGCTGTGGACGGTTCGACCTAGCCGATTGTGGCTTGTTGTTTTTTGATTTGGTTTGTCGGCCCACCCTATAAGGGTGTTGGAGTGAACTCTGATTGTATGTACTGGTCATGTCTCTTCATGTTTTATTTTTCTGTTTGTAGTTTGTAATTTGGCTCAGTGTGCTGGGTTTGTTTGGTCAATTTCTTATTAATGAAACGGGGTGGCCATACTCCACCTTTTCCTTCAAAAAAAAAAAAAAAAAAAGGAAAAAGGAAAAAAGAAACAGCTTAAAGATAATTTGCTTTAGATGTATATAACTTTTTAATGAAATGAACTTACTCCCAAAGATGAAGTTACTCAATGCATATTTTTTTTACATAATGAAATAATATTTTCTTAATAATATATAATGAGTCTTATGTTTCTTTAAATTTGTTAATGTACGTGTGATCCGTTCATTCTCTAAAATATCAATGAAAAAAGCCACCATTGATTCTTCTTTTAAAAGTCAAAATGCTCAAACTCTAGGAGTCGATACACAAATATCAACTCCTTTAGTTGAAGAACCTCCTCTTAAATCTCCACAAACAGATTCTACTAGACATGAAATTGTATGCGAAGGAGATTTAATTGGTTCTTTAGAGCATGATCCGGGGTTGCATCGACAAATTTGAGATTATTCTTCTAATAAACAAGATGAAGTTCGTCGTGCTTATATCGAATTGAGGGCATGCAATGGAAATGGTCATTTCCATATTCAAAGAAACGAAATGATTCCAACCGACGGTTTAAACCTTCTTGGTTTTAGAGGTTTCCTTAGTCGGAGTATTCTCCCCAAAAGGATGCAGCATTTTGCTTTACATGTTATCTTTTTGGTAGTCCAAATGACCGAGATGAATTTACTTCCAAAGAATTTGACATATGTAAAAATGTCATGAACGGACCACGATGTTCACTTCACAAGCATGAAGGGAATACTCACTCCTATATCACCTCATAAAAATGTTCTTCAAAATTATTTTGCACTAATGGACCAACGTCAATATGTTGAAATAGCTCTTTCTCAACAAAGTGTTCAACAAATTACAAATAATTATCACGCCCCGCTTCCGAAAATACAGAATGCAAGCACGTGATGTTGGCCCAATGAATGACTTGCGTCATTCATAAGCTGTGATCGATTCAACTCAACAATATAACGAGGAGCAATACAACCACGCATGCAATGAAAGGATAATCACATGAATAACAATACTTGGAATTTGAGCATGAAATAACCAAATATAATAATAATCCAACAATGGAAACAACAATAACAATATTCGGGTCAAAAATCCACAATACAAAGAAATAATAGAGTTCAATTATTAAAGTCTTCATAACAAAACAATAATCAATTAAGCGGCAATGCAATCCATTCTTCACCATTGTAGTTCCCCTAATCTATCAGGCAATTCTCCTTAATTACCTGTAAGCTATTCATCTAAAAAGAGAGAATAATATATCCTTAGAGTATGTCACGCCCCGCTTCCCAAAAAGAATACGAAATACGGATACGCGACTCAACCCAGCGAATGATTTGCATCATCCATAATGTAACCCCTGTTTCCATTAATACGTATTTTTAAAATTATTTTTCCGTATTTAAATCCTCAGTATTTTATAACTATTTTTCCCTAATTGATTTTATTATTTAAACTATTTTTGGAGCACAACTGTTTATCATAAGCCCAAGTTGCATTTAATTTTATTAATTATTAATATGAGCCCAATTGTTATCATAACCCAATTCCACATTCTGATTTTATTTTATTTATATATTAATCTGAGCCCAAAATTTAGTCCAATACCCTAATTGATTTAATAAAATATTTTGAAGCCCAACCCAGCCAATAATATTATTATTATTTTATTTTACCTTAAGCCCATCTATTAAAGCTTATTGGATCTCCTTGACCCATTATTAAAGCTCAAACCCAGTACCACTATTTGTACAGAATTATCCTACCCCTACCCGTATACAATTTCTTCACTCCCCCCCCCCCCCCACTTTTCTAATCCCGTACTCTAACTCCCCCACTTTGCACACATTCCCCCATGCTCCTCGTAACTCCCCCCCCCATTCTCTCTCACCCCATTATCTTATACTATTATAATATCTTCCCCTATTCCCGTACCCCTCTCTCTCCCACTCTAACCCTCCTCTGTCTCCAACCGAACAGAACCCCACAACCCGTCTTCTTCCTCCTTCTCCCTCTCCCTTCTCCATTCTGCCATTGTCGCCCACCATATTCCTCCGCAACCGCCTCACCTCCCCTCGTAGTCGTCATCCCGGAGCTCGCAAGTCACCGCCTCGCCCTCGCTCCATCCCTCTCCCTCAACCTCCGTCACCGCAGAGCCTCCTCTCTCTCCGCTCGTCTTCAACCAACCGCAACTCCACCGTCCTTGCTCGCCTCCTTCTTCGCTCGTCGAGTGCTTCCCGCTCGCCACCTTCCATTTCCTGCCACTCCGACCTCGCCCCTGCCCACGGCGTCGCCAGCACCATCACCCTGACCTCGATAACTCCGTCCACTCGTCGAGCTCCTGGCCTCGACCATCGACAGCCTCGACAACCAGAGCATCGCCTCTGCCTGCGCTCACCTCTACTTCCGAGTGACTCCCTCCCGCTCTCCCCGAGGTTGCAGTCCATAACTCCACCCTCGCCTGCGCCGCCAACAACCTTTTCCTCTCGCCAAAGCACCCTCACTCCCTCCCGTCGCTGTTCCTCTTCCGTCGCCGTCCAGTCATTGTTGCCACGCCGCCTTGGTTGTCTGCCTCGAGCGCGACCCACACACCCAGTTGCAGCCCTCTTCTCCTGCCAGTTCTCTATCTCTCTGCCGTGACTTGGAAGGAGGAGAAGAATAGTGTATTGGTCGGAGTGGGTTAATTGAAGTTGCAGTGTGTTGTTGGGGATTATTGTTGCTGTTTAGGTATTATATTGGAGTTTGGTGTTGTGTTGGAGTTTGGGAATTAGATCCTGTTTGTAGTGAAGTAGATTATTGTTGCTGTTTGGTGTTTGGTGTGTGGAGTTGGTGTATTGGGTTGTATTTGTGTTTGGTGTTGTGAAGGAGTTACTGCTGTAGCGGAATTGGAGTTTGCTATTTTGGGTGTTTGCTGATTTGGCGTGGCTGCCACATATCCTGCATGTGTTTCCCTGCCCGGGATTCTGATCCCGTTATTCTTGTTTTCAATTTCATCGTCGTCTAGGCAAGCATCCCCTTTGAACAAATTTGTTTGTTCTAGTACAAGCTCCTTTGCAAAATACCGCAAGTATATTTTTGGCTCTGTTCGTATTATACATAATCCACTGATCCTGTATTCGTACATGATCGTGAATACTTTGTTGTCATATGCATTGCATGAACACGATACACACATATATACTCTTAGAACTATATAGGATGTTGTGCATGAATTGCTTGTTACTAGCTTGCATGTTGTTATAATATCTTTTATTCTTGATTAAGTGTTATGCATGCCATTAGTCGCATCAACATGTTCTATAAGTCTTAAAATATGTTATCCTGCATTGCATAAGTCTTGATACTCGATCTTGACATGTTACCCTTGCCATGTTACCCGTCCTTATTGTTGCATGTAGTTATTGTTCATGTTTAATTGTAATAAAAAGATAACAAGCCGGGCTATAAAGGGAAAAGATTTAGTAGTGGGCAATATAGAAGAGCGTACTCGGACGGGGGCTCGTGGTTCCTCGATGCAAATTGCAAGTTATAAGTTGCAAGTTTGCGAATTTTATGTTCTATGTTTAACGCTACATGTTACACTATGTTCCACATTGCACGTATCTTGATACAAGATATACTTGACATGACATGTTTTCCCGAGTACGTGACCTATAGAATCCACCACTAGTCTAAACGTTCACTTGATTGCGAGTAGCAACCATGTGGTATGGGACGCATGAAGTGCTACCTAGTTAGGTTAATAAAAGACATGAGATTAACACGTACACTTGCATGATCCAATTATATGCTACATGTTCATGATGACTTGCTTACTTGTTTACATGTTACGCGTTCATGTTGACACGTTTGCTTGCTTACTTGTTTACATGTACATGTTCCTATTGATTGATTTACTTGTTTTCATGCATGCCACTTGTTCCATGATGTCTTGTTTTCCTATTTGCATGTTGTATTTCTACTATTATATGATTCTTGATTCTCTGTTCTTTCCCTGCTCTTATTTCGTTTTGTATATTGTCCCGTTAGCTTGTACCACTTGTGGCCCGTGACTTGCATTAACGGGTACCTCTTTTTTTCTCCTTTTTGTAATAATATACTTGAGGCCCAAATGGAGAATTACCCGAAGGTGTTACTGGGCAAAGATTTTAGTCTTGTTTAATTTCATATTATTTTAGCTCATGTTTTATTCATGTACTCTTTGTTGTAATCCGGGCATGTTTGACCCGTAACTACTTCGTGTTTCCAGTTGTTGGTTATGTCATGTATTATGTCATGTACTATGTCATGTACTTTGTTATCCTATTGTGATTTTACATGCTTGCGTGGTTGATATTGTTATCTTATTGTTGAGTTAATTATACAGCTTATGAATGATGTATTCGCATCATTCACTGGGCCTCAGTTACGTGCCTGTGTTCCCGTATTCTGGGAAGCAGGGCATGACACATAAGCTGTTCAGGAATCTTTACAACATCTCACAATATAATCAGAGTCGGAAGCAAAAGAGTCAACTACACATGCATAATTGAATTAATAAACCAACAGAATTTACTTGAAACAAAACACATTAAGCTCAAATAAATCAGAATCTGGACAAGACAAAATCTTAGGTCACATCGCCCAAAATACAAAGTAATCATCTAAGTACTCAAAATACATTATTCAAAGCAACAATAATAGTAATACTAATAAGCAAGAATCCAGCACTAATATCTCCTTTTGCTAATGCCGTCGGGCAGCTGACCATCCTGATCTGCAATTAATAATTGCAGGAGAAGAAAAAAGAAAACAAGTACCCGTCAATGCAAGTTACGGACCACTTATAATGTAGGATACAAGTACATGGGAAAGGTAAACAAATAGCATGGAATAATGCATCAACAATAATGAATAGCATGAATCAGTAAAACAAAGTCAACTAACATGGTATACTAATAGTACAAATGAATGTGTCAAGTATATTGTAATATGGCAACTAACAGTGTCTAGTAACAGTAAGCTCAGTATATCAGTGTAACAGTATAACAGTATCAGTCCATCAGTATTAGTCTAACAGTATCAGTCTAACAGTATCAGTCTTATGTTCTTACAGTCTTGTGTATATTACTAGCTAGGTAGCACTTCATGCACCCCAAAATATAACACATGGTTGCTACAATAAACAGTTCTATTTTCGGATTTTATAGTGGATCATAATGGGGCAGTGTACTCAGGTATCAGTAACACGAGCAGTAGCAGTAAAAATAACAGTAATAGTAGAAGTAAAAGTAACAGTTTCAGTAACAGTAACTGTATGGAACACTAGTTCCCTTCCAAGTATCCATTTCCATATTTTCCACTACTAGATCTTCTCTTAAGAAACTCCGGCTTGGTCACTTTTATTATGGTTATCAACAGACATGATAGTAAATGAAATAGTGTCAAACTAACATGATACAATCAGTATTAGGTTCAGGGAAACAAATAAACATGCATAGATGATATACGGTCACATAAACGAGCAAAACAGTGTATGTTCATATTCAGGACAGCATGACAGTACAATACTAAAATAGTGATTCCCGTTACCACAGAAATCCAAATCCGAATCCGAATCCGTCGAATAAACTGGAAAATGGACTTCCACACAAATCCAGCAATTATATATAAGACATAGTATTTTACAAAATCATAACTCCAAACTGATTTGAATCCAGAAAACATGGTCAACCAGAAATCAATAAATCGTATTCATTGATAGGAAAACAGCATTAAAACATCTCAAATAAATCCAGAAAAAATCTGGGGTAATCCAATATATGTCTAGTACCAGAATAAAAAGTTTCATAATATTCCAGTAAAATTAGTTAAGTCAACAAAAATCAGAAAACATCAAGAAACGATAGTTTGGCAAATCTGGAATTCCCAACACTGCTGTACGAAAACTGTAATATCTTGCAAACCGTGAAACGAAATCCAAATCCGTTAAAGGGAGATGAAAAAAGACAAAATAAGCTAACTTTCATATTTCATAAATATTTTCCATAAAGTAAAAGGAAATAGGGCGAAAATACGATTTTTTACAGAACAGCGAGCAAAATACAAAAAGTATAACTTTCATAAACAAGCATGAAACGGTGTATAAAACTCATCAATAAAATCAACCAAAATTTCGGGTAATCCCTAAATATATATAGAAATACTGTGCAAAGGTTCAGATCAAATATTATAATTAGGACTAGTATCAAAATAGTTTAATCATCAAAATCACCAAGAAACAAAATCTGGAAATAGAATACACCTCTGTAGTAAAATAGCCATAACTCACTCGTACGAAAACGAAATCGATCATAGTCAGAGGGTTTGAAAAGAAGACAAATTTCTCTACAATTTATGTATATAAAAAAATTAAGAATTCTGACCTTAATAAGGTCTAAAATGCAAATCAAAACTGATCATCAACAAATACAGATTTTCTCTTGAAAACAAAACCAACATAAACCACACGAAACTCGTTCCAATCATAATCAAACATGGTATATAGTCTACTAAGTGTCCAAAGATCATCAAATAGAGTATATAACATATTCATAACCATCATATCATATGGATCTCATCAAACACATATTTTACATAATTATCTCAAATATATGAATAGATCAAGAACGGTCAAACCTAGTTGTTTTCATGTCGATTTTTGTGTCGTGAGGCAACTATGGTCAAATAGCACTATAGAGACAAAACCCATCAAAAATAACACACACATGAGGTGTCTCTAGAACCCAACTACACTATAAGCGGTATTTTTGACTTGTATCATACAAAGGAATTTGATTACAAGTTACTTGCCTTAACCAAAGACGAAAACGAAGAACACCAAGAATAACGGGAACGGATTCCCAGTCAACGAACACAACGATCGAACGTATCCCACGAACACAATCCGAAAGCAAGAGCTCGAGATAACATGTACAAACCCAATCAAAGAGAGAGAGGGAGCACCACGGTGGAGACGAATGGTGGCCAATGCAGTGGCTGCCACTGTCGCAACTACAGTCAGTAAGGAAGGCTTCGGCTGGCGTCGCTAGCGGCTGTCGTTAGGTGCGCTGAACAGAACAGAGAGGGAACGGGAGAGATGGCGTAGACGATGAGAGCTCGGCTAGGGGGTGATCGGGCAAAGAGGTGGTCGGGTGCAGGGCCGGCAATGGGTTTAAGTGCAGTCGGCGGTAATGGGGTTCGGTCGGAGATGGAGATGAAAGGTAGTGGAGGGGTTTTTGGTGGTCGGGAGGTGGAGCAATGGGGTTATTCAGCTGTAGGGTTTTGGAGGTTGAAGGTCGGTGTTGCACAGTATGAGAGGGGGCTGGGGCTTGGTAGGGGAGAGAGAGAGAGATAGGTGGGTTTTTATAGGGTTTTGATTTTAGGGTTTCAGGAGATGTTGGGTATTGGGTTGTTGGGTTCATGGGTCCAATAGGAGTAGTAGTAGGAGTTGGTTTAAAATTTGGATTTGAATAGGATTTGGTTTATCAATTGGGTTTAGGGATAGTTACGAGGGTCTAGGTTTAAATTTGCAATAAGGATTATCAATATGCTTAGGCAAAAGAAATCACGAGCACCCAAAATACGAGCAAAAGAGAATAAAGCAAGATCAAATAAAGAGAAAATACAACAATCGAAAAGGAACGAAGCAAAAACACAAACAATCAGACACAAGAGCTCAAAATGAAATAAAATGTACGGTCCAAGAAAATACAAGACAGTACAATTACCCAAGAAAAGAAAAAATATACCAAAAATACAAAAAACGAAAAACATCGGTTACAATCCTACCCACCTAACAAAAAGAATTTCGTACTCGAAATTCAAAAAGAAGATACATAGGGTAACCCCAAAATAAAAGAAAACAAGGCAAAACAAAACAAAACAACCACTACTCAAACAAATGAGGAAACTTCTGCTGAATCTCCTCCTCCAGCTCCCAAGTCGACTCACTAGGCGAGTGAAGATTCCAAGCAACATGAACTAACTTGATGACCTTGTTCTTAAGCACTTTCTCCTGCCGATCCACAATAGCAACTGGCAGAATCTTACAAGTCAAATCCAGCTACACGGTCAACTCAGAGTAGTCGATCACGTGACTCTTAACGCGGATATATCTCCTGAGTTGTGAGACATGGAAAACATCGTGCACTCCTGATAACGCTGGCGGCAAAGCAAGACAATAGGCCACCTTGCCTACTCGCTCCAAAACCTCAAACGGTCCAATAAACCTAGGGCTAAGCTTGCCCCTACCCCCGAACCGAATGACACCGCGCCACGACGATACCTTAAGGAAAACATGGTCACCAACAACAAACTCCAAAGCCCTCCGATCAACATCAGCCCATCGCCTCTGCCTATCCTGAGTTGCCTGAAGATGTTTTCTAATCTGAGTCACAGCATCAACTGTCCTGGTGATCAACTCCAGACCCAACAACTGCCTCTCACCAATGTCATCCCAGCACACTGGTGATCTGCATTTACGTCCATAAAGTGCCTCGAACGGTGCAGCTTTAAGACTGGCTTTAAAGCTGTTATTGTACGAGAATTCTACGAGATGCAAATGGTCCTCCCAAGATCCACTGAACTGCAACATACATGATCGCAACATGTCCTCAAGAATCTGAATAGTCCACTCTGACTGTCCATCAGTCTGGGGATGAAAAGTTGTACTGTACTTCAACTTATTCTCCAAACTAGCCTGAAGACTCTCCCAAAACTGAGATCTGGATCTCGTATCCCTATCGAATACAATACTGACTGGAACCCCACGAAGCCTGACAATCTCTTGCATGTACTTCTCTGCTAGGCTCCTAGTAGACTGGCAGACACGAAAAGGAATGAAGTGAGCACTCTTCGTCAAATGGTCGACAATCACCCAAACAGCATTGTGACCCTTAGGACTCCTCGGCAAAGCGGTCACAAAATCCATTGTGATATGTTCCCACTTCCACTCTGGAATAGAAAGCGGTTGAAGAATTCCAGTGGTTCTCCGATGCTCTGCCTTAACCTACTGACAGATCAAACACTAAGCAACAAACCGAGCTACAGCCCTTTTCATACCATGCCACCAGAAATGAAGCTTCAAATCTCGATACATCTTAGTACCGCCGGGATGGATAGAATACGAGGACTGATGAGCTTCCTCAGGCAACCTCTGACGAACTTCACCCTTAGGGACACACAAACGGGAATCAAAACGAAGCGAACCATCGGCATGAATAACCATATCCATTCTGGACCCAGACTCAACCTCAGCTCGAAAACCCTGCAACTGCGCATCACCAGCCTGAGCCTCCTTGATCTGATCAACAAGAGAAGACTGAAGCTGGAGCGCAAGACAACTCCGACCAGAACTCGGCAACAAAACCTCCAAATCCAACCTCCCCATCTGCTCAATGAAATCACTCTGCTGAGTAAGAAACATAACTACCGGTCTCCTGCTCAAAGCATCTGGCACCAAGTTTACTTTACCAGGATGGTATTGCAAATTGATGTCATAATCGGCCATAAGCTCCAACCATCGCCTTTGCCTCATGTTCAATTCCTTCTGGGTGAAAGCGTACTTGAGACTTTTGTGTTCTGTAAAGATCTCCACACGGTCTCCAAGTAAATAATGTCTCCACAGCTTCAAAGCATAGATCTCTGCCACTAACTCCAAATCATGAGTAGGATAGTTCTTTTCATGCGGCCTTAACTGCCTCGATGCATACGCAACGATACAACCCTTCTGCATAAGAACTGCTCCAAGACCCTTACCTGAAGCATTACAGTGAATTACAAATCTGCCTGTACCATCCGGAATAGTCAACAAAGGTGCTGACGTCAATCTATTTTTCAACTTAACAAAAGGCTCATTGCACTCACCAGACCAACAAAACTTCTAATCCTTTCCTGTCAGTTTAGTTAACAGCCCTGCAATCTTCGAAAAATCTTGAATGAATTCCGATAAACGCCTGCAAGACCAAGAAAACTCCGAACTTCGAAAACTAAGTTAGGAATAGGCCAATCCTTCACAGCCTCAACCTTGGCTGGGTCCACAAAAAGACCATCGCCAGAAATAATGTGCCCCAAGAAAGAAACCTTGTCGAGGCAACACTCGCACTTGCTGAGTTTTCCATAGAGCTGATTCTCTCTCAAAGTCTGCAGAACCACTCTAAGATGCTCGGCATGATCTTTCCGATTCCGAGAATATACCAGAATATTATCAATGAAAACCACCACAAATCTATCCAAGAACTGAGAGAAGACCCGGTTCATAAGACTGATGAATACAGCTGGCGCATTAGTGACCCCGAACAGCATCACAAGATACTCATATTGCCCATATCTAGTCCTGAATGCAGTCTTCTGTATATCAGCCGCCTTCATCTTGACTTGGTGATACCCAGAACGAAGATCCAACTTCGAGAAAACAACAGCCCCACTCAATTGGTCGAACAAATCATCGATCCTAGGCAAAGGATACCGGTTCTTCATAGTAACACTGTTTAGTTCCCGATAATCCACACACAATCGACGACTACCATCCTTCTTGTTGACAAAAAGGACCGGAGCACCCCAAGGAGAAACACTTGGTCTGATGAAACCCAAATCAAGCAACTCCTAAATCTGCACCTTAAGCTCTGCTAACTCAACTGGTGCCATCCTGTAGGGACTCCTCGATATCGGTGCCATTCTAGGCTGAACATCAATACCGAACTCCACTTCCCTATCAGGTCGTAAGCCAGGCAACTCATCTAGAAAAACATCTAAGAAATCCTAAACTACTAGAGGCGTAGCCTCACAGCCTGAATACAATTCCATCGCATAATTCACAAGTACAACTGCAGTCTTTGTTCGGCCAAAGAAAGACTCCCCGGCGTGGAACTCAAATTCTGCTCGATCTGGAATTCTGAAAATAACTTTCTTGGCATAGCAATCAATAATGGCATGGGCTTCACCCAACCAATCCATACCCAGAATAACGTCGAAACCTGAATTCCCAATGATAATCAGGTTGGCTTTGAAATCTACGTCCCCAATAACAACGAAACATTGTCTGCACTCACGGGAACAAATGACAACACCACCACCTGTCAAAATATTCTAAGTCTCAGACATGTTGCTACACTCCAACTGATGGCGAGCGACAAATTGTGAGGAGACAAAAGAATGGGTTGTCCCAGAATCAAAGAGAACACGAGCAGAAAAAGAGCAAACAAGGACGACACCTAAGGGAGCAAAAGACAAGGAGAAAGAAAAAGCAGACAATCAAGGGTAAGGGAAACAACAATGCAGAAAGATAACGGAAAGAAAGCAAACAAGACCAAAAGAAAGAAACAAAGAGAAAGGAAAACAACAACAATAAAACAAAAGGCAAAAAGATACCTGTCACAACTCCTTCAGCTGTTTCAGCATCTGCAGCAGTCAAGTTGAAAGCCTGACCTGTTCTCGGAACAGCAGTCCTCTGACCGACGATCTGACACTGAAGAGAAAGCGGAGGCCTAACTGGACCACGAGCTGGGCCTACTTACTTAACAGGACCCCTGGCTCGAAGAGCCACCTGCTGCTACTGCGGATAATTGCGTACTGAATGATCAGCGGTGCCACACCTAAAGAACAGGCAGTTGACGTGCCAACAATTCTTACGCTCATGCCCAGACATCTGATAGAAGTTGCAAAAACCACCCTTCTAAAAACCAGCAGAAGGATACAGAGCTGCCCTAACCGGATGGGTTGGGACAGGCCTCCGAACAGGACCACCAGAAGGCCTAGCAGCAGAATGCGGAACAGTCCATGGAGAAGGAACCAAACCACCATGAGCCTGCTCCTGAGCTTGAGCTGCCTCAAGAGCTTTAGCATAAGTACGCAAGCAGAAAGAGACAAGATGCCTATTAATATCCTGCTTAAGCCCATTTTTGAATCTACGAGTCCTATCCTCTTCGGTAGCCACAAGAATGGCAGCGAAGTGGCTAAGTCTAGTAAATTCAGCTGCGTACTCATCCTCTGATCTGGAACCCTGTTTCAAAAGGTCCATTTTACAACATTGTTTGAACAATTATGTAACAAGATTCCAAAATAGAATAATGACTTAACCTATTTTAGGGCTAGGAATTGCTGTTCCATCTCAACTCGAGTACTACTGGGGAAGAACTTCTCCAAGAATCCCTGAATGAAAGTAGTCTAAGCAATAGGTCTCCCAAGTCGCTCGAACTCGGCCATCCACCAAATGTGAGCCAAATCCACCAACTGGATGGAAACCAGGTCCACCCTATTAGCATCGACAACACGTGCTGCCAAGAGCAAGCGCTCGGTCCGGATCAACCACTGTTCAGCCTCCAAAGGCATTTCAGTGCCGAAAAAATGGTCGGGATGCAGCCTCATAAAATTCGTAACTGTTCCTGGACGAGGCAAAAGATTTGCCTACATAGGCACAACGGGAGGCATAACTCAGGCAGCTTCAAGAGCAGCCATCACTAGATCACTGTGGTTTTGCTACTGATTGATCAACCGCTCAAGCACAGAAGTGACAGCCTCAACTGGATCAGGTTGAGAAGAATTCCCACGAGCCATAGCTGCACAAAAATCAAACAATTAGCATCCAAAATCAAAGTTGATAATAATTCCTTTACGTATGCATGGTTGGTGAAATATTGAGCCGATCCCAGTTCGAGCCAAGCTTGTCTAATATATTAGGCAACTAATACATTAGCCAAACCTGGGCTCTGATACCACTAAAAACCCTGTCACGCTCCGTTTCCCAAAAAGAATACGGAATACGAATACGCGACTCAACCCAGTGAATGATTTGCATCATCCATAAGCTGTTCCGGAATCTTCATACCATCTCATAATATAATCAAAGTCGGAAGCAAAAGAGTCAACCACACATGCATAATTGAATTAATAAACCAACAGAATTTACTTGAAACAAAACACATTAAGCTCAAATAAATCAGAATCTGGACAAGACAAAATCCTGGGTCCCATCACCCAAAATACAAAGTAATCATCCAAGTACTCAAAATACATTATTCAAAGCAACAATAATAGCAATACTAATAAGCAAGAATCCAGCACAAATATCTCATTTTGCTAATGCCGTCGGGCAGCTGACCATCCTGATCTGCAATTAATAATTGCAGGAGAAGAAAAAGAAAACAAGTATCCGTCAATGCAGGTTACAGGCCACTTATAATGTAGGATACAAGTACATAGGAAAGGTAAACAAATAGCATGGAATAATGCATCAACAGTAATGAATAGCATGAATCAGTAAAACAAAGTCAACTATCATGGTATACTAACAGTAGAAATGAATGTGTCAAGTATAGTGTAATATGGCAACTGATAGTGTCCAGTAACAGTAAGCTCAGTATATCAATGTAACAGTATAACAGTATCAGTCCATCTGTATTACTCTAACAGTATCAGTTTTATGTTCTTACAGTCTTGTGTGTATTACTAGCTAGGTAGCACTTCATGCGTCCCAAAATATAACACATGGCTGCTACAACAAACAGTTCCGTTTTTAGATTTCATAGTGGACCATAATGGGGCAATGTACTCAGGTATCAGTAACAGTAGCACTAGCAGTAAAAATAACAGTAATAGTAGAAGTAAAAGTAACAGTAACAGTAACAGTATGGAACACTAGTTCCCTTCCAAGTACACATTTTCATATTTTTCACAACTAGATCTTATCTTAAGAAACTCCGACTTGGTCACTTTTATTATGGTTATCAACAGACATGATAGTGAATGAAATAGTGTCAAACTAACATGATACAATCAGTGTTAGGTTCAAGAAAACAAATAAACATGCATAGATGATATACGGTCACATAAACGATCAAAACAGTGTACATTCATATTCAGGACAGCATGACAGTACAATACTAAAACAGTGATTCTCGTTACCACAGAAATCCAAATCTGAATCCGTCAAAGAATCTGGAAAATGGACTTCCACACAAATCCAGCAATTATATATAAGACATATAGTATTTTACAAAATCATAACTCAAAATAGATTTGAATCCAGAAAACACGTTCAACCAGAAATCAGTAAATCGTATTCATTGATAGGAAAACAGCATTAAAACATCTCAAATAAATCCAGGAAAAATCTGGGGTAATTCACTCTATGTCTAATATTAGAATAAAAAGTTTCATAATATTCCAGTAAAATTAGTTCAGTCAACAAAAATCAGAAAACATCAAGCAACGATAGTTTGGCAAATATGGAATTCCCAACACTGCTGTACTAAAACTGTAATATCTCGCAAACCGCGAAACAAAATCCAAATCCATCAAAGGAAGATGAAAATAGACAAAATAAGCTACCTTTCATATTGCATAAATATTTTCCATAAAATAAAAGAAAATAGGGTGAAAATACGATCCTTTACAGAACAGCGAGCAAAATACAACAAGTACAGCTTTCATAAACAAGCATGAAACGGCATATAAAACTCATCAATAAAATCCACCAAAATTCTGGGTTATCCCTAAATAGATATAGAAATACTGTACAAAGGTTCAGATCAAAATAATATAATTAGGACTAGTATCAAAATAGTTTAATCATCAAAATCATCAAAAAACAAAATCTTGAATTATAGTACACCTGTTTAGTAAAATAGGCATAACTCACTCATACGAAAATGAAATCGATCAAGGTCAGAGGGTTTAGAAAGAAGACAAATTTCTCTACAATTTATGTCTAATACAAAAATTAAGAATTCTGACCTTAATAGGGTCTAAAATGCAAATCAAAACTAATCATCGACAAATACAGATTTTCTCGTGAAAACAAAACCAACATAAATCACACAAAACTCGTTCCAATCACAATCAAACATGGTATATAGTCTACTAAGTGTCCAAATATCATGAAATAGAGTATATAACATATTCACAACCATAATATCACATTGATCTCATCAAACATATAATTTTACCTAATTATCTTACATATATGAATAGATCAAGAACGGTCAAACCTAGTTGTTTTCATGTCGATTTTTGTGTCGTGAGGCAAATGCGGTCAAATAGCACTATAGAGACAAAACCAATCAAAAATAACATATACACGAGTTGTCTCTAGAACCCCACTACACTATAAGCGGTATTTTTGACTTGTATCATACAAAGGAATTTGAGTACAAGTTACTTGCCTTAACTAAAGACGAAAATGAAGAATAACAAGAATAACAGAAATGGATTCCCGGATAACGAACACAAGATCGAATGAATCCCACGAACACAATCTGAAAGCAAGAGCTCAAGATAACACGTACAACCCAATCTAAGAGAGAGAGGGAACACAACGGTGGAGACGAATTGCGGCCAATGCAGTGGCTACCACTGTCTCAACTGCAGTCGGCAAGGAAGATCGGAGGGTGGATGCACGGTGCTGGCGACATCAGCTTCGGCTGGTGTCGCTGGCGGCTGTCGCTGGTGGCTGTCGCTGGGTGTGCCGAACAGAACAGAGAGGGAACGGGAGAGATGACGGAGACGATGAGAGCTTGGCTAAGGGGTGATCGGGCGAAGTGGTGGTCGGGTGTAAGGTCGGCAATGGGTTCAAGTGCAGTCGGCGGTAATGGGGTTCGGTCAGAGATGGAGATGAAAGGCAGTGGAGGGGTTTTTGGTGGTCGAGAAGTGGAGCAATGGGGTTAGTCGGCAGTAGGGTTTCAGAGGTTGAAGGTGGGGGTTGCACAGTATGAGAGGGGGCTAGGGTTCGGTAGGGGAGAGAGAGAGAAAGATAGGTGGGTTTTTATAGGGTTTTGATTTTAGGGATTTAAGAGATGTTGGGTATTGGGTTATTGGGTTCGTGGGTCCAGTAAAAGTAGTAGTAGGAGTTGGTTTAAAATTAGGATTTGAATAGGATTTGGTTTATCAATTGGGTTTAGGGATAGTTATGAGGGTCTAGGTTTAAATTTGCAATTAGGATTATCAATAGGCTTAGGCAAAAGAAACCACGAGCACCCAAAACACGAGCAAAAGAGAATAACGCAAGATCCAATAAAGAGAAAATACAACAATCGATAAGGAACGAAGCAAAAAGACAAACAATCAGACACAAGAGCTCAAAATGAAATAAAATGAATATATATTGAAAACAATTCCAATATACGGTCCAAGAAAATACAAGAAAGTACAAATACCCAAGAAGAGAAAAAATACACCAAAAATACAAAAAATGAAAAACATGGGTTACAGAGCAAGTCGTGGACAGCAAGTAGAGAAAGCAATGAAAGAATGACATTTACGACATAACAATGAATTCAATAAACAATGGAGTCAATGACAATGAACAATGGCAAAATGATAACGAAGCAATGTGCAGTGACGGTGATCAATAACAATAACAATAAACAATGTCTACAATCTTTAACACTGTTCAATAACAATGACAATATGCAATGACGATGCGATGACAATCTTATATCTATTATTCATTTTAATCCTAACTAATGTAGCACTTCATGCGTCCCATTTATTTACCACATGGTTACTACATGCAAACAATTTACGTTTAGACTTAGTGATAGATTTTATAGTTCATGTACTCACCACATGGTTATTTCATGCAAACAATTTACGTTTAGACTTAGTGGTGGATTTTATAGTTCATGTACTCGGCAATGATAATCAATATTCAATAGTTGTAATTCAATAATTACTGCACGATAAGATAATTGGTCCCGATACATTACACGATAGATTGGGTTACTACCGTAAGCCACAATCCATCGATAAAACAATAGTCGTTAACAATATTTAAGAAAACACGGGCCCCTCCTCCGAGTACAGTTCCTACATTGTCCACTACTTAAATCACCCTTAAACCCCAACTTGTTAACAATTCTTTATTCAATTTATATGCAATGGTTGTTGACAATATTAATCACAGCAAATACGTCTATGTGAACATGGTATTAAGATGTATAGTGTCCATACTCTTACAAATCACAGTCAACTAATACCACAACATCAATCATGTGAACAATCAATACTAGCATACAATCTACAATAGTTGTGCAATGTCATGACATGAATTACAATAACAATCCCTATTCATATATTCAATAATTAACTACATGAATGCATGCAAGATCTCTATAAATTAGAGGCAAAAGACGGCATGAAGTTAAGACTACTACTTGGATTCGCTTATGTAAATCCGTAGTATCCCAACGATAGATAACAATAGCAGATATATGATTTTCAATATAGATCTACTTATAGGATTCAATAAACAATCTCGAATATGATACAATAACTATTCGAGGGGAAATGACTTGCCTTAAACAACGATGTTAGATCCAAAATATTGAGAATAACGAGATTAGGATCCCGGGCGACACGTGCGACGATCGCGAACCAAGTGAATCTTAATGAGATGATCACGATTGGGCACGGGTCTTGATGAGAATCAAGATTGGATAATCGAACGGCTGAGATCGAAGATCAAGATCAAGATCAAGATGATGATAACAATCGCGATAATCAAGGGAGATCCGATAGTCACGATCAAGGTCATCAAGGGTCCAGATTCAAGCCTGATGATGATGATGATGATGATGAGATGTGATCGGACGACCAGATCAAGACTTGATGATGAGATGAGATCGGATGGCCGAGCTTGATCAAGGGCACTGTTGGCTGAACCCCAGAACAGAGGAGCTCAAGTGTGCACTGGGGACGAGGGCAGCGAGGCTCGGGGTGTAGTCGCAGGGACTCAGGGTGGCGGGCGGCAGGTCGAGAGCACAGCAACGGCGAGCACAGTCAGTGGCTGTGGCTTCGACTGGTCGGTGGGGATGAAGGAGGTTCTGTGGGCGATGAGGAGTGGCGAGGGCTGTCATCAGTCGAGGGTGATGCTCAGAGGGGATGATGTTGGGTTCGATGGTGGAACTCCGATGCAGCGGCAATGGTGAGGATGATGAAGGTTGAAGATAATGGTGGAGATCCGGTGCAGCGCGTCGATGGGGGATGGCGAGGAGCGGGAGGCGAGCAGTAGGCTCGAGCGGAGAGGACGACGGGGCACAAGGCAATGAAGCTCGATGGGTTCTCAGAGGTTGCAGTAATGGCAGGAGGTGGCGATGAGGCAGAGCGTCGAGTCGAGGGTGAGCGAAGGGCAGCGTCGGGGTTTTAGTCGACGGAGAAGGACGGGGCTCAGCGGAGGAGGGAGATGAAGGAGGGGGGAGCTTCTCTGTTTCGTTTCGAAACAGAGAAAGAGGGAGATGGAGGAGAGAGAGGGAGGCGTGGAGAGAGAGTGGGAAAGAGAGAACGGGGGAAGGGGGTTTTTATAAAATAGATAATAATATAATATATTAAATATAATATAATAATGGGTAGTTATGAGAGAGTGGGGGGTTATGGGGTTGCGGGATGTGAAGAGTTGGGAAATGTGAGGGATTTTGTATACGGATAGTTGAATTTGGGTAGGGTTGGATAATGGGTTAACGGGTTGGGTATATAAATGTGGGTTTGGGTTTGTAGACTTGGGGCTTTATATTTGGGCTTTACAAATTAGAATAAATATGAATAAAAGAATATGAGATTGGGCTCTAAAACTATATGTTAATAAAAATCTAATTATAATGAATATAGAATTGGGCTTCATGACAAAGAATCCGATAATTAAATCACAGGGTGGGCTTTAGCATAAATCAAATAATCAATTAGATATTTTATAATGAATTAGGATCTTTGGGTTTTTAAAAATAATAATAACAATAACAATAATAATAATACTAGTGAAATAATAATCAGCAGTTAAATAATCAAATAGTGATAAATAGTGTAGGTTGAAATTCTGGGTTCAAACAAATAGTCGGGTATTTAAATGAATGCAAAATTTTGGGTTCAAAAAGAGTAGAAAAATTTATATGGGAAAATTTAAATATAAGAATACAGGAAAAGAAATATACAAATCCGTATAAACGGGAACGGGGGTTACAATAATCATCTATGATTATATGTCTTTATATATAGTGTTCGTATGTTGACACTTCAAGGATGTGTTTTGCATGGTCATGATGAAAGTGTTGATTCACTTAATCGTTGTAATTTTCTTCGAGTCATAACGGGATTTGCACATTTTTTTAAGGATGTCAAAGAATTTGTGTTGGACAAAGCTCCACTTAATGCCTCATACACATTCCCCGATACTCAAAAAAAAATTCTGCAATGTCTCGCTTTTCAGAACAATTCGAGAAGAAATTGGAGATCTAAAGTATCATGTTCTTATTGACGAGGCTTGAGATATTTAAAAAAATGAGCAAATGATAATTGTCTTGAGATTTTTTGATAAAGATTGCTTCATTAGAGAACGGTTTTTTGGACTTCTTCATGTTTCCAACACCCAACATCAACCCTAAATGATGGTATCTATAAACTCCTTACCTCTCATAACCTTGGCACAAAAAAACATAAGAGGTCAAGGGTATGATGAATCAAGCAACATGCAAGGTACTTTGAATGGGCTACAAGCCTTGATTTCCAATGATTCTCCAAGTGCATATTATGTACATTGTATGGCTCACCGGTTTCAATTAGCATTAATTGCATCATGTAGAGACGTGGGTCCAATGCACCACTTCTTTAATGATTTGACTTACATTATCAACATTCCTTGTGCTTATTGCAAAAGAAATGATCAGTCGAAAGCAGCTAAAGCATCTGAACTTGAGTTCTTAATTGCAAATGGAGAAATAGAATCGGGTAGATGGCTAAATCAAATTGGGGCGAGCTGGAGATACTTGTTAGGGTTCTCATTTAAAATCAATCACAAGCTTGTTGAATATGTTTAGCTCGACATGTGTTCTTATTAGTCTCATTGATGATGGTGACTCTGGTCAACGTACAGATGTAGAGAAAGCTTATGAGCTTTTAACCTCTTTCCTGTTTGTTTTTATATTGCACCTCATGAAAGATTTATTTGAAATCACCGATCTTCATTGTCAAGCTTTGCAGCACAAGTCTCAAGACATTGTAAATGCAATGCATCTTGTATCTTCTATGAAAAAAAACTTCTTCAAAATCTTAGGGAGACCGGTTGAGAAGCCTAACTTGATAAGATAAGATTATTTTGTGATAAACGTCAGAAGGATGTACCAGATATATCTGTTCAAAATAAAAGGAAATTTTCATCATCATATCCACAACCCCATCTTACAATTGAACATCATTATCGGGTTGACATATTCATTGCCACAATCGATTCTCAATTGCAAGAATTAAAAATCTGATCTAATGAAAATACAGTTGATTTACTTGTGCTATGTGGTCCTTTGGATCCGAGAGATGCATATACATCCTTTAATATCAAGAAAATTTGCAAACTTGTAAGCCAATTCTATCCTCATGATTTCTCTGAGTAAGATCAAACACATCTAAAGTATCAACTACAACATTATATACTTGATATTCCTCATCGTAGTGAATTCAAGAGCTTGTCATCTTTTTCCGAGTTATGTGAAACATTAGCGAGATCTAGAAAGTCAATTATCTATCCTCTTGTTGATCGACTAATTAGACTTGTGCTTACATTACCGGTTTCTACAACAAATATCGAGAGGGCATTTTCGGAAATGAGTTTTGTGAAAATAAGGTTCGCAACAAGATGGAGGATGATTATCTTTCGAACTACTTGATAAATTTTTTTTAAAGAAAACTTGATAATTTTTATTGAAAGAGAAATAGCTGAAGATTTGTGCATAGATACATTTAGAAATAAATTTGCTTCTATGAAAGAACGCAGATCACAGTTCTTCTAGGCTATACACTATTGGAATGTGGCAAATATACTTTTTGGGATTTTGTATGAAATCAAGACAATTTGACTTTTTTTTGTTTAAAGGTATGATATGTTAACTATCTTTGGAAGACTAGATCTGTATGCAAAAAAATTGTAATTACTTTATAAATTGTTATTTTCCCTAAATTTGTTTATTATTTGTTCCCCCGATAAAATTGTCTTGACTTCGCCCTTGATTGTCGGTATCAAAAATTTACTATGTTGGCAATTAAATTTTGTTAAACCTGGACCATAGAGTGCTACAAAACATTACAGTTTTTAGAGCTAAATTGATTAATATTCATCTCTCCCAATCCCAACATTCTGGAAGTTTTTGGAGATATATTCTTCATTTTCAAATTAATTTGAGAACTATGATCGATTTCAAAAATATTAAAGTTCTCTGCTTTTGGAAACCTTTTAATGTGATGCACCATTCAATTAAACATAAAGACCCCTAAATCTTTTTTGCAAATAAACACCCTTAAAACTTGTACACACGTAAGAGCATCCACAATTCGTTTGTTATATTTGCCAATTTCTCTTTGTTTGAAAAATGGCATGCTGCAGTCGTTTACTATTTTGCTATTTTTTGACAAAATAGTTACAGTTCTTTCTCATTTTTGAGAAATGAAACTGCCATTCTCAAATTATAAGAGACGGTACAATATTTTCCATCCCAATTATTTTTTTTTTTTTAATCCCTTCGGACGTTACAACATGTACCATCCCAAATTTTTTTTTTTAAAGGAGGTCGGACGGCACAACATGTACCATCCCTTTTTTTTATTTTTTTATTACTAAATCGAACGGTCAGATTTTGCCGGAAAAGGAAAAAGAAAAAAGAAAAAAAAGGGGGGGGGAAAAATTCTTGGACTGGACAACATGTCCCATCCTTGAATTGAGGAGGGATTAGTGGGTAGGTTAGGTTTTTTTAATTAGATTTAGTTGGTTTTTAATTAGGTTTAGATATTATTATATTATTTAATTTATTTAATTAACATATTTTAATAGTTAATAAGTAATTAATTTTTTATTTTTTTTTAAACGAAAGCGACGGTACAACATGTACCGTTCCTCCCATTTTTCAAAAAAAAAAATGTGCGACGGTAAATGTTCTATCGACCCACGCAATTTTAAAAAAAAAATAGAATATTATAGCAAACAACCACTGCACAACCTTTCGCTATTTGCTACTACTGTATGTGTCATTTTTAAAAAAATGAGAAACACCATTGTGGATGCTCTAAGTACGTAACATAGTCTCAAGTTATCTCTTTGAGGCTTGAGGGTTGACTTAGAAAGAAATATTTTGCATATAAAACCCTCATAATGTACATATTTGTATGCATCTTCTGACTTGTGAAATCAATTTGTAGAGTACCAAAAAAAGTCATAAATCAACAATTACACATTATGCATATACTGTTAGCATTATAGTTAAATTTTAAATTTTGATACATAGGGAACATTTACATTGAAAATAATTGAGAATTGCAAGTTAAACTTGTTATATAATTTTGTTCTAGATAGAATTCAACTTCATTGAATTTTCTTGTTTATGTTTGATAGTTAAGAATTTATTGGATAATAATTAGGGTTTTTAACATGTATATTTTTAACAAATACTTGAATATCATGTATGCCTCTCCCAAATGTATATTTTCATATTTGTCTCTAACAATATGTCACTTTTCTTAATTATCCCCCTAGTTAAAAAAAACTCAAAACGATAGAGGATTTTCAGTTTCTTTTAATAGACTTGATTAAAAATAACTAAAATATTATCTTCTCTACCATTCAAACTTTATCTTCTTTATCCTCATAAATTTGAAAATTTGTTAATTCAACCAAGACTCATTAACTATTTTTAAAATTACTTTATTTTTCTTCAAGAATTGGATAAACTAGCAGTGCATATTTGAGAACTACATATTCTTCTAATGTTACTTCTCCAAATTTGTCATCAATCCTGTTTTTTAATTATAGATTATAAGCTTCCTCATTTATTTTTCTTAATACTGTTTAATCTTTTCTCATTTGGTTGTATATTAAATCTTTTAATTTGATTTCTTTTTATCTCGCAAGGGTAAAATAATGGTTAACTTAATGATATCTAACATACATGCAAGTATCAAATAAAGTCCAAATTATTAGGGAAATATACAAAAATACACATTTGTGAGGATTATAAATGATATTATTATATGTGTTAGGGGTATACATATTAAAAACCCTAATAATTAATGCTAAAGAAAATGTGATCCGGAGAATGACAATATTCCTTTGAAAAACGATTAATACAATAGGACTAATTTTTTATGTAATATAAGTTTGATATATTTGTATGGAAAATTTTGTTTATTTTAGTTATGTTAGTAGAAAAACGTAGAAATAATTTAAAATATACAAAAATATAAAGTACTTAAATGAGAAAAGAAACAAATGAGTGCTAGTGTTGTCAAAATAAGAAAACAAATTTCAAAATATAGTATAAGTGGAGCACTAAATAGGAAAAACCATTGGTTTCTCACCCATGCCATATATATATATTATGCTAATATGAGAGAGAACGTACCCCTCACTTCTTTCTCCATTTTGAAATAGAAAAAGGAGAGCTAAAGTAGGATTCACACATACCTTAACACGTGCACACACCTAGCCACCACCCCTGCTAAATTTTCGACCGTCCGATCGTCAAGATGTGTAAAGACGTGCGTAATCGATGCTCCCGATCATGCCACGTCAGCACCCAATCACGCATGTCCAATTCACTCAGCGGGCAAGCCCATCACGTGATCAATGTCCCAGGTCGTGCTACGTCACCACATCATACTGAAACCTTATTCCACTCAGCGGGTGAGCACAGGCTCAATGGGCGATACAGATTGCTCCAAAAATCGTGCAAGCTCGATAAATCAATAAAAAATCACAGAAAATAATTTAAAATTAGGAAATTAATTTAAAATTACAAATTATTATTAAATACGGAAATTTAATTATAAATTCTGGAAAATAATTAAAATTTTGGAATCTATACAATATATTATGATAAATCACTTTTGTTTAGGATTTTTCTCAATTTTCCTTTTTAAAAGGAGGGCAGATGTCGGAGATAACTCATCACTCTTACGCAATACAAATTGAAATTAGAATCTTCATTATTATATAGATGTTATTAGATGAAATTTTTTTTAAAAATATTTTGTTATTTTCTTGTTTAAAAAAAATTTTATGTGCAGTATTGCACAGGTTATACTACATATTATATCTATAATAGGTTTGCTTGTTGACACGTGCCTACGGCACATCTTTAGAACGGTGCACTTGGTTTGATTATATAAAATAATTTTGGAGGTCTAGCAAATTAATTGAAGTAGCAAACAAATTATATGAGAAAGTAGTTTATCTACCTTTAAGCTCAACCATCGCCTTCTTGATCATTAGCTTGAACTTAGCTGGAATGCATATAGTTTGTTAGAAACACTGCATAAAGTTTTTTTTAACTTCAGCATCACTTTTAGATGCTTATAATCGTTATGCAAGGACATTATCATATAGGTTTTATAGAGCTTACTCTAATCTCATAACCACTATGAGCATGTCTAAATACAATGGTAACGCAAGTGCAGGTATGAAGGTATCTACAAAAACTAATAATTTAAACATTTGTTTGTCTGAGACTCAGTTTGCAATTAAAATACCTCTTATTATTATTTCAACCAAAATGAAATACATGAAGTTCTCAAAACTCTAATCCAAGCTAATCATTTCTTTTATCTCCACTTTGTCTCCGGAATGCACCATTATAAAAAAAATTTCAAAAAGGATAAATAACAAATTTACTTTAGCTGTCTTTCTTGAGTGGAGAGTTTGCACTTTTCACTAATAAACTCCAGTCATCACAATCTTATATATCCAAACGTACACTAAAAGTTCTTATATGTTATATTATCCATGGTTTCTAATAACCAGTGAAGGGAACACTTCACGATAGTATTTTCTCATGATAGTATATTCTCCTGTAGTAAAGAAATTAATGTTGCATATTTGCCAAGTTATTTTAGGTTCCTGATCAGCTTGCATGTCCTGCTATGGTTTGGAAGCCCAAATTGAGGCCACTAAATAATCCATCTCTCACTTGCGTACACCTTAAATCAAAACCAATAAAAAACTCATCAAATAAATCACTAAATTAAAATTTTTTAAATTAAAAAATAAAACAATCATACCTCTCTGAAATTAGATCCCATGCACACACAAAATTCGAGTCAGCAAAAAACTAAGTAATCCCCTGCACACACAAAATTAAAAATTAGAATGAGAATTTGGTTAATGAAATAAAATTAGAGTCGTCACATCGCATATAGAGGCTCTCAATTCGGTGGAAGCGGGTCGCCGATATGGAGTCGCTTGATATTCGTGCTCAATTTCGTGGAGGGGAGTCACCGATACAGATCAGCAGCAGATCAGATATCGGCGACGACCACTTAATTGGGGTTCAATATTGGATTTGGATTTGGATTTGTTTTGAGATTTTCAAATTTTAAAAATTTTAAATGTTCAAAATTTTAAATTTTTTTATTTTTAAAATTTTTAAAATTTTTAATTTTAAATTTTTTTATAAGTTTTTGGTTTTTTTTGATTTTTTTTGAATTATTTTTAAAGTTTTTAAATTTTAAATTTTTTAGTTTTTAAGTTTTAAAGTTTTTTTTTATTATTTTTTATTTAAATTTTTAAAATTTTTATTTTCTTAATTTTTTGAATAGGGGGGAGAGAGAGAGAAAGAGACAGAAATAATTAAATATATAAAGGAGTTGTTTTGGGTGGGGGAGATTTGAATTTCAGTTTTAGGGAAAAACTTTTGAGGGAAAAATGTGTTTTGTGAGGTTAGATCTGGGCCTTTGATTTTGGGAGGATTGAAGGAGAGCCACTTGAAAGCTTTTCTTTGTGTTTTATGATTTATATAATAAAACACAAAGAAAAGCTATCAAGTGGCTCTCCTTCAATAGTAAGGAAATCAATGGTCCAGATTTAAGCTCCCAAAAGACATCACCCCCTCCCCCCCCTCCCCCCCCCTCTCCCCCAAAAAAAGTTTCCCTCCAAAACTTAAATTCAAATCCCTCCACCCAAAACAACTCATTTATTTATTTAATTTTCTCTCTCTCTCTCTCTCCCATTCAGATCAGTTTGCTCCATCTATTTCCCAAACCAGAGAGCTCCAATTTCTCTCTCTCTCTCCCCTAGGGTTTTTAAGCCGCTAACTCCAAATTGCTAAAACCATTTTCTTCCATTGGCGAAGCCTCCATCGTATTCTCAAGCATGAATCTCAAAGCAAATACAAATTCAAATCCAACGTCGAACCTCAATCAAGATATCGTCGCCGATATCTGATTTACAGCTGATTCCGTATCGGCGACTCCCCTCCACCGAATCGAGATGCTCTATATGCGATGTGGTGACTCTAATTTCATCTCATTAAACGAATTCTAATACTAATTTTTAATTTTGTGTGTGCAGGGGATTACTCAGTTTTTTTTCTGACTCAAATTTTGTGTGTGCATGGAATCTAAGTTCAAAGAGGTATGATTGTTTTATTTTTTGGTTTAAAATTTTTTAATTTGGTGATTAACTTGATGAGTTTTTTGTTGGTTTTGATTTAAGGTGTACGCAAGTGAGAGATGGATTATTTGGTGACCTCAATTTAGGCTTTCAAACCATAGCAAGACAGGTAAGCTGATCAGCAACCTAAAATAACTTGGCAAATATGCAACATTAATTTCTTTATTACAAAAGAATATACTATCGTGAAGTGTTCTCTTCACTGGTTATTAGAAACCATTGATAACATAACAATGAAGAACATTTAGAGTATGTTTGGATATATAGGATTGGGATGACTGAAGTTTTCCAGTGAAGAGTGAAAACTCTGCACTCAAAAAAGATAGCTAAAGTAAATTTGTTATTGATCCATTTTTTTTTTTATAAAGGTGCAATGGGGAGACAAAGTGGAAATAAAAGAAATGATTAGCTTGGATTAGAGTTTTGAGAACTTCATGTATTACATTTTGGTTGAAATAATAATAATAGGTATTTCAATTGCAAACTAAGTCTCAGACAATTTTTTTTTACAGATTATTGGTATTGTAGATACCTTCACACCTGCGTGGGTTACCATTGTATTTAGACATGCTCATAGTGATTATGGGATTAGAGTAACCTCTATAAAACCTATATGATCATGTCCTTGCATAACTATTACAAGTATCTAAAAGTGATACTGAAGTTAAAAATAACTTTATGCAGTGTTTCTAACAAACTATATCCATTGAAGGTAAGTTCAAGCTAATAATCAAGAAGACGATGGTTAAGCTTAAATCTAGATATGCTGCTTCATCATATAATATGTTTCCTACTTCATTTAATTTGCTAGACCTCTAAAACTATTTTATATAATCAAACCAGGTGCACTGTTCTAAAGACGTGCCGTAGGCACGTGTTAACGAACAAACCTAGTTATATTATATTATATAAGTTTGTGCAATATTGCACACTAGTTCCGCCGTGAAAGATTTGTTTTAGGCATAAAAATCTAAAATTACTTTTTGGATTAAGTATATTTCTCTAATTAGTTTGAGAAATAAGCATCGTTTTCAAAAAAGTTCTTCCTACAAACCCAAAACTCAAACAATCCACCTCCTGCACTTCGAACGACACCATACGAAGGTGGTGGATTGGAGGCCGACAAAGATTGTGACCAGGGGTTAGGGTTAGGGTTACGGGATTAGGGACGGCCTCGACAACCTGGGTGGAGAGGAGGTGGAGTCTTTGAATGTGTAGATCAGGAAGATTAATTCCTCTTCACAACATAAAATGAAAATATTATAAATTTTTAGTGGGCAAAGTTCATATAAATGTCACAACAGCACAGCAAAAATTTTGTGATGTCAGTCCTTCCCCAACATCCTCTATATAGAAATATACATTTAAATAATTAATTCTGGTTTTGGGGTCAGATAGGATCGAGTAAGAGGGGGTCTATTGGGTTTATGTCTTGCATACAATGTTGGATAAGAAGACGATAAGACGCTGGAGGGATCGAGACAATTAGAGACAGAGTGGAGGCGAGAAACAGTCAGCGGCAGCAACAGAGGAAGTTGCGGTCGACCGCAACTCATAT
Organism: Hemerocallis citrina; assembly: GCA_017893485.1. Classification (NCBI taxonomy): domain Eukaryota; kingdom Viridiplantae; phylum Streptophyta; class Magnoliopsida; order Asparagales; family Asphodelaceae; genus Hemerocallis; species Hemerocallis citrina. The sequence continues at coordinate 39,435,757 of CM030360.1, forward strand.
GCGGTCGACCGACCTCTGCACGATGTCTTCCAGAAAGGAGGATAGTCAATCATCTTGTTGGTACAGTCGACCGTTCGTGGCGCTGATGGGTTTCGGGCTTGAGTCTGGCTGATTCGTGAGAAGCCCAACTTACTCTTCAAGTTAGATCGTATGGCTCCTGTCGTATGGTTATCTCTTATGTAATATCCAATGGCTATTATAACAAGATATCAACTTAGGGTTGTCTCAAGATCTATATAAACAATTGTAACGGCTCATAGATCCATAGATTCTATTGAGTGCCGAATAGAAGAAGTGGTTGACTACTCAGACAACTCAGACTTGTCTGTGAGGCCAGATTTGTCCTATGAAATTCGACCCGTCTCTATCTTAGACCGTCGAGAGAAGGTGCTAAAGAATAGAGTCATCAAGTTGGTCCGAGTTTCTTGGGATCCTCGCTCACCAGGGGAGTCTACTTGGAAGTTAGAGGAAGAGATTCGGGAGAGGTTCCCTCATTTGTTTGAGTAGTGTTTTGTATTGCCTTGTTTTGCTTTGTTGTTTCGGGGTTTGCCCTATGTACCTCTTGTATGAATTTCGAGGACGAAAATCTTCTTGTAAGATGGGTAGGATTCGTAAGCCCTATTTTCGGTTTTGCTGTATTTTGTTTTCTTTTGATTATTGTATCTGGATTCATTTGTTATAGTGTATTTTGTCATTTCTTGGGCTCTTTTGTTCTCTCTTGATCGATCTGTGTTCTTTTGGTTGGATTCTGTTCTCTTTGCAAATTTTGCTTTTTTTATTCTGAGTTTGATTTATTCTCCTTTGTGTTCGTCTTATCTCATTGCATTTATTTTTCTCTTTTTGGAGCCAAAACCGATACCCAGAACCCACATAATCTCAACCCAATACCCTAATTCTTGATCCCTATATATATACCCTATTATTAAACCCTAAAAATATTCCCCTCTCTCTCTCCGCCGTATTCTCTCTCCCCGATCCCCCTTCTCCTCTCTGTTTTCGTTGCACCCCAAACCCAAACCAAAACCCTATCCCGTTGGCTTCTCCGACTAATTTCCACCTCCATCATCGTCTTTGCCACCCTCTCCTCGTCACTGTCATCGTCTCCATCCCCTCTCCCTCATCGCCGTCGTGGTTCCCCATCGTCATCCCGTTCTCCTCGCCGTAACCCATTACCCATGTTCGCTGCCGCCGTTCCTCCACTCCGTACACCCCATTATCTTCGACGTCCCTCACCGATCACCTTCACAACCACTGCAGATCCTCTAGCATCGCTGTCCAAGTCCCAAAGTCGTCGCCGTCGTCTTCCCCTATTTTTGAGCGAAAACAGAGGTTGCTCTCGTCGGAGTTTCGTCGAGGCTGCCGTCGCCGCCATCACTTCCCGACCGTGGTGTCGACGCCGCTCTGCCCCCGCCGTAGTGCCGTGCAGTCGCCTTGCCGAGTTACCGTGGTCTCTGTGTGTGTGTGTGTGTGTGTGTGTGTGTGTGTGTGTGTGTGTGTGTGTGTGTGTGTTGTGTCAAAGGAAGAAGAAGGAGCCCGATTGGGTGATTTTGTCGTCCCGTGTTTTGGCATATCAGATCTGATTTTTTTGTCTCGTGTTCGTCCAGATCCTGTGTGGGGTTTTCTTTTGGCTGAGTTGCTGTGCCTTGTTTGCTTGGGTTTCTTCGCACAGGTTTCACACGTGTTGTGGTGTTTTCGCCTGGAATTCTGATCCTGTTATTCTAATTAATTGTATCTGCAATATAACAGGCAAGTCTCTTCTTGAACTAGCATTTTAATCTGTTCAAGTTTATTTGATCTCCTGCAAGTAGATCCCGTCCATTTCGTTATCAATCTACTTTTGACAATTCCGTTAAGTTTATCGAGGGTTTACACGAGCTAACCCGATATACTCTTAACATCGTGCTATCTCTTTGATCTAAAACCCAGACCCTATTGTTTCATGCATATGCACATTTAAATAACTAGATTTATGCATAGGACTACCTGATAACTCAGATATGTTAAATTGAACATGCTAGATTGAATTTGATTGATGAAATACTACCATGCCTGTGATAATTGTATCTTAAACCTTAGAAATTGCATGTTGACACCTAGGATCACTTTGATTACCAATTTGCATGCTATGTGTGATCATATGATTTATTTATTTGCCTATTCATGTTAAGACAATTTTCTGAAATGTTAGTTGTTTATTTTGAATCAGTTTTCACCCATGATAATGTCAGAATTTGAATCTCCTTTACACACATGATTTTTTAGCCTCTGATGTCTAGTTTAACAACCTTTTTACGGATCTAAGTTCCGATGTGTAATTTGCAAGATATCAACATTTTAGTACAGCCATGTTAGAAATTCCAGATTCAAAATTTCATGCGTATCCTATTGTTCTATATTTTATTTGACCCTGTTAACAGTAAAAGAAAAATATGAAATAACTTAGGCTCGACCTAGACATGTATAGGTACTTCTCTGAATTTTTATAGATTTTATTAATGAGTTCTCTGACCTGAAATAATTAGTTGAACACAACCTACTGCATGCTGCCTGAACATAAAACTTGAATAGAATAAAGTTTTCACCCTAGTTCCTGTATCTTTTATATGCCTTAATTATATTCACTGGAACCGTATGGAAGTCTACTTTCTAGGCCTTCAGAAAGATTCAGGTTTTCTATTTTGTAGTGGCTGTAATCTATGTTTTAGTACAACAAGGTCATGCTGTCCTGATTATGTGAATTGTGCTTATTTGATGTATTTGCCACATGCTTTGTCTGTAGAGCATAGAATTAGTCACACTTAGTATTATACAATATTGAAACCCTCTTGCATGCTCACATAGGATGAAAATAAACTATTAACAAGCCGGGGTATTATGGGTACACTTGGTAGTGAACGATCGGGAAATGTACTCGGTAAGGCCTCATCGTTATATTGTATTGTCTTGGAAGGAGGAGTATTGATTGCAATGATTTATTAATGATTCATGATTGTAAATTATTTTTATCAATGCTGAGTACACGATCCGTGAATTCACCATCGGTCTAAATTGATCACTGTGCTTGCACCGAACCTGTGGAATGGGACGTAGTAGTACGTGCACTAGATAGGCTAATAAAATACTTAATAACTTGCATCTCATGCTTGATCTTGTCTTGACATCACTCATTACATGCGTAATTATTATACACCTTTGATATTATCGTCTGCTCTTTACGTTCTTTGTCTTTGACCATGTCCCTATTCTTTGATATACATCTTTCCTATTATCCTCTGTTTTTCTCTACTTGCCGCCCACGACTTGCTCTAAGGGCACTCTTTTCTTTATTTTTAGATCAAGATTTTACAGGTACTGAAGGGATCTGTTCCCGAAGGAATTGGTGAGCAATGTTTCTAGAGTTGGAACCAGTCTCCGCTGCATAATTTTATTTGCTGCTAGATTTATTTTCTGGACATTATTATGACTTGTACTTTGTTTTTGGGCTTTATGACCCGTAGTTTATTTTGATCCCGGATGATGGATATTTATACTATTGGATTATTTCATTTATTATTAGAATTTATCTTTGATTCATGTGGTTATATTTCTTGCGTGGTTGTATTTTGTGGTTCTTATTGCTGAGTTAGTCTGGTACAGCTTATGGATGGTGTTGACATCATTCGCTGAACCTACTTTACGTACTCGTGTTCCGTATTTTGGGAAGCGGGGCGTGACAAGAAGAGAGTACTTCATTTAAAAGGGTGAGAGAAAGTTTCTCCATTGTAAGCAGCATCAATTCCAGTAAGGCTTGAGAGAGGGTCGTGGTGAGAATTGTAATATTCTTGTATCTTCTCTAGTTGAATAATATCTCGGTTCTTTCTCCCCCGAATTAAGGCAAAAGCCCCAACCGGGACAATTTTTGTGTACTTTGTGTGATTGGTGCAATCTAATTTTGCTTGGTGATTGGTGTTGATTGTGTCAAAGACTCAACAAGATCCTCAAATTTCCTAACAATTGGTATCAGAGCAATCAGGTTCGTGGATTTGTTCAAGTTTCTTTTAGATGGCGATCACAAGACGAAGATCAAGCAGTTTGACGGTAAGATCAATTTCAATCTATGGAAGGTGGACATGTCTGATGTTTTGATTCATAAGGACTTGCACCTTGTCCTAGAAGAGAAGAAACAAACCAACGTAAAGTAGGAGAAGTTGGATGAGATTTGTTTGAAGGTCTTGAGTTTAATCCGATTGCAATTGGCGGACGAAGTCAAGTGAAATATTCTTGAGGAGAAAGTGCAATGAGTCTATGGGCGAGACTCAAATCTGACTACTCGGGAACGTCGTTGCTAGATCAGATGTATTGAAAGAGGAAGATGTTTAGGTTCTCAATGAAGGAAGGTACCCATCTTCAAGATCATATTGTGGAGTTCAATAAGGTAATATCTGAACTGAAGGCAATTAATGCTGATGATCTTAGCGAAGAGGATAAAGCTTTCAATTTGATTTACTCACTGCCAACTTCTTATGATCACTTGATAACTACCATGCTACATGGGAATCAGCCAAGGAGACACTTACTGTAGCCGGGGTGATTAAGGGTCTGAAGGAAGATGGACTAAGAAAGAAGACTCATAAAGGAGGGTCTATTTTCTTTAGGGTGTTTTGCGGTGGATAGTGATACTTCAATTGGAAGGGATGAGGAACACAAGGGTAAGATTCGTTGTCATAGTGTAGAGGAGTTGGGCATTACAAGAGAGTCTGTTGCAAGTGGTTGAGTCAGAAGAGTGCTACTAAAGAAGGGGAACAAGTCCATAGTCAGCGCAACTGAGTCATGTAATAATGACGATTATTGTCTTCTTGTTTCAAGTTCCTTAGATATGGATTCAAATTGGTATCTTGGTTCAGGAAGTTCTTCTCATATTTGCTCTAAGAGGGAGATATATTTTACTTACAAGTCATCAACAGGCCGTAGTGTGAGAATGGGGAGTGGTGAGATTTGTGATGTAGTGGGTGAGGAAATAGTTGAATTGGAGACGCCAGATGGTAAAATGTTCATACTAGAAGAGGTCATACATATTCCTTCGTTATAGCAGAATCTTATATCCTTGGGTACCCTTGATGCTCATGGCTGCAGGTACACAGCTCAAGGTAGAGTTTTCACAGTTTGGGAGAGTCGTCGTAAGGTATTGAAAGGTAAGAGGAGGATTGGGAAGGATCAGCACAACCTCTACCAGCTTTGTGGGAGCAGGAAAACTCAACCAAGTGTATGGAAGCCCGTGGTTTCTAAAGCATCATCTAGTAAGTCGTCACTAGAATTACCGAATCGAGACAGCAACATTCGAATACCATGGAAAGGTGGAGAGAGCCTTGATGTAGGTGGAGTTCGTGTGGAGGGCGGCACCTCCATGATTACATATACAGGAGTGCGCCTTTGAAGGGGGCATTCAACTAGAGGAAAACAGGTGGATGTTTGTTCAACTAGCAGAAGAAGCCATAGAAACATGTTGTTTACAAAGCAGAGAAGAAAGGTCTAGAAGAATTTTTAAATCACATAGGTATAGATTCATGCGTATGCAATCCAAGGTGGAGATTTTTGAGTTTATGTCTTGCATACGATGTTGAATAAGAAGACGATAAGATAATGGAGGGATCGAGATGATAGAGACGGAGTGGAGGCAAGAAACAGTCAGCGACAACAATAGAGGAAGTTGCAGTTGACTGCACTCATGTGCGGTCGACCGACCCCTGCACGATGTCTTCCATAGAGGAGGACAGTCCGCCATCTTGTTGGTACAGTCGACCATTCGCGGTACTGATGGGTTTCAGGCTTGAGTCTGGCTAATTCGTGAAAAGCCCAACTTGCTCTTCAAGTTAGATCGTGTGGCTCCTGTTGTAGGGTTATCTCTTATGTAATATTCAATGGCTATTGTAACAAGATATCAACTTAGGATTTGTCTCTAGATCTATATAAACAATTGTAACGGCTCATAGATCCATATGATTCTATTTAGTGCCGAATAGAAGAAGATGGTACTTCATCTGAGAGGGTGAGAGAGAGTTTCTCCATTGTAAGAAGCATCAAATTCCAATTAGGCTTGAGAAAAGGTCGTGGTGAGAATTTTAATATTTTTGTATCTTCTCTAGTTGAGTAATATCTCGGTTCTTTTTCTCCCGGATCAAGGCGAAAGTCCCAACCGGACAATTCTTGTATGCTTTGTATAATTGGTGCGATCTAGTTTTGCTTGGTGGTTTGTGTTGATTGTGTCAAAGACTCAACAAGATCCTCAAATTCCCTAACCGGGTCATTTTGGGTTTCAATTCTGATCGAATCAGCACAACATATACTTGACTTGTATCCGATCCAGAGGTTCGCATCGGGTCGGGTCGACCCAAAAACTGTGTCGTGCTCGGATTGGGTTCGGGTAGTCCAACTTGTCTGGCATCTCTACTTATGTAACACCCCAAATATTTTTTAGATGCTTATCATATAAGATTAGAGAATAAAATTGAAAGGACTAATTTGTAAAGTTTTATTGTGCAAGAATTTAATTGTAAATACGTCTTACGCCTCATGCCTCATAATTTTCTTATACTTATATTATATAATGGTGATGTTAAACGTAATACATGTAGGGACACAAGTGTAAATATCTTACATTGATTGTACATTTAATGGTGGACTTAACCATAGTTTTGCTCATTAAATTTGGGTTGGTGTCTGTGGTGTACGAGGAGAATTTAGAAGGTTTGGGCCATGTGGAATGGACTTGGATAGGTTTTTTAACTTCATTTTCAGTTTTATAAATAAAAAAAACCAAAACGTGTTTGGTTAATGCTCATTTCACAAAATCGTTTTGCAAAAAATATGAAGAATTCTGATTGGGCAATGGAAGTCATCGTCCAAGTCTAACTCCTTTCCTTTCCAATCATATCCCTCTTCTTCGACCTCCTCCTTCCACTCCTCACTACAAATTTTTTTAAAAAAATTGAATGTAATCAAAGAAAAAGCGATCGAGAAAGTCGTCGAAGGCGTGATCACCCTCTTCTCCCACTGCCACCTCCCACCTCATCCACATCAACAACGTCGAATCCAACATCGAGAAGCTCAACGACACCCTCCTCCGCATCGACGCCCTCCTCACCGATGTCGAGCAGTGCCGTTCCATACACGATGACTCAGTCCACCTCTGGCTCTCCGACCTCAAATCCCTCTCCTTCGACTCCCAGGATCTCCTTGACAACTTCAACACCCACAAACATCATCATCCCGTCATTCCAAACCTCACTACCTCTTGAAAGCAGAAGCGAATCTCCACCTTCTTCACCAACAAGCAAATCGCCGACAGAATTGACAAGCTGAGAGAACGATACGCTGTCATCAGCAAGGACAGGAACAACCTTGTCGCTCCGTCGATGCCGAGATCGGTTCCAATGTCCTTATCATTTCAAGAAAGCTTGATTCGCAGCAGCGACGGTCAGGTTTACGAGAGAGAGACAGAGGTGAGGGAGATTGTCGCAGCACTAACGTCATCTGGTTTTAGTGGGGATTTGCAGGTGGTTTTTGTAACTGGATGTGGAGGGATTGGTAAAATGACTATCGCTCGCGCTGTATTCGATGAAGAAGTTGTGATGAAGCATTTTGAGACGAGGATTTGGGTTGGTTTGTCGCAGGGGTTTGATGTTACTCTTTTCATAAATTTTTTTTACCAAACGCCTTTTATACTCTCATTTTCAAAAAACTACTTTCATAAAACTGTTTTCAGATAACTTTTTTCAAAATAACAAACCAAACGCAGCCTTAGTGTCTACCTATAACTTAAGAGCTATGTGCATAGGGTTAGGTGAGTTTAATAATATTTATAGGATTGAATTGGAGAAAAAAAACCGAGAGAAATTGAGATGGGTTTCGCAGAGGCTTGGCTGGTGCTGATGCTGATACTGGTGATGATGCTGATGTTGATGATAGTGGTGGTGGTGGAGTCCGGATTTTGAGGTACAGATGAGAAGGAAATAGTATAAAATTGGTGAGCATTGATTCTAATTCAGTAGCTTTTTCTTTACTTATATTTGTGTTATTTCATGCTCAAGTTATTATATGCATATTATTAATTGATATTAGACCGGATGTATTTATGTTATGCATGCATTTGGATCCGGCACATTATTTTTTGTACCGATTAATTGAGACTATTCGTATCGATTGATTTTTTTATTTTGGATGGTAGACCTAAGCGTCACGTAAATATATGTGCCACATTGTAAGTTTAGCGGGGGCCAACTCTAAAATCAATGGGGCCACCTGTAGAATACAATATTCTAAAAAAAAGGAAAAGATTCGTGATTTATTGACATTATAAAGTTGAAATAAAAGTACTGTTATTGTATTATTTTGTAAGCCTAACTGATCCACTACTGAAGTAAGGTCAAACTCACTGGTCATGTGGTTTGCCCACCCTTCATTTATTCATATTTTTTAGTTAAAAAAGTGACGAATTTGTAGAAATTTTACGTGATCGAGAGGCGAATAGATGGTTTTTTCGAGGAGGTTAATTTTGTTCAAAGTTGTAGTTATTTGAGGTTGATTTCATTCATATAAATTATGTTCAGTTGTGCAAATAAATATATATCGGATTTAGTCGCTATTTACATTTTTACGAATGAAAAATTTACTAACGGTCCAAATTCAGGTTTGACATTTAAATATGGAGTCGGGAATTTACAACTTGTGTCCTATTGTTAAAAATATGTATGTGTGATACATAAATATATATACTAGGTTTGCCCGTTGACACGTGCCTACGGCACGTCTTCGAAACGGTGCACCTGGTTTGATTATATAAAATAGTTTTAGAGGTTCCAACAAATTAATTGAAGTAGGAAACATATTATATGAGGAAACAGCATATCTACCTTTAAGCTCAACCACCGTCTTCTTGATCATTAGCTTGAACTTACCTTGAATGCATATAGTTTGTTAGAAACACTGCATAACGTTTTTTTTAACTTCAGCATCACTTTTAGATGCTTGTAATCGTTATGCAAGGACATTATCATATAGGTTTTATAGAGCTTACTCTAATCCCATAATCACTATGAGCATGTCTAAATACAATGGTAATGCAAGTGCAGGTGTAAAGGTACCTACAATACCAATAATCTAAACATTTATTTGTGTGAGACTCAGTTTGCAATTAAAATACCTCTTATTATTATTTCAACCAAAATGAAATACATGAAGTTCTCAAAACTCTAATCCAAGCTAATCATTTCTTATATCTCCAATTTGTCTCCCCATTGCACCTTTATTAAAAAAATCAAAATGGATCAAACGAATTTACTTTAGCTGTCTTTCTTGAGTGGAGAGTTTGCACCCTTCGCTGGTAAACTCCAGTCATCCCAATCCCATATATCCAAACATACACTAAAATTTCTTATATATTATGTTATCCATGGTTTCTAATAACCAGTAAAGTGAACACTTCACGATAGTATATTCTCCTGTAGTAAAGAAATTAATGTTGCATATTTGCCAAGTTATTTTAGGTTGCTGATCAGCTTACCTATCCTGCTACGGTTTTGTTACCGCTGATTTCGGTGTGGGGGTAAACAGATAAGATTTGTGAGCTCGAGAAAACCTGAACAGCTGATCCAAGCCTTCTTGCTCCTGCCACAACCTGCAAGGAAGTGCGAGACACCGGGGTTGATTCCGGCGACGCACCCTCCGTCGCTCTTGTCAGTAACCAGTGGTGATTAAAGAAAGAGCTTAAGGTGGTAAAAGAGTGATTAACCTGGTCACAGTGGCAGAGGGGAGGTATTTATAGTCGCCAGGGGAGTGATTAGAGGCTTGATTCCCTGTGTAACTACTAGGAGAAAAATCCTCACAGCCTGTTTAGGAAACTAACCCCTTGATTCCCGGTGAGAGCAAATCAGGCCCGTTGACTTGGTCAAATCAGTGGCCCTGATTTGTCTCTTGCTGGTCTGGGCTCGCCTCGGGTCGGGACTCGTGCCCAATCGGTGTGGACCCGTTCGTGGGTTATTGGGTCTTGTGCGAAGGAGATCCAGTACCCGCTTTGGATCCACCTTGTATGTGAAATTACCATTTTACCCCCGAGTTTCAAGATTCGCGCCCAATCTGGACGGTTCCGATTTAACCCCATTTTTAGCCATATCACGAGCCCCCCGCTCCTAAAGACTGAGTGTGATCAGCCTTTGAGGAGTAGTTTAACTGTTTTGGTGGCTAGTGGAGTTGTATCGGAGTCCAAATGGAGGATTTTGAATCTCGAAGGGGGTAGTGAGGTAATTGATGCCATGTGCTATCCTCTAGCCATATCGAGTATTTGACGGCTTTTATCTATTTTTTTGCATTATTTATTTAATTTTGCGATGTGTTTACTAATCGTTCGGGGGCCTTAACAGTGCATTCTAGGCAATAATTGTTCGTTCAGGGGCTCAAAAATATACCCCCGAATTTTTAATTATTTTCTATAATTTTTACTTAATTTTCCCGAATTTTTAGCAACTTTTCACAATTTTTAAATAAATAAATCGATTAAAATAAATAAAAAATGATTTTAAATACCGATTTATGATGTGGATCGATCTGGGCCGTTGATCATAGACGGGCGTGAATTTTTGAGAGATCCGGCGGTTGTAGTAGCTCGGTGTCTTTTTTCTCCGTTTGCGAGCTCGGAAAGGCACTTGCTCGACCGCCGACCGAAGGGATAGGGGCTCGGCTGGCCGAGCGACGTGGCGCAATCTGAGCCATTGGATGATGACGCGCATCTCAAGACGGGCACATTTCTCAAGAAAACACTATCTTGTCGCCTAGTGTCCTCGGCGAGACCTGGGCCGTCTGATCGAGATCATGCGCGAAAGTTGAGGAGAAAGTGAGTTTTCTCCGTTTGCGAGCTCGGAAAGGCACTTGCTCGGCAGCCGACCGAAGACAGGGGGTCTCAGCAAGTCGAGCGATGTGGCGCAATCTGAGCCATTGGATGACGACGCGCATCTCAAGATGGGCACATTTCTCAAGAAAACACTATCTTGTCGCCTAGTGTCCTCGGCGAGATCTGGGCCGTCTGATCGAGATCGTGCGCGAAAGTTGAGGAGAAAGTGAGTTTTCTCCGTTTGCGAGCTCGGAAAGGCACTTGCTCGGTAGCCGACCGAAGACAGGGGGTCTCGGCAAGTCGAGCGACGTGGTGCAATCTGAGCCATTGGAGGACGACGCACATCTCAAGACGGGCACATTTCTCAAGAAAATACTATCTTGTCGCCTAGTGTCCTCGGCGAGATCTGGGCCGTCTGATCGAGATCGTGCGCGAAAGTTGAGGAGAAAGTGAGTTTTCTCCGTTTGCGAGCTCGGAAAGGCACTTGCTCGGCAGCCGATCGAAGACAGGGGGTCTCGGCAAGTTGAGCGACGTGGCGCAATTTGTCTCAAGACGATCCTGTTCCCAAGGGCATTAATGGTGCCCCGGGGTTTGCGCGGCGTTCCACCTTTCCCAAGTCATTAAGGATAACTCCTTCAATTAATGCGTGGCGTTTCAACTTCCGAGGGTCATAATGGCCAGTCCTTGGAGGAGAGCTTATAAGTACTCCACTCCCTTTGTCATTTCAATCGCAACAATGTAGAGTTTCAAACCTCGGAGGTATTGGCCTTGGGTAACTTATCTTTCGAGGTCCGAAGGGGTGGTTGCTCTTTTGCCTTTTTCTTCTCCCGTTCCTGACGGCCCCAAAGTGGATGTCAGGAGTGAGGGGGGGGGGAACGAGGCAGTAGTGGTGACGACCATAGTCCGGGCCCGAGGGATGAGTTACTTCGGAAGGACGGGTGGTCGCTCTATTGCCTTGTTCTTCTCCCGTTCCTCACGGCTCGAAAGGGGATGTCAGGAGCGGGAGAGGATAAGGCAGTAGTGGTGACGACCGTAGTCCGGACCTGAGGGGCGAGTTACTTCGGAAGGACGGGTGGTCGTTCTTCCACCATGGTCTTCTCCTGACTCTGACTGCTCCCACGTGGGTGTTAGGGTCGGGGGAGACCATGGTGGAAGAGGTGATGATCCATGTCCGAAGCCGAGGGGTGAACTGCCTCGGAAGGACGGGTGGTCGTTCTTCCACCAAGATCTTCTGCCGACTCTGGTTGCCCCACAGTGGGTGTCAGGGTCGGCGGAGATCATGGTGGAAGAGGTGATGATCCATGTCCGAGTCCGAGGGGTGAGTTCGTTCGGAAGGACGGGTGGTCGCCCTTCCACCATGATCATCACCCAATTTTGACTGGCCCGATGGTGGTGTCAAGATCGGGGGTGATCATGGTAGAAGGGGTGATGACTGTAGTCTGGATCCGACGGAGGGGTTCACTTCGGAAGGAGTGGTGGCCGTTCTTCCGCCCAAATCTTCTCCTGACTCTGATGGCCTGGGTGGAGGTGTCAGGGTCAAGGGAGGTTTGGGCCGAAGGATAGACCACCGAGGTCCGGATCCGAGGGACGACCTGTCTCGGTAGGACGGGTGGTCGTTCTTCCACCATGATCTTCACCCGATTCTGAGGGCCCCATCGTGGGTGTCAGGGTCGAGGAAGGTCTTGGTAGAAGAGGTGATGACCCTAGTCCGGAGCCGAGGGACGACTTTGCTTAGGTAGGACGGGTGGTCGTTCTTCCACCATGATCTTCTCTGGATTCTGAGTGCTCCAACGTGGGTGTTAGGATCGGGGAAGGTCATGGTAGAAGAGGTGATGACCTGGGTCCGAATTCGAGAGTCTGCAATAGCTTCAGAGTGATGGGCCTCCTCCCCTCTCTGTCTTCCTTCCGGGCTGATGACCTCTGACGGATGTCAACCCGGAGGAGTTAGAGATAGGGGGAGGGCCGATCTGCTTTTGACTGGGCCCCGTGGGTTGGCGGAACACCGACCGAGACATGGGGCCTGGGGGGCACGCCGAAGGCGGTGCCCTAAAACTTTGAATTAAAATTTTTTCTGGTTTCTTCAGACAGAGGTGGGGTATGGATGAAGTGTAGGCCATCCGAGCGACCTGACGCAATTTGTAGCGTTGGATGGCGTCGCGCATCTCGAGATGGGCACATTTCTCGAGAGAACACTATCTTGTCGTCTAGTGTTCTCGGCGAGATCTGGGCCGTCTGATTGAGATTTTACGCGAAGTTTGAGGAGAAAGGGAGTTTTCTCCGTTTGCCAGCTCGGATTGGTACTTGCTCGGTAGCCGACCGGTCTCTTTGCTGGCGTGGTCGGATGGCGTATAGTTCGGCTCCCGGTCCCGATATACCGAGCTAGTTGTCTTGGCGAAGAAGGTAGTTGTGTTGGGCCTTCGCAACGTTTCGAGAGCGGCCCAAGAGTCGCACTTTTTCGTTTGGAAGTCCAAGGGACGTTCCTTTTTACTATAAATCTTCACCCCCCCCTCAAACCAGGTCTCATTTTTTACTTTTACTCTCTCTCTTCAGTTCTTACTTTTCGCCTTCGAAGTTTTTAGCTCCTTGGTGGTGGTGCTAGCTGACGCGGCAAGGCGTTTCTTGTTTCCGGTGAACTTTCCGACAGTAGCTGTTACTTCGAGGTCAGTTTCTCTCCCTTCTCTTTTAGAAAATGGTTAAGGTTACGTCTTCGGATGAGACCCCCACCTCGGAGCAAGCAGTAGGCCGAGGGGGCAAAGGAAAGGAGGTGGTGGAGCCGAGCGATCAGAACGTCGTACGTCCGGATGGAGAGGGCAAAGTGGCCGAGCAGCCTAAGGAGGTTGCGGCGGCATCCCGGAAGGGTAAAGCCGTGGTCACTATCGTTGAGACGCCGAAGACAGCAGGAGCGTTCGGTCGGCAGCCCATTGTTCTGTCGAGCGTGGGAGGTGTACGGGACTATGCCGAGGACACCTTGGAGAGAGTGACCCAAGGCACGGCTAAGTTGGTGGAGGAGAATGAACCGAGAAAGCTGTCCGAGGTGGACCATACCATCTCGTCTCTTACCGAGACCGACCTTCACCTGATCCGAGAGGGTTTCCGGATCCCTGCCGACTACGGACTGCTCCTCCCCGGGCCGGGTTTCCGAGCCAATACTAAGTCTTCGTCGGACGTGTGCGTCTTTCCGGTCGACTCCCTTATTGCCGGGCTCCGTTTTCCCCTCCACCCGTTTGTTGTTGATGTCTTGACATGGTACGTCTGGGCCCCGCCCAGCTGATGCCGAACACATGGAGGCACGTCATGGCATTCGTCCTCCGATGCCAGGAGATTGGTGCCAAGCCGAGTATGTTCCTCTTTCGGAGCCTCTACCGACCTTGTCAGCCAAGGCGAGACGAACAAAGGTTCTATCTTTCGCCCCGGACGGGCGTGAAGCTGATCGAGAATCCGGACTCGATCAAACATTGGAAGGAGAAGTACTTCATCATCCGAGCCCCTGCGCCGTGGGTGATCCCGACGGTTTGGGCGAAGGATGGTCTGCCCAAGCGAACCAAGAAGGAGACGATGCTGAGTGACGAGGAGACGGAGGTCCAGAAGAAGCTCCTCGCCCTGCCAGCGCTAAGCTGGAAAGATATTACCGAGGAGGATCTGTTCCGAGGGGGTCTCAGTCCGATCGACCCTAGTATGCTTCTGGTATTTATACTCTTTGCTTAAAGTTCATGAAAATTTTTCTAAGTTTTTTCATTCGGCTTGTGCAGAGACGATGAAGCTGGACTACAAAGCTCTGATGGCGAAGGGCAGGTTGGAGCAGGAGGCGAAGAAGAAGAGGCCTTCGGTGGGGCCTCAGGACGGCCAAGCCTCGAAGAAGCCTTCGGTCGCGAAGGTCGCCGAACAGCCGAAGGTTATGGTCCTCGAGCAGGGGGAAGTCATGGTCCTCGACCCTCCTGCCTCGGGTGCGCCGACACCGACCTCCAAGGGGGATGCTCCCGGTTCGTCGAGCGGTGCGTTCGGCGTGAAGGAGGTGCTGTCCCTCCAAGTTCCGCCCCTCACTGCCGAGGCGGAGAAGATCTTGACCGAGCGTCATAAGCAGATCTTCATCCCTGACTGGCAGGTGATGAACGTCGACGGCTTCTTGGGCGACGGCAACATCTGCATGGAAGCGGTGAGGCACCTGCCGACCCCAAAGGATCGAGCGACCCTAAAGGCCGGGTTAGCAGGGGACGCCGTGATGCAGATTGCTCGGAATACAATGTCGGTAAGTAGGCTGAGCTCTCCCTCATCAAAATTTCTTTCTTAGAATTTTTCTAAGTTCTTGGGTTCGGGTTTTAATGTGCTGTTCTTTTTCAGACCCTCTGCCACTTCAATTTCCTTCTCAAGGAGTTTGCGAGCAAGGAACAGGAGAATGAACGGGAGAGGTCAGAGCGTGTCAAGGCCACGAAGCTGCTTGATGCCGAGCAGCTCCTCTCGGCGAAGAAGGGTGCCGAAGTGGAAGGGCTGGAGAAGCAGCTGGCCGACGCCATTCAGCTGTCGAAGGATACGGCGACCAAGCTTGAGGCTTCGGAGAAGGAGGTCGCCGAGCTGAAGGAGGCGCTGGCCAATGCTCGGTTGGAAGCGGAGAAGGCTCGGAAGAGGGCCAAGAAGATCATGGCCAAACACCAGAAGAAGGTGAAGAAGGTGAAGAAGGCCGTGCAGGAGGAGGCCGCGCAGCACATGCTCCAGAACATGGAGGATGCCTACGGTCGAGCCTTGCTCCACGTAGCCGCCAAGAACTCGGGCTTCGACACGTCCTCCTACCGTTTTTACGATCCCGTGGAAGGGGAGGAGGAGGTTCCCGAGGGGCTGCTCGACCCTGAGGGAGAGACGGAGGGTGTCGAAGGCCCAGGAGAGACCGAGGCCGAGGGCGAGGTGGAGGACGACTCCGAGGAGGAGAGCGGGAGCGAAGGCGAAGACGGGGGCGACGGCGAGGACAAGGCCGGGGGGTCGACGGACCCGAACAACAAAAAGGTCGACCCCTGACTCGGTTGTCTCTTTTAGTCTTTCGTTGTTTTGTTTCTTTTTGTAAGCCTAACTGCGGACTGGCCACCGCTCTTTGTAAGACTTTCTTCTCGGTTTTAAATAAAAACAGTGTGTTTGGCCAAAATTTATCCAAGTGTTGAGTCTCGAATTTGCGTGTGATTAGTTGTAGATGTTTCCATGTATTGTCCCATCGGATTTATCTCTGCTTTTCAGGTGAAGTTCGGTCCGATCACGGAGGTTTCGTACCTCCGTAAAGAGTTGGTCAAGACGAAGCGAGAGCTGTCACTGAGCCGTGATAAGCGCTTTTACTTATTTTTGGAACTGGGGGAGGTAAAGGCGCTGGCCAGGGGGAAGTGTTGCGAGTTGGCGCAGCTGTGAAAACGACCCCCGGTCTCTGCTCTTGAGGGCGAGGTCGAGCGGTTA
Organism: Hemerocallis citrina; assembly: GCA_017893485.1. Lineage (NCBI taxonomy): Eukaryota > Viridiplantae > Streptophyta > Magnoliopsida > Asparagales > Asphodelaceae > Hemerocallis > Hemerocallis citrina. The sequence goes on from CM030360.1 coordinate 39,452,048, forward strand.
GGTGGGGAGCTCGCCGTCGCCGAGCGGAAGAACGAAGAGCTCTCGGCCAAAATCCGACACTTGGAGGTAGCGGGGCGAGGCCGTTCGGCAGAAGAAGAGAAGCTCGTTTCCGAGCTGGAGAAGGTGTCATCCGAGCGCAAGAAGCTGCTAGCCGAGGTCGACAAGCTTAGGAGGATTACTATAGATAGGGGGATCGAGGCCACCCATTACCGACGGCTTGCGACCGATAGTGCCAACGCCTCGGGCTCGTCGAGGCTCCCTCGACTGAAGAAGTTGGCAAAGGACGATGCTTTAAGGGATAGAATCATCGAACTGGAGGAGGAGGTCGCGTCGCTCAAGACCCTGCCCGAGAGAGCCAACGTCCGGAGCACATCGTGTACCCGCGAAGAGAGCGAGAGAGGGATTACATTTTACGAACTTGCGACACGCTTGCCTATGACCAGGCGGAGTCCAGCTGACGCTCAGAGTAGTGTGGCCGTCTCGTCGAGCGGAGCCTCGGTCGGCGCCGCTGTTAGAGCCAGCAGCGAAGGGGGGTCGCGCTTCGTTGGTTTAGGATCGAGCTCAGAGGGCAGGCCTCGTCGTCCTCGCGTTTCCCTAAACCGAAGCGTTCCCCTTCCGAAGAGGCCCTAATCATGTCGTTTTTCGTTTTTGTTGGTTGTTGTAAAACCTAATTGTAGGGTCGGTTCGGCCGTCTGTAACACTATTATATCTGAATGCGAATCTGAAAGTTTCTTTAGAAAATTTCCAAGTGTTGGACTTCGGCTGTATATTGAAATTTTGCTATTCGTTTTCCCTTCTTTTCAGCTCGTGGTGGCAGTCCATGACTCGGATTCTGACAGCACGAACGAGGACGCTGAGACCGAGGTGATTTCAGGGGCGACGAAGTTCAGCTCATTGAAGTGCCGAGAGCGGCTTCGTGGCGTGGAGCTGAAGTTGCGCCGGGCTGAGAGCGAGCGGGCCCACCTTCAGTCCGTCCTCGGCCAACAGGACGCCGAGATCCAACGCCTGGAGGGCAGGATCGTTGAGGTGACTTCCGTAGGGGAGGATGAAGACTTGCCGTCTGCCTTTAGCAACGCTCTTCGGGTCCAATGTATTCGGCACAATCAGTCGAAGATAATAACCGAGCAAGACGATTTGGTCTATGAGATCCATCACTTGCAGACTGTGGAGGCAAAACTTCGGAAGGAGGCGGAGGAGCTAACAGCCGAAGTGAGAGGGTTGGCGACCGAAGAGTCCAGTGAAGACATTTCTGTTTGAGGACCAAGTGTAATGGGTCGGCGTTGTATTTTTTTTGTTTCCCAACACTTTGTAACTATGGAAAGACTGCTTCGTATTGTGTCCCGATCATTAATAAAATTCTCTTTGTTGTTCTGCGTTCTTATTTTGCTTGTGAGTGTGTGGGCCGTGCCGAGGTCTTGGAGCCGGGCACATGGTGCCGTCGGCGAGAGTCTCGAAGCGAACGAGCTCTTGATGGGGTGTTATCTTGTCGTTTAGCGATTCTGACAAGATCTGGGCCGTCTGATGTTGGCACGAATCTCAAGGCGGCTCAGTTACCGAGAAAATGCTATCTTGTCGTTTAGCATCGGTGGCAAGGTCTGAACTGTTGGATGTTGGCACGAATCTCGAGGCCGCTCAGTTCCCAAGAAAACGCTCTTGTCGTTTAGCATCGGTGGCAAGATCTGAACCGTCGGATGTTGGCACGAATCTCGAGGCGGCTCAGTTCCCAAGAAAACGCTATCTTGTCGTTTAGCGTCAGTGGTAAGATCTGGGCCGTCTGATCGAGATCATGCACGAAAGTTGAGGAGAAAGTGAGTTTTCTCCGTTTGCAGGGTCGGAAAGGCACTTGCTCGGTAGCCGACCGAAGGCGTAAGGCTTCGGGCTTCGGCTACTAGGCAAGATTGCTCGGATTATGCAGCCGAACGTAGCTTCGGTATCCCTCCACTGGCGAAGCTGAGGGGTGGATCACTCCTAGTTCGCCGCGAAGCGAGCTTGGGGGGACTGGGAGCCAAGTGTTGGACTCCGGGACCATAGTTGTAGTTCGACGGTTGTGGGAGCAATTCCGAACGGCGATCAACCCCTGGCTCGTCCGGAGGCGAGCCGTGGAGGTAAAGTCGAGCCGAGTGTTGGACTCCGAACTATCGGTGTAGTTCAACGGTTGTGGGAGCAATTCCGAACGGCGATCTACCCCTGGCTCATCCGGGGGCGAGCCGAGGAGGTAAAGTCGAGCCGAGTGTTGGACTCCGAACCATCGGTGTAGTTCAACGGTTGTGGGAGCAATTCCGAACGGCGATCTACCCCTGGCTCGTCCGGAGGCGAGCCGAGGAGGTAAAGTCGAGCCGAGTGTTGGACTCCGAACCATCGGTGTAGTTCAACGGTTGTGGGAGCAATTCCGAACGACGATCTACCCCTGGCTCGTCCGGAGGCGAGCCGAGGAGGTAAAGTCGAGCCGAGTGTTGGACTCCGAACCATCGGTGTAGTTCAACGGTTGTGGGAGCAATTCCGAACGGCGATCTACCCCTGGCTCGTCTGGAGGCGAGCCGAGGAGGTAGAGTCGAGCCGAGTGTTGGACTCCGAACCATCGGTGTAGTTCAACGGTTGTGGGAGCAATTCCGAACGCGATCTACTCCTGGCTCGTCCGGAGGCGAGCCGAGGAGGTAAAGTCGAGCCGAGTGTTGGACTCCGAACCATCGGTGTAGTTCAACGGTTGTGGGAGCAGTTCCGAACGACGGTCCACCCCTGGTTCGTCCGGGGACGAGCCGAGGAGGTGAAGTCGAGCCGGACGTAGACTCCGAACCATTGGTTGAAATCAAAATTTAAAAAACATATGATAAGAGCGGAGAGAAGCATACAAATTCATAAGTACGAAAAGAGCTTCCTTTATTGATAATCGACGGCGAACCGTTTTACATAGTACAATTCATGAAAAATAGGTTACAAGTTAGAGGAGAGGAATGGCTCGACATCCTATGATACTTAGAGTGGCGCCGGGGCGCTTTCTTGGTATTTTAGGAGGTGGTCGGCATTCCAGGTCCTCGGAATCTCTTTGCCATCTAGATCTTCGAGACGATATGCTCCGGGCCGAACTACCCTCGTGATCCTGTACAGTCCTTCCCAGTTCGGAGCCAGCTTGCTCTTCTGATTGGGAAAGGATATGGCCAGTTTTCTCAAGACTAAATCCCCTTGCTTAAGGTTGGTGGGTTGGACCTTCCTGTTGTATGCCAACTCGACCCTTCTTCGGTAATTCTGCTGCCGAATCGACGCTCTTTCCCTCAGCTCATCTATCAGATCTAAGTCTGCCCTGAGGTCCCTGGCGTTCTGTTCCTCGTCGTAGGCTGCGAGCCGAGGGGAAGGTATTCCGACCTCGAGGGGTATCACGGCCTCGGACCCATAGGTGAGGTTAAAAGGAGACTCGCCTGTGGGGGTCCGCTTGCTCGTGCGGTAGTTCCATACGACGTTGGGGAGTTGGTCGACCCATAAGCCTTTGGAACTTTTGTCCAGCCTTTTCTTGATGCCTACGAGGATCTGCCGATTAGCATTTTCTGCTTGTCAGTTCGACTGAGGGTGGGAGACGGACGAGAAGCGCTGCTGAATGGCAAGGTCATCGCACAGAGCTCGGAATGCTGCGCCAGTGAACTGAGTCCCGTTGTCCGTTACGAGGACACGGGGGACGCCGAACCTGCAGATGATGCTCTTCCAGAAGAACTGTACCACCTTGTTCTCGGTTATAGTGGCGAGGGGCTCGGCCTCGACCCACTTCGAGAAGTAGTCGATGGCTACGACCAAGAACTTGAACTGACCCGGAGCCGGAGGGAAAGGCCCTAGTAAATCCATCCCCCACATTGCGAAGGGGATAGGACTTGATAGGGAGGCGAGGTTGGCCTGAGGGAGGTGACGGATGCTGGAGTGTCTCTGACAAGAGCTACATTGCCGAACGTGTCGCTCGGCGTCTTGAAGGAGGGTCGGCCAGAAGTATCCATAATTCAAAGCTTTTCGGGCTAAGGACCTGGACCCTGAATGTGCCCCGCTGATGCCTTCGTAGAGCTCTTGTAGGGCATATTCGGCCTGCTCTGGAGAGAGGCACCTTAGGTATGGTCGGCCGTCTATTTGAGAGAAGGAGCGTTTGTATAAGATGCCCTCGATCAAGACATACCGCTCGGCCCGGGTTCTGACTCGGCGCGCTTCCTTGGGATCCTCGGGCAGAACTCCGTCCCTCAAGAATTCCACCAACGACTTCATCCAATTATCCTGCAACATGACCGGCAATGACTCCACCGAGCCGGGTGTCTCGTCTTCTATGCTCGGCCTAGAGAGGACTTTGATCAGTACGGTCTGTTCGAGACCTTGTAGGGAGGATGAGGCCAATTTGGAGAGGGCATCGGCCTGTGAGTTCTCTTCACGAGGGACCCGCTGGATGAGCACCTCCTCGAACCGGCTCATGAGGGCCCGAACCTTAGCGAGGTACTTCGCCATCCGCTCGTCTCGGGCCTCGTACTCGCCCAAGACTTGGTTCACGATAAGCTGGGAATCGCTATGGATTCGGAGGCACTGCGCCCCAGCACTTCGTGCGAGTTCGAGACCAGCAACGAGTGCCTCGTACTCTGCCTCATTGTTCGAGGCCTTGAAGTTCATACGGATCGCGTACTGGAGGACGAAGTCGTCAGGGCCGTTCAGGATGATGTCGGCGCCGCTTCCTTCGTTACAGGAGGATCCGTCCACGAAGACTGTCCAAATGGGAGGTCCATTCGGGATGTGGCTGACCTCAGGGATAGTGGACTCTACGATGAAGTCGGCGAGGGCCCGCACTTTAATTGCCGTCCGAGGCTGGTAAGAGATGTCATGCTGGCTCAGCTCTATGGACCACTTCATTAGCCGACCCGAGGTCTCAGGCTTGTGGAGGATCTGCTTTAGGGGTTGGTCGGTGAGGACAACGATCGAGTGGGATTGAAAGTACGGCCGAAGCTTCCTCGCTGCCATGACCAGGGCATAGGCCATCTTCTCTATCCTCGGATAGCGGAGCTCGGCGTCCCGAAGCACCTTGCTCACGTAGTAGATAGGCCTTTGGGCCCGGTCCTCCTCTCTCACCAAGACAGCACTTAGGGTCTGCTCGGAAGCAGCCAAGTAGATGAAGAGAGTCTCGCCCAGGACCGGTTTGCTGAGCAGAGGGGGGTTCACCAAGTAGGCCTTCAGTTGGTCGAACGATTCCTGTTGTGGTTGGCCCCATTCAAAACCCTTAGCCCCCCTGAGTGCTTTGAAGAAGGGGAGGCACTTTTCCCCCGACTTCGAGAGGAACCGGCCGATAGCGGCGAGCCGACCAGTAAGCTTCTGCACCTCCTTGATGTTCCGAGGCGGGGCCATGTCTAATATGGCCTTAATCTTCTCGGGATTAGCTTCGATTTCTCGTTGGCTTACCATGAAGCCGAGGAATTTTCCCGAAGAGACCCCGAACGCACACTTGTTCGGGTTCAGCTGCATGCTGTGCCTTCTCAACACGCCGAAGGCCTCCTAGAGGTCGGCCACATGATCAGTGCCTCGGACACTTTTGAAGAGCATGTCGTCAACGTACACCTCCATGTTTCGGCCTATCTGGCTCTGGAAGACCTTGTTGACGAGGCGCTGGTAGGTGGCGCCTGCATTCTTCAACCCGAACGGCATGACCCGGTAGCAGTAGAGGCCTTGGTCGGTGATGGAGGAGGTCTTCGGAATGTCTGGAGGGAACATTCGGATTTGATTATAGCCTGAGAAGGCATCCATGAAGCTGAGGAGCTCATGGCCCGAGGTGGCGTCAATGAGGGTGTCGATGTTTGGAAGAGGGAATGGGTCCTTCGGACACGCCTTATTCAGGTCGGTGAAGTCAATGCATATTCTCCAGGAGACGTTGGACTTCTTGACCATTACAACATTGGAGAGCCACTCGGGGTAGTTTACCTCCTGTATGAACTTGGCCTTCAGCAGTTTATCCACCTCCTCCTTGATGGCCTGCTGTCGCTCGGGAGCGAACTTTCGTCTCTTCTGCTGAACCGGTTTGCACCCCGGTTCGACACTTAGGCGGTGGACGAGCAACTCCTCGGAAATACCGGGCATGTCCGCGGCCGACCATGCAAACAGGTCGCGGTTATCCCGGATGCATTTAATCAGGTCAGAGCACAGCGCGGTCGGCAAGGACTTGCTGATGAGGAACTTGCAGCTCGGGTCCTCGTTCGAGAAGAGCACTTCTTCTAGCTCGTCTGCCGGCTCGGACGTGGGTCGGATTTTCGGCTCGGGGATTTCTACTGTCTCGAGGGAGAGCACCGGTCCCCCCGTGGAAGTCATGTAGCACTTCCGAGCCATCTCTTGGCTTCCCCTGACTTTCCCTACTCCCGACCGAGTGGGGAACTTCATTTTAAGATGGTACGCCGAGGGGACAGCTTCCAAGGCGGCTAGGCCGGGTCGGCCCAGAATGACACTATACGGTGCCGGGACGTCGACGACCATGAAGTCCATCGGCTCGGTCCGAGTAGTAGGGGTGCTTCCAGCGGTCACGTCTAGGGTTATCACCCCCTCGACAGTTACTGGGACCCCCATGAACCCGTTGAGTGTGTAACCGGCCGGCTTGAGACGGTCCCGGGATAGCTGCAGGCCTCGGAAGGCCGAGAGGAAGAGGATATTGACCGAACTCCCATTGTCTACTAAGATCCTCTGCACCTTGAAGTTGGCCATGCGGAGGTCGATGACGAGGGCGTCACAGTAAGGGGTTCGGACCCCTTCGAGGTCTTCATTGGAGAAAGACACAGGGACGCCGAGACCTTTGGGAGGAGGGGCGCTGTGAACCGAGTTAACCTCTCGGACGAAGGCCTTCCGAGAGGAGTTAGAGGAGCCCCCCATGGGGCCTCCGTGGATCAGGTGCAGAACCCGTTCTTCCTCGAACTCGGGTGTCTCCTCGCGTCGCTCGGAGCGCTTGTTAGCCCCCCGAGGCGGAGGAGTGTTGCGATCCGCCCGATCGTTAGCCTTTACGAATTTGGCCAACTGCCCCCTCCGGATGAGGGCTTCTATCTCATCTCTCAATGCCCGGCAGTCGTTCGTGTCGTGGTCGTGGTCCCGATGGTAACGACACCATTTATCTTTGTTCCTCCTCTTTGCCGGGGTGTTCATCCTCGGAGCTGGAGGGATGACTCCCTCCTTCTCCACTTCCATTAGGATGGTGGAGACATTAGTGGTGAGGGGAGTGAACTTCTCGAACCTGGGGGGAGGACGGCGCTGATCGCCGTTGTCCTTCTGCGCTTTCTTGGACCCCTCTTCTCCCGTCGCCTTCCTCTTCGACCCGGAGGAGGGCCCCCCGAAGCTCGGGAGGGATTCAGCCTCCTCTGCTCGGATATACTTCTCGCACCTTAGGAGGAGGTCGGCGAAGTTATGCGGGGGCTTCTTGGCTAGGGACGATCGGAGGTTGGCGTTGAGGACATTCGACTGGAACGCCACGGTCGCCACTGACTGGTCTAAGGAGGCGATAGACCTGACCTCTGTGGTGAATCTCTTCACATTGTCCCGCAGCTTCTCTTCCCTTTCCTACCGCAAGTTCAGTAGGGAGAGGCTTGTATTCTCAGCTCGCCTGCTACTTATGAAGTGAGTTATGAACAGTGTTTCAAACTGCTCGAACAAGAAGATGGAGGAGGGAGCAAGTCTGGAATACCATTCCCGAGCCGACCCCCTGAGGGTGGCGGGGAAGGTCCTGCAGAGCACGGCGTCGGAAGCTTGATGGATCAGCATCAGGGTCTTGAAGCTTTCGACGTGATCAACTGGGTCGGATTCCCCTGAGTATGTTTCAAACTGCGGATGTTTGAAACCCCTCGGTATGTGGGCCTCCATGATCGACCGAGAGAAAGGGGGGCTGCTGGGGCGGACGGTTCCTGCTCGGGACTCCTCCTCTCTGTCCATGCGACCAATGCGTCTCTCCACCTCATGGAGACGGCGGTTGAGGGCATCGTCCCTCCGCTGGTAATCATACGATCCCCCGGACTCTTCTTCATAGGAAGGGGGCGGGGACTGCGGCGCTGGTAGTCCTGGGATCGGCGAGGACTGTAGTGCTGCTGCTGGCGGCTGGGAGCCGGGGAAGGACTCCGGGTTCGGCGACGAGGACTGGGAGCCCTCGGGGGCGTTGGAGCCCTCTGGGCATTTTGGATGTTCTGCCGAAGGTTGAGAGCCTGCAGTACGGTGTCTTGAAATTGTAGGAACTCGGCACGGGTGATGGGCGCGTCATTGTTCCTGCGATGATGCCGATCCGCGGGGGAATGTGGCCTCCTCCTTCGGTGCTCGGGCGATGCCGCTCGACCCCTTCGGTCCGGAGACCGTCTGCCATCTCGGCGATGAGGCGACTGCTCACCACGATGCTGGCGGGGGGCTCCCTCTCAGGCCCGCCTCTCGTCTAAGTGGGTGCGGAGGTCCTCATCTTTCTGGCGGTTCAGGATCGTGTTGCGGAGGTCGGGGTGATGAGAAGCCATTGAGTCTGAGGACTCATTATGGACCGAGACATGGTCCGGGTTGAGGAGCTGTTTCTGCCTCCGACCGTTATGTCTGGAAGGGCCATTGTTGGGTTGCTGTTTGGGAAGAGGAGGTTGGCCCTGCGGGGCCGGAGGAGGAAGTTCGGGCTGTGGAATAGGATTGTCAGGGGCTTCCTCTGTAGGTTCGGCGGGATTGGTCCCGCAGTTGGACCCTCTCGATCTGACCTTCTTTGGAGGCATGGTTGTAGAGGACGACAAGGGAGGGGCTGAGGCTGTTCGTGTGGTTTTTCCCACAGATGGCGCCAATCTGTTACCGCTGATTCCGGTGTGGGGGTAAACAGATAAGATTTGTGAGCTCGAGAAAACCTGAACAGCTGATCCAAGCCTTCTTGCTCCTGCCGCAACCTGCAAGGAAGTGCGAGACACCGGGGTTGATTCCGGCGACACACCCTCCGACGCTCTTGTCAGTAACCAGTGGTGATTAAAGAAAGAGCTTAAGGTGGTAAAAGAGTGATTAACCTGGTCACAGTGGCAGAGGGGAGGTATTTATAGTCGCCAGGGGAGTGATTAGAGGCTTGATTCCCTGTGTAACTGCTAGGAGAAAAATCCTCACAGCCTGTTTAGGAAACTAACCCCTTGATTCCCGGTGAGAGCAAATCAGGCCCGTTGACTTGGTCAAATCAGTGGCCCTGATTTGTCTCTTGCTGGTCTGGGCTCGCCTCGGGTCGGGACCCGTGCCCAATCGGTGTGGACCCGTTCGTGGGTTATTGGGTCTCGTGCGAAGGAGATCCAGTACCCGCTTTGGATCCACCTTGTATGTGAAATTACCATTTTACCCCCGAGTTTCAAGATTCGCGCCCAATCTGGAAGGTTCCGATTTAACCCCATTTTTAGCCATATCAGGTTTGAAAGCCCAAATTGAGGCCACCAAATAATTCATCTTTTACTTGCGTATACCTTAAATCAAAACCAATAAAAAAACTCATCAAATATATAACCAAATTAATATTTTTTAAACCCAAAATTAAAACAATCATACCTCTCTGAACTTAGATCCCATGCACACACAAAACTCAAGTCAGCAAAAAACTGAGTAATCCCCTGCACACACAAAATTAAAAATTAGAATAAGAATTCGGTTTATGAGATGAAATTAGGGTCACAGAATTGCATGTAGAGGATCTCGATTCGGTGGAGGGGAGTCGCTGATATGGAGTCGCTTGATATTCGCACTCGATTTGGTGGAGGGGAGTCGCCGATACGGAATCAGCAGCGAATCAGATAATGGCGACGACCACTTGATTGGGGTTCGACACTGAATTTGGATTTGGATTTTCTTTGAGATTCACGCTTGAGAGGACGATGGAGTCTTCTCCAATGGAATGGAAGCAAAGGTTTAAGAAAATGGTTTCAGGAATTTGGAGTTAGCAGCTTAAAAACTCTAGGGGGAGAGAGAGAGAAATTGAAGCTCTCTGGTTTGGGAAATAGAAGGAGCAAACTGATCTGAGTAGAAGAGAGAGAGAGATAGATAAATTAAATAAATGAAGGAGTTGTTTTCGGTGGAGGGGGGGAGGGAATTTGAATTTGAGTTTTGGGGGGAAACTTTTGAGGAAAAAAATGTCTTTTGGGAGCTTGGATCTGGACCATTGATTTCCTTACTATTGAAGGAGAGCCACTTGATAGCTTTTCTTTTTGTTTTATTATACAGATATAGATATGTGCTAGGTTAACCCGTGGGCACGTGCCTACCGTATGTCTTCGGAACAATGCAACATATGAAAGGCCCTGTAAACTGTAAAATATATACAATCTTGTTTGACTCTTAAACTTCCATCATGGAGTTTGTAATACCCCGCAAAATAGCATATAGCTATTTTTGCATCGTAATCCATGCACAGTGGAGAATTGCACACGATTATGTATTTTTCTAATAATAATTGATTTTAATTGAGAAATTTCAGATGTATTAGTTATTCTGAACCCGATGAGGTATATTCGAGATATCTTCTTAATTAAATTGTGTGAATTTTTTCGATTATTTAAACGAGACAATCTTGGAAAAATAATATTTTTAACATATATTCTTATATTTTATTTTACAAATAAATATTTTATTTGTATATTAAGGTACATATACATATATGGATGTATTTATACCTTGATTGGGTCGTACATGATATATACATGCACGGATACTTGTATGCATTTTATATATGTATAAGTATATATTTAAATGTATATATGTATGAATACATATGTAATTGAATTGTATTAAAGTGGATTATACATATACATACATATATATAATTGGAGTGTATATATATATATGTATATTGTAGGGGTGTACAAGAGACTCACACACACCTAATAAAAATCCCCCAACTCTATTTCCCTTCCCCATTTTCATTCTCCTCATCTCCACCGACCTCTCCCTCTCTCTTCCTTCCATTCCATTTCGGCCGCAAGCAACCTAAAATCTCCATGGCCAAATCCAATTTCCATCTCCAGTCTCAAATTTTCACCCAAAATCTCCACATCCATCTTCTTCTACTTCTTCCACTCTCCATCTTCTTCTATTTATCAAGAACCCATAGCAAGAGAGCAAGAAGGGAGATTGAGGAAGAGAGTCATGATGTTCTTGGAGTTTTGGAGAAGGAGAAGAAGAAGAGAGGAGGAGGAGCAAGCAAAAGCTAGTGGGAAACTCTCTTGCAACACAACAAAGTGGGTGATTCTCTTACACTCTAAAAATTTAGTTTTTTGGTATGTATGTAATTTTAGCATGTGGTAGTAGTTTAGAGGAATTTAATTATCATGTGTAAATATTGACATGCTAAGAAAACCAAATTTGTTTAGTAGAACAACCTTTCATGATCCTTTAGTAAAGAAGCTTGTTGTGATGTGAGTTTGAAAATTTCTAGCTCTCAAACGGTAGGGAATTTTGGACTCAGATTTGTAGGGCTTGTTATTCTATGTATCTTGAGTATCCATGAATTTTTCAGAATATTTGGAGGCCATTTGATAGCCCAAACACTAGACCCAATTGCGGACAGTGAGCAGCTTAAAAAGCTGCTGTTGTAGGAAAGTTGTTGTGTCTTTCCAAAATTGTAACTTAGCATTGGTGGTGTATTTTGAGCTGAAACTTTTTATGGATACTCTTGTATGTGTCTATGACCATATTATTAAATTTCATAATTTTCTGAGGTCATTTGATACCTCAAAGAATTTGTAGATGGCAACTGGTCTGGAAGTTGTAAGCTGAAGCTATCTATTTTTTATTGAAGTTCATCTAGTCGTAGCTACTTGTGTGTGTATGATATTGCTATGAAACTTTTGCAGTATCTTGGGGTATGTGTCTACATCTTGATTCTCAAATTTTAAAATTTTAGATAGCATTTGATCAAGTTTCAAAAATAAATAAATTAAGGTGGTATAGACCCTGTTTAGGAATGCAGCTGAATTTTATGCTATGTTTGAGAAGTTATAACTTTTTGTGTATTATGAATCTGGATGCAAATTTTGGACACAATTGAATGGTATATGTGTGGCTTAAGAATCTCAAATTTCATGAGCTTTGGACTTAGGGTTGATTTGTTTTTGAATTTTAAAGTAGACCAGGTTCAGCTTAGTTCAGATTGATCCTGTGAAGATGGGTAATTCTGGAGTTATGTGTTAAGAATTTGGAAGATTGATCAACTGGAGAATTGTATTAAGGAGTCATAGCTTTTCAAAACATCCAGAATTATGTAATTTCAGTTTGTGGTTTTAAAGTTATAATTTTCTAAAGACTGGGGCAGATCCAGTCTAGATTGAGACCATGTTGTTAAATGAAGCAATTTTGTTATGTTCGTATACCTAATAGAAATTGGAGATTTTGAGGACTTTAATGATTGAATATGAGGATGTGTTTAACTAGGAATTTGTAGTAGACACTCCAACCTTTTCATAGAATTCGGAATCGAGTAATTCCGATGAGTGAGCAAATTTTTATGCTATTGGAGAATTGCAGCAAGTGCAGGAAGGAATGTACAGCTGAGAGTGTACAAGGTTTTTATAGTACCGAGATAATTGAATTTGAGGAAATTGTTAACTGGAGAGTTTTAGCCTAGGGCCTTATCTTTCCAGAATGGGTAATATCAAGCAAATCTAAATTATATATTGGAAGTTATGGATGTTGCAAGTTTAGCAACCGGCTGTCCTGATCGACTCCAAGCTTGTGTTGAATTGGGAACTTGAGGAATTTGAGGATATTGTCTTCTAGGGGATTGCAGTAAAGTTTCCTACCTTTCTAGAAAGCCTGATTTTGTTGGATTTTGATGAGAGTAACTTGAGTTGCGACAAGTGGTATTTGCTTGAACTGCTTACGATTGGAAGATTGGTGAGGAATCCTCTGCATACTATAGTGTGGTGATCATGAGCTATTAAGTTTAAGATATTTTAAGCACCTCATTTGGGACTTAGACAAATTTCCTGTGCTTATTACTCATGGTAGACACATGAGTGAGTTGAGAAGATAGCTATATGGTTGATTGTGATTGGGTGTCTTGATGCCTGAGTTGTCAATGGTTAAGTATTGGTGTTTGCATATGTTTACCTTCATTCATAATTATTATGCATCTTTTGGGTGCCATTGGACTACTCGCTGAGAGTCATGGGCAGGGGTTATGGTCGAGGATCCGTAAAGGTATTGAAAATCGGTGAATGTTGATTCACTGTGATTATTTATTTTGACAAAACCAGTCAGGCTCAGCATCGGTTGATACGACACCATGTATGATTTAAGTAATAACATATTTTTAGTAAACTGCATTGATTAGGTTTTTCTTATTGTTCACCGAATTGGTGTTAGGGGTAATTCCCTATAATCCGACTCGTTCTAAAAGTTAGCACTAGGTGGTGATAACCAGGCTTATCTCTTCCTATCATTAGGGATACGTATCTCGCACTGTTGATTTCTGAAGTGCCGTGGTAAGAACGGGAGCTTCCTGTCGGATAGGGGGTTTTAGACCTTCGAGGCCGTCATGTTCTTATGTTGTATGGACACGAAAGGACCATGGGGTTGTTGTCCCATGGATCTTCGGTACCATAGATATGCAGTTGTATATATGTAAGTTCATCACAGGCATTTGGTATGATTCGATTTGGGGCATTAGTGGCAACAAGACCACTGTATTGTATTTAGCAGTAATAACTGCAAGATTACCAGCCACGATTGAATCTATCAGGAATGGGAAG